>JAPQWN010000002.1:102697363-104178613 GCA_028538565.1 Umbellularia californica
TTTCTGTGATGAGAGAGGAAGAGATGCAAGAGTGAATATTGAAAGGATCCTCCATTATTTACGCCCACATGTGAAAAGGAACACCATGATACATCTTATGTATCAGGGGATCAAGGTAATGTAGAATGACAATTCTAATTCTCAAACCTCTTAAGAAAAATCTTCATAAATCCTTCATATTTGTTAAGATTTCAACTGATAATCTAAAGACACAATGCCATAAACATCACCATAGATACCATCTAAGTTGAGTACTTCTTTTCATATTTTGATAAGGATCTTAGTTGAGTACTAAAGATGCTGACAAATAAATCTTTATCTGCAGATGTATCACTGCCTTGATACAGCCAGTCATCTGTGACAATATTTTGCCAATTGCATGCACCAAGAGGGGCATTATCCAGCTGCTTGGACAAAACTAGACTGGATAAATTAGAAAAGAAACCAAATTTTGAACAAAATAAAAAAAAAATAGAATTTTGAAATTCAATTATTAATTTGATTATGGAGTTACCAAAGGAATATTGATCCTATGATATGTAAAATACAAGATTTATTGATGCAGAACGAGTTTTTAGAGGATTTTAATGAGCGTCAAGCTCAAGAGAGATTGATTTGATTGGCCTTTTTGTAGCTATATCTTTTGATCCGACCGTTGCATTTGTCATTCAGGCGTACCATTGGGAGCCGGCTTTACTATATTTTACTCACTTTGTAATGAGTAAAGAGAATATAGAATTATGTGAAGCCTTAAATGAAAGTCAAATATAGTGGTTGGAGTTCAGAATTCAAATATTAAGAGTAAAGTGTTATTCTTGCTTCATATCCTACCATGGCCCAAAGAAGAGAAAATTAGGCCTTATTTCAATAAATTAAAGTAGGTCAAAAGAGGTAAATATAGAATTACAATTAATTACTGTAACATGGAAATTTGTATCTAAAGGAAACACCCTTGAAAGCTGGACAAAAAGATGTTCATGACTTACCAAATTCAAAATTGAAAATGGATCCCGTTTCAACTAAGACACCCTATTAAGCGGTGCCAGTTATTACCTTCCTGCCCATGGTTCAAATATGGACAAGCACCTTTACTCATCCGAGAATGAGCTACCTCACTAGATGCCATCTCCCCTCACCAGACGCCTCCTATACCTCACTCAAGATTTACTCCCCTCATCCGAGGGCTCCCTAGCCAGAGGGCTAGGGGCCCAGCCTCCTGGACTAGGATACCAATATATATATTTGGACTCATTTTTAATTTGGATTACAGTCTAAATCCAATGAATGGACCTTAAAAAAGGTCAGGGTCGAGTCCATGGGTTTCTCAATCAATGATCTAAACACTTTCTACCAAGAAAAGTATATAATATATGCATCTATCTATCAAGGGGTGGCAAATTTTGGCCCGACTGAACAACCATCTAACCTGCTGATGACAATAATAGCCTATCTAAATAAATTTGTACATTGGTTTTTTCTTCTAGCCTACAACAGAACTCAATTATAAATTTGATACTTGAAATGGAATATTGCTCTTGGGCCTAACGGCTATAAGGTGGGCATAGCTGGTTCAGGTTAAATAGTCTGACCATTTTAGACGTGGGTAATGTGAATCGGTAGGGTCGACCCAGATTGGGAGTGGGATGAATTGCCTAACCCTTCCTTAAAATAAAAATAAAGCAGTGGGATATGGGTGGCCTTCATCCTTAGACATCCCAAGTTTGACCCAACCCTGCCAAGTATTCACCTCTAAATTGCATGTTTAAGTATTAGGATTGCCTTCCTTCCATCCTCATTCAACTTTACCCTCCCTAGAATTGTAATCAATACAAATTAACATTCATTTGAAAATTGTATGGACTCCAATTAATGATGCAAAATTTAGAATTTTTCAACCTAATATAAATCTTTAAGGATGCATTCACAACCCTTCACTTTTTGCAAAATCATATTACCATTGAAACAATAAGATTTCTCTTTAAAATCTTTTAGAAAATTTCTAAAATAGTTGTAAATGGGGTGAGCCAACAAAATCTGAATCTACCTTCGATCCGAGTCGCAACCCAATACATAACCACTTCAGGGGTCCTCCCAAGGAAGTAGTTAGAACTCTAGTTACAGCAGTTTTTTTTGGTAAAGCTCTAGTTACAGCAGCTGCAAATGGTGATGAAGGCTGATTTGAAAGGATGAGAGCGAGTCATATTTAGTACAGGTCGGTCCAAACTTAAACCCATCCATATCTTTCATAAGAGAGATATCTCTCACCTTATGTGAGAGATAGGGGTGAGAACCCTCACATTTAAGTTGTTGGCATTGAATATAGATGTGAGGGCCATCACCTTATCTCTCATAGTAAGGTGAGAGATACTCTTATAAGAGCATCTTTCATATAGGTTGTAATACCAAAACCGACAAGTGATAGGTACAGATACGGACAAAGTTTATTATACTTACTCTTTTTAGTTTTTTTTTAAATAAGAAGTAATACGTGTGGGGTTGAGGACCAAAGCCAAACCTATGACCTAATGTTTTTCTAGAATATCTCATATCAATTTCTTAGGGCGGGTTAGGTTAGGAACAATTAGAACCAGAACCTACCTTGCACCTAGTGTAGGAACCTGACCCCGGAGGCTAATTTAAATTATCATTAACTTTGTCGCTCTTATAATTATTTTTCATTTAAAATAGAGATTTTCAAAATTCAATCATATATGCAGGTCCGGACCGAGGACATGAACCCCTGAAAATTGATTTATTTCAATAAATCATGGGAATTCTCAATTAATTTCTTTAATATTTAACAAAACATGATCCCATACGTATTTCTATAGATCTATTCGTTATTCGTTGGTGTTCACGTTGTGGAGGTTTTCACATAAAACCAAATCCAAGCCATATGATGTGAATTCTTATTAACTTAGACACTTAATAATGATGTTTAATAATGCAATTTGATTATGTGAATGTCCGGTGGTCACATTGAACATGATTAAATTCATATTATTTAGAGTTGATACCCATTACTATTCGCGGTATGTCCAAATGGATGCTACTTTTTACACACGTCATATAACTACTCATATGAAATTTGTTACATGTTTGTACTATGAGAATAGTGTAATGTGATTAGTGAACACACTACATTGATTAGTGAGAATAGTTCCCCACACCCATCAATTAGGGCAAGTTTGGCACTTTACTAGTATGGTAAAAGTTAAGTAAAGTCTCCATTGTCCAAACAAGATGTCACATCAAAAGAATTTAATTCAAAATTCCCTTCATCTTATTCAAAAAAAAAAATCAAAAAGCAACCACATTTATCCACTAAAATACAAAAAAAAAATCCACTTTTCATGCAAAAAGTCAAAAAGATTTCATAACAAATAATTGAAAACAAAATACCATCATAACCCACTAATATTTTATTCTTTCTTCAAATTCAACTTTATTTCACTTGACTCTATTAGTGAACTCCCCTTTTTTTTTCTTAAATTGAATGTTAGATACATTAGTTGCTTTTGCTTATTCTATAAACATGCCTAACCATTTGTAATTGCATAATTATCATCTTTGTTGGATTAACTCACTCCAATTATGGATCAATTTAGGTACTGGTGATGCAGAACATATGCTAATATAATAGAAGAATAAACATAGGAAGGCGATGACGATTGGAATGCGGATGATATTCCAAGCAATTAATTACATGCAGCAAAAGAACTAATTTCAGAATTTATTAGTCCCACAGCTTAATTAATAGTTGGATTGCCTATTTAATTTAAGTTATATTATGGGAAACTGTAATAAGACCAAGTGTTGGTCATTTATTTAAACTTTTACACCATGCTTTATTACTTTACATTTACTTAGTGATGAAGTTTAGAATTCAGTTATGCTTGTACTCACAATCCTATTCATATTCATATGGTGTGTACGTTTGATATTCGCATGATTAAAAGTCAATAGCCCCTCACGACTCATACTTAGGGGCCCGTTCAATTACTAGAATTCTAAGAATTTTTGTCTGGAGAATTCTTGAATTCCTAGACAAGGTAGAATTCCAAAATCCTCCTAAGGGCATGAGAATTTTGAAATTCCACCAAAATGCAAAGAATATGGAATTCCAGGAATGTCACGTCATGTGCTGGAATTCATAAATTTTTGTAAAGAAATAGGGGATTTGAAAATGCAAGGGGACATGATGTCACATCATATCTCAAAAACCCCAACCACTAGAATTCTAGTCAGGAATTTTAGTAAAGAAACAGGCCCTAGGATTTCTAGTTTGAAATTGAGGATTGAGAAAAATGTTGTAGATGACTGTTCCTCCTGCAAATGTCCTCCATAATTGCACTAAGGTACCTTTCACTAGTGTTGAATTCTGCAGCCATATTTGATGAAAGCCATACATAAGGTTTGGAGTTCAATTCAAATATTATGTCATCAGTGAAGAGATATTTAATTTTTCTTCGTACGTCTCCTATCATGACCCAAAGAGGAGAAAATTAGGCCCCATTTTAACAGATTAAAGTAGGTTAAAATCAGTTAGTAATTTAGAATTATAATCAATCATGCTGTTTTGTACACCAAAGGAAAAACTTACTGAAACGTAAACAAAATATGTTCATGCTTGACCGAGCTTAATGGTCCCCTAATTACTAAAGCGCGCGAGTTGAAAACCTAGAGTATGGACCCAATATTAGGACTCATTTTCAATTTGGGTTCCACTTTGGGTCTAATTCATGTGATGGGTAGGTGAAGCCTGATCTAGACGTTATTCTATTACAGGGGCTTATCTGTAATTTGTTGGTTTAATATGGACCATCTGTTATAAGACCAGATCCGACGATTGTCGGTGTCTAGAGGTTTAGGGTTTCATATATTTATACTATGTGGTGAGAGTATTGTACTTATGGTGAAATTGAGAGAGAACAAGAGAGATAGTGAGTGCTTGAACTCTTGTGGGAATCTCCAATAACAGTGAACGGCGTGAATCTCTCATGAACGTAGGCAATCTTGCCAAACCCCGTAAATCTGTGTCTTGTGGATTGATTGTCTTGCAGATTGTACGTGTGTTTCCGATCCTAACATCATGAACCCTATAAAGATCCAATTCCAGGCTCGAGCCCATGGATTCTACAATCAATGGCCGGATCACTTAATATCTAATGACCACCCATCTGTGACCAACCAATGGCCACCTTTTCTATCGTTATTTTCTCCTTGTGATCCCACCTTATATATCCACCCAGTCATGATTTAAACATTTCACACCTAGTAGGAGACTATAGTCCACATTCTTTCTAGTTGGGTTCAATCGAGAACCTGTGTTCAAATCCCAACAATAAAATACAGGAGTGCATAGAAAATAAAAACCTAATGCAATTTTTAATAAAAATAATAGGAAATAATTATCAAATCCAATGAGTAAAAATTAAAGTGCTTAGTATAGAAATATTATAATTAATTATGCCAACTAAAGAATTTTTTACCCCGAAGGAAAGATTTGTTGAAAAATAAACAAAACATGCTCATGAAAGACTGAACTTAGGACTAAAAGTGCCACCCCTAACACCCAAATTAAGCACTCAAATTGAAAACCAGCAGTATGGATCCAATATTTTGACTCTTCTTCAATTTGTGTTCCGATTTGGGTCCAAGGCGTGGTCTGAACCATGGTTTAAAATCTCGGTCTCGGTCGCGGTATCGGCCAGGCCGAAAAACCGATATGATATCGGTATCGGTCGCGGATATCGGTCCGTCGCGGTCATCGCGGTGTGAATTTTTTTTTTAATCCAAAAAAATTTGCAAAAATATCCAAAAAATCCAGAATATTAGAAAATGCTGGAATACAATACTTTTTTCCATTAGTAATAACAATAAATCAAAATCTCGGTCACCTTAAGTTATGAGTCCTGTCTGTGTTACAGTTCGCTATCTTTTTTAGTATTTCATATAATGCAACCATTATTAATGCTCATGATCAATTTATTAGCGTAAAATATAAGAAAATAAAGATAACATATTAATCATCATTTAATGCTAACTCAATCATCAAATAAGTTGTGAAATTCAAGACCTTGAAGATGACACATTAAAATCAGAAACATAATAGTGAGATAGATAAATCATAAAGCACTTGGGCATCAAAAGGTTCATGGTTCACCTGAAATTAGAAGGGACTAGTACTAGGGAGAGATTGATGAGTATGAGTGAATGACAGATTAATAACCTAATTCCAAGTGGAATGTCGTCCTGGCTCGATATCATCATCATCGTCATTTCTTCGGTATTGGTTAAAAAGATATGCTCCATACTGTTGCGCAGCACTACCATAGCCATGACCATATTCATATTGGTTTTGATAAGATGATGAACTATCCTGATCTCCTGTGGATTGAGATGACTGGTTGTAGTCAAATGGCATGAAATAGGCATGAGGGGCATATAAAGGTCGTTGGCTAACTGGTGGGTTAAGCCTCCCTTACTCAATTAACATCTGTTCAATAGAAATAATGGGTGTTGGAGAAGGGGGTACCCAATTAGGGTCATATGAATAACCCTCATGCTGTCCATACATGGCACCTTGTTGGCCAACATAACCCCCATGCTGTCCATACATGGCACCTTGGCCAACATAACTCCCATGATGACCATGAGTACCAGCGCTACTACTACCCCCTGCCTCAGTCTGTCCAACATGTCTAACATAGCCACGGCGAGGATCTAACTCAGTAGCATCAGGAAAATGCTCAACCGTCTCATAAGTGACAGGCTCATCATCTCTATAATGACCCTCATCCCCGGGAGAGTCAGGTGGAATTCCTGCTGATGATGAAGAATTAGAAATACTTGACTCACTCTCCTCGTCCACCTCCTTTCCCCTTGGCTCACTTGTATTAGGTGCACGCCCCTACTGCATTGTCAAGTTTATTTCTTTCATCCTTTCTGCAGCCCTCACTGGCTCAGGCCTATCCCCAGTCAAATCTTGCATCAACTCCTCAAACTCCGGGTCTTGGTCTAACAGCGGTTCTTCTTGTTCCTCCAGCCATTGACCTAACACAGTATCCTCATCTGAAAAGATATAGTCCAAATTAATTGGACAGAAATAATCTCGATGATCCTCAAACCGTCTTCTCCTTCTATTTCTACTCCGGAGCTTGAGGTTGTAGTGGATGTAGACCAATTTATTTAGCTTCTGCATTGTCAATCTATTTCTTGGTCTAGTGTGGATAAATGAGAAGGTGCTCCAGTTTCTTTCACAATAGGAAGACGATGTAGTTTGACTAAGGACTTTAATAGCAATCATCCTTAGTGCAGAAGCACTCTCTCCATAATTTAACCACCATTCAGCTGAAAAAAAATAGAAATGATATTAGAGTTAATAAAATAATATTAAGTCCTTGAATAATATAGAGATGACATTACAATCAATACCAGGATAGGTCTGTGTGATAGCTCTTCGCGCAGTCGTCGTTCCAAAGCTTCCCGCACGTACGTTGTATATGTCAATCTGAAGACATTAATGTAGAAAAATAAATTAGAGAAATTACAATGTTATATGCTTTTTTCCTTAATTATCCTACTTCCTACAATCCTACCTGATTAGTAGCCCAAATTGCTTCATCTGTACTCTCTGCCAGTCTTTCAATTACATTTTTTAGTCCCACACGGATTTCATCTGATATGTGTCCATCCGTAAATTGGGGATTAAAGAAGTATCCTGTAAAACCAATGAATCTTAGTCATTGATAAATTAATATAGTGAGGAGAGACTAGAGAGTTGAATACAACAATTCAAGTATTAAAGGAAATAGCCTTCACTTACCAGCAGTGTGTAAATCATGTTTCAATTGTCGTCCCCATCGATTGTCGATGATCTTCCAATACTTTTTGTAATATCTACAATCTGCTTGGATAGCTAGCTTTGATCTCTCCATGGCCTCATGTAAGAAGCCCATTGTTGGCTTATCATCACCATCAACCAATCGAAGAACCTTTATTAGGGGATCAAAAACATTTAAAACACCCTTCACATGAGGCCAAAATTTGTTGGACTCAATTATTTTACATACTTCAAGAGTAATGGGACTTGGCCTCTTTCCCCATTTTGAATTCAGGAACTCATGTGATTTTATCAATTGGAGAAGTCCTTCTCTATACTTGTAAACACTTTCGATAGCAATGAAGTGGGTGGCAAATCTAGTGATGCCAGGCCGTAGTAATTCATGGTTGTCTGTATATGTTTTCATCATGGAAATGAGTCTATATGATTGATAAAAAAAATTGGTAATCTTCTTTATCTTACCAATCACTTGCTGCATGACTTTTCCTTTTGCAATATCTTCAAGCATTAAATCCAAGCAATGTGCTGCACATGGAGACCAGAAAATCCTTGGCCTTTGTTTCATAAGCATCATTCCTGCAGCCTTCATGTTTGCAGCATTGTCAGTAACAACCTGAATTACAGAATCTGCCTCAATTTCTTCAATCACCTCATTCAATAACTTATTAATATATTTTGCATCTTGGACATAATCAGTTGCATCAACTGATTTGATAAACACCGTGCCCATAGATGAGTAGACTAGAAAATTCAAGAGATGACGATGTGTGATGGTCGTCCACCCATCGCACATTAGTGTGCAACCTCTTTCCTTCCATGCCCATTTGAAAGTTTGCACCCAAGCTTGCAACTCTTCATACTCTTTCTCAACACAGACATGCCCAATCTCATAAGGGGTGGGTGCCTTTATACCTGGACCATGTTCTGCAGCTGCATCTAACATGGTGGTGAAATAAGGAGAAGATGCCTTGTTGGGTGGAATGCCTCCATCCAAAAAAAACTTCTCAGTGGCTCTCACTAGATTTTCTCTTGCTTTACTAAACTTGCCCTTTAATGCTTTCATAATGCTGGGCTGCTTTGATGTTGGTTTTCTATAAGAAAATGGGTCAGTTGGCCCCACCACATCCGGCCTACGAGGTGCATGTGTAGGAGGTCTTTCAATCTCCTCAATGTCTGGATCTTGACGCGGTTGTTTTTGACTAAATGCCCATCGCAAACTCGCTCCCCCAAGTCCGGATGACCCACCCTGCTCATATTGGCTACCTCTAGTAGCTGCTTCATATTGCATTCTTCTCCTCTCTTCCTCCTCCTGAATGGACCTCACACTTTCTCTCCTAGCCCTCCTCATTTCCGGGTCTTCATCGTCATCATCTGAGGAACCAAATACTTCTTCTCTGCATGCATCAAATTCCTCAGTTCTTCTTCTTTCTTGTACAACTTTTTTTTGTGCAGATGCATTAAGGAGCTCCTGCATTTCAGTTCTCACATTTGGTGGCACTTGATTACATTTTTGCACCTGTCCTGATACATGTGCCAAATGTTGTTTCAATCGAGTAATCCTGCCATTGAGCACTCGTCCACAATAATTACATTTTACTTTACTTCTACTTCTGACTGCTTCACCATGGCTCCATCCCGCATCTATGTTACGCACCATCTTATTCCTATAAAATAAGAAATTCATGTAATAGTAATACTCTAACAACAATTATTTTTAGAAAAAAAATTTAATAAAATCATTTTCAAAATCCTAAATATATAGATCTAGCATGAAAGTATGTAGAATTGTAGATTAATCATTTACACACCATACAATGATCATGAATCATTAAAAGAACATATTTATGATGAAATCCCCAAAAAATGATATTATAATTCAAATATTAAAAAATCCGAAAATAAAATAATTAAAATAAAAATCTAAATCATGTTTATGACTATGAGTAGATATAGATTTATCATCTACATTCTACACACTATTAATAAGCCTTTGATATGAGGTAACAAGTAACAACTAACAAGTAACAACAATTATTTTTAGGAAAAAAAAATAATAAAATCATTTTTAAAATCCTAAATATATAAATCTAGCATAAAACTATGTAGATTAATCATTTACACACCATACAATGATCATGAATCATTAAAGGAACATATTTACGATGAAATCCCCAAAAAATGACATATTATAATTCAAATATTAAAAAATCCGAAAATAAAATAATTAAAATAAAAATCTAAATCATGTTTATGAGTCTATGACTATGACTAGATGTAGATTTATCATCCACATACTATTAATAAGCCTTTAGTATCACAAATATTCTAACAAGTTACAAGTAACAACAATTATTTTTAAGAATTTTTTTTTAATAAAATCATTTTCAAAATTCAAAATACATAGATCTAGCATAAAAGTTTGTAAATCAATCATTTATACACCATACAATGATCATGAATCATTAAAAGAACATAGTTATGATGAAATCCCCAAAAAATGATATATAATAATTCAAATATCAAAAAATCCGAAAATAAAAAAAAATTGGAAAAAAAAGTTCAAAATCATGTGTATGAGTAGATCTAGCATGAAAGTATGTAGATCTAACTTCTAAATGAAGAACATAAATAAATGACAAACCTAATGATTTCTATACTTCATCTAAAAAATTAAAAAAAAAAAAAAAAACCACATGATAAAATGCTTTGGGTTGATTTTCTCATACCTTAGATAATATTTTCTTCAAAAAATTAATGTGAGATTTTGAAATGTTGAAGAGGGAGTGGCTGGGCTGTGGCTGCTGCTATGGTTGGAGAAGAGAAGAGAAGAAGAGGAAGATGGGGAAAAAGTAGAAAAATTAGGGCTTCTTTGCATTATATACCATCTTGGCCGATATTTTGAAAATATCGGCCGAGATATCGGTTAGGGCCGAGATGATATCATCTCGGCCGATATCTCGGGAATTTGAAGGGATATATGACCGAGACCGATATCTCACTGAGATATCGGCTCGGTCTCTGCCGATACCGAGTCATATCGGCCGATATTTTATACCATGGTCTGAACACGGAAAAGCACGAATGCATTAAAGTAGTGGCAACATCTGACCCAACCTAAGGCATATTTGTCACTTCATATGACAGCATAACGTGACCTGCATACTTTATAGGTTAATCAAAGAAAGTTGACCATAGTAAAATGGATCAAGTTAGTATTTATAAGCATGGCCCATTAACTGGGTTGTATGACAAAGCCTTGTCCGAATTATATTGAGGTCGGCTATATGAATTCTATTTCTTCGTTCCGATCTATTTTAAATCAAATCTTCGGGTAAGTCGTACTTCTTCAAGGTCTATTTTTACAACATCCATTCATGTCCTCTTTAGTCTATCCCTTCCCCTTTGTGGGCCATCAACCTGCATAATCAAACTTTTCCTTACCGGTATCATTATCCGCTTGTGTTGGCACATCCCTAAACCATCTCAAATGGGTTTTTCTGATTTTATCCCCTATTGATGATACCCTTAAGTGCTCTCCAAATTGCTCATTTTTAATTTTATCATTTCTAGTTTTACCACACAGTCACTTCAACATTCTCATCTATGCTATAGTCATTTTGTGTATATGTTGCTGCTTAATTGGCCAACATTATGCGCCATAAGTCATAGTTTGTCTGATCATTGTCCTGTAAAACTTTTTCTTTAATCTTGTTAGTATTCATCGGTCACAAAGCACTTTAAAAGTAAGTATCCACTTTAACTATCCCCTTTTTATCTTCTATCAATCTCCTCCATCCTTACTAATTATAGAGCCAATATAACAGAAAGAATCTCTTTGTGGTGCATTTTGTGTGCTTCAATCATTTCGACTCTTTGGTATATCCCCATGCATTCACATCACCTCTTGATTCATTCATTAACATTAAATCGTGTGCAACCAACATTAACCAATGTACCTCTTTTTTAATATGAGACAGTTAACTCTTCTATAATTAATGCAAAGTGATAAGGGCTTAGTGTCGACCCCATAAATTGGTGGTTTAATATTATTATACTTTTGGCTTTATTTGGCCTACAGCTATACGCACGGATTGCAGGAGGCCTAATGTCTGCAAGTTGGGGATGGCCACTTCAAGTTAAATGGGTTGACCACGTTGGATGTAGATTATGCAATAAATTTTTAAGGGTGGATATGGGTTGGATATGGGTTGGCCTTCAACTATAGATATTCCAAGTCAACCTGACCCATTTTGATCGAACTCGGCCCGTTTTTCACCTCTAGATTTATGGTAAGTAGTCGGAATTTGTAGCCATGGTAATTCATACATTCATGTGCCTAAGGGGCCTAGTTATCCTCCTTTCACCTTCTTTCTTTTAACGGATTAGGTTTGGGTTTGGGAAGTCTATGTGAATGAAATCTATGGTGAAATTATAGAAATCTACGGTATAATCATGTTTTTGCAATTATCTTCGTCAATTTTTCTATTCCAATCAAGAAAAACTAATCATCCTTTCTCCTCTATCCATCTAAAGCCTTACGATAGCTAAGGAAGGGTTTAATCATGGGTAGCGGGAGCATGACCGCTCGATCTTCTAGTCACTCTACTAAAGGAGGAAACAGCTTTTGGATTTGTTTTCCTTGTCATTTTAGGAGAGGAGGATGCCGGCCTCGGTGGCTTGGGATTTGGAGCTTGGTTGGGGAAGTGTTGGCTACGATCCACAGCAACAGAGGCAGGATCAATGAGTTGCTCCAGGATCGAGAAAAGATTGGGAGTGTCTTACCTCAGGAACGAGGTTTTTCTTACAAGAATTTTGGAGATTACATTAAGGGAGGTCATTTGAAAAAGAAGGGTTATTATAGTATGTTCAAACAAGGGGATAGACTTTTACTAGGGCTGTCAATTGTGCCGTGTTAATTTATTAATATGGGTTAACAAATTCGTATTAAAATCACCTTAACCCGTACACCACCTGTTAACTTAACGGGTCAAAGAATCCAAACCGAATACGACCCGTTAATTTAACAGGTTACACAATCCAACCCGTTAACCCGTTAAGTAATTAAGTCATTTCGAAAATTAAAAAAAAATCCATACAAAAATATATAAGAAAAAAAATATATAAGCCACATGAAATTGTAAGTGAGGATCTAGAGTGGATCCCACTTAAAACCCCACTATAAAATAATAAATTTCAATTTTTTCTTTATGAATATAAATTAATTCTAGCTATACTTAGGGACTAAAAAAACTTTAACGAGTTACGCGGGTTGTTAATAGGTTACTGATTTAATTCGTAAACGACCCGTTAACTTAACGTGCGAACGGGTAACACCCATTAACGACCCGAATCCATTAAGAGCCCACCCGAATCCGTTAATATCATATGAGTTCGTATCGTGTTAACGGGTCGTGTAGCATTTTAACAGCCCTAACTTTTACCAACCGTTCTAAGGGCGAGAAGAGAGGTTAGTTAGGCTCTTGATCGGGGCAGAAGTGGCTGTAGCAGAGTTGTTGAAGAGGCTGGGAACAGGGACCAAAGGGCCAGAAATAGGTTTGGGGTTAGTTGGGATGAGGACTAGGTTTGGGGGGATGGTCCTAACAGGTTGGTTTGTAGCTGGGAGCCGGGTACGTGGTAACAGGCTTGCTAGTGGGATTGAGAACATGGACCAATTAGCAAGGGTGGGGACTCAGAGTAATTGCAACAGGTTGTGAGACGGTCTCATTCAACCCATAGGTGGCTACTGGTTGGGTAACAGGTGGGATTGAGGATGAGGCATTAAGGAGTTCTGGTTGGGTAGGAGAAACAGGGGCCGGGGCTTGAACAATATTTCTGCTACTGGTTGGGTAATAAGTAGGGCATGGGACCGAATGCTTGAAGAGGTTCTGATTGGGCAATATAAAGAAGGGCTGGCTGAGATGAATCTGAATGGGTTTCAGCTGATTGGGAGCTGAGGGGCATGAGGAAGGGGAGTGGCCTGGAACAAAGCAATGAAGCATATTGAGCAGGGGGTAGTTTCATAGAATGAATAGCTCAATTTCCAGTTCTCTTTCGCCCTCAAGGTTTACCAGAATGGATCGGGGTTTAGGTTTGGAAATATCTATGTTTATAAAAATAAAAATAAAAACTCTCTCAAAGTAAGAATCCTTATCAAGCAGAAAAAAAAAAAAGGTTAAAAACCTTTGGAAGGGAAGAACTGTGAAGCTTATCCAAACAGGGTTAGGGAGGGCCAATCAGTTACCTTTTGGCTGGGGGACTAACTCTAGAGATATAAATGGATTCCCGATTCTCCCGTTACCTGGAGGTTTTTTATCCATTAAAAACTGAATTTAGGTCCTTATTTCGGTCCTGATAAGTAAATAGGTCTAGGTTTGGGTCTGGGTCCCCTTCTTATTTTACTCGTGACCTAAACAAGTCTGGATGCGGTCCACCTTGTTTCCAACCCGTGGACCTATGATATTTCATATTATTTCAATTTTCGAGAATTTCTCATAAAAACTAGATTTTTTTTCATATCATTCTCTACCTAGACCCAGACCCGTCCTATATACAGTTTCGGTTCCGGAACCAAGAAACAGGTTCCGAAATAGCTCCGATTCCACCTCTTCATTAACGAGTGGACCAAGACTAAAATCGACCCGTTTACATCCCTAACCAAATCTATTTAACACTCATTTGAATTTTGTAGCCCCCAATTGATCATTCAAATTTTAACTTTTATCTTATTTAATATAATATTTAAAGATGAGGAATTCTCAAGAAACTCCCCATTTTAAAAACTCTCATATTGCTCCTCAATGTTTTTAGGTAATGAAGCTCATCGTAAGCCAATCTAATCTTTTCACACTCACTACCCGCCCAGGAGTTTTCACAAGTCCAAACTTGACACTCATCTAACTTTTGCTCACCGTTGAATTGAAATCCTAAGAAAATGATACCTCTAAAACTATTACACTTTAGGTCCATAGATCAAGGTGTTATGATAATCTGATGGAGTTTGTATTTTTAAAGATAGGTAGGTATTATCCATATCTTTCTATGTAAGGGTATTTGATAGTTATCATATATAACAAAGGCCCCCATTAGGAGGGGCTTTTTCTAAAGAAAAAAAAACCTCTGGGAGTTTACTAGTGCTCCTCTTTAAAGATTGGACGACTTTGTTTTATTTTATCCGTAACGATCAATCATATTAAAGACTTTAGAAAGGTACAATATAGAAGAAGGAGAAAAATAAAGCATGCAAAGGTATTAGAGCTAAATACCCATGCAAAACCAATGAGTTACAAAGGAACAAATAAATTAAAGTTACATCTCTTCCTACCTCCAACTTTACCAAAGCATTAAAAAGCCCATAAGAAGATTGGACAACTTTCATGCAGATTTCAAAGGTCATAACAAGGCCTTTGAAATCCCTACTCTCTCCCTCTCTATCTTACTCTCTCTCATAAGAACCAATATGAATTAAGAATCTTATAGAGTCATTAACCAAGCACGGGTACATTTGGTGGGCCCTTATCCCAAATTTTGGAGAGGTGAATATGATAAAAATGGCAAATTTATCTCTTCATCCTTTCCCTAACTGGAAGGGATAAAATTGTAAAGAGGACAAAGGATTGAGAGTAGAAAGGCCAAGTTGCTTTCTCTGAAGGATGGTCGTGAGTGAAAGGTTGTTTCAGTAAAAATAAATAGTAGTGGGGCTTTCGAGGTTTTTGAAAAATATGGGCCTTTTTGTAAAACAATCTCTTTTTCTTTTTTTCCTATCGGGGGAACCCACTCAAAAGTATTTTGAACCCTACCCAAAAGAATATATATATAGACACACACACAAAAATATACTTGCATTGACACTCCAATCTGAGTGCAAGAACGCAATTACTCCTATTGTAATTAATTATGTATTTTAGATGTGATAAATTCAACTATGGTTTCTACGCTGGTCAAAGGAGTATTTATATTGTGCCTGTGTATACATGGTTGTGTGATTTGATTAGTCATTAGCTCGGATTTATAAATTATCTACCCAAAATGTGAGTTTCAAAAAATGGAGCAACACTAGTTTTAAAAGTGGAAGGAAGCTGTATGGACTTTTTAAGTCAGGGTGGGCCCGGACTCCATGTATTGTGGGTCCCATGTTAGTGTAAATTTAGGCCAAGTTCAGGTGCACCATAGACCCAACCAAACCCCACACCAGCTTCATCCCATACCAAATAAGTGCAAGCACACATGTGATGCTGGTGCCTTTTACGTAGTTTCCTTTGACAAGTCTTTACTTCTTGGTCTTGCACGTGATACAGAAAACAGTAGTCAATTCTTATTCTTAACTCATCTGATCATCTTCTCAAGTCAAAACCCACGTATGGATCAAGTCAAAGACACACAAAGAACAATTCAAGTTGAATTTGACTGTTCCTGTTTGCAAAAGAACATGAATCTTATCCAGGTTTGGAAAAAGTAGCAATACAAAACAAAACATTATTTTGGATTAGAAGAAAGGGAAGCTTTTGAATCCAATAAAGTTTCAAAAGGGGTCATGAGGGCCATAGATCTTTCACCAATCAAGTCATTATACTAATTATGGAAAATTTATCACCAAACAAACCCACACCTTACCAAACAACTCAAGAAACATTCCATAATTCATGATTTAGGTACCAATTTATGCACTGACTAATCCAACGATCTATTTGGATAGTAGATAATTAAATAATTAAAAAAGAAAGAAAGGAAAGGAAAGAAGAAATCAAGATAGTTATGTTAAACTAGTTGAAGAAGATTTTATTGAGTGTAAGGACATCATAGATTAAATTGATTGGCCAGATGTGCAACTTAGTTTTTTACAGCTAATATCTTTTGATCTTATTGTTAAATCTGTAAGTTTGATATACCGTTAGAACGCTCTTGATGAGCACTTTAGAATGTAAAATGGACCCAATAAATGTGGCGTTTTGGGCAGGTAAAATTTCATCTTCACGAGAGTCAAACTTTAGGGTTTTTTATTTTATTTTATTTTAAGAAATTACCGTTGATATAATGATATAAAGTTTCAAATTCCATTTTTTTTGTGTAATTTAATTCCACATGTCACACAAGCCATTAGTGTTTTCATTTTCATTTTCATTTCTAATTTAATGGAGTTTGGAGTCACTTAATTGTTTTTAGTAGGTGAAGTATGGTCTGTTTATGAGTCCATTATGTTCTCTTTTTAATAAATTAATGGTGACATTATAAATGATATACAACACAATTGATCAATTTTATTTCGAAATTCATGAGATTTTCTTCTCTTCACAATACAAGAATTCCGCGGCTTTACTTTACTACATTTGGAAGAGATGGTGATCTTTTCCCAATATATTTACACATAAGTGGTTATCATATCAATTTGTAAGGAAGACATAGAAAGCCATACACGCTTTTAATATTGATCATAAAATATAGAATACATAATTATGTGAAGCCATTGCAAGGCTTGGAATACAGAATTCAAATATTATTTCAAGGGTAAATAGGTATTCAACTCTGCTTCATCTCCCACTGTGGCCCAAAAGGAGAAAACTAGGTCCTATTGCACAAATTAACATGAGTAAAAGGGGGTTAGTATAGAATTATAATTTACTATAATCACATGGAAAACTTTGTGCTCCAATCTTGGATAGATCCATAGAAACATAAAGAAAGAATTCACGACAGACCTAAGTTAGGGCTGAAAATGGATCCCTAATAGCCAAAAGTACCTAAATTGAAAACCTCAGGTATGGATCCAATGTTTGGACTCATTTTTATTTGAGCTCTGGTTTGGGTCCAAGGGATTGACCCTAAAAAAATTTAGAGGGTAGGTTCAAGTCTATGGGCTTCACAATCAATGGTTTGAACACTTAATACCAAGAAAGTGTATCTGTGTATCATAGGGCTGGCAAAATCTGAATTGATAACCTTCCAACCTAAGCCATGTCCAACTTCATATGACTATTATTGCTCAACTAAAATCAATCTACACAATCTTTTCTTTTATCGATAACGGTAAATTAAATTAAGGAGAGAACAACAATAAAAGAAAAGCTCCAACATAAAGTGAAAAACAAAAGAATAGATTAGTACAAAAGCTTTATACTGACACCAAAACAAAACAAAACAAAAAATAAAAATAAAAAATAAGGCTAAAGGGGGCCACAACCGGAAACAACCTATCTAAATGGGTCAGGTCAACGTCAACCCACGTTAAATGTAACCTTATTACTGGAAATGAATTGTGCTTGGTGCTAACATCTACAAGTTGGGCATGGCTAGTTCAAGTTAAATGGGTTGACTATGTTGGAAGTGCATTATGCGGGTAAGGTCAGGATGACCTACATCGGGTTCAACTTGACCCATTTGACCCAACCCAACCCATTTTAAATTTCATATTTAGGAATTATTAGCAATGTTCTATCCATCCCTGTGCAACAAATGATTTGGCGGCCTGTAGGGCACATCTGCCCTCCTTCCACCCTAATTCCACATTACCCTCCCTATAATTGTGACCAACACTGATTAACATTCATTTGAATTTTGTAGGCCCCAATTGATCATGCAAATTTTTACAATTATTCGACTTATATGAATTGGACAACTTTTGACGCCACCATGATAGTTCCTCATGTGATTAGATAGTTATTAGTGTTGGCCAAGAGATATATTATAAGAGAACCTTTGAAATCCCTACTGGAGTCCATGCCAGCCCATGAAATCCGGGTTTTATCCTCTGATCTTAAGGTTGTTTTTTGTAATAAGTTTAGATCAACCAACTCTATGGCCGATGCTTTAGTCAAATAGAGGGTTGAGAGAAGCTCTCCTTCGGAGGGTGTTATCATGTTTGCACTTTCGCATCTGGGCCGCTTTCAATGATGAGATGAAAGAACTGATCAATATATCACAAGATAAAGTTAAGAGGGAAGTCATGTCTCAGACAAGAAACATCTTGCAGGATAGAGGAAATCAATGGATGCTTCCTTATTTTCCATCCTTCATTGAATCTGTAGTATAGTGTCCTTTAGCGTACCTCAAATTCCCTAATTGTTAAGAATTAGTTCAATGATTACCATTGTTGATCCAACCGAGCCTTAAAACCAATAACCTTTGGGAAACAAAGGCTGTGATTCAACAAAGATTCAGGCTTTAGCTCTTATGTACCAAAGAGATTCAGCCACCTAATTGAAGTGCCACTGGCAGTGGCACTGGCACTACTGTGGCAGACTTGTATGGACTCTTTAAGTATGTTATATAATTAACCCTAAGAGGTAGCTCAGTTGGTGTAGGACCACGGTTTGCACCCGGAGGTTGTGGGTTTGAAACTACACTACAACACTCGGGCTATAGAGGAGTTTACCCGGCTTCCCTATGAGCCCAAAGGGATTAGTCTAGTCCAAAAGGTTGGAAACCCTTCGATAGCGAATAAAAAAAAGTATGTTATATGGTTATTTGGGCCAAGATTCAGATATGTGCCCACAACTTTTCTATGGATCCATGTGATCAGCCTTTTAATTTAAAATCAGGCACGAGTCCAGGTGTAGTGACGTGGGTCCAAGCCAGGGTTTGGGTCCCTGTGCTGGTCCCTTGTTAGTAATTCAGGCTCAAGTCCAGGTACACCATGGGCCTAACCCAAACGACACCCCCGCTTCATCCCTAACCAAACAAGTGCAGGTACACACGTGTGATGCACATGCCTCTTACATAGTTTTCTCACATGGAGGCTGGAGCTACCTTGTACACGACACAGACAGCATGATGAGAACAGTCAATTCATATTACTTCTCATCTGTCAATCTTCCGAAGTCAAACCCCATGTGTGGACCATATCAAAGACACACAAAGACTAATTCCAGTTGCATTTGACGGTTTCTATTCCCAAAAAGATGAATCTGTCCAGGTTAGGGAAAAGTAACAACATAAAACAAACATTATGTGAGATTACAAGAAAGGGGAGCTAAAGTTTCAAAACATGAGGCCATAGATCTTTGACCTAGTCAATATAGTATTCATGAAAAATTGATCACCAAACCAACCCACACCTCAAAAAGGTCAAAACAACAACAAAAAAAAAAATTACATGAAAAAAAAAGAAACATTACGTGCTTCATGAAATAGTATCAATTTACAATGACTAGTGCAAAGATCCATTTGGAAAGTAGGAAAAACTAGGGGAAAGAAAGAAAAGAAAGAAAAGGTAAGTGAAGTGAAGAAAACCAAGCTAAATGGCTAAAACAGCACAGAACATGGGATTTTTGAACATTTGAAACCCCATTCCTACTTGTGTTCTCTCTAGTCTGAAAACCCAAGAAGGTCCTCCAGCAGCTGATCATCCAAGCACTCAAATTCAATAACTTGTCTTGGATGCTCACTCTGAGAAGAAGAAGAAGAAGAAGAAGAAGAAGAAGAAGCTGATGATGAAGACGACAATGGCAGGAGAGGAGGAGCTGAAGATTGAGTTGGCGAAGGGTACTCGCCGGGGAAATTGAGAATGGCCATGGAGCCCCGCATGGAATAAGCAGCCCGGTCATAGGCGCGAGCCGCATCCTCCGCCGTGTTGAAGGTTCCCAGCCACAGCCGTTGGCCGTGCCTCGTCGAGTCGCGAATCTCCGCTGCAAATTTGCCCCATGGACGCCGGCGGACACCCCGGTACCGGACCTGAGCTGCTCCACCTTCCTTCACCACCTTCCCTTTTAGTTCCTTCTCCATACTTCCTACCTCTACTACTACACCACATAAAGGCCAAAGTGTGTAACGTATCTTTGGCTTTTAAATACAATGGAGAGGTGGACACCCATTGGAGGGAATTAAACAAAGGAAGGTCTATATCTTTCTCATGTGTGTTAGACCAAGGTTTGAAAATCTCAAATCAACTACTTTGATGTTCCTAAATTTGTACCTTTGCCTACATAGATTTAGGTACCTTGAATGTGGAATGGTCAATGTGATGGCTTTTGCAGGATGCTTTTCTGGATTTGGATTTGTGGGTATTGTTTTTTCATATATGATTTCTTTAATGCATGTCCTCTAATCTCTATCCAACTCGTGCCCATTTGGGCCTCTCATCCCATCCAAGTCACTTGTTTTGGTCTGACGTCACATGAATGACATGGGATTTGTTCCTCTTTTCTTCTCCTAGCTATCATGGCTTTAATTAATCATTTAATCCTCATGTTATTTGTCACCCATCTGTAAAATAATAGAGATTGGAGTGCATTTGGAGATAGGCCACTACAAAAACAAGTGGTCCCCAATATCCCACCATCCATTTGGCAAGTGGAGATTGATCCAAGGCCCACCAAAATGAGGCCAATTAGGCTTTTGGCAAGTGGAGATTAATCCAAAGCATATGATGATATATTCTGCTGACATATGAAATAGTATAAAGAGATATTTAACAACAGGGGTGTGATCAAGATGTAGTTTTAAAGTGTGATAATGCAAAATGGGTGGTGTCAGGGCTAAACGTCAGTAGATGACTTAAGGCTAATTACATCAGCAATCATGAATTGTTAAGTGATGATGAAAGATGCTTACATGAGATAAATGATAGGAGATGGATTCCAATCCAGTATAATGGGATCAAATGTTCAAATGTCATCAGATTTGTAAGGATTGACATAAGCAAGTGACGATTGTATCCATTACATCAGAAATGTATAGAGAAGTATTGGAAGTAGTGGAAGACCTTAACTGTTTTTCAATGTCAGAATTGAAATCAAGATGCTCTTAAAAAATATAGAAACAAATTAAGTTGTTAGGAGGGACCTATGCAACCAACCTGCAGCTTATAATATGTCTGATGCAAGTCAAGGGGGTGAGGTTGGGTCTGTGTTTCACCCCGTCTCGAGTTAATCAAGATTAATTCTAGTTAATCGAGATTAACTCGAGAGGGGGGTGTAACAGTTTGGCCCAATAAAGGTTGAGTGATGTTGATCTACTTCCAATTGTGACTGCGGAGTAGTTGGGTGCAGCAATTGGCTCTATATTGGCCCATATGTATTTAAGATTAAAAAAAAAAAAAAGTATAAAGTTTGCTCATACTTGTGTCATCACTGCTAGCAATGCAGGGCCATGATAAGCCCAGGCCCTAGTAGAAAAACATACTAGTGATTGATGTCAAAATGAGAGCCCGTTGACGTCAAAATGTAGAGGTAAATGTCAAAATTAAATTGAAAATCTTTCACTAAAATACAGTGTAATATGTTGATGTCGAGTCAAATGAGAGTCAAAATATAAATAAGGGTGCAAAATTGATTTGAAAACCTTCCACTATAATACATAACGGTTAATCATTCCGCGTCTAATGAGAGTCAAAAGTTAAAGATCGCCATCAAAATTGATTCGAAAACCATAATAGTACTAAACTAGACGTATCATTAATGCAGGATACTTTGTTAAAATGAAATTACATTGGCATAGCTGATGTGATGACTTCATATATAAGGTTATTAATCCAAGGGAAGGCAGGGGCATTAATCCAAGGCCTACCAACAGGAGGCCAATTGGGCTTTTGGTTAGTCAATAAAAGCAAGGCATACATATGATGCCATTCTCCTGACCTTTGAAATTATATAGGGAAAATTTCAAATATGGCCTTAAGTTTTTGTATTATTTTAAAAAAGGACATAAGTTTTGAAACTTTTCCAATTATTCCCTAAGCTTTCCAATAAATTTTCAATTAACGACATCCGACCAATCGCTGTAAGAATACTGGGTGTCCTTGATCACCGTGAGGACATGAAAATCAAGAGAATGTAGAGGAAGTGAAGGAGAGTTATATTACAATGAAGGGTAATTTGGGTATTTCAAAAAAAAGGAAAAAAGTTGCTGAAAAATAAATTTAAATAGATGGATTTCCTTAATTGAAAACTTTCTGAAAAACTTTTAGGGACAAATTTGAAAAGTTTGAAACTCGTTTCCTTTTTTGAAATAGGGCCTAAACTTAAGTACTTTTTTGAAATTCTCCCAATTATATAAAGAGGAATTTAACAATAGGGGTGTGCTTGACAGAATGGGGTTGCTCAGTTGGTTGGCAACCCTGGATCGATCCCTGGGTAGGCCATTCTTCTCACGTTTGTGGCTCCTTTTCTCACGTGTGGACTACCTGGGTCCCAACCCCCTTGGCTGGGTACCCAAAAAAAAATTCGGGTGTTTCTCAAATGTAGTTTTAAAGTATCTATGATAATAGTATATATGATAATGCAAGATTCGGGTGGTGTCACAAGGTTAAACGTCAGTAGATGACTTAAGGCTTCATACATAAGCAATCATCAACTATTTAAAGTGTGATAATGCAAAATGGGTGGTGTCACAAGGCTAAACGTCAGTAGATGACTTAAGGCTAATTACATCAGCAATCATGAATTGTTAACTGGTGATGAAAGATGCTTACATGAGATAAATGACAGGAGATGGATTCCAATCCAGTATAATGGGATCAAATGTTCAAATGTCATCAGATTTGTAAGGATTGACATAAGCAAGTGACGGTTGTATCCATTACATCAGAAATGTATAGAGAAGTATCGGAAGTAGTAGAAGATCTTTAACTGTTTTAAATGTCAGAATTGAAATCAAGATGCTCTTAAAAAATATAGAAACAAAATAAGATGTTAGGAGGGACCTATGCAACCAACCTGCAGCTTATAATATGTCTGATGCAGCTCAAGGGGGTGAGGTTGGGTTTGGCCCAATAAAGGTTAAGTCATGTTGATCTACTTCCAGTTGTGACAATGGTGGGGTTGGGTGCAGCAATTGGCTCTATATTGGCCCATATGTATTAAGATTATTTAAAAAAAAAAAAAAAACTATAAAGTTTGTTCATACTTGTGTCATCACTACTAGCAAAGGAGGGCCATGATAAACCCAGGCCATAGTAGAAAAACATGCTGGTGATTAATGTCAAAATGAGAGCCCGTTGACGTCAAAATGTAGAGGTAACTGTCAAAATTAAATTGAAAAGCTTTCGCGACAATACAATGTAATATGTTGATGGTTTAGTCCATTTGTGCTACCACCTGGGGTCCACAGGGGTTTTATCTGGCTTCTCTTTGGGCCCGGAGGGATTAGTCCAGCCCTAAGAGTTGGGAACCCTCTGATAGCAAAAAAAAAAAAAAATTGATGTGAATTCAAAGTAGAGTCTAAATATAAAATAAGGGAGCAAAATTGAAATGAAAACCTTCCACTATAATACATAACAATTAACCATAAAATAAGGGATCAAAATTGAAATTAAAACCTTCCACTATAATACATAACAATTAACCATTCCGGGTCTAATGAGAGTCAAGAATTAAAGTTAGCCATCAAAATTGATTTGAAAACCATAATAGTACTAAACTAGACGTATCATTAATGCATGATACTTTGTTAAAATGAAATTACCTTGGCAATTGGCATAGCCGATGTGATGACTTCATATATAAGTATATTAATCCAAGGCAAGGCAAGGCATGGTTATTAATCCAAGGCCTACCAACAGGAGGCTAATTGGGCTTTTGGGTAGTCAATAAAAGCAAAGCATACATAAGATGTCATTCTCCTAACCTTTGAAATTATATAGGGAGAATTTCAAATATGGCCTTGATTTTGCCTTATTTCAAAAAAGGACACAAGTTTTGAAACCTTTCAAATTAGTCCTTAAGCTTTCCAGTAAATTTTCAATTAAGGACGTCCGGCCAATCGCTGTAGGAATACTAGGTGTCCTTGATCACCATGAGGACGCCGGCGAGGAAATGAGGAGAATGTAGAGGAAGTGAATGAGAGTTTTATTACAATAAAGAGTAATCTAGGTATTTAAAAAAAATAAGAAAAAAGTTGCTGAAAAATAACTTTAAATAGATGGATGTCCTTAATTAAAAACTTTCTAAAATACTTAGGGACTAATTTGAAAATTTTTGAAACTCGTTTTCTTTTTTGAAATAGGGCCTAAACTTAAGGACTTTTTTGAAATTCTCCCAATTGTATAAAGAGGTATTTAACAATAAAGGTGTGCTTGACAGAATTGGGGTTGCTCAGTTTGTTGGCAACCCGGGATCGATCTTTGGGTAGGCCATTCTTCCCATGTTTGTGGCTCCTCTTCTCACATGTGGGCTACCTAGATCTAGGGGTGAAAATCTGGGCGGGCGGCCCAAGCCCAGCACGTGCCTGGGCCCGTTGACCGCCCGGCCCGGCTTGGCAGACCCATTGGGCCGTGCTAGGCCAAGCCTGCATGGCCGGAGGCACGGCACGGTTTCCAGTGCCCCAAAGCCCGTGGGCGGCCCGGCACGGCTGGGCCCGACCCAGTCACGGCCCGTAGAGAGCCCAACGACTCTTTTTTTTTTAAATGCACACCCCCCCCCCCCCCCCTCAAAAAAGTATAATTTATAGAATGTATAATAGGCTTTCAACTTGTAATTTATTTTTTAGAATGTATCATAGGTTTTTAAAGTTGTAATTTTTTTTAAATGTATCATAGGTTTCTAATGTTGTAATTTATTTTTTAGAATGTATCATAGGTTTTTAAGTTGTAATTCTTTTTTCATTTATCAGAAGGTTTGAATTTCATTATATATATTGATCCAAGTTCAAACTTATAATTTTTTTAAACTTTTGTAACTTAAATTTCAAGGAAATACAATTTATTTGACGTATTTTTTCAAAACATCATTAGTGTTATTCTACTTGTTATTTCTCTTAATTTCTTTATTTTAAGGAAATTGGTCCAAGTCTCCAAGACCAAGAGTGAAGAGTCTAACCGTCTAAGTCTCTAAGACTTAAAGAACTTTAAAAAAAAAAAAAATTAAAAAAAAGGGGAGGGAGATATGTGGGCCGCCCATGGGCTGCACGGCCCAGGCCTGACTAAGACCCAACCCAGCACAACACGACCAGAGATGTGCCCTAGGCCGTGCTAGGCTGACCCCAGAGACCTTGGGCCAAGCACGGCATGGCCCGCAATTTATCATGGGCCGTGCCGGCCCGGCACGAGGCACGGTTGGGGCCTTCTTCAGTGCCGTCACGGCCTAGATTTTCACCCCTACGGGGTCCCAACCCCCTTGGCTGGGGTACCCAAAAAAAATTAGGGTGTTACTCAAATGTAGTTTTAAAGTATATTTATGATAATGCAAGATCCGGGTGGTGTCACAAGGTTAAACGTCAATAAATGACTTAAGGCTTCATACATAAGCAATCATCAACTATTTAAGAGGTGATGAAAGATGATTACATGAGATCAATGACAGAAGATGGAATCTAATCCAATGAAGTGGGAGATGTTCCAATGTCATCAGATTTGTAAGGGTCGACATAAGCAAGTGACGATTGTATCCATTACATCAGAAATTTTAATGTATAGAGGAGTATAGGAAGAAGTAGAAGACCTTGAATTTATGTTTTCAAGTTGAGAGTTGAAATTAAGATATTCTTTTAAAAAAAGTAATGATAATAATTTGTTTGGAGGAATACTAAAAACCCGACCCGACCCGACCAAACCTGTTTCTCACTCAGTGTTTGTAACCTGGCTTGGAGCTGACTCCCAGCTTATATGGGTCAGTAGCAGGTTGGGAGATCGCAAATGACACTTAAATGGACAAACAGGTTCGATCCGTCTTATGGTATGATATGGGTTGACCCGTGAAGCCGACCCCTGCTCGATCCATTTAATAATAAGCCAACCCATTTTCAATTAGAGGTCACAAAACCTTAATTGACCGCGAATCAGACCCTGGTCAGACCTGTGTGGCTAACCTACAGCATATATAGGTCTGATGCAGGTCAAGGGGGTCAGGTTGTGGTTTGGCCCAAATAAAGGTTGAATCATGTTGATCTACTTCCAAGTGTGACTTCGGAGTGATTGGCTCTATTGGCCCATATGTATATGTATTGAAAAGAAATAAAAACAGTGTAAAGTTTGATTCACACTAGTGGAATCAGTAACCAGACCCCAGTAGGGAAACATAACATTGATTAATATCAAAATGAAGGCCTGTTGAAGTCAAAATAGACAGGTACATACCAGTAAAAATTAAACTGAAAAGATCATTATAATACAGAATAATAGGATAATGTGGTGTCCAATGAGAATCAAAATTAAAGATGGCCATCACAATTGAATTGAAAGTCTTCCGGTATAATCCATTACAATTAATTCCATGTCGGGCCCATGAGGGTCAAAAACTAAAGATAGCTGTCAAAATTAATTTGAAGACATTTGCTATAAGAAATAATAATAAACAAGACATATCATTAATGCAAGATGCTTTTTAGCTGAAATGAAAGTACATTCATATGGCTGATATGTTGACTTCATCAATAAGGTTATTAATCCAAGGCCCACCAACACAAGGCCAATTGGGTTTTGGGTAGTTGATAAAAACAATGCATATGATGCTATTGTCCTGTCCTAAGAAATTATATAGATTATGTAAGAGGTATTTAACAATAGGGGTGTGATCTCAGCATGTAGTTTTATAGTGTGAAATGCAAGATCAGGTGAAGTCACAAGTTTAAACGTCAGTAGATGACTTAAGGTTTCATACATAAGCAATCATCAACTGTTTAAGAGGTGATGAAAGGTGATTACATGAGATCAATGACAGGAGATGGAATCTAATCAAATGTAGTGAGATCAGATGTTCTAATGTCATCAGATTTTTAAGGGTGGACATAAGCAAGTGACGATTGTATCATTTACATCAGAAATGTATAGAGAAGCTAGAAGACCTTGACAGTTTTCAATGTAAGAGATTAAATTAGCATATTCTTAAAAAATCATAATGATAATAATTAAGATGTTAGGAGCGATGGTGAAACCCGACCCGACCCAAATCCCATTTCTCACTAAGTTTATGTAACCTGGCTTGAAGTTGACACCCAGCTTATATGGGTCAGTAGCAGATTTGTAAATCCGAACGGATGCTTAGGCGGGCCAGGTCAGGTTTGATCTGTCTCATGCTCAGGTACGGGTTGGACTCCACCTGCAGACCCCATCCAGGCTCGATCCATTTATACCTAAGCTGACCCAATTGCCATTAGTGGTGAAGGAACCTTAATTGACCATGAATCAGAACCTTTTCAGTTGCAGCTTATACTGGTCTGAAGCAGGTCAAGCTGAGTATTGACCTATAGAAATGTCGGGTCATATTGATCCACTTCCACGTTTGACTATGGTGTCATTAGTCTAAATATTGGCTGTATTGGCTGTCACGATCCGGTCCGCCCAACAGATATTGTCCTCTTTGGCTCATACTGCTCAGACCCCGTGAACTCTGACCCAATCTTGCGTCAAGGTTTGGTCCCTTTGAGACCCAAAACACGTCCTACCAAACTCACGGGCTTTAACATATATTAGTCCAGGCTCTGGACAGTCTCTTGAAGAAGTAGGACGTTACACTGGCCCCTATATATCAAAAAATAGAATCAAAGTAAAACCTGATTCACACCTTCATCATGATATTTTTTTAGTAAAAATAAAATTAAATTGATATAGCTAACACGATAACAAATATTACAGATACAATGAATACATGGATTATTTGTGTATCCAATGAAGGGTCAGATACAAATAGAATTGGTATATTTTATTTTAAGTAGGGTTCATTCATGTGAAATTGCTTATTTGAGGCTTTGGTCACCTTGTGAAGTTGGATCAACCTAGTGATCTCATTTGACATTACTATATTATAATCCACAGCCTGCATTTACATTTTAAAACTGTATTTCAAAGAAGTTGTTCTATTTCATTTGTCAGTATCATATAGTTAAAACCTGAATCTTATGCAACTAGATTCATATCACAGACCATGATAGCAACATTACCAAAAGAAAATACTATTTATATAGCCTTTGATGGATCTTGTTCAATAATCAGACGCCACATGTCCTTTGAGATCTGGAGTGGGGCCCATTTCTATATGGTTTTGTGCTTTTTATGTGGCAACTAGGCACTAGAATATTTGAAATTTTGTGGGCACATGACACTTGTCACATGTTTATTTTGAGGAGATTGCTTAGGTTCTTTTCATATCCCATCTAATTAGAGTTAGTCTCACTTTAAAATTGATTTTCTGTAAACATGGGATTTAACTTTGATTTTTATTTTAACCATTTGTTTTACACCTGACAAATCTGATGGTGGGCCCAAGTTTTATTGAACTAAGATCTGGCCCAAAACTAATATACCCACTAATTTTGAGTGGCTTGAATCTTAGATGCAGGCCCTGCGGAGAGATTTGTAGCATTGACACAGACAAATTAGTTCAAAAAACTGGCCAAATTCGATAGATGAATCCAAAAGTGAATTAAATGATCCTACTCCATAGATTTTTTTAATGAAGTTAAGCTCATAATGAAAATTAGTCAAACTGTGATCTAGGTAAACTATACATAATAAAAGCCACTTAGCATAAGAACAGGAAAAATACTCATTCTGAAATGACCCACCCATGATGCAGCCCAGCCAATGAACATCTAGATTATTGCAAGGAGAACCCCCATCAGATAACAGAGTCCCCATGATTCAGACATCTTGAAAAAGTGTCAGTTATAGAAGATGATCCAAACTGTTCAATTTTTTGGGGTATCATTTGGGTTTGAGTGAGACCACTGGTTTGCTTAGGCCCAGATCCTAATTGGAATAGCGAAGGCCCATAATGAGCAAAAAAAAATCCCTTGAGAATGCTTATGGGCAGGGTGAGGGAAGGCTAAGGCATATTCCGGCCCAGCCTAACATTAGAAACACAAACCCATATCCAGCCAGTAGGGGCAGAGATGGGCCAATAGAGGCTCATAAACTCTAAGATGGTGATTTGAGGGCCCTAGAGTGGGTAATGCTCCCACAACATAACCAAGCAATACCACCAAGGGTGATATAATTTATGTAGTACAACAGGGCTATGCCAATTGGTATTATGTATTTATGGTGGAAAAGCTTGGCAGGTTCGAACGAAAAAACTCAGGCTAATTTGGCCCTGAACTTTGTGGGATTTCTGTAAACTGACCCAATTGATGACTCAACTTACCAAGCCAAGTGAGCTTTTTTTTTTTTTTTCCTCTAACGGAGGGTTCCCGACCCTTTGGGCTGTACTAATCCCTCCGGGCCCAGAGAGAAGCCGGGTAAAACCCCTGTTGCCCCCAGGTGGTAGCACAAGTGAACTCAACATTCGGTTCCTGGAGAGGGGGGAACCGGGAGTTGATACTAAGACCTCTAGCTTCGAAAGAGGAAGGAACTGTAATCCTGACCATTCGGCCAACCCCTTGGGGTTAAGCCAAGGAACAAAGCAAGACGAATCAGAAATGCAGTGCACGAGATCAGCCCCACATGGGAATTTCAGACTTCAAGTATTAGGTGTTTTTAAATATTATGGTCAAGTTCAGGTCTAGCTTGGGTATGTTGTGGGTCACTTTCAGTTTTGGTTGTCCCTTCCCTTACCCTGGCTCTGATCCAAATTCAAATTGGATTTAGAATCTCAGCCGTAACCCCAACCCAACCTAAACTTGAAAATGTGGCCACAATTGGACACAAACCCATTTGCACCACTAATTCTCGAATGTAAGTGAGTTGGGTTTGGGTCAAGTCAATGGTATACCTTGAGAGAGCTGATAAAAGCCAACCCGACTAGCCAATCCGGACTTACCCAACCTGCATATGACCCACACAACCCGACCCACATAATATACGGGTCGGATGTGGGTTAAGTTATCCTGACCCCCATTTAAATGGGCCGGGTTAAGGTCAACTTATTTAACCTGCATGATCTACATAACCCGTTTTGCTTTTTCTTGCAACTAAAACGCATACCTAATACTCAATCTATGGAGCATATCTTTTTATTTTGCTGTGATATATTTTTTTTCATGAAAACTATATTTTATTCCTATTATTTTTGCTATAATATTTCTGTAGTCTTTATTTGAGAAATATATACCATACTCAATGTATAAAATAATTCCGTCTCTTTCTTTATTCCCAAGTAGCCCTTGTTAGCTTACTTAAGAACAGTTTTTTGTGCTCTTCTCTCTTACGAGAATTGTGGATATGAAGAAAATACAATGGATATGGCATAAATAAAATAAAGTAGTCAAGTAATGGTTGAGTTTATGCCATTTTCTCCTTAAGCTGAAAATGAAAAACAGAGAGAGGCTAATTATGGGATCATGATCCAGGCTTGGGCCTAAATTTTCAACACAATATCATTGAAATTAGGTTTGCCTTAAGATTCTATTTGAAGTAAATTAATGTTAGGCTTATCATAACCGAGACAGAGCTTGTTCATACCGCCTATCAAGATAGGTTTTAAATTGTACCAATAGAATTTAGAAAGTTAAAGATTGTTCATTTATATCTTAATTCATTCTTACGAATTAACTTATCAGTTTGGGTGTAATTCAAACTTTGGATATGGTTAGAGCCTTAGGCGATTCTTGTTAATAAATTTAGGCTTGGATGCAAGTTATGCAGGTCAACCCAACCCGTAGTAACTCGCAATGACTATGCGGGTTAATTTGAGTCGAGATGAATTGACCCGCAACGGGTACGGGTTAAGAGTTCTTGATATGTTTAATAAACGAGTTGGATGCAGATTTGGAGCATCTGATCTGTTTAATAATTAATGGAGCGACCCCATTAGCCCGACCTAACCCGTTTGCCACTTCTAAATTCCTTGGCAGAACTTTGACCATGACTCTGTCCAAGTTTTGTCACACTTGATGCCTTAAATTCTGGGTGACCCGCTCTTTTGATGAGTCCCACTACTCCCTCACTGTGAATATCTCTTATATATGGGTTATCTTCTGCTAAGGACTACCTCTCACTGATTGCATGTGACATGAAATCTTAAGCTTACTTGCAACTCACTTAGATAAATAATCTCATTTAAATCACCATAATAATTGAAGGTTTATACCAACAATGAGTATAATTCTCATTAGTGTCAAATTAGGATGAATGCTAATTCCAGGGCGATTAGTGAGTGTCAAGTGTTTCATTTGAAACATTTTCTCATATGCATAATTTCACCATGAGACACATGACTTGGTGGAGCCCACTATATGATCATCTGAAATAGACCACCACTACCACCACTTGTCTTGGATGCCATGCAGTCTGCTCCTATCTGAATAGAATGGACACTAGATCTCGAGTGAATTTTTTTCTTCTAGTTTAATACCACTAAACTTGTGGCCATAGATCGAGGGACCGAGGGATGGGCTCATTGGATTCAATAAAATTTCATTTCTAGGATAGTCAAAACCAGATCTTTTGATCCGCATCACTCTTGTGATCTGTGGAGCCCCAGGTGGGCCCTAACGGTTGTCTCACATGCATCTTAGATGGGAGTGTCTCACACCGCTCCTCACTTTATAATACATAATTATAATATAATATATTATTAATTTATAATAGGAATTTTGACCATACGGCTATCCTAAGACCTTACATTTGCTTACCCGCCGGTTTAAAAAATTAGTGCGATTACATCCATAGTATATCGTATAATTTTCCTTTCATTTGTAACTTGTTTCGCTCCCTTTTGTAAAAAAAAAAAAAAACCCTCTGTAGAATTGATGGCCAAATATCAAGTCTTAGAGCAGCCATATGATCAAAATCCCTTATATAATAAATCTCATATATATATGGGCCTCCTATCCTCAGCTCAAAGTGAGGATAAGGGTGTCTGCTCAATATGGTATGCGGCCCACATGGGAATGGGGATGTGGGCGTTTAAAGGACACACGGGGCCCCTCCTCTCTACAAGAAATCAGCCCCATCCCTGATCATCATCACCTCCATCTGGGCCATAAAAGGTTAACGGTGTACCATCCATTTAAATGGGTGTCACTCGATCCAACAATCCAGTTTAATCAGATGTGGCCAAGTTCTGGTGGACATATGAAATTTAGGGGGCTCCTGTGTGTGGTCCACTTGGACGGCCCAAACAGTGGGTCCCACCCTAGGCAACGGACAACCATCTCCCATCACCTCGAGCTAAGTGGGCTAGCATATATTGATGGGAGATGCAATGGGTCCCTGACTTACTCTCATAGTAGTGTGAGATTTATTTTCGTAGGAGCATCTCCCTGCATACAGGGGCAGACCCACGTTTGTGGTTCCTCTTCCCACATGCGAGCTACATGGGTCCCAACCCCTTGGCTGGGGTATATAAAAAAAAAGGGGGTGTTTCTAAGTCTTAAAGTATATATGATAATGCAAATTCCGGGTGGTGTCACAAGGTTAAACGTCAGTAGATGACTTAAGGCTTCATACATAAGCAATCATCAACTATTTAAGAGGTGATGAAAGATGATTACATAGTTACATGAGATCAATGACCGAAGATGGAATCTAATCCAATGAAGTGGGAGATGTTCCAATGTCATCAGATTTGTAAGGGTCGACATAAGCAAGTGACGATTGTATCCATTACATCAGAATGTATAGAGAAGTATAGGAAGAAGCAGAAGACCTTGAATTTATGTTTTCAAGTTGAGAGTTGAAATTAAGATATTCTTTTAAAAAAAAGTAATGATGATAATTTGTTTGGAGGGATAGTAAAAACCCGACCCGACCCAGAACCTGTTTCTCACTCAATGTTTGTAACCTGGCTTGGAGCTCACTCCCCGCTTATATGGGTCAGTGGCAGGTTAGGAGATCCCAATTGACACTTATATGGACAAACAGGTTTGATCCATCTCATGGTATGCATACTATGGGTTAGTCTCTACCCGTGAGCTCGATCCATTTATAGACAAGCCGACCCATTTTCCATTAGAGGTCACAAAACCTTAATTGACCACGAATCAGACCCTGGTCAGACCTGTGTGACTAACCTACAGCATATATAGGTCTGATGCAGGTCAAGGGGTCAGGTTGGGGTTTGGCCAAATAAAGGTAGAATCGAGTGTTTTTTTTTTTTTTTTTTTTTTTTTTTTGTACCCAGCCAATGGGGTTGGGATTCAAGAGAGAGCCCGCATACACATGAAAAGCAGCCCACTAACATGGGAAGAAAGCCCACACAAGTGGGAAAGGAGCCCACACAAGCAGGAAGAGGTGACGTACCTTGGGTTCGAACCCCGGGCAGGCAAGTAAGAATTGACGCTCCTTACCATTCAAGTAATCATGTTGATCTACTTCCATGTGTGACTACGGAGTGATTGGCTCTATTGGCCCATGGGTATTATTTAAATTTAAAAAAATAATAATAATAAAAGCAGTCTAAAGTTTGATTCACACCTGTGCCATCAGTACTAGCAAAGCAACCCGATGCTAAGCCCAGGCCCTAGTATAGAAACATTAAAGTGATTAATATCTAAATGAGAACTTGTCGATATCAAAATAGAGAGGTACCTGTAAAAGCTAAATTGAAAAGCTCATTATAATGTAGAATAATAGGCTAATGAGGGGTCCAATGAGAATCAAAATTAAAGATGGCCATCACAATTGAATTGAAAATCTACTGCTAGAAATATACATTACAATTAATTCCATGTTGGGCCTGATTAGGGTCAAAAAATTAAATATAGCTGTCATATCATTAATGCAAGATGCTTCTTAGTTGAAATGAAAGCACAATCATATAGTTGATATGTTGACTTCTTCAATAAGGTTATGAATCCAAGGCCCACCAACACAAGGCCAATTGGGTCTTGGGTAGTTAATAAAAACAATGCATATGATGCTATTCTCCTGACCTAAGAAATTATATAGATTATGTAAGAGGTATTTAACAATAGGGTTGTGCTCTCAGCATGTAGTTTTGTAGTGTGAAATGCAAGATCAGGTGAAGTCACACGTTTAAACGTCAGTAGATGACTTAAGGATTCATACATAAGCAATCATCAACTGTTTAAGAGGTGATGAAAGGTGATTACATGAGATCAATGACAGAAGATGGAATCTAACCCAATGTAGTGAGATCAGATGTTCTAATGTCATCAGATTTTTAAGGGTGGACATAAGCAAGTGACGATTGTATCATTTACATCAGGAATGTATAGAGAAGCTAGAAGACCTTGACCGTTTTCAAAGTAAGAGTTTAAATTAGCATATTCTTAAAAAATCATGATAATAATAATTAAGATGTTAGGCGCGATGGTGAAACCCGACCCGACCCAGAACCCATTTCTCACTAAGTTTATGTAACCTGGCTTGAAATTGACACCCGGCTTATATGGGTCAGTAGCAGGTTTGTAAATCCCAATGGATGCTTATGTTGGTCAGGTCATGTTTGATCTGTCTCATGCTAAGGTACAGGTTGGACTCCACCTGCAGACACCATCCAGGCTTGATCCATTTATACCTATGCTGACCCAATTGCCATTAGTTGTGAAGGAACCTTAATTGACCATGAATCAGAACCTGATCAGACCCGGGTGTAACCACCTTGCAGCTTAATTATATAGGTCTGATGCATGTCAAGCAAGGTATTGACCTATAGAAATGTTGGATCATATTGATCCACTTCCAAGTTTGACTACGGTGTCATTAGCTTAAATATTGGCTGTACTGGCCCCTATATATCAAAAAATAAAATCAATGTAAAATCTAATTCACACTGCATCATGATAATTTTTTTAGTTAAAATAAAATTAAATTGATATTAGCTAATACGATAACAAATATTACAGATACAATGATTACACATTGATTATTTGTGTATCCAATGAAGGGTCAGATACAAATAAATATCGGCCGATACTTGTCATATACTAATTATTATTTTATTTTAAGTAGGGTTCATTCATGTGAGATTCCTTATGTGAGGCTCTGGTCACCTTGTGAAGTTGCATCCAACTAGTGATCTCAATAGACATTTGTCCCATGTTCATTTTGAGGGGTTGCTCTGGTTCTTTTCATATCCCAATTCCCATGGAAAGAGAAGATACAATCCTTTCAAAAGTCTTCCTGGTGGACTCAACTCTTGGCCCAACGGTATCTGAGATCTCAGACCCTAGGGATCTGCACACCAAAACAAGGTGATTTAAAAACATGGAAAGATATCATTCTTCACAAAGATGTGATCCTCTCGGACCTGAGGTGGGTCATAGGCAGGGGGACAGCAGTCCATGCAGATTTGACTATGGCTTTTTCTTCTGGGATAACTTAGAATGAATCCTTGCTCCGAACTCTCTGGCCAGCCCATGCAGTTCAAGCTATATTACATATTCCTCTGGGTTTCAGAGACCTACCATGCTGGAAGTTAAACTGTCACGATAAGGGCCCGAGATGCAATTAATCCGGACTAACCCCCGGGTCGCACTGTATCATACTTACTCTCGTAAATTCCGAATTAACCGAAATTAAAACGGAATCCACAAGGGATAACATACATCATACCTGTCAAGTGTACACTTTTACGGAATATATACGTATACATTGACAAACTATTAAAACCGAGTAAGTCATTTACATAAAAGTAAAGTCATCATAAACATTGTATTTCCTAATTAAGTTAACCACTGCATATTCAAATACAATGTAGGGTTATCTATTTACATCTAAAATGTTTAAACAAAAGTATTTCCAAAATATCCTAATTCATTTGCCCTCCGATCTATGTCCATTCAATCAGACCTCCTGCATGAATCGAATTGGCCTCCTCCTCAAACGACGTGGCCTCTATAGGACCGGCACGGGCAACTGGGCCTGCGATGTCATCAATAACACCGTGAACATGACGGTTCAACATTGTATACACAATCTATGATAGTACATGCTATTCCTCATCAAAATCTTGCTCAATTTAACTATTAAATAGTTCAATAATCAAATTATCAATTCTAGACAATTATAGTTGATATCATAACCTATACAATGGGAATAAAAAATAACAAGTACTAGATGGCAACTACAATAGTATTAATTCTTTACAGTTCTTCCAAGGGAAGCATTCATTCATGTTCATTCATTTACATTCATTCATTTCATTGATGTATAGTGATTACTCATTATTAGGTGGCTTATCAAATGGTGACTTTTCAGTCCTATGTGTGGGATCTACCAGCGTCTTGATCAGAGATCACTGGCATTATCACGGAACTCCGGAACACCCCATCCATTTGTTGCAGTAGGATTGTTCGTTGATTATTCATTTCATTGATTAATCTCGTTATTTCATTTCAGCTCGATAATGAGCTTAGGTAATTACTATATAGTGCCAAACTCAATACTCAAATTGAATCAAATTAATAAACTCTATTTAATTCAATTTCTCTATTCAAAACTATTCATAATTCAAACCATTCATTTAGGTGTAACACTCGGTTATCTAGTGCATGTGTTATTTTCGATGAACATCACATTAGATATAATGTGCATTAGAGTCCCCTTAATTATCACCTATGGAGGTTTATAACAAATAAAAGATTAACACACACCACTGAAATAAGGTTCAAACTCATCAATACTCCTTCTTCTATAGTCCATAAACCTCAATTACACTAGAAATAGTCTCTAGACTATTTATAGACCTATTTACACTCATCAAATGAGTTTTTAATTCAATTAGAATCACCTGTGTTTGGACCCAACTTTGAGCCTTCCAATCACTAGGATATATAGACCACTAGATTCTACGTTCCAACAGCTTTTCAACGATATGTAGAAGTCCAAATTCCGACGTATGGGTCAAAAGTTATGGCCATTCCAAGTTAGTGTTGTTGGGCCCAATGGACCGACCCGCTCGAGCGGCCCATGACCCGCTCGAACGGACAGCACTGCTGTGACATGTTTTTTTGTGCAGAAATTGAGCCTAAATGCTCTGTTTTTTGGGGTCTCTTCTTCCTACATGAAATCCATCTTTACAAGACATGAATTTGAACCAAAATGAGCCTCCAAAGTGCTCACAAAACCCATGATCCACCAAATTATATTCCACATTAATTCATTACAAAACCCATTTTTACATTAACATCTAATACAATGAAAATGGTTGAATTAGTATCCAAGTGAACTATAACATTCAATCAAAGATTAATAAACATGTATCAATCATAGTTGTTCATTACTTGCCTTGTTGAAGGTTAACTAACTCAAAGCCTTTTTGTTTTAACTTGTCATGAGACAAAACCCCCAATTGAAACTCTCTTTCAAGCCTATTTTCATGAAAACATTCAAAGCACAAGTCCTATGAGCTAGTTGAGCTAGAAATCATCCCTAAGCACCCAATAGAACTTGAAAGTCCTTTAAAGTATTCAAAACACTTACTTGGAGTCTCTTGGAAAGAGTCCTTGAGCTTTCTCTCAATCTCTATCTCTAAATTAGTCAAAACGAAGGTAAGGAAGATGAAGAGGATGAAGTCAACACCCTCCTAACACACATGTAAGCCTTAATCTTGAGGTTTGACGAAGAAAATGGAAGAAGAAGAGAGAAATGAGCCTAGGGTTTGCTCTTCTTTTCTCTTGTGCTGGAAATGAGTTGGATGAACTCATTGTTGAGTTCATTTCATCTTATACAAGGGAGCATTTTGCACTTAAGTCCCCTTAGCTTCTCTCATTTACACTTTGAGTCAATTGAAGATTCATTTGATTCATTTGAGGTCAAATGCAACCAAGTCTACTATAAAAGTTGACGTACTCCTCAAAATACACACGTTGGTACCAAGAGTGACCGAATTCGACGAAATACACAATAATTCGTATTTACAAAAAAAGTCCTTGTGTTCCTTTGTTTGAGTTTAAAACCAACTCAATTACCTTAACCTCATTCATTATCACTTCATTAAGTCTACATCACATTTGAGACTAATCTCATCTAATTTGGTCATTAGCCATCATTAACTTAATTAAACATGATTAATTAGTATTAATTTTAATTAATTAGAGTTAATCTTGATTAACTCGGGCCGGGGTCTGACACAGACCCAGCAGGAACATGCCACTTCAGGTCTCTGTATCAACACCTCTTCCCACACCCAATTGGCCCTACTCTACCTTGGAAAAAATTATGGCAGCTGAACCTCTCTCAAAAACTTAAAATTTTCTGCTCGCGCCTCCTCCTAAATAGACTGCCCACCAGAGTTCGTCTCTCCAAATGGGGTACTGGTATCCATCCCACCTGCCTAATCTGCAGAATTTCTCCTGAAACAGTGGATCACATTTTCACAGATTGCTCCTGTTACACCCCAACCCAATTTAATCATGTTTATACTTAATTAATTATATTTTATATAAATTTATTGTGCTTAGGTACTAATTAAGCTACTTTAGTATAATTTAGTCTTGTTTAGCATTTTAGTTAGACATTGAGTCATGGGTAAGTAGTTTCGACCCGATCCAACCCATTTAGGCGAAGCCGGGGACTTTTTCGTAATTTTGAGTTTTCTCATTTTGCATCGCGTGCACATCATCTTGGCGTCATCGCGTGTATCTCGTCGAGCCTGTCAACTTTCATATTGATAATTTCCTCATTTGACCTCAAAATAACCAAGTAAGCTTTCATTTGACTCAAAGTGTAAATATGAAATAGAATCTGGACTTTCTTTTAAAGACTGAAATTTCACTCTTTTATTAACTGCATTAACTGCAACCCAGTTCAATGGATTCTTTCTTTCAACTGGGCAAAGGAACTTCTTTCCCTTGTCTCCCTTTCTTCCTTTCCTTTCTTCCAAATTCAAATAAGCAATTGCATGTATGTGTGGAGGTTAGTTTGGGTTTCATCTTCCTCATCTCTATAGCTCCATATCTTTATTGGGCTAAGATTGGTCTTCTCCAACCTCTCAACAGTTCTTTTGGTAAGAACTCCACTTATTCTCTTAGAAATTAACAGTGATTGAACCTATAGAATTCTTGTGTAGCACATGCATGCATTTTAATAGCCTTCGGTACTATCTTCTTATTAGGATTTCTGAAATTTGGGGGTTTTTTTCTTGAGTGGACGCTTTGAGGAAAAAGGTGTTAGAAAGTGTTAGAAAAGCTTGAATCTAAGGCAAGTATAAGTAATATTCTTCAATACATGTTATTTTACGTTGATCCCTATATTGAAATCCATTCTACATGTTGATATTTCCTCTCATATGTGTATAGATGGAGTTGGAATAGGATTAATTTACTTGGTTCGTAAATGGATTATTAGAAATACACTCTATATGACAAATTGTTGATTTAAAATGGATGCAAGAAAGCTCATTGTAGGAAGGAGTTTGAAAGTGCGAAAATTTTGTACATATTTGATTCAGAAAAACTCCCAAAGTCAAAGATGGTTGCAAGTTTCGATATTCAGAAAAATTGAGTGTCCGCTTGAGCGCATTAACCTCCGCTCGAGTGGACCTGCTCTCTGGAATTCCCCACTCGAGCGCATAATTCCTTGCTCGAGCGGATTGCTTTTCTATGAGCATCCGCATAAGCAGATGATCGTCCGCTCGAGCGGACCTGACTGCTGTGTCAGGGACACTTTACTACCTAAAATTAAAGAGAAACTCTACCCTAAAACCAATGTTTGACCTCCATGACTACCTTTGAGGATAATCATAGTACACCGGGGAAACCAATAGGATTCTTAAGCTTGGTAGATCTAGTAGGACCTTAGAAAGGAACCTTAACTACTTCCTTATATGTCTAATGGATAGGTATAGCTCATGAATGTTATTCCTAGTATTGATTTGAGAAGTATAATGTACCTTTTATTAATGTGACACCAGAGAAGAATAACAAAACATTAAACTTCCTAAAACTACGGCGGATGGAATGATGGGGGACTATTGATGCTTAGATTAGCTTGGCTAGTAACAATCTTTGACTCTCTCAATACCTATGCATGATCATCTTGTTACTATATTCATGATTTCAAACACTAAATTTAGTGTTCATAAGTATAAATTGTATTCATCTTGGATTTCAGCTCTATTGTCATACTACTGTAACTTGAAAGTCTTAGGTAGATAAGTGAGTGTATCTGAATGAAATGAATTGTATCATGTGAGTGATTTACGTGTCTACCAAGTTCAGCGTGTTATTGATTTAAATGAGTCGGTACTACTTAGCTTAGACCGGTTGATACCCGACGGGGTAACTCTTGGTTTAAATTGTAAACATCTCTGCGCAGTAGACAGTCTAGAACTCCAGAACTCCAGAACCGGGTAGCTAGTTGAACCTTTAGCCGGGTCACTTGTGACATCCCAACATGTGTGCCCTCAATGAGGGGATTTAGCTGATGTTGTTACCAACTAGTGTGTATATGGTTTCAATTATTATTGATTCTTTAAGCATGATTTAAATTTGAATGCACAATTGCCTAATCTATCTTTATTTGATCTATTTCAATCTTATATCACCAATTCTGAAATTTGATACAACATGTGTTAGTGGATTAATGCTTATACTCAGCTAAATCGTCGTATTCACTAGTTATTCTTGGTGTTACAGACGGTGATCCCAATCTCGGTCTTGAAGAGATCGCGGAGGGAGAGGAGGAGGCCGTCTAGGTACCTCCAGGGATAGAGGAATGGACTGCTGAAGGAGCTGTTTAGCTCATGTTTTCAGAGAGCGTGCACATCACCTTTTGGCTCATTAGAAACTTTTGATGTAGATAAACAAACTGAACTTACTTTTGGTATTTATTGTATATAAATATTTTTGTATTAAATAGGCGGAGTATATTTTGAATCTCTACTTCTTATAGTAATGAAATCATCTTTTATTTAATGAACTTGAATCTATGGACAGCTCATGATATGATACCTTTATATGTTTTGATTTAATTCTTCCGCTAATAAATGTATAAAGACAGGTGTCTGTGAGCATGTCTCATACGTTCAAAGTGGATATAGCTCCATGACACCATCTCCAAACTGGTGGATCCCTCCCACTCTGGGATGGCTTAAGCTTAACTTTGATGGATCTTTTAACCAAGCCACGAGCAAATCAGGCATCGATGGGCTGATCCGTGACCCTTTCGGCAACCTGCTCATGGCCTTTACAACTGAAGTCCTTACCAATACCCCTTTAGAGGCTGAACTTTTGGCACTTCAAAGAGGCATAGTTCATCTTCGGGAGTTGCCATCGTCCAACATCCAGATTGAGGGTGATTGTCTCGCCATCATTTCCAATAATAAAAAACCGAAGACCTTAGCCTGGAATCTTATGCCTCTCTGGCAAGAGACCATGTCCATGCTGGTGTTTCTCACAACTTGGTCCATTCACTACTGCAAGAGGTCTACGAACTCAGTTGCCGATTTGCTAGGTAAATTGATTCTTGCTAAGGTCTCGAAGGGGCAGGCTTCGCTTCCACCTGACGTTAGGGAGGCCCTGAATGCTGATAAACAGAGAGCTGCCCAATACACAACATCTTTCTTCAATCACTGCATGGACTGCGGAAGATATAAAAATGCAGGGGAAACCATTTCTTCCTCTGTCGCAAGTAATGACCAAGGTGGGAATGGCTCTCTCAATCCGGCTGATGATGTCTCCCCCAACTAACAGCCAGAATTGGGCCTGCTGGCATGCAACCATGCCTTTTGTTTTCTCTCTATTATCTATTCTCATCGTTTCTCTCTTTTGTTGCCTATGGTGTTATGTTGCGCTTCACGATGTTAACTGGAGGGCTCGCCCTTGACTACAGTTTATTTTGCTCTCTATCTAAATAAATATCTCTCTACTACCCAAAAAAAAAATCTTCACCTGCTTACATGCAGACTTAGTTCATCTCAGGACTTTTGGTACTATGATTTTTTCAAGGGATTTTTACGCAACCTGCACGAGTAGGGATCCTACTGGTTCAAATCTAAATAACTAATTCATACGATGTGAAAGTACTCCATGGGAGTGTGGAAAGCAAATTGGGATGCACTCATAGATATATCAAGGCACTTAATGGGAGCTGGTGTGGTTGTTCATGACCAGAAGGGTGCAATTATGGCTTTGCTAGCTGTACATTTCTATAAGTCTTTGCAAATTCAATAATTGATATTAGAAGGTGATTCATTGGAAGTTGTCAAAGAACCTTTTTTTTTACTCCAGCCTAAGGTTCTAGGACCTAAGGGAAAGCCTGCATACACACGGGAAGGTAGCTCACTCAAGTGGGAAGGAGGCCCATACAAGCGGGTGGAAAGAGGTGAAGTACCCCGGGATTTGAACCATCGGTAGTCAGGTAAGAACTGACGCTCCTTACCACTCAGTAAAGAGTTGTTCTTAAGTGTGAAGAAAGGAATTCCAGCCACTATGGACAGTTGACTGACTCGGCTAAATCAGTCATGGCAAGTTGAACATGTCAAGAGGGATGCAAATAGAGTGGCACATAGATTGGCGAAGGAGGCTCTACTCCAACCGACATATCATATTTTGAGAGATCGTGTTCCACAACTTATTCATGATCTTGTAATCCTTGAATGTGATATTTATGATAGAATCTTAATACAATCTGATATCCAAGGGATTAGGTTATTTAACCGTAATAGCATAATTTCCTAATTTGCTAGAAAATTGGAATAGTTCATTCAAATAATTAACAGTCTTATTCGAATGAATAATGTCCATCCTTCAGTTTCAGCTAGATAGAAGGAACGATCGTCTTGTTTGGGCGGAGGTACCTGCTCTTCATATGGTGTTTCAACTTCAATTTCTTCATCAACAGGCTTTGAATCATAGGTATCTTCTTCACTATGTGCATAATGAAGATTCTTTGAACCTGGGCACTCAGAAGCATAGTGTCCTTTGCCATCGAAAGCAATCAATGTCATGCTTTTGTTGCAAAGAATTGAAACATTCTTCCCTTTGTTTGTAAAATTTGTAGGAGGTCTTGCTTGATTCCGAGGAGGTGCTTACCTGTGGAATTTTGTGGAGGAGGTTGTCGGATTGAGTTATGTGCTGGAGCCATGGTTTAAAATCTCGGTTTCGGTCACAATATCGGCCGAGCCGAAAAACCGATATGATATCGGTATCGGCTGCGGTTATCAATCCGTCGCAGTCATCGAGGCATGAATTTTTTTTTAATCCAAAAAAATTCACAAAAATATCAAAAAAATTCAGAATATTAGAAAATGCTAGAAAACAATATTTTTTCCATTTGTACAAACTATAAACCAAAATATCGGTCCCCTAAAGTCATAGAAACCTGTATCGTTGTTTAATCTGTAACTATTAAATATGTCAAGGTCAATATTGTGTTTGTCCTTATAATGTATAAATCCATTAATGTAGCCCATACTTGAAATCCAAATCATTTAAAAGAACTATCACCTCTTATATTAGCTTGTAAAAAAAATCCACTCCAATTGAAATTAGGCCCATAATTGAATTTGTCATGTTACATTGTTACAATCATTTATCATTAGCCTATTAATATGCACAACTTTGTGATCTAGTCATCTATAAAAGCCACAAAAAAAAATTAGATTTCAAAGTTTACATTTGTTTTAGAGTAGTTTATACTTTGTAAGTGGGAGCATAAGAATATCTTAAAATTCGTGTAGGCTTCATACTTCATATTGGGCTCAAAATAATTGTTTCTCTTTTATATGGGTTTTGGACAAGTTTCAGTCTAATAAGAGATTGACGCACCGTCAGATTGATTAGTTGATCGATTTTTTAAAAAAAATCGATCAATCTAATAGTATCACATCTCCAAATAAAATGAAATTCGGTCAAAACCCATATAAGAGGAGGACAATTATTTTGAGCGACTTTGATTTTCTATGAGTGGGCCACACATTGATTGACAAAATCTTACAAGTAACATGAATGTTATAACTTATAACCCATAGTAGGAAGACTGTAGGAGACTTTTGCCCTAAAAGTCTCTTTTGTTACTTTGTATCATCGATACAGAAAGGGGAAGGGGGCATGGGGTGGCTGCAACCAAGAGAAAAACAAAATGAAAGAAAAGAATGGGGAAGGAAGAGGGAAAGGAAAGGGAGAGGAGGAAGAGGGAGGACGCCTACCTATGCTGCTACTCCGACTCTCAGCCCGCTGAAATGCAACTTCGGCAGCCTCCAGGTACACTCATCTCCTCATTCCTCTCCCTATTGCTTTCTTCTTCTTCATCTTCTTTTATTTTTTATTTTTCCTCCTCAGCCCTCTGCTGTGTGCACTGTGCTGATTGAAGAGGTTGGGGAAGAAATGGATTAAGGAAGATGGTACTGTTCATCAGCCGATATTTTGAAAATATCAACCGAGATATCAGTCAAACCGATATTTTCGTCAACTCGGTCGATATTATCCGATATTTTGGCGATTTATTGCCAATCGATACCGATATCGGTATCTTGGGTAAATATCGGACCGATACCAGTTCATATTGGCCGATATGAACCTGTATCGGCCAATTTTTAAAACCATGGCTGGAGCGATCCGCTGATAAGTCGTATCGGAGGTCCTCCTTTGGAAAGGTTCGTCGAAACGCCTTGAATATGGATGTCGCAATTGATCTTCGACACAGAGTGCCAAGCGATGAACTTCTTCAATGCTGTAAAAGGTGTGAATAGTCAATTCTCTTTGGATCTCTTGACGTAGTCCTTTCTTATATCTGGTGATAACCCGTCAATTAGTTTCAGATACTTTGCATCACACCATGAGATCATGGAACCTTTCTATGAAATCATTTACAGTTGAGCTCCCTTGTCTACAGTCAACTAGTTGATCATAGAGGAAATCAATATAGTCAACCGGTAGATATTTATCCTGAAGTTTCCGTTTCATCTCCTCCCATGTGCTGACAGGACGTCTCACATAATTAGCATTTCTGTCATCAATACTCCGCCACCAAACAAGTGCTGCAGCACCCTTCATCTTCATGTTGACAAAGGGAACGCGATTTGTCTTCCTCCATGTTGTACCACTCAAAATAATCTTCAAAGGCTGTAATTCAGTCGGTAAAAACTTTCACATCCATGTACCCAAAGAAATCAGGAACATCAACACGTACCTTCTTTGTGATGTCATCTCGTCGGTCATTATGGTCTTCATAATCAGTTTCTTCCATTATGCACTCCATAAATTGCCAACAAATTTCATGCGGTTCACCATTGACAAAATTTTCCACTTCTGCATGACGGTTGTTTCCCCCTTGTGCATTGCTGCCCTCTTGTTGTTGGAAGGTCCAGGATTGTTGATGAGTGTTCAATATTGCATATTTTATCCCTCATTAGTCCGAATTTTATTGGCATCTCATATGCATATCATTTGTTTTACATAGAGACTTTATCATTCTATCACATTAACGGATTATCGGATTATCTTGCATAAATCCGATTATTTGTAGCGAGTTTTTATGTAATTTCTCTTGTATAGGTGGACCCCGTGATTATTCCAACCTTCCTGCTAATGTCCCAAAGCATCAAGAAGAGATTTCAAATAAAGAAGTTACATGAAGAAATCTTATTAAAGAAATCTTTGTGAAGTGTTAATGAATTCCAAAATAAGAGGAGAAGACTTTAAGGATAAAAGAAGTCATTTTCTAACACAAATGAGTGGTTGGTGTATTGGTTAGAACTTGAGTTGGTATGAAATATGTTATGGGTTTAAATCCCAACAATTATATATTATTATTAATTTTTTTTTTACCTCTAAAATATTCCATCCAACTCACCTCACCTCTCCACCAATCAAAGCTTGCCATGTCACAAATCCATGTGAAAGGATATGAGCCAATCAAAAGAAGGATCACATAAAGCAAAAGGCACATATCCTTTTGAAATGAAAGTTTGTTGCAACCAATCACATTGAAGCTATCCATGTGAAAACAAAAGAGCCAATGAAAAGCCTCCAAATCAAATTCAAGCAATACATGTGAAAGCAAATGAGCCAATCAAAAGCCTTCAAGTTGCAACCAATTAAGTGGAAGCAATCCTTGTGAAATGAAATGAGCCAATCAAATGTCTTCAATGTCCTATAAATTGGAATGTATTTGTAGAGTGAAAAAGAAAATCTTTTGGCAAGTTAGTCATTTTGTAATTTTATTTTAAGATTGTAATTAGGAGCTTATTTGTAACTAATCTAGAGAGAGTGTGTGTAATTGAAGATCGTTAATGAAGATTTGGAGCTCTTTCCTGATGTTTAGTAGCTAAAGCTCTTGGATTAAACTCTCCTTTTGAAGCTAAGTAATGTGATTGATTCATTTTTATGCATGTTTTAGTTTAAATTTCCTATTTATGCCTTGATTGATTAGTATATTTTAGATCTAATTGTACTAATCTCTTTCATTTTTTATGCTTTATCTCTACACTTGATGCTTGGATAATCTCAATTAATGATTTATAGTTGGATTAAGTTCTCTTACATAGCATGCTTTAGAGCCCTTATCTTTGATATTTTGTAGCTTGATTTTGATTATTAATTGTTAGGGTAGTTAGGTTATGATTTAAGATCTTGGCTTTTTATTTTCTTTACTTTAATCTTCATTGCTATATCATCCAATCCAATTAGGCAAGAGATTGCTAATTGGATTGTAGATTTGAGAATTGAATTAGAACATGCATTGTTTGAATTAATTACTTACTTAGTGGATTTTGGATTGCCTAATCTCTTCTTTTTATTGTTGTTAATTTAAATTCTTGTTTGAGTTGTTATTTTCACTTTTAGATTGTTAGAGCTACATTTCACATAACTTGTTTTAAAATCCTACACATTTTACACCACATCTTCACCTTAAATCTTCCATTTTCATCACCATTCATACACTAGTTTAGTCTTATTTTTTACTGTTAATTAGTTATTTATATTGCATAGTTTAATAGTTTTATTTTTTTTCACTTCATTTGTCTATATTAGCTATATCTTAGTTCAATTCTACTTAAATTGGATTTATTGCTTTCTCTATCCTCTCCTCGTGAGATCAATAATCCAGACTTTTAGTCCTTTACTACTTGACGACACCGTAGTCTTGCGGTTAAATGCTATACATTTAAGTGTCGATCAGTTGTCATTATTCCAATTGCCCGGGGGAGGCATGCTCTGAAGATGTTGTTCAACGCAGTCCATTATTTTTAAGATGTATCTATCACGTTGACGGTCTGTGAATTTACCTATGAATGTGGCTCCGGTGCGGGTAGTCGGTGTCAGGGTAGAAATGCCGACTTGCTGTGCTTTTTTTTTTTTTTTTTTTTTTTTTGTTGCTACTTGATGTTGGGCCAGGCTTGACCTGAACTATAGCCCAGGAGAGGGATCTGCTGTTGCGTGGAGGCCACGTGTGGTTGCCTCGGGGTTGGCGCATGCAGATAGGAAAAGGGTTCTTTTGAGCCCTTTTTCATTGCTTCTTTGAGTTAGAAGGAGAAGAAAGCGAGAGGTTTGAGGGAAAGCGCAGAGGCTTGAGGGTGATGAAGGTGGAGATGAGGGCGCGGTTAGGCAGCGGCGACAAAGGAGTTGTCGACGGTGATTGGGACCAAGGCTTGCTCGAGACAATTTGAGGCCTAAAGTGACAATCCTAAATGAGGCCTTTTCTATTTTTTAATATTATTATAAGTTTTTTATTTAAAATCTATTTTTCTCACCTTTTGTGATGCAAAATTATTAATTATGTTTTTATATTCAAGTTTTGCTAACATATCCCTTTCAATTGATAGTATGCCTAATCCACTTAATCTTTCTTATAACATTGTTGATCTTTTTGCAGAAGCATCAGTTATATGTATTGTCAATAATATTCTGTAAGCAATGTTTGCATTTGGAAAAGAATCTAGTCTTTTTATATAATTAAGTACGTCAATTGGAATGTTTTCTTATGTTTGAAAAACCTCTTTTAAGACTTCCAATTCTGAAAATAAATCTAAACATGAATATAAAAAAAAACTGTCATGTTTCCAAGGAAGATTCGAGATTAAGACAACTAGAAAGAAGTGCAATTAGGAAGAAGTGCAGGGAAAATGGAGTATGAAGAAGAAAAACCCCTTGAATTGCAGGGATCCAATAAGAACACAGAGGAGATTGTCCTCTTTGGATCGCAGGCAGATGCAGGAAAAAAGAAACTACAAACAAGACGAATTTTAGAACTCAAAAGGGATTCGTTACTTGTTGTAATTTCAAGGTTTATTTTTTTTTTCTTTTAATGGCTACAACTTTTCTCAACGGTGAAGAAGGACTTTAATGGTGTTTTTGGAATGTGAAAAGGTAAAAACGGTGAAGGAAGAGTTTGGTGGTTTTTTTTGGAATGTGAAAAGGTATCGATTTTTATGGGGCTTTATTTTTTGGGATCAATTGTTATGAGGCTTTTTTTTATATTTAGAAACAAATTAACTTGATTTTTTTAAGTTAAGAAAATTTGGGGCCTTAAGTTTTTGGCAAATTTTATATGCACCCACCTATTTTGCTGAGCACACTCACATCCCTTTACGAACGGTGTTTTTTTTTTTCTTTAAAGGTGGGTGTACCCAGCAACATAAAGGGTGCACGTAGAATTTCCCTAAGTTTTTTGGGCCTAACACGTGCCAGGGGCTTTTATTGCCTCATGCTTAAGCCGGCCCTGATTGGACCGGCGACGGCACGGTGAAGGAAAGAAAGGGTTTTGAAGAACCCTTCTGCTGCTGCTAGCCAAGTAGCCAACGAAGCCGAGGAGGAGGGGCGATGTTGCTGGACGCCGCGGCTGTCTGGCTGCTGCCTGCCGGAGGTGACGCTGCTGCTCAAGTGGTGGCGATGAAGCAGGTACGCTCCCCCCTTTTTTTCTTCTTCTCTGGGTATGGATAATGGAAGGGCAAGGGTGGGGTTTAGCTAGGTTGTGCGAGGCAGGGACGGGGAAGGTGGGTGGTGTCGATGGCTGACTGAGGTCGTGCGATGCAGGGGAAGGTGGGTGGAAAGGGTTCGGCCGGCAGGGTTTTGGGGTGCTTTGGCCGGTTTTGTGGATTGGGGATGAGTTGGGGGTTTAGGGCTCTTGGAATAGACGTGAGGGTTTCGGCAGTCCCCAATGGGTGATGAATGTGGTACGCTGGTGGATGAATGGATGGATGGGATTGATGATGGAAGATGATGAGAATGGATGGATGGAGAGATAGCTTACCGATTTAGCTCAGATCGCCGATCGAACCGGCAATCTAAGATGGATTGAAAGCAGCGCAGGGAAGAAGTAGGATAGCCAAGGGCTAAACTCCAAGCCAAAAGGCTTAGGGTAGGGTGTCTAGATATCAAAGAGAGAATCACACGTTTGACAAAGCTCCAAGAGACGGATTACATCTTTATACAATAAAGTCTAAGCAATAATTTAGCAATCAATCCATACTAAATAAGAAACTCCCTAAATCTATGTAGTCTGGCCTGCATCAACTTGCTTACTTGCAAGGTTCTGTAAACCTAACTAGCATCACTTGGTGGTGTTTCAGGTGATAGCACCGCTACCCTTGCCCCGGAGGTTGAGACAGTCAAGGAGGCACCATCAGGTTTTTAGCTGAGCAGACCTCGAATGATGTCATGTAGACAATTGCTTGGGCTCGAGTGACCTCACATTTGTGGATGGTTGCTTTTATTTCATAGCATTTGTTATTGGCCATTGTTCGATTGGGATTGTAACTAAAATACTATTATAACTGTTTGAATCTAATGCTTCCACACTACAGTACTATTTGGACTTGCTATGCTCTGATTGCAGATTTTACATTTTGTTTTTTGGGTTCATGTGTCATATGGATTAACCACTGTTTGATGTTACACAAGATTCCGCTGATATGTATGTTTAAATTGTGAGGGGAAATCCATACCCATTCTCACACACGGAATCCTGTGGGAACTGTATGGGGCAAACATCATTGTTAGTAAGAGACCCTGCACATTGTGCCCTGGGATGCGGGCCAACTACAGTGGTCTGGTTCTGGTTCTGGTGCTTTTAAACCTAACAATGTTGTTCATGTTCCAGCCATCTCTTCCAATTTACTGTCAGTGAACCAATTTACAAAAGATAACCATTGTCTTTTTGTGTTTAATTCCCTTGGATTTACTATACATGATCAACACTCAGGGAAGATTCTTTTTTGAGGATTGAGCAAGCACAGGTTATATGCCTTTCCAGCTTCAGCTTGTTTGACAAAATCCCCTACACCTACGGCTCTTTTGGGAGCAAAAAACCCTCAGCTGATGTCTGGCATCAAAGCCTTGGACACCCATCTCTGCAAATGCTTAAAAGCCTACTTTCCAGCTTACCTGTTAATGGTGTTTCAAATGTTTCGTTCTGTGAATACCAATGTGGCAAGTCATAAACTGCCTTTTCAACAGTCAGTTTTTGTAACTAGTAAACCACTGGAGTTAGTCCACACTGATGTTTGGGGACCTGCCCCTGTGCTATCTGTATGTGGGTTCAAACATTACATTATTTTTGTGGATGATTTTACCAAGTATACGTGGATGTTTCCTTTACCATGCAAATCTGATGTATTTTTTGTGTTTGATTCTTTTAAACATGTAGTAGAGACTGGCTTGACTCTTTTGTTCAATTCTTGTATGCCAACTAAGTATTGGAGTGATGCTTTCCTAGCTGCTACATATCTTATCAATAGATTACCCATGAGACAGCTACACTTTGTATCATCCTGGCAGAAACTGTTTAACCAGCCACCTATCTACTCCTCAAGTATTTGGTATCGCTTGCTACCCTTGCTTGAGACCTTATTCCCATCACAAACTTGATCCTAGAACCAGTGTGTTCATTGGCTATAGTTTAAACCACAAGGGTTACACGTGCCTTGACATAACTACTGGCTGGATATACTTGTCTATGCATGCCATCTTTGATGAAACTTCTGTTTCCTTCTCTGCCATTACATCAGCCAACTCCTCCAGCAGCTCTAAAGACCATATCAGTTCCTTTCTATTTACACACACTGACATCAAATCCCTCCTTCCACCTCTATACTTGGTCCCTACAAACCACCTGGTTCAAGACTGGCTCCCTCTATTACCTCATCTCCTGTTTTGGGGACTGCTTATGCTGCTTTTCATACACCTACACATACTACTGTCACAATTAGAGCTGCCTCTACTATGGTATCAATTAGCCCACCAATTACTAGTTCACCATCTCACATTCCTGAAACCTACTCTTCTACTGCTGGACCTACCACTTCCGCTCAACCATCTCTTCAAACAGTCTTCCAGGTACTACACCCATACCGGCTTGCCCACCAGGTACTACATCTCCTATACAAACTTCATTTCATTGTCCGGGTCACTTGCAAACCTCACCATCCCCTCAAACTACTGCCAGTAGTCTACCGACTACTACTTCCCATACACAAACTTATCCTATCATTCCTAATAGTAGTCCACCTACTACTACCACAGCCCCACTTAACATCACATCTGGATCTTCACAGCCTTCTCTTAATGATCATCCCATGCTTACCAGGTCCAAAACGGGTACCTCTAAAATTGTCTTCCTCACCACTCCCCATTCTTTATTCATGTTTACTGTGACTGAAGAACCATCAAATTACACTTGAGTCTCTTCTAAATCATCAAGTTGGCATCATGCTATGTTAGAAGAGTTTTCAACACTTCAAAAACAAGGTGCCTGGTGGTCTCTGGTCCCTTATTCTCTTACTGAGAATGTCGTTGGTTGCTGGTGAGTATTTAACACCAAGCATAATCCAGATCACTCCATTGCTCAGTATAAGGCCGTAATAGTTGCCAAAGGTTTTCATCGGGAGCAAGGAATTGATTACAAAAAGACGTTTAGTCCAGTTGTTAAACACACGACTGTTCGCGTGGTTCTTGCATTAGCAGTTCATTTTGGATGGATTTAACAGGGTGTGACCAATGCTTTTCTACATGGGCTCCTTCAAGATGACATCTATATGGTCCAACCCCGGGGATTTGCTGCCGCCTATTTTCCCAATCACACAGTAAACTCCACAAATCTCTTTATGGTCTAAAGCAGGCTCCTAAGGCCTAGTTTGAGAGGTTTTCTAACTATCTCATTGGGTTGGGTTTGTAGCAAACATATGCACATTCATCGTTGTTTATTAGACATCATAGGTTGTCTATCACCATCACTGTGGTCTGTCTATCACGCCCCCACCCCATATACATAAAATCACGCCCGGATACTGAGGCGCCAGATTGCATGGGGATTCGGGTCAACCTACTCATCGCATATTTGTTCCGCAAGTGAGAATTCCCACAGGATTCACGTGTGAGGCATCGTATCAAACTATCACAATTAGGATATATTTTCTTTGTAGAGGTTGTGTAATTCATTAATCCCGAACATCATCCAATAATTCATGGTATCTATAAAACATTCTGCATCCACAACATTATAAATATAGAATCATGGTATAAACATGTCGATGGTTCATAATTAAGTTCAAATTAAAGTTATAGAGTGATAAAGTAGTGAAAGCAAATAAAGTTAAGTTTTATAATCCATCATCATAAATAAAGTTTAAATAGTCCAAATGGCCACCATGGTCAAGCACTGGGGTCCACATAACATGACGTCTAGAAAACATCATCCAGGGTCCACTCAACTACCCCTGGAGGAGTCTCTTCGAGCTCCTCATTCTCCTCAGCAAAGATACTGGCATCGTCACCTGCAACGCCAAATGTAGCACCATTAGATATGACGATCTAGCAAGGTAAAAAAATGTGATTAGCATACAATGTAGCATCAAATGAGTATAAAGACAAATGATCATACAAGGTCAATAGGATCAACTAGACGTGATTATGCATGAATAAGCATGAGACATGATGGATCTTGCGTGACAATGTATAACAATGTCCTAGCAAGTTGGCACAACCATACTAGCTATATTCTTTCAAATTGGCTGCTACGCATGGCTATAAGATAAGAGCATGAGACATGACATGACATGACATGATGGTACCTCTATGAGACATATGGCCCACAAACCTCCATCGCGGACTTGGACGGCGCAGCCTTGGAACATGATCATAACTGTGGACCAATCTTGAGGATGAGATTGATCGAATCCAAAGGATTCCAGCTCTAGGGCTCAAGACAAGCCATAACACTCGAGAAATAACTCACGATAGTTTTATTAATTGAATATGCATGGTCAATAACAATAGATCTCTTCTATATATATAGAGCACCCTGTTTCTAAACTAATCAAAATACTGACAATAGGAAAATACCTAATCCTACTCAAAATAGAATTTAGAAAGCAATCCTATTAAGCAACTAAGTAATATCACTAATTTAGATAGTCTCAAATAAGGATAGGGATCTCTGCCAAATTAGAGATCATGTGGACCTCATCAGATGGTCCATCAGGGCCTGCAGGTCCTAGCCTTGTGTCGGGCTGCATCAACTCTCCCCAGCTTGAAAGAACTCGACTCCGGCGAGTTAATATCACTAATTTAGATAGTCTCAAATAAGGATAGGGATCTCTGTCAAATCAGAGATCATGTGGACCCCATTAGATGGTCCATTTGGGCCTGCAGGTCCTAGCCTTGTGTCGGGCTGCATCACTGGAGCACAGGTGAACTCCCATAACATAATCTAGACTGCAGCTAGCCCATAAACATGATACTAAAACCCACACTCAACCAGGCCCGACTATTGTAGGGTCGAACTTGAGTGGTGCCGACAATAAGAATGATGCATACGAGTCATAGATCAATCACAAACATAAACAAAAGAACATACTACAACAGACATAATGTATCATGGACATAAGCATAAACGTAAACATAAGAGTGTCCCAATATAATATACACACATAAACAAGACCAACAAAAATAGAGCGTAAGAATGAGAAGCATAACAAGATGCATAATAGGTAAGCATGGCAAACATGGAGCATGAGACAAGTCATGCAAATATCTGGAAAACATACGAAAAATGCATGCAAACAGATTAGTCATGTGTCGAGGAATAAAGTACAATCCAACCCTAAGGTCTGGATTGCCCGTTGGCATCACTATTCAACTACGTGTAGTACTAAGGTCTCGGATGTCTCCGAGCTATCTTAATTTTGGCGTTACTTGAGATTATGTACATCAAATGGCTTAGTGTAATTAATTACCAAGTTACAAGCATCAATGTAGTGATCTAGGTGCATGACAACTCATTTATCACCTACATTGGTCTAGGGATCCATTGGGCCTTGCTTAGGGTCTATGGGTTCTAACACTAAGGTCCAAGACTAAGTTTAAAAGACCCTAAAATCATGTGTTTCTGTCATTAGCTTCATGGTTACGTTATGGCTAGCCATGAGAGGGGTCTACGGTTAGCCGTGGGCCACTCACGGTTAGTCGTAATGCACCAACCTAAAACACCAACTCTCAAGTTGGAGTTACGGTTTCTACAAGGTTGGCCTTACAACGACCCGTGGGTGGCCTACGGTTAGTCGTAGGCTGACCGTAGTTCAAAAACCCCGAAAATCTAGGTTTCTGGAAAGGTGACCATGGGGACTCATTGAGCCTTATGGCTAGCCATGAGAAGCTCACGGTTACCCATAAGGTTCAAGGTTCCTGCAATTCAAACTTGAAACTGTAATTTTCAGGTGGGGTTGCTTCCCACTTAGCCCAAGCTTCAGTAAATCATGTTTTTACATTAAAGTAGGTGCTTTAAATCTTGTTTAGACTACAATAAGTAAATATTAACAAAAATCCATATCTCCATTCCACAAAACCTACTAAAACACCCTAATTAGCTTGTATTGGGTAATCTAGACATGGTTAACACGAAGAATCATTAAAATAGGCATGCATGCGTGACATTATAGATATTCAACTTGCCTTTTCTTGTTGCTTAGCTCAAACCCACCAAATCCAATCTTTTCCCACCTATTAGCAAGCCTCAAATTCAACTGTAGTTATAACAAACAACAAGTATAATGCTTTTATACCTTACTATCCCTCTTTACCTTTTAAGAGAGGGGTCTTAGTAATCTCCTTTTTCTTTTAATATAATTCATCTTACCATTTAAAAAAAAACTCTCATGGCATTTAGCCCTGTGTATTGTGTAAACAGGAAGTCTGTTAACGACTGTAGTTAGTTAGTTCTCCTATGTCATAAGCTACTCCTCTGTTCTGTTCTATAAATAGAGGAATCACTGTCATTGTGAAGTTAAGAAATAATAAAGCAATCTGAGAGTCTCCTCTCCATTTCTCTGTTCCAAGTTTCTCTGATCTTAATGTTATGAGTTAGGATTTTCAGTCTATTTATTTCTCATCTTCTTGATATATCAGAGATGATTGAAGATATAAACAGAAACATTGCTATAGATAATAGTAATTTAAGGATCATCCCAGTGCACTTATCAATTAGTGTTAAAAATTTGGATTGGCATACCCAGGCTTGGCTCAAGTCCAGGCATACTGTTCACTGGATTCAAGATGAGGTGTAGGCCTGTGAGCTTGTAAGGGCATTTTTCTATCTACAGACCCAATTAAATGTCCTAAACTAGTCCAAAATATCATATGTAAATGGCATTATAATCTCTTAATAAAAGACAGATCTGTCACCGATTCCTAGGCCTGTGGGTTAGACTTGGCCCGAAATATTAGGCTTAATGATCAACCGAAGGGCGGTCGGCGGGTTCCCATGTTATCAAATACAAAAAATAAAAAAATAAAAAATTGGGCCTAATGACTAAATGAGACAATTGAAAATGTTCGGCTCAGCTTGGCCTAGCCTAGTTGTAACCATAGAAGTTTTTTAGCTTTTTTTTCCCTTAAATGATTGGGCCTGCAGAGAACATGCCCTAGCCCAAAACTCTTTTGGCCACTTTGCTCACTGGGTATATCACACAGTGACAAGAATTATGGGTGGTTAAACTGTGATCAGCTGCCTCGATAAAATATGATCATCTAATGGATGTAATTGTGTCATGCCCATCTAAATGACCTAATATGTGAATTGTTTGGAATGAAGCAAATGTACCATGTTGCATGCTAGTAATGGTTTTGCAAGGATCATCGTATTGTCATTCAAGTGTCAAATAGTGCTGAAAAAAGATGACATGATTTCTTTGACTCTATTTATTTATGAAAGAATAGATGCATCAATTTTTAGCTTTTATTCATCTCTAGAAACCAAAGTAAAATGGAAGAGACAGAGATTTGATTAGGAATTATGGGGAAAAAGTAGTGTTCCATCAAGGATAAGTGCATGCCCTAAAATTTGGATTTTGGTGATCCAATCCATATATTTAAAGGATGGAATGGCAAGGGTCTGTAGCACAGTTAAAAAGGTTCTCATTGGAGGTTTCAGGCTCAGAATCTTCCTTCTTCTTCACAACAAAAACTTGAGGACAATGATATAAATCGAGACAATGTCTTCGGTGTACTGATCCATGACCAATCCATGACAGTTAAGTGGTAGGACATTTCCCTTTGCATAATGCTCAAGGTTGCATCAAATTGTAAACACATATATTAATGCATTTGGATCATCTGCAACTGTAACAACAGGAAGTTCTTTGCTGCTTTTTAAAATAGGACCTACAACAAATTTTGTGGTGCTCATTGGCTTGCTAAATAAATGAAGTGTTTGGGATGTAGCCATCTATACTAAAACAATAAACTCCATTAAATGTTCCCAGATCTATAACGAAGGAAACCATGCACTATCTATCTAACAGGCCTTAGATCAAATAGTTGGCATCATTTACTGATCTTTAAATTTTTTTTCTAGGTAAGTAAACTTCAAAACTCTCTTGTATGTAGTGGTAAAGTGGGCTGAACATTAGTTGTCACATGTTGTATTTTAGAAAGTAGGAGAGAGCTACCTATAGTACAACTTGTAAAGCATTCACATCCACTATGACTATTAAATGCCAAACTTATTGAATAAAACTAAAAAAATATACAATACTTGGTCTACAGCCGAATCCATTTATGCTCCTCTTGTATTCTTCCTTGAACCAATTTCACCTCAAGAGATCACGTACTCTCTCTGGAAGAGTTCTCAAATCATCTCTATTGGGGAGTTCAACACTTTTGAGAGATGGCATTGATTCTTCCTCAGTTGTCTCTTTCTTTAGATGTGAGCAGTCGAGTTCGAGGAATTTCAACTGAGGAAATCCTTATAAAGAACAATGCATGGTCTCACTACAATAAGATCCAACCAATAATCTGATAGTCTCAAGTTTTGGCAGTTTCTCCGGTGCATCAATGGCATCTTGTTCTAATTCGGATTTCGACAAAGTCAGCTTAGCAAGATTTTGTGGCAACTCAATCAGTTTCTACATTAGTCCTTGTAAGTACATTTTATAGCGATGGGTATATGAACCATGTGCAAAAGGCATTTTCTTTGGGATTGAGTTTGTTTTTTCTTGAATGGGTATTGAGTTCCCACATACTAGTTTAAGCGACTAGCGGCTATGCGGTTTATTAGTATAGACGAACAATGCATGCCTTGGGATGTTTCTTTAGAACTCCATCTATTTCCAATTTTCTAAGATCCGTCAACTTTCCTAAGCAATTTTCTTGTATCCAATGGCCAACAGATAAGCATAATGTTTGGAGGTTTTTTAACTTGGCTAGTAGTCGTGGGTACCCATCAATAACATAGTAATATGTGTATGGATGCCTCAATTGACCCAAATCATAAATTTCATGTGGTAAGGTACCCGTGAATGTTAACTCCAGAGCTAGTAGGTTAGAGAGTTTGCCAATGGACGATGAAAGACTTTTTATTGGATCACCTCTTAAACTCAATTACCTTAAATTAACGAAGTCTCTGATATTCTTAAGTAGTTTTCGTCTTGGCAATATTTCTAGCACTCTTAGGAACTTGACGCCTCTGCTGAGTAATTTTGAAAGGTCCATTGCATGGTTAGAGAAGCACAACATGGAACGCAGGGTTGCAATTGGACAATTTATTGCTTCATTCATTTTGGTGTCGCAATAGAGTGCCAATCGCCGCACACTACTTAAACCTTCAATGGTGCTATTATCAGCCTGGATTGCAAAGAAGTTGTTTTCTTTAGCTTCAGATATAGAGAGGTCACGTAAAAGATTATGGATGCAGCATGTTCTAACTGATCCATCAATTCTCCTAGTTACCACTTGAATCATGCTCCTATCAATCAGCTCCTGTAAGTAGTCATCTGCCCGGTCTTCACTTATCAGACTAATGAGTCCTTCAGGCTTCAGCAATCCACAACTTGATTAGTTTCTTTGAACTGATTTTATCTTCTAGAGAAGGCCAGAGAAGGCCAAAGTATAAAAAGCATGGCTTCAAGTAATGAGGCACATCATAGTTACTTAAAGCTAGTATTTCCATTAGATCATCTGAGCTTTCAGCAATACGCTTGGTTACATTGTCAAGAACTTTGGACCATGGATGTAATTTTTTTTTTCTTTTCTCGATAAGAGACCTCCTAAAAGCACAATAGCTAGTGGTAAACCATGACATTTTGCAAAGATCTTTCTTCCTGTTTCTTCGAAATCTTTGGGACAAACAATTGGAGCATTTGCCGCTGGAAAGGCCTTCCTCAAGAACAATTCCCAGCCCCCGACATCATTAAGAAGGCGTTTTTCATGAGGAGGGCTCGACGGATCAGCTTGGGCAGCTGCATCTCTGTTACGAGTTGTAAGCATCACCCTGCTTTCGTTCGAATTGTCTGGTAGCACATATTTAAACATGCCCCATGCATCCTTAGACCATATATCATCAATCACCAACAGATATCTTTTACCACTCAAGTAACAACGAAGTGTATCATCCAGTTCCTGATCGCTCAAGTTCTCTATCTCCCCTATTTCGGGCTTGAGCACCATTACGGATTTTATAAGGTTTGTCAAAATTTCTTTAGGTGTGTAATGTTGAGACACATAAATGAAAGCATGACCGTGGAATTCATTTTTAACCTCATGATAAACCTTTCTAGCGAGAGTGGTCTTATTTGAACCGCCTATGCCGACAATAGAAACAACACGATGATTTGGATCCCCATCGATCAACCGATCCTTTAGAGTTTTCATGTCGTCGTGCATACCGACCATGTCCCGCTCCTCGTGATGGGCACGACGACTCCTAAGTCGATTCTAGCTGATAGGCGAGGATTGACAGGCCGTGTCAAAAGGTGCATTTTCTTTGCACCACAAAGTTGGTGAGCAGATTCAGCAAATAAAGTTGAGGATCGCTGACCTCTCTAGCAACAAGCAAGCTTTCTAAATAAAAGTTATTGAAGGAGGAGGACGACGAGAGGCAAGTTCATCGAGTTGAACTTTGCATGAACAAAGGTGGCATCTTGTCCATTTAGAGGCGCCGGACATCGTTGGTATGTAGGAGGACATGAAAACTCTCAAGGGTCGGTTGATAGATGGGGATCCAAAGCGTCATGTTGTTTCTATCGTCGACATTGGCGGTTTTGGTAAGACCACTCTCGCCAAACAGGTTTCTTCTGAGGTTAAAAATAAATTTCAGTGTCATGCTTTCATTTACGTGTCTCAACATTACATACGTAGAGAAGTTTGGACAAGCCTTATAAAATTCGTAATGATGCCCAAGACTGAAGCAGGGGAGATAGAGAAATTGAGGATGTATGGTCTAACGATGCATGAGACACATTGAAAGACATGCTACCAGACAACTCGAACCAAAGTAGGTTGATGCTTACCATTCGTAAGAAAGACGTAGCTGCCCATGCTGATCCGTCGAGCCCTCATGAAATACGCCGCCTTAATGATGAGGAGGGTTGGGAATTGTTTCGGAGGAAGACCTTTTGCGGGGAAGTTACTAATACTCCAATTGTTTGCTCTGAAGAGTTGGAAGAAATAGGGAGACAGATCTTTGCGAAATGTTACAATTTACCACTAGTTATTGTGGTTTTGGGAGGTCTCTTGTCGAGAAGAGATGTAATATTAGGTGCATGGTCCAAAGTTCTCGAGAATGTAACTAGGCGTCTTGCTAAAAGCTCAGATAAACTGATGGAAATACTAGCTTTAAGTTACTATGATTTGCCTTATTACTTGAAACCCTGCTTTTTATACATTGGCCTTTTCCCAGAAGACCATGAAATTAGTTCAAACAGACTGATAAGGTTGTGGATTGCTGAAGGTTTCATTCAGCAGGGAGGAGGTGGGATAAAGGAAGACCTGGTAGAGGGCTACTTAGATGACCTAATTGGTAGGAGCATGATTCAAGTGGCAACCAGGAGAACTAATGGAACAGTTAGTTACTGCCGGATCCATCATCTTCTATATTTGAAGCTGAAGATAATAAGTTCTTTGCAATTGAGGGCGATAATGACACTAATACCGGTTTAACTAGTGTGCGGCGACTAACACTCTATCGCAGCACTGAAATGCATGAAATAATAAACCACCCAACTGCAACCCTGCGCTCCATGTTGTGCTTCTCTGAACCTGTAATTCACTTTTCAAAATTACTCAACAGAGGTAACAAATTGCTTGCTAAGAGTGTTGGACAAGGTTGGAGAAATGATGGCAAGAAGAAAAGTGGCTAAAAATATTGGGGAATTTGTTCATTTGAGGTATTTGAGTTTAAGAGGTTATGCAATAAAAAGTTTTCCATCAGAAAACTCTCTAACCTATTAACTCTAGAGTTAACATACACCGGCATCTTACCAAATGAAATTTGTAATTTGGGTCGATTGAGGCATCTACACGCATATTACTATGATATTGAGGGGCATCTAGGACTCCACAACTTAAGGGCGTGTTTGGATATGTGGTGAAGTGAGGTGAGGTGAGGTAAAGCCTCCATTATCCAGACAAGAAAAGACAATGTGTCATATCAAAAGTACACAATTTAAAAATTCCCTCCATCTTTTTCAAAAAAAGTCAGAAGCACCATCCTTTCTCCTCTAAAAGACAAAAAAGCTCCACTTTTCTATACAAAAAGTCAAAAAGATTTCATACCAAACAACTAAAAACAAAACACCATCATAACACCTTATATTTTATTCTCTCTTGATTTGATGCTTCACCTCACCATACTTCAATTCACCATTCATCCAAACAAGCCCTAAAAAACCTCCAGACATTATGTTTATAAGATTGCTTAGAAAAGCTAGCCAATTTTAGAAAATTGGGAACAAGTGGAGATCTAACACCACACCACAAGGCACTGTCCGACTCTATTGAGAAGCTGTACAGCCTCCGGTCGCTTAAGCTAGTAGGTGGGAACTCAGTCCCACGGTATATGTCCTTTACACATCATTCGCATCTCTATAAAATGTTCTTGGAAGGACGAATCGAGATACTCCCTGAGTTTCCACCATCTCTTGCTATGCTGACTTTGTCGAAATCCGAATTAGGACAAGATGCCATTGCTACACTGGAGAACCTGCCACGCCTTAAGATTCTCAAATTATTGGCTGAATCTTATTGTAGTGAGACCATGATTTGTTCTCTAGGAGGATTTCATCGCTTGGAATACCTGGCACTCGACTGCTCAAATATAAAGGAATGGATTGCTGAGGAAGTATCAATACCACCTCTCAAAAGCGTCGAACTCCTCAATAATGATAATTTGAGAACTTTTCCTGAGAGAGTACGCCATTTGTTGAGGTGAAATTGGTTCAAGGAAGAAGACATGCGGAGCATAAATGGATTTGGCTTAAGACTAGGTAATGTATGTTTTTTTGTTTCATGCTATATGTTGGGCACTTTTTGATATGGTGGATGTGGATGCTCTGCAAATTGTACTATAAGTAGCTCTCTCATACTTTCTAAAATATGACATACAACAAATTTTGAGCCACTATCCCCACTAGATACAAGAGAGTTATAGGATTTACTTACCTAGAAAAGAAAATCATTAAATGTTGCTATTGCCAACTATTTGATCTAAAGTTTGTTAGATAGATAATGCATGGTTGCCTTAGTCATAGATCTAAGAACATTTAATGTGTTTATTGTTTTCGTATAGATGGCTACATCCTAAAAACCATGTATTTAATAGGCCAATGAGCCCACAAAGTTTGCTTTACATCTTATATTTTATTTTAAAAAGCGAGATTGAGCTTCCTGTTGTTGAAGTTGCAAAATATCCAAATGCATTGCTATATGGGTTTACAATGTGATGCAAGGATTGGTATGTAATTTTCTAAAACTATGCCAAGAGAATAAAATGAATATAAAATACTATAAATAATCAATGAATGTTTATAAGTATGGGGAATAATAAAGAAGCCGCATAACTTAAAGTGTAGGGTCAAGTGGACCCCTCATGCATTATCTTAATTAGCTTTTATATAATTGTGATATTAGTTATCGGGAGGTTTTCCCGTACATCATGCGCTCACCATAGTGTGTGAACCAGTCAGTCGCCTTCTTGATCATCGGATCTTGAGGGCAATCCAATGGCTAGGATGCAAATTATATAATAGAAAAAAAAAAAAAAAAAAAACCCAAAGAAACCAAGAAACCCTATCACATTCTCGTTCTTGTCGCTTATGTCTTGTTTCTTTGAAAGAATTTCTGGAATTCATGTCTGCTGGAATTTGGAGAATTTGAGATGCTAGAATTTTGAAACGATGCTGAATTTTGGCATTTCTGAACTCTGTTTCTTTCATGCCAGTATTCTGGCTTGAGAATTTCGTGCAACACCACAAAGTTCATGTTTCATAGCTACTTAAATTTCTAAGTGAGTTTTACGTGTTTATGCATTATTTATATAAATTTTCAAGGCTAAAATAATTATGAATATGCTATTTTGTAAATATATGGGTCTCATTCAATGACAATATGCATCTATGAAACTTGTGGCCAATCTTAGAAATGAAGTACCATTTGGAAGATGTCTACCTCAACAATGCCCTAAGTTTAAAAAATCTCTAAGCTCTCAAAGAATTGGCTATTGAAGGGTGCAATGATTTGGTGCTATCATTGTGGGGTGGATTGCAAGAGCAGCAGCAGAGTCCTCTTTTAAGCTCTCTCGACGTGTTGAAAATAGTAAACTCGTGTGATAAGCAAACCCCGCTTCCAGGAGATGGGATCATCTTGAACTCCCTTCGGGATTTGAATATCCGCTCTTGTGGGAATTTGAAGTCATTGTCTTCTGTTGGGATAAAAAATCTCACCACCCTTATCATCTTTGACTGTTCAAGGGTGTGGTCTTCTACAAAGTGGCTTGGGCAGCTCAGCTCACTCAGGAATTTGATAGCTTCAAGCTGCCCTGACATAACGAATTTTCCAGGGTTGATTGGAAACCTCACAACCCTCGAGAAATTATGGATTGAGGATTGCCGTAGTCTGACATCTTTGCCACAGTCAATAGGAGACCTCTAATTGCTTAGAAATCTAACAATTGCAAACTGTCCCGGAGTGACCTGTTTTCCACAGTGGCTGGAACGCCTCAGAAATCTCCAAGAATTGTCCATAGACAGATGCCATCTGAAGAGAAAACTATGTGAGAATGGGAGGAGAGGTGGGGATTGGCCAAAGGTCGCACGTGTCCCGGACATCTCAATTGATGGCCAAGATATAAGGGTTTACCTCTCAAGGGAGGAGAGCAGTGGTGAGAGCGAAGAAGAAGTGGACGAATGTCCAAGTCTTTTTGGATGTACAAGATTCAATGCAAAGCTCCTTCTCCCCTCCTGCTCATCTTCCTCCTTGATCATGGGTCATCATCAAATCACACGCCCAAAGCAGAATCAGGCAAGCGGAACTTCTCCCTTTTCTCTCTTTTTCATCCTCATCATTCATTTGTATTTTTAATCCTTTTAATAAATTAGAGATTACAGTGTTGTTTAGCATACCTTTCAATAAAAAAAAAGTGTTGTTTAGCATGCTTCATCCATAGGCTCAAATGAAGAGATTGACTAAAGTCTACAAACAATCTCAACAGTCTGTGTAGCCAAAAAAATAAAAATCAAAACTGGTGGATTCAAATTTGGATGGATAGTTATGTCTATGGAGCCTAGTGATATTGCCATGGGGTTTGTGGACCCGCAGAGCTTAAAATTTATACATGTCATGCAGGTTGTCATCCTATGGTGGGTGCATTCTGTAAATTAATTCCCTGGGCTTTTGTTCATTGCATTTAAGGAGTTTTAGCTGGACTTGTCCCATGGCCCTGGTTCCAAATGGGGCGGTGCCCATCATCTTAAATCTTGTGCTCCAAAAGTCAAGAGCAGTTGGGAAGGTCACTCAATGAGTAACTTGGGCAAGTCTGGTCAAGTAGTCAGCTTGGCTTATTTCCCTTGCCTGACTCATTGACTTCCCCAGTCCGATTTTACCTATCCAAGTGAGAGCCAGTTTTACAAATATGGTTGGGCTACCCAATTTATTTTGGATTTCTTTTCTATATTAGTTAAGATCATTTTAAATATCATTAATCATCTTTTAAGATTAATTAATTCAGATTTGGCAGTGGTTGCTTCCTTTTTAGTTTGTTACTCTTTATGCAATTATGTATAATTACAATTGCATTTAATGGGGAAAGAAGCTATTGAGTAGGTATTAAAAAAAAAAAAAAGAAGATAGTTGTTGCTTCCTTGTCAGTTTGTTTCCCTTCATGCAATTATGTGTAACGATTTTCTATTGACTCTTCGCCCATGCCTGTGTACCATTTTGACTATGGTTGTCTCAAATCAGATCATCCATTAAAAAAAAAAAAGAGTTATGGTGTCATAAACAGTTTGTTTGGTTGATTGATGATCCAGTAGATAAGGATGTGTTTCACGGGAGGCAAGAAAATCCAAAGTGAGGTGCAAAGGAGAAACAGTCTTAACGCACCTGTTATACCTTTCTAATAATTGGTGTTAGCCAGAATCTAAAGATTATGATCAATTATAATTAAAATAAACAACCACTGGTGTGGACAAACCATCTTGTGGGCCTCAATTTGGCTTTTATGCTTCTCAACTGCATCTTTGATTCCCTTCCACACACACACATACAAAATTAAAATGAAGTTGAGCTACTCTGTTGTATGTATGGTGTGGATCTTGAGATCATATTATTTTTTTCTTGCTTGGTTGTACAGTTGTTGAATTTTTTTATTTTGACCTTTTGTATGTGGGGAAATGATATTGGTGTAGTATCCTCATGACTTTGAGCATGATCAAGTGGGCATATAATTTTGTCACGGAGAGTGCTGATGAGATGACACATTTGTGGCTAGATCATATCCAAAGAAATCCCCCATGGGCAACTCTTCTTTATGTTTGCGTATTCTGATGATTAGATTGTAGCCGCTGGTCTCTTTAAGTTAGACCACTTCACTTAGAACCCAAATCTGTTTAGCGTTCAAATTTATGGGCTCTATTCGATGTCCAAACAATTACTCAATGGCTTCAATGACCAAACAGTTGCTACTAATGAAAGGTCATTTTGTCAAAAACACTAACCTGTAATGAGATAACTGTTTGTTGTTGTTGTTGTTATTTACAATGATGATGGTAAAAAATACTACCTCATCTCTTGTACTGTTTGCTTTCACTAATCAAAGTAACTATTCAAAAAAGAAAAAAAGATGGTAAAAAATGCTACCTAGTGGTCTCCTGTGTGACAGCCTGCATAGTTGAGTTGTTGCCTTCAAATTCTAAGGCCGACCTAAATGGATGGGCTTTATTTTTCAGCCACTCCAACACCACAGACTGAATGAATTAACATTAAGCCTGTAAATGTAAAGCCAGGTTTTAGTCATCCAGACCGTTTGTACAGTGGATTATACAATGGATAAACTATTAAGCTTTCAATCCAATAGTTAATTCCATTCGGATTGATGTAAAAAACACGGGATCAGTGGCATTCAAGGGGGTGGTAGTATGTGCCACATTCGGATTGAACATATGAAGTCTCTTATGGATGGACCGTGCGATCTATGCTATTTGTGCACAATCTCACCTGAAATTCCAGAAGACTGAGCAGAGTTACTTTGGTGGTTGATACTTGATAGAGTCCCAAGAATACCACTTCATATATATTTATTTTATAATTTGAGATTAAGAATAATTGACTCCCACTCCTTGGCTTAGTCTCTAGTTGGCAAGATTTAAGTTTGAGGTCTTTCTAAAATTTTTCATGAATCTTCGCATTGCAGGTGTGGATTGTTGGAGTCAGTTAAAGAATTGCAGGAGACCTTGGCAACTGGTTGGTATGAGTCATTTCAACTACCTCCACGGTGGTGTTTGAGTTTATTGTTGTGTTATCTGGAATTGATTTCCTTTGGTTTTTGTTGAACTACTTTGACTATTTGTGGTTGTATGTAACTATTGTGTGGAATCTCTGTTTTGTTGTTGTTCACTTGCTTGATACTTTTTCTTTTTCTTTTTTTTTTTTTTTTTTCTTTTTTGTAAAAGTTTGAGTTTATTGCTATGTTTTCTAGGATGGGTTTGGTTGTACTACTTTGACTATTTATGGTTGTAACCATTGAGTGGATCTGGATTGTGATCTTTGTTTTGCTGTTGTTCGCTTGTTTGACACTCGATTCTTGTTGAATCTTCTATGTTTACCTTTGCATGCGAGGATATTATATTGATCAAGGATGTTATTCTCATGACTCGAGTATGTCCAATTGATGCCCATAATTTAGTCTTGGTTATATTGATGATCAAATCCTATCTTATTTAAAAACACAGGTGTTATATTTACATCTACAGAAAACAATGGGAATGTCCTTGTACTATACTTGCATCCTTGAGGTCAAAGACAGCAGAATTGATTAGGACCTAATCTATATGAATGTGCACTGCATCCTTCAACATTGGGCCTGTAATTGTGAGGTCAAGTTTCAGTCATCAAAACCCTGTGTATGATGGACTAGATCATGGATAAACCATTGGGCTTGGACACGTAAGGGCCATTTTTGAATCATGATCTTGTAGTTCATGCACATCATTTTGAACCACCCTACAAAATGGTTAATAAAAATATTGGATGGATTAGAATTTAGATCTCCCAATCTGTCTTTGAGGATATTGGAAGGTGGTCCATCAAGCCAATGGCGCAGTTCAAAAAAGCTTGGGTTTCATCCCGTGAAATCAATTTGGTGTTTGAGATTGTTGATTTAGTTCTTATACCATAATAATGTCGGACTATAGAAATCCTGACCCTTGGATTGCCAGGCTACAAATTTTATAGGTCAAAACTGCGAACACAAGATTGTCCACACTTGGATACAGAAAATTGGAAGGCTAAGAGTTTCCAAGATTTGAGTTTCAGACATTGTTCATTATCTGTGCTTTGGAATGGGTTCACGGAGAGAAAATATTTTCTGATCATTGGTGAACAACTTGGTTGGTCTAAATTCAACTCAACCCATTCAAGTGTAATATTTTGGCCTGACCTGTGGCGGAGGCAGCGTTTTCATATATCCAAGTGTGACTGTTTGATAAATCCTCCCCTCAGATCTGTAGTGGGCATCAATCCGAGCTCTAATTCAGGTTTCTCTAGTGAGGCTAGTGGTAAGGTGGCTAGTGTATTCTGTGATGTCGCTTTTAGAGCCTTAGAAGGGAATGCTGGTTTTGGTTTTGCTATTTGGGCTGGTGACAATTTGATTCTTGCATGGTCAGTGGGTGACCCAAAAGTCTCTTTAGCTAAAGAAGCAGAAGCAAGAGCTATTCTTTCAGCCATGGTTATAATTAGACGGTAGGGATTTTCAAAACATTCAGATTTTGTCAGATTCATTGGAGGTGATTCAAGCATTGAAGGGTGGCCTTGATTGGTTGATCACTTCTATTCTTGATGATGCTTTGGATTTGGCTAAGTTTTTTTAGGTTTTTTTTTCTTCTAAATTTTCTCTCATGTGCCTAGGAAGCTGAATTTTGTTGCTCATGAGTGTGCTAGGTCATATGTGGATGTGGTCTGGGTTGTTTCTCTCCTGTCTCTTGCTTAATGGGGGCTGCTTTTGTTGTTTTGGTTCTCTTTTAATGAAATTTGACTTTCTTAACAAAAAAAAAAAAAAAAAGAACAAAGTAAAAAAGAGTGTAACTTTTTGATGCGGACGACAGATTGAGGCGGGGTTGGTAGTGATGAAGATGGAGAGATAGGGGGAGATAGATCAGACATCATACCTGAGTTGATAGGCTTCAGGACCGATGTCTCATGCGATACCCCTTCACAAGGGAGAGAGAAGATTGTAGAGAGCAGAATGCTCAATTTTCTTTTTCATTAATCATATTCTAATGCCAAAAGAATGCATTACATCATTATAGAGGCAATATAAAAATCTAAAACTAATCTGGACCATCCATTACATCTTTGGCCAGGATTAAAACATCTAAAATTAACACATTATCTATTAAAATAAACTAAAATAAGTCTTGAAATAAAATAAAACAGAAACTAATTGGGCTGGTAGGTGGGCTTGGCCCAAAGGACCGGTCGACCCATGGGGACCATGGGTCTGTCCTACATCAACGCTCCCTTCTTGGAGAAAACTTGATCTCAAGTTCTGTAAATGCAGAGGCGGACCGACGTTTAATTGACCTGGGGCGTTCCAAATTCACCTTCAAATGCTATTTGGCCTTGGCCCACGACCCACATATATAAAGTGCTTGCCCCAGGTCAAAAGGGTAGAACGAAAAAAAACCCAAATTCCTCTCTGGCCTTTTCGACCTTCCCTCTTCGTCTCTTCCGTTCTTCCGACCCTTCGAGCTTCGACGGCTCAACTTCAGCCGTTCAGGTTCAGGTAACTCTCTCTCCCTTTCTCTGTAGCTTCTCTCTCCCTGTTTTTGGAGGTTGTGAACCCTTTCTTTGTGGGGATGATTGGTTTGCCCTCATTTTTTGGGAGACTTTTTTGTTTTCAGTATACTTTTCTTATACTGTAAATTTTGGAGAAATGAATAGTCCTCATTTCAAACAAGAAATATATTAAGTTGATATAGTTAAATATTTTACGTCTATTTACATGGAATATATTTTTTTTCTTTTGTTATTGTTGATATGAAAAATTATAGCAAAAGTTTAGCCCCACCTAAACGAAAATCCTGGGTCCGCCTCTGTGTAAATGTTCAGGATTGAAAATCAAACGTACAAACTTCTAATTTACTTCACTTTATCTTAATAGAAAAAGATCATTTTTGAAGAAATTATATTCAGACCTATTTGCAAAAAGCCATTTTCTGCGGTCTTTTAAAAGAGACAGGAGCACATTCCATTGTAGAGATTTTTTTACTCCTGAGGCCTTTTCTTTGCATTAGAATACATAGAAATTGACTACATAGCGTGGTTAAAAATGAAGATCAAAGGTGAATTTTCTGAAAATAAACATGAAATAACATTCTCTTTTATGTCCTGTTTGTTTGCATTAAAATACATAGGAATTGGATACAATGGGTGGTTAAATCAAGGGCAAGGATAATCTAGTGGGGCCGATTCTTTGGCTTCCCATTGTCCGTACAAAGATCTTTCCATTTATACCTCTTATCATTAAAAACACTTCTAAGTGGGGCCCATGGGCCATGGGCCACGAGCTGGATTGCTTATAAGTAATATGCAATCCAGTTATAGGAGAATTCTCATTTAACTTATATTTTGCTTGACCGATGTTTTTTTTTTCTTTTTTTCTTTCTTTTTTTTTTTTTTTTTTTTTGTGTGTAAAAGAAAACTTTCATTAACCCAACAAAGCAAATAAGAAACATCAAGACAACAACACACTAGGCAAGAATTGGACAATCATTCTGGGAAAGGACCTGTCCACACCACAACCTTGATAGACAAGTTACCAAATCTAACAGTCTTAGAGCATCTCCAACAGCCATGTCATTTGCCACATGGCAATGGCAACAGTAAAAAAATGGCATTGATTACGTCTCCAGCAGCCATGCCATTTGTGATATGGCATTTGGCATGGCAGATGGGTTTGCTAAACTTGAAGTATGAAAAAGGCAGATGCCTTTTTATTATTTTGGATTATTTTATTCAATGGGGGCTGTCATGTCCCAAAATCGAATTTTTGCAGCTATTTGATCTCGGGTCACGAGTTTGGAAATTAAGTAATAATTATAGTTTTCCTAGGATCCGCATGTGTAAGGATATCTAAATTCCATCACAAACATGAACATTTTTGCGGAAGCTCTGGTATGCACCAAGCAACTTAGAAATAAGCTACTGGTATGCTTACAATTAAAACTCGCAAACGCACAAGATCACTATGTAGTATAGTGAATTGCAAGGACGGGGTTGATCCCACGAAGACTTATGATAAAACAATGTCAAAAGCAACTAAAAATCAGAATATTAAAAGAAACAATTGAATGATGAAAGATTGAATTAAACTACTAAAAACAGTAAATTAAACTATCAAAAGCTATATGGAAATTAATCTAAAACACACAACTAGTATTAGAATTGAAAACAATGAGAATGAATGGACTAGGGTTTCATCTACTCCCCTAACCAATCCTATGCATGTCCCTTATTATCTTTTAATAAAAAAATCAGATTTTATTAGTGACATCTATCAACCCAGACCATGGCATATGCATCTAGATTACTATTCCCCTAAACCTAATTCATGAGGGGCATACTACATGAATTGTTCATCATGATGGAAAAACTAAGCATGGCATATGTTCTAGTCAAAACAATCATAATGCATAAAAACAATGGGAATGATAAATGCATGAGTTTAAGCATGGCATATACTTAGATTATTCATGGTTCTAAACCCTACATGCTAACATTAAGATCAATCAAAATTAAGTTAATTACTCTTAAAATTAATTGAACATGGCATGGTTGGCATGGCATCTACACGACTCATCAATTAAAAACATGGTTTAGAATCTCAACTAATAAAACTGAAATCTGAATTAAAAGATGCCACAAGAGACTACATAGAACTAGGCTAGGGTTTCAATTACATCGTAGCCCTAAAAAGTTTAGCTACTCATGTCTTTAATGAAAAATAAACTAGAAGATAGACTCATTAGAAGAAAACTAGAAGATTGAAGATGATGAAGTGGATGGCCATCAGCTTGTTCCTCTTTTCCTTGCTCAAAAAGTTCTCCAAAAGCTCTCCAAAGAATGCTTCAAAGATGGCTTTAAGGTAGCTCCAAGATGGCTTGTATGGCTGCTAGGGTTTTTGGATGATGATGGCTGGATGGTTGCTAGACGTGTGGCTGGTAGATGGATGTATGGTGGCTGATTTTATTGCTTGAAAAAGTGCTGGATGTCCCTCCTTGTATCTTCTATTTATAAGTCTTGCAACAGCCCTTTTTTGTGAAGAATCTCCTCCTTTTTAGGCTTCTCTCCTTGTATGAATAGATCTCCATCTTACTTTATAATTAGGTTTCCTAATTAGATTGAATTAGGAGTCTTCTTTCTTGTTTAGAAAATCTTTCTAAATCTGATCCCACTTGTATCTTCTAATTTGACTTTGATTCTTTCTTTAGCTTTCCTTCTTCTTCTCCTTGTTTTTCTCCATTCTTGAACTCCTCTTTTTACTTGAATAGGATTTCCTAAATTCTGAAATTCTACTTTTGCAATGGCTGTGGGCCCCCTTTGGGCGTGTGACACACTTTGGAGTTGCCTTCTTTTTCTTCTTTCCTTCTCTTTCCTCTTTGATTAGAATTTCTTTCGCTAACTCTTTCCTTCTTTGATTTGAATTCTAAGTTGTCCAAAGAATTAGAAAGTAGTTTTGAAATCTGAAATAGCTTGGATGGGACCCACCTTGGCCCTACTTTGGGATTCACGCCCATCTATTCCTTCATTAATTTCTCTTTTTGCTCTTTTTTACCTTTGAATAAAAAATTAACAAAGATTGTAAAATCAAATAAAACAACTCTAACTAGCATAAGATCAATCAAATATTAGGGCTTAGATTGTAAACAATTAAGCACTTATCAAGCTCACGTGGCGTTGTGACCCAGAGTCCGTGGCTATCGTATTCTTTGTTGCACTTAATCACTTAGCTCAAAGCTATCATAACATGACCCATCATCGTACTGGTACAAACCATAATGAGAATAATACAGAGCTGATAGCAACATGATATTTTGTTACCCAAATCTGTTCAAGTTACAAATTATGAAAGTGCATTGATTACAACCCCAAAAGAAAAGGTTGACAAAAGCCAATACAAATGAAATAACTAAGTACAACTACTACCCCCAAGATATGATGTAACTCCGGTGCCAACCCGACATCTAAATGACATCGCCGGCACTGCAAACTTCAGATACCTACGGCTCCACAGCCGTCTCCCTGCACTCTAGCTCAAAACAAGGGTCCTGCTACCTAGAGCACCAAAAGTAGTATATCAAACATGATGGCACGACAGGTGATTAATAACAAAATATAATATATTTGCAGCAAAACAGAATATAAAGAGGCTGATAATTGACAGAATGTGTAGGATAGTACAACTAGGCAAGTCATGCATAAATAGATACTGAAAAGCATGTAAATGATGTTAGGTTCAATTGGTCACTGGGGGGGGTGACTGACTGTCCTTTATGAGCAAATTTATTTCAATTTTTATTCTGCAAAATAGATGAGCACCTTTTTTAAGCAATCAACCAGACAATCACACAATCACAAGAGAACACAAGGGATTTTTACGTGGTTCACCCGCAGGCTACGTCCACGGTGTGCAAAGTGCACACTTCCACTATTTAGCAACACCCACTGCTAGGAGTACCAACCCCTTTACAATTTTCGCCCGCATCAACGAACAGGAGCACCAACCCCTTCACTCAAGCCCCAACTTGAGTGATTACAAGATATCAAATAATCTGACACACACAGGTGTCTTACAATAATATCCCAATGGCATACGTAAATGCTTTATAGAATTTCAATACAAAAATATGGCATGCGCAGATGCTCTACAATATTTTCAATCAGCCAAAGAAAACACCTGTATACCCTGCAATATTCGTCTGATCCAAACTATTCAACACAATCTCAGATGCAGCGGAACCCAACAAGGAAACCACAATGAAAAACTTGCACACTACTATTCAAAATTCTGCACTATGTAGAAATGCCAGACAGATCTAATGCAGAAACAGGAATTTATTTAAATTCTGATGCAACAAATCCACGAATAACCAACCTGAAACCGTTCTTCATTGTAGATTCTTCAAAAGAAAGCACTCTGCAATTTTCTCAAAACCAGCACACTACTATTTCAGAAATTTCCCTTCACTACACAGCAGTTGTTGTTCTGCACTCCTTCTTTCATACACTGCACGTCAATCCATGAAGAAAGCACCCAGCCCACTGTTGCAGAGAAACTCCAAAGAGTTTTGCCAGCACGTCTTTTCTTGTTATTTTCTTTTTCTTAACAATCAGTTTTCAAAAGCTCATGTCTCAGATCCTAAAAAGTTGGATCTCTAGCCAATAGGAGAAGTTGCTAACAACTTAAAAAGGATAGGAAACTATCTTGTTGACTTTCTTGCCATACAAAGAACCCAGCAAGCAATTCTTCGTATGGACTGGGCTGACCTACTATTTGAGTCTGATGGGCCATCTGTTGATTACATTCCAACATATAATGGGACCCACAACAAAGTACCAAGAAGAAAAAGAATTAATCTCGCAGTGCAGAAAAAAACTGCAGAATTTGTCTCCACTAGAAAATTCATAACGTCCTCTTCTGAACTCGAAACGACATGATTCTTGAGCCAAATGAAAGATTTATCAGAGGGCTACAACTTTCATGTTTTGAGATTTAACCCAGATTGAATGAAAAGTAGTGTAAAATAACCTTGAAGCTGACTGGTCACAGAAAAACAGCAACCTGAGTGAAGCAGAGTTGTCCCGTTGTCCGGGCCATAACTTTAAAACCTAAAGCCAAATCGACCTGATTCCAAAAACAAAAATCAAGCCCTCTCACTGATGCACAAGTCATGTTGACCACTTTTTAATTCAGATGTTGGATGTGAAGATATAAGCATAACAACATGCTTAACTGACATGACCTGAACATGCAATTGCCCAGTTTCACTTTGAATGCTTGCAACCTTCATCATACTGCTTTCCAACACCATACCAACACTCTATGTTTGACAACAATTACAAACTAAAACAAATGGCCAACAAATGAATCAAAGTATGGGTGCATGTATACCATCCAACCTAACCAAAACAGATGGCAATCCACATAAGCTAATTCTCCGTCATGATTGCGTGCGATGTGACCGTGATGGGAGAGTGCAAATACAGATACAAACAAGGCACACTCTGTTAGGTGTATGGGAGGCAACAATCTACCACTGGGAGATGGCTTCAAACAGTGTCAGCTCCATCTTGAGATGTGCTTGACTTGCCACCCCTAAAAGACGATCTTAAAACCATTAATTCTACCCTTATCACCTGTTGGTTTTGGGATAAGTGGTAGCTCAATGGGGTGTTAACATGGTATCAGAGCACCAGGTCAGGGGGTTCGAGTGCTCCTAGTGTAGTTAGTTGAGGGGGGGGGGGGGGGGGGGGGGGGGGGGCGGTAATTGTTAGGTGTATGGGCACCATCAATCTACCACTGGGAGATGGCTTCAAACAGTGTCAGCCCCAGCTTGAGATGTGCTTGACCTGCCGCCACTAAAAAACGATCTTAAAACCATTGATTCTACCCTTCCTATCACCTTCGGGTTTTGGGGTAAGTGGTAGCTCAGTGGGGTGTTAACAATTGAAAGTCCAAGCGAGACCAAAATATGTCCTGGGGGGTCGGGGGTGGAGGGGAATGTTGTTGAATAGGACTAATTAAAATTTCTTGCTAAATTAAACAAATTAATCCATTTAAACATAGTTTTCAAAATCGGAATCGTATCGCAAATCGTTCATACCCATAAATCGAATCGAATCGCGAATCGTAGGATTTTTTTATTTTTCATTTTTCTAATAAAAATGAAAAATAATTAAAAATTAAAAGCAAAAGAGAAAAGTAATTATTCATAACCATCAATTTTTCCATTTATAGTAGTATAAATATAATAACAAGTAGGTCTATCATACAATCATATCAAGAACATCATGACATATTATTACATATATATATATATATATATATATATATATATGAAACAATTATGTGTAAATAGTTAAATAAGTTTATAGTATCAATATATATTTTTTATTATCTTTAAATCAGAATATAAAAATAAAATAAAGTCCAAACCATCAATCTTACACGGTCGGATATCTCTTAAAGTTAAGAAAGTGTTCATGAAGTAAAAGAAACCAAAATAGATTAAAAGAAGAAGAAGATATAAACAAGCACCATACAGATAGTCGAATGCTTTAATTAAATGCATGTTCTTTATTCATCTTTAAAACCTTATCAAAGCTGTAAAAAATTCTTACGAGGTTTCGTTTATTACTAAATGACCTTTTAAAAATACAAGCGATAAAAGAAAGAGAGAATAAAGAAAAAAAATGGTAAAAGATTATTAATATTAGCTTATTGGTTATAGCCATTCTCGCTTGGTCGAATCGCTTCAATCGTAAGATTCAATGAAACGAGTATCGAATTGTAGGATTCATACTTGAATTCTAAGATTCATTTGTAAATGTGATTCATTACATAGATACAAATAATTTTCCTTAAGATTCGGGATACGAGTCGTAAGATTCTGATAACTATACACATAACTATACATTTAAACACAATCACTAATAAACTTTTTTTTTTTTTTTTTTTTGGGGGGGGGGTTTGAATAGGACTAATTAAAATTTCTTGCTAAATTAAACAAGTCAATCCATTTAAACACAATCACTAATAAACATTTTTTTTGGATGGTGTCACTAATAAACTTGAAAAACAACAAATGTATGACTATAGAGAATGCTAACAAGTGAAGTGTTAAGTTGTGTGTGCTAAACACTCTTTATGATGTACCGATAAAATCAATGTGAATTAGCACAAATGTGTGTCAATTTTATCTAAGAAATAACTATCTAACACATGTCTCTAAACCATAATTAAGTTATGATGATGCACACATATATATATATATATATATAGAGAGAGAGAGAGAGAGAGAGAGAGAGAGAGAGAGATAATTGAAACTTTGACTCCTTCCTTTGCTCCTTGGGGTAGATGATGTTCCAAGATGCGCTCAACCAAGAGGAACATAGGAGTCTTGATTCTAGGGAAAAGATGTTTAACTTGAGGGCTCAAGGTTCCCTAGAGGTGATTCCACAAAACACACCCTAATAGAGCTTTGAATGCTCTTAAGTATTCCTAATTAAAGCTTAAGTGTGCATGGAATTAGATTATGGGAGCTCTTAGATGGTTTTACTATAGGGGCTCAAGCATGCGCAAAGAGGTCTAAAAAATTCAAGTCTTGTGGCCATTGAAATGAGCTCAAGTATATATAGAAAGCTCTCCAACGACATTTGGTGGTTAACCTCCTTTAGATCTGTGGTTAACCGCCACCCCCAACAGTAAAAAACGACTAGTTTGACTTTCTGGTCAAAACTGCCATTTTGCTCTAAGGTTAGCTCATGGTAGCTAAAGGGTGCTTACGGTTAGCCGTGAGCTAACTGTAAGGTCACCGAAGTGTTGTCATCTACACAATTTAACATCCAATTATACTGACTGTGAGAAATGGCGATTAGCCGACCTCGTGCACAGTTTTGAGCCATAGACTTTGCTCAAAATTACCAGTTAAACCTTGATGAATTTGCCATTTAGACTAAGGGTCCTAGGGGCCATTTCTTGGTTGGTTTGAGGTCCCATTTACTTGAATAGGTTGGCACACATAAGGAGTTCTTTGATGATTTTGAGCCTTTCAAGACTATGATCTTTGCTTAAGAACTTGATCTTCCTTGAGAGACACTTAGAGGCAAGGTATTGGACTTATTTGACATGGAATTGACAATACAAGGGTGGGCATATATGACTATGGCCCTAACAATCTCCCCCTTTGTTAATTTCATGGCAAAACATCTATTCTAGACACAACTACAACATTTGGACTCCATTACAACCAAGACATATAGAGTACATGATCTTTACAACAAGGTACAACAATTACAACTTTAAAAGACTCATGACTCAGCTAATTATAACTACTCCCCTTGAAAATGTGCTTGACTAGAATGATGTTCCTTCATAACTATCAAACACACATTCTTCGGTGGGATTTTCTCTCCCCCTTAATCATTAGCCAAAAATACCATGTTTAATTGTCTAGTGCTTCTTTCATAAAAAAAAAAAAAAAAAAAAAAAAAAAAAAAAAAAAAAAAAAACCACTCCCTCTTACTCCGTAATTCTTCTCCCCTTTTTGTCGCGAATTTTGACAAAGATATGACTTAAAAACACAAGGGGTAATAGAGAGAGAGATGATCGCAAAGGAAGGATTAGACATGTTTGCCAATAAGCTCATCATGATAGAATTTGCTAAGGAAAGATATGACTATAATCTTTTTTTTTTTTTTTTTTTGGGTTGGGGTTTAAGATGAAACAATCATGCTATATGAAATTGAATGATCAAGTTATCAAGTTTAACTATGTAGTCCATGTCAATTTCATCATTTGATCCCCAAAATCCATTCATAGACCAATATACGTCTAGTAGCATAAGGAATGGATTTGTGTTAGTCCATGGGAACAACAATCTCCTTAATACAAAAACATGGATTTAGCATATATGACTATGGAGCTCGAAGAAACTAAACATGGATGATGTGTTAAAAGGATATGACTAAGAAAGCATCAACAAGAGCATTCATCAAATTAAACATGCCTTAGTGATGAATACTAAAGCATAATCATCCATAATACATCAAAAATGAAATGACTTTTGAGTATTAAAAAAAAACACCACATATGGCCATCCAAAAGATAGATGGTCCAAAAAGAGTCTCTCGGCTTCAAGGGTTATCAACTAATTTTACTTTAATTATCCACCCAAGGCATTGAGAAGTTTGTCCCAGGGTCTTAGACCTAGGGATCCCACCAACGCTTAGAGATTTCACTTCATTTAGCTTAGGTTGGAGGGGTGTTTTTTGATAAATTTGGTTCCCTTTACCTTTCTTAATTGTTTTACTACTTTCTCCCTTATTTTGATACTTGAATTTGATATTCAATTTTTCAACTTCTTTTAATAGAATTTTCATGCTTTGGTCCAAGGGAGGAAGGTTAGGGAACTACTTCTTAGGAGACTCTCTCTTAATGGATTTAACTTGTTTGGACATTTTAGAGTCTTTCTTTTGTTTATATGTCTTCCCTTCAATTAAAATAGATTTGCCTCTATCAAGCTTGTTGAAGGGTGAGGATTTAGATTTTTACTGAGTGTGCACTCAAACTCGAGATGGCATCTCAATCCACAATAATGGCATATGATATTTGATTTTGAGCTATGAGCACTAGAAAAAGAGGACTCACCTTTCACAACCGCAGTAGAGGTGTTAGGGCCATTTGAATTGTACCTATCATAGCCAAGGCGAGCTCTATCTCCTTGAGATTTACCCATCTTAAGCAATTTTACCAATTTATCATCACCTTGGGTAAATTTCAGCTCAATTTCCTTTTTGGAGGCTCTAAGTTGAGTTGCTTCGGTTGTTAGGGATGAATTTTCATATTTAACTTGATTAAGCTCATGTTCAAATCCCTTAAACTTGATTAAGTCTTCATTAGCTTCTTTTAGTTTAGATTTAACTTCTTCAAGTTCTTTAGCTTATGTATCTTTTTCATTTTTAATAAGCTTAAGAGAATCTTTTAACTTTGTGATTTTAGCTTCTTGTTTACTTATTGTTTCAATTAGTTTACAACTCTCCTCGTAGAGTTGGTCAGACACCTCCTGTGCCTTACCATCAATTTCCTCATCTTCCTCATCTTTTGATTCCCATTCACTTTCAGATACTTCATCATCAGATATACCTATTTGTTTCACAGCCTCTGAAAGTTTAGGTGATGTAGTGGCCATCAAGGCACAATATTCTTCATTTTGCTCATGTAGTGACTCATTTGAGTTAGCCTCCTTCGGATGAGTCATCCCAAGTGGCTTTTTTATTTTTACTTTAGTAGCACAGTCTGTAGCAATGTGGCCTTACCCTTGGCATTTATAGCACTTGATGTCCTCTGACTTGCTCTCAGAGGAGCTAGATTTGAATTTGCTTTTAGATATATGAGAGGTATGTTTTTTATTGCTATTTTAACTTTTTCTTTTCTTAAATTGTTTTAGAACTCTTTTAGCAAGAATCGCTATATCATCATCATCATCATCACTTTCACTTTCAGATTCAACTTTAGATTTAGAGGGTGACTCTGATGAAACTAGAGCTACGGACTTTTTATCTTTAGATTTGTTTGATGTTATAGAGGAATTATTTATTTTTTTTTTTCAAAAGTCCGGAGGGATCCCGCTAAGTCTTCTACCTTCATATTTTCGGGATCCTCATACACTTCTATATTTGTAACTTTGGGGTGAAATCTATCTGTAAGGGATCTTAGGATTTTACTACAAACTTTGCCCTCTGGTAATGGTTCACCAAGTGCCCAAATTTCATTTACTATGACCATCAACTAGTATTGAAATCATCAAAATTTTCATCTTCCTTCATACGGATGGTTTCAAATTGTGATGTGAGCATTTGGAGCTTGGCCTTCTTTACATTAGTTGTTCCTTCATAAGTGGTCTCAAGAAGGTCCCAAGCTTGTTTAGCCGATGTGCAAGTCATAATTTTTTTATATTATTCTACATCCATTGCACATGTTATGGAATTAAAAGCCTTAGCATCATTGTCTCTTTGAGATGGTAGTTGTCCAAGCCAGTTTGCTTGGTATAATGGTTTGTGCTTGGCCATCTTTGAGATGGAAGTTGTCCTTGCTTTGTGTCTTATTATCGGCTTATTAACTGCTGCTGTCTTTCCTTTGAATTGGGGAGTTGGAGGGAAAGAACGAAGTGACAGGTCACATGGTAGGGACCACAACTTACTAGCCCACTTCCACGACAGACTTCCATTGCCACTATTTTTTTTTTTTTTTTTTGTTCTTTGTTCTTTTTGCAAGGTTGGCCAGAGTGATACTATCAACCTAAAAACCATTGGATTGATCTCTAGGCACTTGTGTAATACAAATGTGCCAGTAACACTCAACCATAAGTTTGTTGGCCATGATTATCTTGAGAGTACTTATCATCAACAATAACTAAGAAAATTAGTTGTCAAATTTAGAGTTTTTATTTGAACCTTGGTATATTCTTTTTTCCTCTTTGAACTGTTAGATTGTCTTGATTTCCCTTCCAATGTATTAATGTCATCGTCAATTATATATATACTATGATGCACGGATACTTCGAAATGGGCAACGTATCGTGTCGTATCGTATCCGATACTTCACTTTTTATGTATAAAATCCGTGTCCTTTCCGTGTCTATGGCGTTTCCTAGCCATGTCCATGCCGTATCTGGGCATCATAGTATATATATATATATATATATATATATATATATATATATATATATATATATATATATATATGGGCAAGGCTCTCCTAAACTTAAGCTTATGATAAGATTTCGTAAGCTAATGCTTCTGAGGCCCATCCTTGGTCCATCCAAATGGACCAAACATACAACCCCCCTAAATTGCACATGCCCACCAACTTTTGGTCAAATCCAAATTTATTAGACCGTTGGATCGACAATGCACCGATCCGAATGGACCATTGACCATTAAACTTTTGGTGTTTAGATGGAGATGATAGAAACCACGGTTGTGGCTGATTTTTTACTAGAAAGAGGGTCCTAGGGAGTCCTTGAAATCCATCCCCCCCCCCCATATGGGTCCCTAAGTGGGCTCCACCACGCGATTGAGCTTACTTCAGCTTACCTTATCCTAAGCTTCAGCTTAGGAGAGCTGGCCCCTATATATATGAAGCGAACTAATTTTAATTGGCAATTTCAGATTTGATTTTGAGTTTAATTTATTTTGAAGGCTAAGATTTGATTATTGCTTGTGCCACATCAACAATGAGAGGCTTTTATCTCCTTGATCCTTCATTTGTCGCCTTCATGACTGTAAAAAAACATCTCTTCATGTTTCATGTTCCTTATAAATGCCACATATATAAGGCCCCTTTTTATAAGAAATCCTTATTCGTAACTCTCTCGGTGCCCACATTGTAATGGTAACGGTTTCTTTCTCTCTTTTTATAAGAACAGTTCCCACCTGAATATTACCCTTCCTATAGGGCCCAACTAGCAACCCATCCAAACGTTGCAACTAATAGAGTACCCCCTGATAGTCACTAATCCCAAGGACTGGCACACATCCGAATGGACTGAACCGTTAGATCGAGGGTCGAATATTTTTTTGAATATGGAGCCATTAAATTAGTAGGCCACGGATGAGGGTGTTAAGGGCATGGATTTACGGTCAAACTTGATACTTGGGGTGGTCTCACATAGATCTTTCCATCCCCCCTGTCCCATCCCCTGTGGGCCCCACAAAAAAGTTCTCACATAATATGTGAGAACAATTCCCACCTGAATATTACCCTTTCTTATAATGGTAACGTCCAATTCATAAAATGACTCTCTCTCTCTCTCTCTCTCCCTCCCTCTCTCTCTCTTAATTTCCTTATACATGAGATTCCGTATATATATAATGGTAACATCTATAAGAATAACTCTCTCCCTTTCCTTATAAATGATATTTTCCTGAAATGGTAACTTCCAATTCAAAAAAAATGCATATCAATATGAGATTCCTTATATTGTATTATTCAATTCATATAACAGAAAAAAAATCTCAGGCACTATAAGGCCTTCCAAAGGTATGTATGAATCTTCCTATCCATTCTATTTGTATCTTCCATGGCATCAATAGATGTTGTATTTTTTCTTTTTATCTTATCCTTTTGTTAGTGAGAAATGAAGCCTATATTCTCTACTGATATGGCAAGCAAAATCTATTTTGTAGCTTCATGGAGATCCAGAAGAAAATTGATGCAGGTCTTATTGGGATATCAGTAGATAGAAGCGTGAAATGGACTCGGCAAATGGTGAGGAGATTTGGGCATAGGTGATGGTGGGGAGATTTGGGCATGGGTGAAGTCCAATGGAGATTGGGTCTATACTGGTGCCGCAGTGGCGGACCCATGGTTTAAAATAACGGCCGTTACCGTTACATAACGGGTGGGGAGATTTGGGCATAGGTGAAGTCCAATGGAGATTGGGTCTATATTGGTGCCGCAGTGGCGGACCCATGGTTTAAAATAACGGCCGTTACCGTTACATAACGGCCGTTAACGCGCCGATATTTGGTATATAACGGCCCTGATACGATATCAGGGAAAATATTGCCAAAATATCGGTCTGTAACGGCCGTTATACCGTACCGTTATAACGGCCGTTATATCGTTGACGCTGTTTTTTTTTTTTTAAAAACACGTTCTGCTGTGTTTTTTCTTTACTGTGCTGAGTGTGGTTTCCTTCTTCTTTCTCCCTTTTCATTCTTCTTCTTCATGAGAGCTTCCTAAGCATACTTGAGGGCTTTTACAACTTCTAATGCATGGAAAAGCTTAAATATTATCTACTTTTGGGTGGATTTGTATGTGGGGAAAGCTAATCAAACTCAAGAGACCTCTTTGGTAAGCATTTTTTTTTTTTTTTTTTGTTTTTTGGAGTTCTTTTCAAGATTCAACATCAAATAACTTAGAGATGGTTGAAATGTGTTAGATCTATACTTTTAGAGCAAAAAAATTCAAGTTTTAACACTTTTTGTAATATTTATTATTTTTTTATTATTTTAATCCGAACTATTTTAGGTTTTTTTTAAAAAAAAAAGATTGTGTAATACACTAATACATGGACCAAAGGCTTTATATTGAGTTAGATATGATGTTACTAATTTTTCCATAGATCTAGTGTTTTAAGGTGTAGATCTAGATTTTTTTTATTTAAAAATTCTGGGGCTTTTCTTGATATCATTTACGTTTTTTCAAATTAGTGTTCAAATGCAGTAATAATGTGTTAGTTTAAAATAGATCTACACTTTTGGAACAAAAAAGTGTGAGTATTAGCACTTTTTGTAGTATTTTTTATTTTTTCATTATTTAAATCCGAATTATTATTGGTTTTTTTTTTTTTTAAAAGATTGTGTAATACACTAATACATGAACCAAACTACCAAAGGCTTTATATTAAGTTAGATATGATGTTACTCACTAGTTTTTCCCTAGATCTAGTGTTTTAAGGTGATAATATCGAGCCAGGCCGCCACTCGTTCTGGCATTAGGCACATGCACTAACTCTATTAGTATTTATTGCTTGCTTGTAGACTTTAAATGTTTAACACTATTAGTTTGCCCAAAATTATAGTTGCATTATGTCAATTTTATGATATTTCAGCTTATTTTAGTATATAAATCGATACAGCAATGATACAGGATATTATAACTTGAGGGGACCGTTATTTTGCTTTAAAGTGTGCACTAATAGAAAAAAACATTATTTTCTATCATTTTATAATATTCTGGATTTTTTGGATATTTTTTCGGATTTTTTTGGGGTCAAATAAAAATTCGCTCCGCAATGGGCCGCGATGACCGCGAACCGCGATTTTAAACCCTGGGCGGACCTAAGTGTCCGCATGCGTGTGTGGTTGCACCTGCGAGATTTGAGAAACTCTTTAGATAATACCTCCACATGCACATGCAGTCCCACCCACGAGATTCGAAAAACTCTTTTGATAATACCTTAAAAGTTTTTATATTATTATTTAATGTTTTCACTTGATCATTGTCCGCACCACCCAAATGAAAATCCTGGGTCTGCCATTGACCGGTGGTGATGGAGACTGATGGAGAACTTAGATTCTTATAGAGTTTCACATCAGAATTGGTGTAATGGGGAATTATTGTTGAAGTGAGTGAATATTGGATAATTCTTTGACTGGGTATTGTACAAAGGAAATTCTATAGGTGTTAAGGATGTCGGTTTTTGCTAGAGGTACAATTGCATTGTAATAATTGTGTGTTTGGTTCTAACTTTTTTTGATTTTTTTTTTTTTTTTTTTTTTGGATTTTAACTTGACATCTCAAGAAGTTCAAGTCAAAATCAAATTAATGTAAAGATCAGCAGCAATATGCTTCATTATATTTAAACACCAATACTATAACTAATGATTTAACTTGATATCCCATGAGACGTGACAACAGCAACAACAACAACATTGATAGGAACACAAAGAACGAAGGTGCCTTTTTATAAGAAAATGCTGCATGTTTAGTCAAGCTCTATGGGCCCGCTCGGGTTCACTAATTGAACCTTTATTCTCTGTTGGATTGAATAAAAAAAAATCTATGGTTGAGAGCCATTAAACTTTTAAGAGCCCTTTTAAAAAAAAAAAATAGTACTTTTTTTCTAGAAAATTTCAAAATTTGCCCAAATATTGTCCCCCACAAGGAATTTCAAAATCCTAACGGCCTATCCAATATTGCTAAGGCAGTCACAATTCTAAGAAATCTAAGGGTTAACAGTGCCTTTTGGCATTTAGGGCACGTTTGTGTGCACATCCTTTCTACGGAAAGGGGGAACTGTCGTCAGCAAATTTCATAGAAATGGAAGCCTCGAAAAGGGTTTCTGTAGAATTTAAAAATTCATATTTGGTACGAATATTTTTTGCTCGTTGGATTGGTGCTAATGTTGTTTAGTGCGGCTATAGGTTCCTAATAAAAAATCAAATTTTCATGTTTGGTGTAACGGTTTTCTGGACAAAAAATAAATAACATGTATATAATTTATTCAATATCAAATAATAATTTAATTGAAGAAATAAAAATGAAAGAGTGCAATGTTTTGGGTTGAAATGGAAAAAAGTGAGGAAGAGATTACATAGGAGGGAGAAGTTTTATGAGGAAATTCATTTCTCATATCTTCATAGGAAATCTATTTCCAGCAACTGAAAGGAAAATTGCTGACAAGGCAGAAAAGTGTTTCCGTTGAATTATTCCGCACCAAATGCATGTAAAATGGGTTTTTCGCATAAAACCATCCACTTTTCTATAAAAAAGTATTACGCATGCGTGCCCTTAGAAATCTTAAGGAATGAAAGATTACATTTGAATATTCGAGGGAACAACCTCTTAAAAAAAACATTGTCACTAATAGCCAGCAGGACAATCTTTTGTCAAAAATACCACCGAGGAAATGCATGATTTTCACCTAGCACTCCCTTGCATGAAAAATGCATATCCTGCATTAATGTAACAGCCCCACCTCTGTAATTAAAGGAGGAGGTTTAATTTTCACAAACAAAGTGACTGTCATTCAACATTTGACAATAATTCAAGATGGAGAACCCGGGGGTTTAATTTTCACTGACGACAGACCATCCATGTCCTTGATCTCATCTATAAAAAGGAGCCAAAAAGACCCGTCCCCCACTCTTTCCCGCCCTCGTCCTCTTTTCAATCGAGCCATCTCAAAAAAAAAAAAAAATCCCTTCAAACCAATCTCTCCATCATCGAACCGCATCTCTTCCTTTCTTTCAATCGAGCTCAGAAATCGGAAAATCTCCCGAAACTGATCGCCAATCCAACCAGCCATTCATTCAGGTACATCTTTCATCTTCACTAGTTTCAGGTAGATTCATGCCCTCCCTTCTCTGCATCATCTTCATCATCTTTTTTTTGGTTCCAGATTTGGTTTCATCTTCAAGCACAGACCTATGCATTTTGATTGTCTTTCTTCTTCTTCTTCTTCTTTTCTCTTCCACAGATCCACTCTGCATTGATGATTTCTTCAGATCTGTGAACCCTAAAATGGGAAAAGCCCTTCAAATCTGTGCCTCATCTATTTTTATTCTATTTACATATGGTTAGTTTCATTGAAATCTAACCAAATCTGGAAGCCAACTGGCATAGTCATGTAGTTCTAGACATTCTCTAGCATGTGCAAGACCCATACTAGAACCTGAAGCCATAATCCCTTCTTCAGAAAAACCCCTTTTTTTAGTGAAGATTTATCCTCATGTGCCAAAACCTCAGAAGGATACATGAAATTAGCTGTTTTGGGGTTGGACTTATGTGCACTATTGAGTAGATTTGTTTATGGTGATATTCCAGAAATTGATTGTAGGTTTGGAATTAGATTTTGCGGAATAATTAGGGCTCATATATTTTGTCTTCTCTTAAAGCTTCAGTTCCTCTCACTTTGATAACTTATTTTAGTTAACGTAATTTAGCTTTGTTCGCTTTTCTATCTGTGCATGTTTAAAATTGTATGAGATCCAGGCCAATTACAACTGTGGGTAGTTTTGTAGATGGGTTGGTGTTAACCACCTCTCTCAAATCACCCCACTTTGGTTAATCGTGTTTTTAAGTAAACTCTTTAGACTGGTTGAAGGGTATATGAAAATATGTCATGGATTGAAGGGTTGGTAGTACTCTCTTCACACTGCATGACTTGTTTGGAAGTAAATGGTTAAAATCTTGATTGAAGAATACATGTGTTTTCAAAGTGTTCAACGCTGTCATAACAGGTCATGGATTTGAATTTTTTTCAGATAATAATGGTGTATTAAACCACACAGATATAGTTTCAATGACTGAGGAAACAAGGATGGCTTGGTTACAGATAGATCCGGATTTACTTGTACATTTTGATGGGAGCTTGATTTTCTTATTTTTCTGCATTTCACAAAAAAATACTGACTTTTCTTTGTGTCGTTAGGTTATTGGGACTGATTTCTTCATATCGCTAGATCTCTTGATTTTGTTTTCTTCTTTAGTTCCCAACAATCTATTTGAACTAGGGCTTGTTGAAAACTTTTTGTCTGTTTTTTTCTAAGAAAACTTTGAGTTTTTCTTCTTCAGTTTGTTTGTTTGTTTTACATGGTAGATACTTGATATATTTTTTTATTTACTTGGATGCTATGCGACCAGTAGACTCTCTTTGTTGGTGCCTTATCTCAAACCATAATCTGATGGTTTCAACCAAAATTTTAAGCGATCAAAGTAAGGTATAGAACGGATGAATCTTTTGACTTGGAGATTGAGTTTATTTACTCTCGAATTGAATCTAACAATCTATATCCATTCTATATATACCTGTGTCGAGAATTGATGAATCTGCAGTTTGAGAATTTCTCACTGCCTTAGATTATATGGATTCTTCATTAAGGATTTGTACAGCTGAGAATGTCACATCAACATTGACGCCTATGAATATGATTAAGAAAAATTAGGCACGCCGTAAAGGACTTGGTTTTTATATGATGGAAAATTATCAGCCTATTGTTGCAAGTACTCACTATTGGTCAAGGATCTCTTCTTCTAAAGTAGCAAGGGCACTAGCTATTCTCTATGCACTAGAAGGAGATAGTAGTAGAGGTTTTTGTTAGATTGCGCTTCTATCGGATGCTAATTAAGTCGTTGAAAGGCATTAAAGGAAAGTGGACTGGGTCATCAAATCTATTATTTTGGACGTTAATCTTTTGGGTCTTTTCTTATCTTTTGTTGAGTTTCTACATGTTCCCAGTAATGATAAATGAGGATGCTCATGTTTCGGCCAAGCACTGTTCTTGCCTAGCAAAAGTCTCTATTGCAATGGTTGTTTCTCGGACTGGTTATGGGAGAGGGCTCCTTCCCATTAGGTCCCAAGTCTTTTGTTTTGTTTGTTGTTTTTCTTATAGTCTTATTGAGTTTTATTTACCAAAAAAAGGTTAGACTACTTGACTTAGAATCCATAGAAAAAATGAAAAAGAAAACGAAAAAAAAAAAAAAAAAAAAAAAGAAGCTCTTTCCAAATCGGTTATCAGATTATGCATGCATATTTGTATGTTCCCATGAGGACCTCACACTAACAACACTTTAAAATTTATGGGTTGTATTCGATGACCAAACAACCCCTTGGTTTTGATTTTTTTCAATATGTTATTTTCTTGGATCTTGTGTTCGGGCCCCACAGAATCCAGAAAATATCATCTAATACCTCACTTTTTTTTTGCACATATCTCGAGATTGGTGATGATCCAACGGCTGAAATTTAGACTCGTAGCCATGTTTGATCTTGTGAACATTTCCAATGGTTTGGATCGTGATATACTCTCTCAGTTTAAAAAAAATAAAAAATTGGACTGCGGTGTTGTGGATCCAGAAACATTGTTCATCCACCTCTTATTTTTTTCTCTACTTTCCAAATGCATTCAAAAGTGAGCTATGTGGAAAAAAGAGGCATTGCCTCTACTTCTCAACACCGAGTAGATGTTGAAAGCCTGAAACACACTTTCAAATGCCTCTATTCTCAAAATCTCTACCCGCTTTAGAGATTTAGAAAATTAGAGGCAAAAATTAGTGATGCCAAACAGGGGTCTAGTAGTCTCAAATGTAACAAATTGCATAGTTGATCTGTTGGCTTTGAATTATAATGCTGACTCAAATAAATGGGGGTTTTAATTTCAAGGCGAAAAAGATCCGAACACCTAGCCTTTGTAGGTCGTTGTGAAGGGAGGCGGTCGGCGCCGAAATAGGAGAAGGTGGGTTTTGCGGCTGGATCCACATTAAGGGCATTGGGGGTAGTGCACCCTATTAGGATCTGGTAACGTGCATGATATGTATAGATAAAAGCTCTGCTAGAGTGACAAGTTGCTGGGGTCCACCAACCCATGATAATATTAGTAGGCTACATCATGGTTTAAAATATCGACCAAGTCCGAGTCGACTCGGACTCAGTCATGTCCAAGTCGAGTCTATAGTGACTCGGACTCTACTCAGAAGTCATGTTGAGCTTGAAGTAAAAACTGAAAAAAAATAAAACAAAAGGGGTCTTTTGTAAAAAATTCTTTGAATAGAGTGGAGAAGGGGAGAGAAACAATTACCAAAGTGAAAAAGGGGAAGACTTTGGGCAGTTTTTGGGGGAAAAGACAGGAGAGAGAAAGGCAGCAGGTCGGCAATGGGAGGCCTGGAAGAGAGAGAAGACAGTTGTTGATGTGCTGTTGCTCTGTTCTGGCTGCTTTTTGTTGTTGCTGATGCTGCCTGCTACTGCGTGCTGTTTTGCTCACTAGCTGGCTGCTACCACCTGTAACACTGCTGCTCTGTTGACTGTTGTTACACCTTTTCTTTTTCTTTTTTTTTGTGCTTCAAACCTGTAGGTGCACGAAAATTCACGGACCCGGAGATGGTGAATTCTGGACCCACTAGAGATGTGGTGTGATGCCTCAGAAAAGAACTTGAAAGGGGAAGAATGGAAAGAGCAGTCAAAGACCCTGGCTGAGGGCAGCGCAAGGCTCTCCGATGCCTAAGTCAGTACGAGGACGTGACAGTAGGGTAGAGATTTTCAAATGTCAATTGTAAGTGTCTGAGTGCGTACCTTTTGAGGAGACTGAGTCCTCTCTTATATAGTGATAGGGACTCACAGATCGATCGACGTGATTCCCTCAATCGGGGTAACTGTCCCTCAATCGGGGTAACTGTTTCAGTCGATCACGCCCTATAAATGGTGATAACGGCTCAGTCAATACCTATCCCCCATTTATAGTCGTAACGTTGCTCATTCCCCTTAACATTCGCCGCCTCATAAACCATACAGCCACGTCCCTCGGCCGTTACGCCATGTCTAGGCGACCGAGATTGAGGCGAGTACATCCGAGGTTAGATGCGGCCGAACTGAGGTAGGAGTGAGCTGAGGGAGGTGCGTCTGCAATACAAACAAGTCGACCGAACTGGTTCGGCAAGGATGAGATCTCTGCCGAACTGTGATGCTAAAGCCGAGATCAGACGAGTTCGGTGCCGAAATACCGCGTATTCCCCTTATTACTGACGGAGTGGGCCCAATCTCGGTGTTCGAGAAATGCCCCCACACAATTGCCCCCTAGCTTTCGACCCTTGGGAGTTATCTTCCCGAGGTCGGGAGCTATAGAGAGATATCCGACTTCGAACGATTCGTCTTCTATGGGGCTTGTCTCTTGATCGTGCTGTGCTGTTATCATCTTGCCTTTTCCCTATGTCTTCGCGCCATCCCAAAATATCTTTATGACATTTAAACACCGGTGACACGATCGAGTAGGAAAACAAGACGATGATGCCACGTGTCATGGCTCAGATGGTGGCTCGTGTATAGAGAGATCCGTTTCCCGTGTTTAGCACGTAGAACGATGCTTCGTAAATGGGCGCGTATTTCCTGTGCTTGGGATAAGCAGCCTAAGCCTATAAATAGGGTCCTTCTTCTCCTGATTGAATCACTCTTGAATTTTGACGTTTGGTATTTTAATTCGAGAAGACAGGGGCTTGGCCACTATGGAGTTAACACTCGTCGGCGAGAAGAAAGACCTCCGTTTTTACAAGCCTGAAGCTTCATTTGGTGTAACTACAATGGCTGGCTCGAGCTTAATGGGAGGAACTTGCCCCCTAATGTGCTCTGACTGTGCTATCTCTCCTGAGGCTTCTGGCCAACTGCGCTATCTCTCCTGAGATAGACTTTGATCTCTTGATGATAGGAGATAAGACATCTATGTCAAGATGTCAGAAGATGGCGCAGGATTTATTCTGGGCAAGAGACCTCGAACGCCTCCGAATTGAACTCTGCCCGTATCGTGGAGCTGCTCTTCTGCGAAGAACACGCCTTTCAAGAGCAGGAAGATCATATCTGTAATTTTTATGAAGTCGAGTAATCCATTGTATTAGATGTCATGTAACAAAAATGACTTAATAAAAAATCAAATTTTGTCTGTGGTCCAATCTCTCTCTGTGTGTTTGCTTTGCTTGATTATTCCTGTAGCAACAATCTCTTTTCTATATGCCTATGAAGATAAAACCATTTTTTCTCAAATGGGAACTTTGCAGAACTATTATACCGAACTGCGGTTCCAGCCGAGCTGTAACTCCTGCCGAACTGTAGCTCCTGCCGAGCTGCAACCTGCCGAGATGCAATCTGCCGAACTTGAGATACCCTTGGATATCAAGTTTTGGAAAAGACTTCGGATCAAATCGATGTCGCTTCACATCCATCCGATGTCGCTTCGCTATCTGCGATATTAAATGCCTCGCCCTGACTGGCGCGGGAAATAAGCTGACGGCACCACGTGTTGACTCTCCACGGGATGCGCAGTCTTTTCGAAGTGGCGCATATGGCGGCTAATCAATAATAGAAACCGCCTTTTACGAATTCCAAAAGGGTGCTGTGTGTATCGAAACGACACATGATGGGTTGCCTTTATTGGATGTACCTTCTTCTTACTATAAGTAGGGGAACTCCTTTTATCTTTTCTTCTTCTTTACTCTGCATTTTGCTGTGAAAGAGAAAGGCTTCTTCCGACGAGTTTTCTCACGGAAAAGGCTTTCGATCGATAAGGAGTGCTGTAGGAATCGAGTCTCATCCTTGGCCTCTGTCTTTGTAAGTCTTCTTTTCTTTGCCTTGTTCTTTTTCTGCATCTAGGGTTCCATTTTCCCTCTGTTCTTCGCCTCTGCCCCCTCTTTCTCTTAGAAAAATGGGTGTCTACAGTCATTGGTTAGAATCTGAGGGAGCGTTAAGAGACCTTAGGATTAGGTATCAGATTTTTGACGACGTCTTCCTCAAGGCTCCCGAACCCAAATCCTATATCGATGGCAGCATCTATGATGGCTGGATGCCGTTCCCTTTAGTAGCCATAATAGAGGGCGGGGTTCGGTTTCCCCTTAAGCCCTTGCTCAGGGACTGTCTCCGGGCTTGGCACCTCTGTCCATGTCAGTTGATGTCCAACGCCTTCAAAGTCATAATGGGCACCGCCGCGCTCAATGACATTTTAGAGATCAATTTAGGCGTTCATGATATTGAGGACGCCTATGAGCTGTGTAAGTCAAAAAATAGCTTTTACCTCCGAGTTAAGTCGCGCCGAACGGCATTCGTTCGTGCCCTAGAGGATTCGAACAAATATGCCGGGGACGACCGTCTGCTCGTCTCAGGTAACTGGGAGTTCGGTGATGACGAGCCGATGTCGCAGAGGTTCAACCGGATCCCGCGCCGTCTCGGCATACCACCAAGTAAATATAGCTTTTTTGTAAATTCGGTGTCGATTTTCGCTACATCTTATTCTCTGTGGAGCCGACCTGATGTCCTTCTATGTTACAGGTGCGCGCGAGAGGAGAAAGGAGGCCAGACGAGTCGGATGGGTGAAGAACGCGGCCTGGTTTCGGGCCGTTGAGACGTATCGAGGCCACGAAGATAGGTCGGCCTTCGCCCTTTTAGACTACGAGCCGAGATACCGCTCTTACAAGAAGAGCCTCGCACACCGCCAAGATGCCTTAGCCGAGGTTGAGGGAACCGAAATCGAGGAGGTCGATCGGGAGCGGGCTGTAGACGATACTGAGGGCCGAGATTCACCAGGGGCTGAAGCATCCACTTCAGGTTCCGACCTCGGGGACGGAAGTTCTTCAACGAGTAGCTCCGGAGAAGACGAGCCAATGGACAAAAACCGCCCGAAACCCCCAGTGAAGAATCTTCGGTCTGCAGCCTTTGGGGGTGCGACTCAAGGTGCTGCCGCTTCATCCTCCAGGGCTCCTTCTTCCGTACCTTCTTCTTCCAGGCCCCAATCTTCCATGCCTAGTACTGGTGTTCCTCCTTCTTCTTCTGCCCAAACCTCGGGGGTTGGTACCGACGAGGCTGCAATGGAAGAGGTACGCCGGCAAAAGAGAGTCAGAACTGAGGGGCAGTCTGCCCTAACAACTGTGCAAAGGAGAGTTGACCCAGGGGCGACGAGCCAACTTCTGTGGCGCCCTGGAGGCCGAGCTTGCTGCTTCAGCCAGGAAGACCGTTGACCGTGGAGGACCGACTTGGCGGTCATCCCTTAGTGGCGGCTGCGCTTGGCGACGCTTGTACTTTGCCCCGAGACATGGAGAAGCATGATGAGCTTGACGACGTCATGTTGCTAGTGACGCAAATGGAGTCTGCTCTGAGCGTAAGTTTAGTCTCTTTCGTTTTTCTTCTGTGCTTGAGTTCGGTAGTAGTTGTCTAAAAGTTTATTCTCTTTGCAGATCGTGCAAAAGTGTCATCTCTCTGTGCGAAGGGTCCAGCGAGCCAGGAAAATCCAGGCCAACGCTGAGGCCAAGGTTGAAGAGTACAAGAAGTCTTTGGAGGCCAACAGAGAAAGAATCAGAGAGTATGAAGAAACGTCTCGTGCCATTCTATCTGAGCTTGACAAGGCAAAGACCGAGATTCAAGAAGGAAAGTTGAGGGAGGCTGAGCTCCAAAAGAAGATCGCCGAGCTAGAGCAGGAAAAGGCCGAGACCGAATCCAGAATCCGGGCCGACGCCAACAGTGCATATCTTGAAGGATTCCAGGAAGCTGAGGCCGAATACGCGGCCCAAGTGACCGGAGTCAGGGATGATTCATGGGAGATGGGCTGGAAGGCCGCCCTTGAAAAAGCTGGAATCCAAAGCGATCATCCGGCTTTCTTGAATCCTGACAAGTTTCCAAGCTCGGTACCTGCGAACGTCCTGCCTCCTACTCCCGAGGTTCCTCCCGTTGCGGTTGAGGAACCAGTCGTCGAGCCCCTTCATGCTGAGAACGAGGTCATCCAGATAGAAAGCGATGTACCTGTTGCCCCCGCTCCCTGAGTATCTTTATGTATTTGGCAGTTTCTTCTATTCTCTCTTTTGGTTTGTTTTTGTGGGAGCATATGTCCCTTTGGTTTGCGAGTCACACTCGCCTGATGTAAGAACCCTTTTTAATGAAATCCAACATTAAGGCAAATTGTCTTTACGTCTTTCTTAGACCTTAATGTTTACAGACACTAATTCGCCGAAATGTATATCTTTACCGAATTAGCACACGTAGTAATTTTAGCCAATGAACTAAGAACCCAAGAGAAGCAATTCGGTAGAAATCCTGTCCGAACTCCGCGCTGCTTTTGCTTGTCAAAGCGCGAATTCGGACTCTTTTATGGGACATGTCTGGCCGGTTCATTCCGGCAGTATAGTCCGTCTCTGCCAGTGATCTGGTATAAAGACCGAGATCGTTTGTGGCCAGAGTTTTGTTTGATATGACCGAATGGTTCTTCACCAATGGTGTAGGCATTACCTCGCCAGTGATCTGGTATATGTACCGAGATCTTCTGTGGCAGAGGTCCGAAATTCTGCGCGTGATCTGGTAGGCGTACCGAGATCTTCTGCGGCAGAATCGTGGCACCGAAACGACGGCTATTGTGCCGAACTGTTGGAGAGTTTGCCGAGCTTTGTGACTCGTAAAAAATCGAAATGTCAAGGAACGAAAGAATAGCTTTATTGATGCTTGAAATTTCGACTACAGATCAGAAATAGAATTTTTTGAGGTGAGCGGCATTCCATGGTCGTGGTAACTGTTTACCATCCATGTCCTCCAATCTGTAAGCTGATTGACCCGCTGCAGAGATCACTTTGAACGGTCCGAGCCATGTTGGCGCAAGTTTGCCTTCGTTTGGATCTTTGTCTGCTGGCAGCGCCTTTTTCAACACCAGTTCCCCAATGGAGAACTTCCTTTCCCGGACTTTTTGATTATAGCCTCTAGCCAATTGCTGCTGGTAGGCCGCTAAGCGAACGGCTGCAGCTTCTCGTCGCTCTTCGGCCAAATCAAGCTCTCGTCCAAGATTAGCATCGTTCTGGCCTAGGTCGAAGAGTTCCGACCTCAATGTCGGAAGTCCGATCTCTAGAGGTATCACTGCTTCGGTACCATAGGCCAAAGAGAAAGGCGTCGCCGAAGTGGAGCGCCTTGGAGTAGTCCGATAAGCCCACAGGACACTCGGGAGTTCTTCAACCCATCTTCCCTTTGCTTGGTCGAGTCTTTTCTTAAGGCCATCGAGAATGACCTTATTAGAAATTTCAGCTTGACCATTGCTCTGCGGGTAGGCTGGAGTGGAATAATAATTTCGGACCCCTAGATCTTCGCAAAATTTTTTGAAGAAGGCGGAGTCGAACTGTGTCCCGTTGTCCGAGATCAAAACTCGAGGAATACCAAACCTGGTGATGATATTCTTCCATACAAACTTTGTTGTGTCTTTTTCAGTGATGGACGAGAGCGGTTCTGCTTCTATCCACTTTGTAAAATAATCAGTAGCTACAATTAGCCACCTCTTATTTCCTAATGCTCGGTGGAGAGGTCCAACGATGTCCAAACCCCACTGGGCGAAAGGCCAAGGGCTGGAGAGCGGGCTCAAATCCTGCGTTGGTTGATGTAGGGAATGTGAAAATTTCTGACACTTCTCGCATTTCCTAGCATATATCTGAGAATCTTTTTGCATGTATGGCCACCAGTAACCCTGGCTGAGAGCCCGGTACGCTAGTGACCGACCTCCGATGTGACTTCCACAAATCCCTTCATGGATCTCGAAGAGAAAGTCCTCGACTTTGCTTGGGTGGACGCATTGAAGGTAGGGGCCTGTAAATGATTTCCGGTAGAGCTTACCCTCTGGAGATAGCCAAAACCTAGTAGACTTCAGCCTCATTTTGTGAGCAGCAATTCTGTCTTCCGGAAGCTGATTATCTTTGAGGTACGAGATGATTGGGTCCATCCAACTTGGGCCGAGATCGACACAAAGTATCTGACGGGCTAGGTGAAGCTGAATACTAGGTTTCGCTAATGATTCAGCCTCAATGATTCTTTTTCTTCCAGCCTCAACGGCGGATGCCAGATTAGCTAAGGCATCTGCATGGGAATTCAACTCTCTGCCGACCTGCTTCACTTCTACTCTTTCAAACTTAGAGAGGTGCTGTTTTGCAAGAGTCAGGTAGGCCGCCATTCTACCATCACGGGCCTGATATTCTCCGCTCAACTGGCTCGTCACCAGTTGTGAATCACAGAAGACGACCAGATGTCGTGCCCCCAGAGTTTTGGCGCTGTCAAGTCCTGCAATCAACGCCTCATACTCGGCTTCATTGTTGGTAGCTTTGAAATCAAGTGTCAGGGCCTGCTCGATGACTAATCCTTCTGGAGATTGGAGGACCAAGCCAGCGCCAGCCCTCTTAGAAGTCGAAGATCCATCGACAAAAACCTTCCAAGCTGAATCGAGGAACTGTTTCCAAGATTTTTTTTCTTGAAGGTCGGTGTCGGTGACATCACTGGCACTCTTGTTGTCCCCCAGTTCGGTTTCGAGTTGGCTCGGTGCCGAACTAGGAGAGATGAACTCCACTAGGAAGTCCGCTAGTACTTGAGCTTTTATCGCCGTTCGGGGCCGATATTGGATATCGTATTGGCCCAGTTCGACTGCCCACTTGGAAACCCTCCCAGAGAAGTCTGCTTTGTAAAAAAGTTGTCGGAGAGGATATTCCATTACGACGGTGATCGTATGAGCTTGGAAATAGTGGGAGAGCTTGCGGGAAGCACTGACAAGAGCTAACGCGAGTTTCTCCAATTGCAAGTACCTGGTCTCGGCATCAATGAGGATTTTGCTGGTATAGTAAATAGGCTCTTGCCTTGCCTCCTCTTCTCTAACCAGCACCGAGCTCACCGCGTGATCGGACACAGCAAGGTATATATAAAGCATTTCTCCCTGTTTCGCAGTTGAAAGCAGGGGTGGTGAGGAGAGATACATTTTGAGCTCATGCAGAGCTCGGTCGCATTCTTCTGTCCACTGGAACGAGGAATTTTTCTTGAGGAGTTGAAAGAAAGGTCGGCACTTATCCGAAGATCGGCTGATAAAGCGGTTGAGAGCAGCCGCCATGCCCGTCAATCTCTGGACTTGTTTTGTAGTGGTAGGACCTTGTACTGCTTGGATAGCCGTTATTTGATCTGGATTGGCCTCAATGCCTCGTCTGGTGACGAGACTCCCTAGAAACTTGCCGGAGCCTACCCCAAACGCGCATTTTGTTGCGTTCAGCTTGAGCCGATATATTTTCAAGATGCCAAACACCTGGCGTAGGTCGGCTAGATGATCCTGGGACTGTTTGGTTTTGACGACCATATCGTCAATGTAGACCTCCACAGTTTTGCCGAGAAGGGCTTTAAACATTGTGGTGACCAATCTCTGGTAGGTCGCCCCCGCGTTCTTCAGCCCGAAAGGCATCACTTTATAACAGTAAATCCCTCTCGGGGTTATAAACGCGGTTTTTTCCTCGTCGGGGCCGTACATCGGGATTTGGTGATATCCCCGATAAGCATCGAGAAAACTCATTCTCTCATGGCCCGCGGTAGCGTCGATCATCTGGTCGATCTTCGGCAGAGGGAAGCAATCCTTTGGGCAGGCTTTATTGAGGTCGGTGAAGTCTACACAGACACGCCAGCTGCCGTTTTTCTTCTTGACCACTACGGTGTTAGCTACCCACCTTGGATAGTGGACTGCTCTGATCGCCCGGGCTTGCAGCAATCTGTCGACTTCTTCGGCCACGGCTTCTGTCTGTGGGATCCCAGTCCTTCGGGCCTTCTGGATGATCGGCTTCTGTTTGGGATCCACATTCAAATGATGGCATAGCACTTCGGGGTCGATGCCGGGCATTTCATTTGGGCTCCAAGCAAATACTTCTTTATTTTCAATTAAGAAGTTCAAGAGCTCGGACTTCTCAGGCTCACCGAGCTCGCTGCCGAGCAAGAAGTATTTCTCGGGATCGCTGGGATCGATGTTGACCGAGGTTAGATCTTCAACACTTTTATGCTCGGGGGCGCGGCCGACCTTTTCCAATTCTTCTTCGAGTTCGGCCATGTTAACCTGCTGCGGCTCTGCCTCCCCTGGGACCACGGCCATCAAGCATTGCCTGGCCATTTGCTGGTCGCCCCTTACCGTCACCACCTCAATTTTGCCATCCTTATTTTCTAAAGGAAATTTCAGTTTTTGGTGGTACGAAGAGGGTATAGCCTCTAACTGATGCAGCCAAGTTCTCCCTACGATGGCATTGTAAGGAGACGGCGCGTCCACCACAATGAAGTCTGCCATGATGATGGCTCCTTCGACTTGGACTTTCAGGGGGATCTTCCCCTTTGGATACACTGGTTTGGCGCTGAACCCTACAAGGGGAATTCGTGCTTCCAGCAGATCTTCCTCTTTGAGACCCATTCTTTTGAAGTAGTCGTAATAGAGGATCTCGGATGAACTGCCGGGGTCGACGAGAATCCTCTGTACTCTGCAATTCTTCAGCTTCAGGGTTATAATGAGTGGGTCATTGTGAGGGAGTTGGACGTCTTCCAGGTCCTTTTCTCCGAACCAGATTTTTGGCCTATCCCTCCGAGCTTTTTTTGTAGCTGGCTCGACCTCGGCTGACAGGACCTGCTTGCCGTGGGAAGCCTTCCTCGCCACAGCCCGAGATTGGTCGTTCCCCTTCGGAGCACTCCCCTTCGGTGCAGACGCCAAGTGAATGACGTTGATTATTCTTTCGGACTCATCACTATCCCGATCTTCGTTTCGGCGAGGATGACGCTCCTCGCGTTGAGTTTGGTTAACTCCTTGGCCACCCTCTTTGATATATTCTCGAAGATGACCGTCTTTCACGAGCTTCTCCAGATGTGACTTGAGGCTATAACAATCCTCCGTCATGTGGCCGTTCTGCTTATGATAGGAACAGAACTTATTTTGATCTCGGGTGGACGGATCAGCCCTCATCGGTTGCGGCCACTGAAAGTATGGTCGCGTTTTTATTTTACCAAGGATCCTATAGATTGGCTCCTTGAAAATTGTGTTGACAGCAGTGAACGCCGTAACGCGCTGCTGTCCCTCTCTGTCGCGCGGAGCCCTTCTAAGCTTGTTGCTACCCGCGGAAGGTGTATACGGAGTAGCCGAACTGGAAGGTTTTTGGCCGTGACCGACATCCTCCCTCCGAGGCGACTTATCCCTCTTGGAGAATTTTGCTTCCCGGGTGAAGCCAAAGCTTTCCCGAGCTCGGGCATCGTCTTCTTCTTGCTCTATGAAGCGATTTACCCTGGCCATGAGAGCTTTTATGGAAGTTACAGGGTTTCAGATCAGGTACTTACGGAGCTCATTGCCGGGAAGTAGAGACTGCTGGAACGATTTAATAGCCACTTCTTCAGTGGCGTTTTCGACCTGACTGTAAATCGTCCAGAATCTCTTGGCGAATTGAGTAAGAGACTCGTTCGGCCTCATCTTTAGCGCCATAATGTCAGCGTCAGTCTTGGGGATGATTCTGTGTGCTTGGAATTTTTTCAAGAAAGAGCCTTGGAGCCGTCGCCAGCTCGTAATCGACTCTTCTGGAAGTGCACAGAACCATCTCAAAGAGAGATCCCCAAGACTGGAAGAAAAGACTCTGCAGTTAAGGTGACCGAGGTCTCCCCAAAGCGACATTCTTTGAATGAAATGCCGAAGGTGTGCTCCTGGATCCGAGGTTCCATCATACAAGACGAACCGTGGGACGATGAACTTCTCTGGGAGAGAAAATTCTCTTATCTCCTGCGAGAAAGGAGATGTACCAAGGTTCTCCGCGTCGTCGACATCCAATTGTTCGCGGGCGAATCCGGCTGCTTCCATGTTGCGCTGGATTGTCTGTTTGACTTCTCGGGTCAGCCACTCCTTCATATCATTTTTGTCGTCGAAAGTGGATTCTTGCTTTCTTTGGGAGCAGCTATCCCCCGAGCCTTCGACGTGATCTCGGGAACGCCTCTTGCGGTTCAGGTGCTGCCGCAAATCATCATGGATGATTGGACGTACGACGTTATTCGTGGAAGCCTTTTCCACTTCCCGGAGCTGCTGCTGGAGCTGATAGATTAGCTTATCTTTTTCTTGGATAATCAGGTTCTGGGTCCTGATATCCGCGAATGAGGATGTGTGTTCGTCACGCGCCTGGTGTACGACCGGCCCTTTGCCCTTCTGCAGCGATTTTGGTGGAGGGTTGTTTTCCGTAGGAGGCCTTGTCTCCTCCATTAAGGGTGAGACGGAGCCAGAATTGTAGCTCTCCACCACGACTGGGCGTTCAGCACTTTTGTCATGTCGAGATACGGCACGGGACGTTCCAGGACGTGCAGTCACGTCTACAGACTTTGTCTTTCCACCTCTCTTGCTCTTTGGAGGCATGGTGTAAGGGAAGAAGATTTCTGAGTAAAGGTGTTTACGGTTCTTCCCACAGACGGCGCCAATTGTAGGTGCACGAAAATTCACGGACCCAGAGATGGTGAATTCTGGACCCACTAGAGATGTGGTGTGATGCCTCAGAAAAGAACCTGAAAGGGGAAGAATGGAAAGAGCAGTCAAAGACCCTGGCTGAGGGCAGCGCAAGGCTCTCCGATGCCTAAGTCAGTACGAGGACGTGACAGTAGGGTAGAGATTTTCAAATGTCAATTGTAAGTGTCTGAGTGCGTACCTTTTGAGGAGACTGAGTCCTTTCTTATATAGTGATAGGGACTCACAGATTGATCGACGTGATTCCCTCAATCGGGGTAACTGTCCCTCAATCGGGGTAACTGTTTCAGTCGATCACGCCCTATAAATGGTGATAACGGCTCAGTCAATACCTATCCCCCATTTATAGTCGTAACGTTGCTCATTCCCCTTAACATTCGCCGCCTCATAAACCATACAGCCACGTCCCTCGGCCGTTACGCCATGTCTAGGCGACCGAGATTGAGGCGAGTACATCCGAGGTTAGATGCGGCCGAACTGAGGTAGGAGTGAGCTGAGGGAGGTGCGTCTGCAATACAAACAAGTCGACCGAACTGGTTCGGCAAGGATGAGATCTCTGCCGAACTGTGATGCTAAAGCCGAGATCAGACGAGTTCGGTGCCGAAATACCGCGTATTCCCCTTATTACTGACGGAGTGGGCCCAATCTCGGTGTTCGAGAAATGCCCCCACACAAAACCTTTATTAGACCCACGCAGCAGCAACAACTTCTTCTTCCTCTTTTTCTTCTTTTATTTCTTTTTTTGATCACTGCAAAGGGACTCGGCCAAGTCCCATGCGACTCACCCAAGTCGGCGAGTCAGACTCGGACTCGGCCCTGGGTGAGTCGGGTCCCGAGTCCGGTCTTTTAAACCATGGCCTACATAGACATCACAAGCCATCCAAATTCCAATCCCTCAGTTCTTGTTTTTATTTTTTTGGCAAGTCAGACGGTTGAGGTTGTTTGTAGACTTATAGTCAATCTCTTCATGATATGAGCCCATGGATGATGCATGGTAAACAACACTCAAATCTTTAACATACATAAAAAAGGAATAAAAAACAAACGAATGATGAGGATGAACAAGAGAGAAAATGGAGAAGATCCACTTACTTGATTCCGCTCATTTGGGTGTGTGATTTGATGATGATGATCTATGGTCAAGGAGGATAAGAAGATGAATAGGAGGGGAGAAGGAGCTTTGTATTAAATCTTTTGCATCCAAATAGACTTGAATGGTTGTCCACTTCTTCGCATTAGCTACTGCCTCTTGAGGGATAACCTCTTATATTTAGGCTGTCAATTTAGATGTTTGGCAATTCTTGGAGATTTCTGAGGTGTTGCAGCTCTTGTGGAAAATAGTTCACTTCAGGGCAGTTTGCAATGGTTAAATTTTTAGCAATTTGAGATTTCCAGCGACTGACAAAGACCACAAACCAGGGCAATCCTCAATCAGTAATTTAGAGAGGGATGTGAGGTTTCCAATCGACTACAACAAATTCATCATGTCAGGGCACCTTGAAGCTATCAAATGTCTGAGTGATCTATGCTTCCCAAGCCACTCTGTGGACGGTAAAAAATTGTAAGGGTGATGAGGTTCTGTAACCCACCAAATGACAAGGACTCCAAATTCCCACAAAAGCAGATATTCAATTCCCTGAGGCAGGTCAAGACGATCCCGCCTCGTTGAAGTAAGGTCTGCTTTTCACATGAGTTGACTATTTTCAACACCTTGAGAGAGGTTATAGTAGGGCACTCTGTTGCTCCTGCAAGCCATCTGACAATGATAGCACCAGATTATTGCACATTTCAATAGTCAGTTCTTTGAAAGCAGGTAGGTTTTTCAACTGACATGATAGAGACATTAATTTAATTTTGCGTAATCACTAATTTCCAAGGTGCGAAGGCTGGCATGGTTTGGCCATAATTCTTATGGCAAATACTATATTTCCTTTGTAATCCCTTTAATAAATGAAAAGGCCAAATAGAGTGAAGTCGGCCACAGACCCTAATGGGCATTCACTGGTCTGATGGATTCTCATTTCTTTGACTCGTGGAAGAAAATTGGGCAAGTAAATCATCCTAGGGCATGCTTGAACTTCCAACTTGAGGCGAGGAAAGATTGGTTGCTTATCATAATCTACCTTTTGTGGGTGACCATCTTTCCAAATTAGGCATGTTGGTGAGGGAGATTCTTTTTGGTGAATGGGATGTAGGTAACCTATTTTCACACCCACTCTTGTCATCATTAAATATTCAAGAGTAGGAAGAAGAAGTCGTGGCAACCAAATCAATTTTGGGCAATCAGAGATGCTCTAAGTATGGAGGGAATGGAAGATCACTTGGGCATTGTTGTCATTGCCATCAGCTTCATGTGGAGTCATTGACTAGGACAAGGGTAAGTCTATTATGTTACAACCCACTCCATTCATCATAAGAGTATCAGGAGGTGTGAGAAGATGTAGTTGCGGCAACTGTATTATATTTGGGCAAGATGTAGTTGCGGCAATTGAATCATATTGGGGCAATTGTAAATTGTCATGCGATGGGGTAACGGTGAATTCGTTGTTCATCTCTTTCTTTCCCCGATCACCATTATACCATCCTCTTCTCAAGATGACCATCCCTCCAAATTAGGCACATCACTAAGCTAAAGTACTTTCAAAGAAGGGAATAAATATTTCTAGTTGTGACTCACATCAAACTCAACAATGTATTTTATAGCACTGATTTTTTCTATCTCTAGCGATTCAAGGAAACATAGGCGGCAGGTGTTCACATCCATGGCAATGCGATAGTTTTATAAGATTTATATATGATCATTTGTGGGTGTTAAGCTTGATGAAAAGATACACAAATAACCATGCTTTGCTACATCCAGGACCAACTTGTTTTACAACCAATTTCTGGTTATTTGTAAGGTTTAGAACGGAGTTGATTCAGATGTTTGCATCAGAAGAATGACTTTGTTCGAGATGGGGCAATGCAACAAGTGGTCCAGAGTTTGAGGTCCCAAAATTGATGAGCGATAATAAATTTTGGAAGAAAGTGGGGAAGATATTAAGGGTTTTTGAGCCTTTAGTTAAAGTGTTGCGGCTTATAGATGGTGATGACAAGCCGACGATGGGCTTTATTTATAAAGCAATGGATTGGGCAAAGCAAGCTATTATAGAAAATGTTAGATATCACGAAGAATATATAAAAATTATTGATGCCTGGTGGAACGATTAGCTGCACCATCCATTGCATGCTGCAGGTAATTAATATATATCTTTGATACTTTTTTATTTTCATAACTCATGTATTTATTGTCTTGTTTGCTCACAGTATACTATATTCTACTTATTTTCAATGTAGGTTATTTTCTGAATCCCAAATTCTATTACCGCAATGCCCAACTACACACCAAAGCAATAGATACGGACTTGCGAGTAGGATTATAGGAAGTATTGAAAAGATTTTTAAAGGAAAAGATGATCAAGTCGATGCCATAGAAGAGGTGAGTGAGTGGTTACTTAAGAGAATTTAATAATGCTGCCATACACGTGTAGGGGTTAATTGATTTATTTCTAATTTTCACATTGTAGATATCTATATATACACAAAGGAGAGGAACCTTTGCAGACCCTTTTGTGCATCGATCAATTGGAAGGATGCCACCTGGTATGACTATGGACAAAAGACTCCACCTAATAGTCTTAATCTATTTATCTTAATTGATTAGGACTTAAGGATTATGAATATCTAATTTTCTTTATTTATTTTGCATTTCAGCTGATTGGTGGATGAATTATGGAGAGATTGCTCCACATCTAAGGAAAGCGGATTTTCGCATCCTTAATTAGACTACAACATCTTCAAACTGTGAGAGAAATTGGAGCATTTTCTCCTTGATCCACACAAAGCTAGGAACCGGCTTACCATGCACAAACTCAACAAGCTTGTATAATGCCATTACAATCTGAAGTTGAGAAATAGAACTAGAGAGAGAAGGGCAATCTTTTGACAAAGGTAGTTCCACCACCGTCTCTTCGAGTAGCCATGGTGGAGGAGATAGGAAAAATGGAAGAGGAGACGGTGGGACAGGTGGTACTAATAAATATTATCAACATGATGACGAAGATGCCATTCTTATAGAGGACGTACAAGAGTTTTTTGAAACTTAAAGATTTGATCCAAATCGTAGCTATCAATGGCGTTGAAGAGTCTCACCACTTGGAAATAGAAATGATTAAGGAAATATGGGTAGAGATGTTGGAGGAGAACAAGTTGCATCGTGGAACCCTTGTTACATCGAACCACATTCGGACTCCTGGCCACATCCAGAAGGACTGTCACATTATTTTCAATATGGTCAATTACAGCAAGAAGATCATATGGTGACTATGGTGAAACACAATATAGATATCTTCCACCACCTCCTCCAAGTTCCTATGGTATTGGTGCCTTTTTTTGGATTTGAGGATCCCAATGCCCACCAATACCAAATTCAATATGGTGGGCATATGACTAGGGGCAACACCGACGAGGATGAGGACAACGATGTCATTACTGGTAGACATTTCCTTTGTTATTAGAGTGGAGCGGACTAGCCAAGGTATTCCTTTATTCACAAACTCTATAGTCTATACTCTATACGTAGAATAGTATATATATATTTTTATGAAGTTATTCATTATTATGTCATTTCTCATTTGTTGTTGAATGCTGGAGTATTGATTGAATGATTGTTCACCAGCCACTTCATTGCACATTGATTGTTATTGAATTCCTAAGACCTAACTCTCAAGTTTTAAGCCTTTACTTCATGAAATAGAGTTCTTTTTTTTTTTTTTTTTTTTTTTTTTTTTTTTTTTTTGAGCCTTTCATTAGTTTCTAAGTTAGCATAACTAAGCAACATGAATACAGGTGGAGAAAACGATCATTACTATTATTTTCTATTAATACAGCGATACAGGACCTCATATAATGAGGGGACCGCTACGCCCTCTTATCTTACTTACTTTTGCAAAACAAACACATTTTCTATCATTTTACAATATTCTGGATTTTTTTATAGAATTTTTGGATGTCTTTTTCAAAACGCACCGCTATGCCGCTATGTATCACCCGCTTCGTATCATTCTGGCAGCGGGCCACTACACTCACTGCTACCACTATTTTCATCCATGCTTTCTTCCATAGTTTCATAGTATGAATCATAAGTTTAATACCATGATAATTGGTACAGTTTTGTATATCTCCACTGTTCTTATAAATGGGTACTACAACACTTCTTCTCCATTCATCCGACATTCTCTTTGTCATTAACATCTTATTGAAGAGTCTAGTTAACCAAATCTCCCCAATTTCTCCCAAGCATTTCCAAGCCTCAATCAGGATTGTCATCTAGACTTGTAGGCTTTCCGGTCTTCATTTGTTGTGATGCTTTCCTCACTTCTACCACTCTAATTCTCAAAAAAAAAGTATGCTTTGATACTGAAGTATCCTCTTTTATTCTTACGTCTCCTATGTAGTCTTCATTTAAAAGTATAGTAAAATATTCCCTCCACCTTTCTTTGATATCGTTGTCCTTCACTAGAACCTGTTGGTCATTGCTCTTCATACATTTGACATGATCTAAGTCCCTACTTTTCCTTTCTCTTATTTTTGCAAGCCTAAAAACATCATTCTCTCCTTCTCTTGTTCCTAACCTATTATATATTTCATCATATGCTTTGCACTTTGCATCACTTACTACTTTCTTGGCTTCTTTCTTTGCCTTCTTGTACCTCTCATAGTTTTCCATATTCCTAGTATCGTGCCAAATTTTGTAACAATGTTTCTTCTCCCGAACAGCTTCTTGAACCTCTACACTCCACCACCAGGTTTCTTTATTATCGTGTCTCTTCCCTTTCGACTCTCCAAGCACCTCTTTAGCCACTTTCCTAACACAGTTAGCTATTTGATTCCATGTCGCTGTAGTTTCTCCTTCAAAATTTCATTCTCCCTCATCAATCACTTTGTCCTTAAATATTGTCATTCTTACTCCTTTCAAATCCCTCCACCTTGTTTTAGGGCACATTTTATTTACGACCCCTCTTTCTACATCGAATGCAATTATCTAAAACTACTAGCCTATGTTGTGTGGTCAAACACTCTCCTAGAATAACCTTACAATCTTTACAGTCCAATCGGTCATGTTTTCTAAATAGAAAAAAGTCTATATGGCTCCTGCTAGTTCCAATTTTATAAGTAATTAAATGCTCCTCTCTTTCTAAAGCAAGTGTTTGCTATTACAAGGTCAAATGCTAATGCAAAGTCCAAGATGGTGTCCCCTAACTCATTCTTTTCTCCAAATCCTTGTCCTCCATGTACTCTCTCATATACTCTATTATCCTTTCCTACATGCCCATTTAAGTCCCCTCCTAGGAAAATCTTTTCACTAGTTGGAATCTGTAATGCCCAAAAATCCGGGCGCCTCGAATCTCGGGACGCTACGGGAATGTACTCATGAGATGCGGAAAATCAAATAAGATAAGCAAATATAAATCTCATAAGAGCGAGTGAATGGACAGAGCCCTATAAGTTTATTTTACTTTAAGGGATTACAAAGTACTTTCCGCAGTTAAACTAACTACAATCCTAGGCCAACACGGCCAGCTACAAGAAAAGGAAAGAATAGACATCTATGTGATAAACGCCACTTGATGCACCAACCGTATTACTCTCCAAACCCTGCGGCAACGGATAAACCGACAAGCAAACCACCAATCAAAGAAACGGGAAGAAAAGATACTTGAAAACACCAAGGATTGGGTTAGGCTCGATGAGCCAGGCAAATAGGCCATACCTGATCCCAGCTGTACTTGCGTGATTAGTACCTCGATAATAATATAAAATATCAGAGTGCAACGGAAATGGTGTGGAGTGTAGTGCATGAATGATAATCGAGATAGGAATATAATAGATGTTTGATACAGCATATCAGATAGATAAGATAAGCCTTCATCATCAAGATATTGTATATACCATACAAGCACATCAGTGTCACCAGTAACAGAAGTAATCAGAGGAAGTAACCTTACAATATTTGTTACTGTCGTATCTAGATCCAACCATATCAACGTCGGCAGTTAAAGACACCAAGCAACGACATCCATAATACATAATAATCATACAACCAATATACATACATAGGATCACACAAAGGTACGTCTACAGTTGAAGTACAATGGGCGTGGGGGGTCAGAGCCAGCCTATCATCGTCGTTCCAACAACTGTCGATGGACATCAACCATGGGGGTCATAGCCACCCATCTTTTCCGTCTCATCGAACAGGAGTGCACAAGAGTCCATCGATATCCACAACCAAGTCCTAAGCATTGGTCTTACGTGCTAGATCAGCTAACAATATCCATAGTCACTGCCAAGTCCCAGCCACTGGTCTTACGTGCTAGATCAACATCAGTAATATCCACACGTACCCGGTTCGAGTGCCGGCGGTCTCGGTACCCCAATGGTACCTACTATACTCAACCACATCTCAATATCAATATCCATGCCGGTACCAAATCCCTCAGCAGACCAACCATACATCCACAATCCTACAAAGCACTAGGTGGGGCTACTCCGAATCGAATCGCCTTATCATCATTAATATGAGACGATATTATTCAAGGGCGGGCATGAGTTACAGAGTTTGGGTATAACTAATCAATCCCTCACGATTCATAACAGTTAATAATGCCTACCCTTGTAAACTCCGCTTCTCGATACACTTAATTAACATTATCTCATTATACAGTCCGTCCATCAATATCTACCGTTATATTCCCAATATTACAGGTTAGGACTTCAAGTGCAATGTCTCGACATCTCATCCAATACGGACCGTGATCATGGATTAGAGCCTAAGTGCGATGCCCTGATTTATGGTACCTCTTGAGGCCAATGTCCGATGTTCGGACCTACCAGCAAGCCTCAATGTCTGCTCTCAACAACATAAGTACCACATGTCTTAATCCATCGATAATTGCTGCCCCTCTCTTCAGGTTCAGGATCCCACTTCACCTAAGACAGTGGTCACGGAGTCCTAGATGCTTATTAAGTATCCTTGGTGCTCCTGTAAGTGTTTAGCATCATAAGACATCCATAACCATTGAATCGGGTTCTGTTTCACAACCTAAGACCCTACTTAGGGGGCTACACGGGTCAAGGTTAAGCCCGGCCCTTGACTCGTGTCTAGCGTATCCCAAACAGTCCAAATGGAAGGTCAACGGGGCCCACACATGATCAAATCATAAACGGATCCAAATGTAGGAAATTGCTGTTTACAGTGTACCGAGTCGACATCATGGGTCCACGGGTCGACCTAGCACTCTGCGAAAGGGGACAGCTAACTGGGATACAGAAAACATAGTCTACAGTGTCCCCGGTCAACCTGAAGGGTCCTCCGGTCGACCGGGTGAACTGGGTTACATTTCTACAAAAACCTGGGAGATGGACATTTCTCAGTGTGGCTTGTCAACCTGGCCTCTTGGCCGGTTGACTAGGTACACTGGGTTCTATACCCTGTGACCATTTTCTGCTATCAATTGTGGGGAAGTCCCTTGTGTGCCTGATCGACATCCTGAGTGACCAGGTCGATCGGGTACACATGAAACCCTGAAAATCAAGATCCCGTCCTCTTCCATTTCCCATCAAAACTTCATCAAATACATCCCAGATCTACACCAGTCATCTTCAAACATCAATCACACCTCTCACATCATGATTCCAACACAAATGGGCCATTGATCTTCCAAATGGGGGATTCCTATCTGTCAATGGCCAAAAACACATACAAAGAGCTTATACTATCAATCTCATACATCATATCATATAATCAACCATCCAAATACAGAAATCATGCCACATATCCATTCAAGATAGTAATTAGCAATCTAAGCATATTAATCCATTTAATTAAGGAATCTAAGCATGTCTACTTGCCTAATTAGGAAGAAGACTCATCGAATAGCTTGGCTTCACTCCAATAGCTCTAAGATCAGCCCAATAGCTGAATCTACAATCTCTACACCCATTCCCCAAGAAAGAAATGCATAAGAAATGGAATTCTAAGAGAAAGGATTATTCTACAAGGAAATTGAAAAGGGAAATGGAGATTACCTTTACTTGGAGAGGGGAGAGAGATCTAGGAGATGAGATGAGCTCCTTAGCTTGTAGATGGCTAGATGTAGATGGGGTTCTTGCTTCTTGCAATTGGAGGGCTAAGATCTAGAGAGAGAAACTCTAATGTCTAACCTAGAGAGAGAGAGAGAGAGAAATTGTAGTGAAATGAGAGGGAGAGATGGGAGGGGTTTCTTTTATAGGAATTGGTTGGGTCATTGTCTAAAATGCCCTCATAAGTAAATGAGAATTGTGAATAGGAATTGGGGGGGGGGGGGGGGGGGGGGGGGGTGGTAATTTAGGGAAGGTTTAAATGGAATGATGAAAGGGTCCTTGGTTGCTAATAGAAATAAAGGATAAGGACTAGGGTATTTTTGGTATTCATCTTTAATGACTACAGTATCCTCAAATGAGTGATTGCAAATGAAGGAGCCTAAGGGCAATAAATGTAGGTTATTTATAATGACAAAAGTGCACATGTTTACCTGGTAGATAATAAAGGAGGCCAAAGTCATTTAAGGTATTTGGATTTCTAAAAATGAGGGAAAAAGTGTGGTTGGAAGGACTAGAGTATCCTCATATAATTAATGGGTTACGCTATGGGTAATTGGTTCATTCTAAGATTAATTGCACAACTCTCTAAGGAAAACCCATCTATAATTAGGATTACAACTAAGGCCCCTAATTATCTAATTAATTCTAGGAAAACTACTATTAATCTCACAAGGGTCCTAATCCTATAAACTAGGCTAAATTAATGGGAATTACTAACTATTCATGCTAATCCCCTATTAAATAGGATAACCTAGGGTTGACTTGGTCAAACTAGGTCCCACTTGGTATTTCTAGGGACGGGTCCTTACAGAATTTCTCGTAGTAAATCATCCATCTCCTCCCAAAATTGGCTCTTGACACTTTCATCTAATTCTACTTGGGGAGCATATGCAATAATGATATGAATTATGTTTTCCTTTAACATTAGTTTAATTGCTATAATTCTATCACCCAATCTCTTTACCGCTACAATTTTCTCTTTCAAATCCTTAACTCCGCCAGTTTTTTTACTGTGGGTCCCAAGCCCGGGTAAAGGAGTAGGGTTGTGTTAGGTAGGTTGACACCCAGTGTAAAACTGTCACAACCCAAACAAAAACCTTGGGCAATCATGATAATAAAAAAGAAGATTTTTGTTAGGATTATTTATTTATTTATTGAGGTTACTGTCTTGGCATGCTTGGAGATGGAAACACCATTTTTTTTTATAAGTAAACAGCCACTTTTATTACTCAAAGATAACAACTACAAGCAAACCAAAGAACATATTCAGTCTGGAATCTGTCAATCCACAGCCAAGGACCTTTTTGAAAATGCGAGAAACCTACTAATATATATAAACCCAGCTACTCTCTTTGGATCATTTCATTTCTCCTTCTCCATCTATCTATCTCAGCTCCTCTCCTCTTCTTCTCTTCCTTGCATGCCAATCGACCAAGAGACCCCCATTTCAGCTGGAGATCGATCAAGCTCGAGCTTCCCTCACCATTCTTCATCATCTTCTCCATCAAGCTTCCCTTCTCTCTCAATTTCCTTCTTGTTTTCCTAGATTGGTTAGCGAATTCCTCTCCAAATCCCTTCTCTTGCTTAGAATGGATTCTAATTGCTAGGATTTTTGCCTGCAAGCCTTCTTGGCCCCAATTCCCTTGGTTTATTGTGTTGGAGCCCTTTTGAGGATTAGAATTTGGAAATTTTGGTGGATAGATTGAGATCTAAAGAACATTGGTGAATTTTGAGGAATTTCAGCTAGAATCAGACCTAAGGCAAGTAAATGAGTACAATTCCATAACACGCATGCTTGATTTCTGTTAATTCCCGAAAAGCTCTGATCTGCTTCCCCAATTCAAGCTCATTTGAGGGTTTTTGGTTATTTACATGTAATTGGAATGGTTTAATCTCTAATGCATTAGAATTATGGATTTCATGCTTTGATTAGGACTTGTTATGCCTCAGTAATGGTGTGTTTCTGTAGATTTGGATGTATGGGAAGACACTCCCCTGAATCAAACCAGGTTCAGTTTGAGCACTGAAAATTTGGAATTTTGAGACTTACGGCTGACTGTGAGTCTCCTATGGCAAGCCATCAGTTCCCAGGTAGCTAACTGTAGGTCTTCAACGGTTACGATTTTTTAGAGCTAAATTTCTTGGTTTTCATGGAATGACTAACCAAAGGGCAATTACGGCTAATCATGAGGGAACCACGGCTAACTATAGACCCCAAGTTCTTTAGGGGGCTTTACACTTAAGAATTGGTGATAGCTTTGGAACCAATTGACCGTGCCTAACCTTAATTAATTGTGGGACCTTGGTAGGTGTTGTTTTGAACTGACTTTCACCTATGGATTGTTGGGATTTGTGTATGGCAATGCTAAGTCGTGTGTTTTGGTTTAGGGCCATTAGTGTCAATTAAATTCAGGAAACGTCAAGATTATGATCATTTATGGATATCAAAGATCCTAAGGCTACACATTGAATATCACTGCCATTGGGCAATCTAAACCTTATGTCTGGTATTTGTAATTCCTTCTTCACTATTTGTTAATCCATGGTTGGATGTGCATTTACTGTGTTTCATTTATTCACATGGCTTGCCTATGCATCCTTACTTGTTAATGTCTCGCCTGTTGTGGTTACATTTGGACTTGTATCATTACCTAGAATGGGCCTAGCTACCCCTTTTGCGATGACCTTTATATTTTTTCTGTTTGCTCGGCTTTGTCATAATGGACTGTGAATCAGAAAGGTCCTGTAACGGTAAGGCTAGCAAATGGAATGTGACTTGTTAGTTAAGCTTGTTGGAGTAGACTTCCGTTTGTTACCTTTTTGAGACCAGTGTACCCATGTTGTCTTTGGATCTTGAGTTGGCACCACTCAGCTTTGATCCCATGTCAGTCGGCCCCAAATGGGTGTGGATTTAGCCTTGCTTACGCTAGCTACGACAGCTACGACTTAGCCTTGCTTGAGAGCAACTCTATCCTTCAGTACCATGCTTGACCTTGCTGGATGGTCATGTACATAAATTCCCTTGTAGAATATTGTGGTACTAATGCTTTATTTATCTTGTTTAGCTTCCTCCGTGGTCACACCGCTTCCAACCTTGCAGTTGGAAGAAAAAGCACACATGGATTGCCATTTTCCTAGGAAGTACTTGTATATAGACTTGTCGTACTTGACCCATTGATGATATTTATATTTCTTGCATAATCATGCCTAGTTGTATGCATTGTTGTCATCCTTGCAAGTACCTATCTTTAATTCTATACTTGATGCAGCAAGTTCATGTTTATTATACTTGCTTACTTGCAAGGTTGTGGAAACCTAACTCCCTTCACGTGGTGTTTCAGGTGATAGCACCGCTACCCTTGCCCCGGAAGTTGAGACAGTCGAGGAGGCACCATAGGTTTAGCTGAGTGGACCTCGAATGATGTCATGTAGACAATTGCTTGGGTGCGAGTGACCTCACATTAGGGGATAGTTGCTTTTATTTCATAGCATTTGTTATTGGCCATTGTTGGCCATTGTTCGATTGGGATTGTAACTAAAATACTATTGTAACTGTTTGAATCTAATGCTTCCACACTACAGTACTATTTGGATTTGCTATGCTCTGATTGCAGATTTTACATTATGTTTTTTGGGTTCATGTGTCCTATGGATTAACCACTGTTTGATGTTACACATGATTCCACTGATGTATGTTTAAATTGTGAGAGGAAATCCATACCCATTCTCACACACGGAATCCTGTGGGAACTGTATGGGGCAAACATCATTGTTAGTGAGAGACCCGCACATTGTGCCCCGGGATGGGGCCCACTACGGTGTTCCAGTTTTGGGGCGCGACAAAACCACATTACAAATGACATTCAAAATCTGTCTCTGCACTCTGGCTACAGTGGCAAAGACAGTAACTGTAGAAAATGGTCGAGGTTTGGTGATTTCACACCGGCTCTTCTCTTGTTGCTACTGGTTCTGGTGCTTTTAAACCTAACAATGTTCTTCATGTTCAAGCCATCTCTTCCAATTTACTCCCAGTGAACCAATTTACAAAAGATAACCATTGTCCTCTTGTGTTTGATTCCCTTGGATTTATTATACATGATCAACACTCGGAGGATTCTTTTTTCAGGATTGAGTAAGCACAGCTTAAATGCCTTTCCAGCTTAAGCTTGTTTGACGAAATCCCCTACACCTACAGCTCTTTTGGGAGAAAAAAAAATCCTCAGCTGATGTCTGGCATCGAAGCCTTGGACACCGATCTCTGCAAATACTAAAAGGCCTACTTTCCAGCTTACCTGTTAATGGTATTTCAAATGTTTCCTTCTGTGAATTCTGCCGATGTGGCAAAAGTCATAAACTGCCTTTTCAACATTCAATTTTTGTAACTAGTAAACCACTGGAGTTAGTTCACACTGATGTTCGGGGACATGCCCCTGTGCTATCTATTTGTGGGTTCAAACATGACATTATTTTTGTGGTTGATTTTACCAGTATACATGGATGTTTACTTTCCGATGCAAATCTGATGTATTTTCTGTGTTTGATTCTTTTAAACATGTAGTAGATACTGGCTTGACTCTTTTGTTCAATTCTTGTACTCCAACTAAGTATTGGAGTGATATTTTCCCAGCTGCTGCATATCTTATCAATAGATTACCCATGAGACAGCTACACTTTGTATCATCTTGGCCGAAACTGTTCAACCAGCCACGTATCTACTCCTCCCTAAAAGTATTTGGTACTGCCTGCTATCCCTGGTTGAGACCTTATTCCCATCACAAACTTGATCCTAGAACCAGCGTGTTCATTGGATATAGTATGCATGTCATCTTTGATGAAACTTCTTTTTCCTTCTCTGCCATTACATTAGCCAACTCCTCCAGTAGCTCTAAAGACCATATCAGTTCCTCCTATCATATCAGTTCCTTTCCTTTTACACACGGACTTCAACCGCCCCACACCATATTTGGTCCCTACAAACCACCTGGTTCAAGACCGGCTCCCTCTATTACCCCATCTCCCGTTTTGGGGACTGTTCCTGCTGCTTTTCGTACACCTACACATACTACTGTGAACTGTCACAATTAGAGCTGCCTCTGCTGTGGTATCAATTGGCCCACCAATTACTGTATCTACTGACAGACCAATTACTATATCACCATCTCACATTCCTGAAACCTACTCTTCTACTGCTGGACCTACCACTTCCGCTCAACCTCTCTCTTGAAACAGTCTTCCAGGTACTACACCCATAGCGGCTTGCCCAACAGCTACTACTCCTATACAAACTTCATTTCATTGTCCAGGTCACTTACAAACCTCACCATCCCCTCGAACTACTGCCAGTTGTCTACGGACTACTACTTCCCAATTGCCAATTACCATACACAAAACTTATCCTATCATTCCTAAGTAGTGGTCCACCTACTAATACCACAGCCCCACTTCTTTTTTTTGGGCACCCCAGCCAAGGGGCTGGTACCCAAGAGAGGGCCAGCATATACACGGAAAGGTAGCCCACTGAAGTGGAAAAGAGGCTGCACAAGTAGATAGAAAGCCTGCACAAGTAAGAAGAGATGACATTCCTGGAATTTGAACCTCGGGCAGCTAGGTAAGGACTGACAACCCACTTAAGATCACATCTGGGTCTTCACATCGCTCTATTATGACTGCGAAGAACCATCAAATTACACTGAGGCTTCTAAATCATCAACTTGGCACCATGCTATGTCAGAAGAGTCTTCAACACTTCAAAGACGGTGCCTGGTGGTCTCTGGCCCCTAATTCTCATACCAAGACTGTCGTTGGTTGCTGGTGGGTATTTAAGATCAAGCATAATCCAGATCGCTCCATTGCTCGGTATAAGGCCATAATAGTTGCCAAAGGTTTTCATCAGGAAACAAGGAATTGATTACAAAAATGAGTTTAGTCCAGTTGTTAGACACACAACTGTTCGTGTGGTTCTTGCATTAGCAGTTCATTTTGGATGGGTTTAACAGGGTGTAAAAAATGCTTTTCTACATGGGCTCCTTCAAGAGGACATCTATATGGTCCAACCCCGAGGATTTGCAGCTGCCTATCTTCCCAATCACACCACTAAACTCCACAAATCTCTTTTTGGTCTAAAGCAGGCTCCTCGGGCCTCGTTTGAGAGGTTTTCTAACTATCTCGTTGGGTTGGGTTTTTAGCAAGCATATGCACATTCATCGTTGTGTATTAGACACCATAGGTTGTCTATCACCATCACTGTGGTGTGTCTATCACAACCCCAGCCCCAGATGCATAAAATCACTCCCGGGTACCTAGGCGCTGGATTGCATGGGGATTCGAGTCAACCTGCTCATTGCATATTTGTTCCCCAAGCTATAGTTCCCACAGGATTCACGTGTGAGGCATCGTTTCAAACTATCACAATTAGGATATATTTTCTTTGTAGAGGTCGTGTAACTCATTAATCCCAAACATCATCCAATAATTCATGGTACCTATAGAACATTCGGCATCTACAACATTATAAATATGGAATCATGGTGTAAACATGTCGATGGTTCATAATTAAGTTCAAATTAAAGTTATAGAGTGATAAAGTAGTGAACGCAAACAAAGTTAAGTTTTACAATCCATCATAAATAAAGTTTAAATAGTCCAAATGGCCACCATGGCCAAACACTGGGGTCCACATAACGTGACATATAGAAAACATCATCTGGGTCCACTCAACTACCCCTTGAGTCTCTTTGACCTCCTCAGTCTCCTCAGTAAAGATACTAGCATCGTCACTTGCAACGCCAAATGTAGCACCATTAGATATGACGATCTAGCAAGGTAAAGAAATGTGATCACCATACCATGTAGCATCAAATGAGTATATAGACAAATGATCATACAAGGTCAATAAAGGATCAACTAGACATGATTATGCATGAATAAGCACGAGACATGATGGATCTTACATGACAATGTATAACAATGTCCTAGCAAGTTGGCACAACCATATTAGTTGTATTCTTTCAAATTGGCTTCTACGCATGGCCTAAGATAAGAACATGAATCATGACATGACATGACATGATAGTACCACTACGAAACATGTGGCCCACAAAACTCCATTGTGGACATGGAGCACAGGTAAAATCCCATAACATAATCTAGGCAGTAGCTAGTCCATAAACATGATACTAAACCCACACCCAGCGGAGCCTGACTATTGTAGGGTTGAAGTTGAGTGGTGCCAACAATAAGAATGATGCATACGAGTCATAGATCATGAATCGTAAACATAAACAAAAGAACATACTACAACAGAAGTATCATGGACATAAGCATAAAAGTAAACAAAAGAGTGTCCTAATATGATATACACACATAAACAAGATCAACATAAATTAAGCGTAAGAATGAGAAGCATAACAATATGCAGAATAGGTAAGCATGGCAAACATGGAGCATGAGACAAGTCATGTGAATATCTGGAAAACGTACGACAAATACATGCATAACAGGTTAATCATGTGTCAAGGAATAAAGTACAATCCAACCCTAAGGTCGTCTAAAAATCCTAAAATCCTGTGTTTCTGTCATTAGCTTCACGGCTACCTTTAAGGCTAGCTATGAGAAGGGTCTATAGTTAGCCGTGGGTCACTCACGGTTAGTCGTAATGCACCAACCTAAAACACCAACTCTCAAGTTGAAGTTACGGTTTCTACAAGGTTAGCCTTACAACGACCTGTGGGGGACCGACGGTCAGCCGTAAGCTGGCCGTAGTTCAAAAACCCCGAAAATCTAGGTTTCTGGAAAGGAGAGCGTGGGACTCATTGATATGGCTAGCCACGAGAAGGTCACGGTTACCCATAAAGTTCAAGGTTCCTGCAATTCAAACTTGAAACTTCATTTTTCAGGTGGGGTTGCTTCCTAGCCCAAGCTTCAATAAATCATGTTTTTACATTAAAATAGGTGCTTAAAATCTTGTTTAAACTACAATGAGTAAACATTAATAAAAATCCATATCTCCATTCCACAAAACCTACTAAAACACCCCAATTAGCTTGGACTGGGTAATCTAGACATGGATAACATGAAGAATCATTAAAATAAGCATGCATGCATGACATTATAGATATTCAACTTGCCTTTTCTTGTTGCTTAGCTCAAACCCACCAAATGCAGTCTTTTCCCACCTATTAGCAAGCCTCAAAATCAACTGTAGTTATAACAAACAAGTATAATGCTTTTATACCATTCTATCCCTCTCTACCTTTTAAGAGGGGTCTTAGTAATCTCCTATTTCTTTTAATATAATTCATCTTACCATTTCAAAAAACTCTCATGACATTTAGCCCTGTGTATTGTGTCAACAGGAAGTCTGTTAACAACTGTAGTTAGTTAGTTCTCCTATGTCATAAGAGACTCCTCTGTTCTGTTCTATAAATAGAGGAATCACTGTCATTGTAAAGTTAAGAAATAATAAACCAATCTGAGAGTCTCCTCTCCATTTCTCTGTTCCAAGTTTCTCTGATCTTCATGTTATGAGTTTGGATTTGCAGTAAATTTATTTCTCATCTTCTTGATATATCAGAGATGATTCAAGATATAAACAGAAACATTGCTATAGATAATAGTAATTTAAGGATCATCCCGGTGCACTTATCAATTAGTGTTAAAAATTGGGCTTGGCATACCCAGGGTTGGCTCAAGTCCAGGCCTACTGTTCACTGGATTCAAGATGAGGTGTAGGCCTGTGAGCTTGTAAGGGCATTTTTCTATCTACAGACCCAATTAAATGTCCTAAACTAGTCCAAAATATCATATGTAAATGACATTATAATCTCTTAATAAAAGACGGATCTGTCACCGATTCCTAGGCCTGTGGGTTAAACTTGGCCCGAAATATTAGGCCTAATGGCTAAATGAGACAATCGAAAAGGTTCTGCTCGGCTTGGCCTCGCCTAGTTGTAACCATAGAAGTTTTTTAGCCTTTTTTACCCTTAAATGATTTGGCCTGCAGAGAACATGCCCTAGCCCAAAACTCTTTTGGCCACCTTTCTCACTGGGTACATCACACAGTGGCAAGAATTATGGGTAGTTAAACTGTGATCTGCTGCCACGATAAAATATGATCATCTAATGGATGTAATTGTGTCATGCCCATCTAAATGACCTAATATGTGAATCGTATGGAATGAAGCAAATGTACCATGTTGCATGCTAGTAATGGTTTTGCAAGGATCATCGTATTGTCATTCAAGTGTCAAATAGTGCTGAAAGAAGATAACATGATTTCTTTGATTCTATTTATTTATGAAAGAATAGATGCATCAATTTTTAGCTTTTATTCATCTCTAGAAAACAAAGTAGAATGGAAGAGACAGAGATTTGATGAGGAATTATGGGGAAAAAGTAGTGTTACCAAGGATAAGTGCATGCCCTAAAATTTGGATTTTGGTGATCCAATCCATATATTTGAAGGATGGAATGGAAAGGGTCTGTAGTAAAGTTTAAAAGGTTCTCATTGGAGGTTGCAAGCTCAGAATCTTCTTATTCTTCTTCTTCTTATTATTATTATCATTATTATTATTATGAATAATAACAACAACCACAAAACAGAAGCAGGAGCAGCAGCAACACCAATAAGAACAACAAAAACTTAAGGACCATGATTTAGACAAATTGTAAACACATATATTAATGCATTTGGATCATCTGCAACTTTAACACATATATTAATGCATTTGGATCATCTGCAACTTTAACACATATATTAATGCATTTGGATCATCTGCAACTTTAACACATATATTAATGCATTTAAATCATTGCAACTTTAACAACAGGAAGCTCTCTGCTGCTTTTTAAAATAGGACCTACAACAAATTTTGTGGTGCTCATTGGCTTGCTAAATAAATGAAGTGTTTGGGATGTAGCCATCTATATTAAGACAATAAACTCCATTAAATGTTTTCAGATATATAACGAAGGAAACCATGCACTATCTATCTAACAGGCCTTAGATCAAATAGTTGGCATCATTTACCAATCCTTAAATTTTTTTTCTAGGTAAGTAAACTTCAAAGCTCTCTTGTATGTAGTGGTACAGTGGGCTCAACATTTGTTGTCACATGTTGTACTTTAGAAAGTAGGAGTGAGCTACCTATAGTACAATTTGTAGAGCATTCACGTCCACTATGACTATTAAATGCCAAACTTATAGAAATAAAATTAAAAAAACATCCAATACCTGGTCTACAGCCGAATCCATTTATGCTCCACTTGTATTCTTCCTTGAACCAATTTCACATCAAGAGATAACATACTCTCTCTGGAAGAGTTCTCAAATCATCTCTATTGGAGAGTTCAACACTTTTGAGAGATGTCATTGATCCTTCCTTAGATGTTGATCTTTCCTCAGCTGTCCATTTCTTTAGATGTGAGCAATCGAGTTCTAAGAATCCCAGCTGAGGAAATCCTCCTGAAGAACAATGCATGGTCTCACTACAATAAGATCCATCCAATAACCTGAGAATCTTAAGGTGTGGCAGTTTCTCTAGTGTAGCAATGGCATCTTGTTTTAATTCGGACTTCGACAAAGTCAGCTTAGCAAGATTTCGTGGCAACTCAATCAGTTTCTCCATTTGTCCTTCCAGGAATATTTTATAGAGATGGGGATGCGAATGATGTGTAAAGGACATATACCGTGGGATTGAGTTCCCACATACTAGTTTAAGAGACCGAAGGCTACTCAGTTTATCAATAGAGATGGACAATGCCTGGTGGTGTGGCCTTAGATCTCCATGTATTCCCAATTTTCTAAGATTGGTCATCCTTTCTAAGCAAGCTTCTATCCAATTGCCAGCAGATAAGCATAATGTTTGGAGGTCTCTTAAGTTGTGTAGCAATGGCTTCCCACCAACAACATAGTCATATGCATATAGATGCCTCAATTGACCCAAATTACAAATTTCATTTGGTAAGGTGCCCTTGAATGTCAACTCCAGAACTAGTAAGTTAGAGAGTTTTCCAATGGATGATGGAAGACTTTTTATTGCATGACCCCTTAAACTCAAATACCTTAAATTAACAAAGTCTCCAATATTCTTAGGTATTTTGCTTCGCATCGCTTTTCCACCTGTTTCCAGCACCCTTAGGAATTTGACGCCCCTGTTGAATAATTTTGAAAAGTCAATTTCACAGTCAGAGAAGCACAACATGGAACGCAGGGTTGGAGTTGGGCAATTTATTGCTTCATTCACTTTAGTGTGGCAATAGAGTGCCAATCGCCGAACACTACTTAAACCATTATTGGTGTTATTAGCAGCATGGATTGCAAAGAAGTTATTTTCTTTAGCTTCATATATAGAGAGGTCACGTAAAAGATCATGCATGCGACATGTTCTAACTGATCCATTAGTTCTCTTAGTTGCCACTTGAATCATGCTCCTATCAATCAGCTCCCTTAAGTAGTTCTCTGCTCGGTCTTCACTTATCTCTCTATTGTTTTCCTGCTGAAAGAATCCTTCAGCAATCCACATCTTGATTAGTCTCTTTGAACTGATTTCGTAGTCCTCTGGGAAAAGGCCAAAGTATAAAAAGCATGGTTTCAAGTCACTAGGCAAATCATAGTAACTTAAAGCTAGTATTTCCATCAGTCGATCTACATCTGAATGTGAGCTTCGAGCAAGACGCCTGGTTACATTCTCAAGAACTATGGACCATTCACACAATATTGGTTTTCTTCTCGATAAGAGACCTCCTAAAAGCACAATAGCTAGTGGTAAATGATGACATTTTGCAAGGATCTGTCTCCCTGTTTCTTCCAGTTCTACAGGGCAAACAATTGGAGCATCTTTCCACGGAAAGGTCTTCTTCATGAACAATTCCCAGGCCTCATCATCTTTAAGAAGGCGTATTTCAAGAGGAGGGCTCGACGGATCAGCATGAGCATGGGCCGCTACGTCTCTGTTACGAGTAGTAAGCATCACCCTGCTTTGGTTCGAGCTATTTGGTAGTATGTCTTTCAATGTGTCCCATGCATCCTTAGACCATATATCATCAATCACCACGAGATATCTTTTACCACTCAAGTCACGACGAAGCTTCTTCCCCAATTCCTGATCATTCAATTTCTCTATCTCCTCTGTTTCGAGCCCCATTACCGATTTTATAAGGGTTGTCCAAATCTCTCTACGTTCATATTGTTGGGACACGTAAATGAAAGCATAACAGGAAAAATGATTTTTAACATAAAAACCAACCTGTTTGGCGAGAGTGGTCTTACCTGAACCGCCCATGCCAACAATAGAAATAACATGATGCTTCGAATCCCCATCGATCAACCGCTCCGTGAGAGTCATCATGTCCTCTCCCATACCGACGATAGCACCCTCCTCATGCGACTCGTGCTCCTCGCATATGGCAACATTCCACCTATATTCATGCAAAGCTCGGTAACTTGCCTCTTGTCCTCCTCCTCCTCCGTTGATGAAAGCGTTTATATCGAAAGCCTGCCTGGTGTTTGAGAGGTCACTGATCCTCGACTTTATTTTCTGAATCTGCACACCAACAGTGTGGTCAGTCATCACCTCACTCGGGTAGGCAATGACACTTTTGGGTGGGCCTGGAAATCTTCGTCTATTAGCTCCTCTTAGAGCAGCTTCACCGATGAAATTGTCAATGATATCTTCGGTATCATAAGCAATTTCTCTGACTTGTTGCACCCAATTCCTCGCTCTTGCATTTTTCTTGTGTTTTGCATCATCAGCGTCTTCCAAAGTGGCTTGCAAGGTCATCAATTCTCTTTGAATCCATCTCATGTCATCAGGCACTCCGTTGAGAAATCGTGCTTCTTCATCGATGAGATCGATGAACTTTCGTAGAACACCGGAAACAATGGCATTCGAAGTCATATTTCCTCTTCTTCGGTCTGGCTCAGCAAGATTGAATTTGAGCCACGTTCAATTCACCGGGGGAGAACGAAAGTGGTTGCTTTGCTTTTATACCAGTCGGTTGCGGGTCAAGCTTTTCTAACCCGCATTTAAACACGTCGGGTTAAGGTTAGCTCATCTAACCCGCATAACCCGTTTATTTTTTTTCTTACGACTAAAACTTATACTCAATACTTAATTTTATGGAGTATATCTTTTTATTTTGATATGATTTTTTTTTATATAAAAACTTCATTTTATTTCTATTAATTTTATTTTTCTATTTCTATATTCACTATTTTAAAAAATGTATACTACACTCATCATTGTATAAATAATTTCTTCTTTTTCTTTTTTCTCAAGTAGACCCTTTGTCAACCTACTAAAAAATATTTTTGTGTGCTCCTCTCTTATGAGGATTACGGATATGAAGAAAATACAATGGATATAACATAAATAAATAAAATAATTAAGTAATAGCCAAGTTCATGCTAGTTTCCACAATAATATTTTCTTCCACCGGCACAAGCTAGAGAAATGTAAATTATGGCATCATGACCCAGCCCTAAGCCTAAATTTCCAGCCTAACATCAGTTAAGCCTAAGTCTGATTTAAAATCCTATACGAAACAACTGAGCATCATACTTATCAGAACCCAAACAAATCTTGTCCATATTGCCTATCTTAATATGTTTTAATTTGCACCAATAGGATTTAGAAAGTTAAGAACTGTTCTTTTACACATTAAATTAATGAATTTGGTCAAATTTAAACTTTGGATATGGTTAATGCCTAAGAACATTATTAATAAATTTAGGTTTAAGTACAAGTTATATGTGTCAACCGGACCCGTAGTAACCCGCAAGGGTTATGCGGGTCATGCGGGTGCTGGCAGGAATTTCAAACCCATTTAATAAGGGGGTCAGATATGGGTTAGAAGCATCTAACCCGTTTAATAAACGGTTCCGACCCGTTTAATTCCATTACCCGTTTTCCACCTGGGGCGGTGTATGCCACCCATGCGGCAACTCTTCCCACGTGTGGGAAGCATCAGATTCCCGCCTCCTGGAAAGTACTTATAAAAATTCAAGTATTATACATTTATCTAATGAAGGAAGGGAAAAACCAAAAAGAGAAAGCCAGAAAGAAAAAACACGGTGCCGGCACTTCACTGACTTTCCGAGGAACAAATTCCCAAATGAAGCCAGCGTGTGTCCCACAATCACTATAATAATCGTACCATGCAACAATACATGATGACCCGTTGATTCAAACGTCACATGAATGGGCCCCACTACAAGCGGTCTGAATTTGGTAAGGTTTTATCTTGATTTTGGATGGACCAATCACGGTCTAACATGTCACCACAAGCAAGTTACCGTCGGCAACCCAAGCTGAAGTGGTGGACCGTCCATCTACAGTGATCGTGGGTCAAATCCATCATAGAATCCTAGTTCTACCGGAAGGCATAAGAGAGAGACATGAAATTTGATGATACGCCCGTACAGCCAAGTGCGTTTGTTTGGATTGATTCAAATTACAACAGATGGTCTTTGTTGTGGGGTTCCAATCCTTGACTTAGAATTTCTCTATGCGAAGCCTCGTGTTCAAGGCACAACTTGGTCCCAACGTGCACATGTATTTAGGTGGAAATGAGAGTGCACCATATTTAAAATTTTAATGTATATATATATATATATATATAATTAGGCTTCATTTGCGTAAAAGAAACCCTTGGAAATTGAAATAAAATAATAATATATTTTTTTGTATAAAAATGATATCCTTATATTTTTATTTAATGAATGTAACGTCAAAGCTGTCTACTTATAAAAATTCAAGTAGTATATTTTTATTTAATGAAGGAAGGGAAAAACAAAAAAAAGAGAAAGCAAGAAAGAAAAAGCATGGTGCAAGCATTTTCCCAGGAACAAATTCTCAAATAAAGACAGCTTGTGTCCCACAATCACTATTATAATCGAACCAGGCAATAATGCATGATGAACCGTTGATTCAAACGTCACATGAATGGGCCCTACTGCAAGGAGTCTGAATTTGGTAAGGTTTTATTGTATGATGATTTTGGATGGATCAATCATAGTCTAACATGTCACCACGGTCATGTCACCGTCGGCAACTCGCGGTGACGTGGTAGACTGTCCATCCACAGTGATCGTGGGTGGGTCAAATCTATCAGTAAATCCTGGTTCTCCAGGAAGGCCTAGGAGAGGGACATGAAATTTGATGATACGCCCATATAGCCAAGTGCGCTTGTTTGGATTGATTCAAATTACAATAAATGGTCTCGTTGTGGGGTTCCAATCCTTAACTCAGAATTTCTCTATGCCGAGCCTCCTGTTCATGGCACAACTTGGTCCAAGGTGCACATGTATTTAGGTGAAAATGAGAGTGCACCATATTTAAAATTTTAATATATATATAATTAGGTTTCATTTGAGTGAAAGAGACCCTCGGAAATTGAGATAAAATAATAATTTTTTTATAAAAATTATATGCTTATTTTTATTTAATGAATGTAACGTCAAAGCTGTCTACTTATAAAAATTCAAGTATTATATTTTTGTTTAATATAGGAAGAGAAAAACAAAAAAGAGAAAGCAAGAAAGAAAATGCACCGTGCCGGCACTTGACTGACTTTCCAAGGAATAAATTCTAAAATAAAGCTAGTGTGTGTCCCACAATAACTATTATAATCGTACAATGGAATAATGCATGATGCCCCGTTGATTCAAACGTCACATGAATGGGCCCCACTATAAGGAGTCTGAATTTGGTGAGGTTTCATCTTATGATGATTTTGGATGGACCAATCATAGTTTAATATGTCACCGCGAGCATGTCACCGTCGGCAACCCGCGGTGAAGTGGTGGACCGTCCATCCACAGTGATCGTGGGTCAAATCCATCAAAGAATCCTGGTTCTACAGGAAGGCCTAAGAGAGGGACATGAAACTTCATGATACGACCATATAGCCAAGTGCGTTTGTTTGGATTGATGCAAATTACAATAGATGGTCTCTGTTGTGGGGTTCTAATCCTTAACTCAGATTTTCTCTATGCCGAGCCTCGTGTTCAAGGCACAACTTGGTTCCAAAGTGCACATGTATTTAGGTGGAAATGAGAGTGCACCATATTTAAAATTTTAATATATATATATATATATATATAAAATTAGGCTTCATTTGCGTGAAAGTGACCTTTGGAAATTGAGATAAAATAATAATATATTTTTTAATAAAAATGATATGCTTATTTTTATTTAATGAATGTAATGTCAAAGTTGTCTACTTATAAAAATTCAAGTAGTATATTTTTATTTAATGAAGGAAGGGAAAAACAAAAAAGAGAAAGCAAGAAAGAAAAAGCACGGTGCAGGCACTTGACTGACTTTCGGAGTAACAATTTTTCAAATAAAGCCAGAGTGCGTCCCACAATCACTATTATAATCGTACCATGCAATAATGCATGATGACCCGTTGATTCAAACGTCACATGAATGGGGCCCACTATAAGGAGTCTGAATTTGGTGAGGTTTTATCGTATGATGATTTTGGATGGACCAATCACAGTCTAACATGTCACCGTGGGCAGGTCACCGTCGGCAACCCAAAGTGACGTGGTGGACCGTCCATCTACAGTGATCATGGGTCAAATCCATCACAGAATCCTAATTCTACATGAAGGCCTGGAAGAGGGACATGTAATTTGATGATACCCCATATGGCCAAGTGCTTTGGATTGATTCAAATTCCAATAGATGGTCTCCCTTGTGGGGTTCGAATCCTTAAGTCAAAATTTCTCTATGCCGAGCCTCCTGATCAAGGCACAACTTGGTCCCAAAGTGCACATGTATTTGATGACATGTAATTTGATGATACCCCATATAGCCAAGTGCTTTGGATTGATTCAAATTCCAATAGATGGTCTCCCTTGTGGGGTTCGAATCCTTAAGTCAAAATTTCTCTATGCCGAGCCTCCTGATCAAGGCACAACTTGGTCCCAAAGTGCACATGTATTTAGGTGGAAATGAGAGTGCACCATATTTAGGTGAAAATTTTCAAATATATATATATATATATATATAATTAGGTTTCATTTGAATGAAAGAGACCCTTGGAAATTGAGATAAAATAATAATATTTATTTTTATAAAAATGATATACTTATTTTATTTAATGAATGTAACGTCAAAGTTGTCTGTCTACTTATAAAAATTCAAGTAGTATATTTTTATTTAATGGATAAAAAGGCCAATGCAAAAATTCAAGACAAATCTGTGGAACAAAGTAACAAACGTATTAAATCTAAAAATGAAAAAAGCAGAGTTTATTTAATAATATTAAAATTACAGGGGCCTATTTACAAATTCCAAAAACTTTGAGGCTATTTACAAAACAACCCATATTGGTTGATCGTAGACCGATTGACCAAGTCAGCCCATTTCATACCATTCAAGACCGGTCGGTTTAGGGATAAGATGGCTAAATTGTACAATAATGAGATTGTCAGATTGCATGGAGTGTCTAAATCTATAGTATCTGATCTAGATACCAAATTTGTCTCTCGGTTTTGGACTATACTTCCGTCATCCATGGGCACACAGTTGAGATTCAACACAGCTTATTACCCTCAGACGGATGGACAGTCAAAGCGCACTATTCAAACTCTAAAGAATATGCTTCAGGCGTGTGTGTTGGACTTCAAGAAAGATTGGGATGAGAGTTTGCCCATCTGTGAGTTCTCTTATAACAATAGTTATCATTCTAGCATCGGCCTGGCACCGTTCAAGGCACTATATGGACATAGATGTAGGACTCTGGTGTGTTGGGAAGAGGTAGGAGTGCGAAGTTTCCATGGACCATCTGTGGTTAGTGATTCCAGTGACAAAGTTAAGGTTGTGCAGATGCGTTTGAAGGAATCTCGTGACCATCAAAAGAGCTATGCAGTTAAGAGACGGAGGCCCTTAGAGTTTCAAATTGGTGATAAGGTGTTCCTCAAGGTTTCTCCGATGCATGGTGTTATCAAATTCGGCCAAAAAGGGAAGCTTTCTAAGAGATATGTGGGACCACTTGAGATTCACACCCCGAATCCGTTTTAATATCTAATTGGGTTCGGAGACGTGACAATGGTGTATATCTTTTTATTTTGATATGATTTTTTTTTATTTATAAAAACTTCATTTTATTTCTATTAATTTTATTTTTCTATTTCTATATTCACTATTTAAAAAAATGTATACTACACTCATTGTATAAATAATTTCTTCTTTTTCTTTTTTTCTCAAGTAGACCCTTTGTCAACCTACTAAAGAATATTTTTGTGTGCTCTTCTCTCTTATGAGGATTATGGATATAAAGAAAATACAATGGATATAACATAAATAAATAAAATAATTAAGTAATAGTCGAGTTCATTCTAGTTTCCACAGTATTTTTTTCTTACACCGGCACAACCTAGAGAAATGTGAATTATGGCATCATGACCCAGGCCTACGCCTAAATTTCCAGCCCAACATCAATTAAGCCTAAATATGATTTAAAATCCTATACGAAACAACTGATCATCATACTTATCGGAACCCAAACAAATCTTGTCCATATTGCCTATCTCAATATGTTTTAATTTGCACTAATATAATTTAGAAAGTTAAGAACTGTTCTTTTACACATTAAATTAATGATTCTAGTCTAATTTAAACTTTGGATATGGTTAATGCCTAAGAAAATTATTAATAAATTTAGCTTTAAATACAAGTTATGTGTGTCAACCCGACCCGTAATCACCCGTGAGGATTATGCAGGTCAGGTTAACCCGCAGCGGGTGCAGGCCAGGAGTTTCAAACCCATTTAATAAGCGGGTCGGATACGGGTTAGAAACATCTAACCCGAGGGTCCGACCCGTTTAATTCAATTACCCGTTTTCCACCCAAGCGGCAGCTGTTCCCACGTCTGTGGGAAGCATTTAGATTCCCGGCTCCTAGTCCTAGACCCCTCAGGTGGCGTTAGAAAAGGAAGGGAAAAACAAAAATGGAAAAAACCAAGAAAGAAAAACGTACGGTGCCGGCACTTGACTGACTTTTAGTAAAAAAAACTTCTCAAATAAAGCTCGCATGTGTCCCACAACCACTCTTATAATCGTACCATGCCATAATGCATGATGACTCGTTGATTCAAACGTGACATGAACGGGCCCAGTACAAGGGGTCTGATTTTGGTGAGGTTTTATCGTACGATGCTTTTAGATGGGCCAATCACAGTCTAACATTTCACTGCGGGCATGTCACCTTTGGCAACCCGCCGTGAGGTGGTGAACTGTCCATCCACTGTGATCGTGGGTCAAATCCATCAGAGAATCCTGGTTCTACAGGAGGGCCCGAAAGAGGGAGATGAAATTTGATGATCAAAAAGTCTATTTTTTCCGGGTGTCATGTCCCGGGACTGGCCTGACTCCATAGGGGGAGGACATTTTTGATGGAGTCAGGCCAGTCCCGGGACATGACACCCTGAATAAGTAGCATGGCTCTTTGATGATATGCCCATATAGCGAAGTGCGTTTGTTTGGATTGATTCAAATCACAATAGATGGTCTTCGTTGTCAGGTTCAATCCCTAACTCAGAGTTTGTCTATGCCGAGCCTCCTGTTCAAGGCACAACTTGGTCCAAAGTGCATATGTATTTAGGTGGAAATGAGAGTGCACCATATTTAAAATTTTAATATATATATATATATATATAGTTAGGTTTCATTTGCATGAAAGAGACCTTTAGAAATTGAGATAAAATAATAATATTTTTTTATAAAAATGATATGTTTTTTTTCATTTAATGAATGTAACGTCAAAGCTGCCTACTTATAAAAATTCAAGTATCATATTTTTATTTAATGAAGGAAGGGAAAAACAAAAAAGTGAAAGCAAGAAAGAAAAAGCACGGTGCCGGCACTTGACTGACTTTCCGAGGAACAACTTATCAAATGAAGCCAGTGTGACCCACAATCATTATAATAATCGTACCATGCAATAATGCATGATGACCCGTTGATTCAAACGTCACATGAATGGGCCTCACTACCAGGAGTCTAAATTTGGTGAGGTTTCATCTTATGATGATTTTGGATGGACCAATCATAGTCTAACATGTCACCGCGAGCATGTCACCGTGGGCAACCTGCGGTGAAGTGGTGGACCATCCATCCACAGTGATCGTGGGTCAAATCCATCAAAGAATCCTGGTTCTACAGGAAGGCCTAAGAGAGGGACATGAAACTTGATGATATGCCCATATAGCCAAGTGCGTTTGTTTGGATTGATTCAAATTACAATAGATGGTCTTTGTTGTGGGGTTCCAATCCTTAACTCAGAATTTCTCTATGCCGAGCATCATGTTCAAGGCACAACTTGGTCCCAAAGTGCACATGTATTTAGGTGGAAATGAGAGTGCACTATATTTAAAATTTTAATATATATATATATATAAACTAGGTTTCATTTGTGTGAAAGAGACCCTTGGAAATTGATATAAAATAATAATATTTTTTGTATAAAAATGATATCCTTATATTTTTATTTAATGAATGTAACGTCAAAGCTGTCTACTTATAAAAATTCAAGTAGTATATTTTTCTTTAATGAAGGAAGGGAAAAACAAAAAAGAGAAAGCACGGTGCCGGCACTTGGCTGACTTTCCGAAGAACAAATTCTCAAATAAAGCCAGCGTGTGTCCCACAATCACTATTATAATCGTACCATTCAATAATGCATGATGACCCGTTGATTCAAACGTCACATGAATGGGCCCCACTATAAGGAGTTTGAATTTGGTGAGGTTTTATCTTATCTTATCTTATTTTTATTTAATGAATGTAACGTCAAAGTTGTCTGTCTACTTATAAAAGTTCAAGTAGAATATTTTTATTTAATGGATAATAGGCCAATGCAAAAATTCAAGACAAATCTGTGGAACAAAGTAACAAACGTATTAAATCTAAAAATGAAAAAAGCAGAGTTTATTTAATAATATTAAAATTACAGGGGCCTATTTACAAATTCCAAAAACCTTGAGGCTATTTACAAAAAAAACCCCAAAGCATCTCCTCCTCTCCATGGGATTATTATCTTTGTTTCTTCCTTTCCAAGTTCCTTTTGGTTGCTTTTTAATTAGGGCAAGAATGGTGCGACGGGGAGGTAATCGGTGGTAGTTGTTTGTTTAAAGTATTTATTTCTTTTTTGTGGTTTCGTTTCATTCATTTCCTTTCCTTTTCCTTCTCCATCTTCTTGTGAGAGGAAGACAACATGGCAATGGCAGGAGCAGTAGTAGGTCCCATTACCGAGGAGATGAATCGTTTTCATTTCAAAGAGGGATTTGTTGAAACCCAGTCTCCGATCTCAATAACAAGACAGACTTCTTCTTGGTCGTATGTGATTGAGTCGGAGGTTTATGCGAGGGACTGTGAGAAACAAGAGTTGATACATCCATTAATCAACTTTGAAAATAAAGAGGAGGTCCCCTCGGTCCTTCCCGTTGTGGGTGTGGGCATGAGCATGGGGGGAATCGGCAAGACCACGCTGGCTCGATTGGTATTCCATGATGAAAGAATCATTGCTCATTTTGACTTGAGGATGTGGGTCTCTGTGACCGAGGCGGATTCTGATGTGCCAAGTCTTGTGAAAAAAATCTTAGAATCTGCAGTTGGGGCTTACGTTTACCACCCATCGAGCTCAAGCTCAGATCTGGTGTTACAAACTCAGCTACAAGAAAAACTGCATGGGAAGAGATATTTACTTGTTCTGGATGGTGTCCAGAATGAAGAACGTTATAAATGGAACAGATTGAAAGCATGTCTGAAATGTGGTGCCATGGGAAGCAGAATTTTGGTAACCACTCGCAGTGATACAGTTGCTTCTATCATGGGCACGCTTCCACGGCATGAGTTGGGAAGACTGTCCGAGGAGCAGTCTTGGTCTTTGTTCGAGAAGCTGGCAAAACCACATCCAGACTTTTTATCAATTGGAAAGGAAATGGTAGACAGGTGTGGTGGTGATGTGTTGGCAGTCAAAACTTTGGGAGGCTTGATGTTTTCCAAAACAACTAAAGAAGAGTGGGAGTCAGTGAGAACTAGTGATTTTTGGAAGCCACTAGATAATGACGGGGGAATTTTACCTGCTTTAGAAGTAAGCTATCATCATTTGACATCATCTCTGAAGCAATGCTTTGTGTACTGTGCTGTATTTCCCAAAGGGTGTGAGATTGATAAAAATAAACTAATCAAGCAGTGGATAGCACATGGCTTCATCCATTCCCATGGAAAAAATGAACTGCTAGAAGAAGAAGGCGAATGTTATTTCAATGACTTGTTGCAGAGGTCCTTCTTTCAGGTTAAGATGGAAGGTAATGGCATTGATGCAAAGCTGTACAAGATGCATGACCGTATACATGATTTTCTTAGATATGTTGCAGGAAATGAATACTTTATTGACGAATCTTCCATGGAATTCGACCCTACAGCAACTCGTCATTTAGTATTACAGAATCGTGAATGGGTTGGAGAACGAAAAAATTTGAACAGTTTGAGGAACGTTAGGAGAATACGTTCGATGTTTCTCTGTGTCCCTGCTGATATTATTTTTTGCTTCACTTTGATGTCCCTATGGGTATTGGATTTGAGTTCTGCACAGCTTAAATATTTGCCAGATTCAATAGATTCTTTAAAACGTCTAAGGTACCTTGACGTCTCATCTAAATGGCTTACAGAACTACCTGAGACCATGTGCAACTTACGTTGCTTGCAAACATTGATATGCCTTGGAAGTCCCCTTCAGACGTTGCCAAAGGGTATGAGAAGAATGATTAGGCTCAGGCATATTGAATTTGATGTTGCTAAATATTTTCTTCTACCAGGTGGAATTGGAGAGTTAACTTGTCTTAGGACGTTGCCTAAATTTGTTGTTGGTGAAGGAAGTAGGTGTGGAATAGAAGAGTTGAAATATTTAAATCAACTTTCGGGGGATATTCGCATTGAAGGGCTTGATAATATAAGCTATGGAGTATGTGCTCGTGAAGCAAATTTAAAGGGGAAGCAACATCTCCATTCTCTTGAATTATCCTGGCCTTCTGTTGAAGCAGTAGCAGGCACAAGAAGAAAGGCAGAGGAAGTGATTGAGAACCTCGAACCCCACTCAAATTTGAAAAAGCTAGTTGTTGAGAACTACTTGGGTCTGAGTTTGCCAAGCTGGATGATGGTGCTTTCAAATTTAGTCGATATAAAGCTGTCGCATTGCAATGGATGTGAACACCTGCCGCCTCTTGGGCAGCTATGTTTCCTTGAATCACTGAAGATAGAGGAAATGAGTGCTGTAAAATACGTTGTTGAGTTTGATGGGAGTCACAACTACCAAGGTATATTCCCTTCTTTGAAAGAACTTTACCTCTGTGATATGCCTAATTTGGAGGGATGGTCATCTCTAGAAGAGGATGTTCATGGTGATGATGGGGGAATAGAAAGAGATGAGCAATTGATCCACCGTCATCTCCGTCATCTTACAATTTATAATTGCCCAAATATGAAACAATTGCCGCAGGTGCATCTTCTCACAGCTCTTGAATGTCTCAAGATAAATGGAGTGGGTTGTGCCATAGTAGAGTTACCCTTGTCTCCGTCACTGAAAGAAGTTGCACTCTCCAATATGTGTAATTTGGAGAGATGTTCAGTGCATGAAGCTAATGGCAAGGACGACAATGACCAAGTGATCTTCCCCTCCCTCCATTCTTTGAGCATCTCTAATTGCCCACAACTGATTTGTTTGCCATGGCTTGGTCTTCCGACTCTTGAATATTTAATGCTAAGCAGAGTGGGTTGTGAAAAGATAGGATTTTGCACATCGCCGTCACTAAAAAGTGTCTCCCTTGCCAACATGCCTGATTTGGAGCAATGGTCACCACAGAAAGCAAATGATGAAGAGCAAGCGATCTTCCCTTGCCTCAAGCTGGAAGTTCAAGCATGTCCTAGGATGGTTCGCTTGCCCAATTTTCTTTCATCAGTCAAAGAAATGAGAGTATATAACACCAATGAATTGCTATTAAAGTCTCTGGCCAACTTCACTGCACTTACCTTTCTCTCTATTAGTGGGATTTCAGAGGTCACGTATTTGCCAGAAGAACTAGGGCCAAACCATGCCAACCTTCGCATCTTGGAAATTAGTGACTGCCCAAAATTAATGTCTCTATCATATCAGTTGAAAAATCTCCCCGCTCTAAAAGAACTGACTATTGAATCATGCAGTGATTTGGTGCTGTCATTGTCGGATAAATTGCAGAAGCAGCAGCAGTGTCCTCCTTTAATCACTCTTGAGGTGTTAAAAATAGTAAACTCGTGTGAAAAGCAAGCCTCACTTCCAGGAGATGGGATCATCTTGACCTCCATCAGGGAATTGAATATCCGCTCTTGTGGGAATTTGGAGTCCTTGTCATCTGATGGTTTACAAAACCTCACCACCCTTACAATTTTTGATTGTCCAAGAGTGTTGTCTTCTCCAGAGTGGCTTGGGAAGCTTAGATCACTCCGCAATTTGAAAGCTTCAAGGTGCCCTGACATGACGAATTTGCCGGATTCAATTGGAAACCTCACATCCCTCTCTAAATTTCAGATTGAGGATTGGCCTGATTTGAGGTCTTTGCCAGAGTCGCTGGGAAATCTCAAGTTGCTTAAAATTGTTACTATTACAAACTGCCCTCAAGTGACCTGTTTTCTAGAGGGGATGCAACACCTTGAAAATCTCCGGGAATTGTCCATAGACAGATGCCCTAATTTGATGAGACGACTATGCGAGAATGGGAGGATGGGTGAGGATTGGCCAAAGGTTGCACGTGTCCCAAACATCTGTATTGATGGCCTAAATATAAGAGATTATCTCTCAAGGGAGGAGAGCAGTGGCGAAAGCGAAGAAGAAGTGGATCAAAGCGGTGGCAAAAGCAAAGAAGAAGTGGATGAACGTTGAGGTCTATTTGGTTGCAAAAGATTCAATACAAAGCTCCTTCGCCGCTCCTACTCATCTTCTTCTCCTCCTTGATCATGGATCATCATCATCCAATCAGACACCTAGATGGGCAGAATCAGGCAAGTGGATCTTCTCCCTTTTCTCTCTTTTTCATCTTCATCATTCGTTTGTATTTTTAATCCTTTTACTAAATTAGAGATTAGAGTGCTTTTTAGCATGCATCATCCATGGGCTCAAATGAAGAGATTGACTAAAGTCTACAAACAATTTCACGGCTGCATTATCCCTTTTCTCTCTCTTTAGCTAGGCTCATTTCACTTGCCTGACTCGGTGACTTCCCCATCCGACTTAACCTATCCAAGTAAGAGCCACTTTTACAAATATGGTTGGGCAACCCAATTTATTTTCGATTTCTTTTCTATATTAGTTAAAATCATTTTAAATATCATTAAGCATCTTTTAAGATTAATTAATTCAATTTTGTTGGCGGTTGCTTCCTTTTTAGTTTGTTACTCTTAATGCAATTATGTATAATTACAAATGCATTTAATGGGGAAAGAAGCCATTGAGTAGGTATTAAAAATAAAAGATAGTTGTTGCTTCCTTTTCAGTTTTGTAACTCTTCATGCAATTATGTGTAATGATTTTCTGTTGACTCCTTGCCTATGCCTCTGTACAGGTCTGCTATGGTTGTCTCAAGTCAGATCATCCATTTAAAATAATATAAAAAAAAAAAGTTATGGTGTCATAAGCAGTTTGTTTGGTTGATTGATGATCTTGTAGATAAGGATGTGTTTCATGGGAGGCAAGAAAATCCAAAGTGAGGTGCAAAGGAGAAACAGTCTTAATGCAACTCTTATACCTTTCTGATAATTGGTGTTGGCCTGAATCTAAAGATTATGATCAATTATAATTAAAATAAACAATCACTGGTGTGGACCAACCATCTTGTGGGCCTCAATTTGGCTTTTATGCTTCTCAACTGAGTCTTTGATTCCCTTCCACACACACACATACAAAAATAAAATAAAGATGAGCTACTTTGACTGTTGTATGTATGGTGTGGATCTTGATTGTCATATTTATTTTGTTCTTGTGGTACAGTTGTTGGATTTTTAATTTTGACCTTTTGTATTTGGGGAAATTATATTGGTGAAGTATCCTCATGACTTTGAGCATGTTCAAGTGGGCATATAATTTCGTCATGGAGAGTGCTGATGAGATGACACAGTTGTGGAAAGATCATATCCAAAGAAGTCCCCCATGGGCAACTCTTATTGATGTTGGGATATTCTGATGATTAGATTGTAGTCGCTGGTCTCTTTAAGTTAGACTACTTCACTTAGAATATCCAAATCTGTCTAGCTTTCAAATTTAGGGGCTCTATTCAATGTCCAAACAATTACTCAATTGCTTCAATGACCAAACAGTCACTACTAATGAAAGGTCATTTTGTCAAAAACACTAACTTGTGATGAGATAACTTTTGTTGTTGTTGTCTCCTGTGTGACAGCCTGCATAGTTGAGTTGTTGGCTTCGAATTATAAAGCGGACCCAAATGTGATGCAAGCCCTAGGGTTAGGGCTTGTGTAGATGCCAAAGCATGTGTCAATAGACATCTCAAATTATCTCCGCAGAGATTTCTAACACGAGGAAAACCTCTCCAAGGGAAAATCCCAATTTCACTTAATTCCAATTCTTAGATTATCATCTCTACAATGCAATATAAATAGGCAAAGTAAACTTAGGGTCTAAGAAAATCTAATCTAATAATAGAAAGTATCCTAATCAAACAAGGAAATCAGAATACTAATCCTAATTACAATAAAATTAGAAACTATTGACATAAAAATAAATTCCTAAATCTATGTGGCCCTACTCGTGTGGCCATGAGGTCTACGTTGCATCATTCTCCCCCACTTGAAAAAAACTCGACCTCGAGTTCAGAATTTGTCCACCCGGATCAGAGATCAATCAAACGGACTTTCTATTAGTTGGCTCATCTTGAGTTTGTACACAGATCTTGAAAATGCTGCACATGACACATCCTTTGATTTGACTGTGGAAGTGTGTTTGAAGGTACACGTGTTCCGTTGGGAACGTCACATGTGGACTACGCATCATCAAATTGCAATCTTTGACTAAGTGTTCTTGATCTCCTGATTTCCATTGTTGATCCCCAAAGACAAAATCAATTTGAGAGTTTATGTGGGGAATATCAACAACTTGCTTTTCAAGGTTAACTGTAGAGGTGGAATCTTCTGTGTATAGCTATTGCTGATCAGTCTGCATATTCGCTGGCACTGGTTCTTCAACACAGTCTGTTATGTGTAGTGACTTTTCTTTTTGAAGCGTAACTTCCACTAGATGAGACCATTTAAGTATCCGCTCCACACGAATTGCTTCCCAAAATGCCTCGTGGATGGTCTTGCAGTCACACATTCTCTCCACTATGTTCGGTCTCAAGCCTTTTACAAAACTAATGAAATCATGTTCTTCATCATCCTCCATTCCACATGCATCTTGGAGTCTTGAAAATTCATCAGAATATTCAAGAACTGACAATTCTTCTTGTTTCAAATCAAGAAAGTGCTGGAAATAGTTTTTATTTACAGCATACCATAATCCATATGACACACATATTTGACTCCTTGAAGTGCATTGTATAACTTTCTGATATGGAATTTCATTATGGACTGACCTGATGTGTAGATCTGCTATTCGCGATCACAATGACGAAAACAGATATGAAATCTAACGGTAGATGATTTAGATATCGCGAAAAGAATTTCTAGCCATTGAATTGGGTCAAATAATCGTATGACTGCTCCTTGGAGGAGTCGGTATGTATATTCTGCTTGTGGGCTTCTTCAATGGGTCGGATCCACCTGATCCAGAAAGTGGGTATTATTGTAATGGGTCAAGTCTGACCTGGCCCGAATACAAGCCCAGTCTATGAGAGGCACGTGACACACAGGGCACGTGTGGCCCTCTTGATCTTCGTGTCGAAGGAAAGAAGAAAAAGGGTTAGGTTCTGAAAACCCTTTTGCTGTATTCTTCAACGAAGGGAACCGACAGTGCATTTGGTGATGGCGATGCGTTGAGCTCCAGTGAACATGATGCTAGCAGTGCAGTTGAAGATGATGGGGTTCTGCTGGATTGAGATGACGATGCTAGCAGCAAACACGATGTGGCTGACGATTTGCGGTGCTGCAACAAGGTGGCGTGGCGAAAGTGAGGAGCTGCAATAAGGTGTAGTCGTCCGGCGATGCTACTGGTGATCGACTGGTGAGATGGCGTGGCGGCGACGGTGCAAGACGCAATGTGTTCCCATCTAAAAGTAGTTCGGAAGCGGCGATGCTTCTACTGTTTGCATTGAGTGCGAGCTTGCGCTTTTCCTATGAGAGACTGCAAGTGTAAAATCTGTCATATCTGAGAGCAATCTTTAAGCTTCCATTGTTGATCATCCCTAAAGATGAAATCAATGTGAGGGGCTGCATCAACTTGATCGTCTTGTGAAACTACTGGAACAATCAACTCAATTTCTAAAGAACCAATTGAATTTGCTGGAAGTGACTTGACAATTAGATCCAACAGATATTCGATCTTTTTGCTAACTTGGTCAGAGTCTTCAATATATGCTTGGCCATGCTTTTCTTCAACCTTTGCAGCTCTTGACTGACATTACTATGATCAATATTGTTTGGACCAACGAATCGTCGTTGCCATGAACTTGTTCTTCAATGTTATCTTTGTTGTGCGAAGTCAGCTTTTTTGGTGCAATCATGATTACTTTTTCAAGTGTTTGCTCCGTTTGTGGCGCTGCTGTTGAAGGTGCAGACGACGACTGAGATGTTGATGCCATTGGTATGAGTCTACTCCATCGTCCATTCCTAAAAAGGGTATATGTGTTTGCTTCTGTATCTTGATGCACTTTCTAATAAAAAAGCCATGGATGTCCAAGGATATGAGCAATATTCATATGGTTTACATCACATCAAATCTGATCTTCATAGCCGCCAAGCTTGAAAGATACCAAACATCTGTGAGTCACGGAATGACATGACCATTAGACCATGTGACTTGGTAGGGCTTAAGAAGCTTCTCAGTTGGCAAATTAAGCTTGTCAATAACCTCTTGTGCGACAAAATTAATCGCACTACCATTATCAATAACCACATTAACAGCTTTGTCAACGACTATCACCCGCATGTGAAATTTCTAAGCATGTTTCCATTCTTCTTCCTCGTCTTCATTGGTATTGAGGAGTCCGCGAATGACAAGAGTGAGATTTTCTTCTCCTGCAAAAAGTCTTTCCACAATATGAGCTCTTTGTCTACATTGTTGCCTGCGAGACTTTTGAAGCATGCACTCAACACGGATGGCTTCTAAGTATGCATCTTGACTGGTTTTGTAATAATTCATATTTTCCAAGATATCTGGCCTTAAGCCTTGTACATAACAAGCTAAATCATGTATCTCATTTTCCTCCAATTCACATCTCATGCAACTCTCGAAAGTAGCGGGTGTATTCATCCACCGTCCAATTTTCTTGCGTCAAGTTGAGAAATTCCTCAAAATAGAATTCATTTTCAAAATACCAATTGCCATATTTGCGCTTTTACTTAATTCTTTGAAGTGGAATGGGGCTCCCAAAAAGTTTCATATTGACTTGAATAAGTGATGCAAATTTCAGCACTTTTTTTTTTTTAAACTGGTGGGCTGGGTCGGGTTGGGCGTGGACTCGGATCAGGCCCAAACTCAGTTGAGGCCCAAAACTGCAGAACTCAGCACATGAAAATTTTTTTTTTATTTTTATGGCTCTGTCTTGGGTTTCGTGCAGCAAGAAAAGAAAAGGTGGCTTGGGTTTATTAAGGTCTTACCTGCTTCAACTTGGAGACTCAAGAGAACTAAGGGCTGCAGGAGATGACGACGATACTGCTTGCAGGGAGTGCAGCGAAGAAAACAGTGGAGAGGATGCTTGTTGGTGCCATGTACTCTCAAAACTCAGTGCTCTCTTCTTCTTTCTTCTGCTGCTCCTCTCTTTCTTTTTCTCCTTTCTACAGTTTTTTTTTTCTGCTCTCTGTTCTACTTTCTGCTCTTTTTATTCTGCTCTCTCTGTTTGTTTGTTTTTCTGTTTTTCTGTTTTCTTCTTTTCCTTTCTACTTTTTTTTTTTCTGGTGGTGTTGGGAGATGGTGGTTCCGGTGATGGAGGGTGGTTTGTTTGGCAGGGAAGTTGCTGTTCTGATGTTGGCAGGGAGGGAAGCGTGTCAGTGGGGTTGGGTTGGTTTAGGGTTTTGCAGGTTTTGTGTTTCAGTTGGGGGTTTTGGATTAGTATGGGGATGGGTGTAGAACGGAAGGGATTGGGTTTTGTTGGGGAATGGTTTCGATGGTGGCTATGGAGAGGGGTTGAGTTTCAGACGTTTTGCAAGTTACCGTTTTGATATGGAGGAGAAAAAACGAAGGGGGATGGTTGTTGGAGAGAGCGACAATGGGGTGCTGATGGTGGCTGAAGGCGCTGGGGCAGTGGCACGATTGCTGGGTTGCCGGTGTTGCTCGCTGCTGGCTGTTCCAGGTGCAGTGGAAGTGACGATCGACAGTGCCAGGTATGCCCTCAACGCAACTCTCCTTCTCTTCTGCTTCGTTTTTTTCTTCTTTGTTTTATGTATTCTGCGCTCTCTGTTTTCTCTTGTTTTCTGCCTTTCTTTTTAGGATTGGGAGGGGAAGGGGCTGGCTGTTTTGGTTGGGGTTGTGCAGGGCAGGGAGCAAGGGGTGTGGGGTAGATTAATGATGGAATAATAGAAGATGGTGATGATGATGGTGATGGAATAATAGAAGATGGTGAATGACAGTGAATCAAATGGATTGGGATTTATGGGTTACCTCGAATCGGGGATCGGGATGGCGATCCGAAATTGGATCTTCGCTTTGATACCACTTGATGGCATAGCCCGGAAGCCACGGTGAAGATCTAAACCTCTGACGGTGAGATCGAGCCCTAAGACTCAAAACCCTTAGGGCCCGTTTGGTAACTCTACTAATTGAGTCAAGTCAAGTAAAGTTGATTTTGAAGAAAGAATAAAATATAAGTGAGTTATGATGGTATTTTGTTTTTAGTTGTTTGTTATGGAATCTTTTTGACTTTTTGTATGGAAAAGTGGAGTGTTTTTGTCTTTTAGTGAGTAAAGGTAGTTGCTTTTTGACTTTTTTGGGAAAAGATGGAGGGAATTTTGGTAAAAGGTGCTTTTGATGGGATGTTTAAATTGACTTAACTTTACTTGACTTTATAAGTAAAATTACCAAACGGGCCCTAAGACTTTATAAGTAAAATTATCAAACGGGCCCTAAGATCACTTTGGGGAAATACCACAAAGGGGAACTCACAAGAACACTTCTCAACTTTAATTATTAATATAGCATATCATACAAGCAACCATCCCTCCCTATTTATAATAGAGGAATGGATGGTCTAAATAAAGAATCTACCGGAATTATTGTTCCTAAAATTACTCCCTAAAATCTCTCACTAAAATCTCTAAGTAAATCAAATCACTAAAATCTCTCTGATCAGAGATTACATCAAATTACTAAAGTTAATAAACTATTTAAAGAAACTAAATCATTCTTGGTAGGGCCCATTAGTGGGTCGTTTTCTTCTTGGATCTCACTGCATCAATTGTGGTTAGGATTTGGGCAGCGGAAGTTGGGTGATGTCCAACGAGGGTGGTAGGGGTGAAGGTTCGGGACTGAGTGAAAAATTGGAATGGGGGCAGTGAAGGTAATGGACGTTGAGACTCCGATCAATGACTGGAGGGTGATCGGAGCGTTTTGGATCTTCGATCTTATACCAACTGATGCCGGCCTTAGGGTTAGGGCTTGAGTAAATGCCGAAGCACGTGTCAACAGTCACCTCAAATTATCTCCGCAGAGATTTCTAATACGAGGAAAACCTCTTCAAGGGAAAATCCCAATTTTACTCAATTCCAATTCTTAGATTATCATCTCTATAATGCAATATAAATAGGCAAAGTAAACTTAGGGTCTAAGAAAATCTAATCTAATAATAGAAAGTATCCTAATCAAACTAGGAAATCAGAATACTAATCCTAATTACAATAAAATTTGAAACTATTGACATAAAAACAAATTCCTAAATCTATGTGGCCCCTACTCGTGTGGCCATGAGGTCTACGCTGCATCAAAATGGATGGGCTTTATTTAAGTTTCAGCCACTCCAACGCCACAGACTGAATGAATTGACATTAAGCCTGTAACTGACAACGCCACATTAAGTCCCCCATGGGCAACTCTTATTGACGTTTGGGTATTCTGATGATTAGATTGTAGTCGCTGGTCTCTTTAAGTTAGACTACTTCACTTAGAATATCCAAATCTGTCTAGCTTTCAAATTGATGGGCTCTATTCAATATCCAAACACTTACTCAATGGCTTCAATGACCAAACAATTACTACTAATGAAAGGTCATTTTGTCAAAAACACTAACTTGTGATGAGATAACTTTTGTTGTTGTTGTTGTTGTTGTTGTTTATGATGATGATGGTAAAAATACTACCTAGTTGTCTCCTGTGTGACAGCCTGCATAGTTGAGTTGTTGGCTTCGAATTATAAAGCCGACCCAAATGGATCGGCTTTATTTAAGTTTCAGCCACTCCAACACCACAGACTGAATGAATTGACATTAAGCCTGTAAATGTAAAGCCAGGTTTTAGTCATCCAGACACTTTGTATGATGGATTATACAATGGATAAACTATTAAGCTTTGCACATGTAAGACATCTTTGAAGGAACTTGTAGAGGTTTGGGTTGTGATGGATTTTGTGTGCATTAAATCAGTTGCTTAGATCACCAAGCATGGTTCTTCATGTGCAAACTAAAGCTTAAGTTTACAGCGGCAAACCTTGGGCAATCATGATAACAAAAAAAGATTTTTATTGGGATTATTTATTTCTTTATTTATGGAGGATACTGTCTTGGCATGCTTGGAGGTGGAAATACCAAATTTTTTTTTTTTATAAGTAAACCACCACTTTTATTACTCAAAGATAACGACTACAAGCAAACCAAAGAACATATTCAGTCTGGAAAGTGTCAATCCACAGCCAATCCATTGATAGCTTAGTGGCGAGGCACCTCTCTTCCACATAAATAACCATGGATCCGATTCATGCTGTAGTTCTAATGGTGGGGGACTTGGGTGGAACACCGATTTTTTTTTTTATTAGTAAACCACCACTTTTATTACTCAAAGATAACGACTACAAGCAAACCAAAGAACATATTCAGTCTGGAAAGTGTCAATCCACAGCCAATCCACTGGTAGCTTAGTGGCGAGGCACCTCTCTTCCACATAAAGAACCATGGATCCGATTCATGTTGTAGTGCTAATGGTGGGGGACTTGGGTGGAAACACCGATTTTTTTTTTATAAGTAAACCACCACTTTTATTACTCAAAGATAACGACTACAAGCAAACCAAAGAACATATTCAGTCTGGAAAGTGTCAATCCATAGCCAATCCACTGGTAGCTTAGTGGCGAGGCACCTCTCTTCCACATAAATAACCATGGATCCGATTCATGCTGTAGTGCTAATGGTGGGGACTTGGGTGGTGTGTGACAGTGAGTACTTGCTAGAGGAAAACGCAAAACATCAGGAACACATGAAAGACCCGAGTTTAATGAATTTAAAATGCAATATTATTATTATTATTTGTTTCAATTCAATAGTTAATTCCATTTGGATTGGCGTGAAAAAAACATGGGATCAGCGGCATTCAACGGTGTGGTAGTGTGTGCCGCATTCAGATTGAACATATGCTTTTTGTGCATGATCTCACCAAATTCCAGAAGACTCAGCAGAGTAACTTTGGTGGTTGATACTTGATAGAGTCCCAAGAATCCCACTTCATAAATATTTATTTTATAATTTGAAATTAAGAATAATTGACTCCCACTCCTTGGCTTGGTCTCTAGTTGGCAAGAGTTAAGTTTGAGGTCTTTCTAAATTTTTTTTTCATGATTCTTCTCATTGCAGGTGTGGATTGTTGGAGTCGGTTAAAGAATTGCAGGAGACCTTGGCAACTCGTTGGTATGAGTCATTTCAACTACCTCCATGGTGGTGTTTGAGTTTTTTGTTGTGTTATCTGGGATTGATTTTCTTTGGTTTTTGTTGAACTACTTTGACTATTTGTGGTTGTATGTATCTACTGTGTGGAATCTCTGTTTTGTTGTTGTTCACTTGCTTGATATAAAGAAAGTGTGGATTGTTTGAGTTTATTGTGTGGAATCTCTATTTTATAATTTCTTTTTGATGTTGTAAAAGTTTGATTTTATTGCTGTGTTTTCTGGGATTGGTTTGGTTGAACTACTTTGACTATTTGTGGTTGTAACCATTGAGTGGATCTGGATTGTGATCTTTGTTTTGTTGTTGTTCACTTGTTTGACACTTGATACTTGTTGAATCTTCTATGTTTACCTTTGTATGTGAGGATATTATATTGGTCAAGGATGTTATTCTCATGACTCGAGTATGTCCAATTGAGACCCATAATTTAGGCCTTGTTTGGCATCTCTAATCTTTTTCTGACAGACCTTTCGAAATAGAGTTATTAAAAAAAGAGCCATAAAAAAAAGAGGCTAGAATAAAAAAACGTATTTGGTAATGAACAAATCTACTTTAAATAGACCGTTTGGTATGCCCTCTATTTGCCTCTTTTTAGAGGATTTGAGAGCGATAGTTTCTGTCATTAAGAAAAAAAAAGAAGGGACATTCTTTTATGCCAATATATGAACAATTATAGATTATTATGCTATTTCAATGTTGCTTTAAAAGAATTTTATAAATACAATTGATATGCCAATGTGTATGTCAATTTTTCACCCCAAATGTTTTTCAACATGGGGTTCAATGCCATAGTTAAATTAAACCTATAAATGCAGTCCTCTCTGTGACCCCAGCTTCAAACCACGCTTAAATTAGATTAGATGGTCAGGTAAGGGATGGGTTCAGGTTTGGCTGAAAATTCATCTTTTGCTCAAAAGCTGAATTTTAAATTACAGTCAGGCTTTTGTCAAATTTTATGCAACCCATGGAGAGGAACCCCATGAGGTGCCATGGCAAAATATTGGAACTAGATCAATGTCAGGTAGGATGGGTTTCAGGTTGGATTTGTGTGGATTTTGCAGAGTTTTCCTATGCCAAAACCCAAAATCCAATACCCTAAACAAAACCAAATTGAACCCCCAAATATCATCTCCTACTGTAAATCTCACCTATTTTTTTTTTTTTTTTTTAAACTTCATCTATCCTAACAGCCATCATCATCATCTTTGCCAAATTAGAACCAAACAAAATCCAACCCATCATCTCTCTCCATTTCCAACTCACACAATGGATCTTATCCTCCAGCTAAATATCAAATATGGTACTCTTGCAAACGACCTCCCTCCTCCCCCAAGTTGAGAGCTACATGAAAACCTACACCTCCATCACCCACATCAAGCTCTTTTGACAACAACCCCACCATTCTCTCCGCCTTCGCTAACACCAACATCTCCGTCACTGTCACCTTCTCCAATGGCGACATCCCCTCCATCTCCAAGCTCCCCGCCGCCCAATCATGGGTCTCCTCCAACATTTCCCCCTTCTTCCCTGCCACCAAGCTCGCCCAAATCGCTGTCAGAAATGAAAGCATCGCCACAGCCGACAAGAACCTCATCGCCCACGTTGTCACGACCATGAAATCCCTCCATTCCGCCTCGCCGGAATCTCCACTGTTGCCGTCACCACCTCACATTCCCTTGGCATTCTCTCCTCACATTCCCTTGGCATTCTCTCCATCTCCGAGCCGCCATCGTTCTGTCCTTCATCTTCTCCCTTTTGGTCTTTCGCTAAAATGCGTTTTTGGCTTTCGTCCCCAACAAACGATGCTTTTATTGGAAGGATTTTCGTTGGAAATAAAAGACTGTCTAGGGGCATTTTTGTCTTAAAAAATGGGCTCCGCCTCTACTTTTTCCACAGATTATGCCTCTGATTTCCACATGCCCAGATTTGGGGCATTTCATTTTAAGAGGCTTTGCCTCTATTTCTCTAGAGTGGGCAGAGGCTAGAAGTCACTGCCAAACACCTCTAATCTCAAAACCTCTACCCGCGTTAGAGAAATAGAGAATTAGAGGAAAAAAATAGAGATGCCAAATAGGGGCTTAGTCTTGGTTGTGTTGATGATCAAATCCTATCTTATTTAAAAACATGGGTTACATCTTACATCTAGAGAAAACGATGGGAATATCCTTGTACTATGCTTGCATCCTTGAGGTCAAAGACAGCAGAATTGATTAGGACCTGATCTATTTGAATGTGCACTGCATCCTTCAACTTTGGGCCTGTAAATGTGAGGTCAAGTTTCAGTCATCGAAACCCTATGTATGATGGACTAGATCATGGATAAACCATTGGGCTTGGACATGTAAGGGCCATTTTTGAATCATGATCTTGTAGTTGATGCACATCATTTTGAACCACCCTACAAAATGGTTAATAAAAATATTGGATGGAGTAGAATTTATATCTTCCAATCTGTCTTTGAGGATATTGGAAGATTGAGGTGGGTCCATCAAGCCAATGGCGCAGTTCAAAAAAGCTTGGGTTTCATCCCATGAAATCAATTTGGTGTTTGAGATTGTTGATTTAGTTCTTAATCCTCAATAATGTCAGACTATAGAAATCCTGACCCTTGGATTGGCAGGCTACAAATTTTAAAGGTAAAAAATGCGAGCACTAGATTGTCCACACTTTGATACAGAAAATTGGATGGCTAAGATTTTCCAAGATTTGAGTTTCAGACATTGTTCATTATATGTGCTTTTGGAATGGATTCATGGAGATAAAATATTTTCTGATCATCGGTGAACGGCTTGGTTGGTCTAAATTCAACGCAACTCATTCAAGTGTTATATTTTGGCCTGACCTGTAGCGGAGGCAGCATTTTCATGTATCCACTATCCAAGTGTGATTGATAAATCCTTCCCTCAGATCTATCCGAGCTCTAATTCATGTTTCTCTAGTGAGGCTAGTGGTAAGGTGGCGAGTGTATTCTGTGATGTCGCTTTTAGAGCCTCAGATGGAAATGCTGGTTTTGGTTTTGCTATTTGGGCTGGTGACAATTTGATTCTTGCATGTTCAGTGGGTGGCCCAAAGGTCTTTTTAGCTAAAGAAGCATAATCAAGGGCTATTCTTTCAGCCATGGTTATACTTAGACAGTAGGATTTTCAAAAAATCCAAATTTGTCAGATTCATTGGAGGTGATTCAAGCATTGAAGGGTGGCCTTGATTGGTTGATCCCTCCTATTCTTGATGATGCTTTGGATTTGGGTAAGTTTTTTTAGGGTGTTTTTTTTTATAAATTTTTTTCTCATGTACCTAGGAAGCTGAATTTTGTTGCTCATTGGTGTGCTAGGTCATATGTGGATGAGGTCCAGGTTGTTTCTCCCCTTTCTCTTGCTTAATGGGGGCTGATTTTGTTGATTTGGGCTCTCTTTTAATGAAATTTGACTTTCTTAACAAAAATAAAATTAAAGAAAGTGTAACATTCTGATGCGGAGGACGGACCGAGGCAGGGTGGGTAGTGATGAAGATGGAGAGGGAGGGGGAGAGGGAGGGGGGGATACCTGAATGGATAGGTTTCACGACCAATGCCTCATGCCATAACCTTTCACAAGTGAGAGCTGATTGCAGAGACCAAAACACTCAATTCTCGTTTTCATTGATCATATTCTAAAGCCAAAAGAATGCATTACATTGTTATACAGGGAGTATAAAAATCTAAAACTAACCCAGACCATCCAACAGGTATATGACCGGGATTAAGACATCTAAAACTAACACATAATCTATTAAAATAAACTAAAACAAGTCTTGAAATAAAATAAAACAAAAACTAATTGGGCTGTTAGGTCGGCTGGGCCCAAAGGATCAATCAACCCATGGGGACCATGGGTCCATCCTACATTAACTCTCCCCTTCTTGGAGATAACTTGACCTCAAGTTCTATAAATGTCCTTCAGGATTGAAAATCAAACGAACAAACTTCTAATTTCTTGCTTCACTTCTTCTAGTATAAGTTTCTTTTGTTTAGCGAAAAAGAAAATCATTTTTGAAGAAATCAGACCTATTTGCAGAAAGCCATTTTCTACAGTCTTCTAAAAGAGACAGGAGTACATTCCATTGTAGAGATTTTTTCACTCCCAAGTCCCGCGGCCTTTTTTATGTTTTACATTAGAATAATACCTTCTATCACTTAGAACGTCCAAAAATGTAAATCCTAGGCTTACCAATGGACTAAAAATTCCTTTTCTCATACCAGCTAGCCTACATACACCATCATCAAGTGAAAAATAAAATGGAAACCATCTATAAACATGCACACATCCTTCATTCCATTTTCCCCTAAACTATCTTATCCTCAATTTAAAAATGCAATTAAGAACTGTAAAGAAGGCTGCGGTAAGTAGAAGACTCGAACTCACTCACTTTTACTTGCATTACTATTCACTCACTTTCACGAATCAATTCATATATGTACTGTAGAGAAGGCATATATATATATATATATATATATATATATATATGGTAGAGAAGGCTGTAGAAAGTATGTGGCTTGTAACGGTAAGGAAAGCTTGTAGTGGATATATATATTAACTAAAATACTAGCTTGACTTGGAATGCTATGCCACCATTAGACTCTCTTTGCTGGTGCCATATATCTCGAACCCAGCATTTGATGATTTCAACCAAACTGTTAAACCGTCAAAGTATCGGATATTGAATTTGGTTACTCTCGATTGAGTCCAACATTTTATGTTCTGACCATACAGGCTTGTGTCTGGCACGTTTGGTGACAATTGATGAATCTGCAGATTTGAAGGTTCCTTGGTGCAAAGGGGTTTCTCATTGAGAATTTGTTCAGTTGAGAATTTCACATCAACATTGTTGCCTATAACTGAGAAAAATCAGATGTGTCATGAATCCACAAAAAAAGAGAATTTCCAAGTAGTATGGGAGGCGGTTAGACTTGAAAATCTTTAAAAATGAGGATTTCTGTTGGTCCAAATCATCAGGAACATGTGTTTTTCACGGGTTTAAGAAAAATCGAGGAGGAATCTCTGAAGATTTGATTACTAATAGTAATCTAATAACTTTCCTTAAGACCAAGTCGTAACCTAATCAACTGGGTTAGCTCTGTGCTTTGGCTGAGTGTCAACGTAGTCCTAACAGGTTAACTGAGTCTAGCCACAACTCGTTTTAATCTAGTCTGGGTGGTTCCGCAGTTTTTCCATCAATTGACTTCAAGTTTTACAGAGTCCCATCCCACCAAATTTTTGGTACAATGCGTGAAAGTGTTCATGTTAGTGTCTGGTCCATGGTGAACACAACCCAAACCACACAGTTTTGGGTTAAATATGAGCAGCACCATTGGCTTTCCTTGGAACAAACATAAAGTAGATAAAGGGACACAAAAAATTAATTTTTGTAGTTGGCCTTATTAATGAGTCCATAAGTCTTGATCCACATCTGGAATACGTAGTCATGTGAAGGCCCATATCTTAATTGTTTTCTTAAGTCCCTAAATCCCCTTGGGAATGTGTATGGCCAGGGTGACGGAAGGCTAAGGCATATTCCAGCCCAGCCTAACGTTAGAAACGCAAGCCCATATCCAGCCAATATGGGCAGATATGGGCCAATAGAAGCTCATAAACTCTAAGATGATGATTTGAGGGCCCCAGAGTGGGTAATGGCCCAACAACATATAACCAAGTAATACAACCATGGGTGATATAATTTATGTAGTACAACAAGGCTATGCCAATTGGTATTATGGATTTATGGTTGAAAAGCTTAGAAGGTTACCAAAAGAAGCTACTCAGGCAAGTTTGGCCCATCACTTTGTGGGACTTCTGTAAACTGACCCAATTGATGACTTATGTAACCAACCCAAGTTAACTTGGCCAAGGCAGGACAAATCAGAAATGCAGTGCTCCCGATCAACCCCACATGGGAGCTCCAGACTGCAAGTATTAGGTAGTTTTCAATATTATGGTCAAATTCAGGTCTAGGTTGGGTATATTACGGGTCACTTTCAGTTTTGGTTGTTCCTTGCCTACCTTGGCTCTGATCCAAATTCAAATTGGACTTAGAATCTCAGGCTTAACCCCAAGCCAACCGCAACTTGAAAATGTGGCTACAATTGGACACAAACCCATTTGCACCACTAAATTAATGGATGTAATTAAATGAGTTGGGTTTGGGTCAAGTCAATGGTATACCTTGAGAGAGTTGATAAAAGCCAACCCTACCAGCCAATCCGGACTTGCCTGACCGGCAAATGATCCACACAACCAGACCCACATAATATATGGGTTGGCCAGGGGTCAAGTTATACTAACCTGCATTTAAGTGGGTCGGATTGGGGTCAACCCATTTACCTCGCATGACCCACATATGATATATTTTTTAATTTTTTATGAAAAATATATTTTATTCCTATTATTTTTGCTATAATATTTCTGTAGTCTTTATTTAAAAATTATATACCATACTCAAGATATAGAATAATTTCTTCTTTTTTTCTTTTTTCTCAAGTAGCCCTTGTTAGCTTGCTTAAGAGTGGTTTTTTTTTTTTGCTCTTCTCTCTTAGGAGGATTGTGGCTATGAAGAAAATACAATGGATATGACATAAATAAATTAAAATAATCAAGTAATGGCTCCGTTCATTCTAGTTTCCATGCTATTTTCTCCTTAAGTTGGGAAAAAACAGAGAAAGGCCAATTACAGGATCATGATCCAGGCCTGGGCCTAAGTTTTCAACACAATAACTGTTGAAATTAGTTTTGATTTAAGATTCTATTTGAAAACGTTAGGCTTATCATAACCCATGCGTAGCTTGTCCTTATTGCCTATCATGATAGGTTTTAAATTGCACCAATTGAATTTAGAAAGTTAAGGAGTGTTCATTTATATCTTATCTCATTTTTACGAATTAACTTATTGGTTTGGGTGTAATTTAAACTTTGGGTATGGTTAGAGCCTAAGGTGATTCCTTGTAATAACTTTAGGTTTGGATGTAAGTTATGCAGGTCAACCTGACCCGTAGTAACCCGCAATGACTATGTGGGTTAATTTGAGTCGAGACGAATTGACCCACAATGGATGCGGGTTAGGAGTTCTTGACTCATTTAATAAACGAGTTGGATGCAGATTTGGAGCATCTGATATGTTTAACAATTAATGGAGCAACCCCTTTAGCCTGGCCTAACCCGTTTGCCACTTCTAGATTCCTTGGCAGAACTTTGACCATGATTCAGTCCAAGTTTTGTCACACTTGATGCCATAAATTCTGGGTATCCCGCTCTTTTGACGAGTCCTACAACTCCTTCACTGTGAATATTTCTTATATATGGGTTATTTTCTAAGGAGTACTTCTCACTGATTGCATGTGAGGTGAAATCTTAAGCTTACTTGCAACTCACTTAGATAAATAATCTCATTTAAATCACCATAATAATTGAAGGTTTATACCAATAATGAGTATAATTCATATTAGTGTCAAATTAGGATGAATGCTAATTCAGGGGGCAATGAGTGAGTGTCGGGGGTTTCATTTGAGACATTTTCTCCTCTGCATAATTTCACCATGAGACACATGACTTGGTGGAGCCCACTATATGATCATCTGAAATGGACCACCACCACCACTACCACCACTTGTCTTGGATGCCATCCAGTCTGCTCCTATCCGAATGGAATGGACACTATATCTCGAGTGAATTTTTTTTCTTCTAGTTTAAAACCGCTAAACTTGTGAGCCAGAGACCGAGGGATGGGCTCATTGGATTCAATAGAATTTCATTTCTAGGATAGTCAAAACTGGATCTTTTGATCCCCATCACTCTCGTGATTCGTGGAGCCCCAGGTGGGCTCTAATAGTTGTCTCACAGGCGTCTTACATGGAAGTGTCTCGCTAGGAAGCACTCCTCACTTTATAATACATAATACATAATAACAATAATATATTATATTATTAATTTATAATAGGAATTTTGACCATACGGCTATCCTAAGACCTGGCATTTGCCTGCCTACCAACTATTTAAGTTTAAAAAATTAGTGCGATATCCTAGGGCCATTAGACATCGCACAATGCGATATCCTACATCCATAGTACATCGTACTATTTTCCTTTCATTGATAACTTGTTTAGCTCCCTTTTTTTATAAAAAAACTCTGTAGAATTTTTTTAAACTTCAACCTCTGATGGCCAAATATCAAGTCTTAAGGCTGCCATATGATCAAGTCTTCAGTTATTGGTGGGAGATGCTCTTGTGAGAGCATCTCTGACCTTACTATGAGAGATTGAGTGGGGGCTCTCACATTTAAGTTATTGGCATTGGATATGGATGTGAGGGCCCCCACCCTATCTCTCATAGTAAGGTGAGAGCATCTTTCATATGAGCATCTCCCTATATATATAAATATATATAGGGGCCTCTTATCCTCAACTTGAGCTGAGGATAAGGGTGTCCACTCAATATTGTCTGGGGCCCACTTGGGGAACCACATGGGAATGGGGATGTGGGGATTTGAAGGACACACGTGGGCCCTCCTCTCTATAAAAAATCAGCCCCATCCCTAATCATCATCACCTCCGGCTGGGCCATAAAAGTTTAACAGTGTATAATCCATTCTGATGGGTGTCACTTGATCCAACAATCTAGTTTAATCGAATGTGGCCAAATTTTGGTGGACATATGAAATTCAGGGGGATCCTGTGTGTGGTCCATTGGATGGACCAAACATTGAGCCCCACCCTAGGCAACGGACAACCCTCTCCCATTAGCTCAAGCAAAAAGGGCTAGCATATAGATGGGAGACGCAATGGGTCCCCGACTTCCTCTCATAGTAGTGTGAGATTTACTTTCATAGAAGCATCTCCCTTTATACAGGGGCAAACCCACGTTTGTGGCTCCTCTTCCCACATGTGGGCTACCTAGGTCCCAACCCCCTTGGCTGGGGTACCAAAAAAAATATAGGGGTGCTACTCAAATGTAGTTTTTAAAGTATATATGATAATGCAAGATCCGGGTGGTGTCACAAGGTTAAACGTCAGTAGATGACTTAAGGCTTCATACATAAGCAATCATCAATAATTTAAGAGGTGGTCAAAGATGATTACATAAGATCAATGACAGAAGATGGAATCTAACCCAATGTAGTGAGATCAGATGTTCCAATGCCATCAGATTTTTAAGGGTAGACATAAGCAAGTGACGATTGTATCATTTACATTAGAAATGTATAGAGAAACAAGAAGACCTTGACCGTTTTCAATGTAAGAGTTTAAGTTAGCATATTCTTAAATGGAGAATATTCAAGTGCATCCATCCCTCACCATGTCTTTTGTACTTGAAACTTCCTCAAAAGGAGTGTCCCTCACCACAAATGGTGAGGGATGGATGCACTTAAATATCCCCCTCCTTCTTAAATAATAATAAAGATGTTGGGCGCGATGGTGAAACCCGACCCGACCCAGAACCCATTTCTCACTAAGTTTATGTAACCTGGCTTGAAGTTGACACCCAGCTTACATGGGTTAGTAGCAGGTTTGTAAATCCGAACAGATGCTTAGGCGGGCCAGGTCAGGTTTGATCTGTCTCATGCTAAGGTGCGGGTTGGACTACACCTGCAAACCCCATCCAAGCTCGATCCATTTATACCTAAGCCGACCCAATTGCCATTGGTCGTGAAGGAACCTTAATTGACAATGAATTAGAACCTGATCAGAGCTGTGTAAATAGAAATCAGAAACGGTAGTTTGAACGGCCTTTAGCCGTTTCTGTTTTGAGGCGGGCTCAAACCAGAGCCGTTTCAAATGGAAAAAAGCCCTTACTGCATTGTTGTTCCCTCTTTGCTTTATTCCCTTCGCGCCAATCTTCTAAAGCGTGCTTAAAACTTTTTACCTCATTCCCTTCACACCCAAATCCGCATACCTCGTTTCCTCCCAACGAATCCGACATTCTCTGAGGAGGAGCGGAGAAGAGGATCCGGAGGATTCCGGACTGCTCTCAGGTTCGAAATAACTGAGAGGATCCGGGCACTGCTCTCAGGTTCTGCGTACCGAAGAAGGTCAAACAGAGAAAGAAGAGCTTCTGTGGGTGCACAACAACGATCGGAGAAGAAGGGTTTGGGTTGCTCTCTTGCCTGTTTTCTCATTACTCTTCCTTCGTTTCTGATCAGATCTGTTGGGTTTTCAAAGGTTTTGTGATTTGCTCTTTCTCATTCTGTGTATATATTCCATCTAATGATTTTTTCTTCTTCTTTGTTTGTTTTGTTCTCGTTTTTTGGGCTTAGATTTCAGTTTTCCTCAGTCTAATTGTGTTTTATTCAGTTTTTGTTGCTTAATCCGAACTGAATCTTTGATTATTTGCTTCTTACATTTGCGATTGGGGTTTTTTTCGAAGTTTCGTTCTGCTGTATTTTGTATTGTCTTTGTTTTTAAGGTTTTTGGAAATTTCGTTCCTCTACCAAAATCATTTTCTTTTCTTTCTTGCCAAAGCAGTGAAAGCAACTCTTCTTAATAAGCTTTTCCTTATCTTCCTCTGCAAGGATGGTATGAATTTAGCTTTAGCGGAAAGGTATTCTTTCTTGTTATCCCTTTTTTTTTCCAGATCTGAACTTTCCATGCTATTTGTAATCATGAAATTAATACTGCAATATCGTGAGGCTTTCTATTTTGGCTTTGATGCTTATATCAGGAGTTAAGGTGATTAGATGATCCCCAATTCGTGGGTCATGGTTCATCTCGTGTGAAAGATTCTGGTTCGGACCGTTCGGTGTCAGTCGGGGTTTATCTCATGTCAATGATCCTGCTTTATATCTTTCAACCATATATCCAAACTTTTTTAATACATCAGCGGACCAGATTTACAAATTCAAGACGCTAGTATGATAGACTTTTATCGTTATCGGTCTCGTTACCTTTTCGTCTCGATCCGGATCCTCTAAAACCACACTCCACTACAAGGTTGGAGAGGCCTATCATTATTCATTGAACATGAATTTTATTTTATTTTTTTTTTTATAAGAATGAGGAACCCGTCGACCCCTTTACAGTTGATCATTGGTAAAAAAAAAAAATCCTGATAGACAGCACTACTCAGTGAGATCAGTGAGATTTAATCATATGGTGAGTGATAGTTCTGTAAAATTAGACTTGGTGTCTGTTGTTGCAGTGTAAGTGAGATTGGTCAGTGTTTGTTGTGCTGACCATGATTTTAGTGAGACTAATGGATGTGATTAGGTATTTTCTGCTCAAATTTTTCTGTTTTCTTCCTTACTAGGTTTAGATCTAGTAGTTGTATTGTCAGTCAAATTAGCCTTTGAAACCATCTTCTGATTGTTGTTTAATTGAGATTGATACATATGGTTCTGGTTTCTCTGCTTTTTGTTTCTGCATTTTCTTCCTTACTAGGGTTTTAGATATTGCTGTTGTATTGCAAGTGGGATTAGTTTCTAAAATGATCTTCTGATTGTTGTTTAAGTGAGATTAACACATGGTTCTGGTTTTTCTGTATTTTTTTCCTTACTGGGGTTTTAGATCTTCTTGTTGTTAATGTAAGTGGGATTAGTCTCTGTAATACTCTGCTGATGATTGTTTAAGTGACATGAACGCATAGGGCTTGCATTTTTTATGCTTTATGGAATTTTTTAATAAAAGGCACGAGCCTTGGACACACTGTCATTTTCTTCTTTTGTGCTTAAGCTCTGTTCATCTTTGAGGGTCCAAGGGATGCTCCTATTGTTATTTTCTCCATTTTCAACAGATGAGGCTTCTTATTTTTATGTGATATTGGATATAGGATCAAGGTTTCAGTACATTTGCCAATGTTTCCCTTTCATGCCATGCCAGTGGCATTCTGTTGTTCTTCTTGTGGTTATTTAAGGACATCGAATTTTTTGAGCTTTAACTCTAGTATATGGTTTCTGAGGGTTTTTTTTTTTTAAATAACATTATATACTTAATTAAAAAAAAAACACCCAATCCATAGTAACTAAAGTACCCAAAAATATACCAACTATAGAGTCGGTTGAGTGGTATATACTCCCCATGTCTTGTGTTTCGAACTACCCTAAATTTATTTGGTGTGTGTTTGTATGAATTTAGCAGTCAGCCACCTCAAAAATACGCACATCATTAAAAAAAAAGTGCCAAAATATGACATCAGCAAAAATATTCTAGTATGGATCCAGGCTGATATCTTTATGGGAAATCCAAATTCCTGTTAGACCCTATTCTTGAATTTCTCAACTTCTTTGTGTGATTGAGGTTTCTATATGAAGGTCATTAACATAGCCATTTAGAGTTTAGAATGTTAATTCTCATTTGGAAATTCTAATAGTAGAGTTTAGAAAATAGGTTGAACTTTGTTGATGGCATTCATAATTCTGTAGACAAGACAAAAATTTCTCAAATTCTAACCATCAGAAAGACCTTATAGTTGGCATAAGTTGCATCTTACAGAGCTGTTCTATGTAAAAACAAGTGTTATAAGTTTCATCTTAGCTTCATGTTTAGCTATTTACAAGTTCTAAAATTTCAAAGAATGCTTGTACTTTTCATAGTTTGTAGGTCATATTATTGGCTTATATTAAGGGTACGTAAAAGGATTATGAAATCTGACTACTAAAAAGACTCAAGTTCACTAATTACTGCTAATTACTAGATTTAAGGCCATGAATGGAAGGCGAATAGAAAATTTTTACTTTAGCTTTGGCTATCCATAGACCCATCAATCCACAGGTTCGGTCTCCATCCATGAAGATTTTGACTAATTTTGAATGGGAGAGGAGCTACCAGTATGAGATAGGGTACGTAAAAGGATTATGAAATCTAACTACTAAAAAAACTCAAGTTCACTAATTACTGCTAAGTACTAGATTTAAGGCCATGAATGGAAGGCGAATAGAAAATTTTTACTTTAGCTTTGGCTATCCATAGACCCATCAATCCACAGGTTCGGGCTCCATCCATGAAGATTTTGACTAATTTTGAATGGGAGGGGAGCTGCCAGTATGAGATACCTGTCTTGTCTAGAATACTCTCTGATGGAACTGAGGTCTGCTTCTGCTTCTCCTTTTTGGTTTTGGGGTTATGATGATTTCTGGGTTTTTGGGATTTCTTTGGTTTGAGATTTGGTTTTGGTGATTTTGGGTCTTTCTTATATATCTTTATGTACAATGAAGGGAGAAAAAAAAAATTCAACATGAGATTGAGATGAGATAAGTGTTGGGGTATCCATCCAAATTTGAGGTCTTGCATTCAAATGATATCTATTGTATGCATATTATTCTTAATTTTTGCAGGCCAAAGTCATGTCCTAGATTGAATATAACCCCCCAAAAGTCTTTGCCAATTTTAAACAATTCTGACCAAGTTTATAGTGTTGCCTGTACTCTGTTGACAAAGAAAACCATACCATACCATGGTTTGTCATTGTGGAATGTGGCAACTATTTACATTAGTATCAGAACTGTGCCTATTTACGTAGCATATACAATCATACCTTAATTGTGATAATGTGGAGCTCTGGTAAAATTATATGCTTAGAAAGTGAAGCAGTTTAGGTAGAGATATAGATGTTCTAATAGTGATAATGTGGAGCCACTTTCCTTTTTCCCCTGAATTTATCAAGTGTTTCACATCTGGTTCTCAAAAAAGCTACAGAGAGGCCTGAGGTAGCTCTTGCGAAGTTAAGGGAGATAAAACACAAGATTGATCGAAGGGCCAATGCCCAGGATTGGCATAATAACACCGTCTCATTGAAAGATGCTGTTAAGATTCTCGAGGGACCTTTTAAAGTGAGGTTCTTTTATATCTGGCAGTACCCTGTTTCAGGGGTTCATACCTTTTGGGATATAACTTCTCTATCCTTATTGACAGGGCAAGCAGGGTCCGGTTGAACACATATATAGAAGAGTTCTGTTCATTTATAATCCCCATCACCTTGAGCATGCTGGTTATGTTTGTGCTGAAGCTCAGGCATGTGTACTTGTAGGCGGATCACGTGGGGGCAGCAATAGAAATTTATGCCTCTTGACATTCTTTTTTTCACTGGAGTTCTGTAATTTCAATCCATCTTCCACTTGAAAATCCTTTTGTGTTTCATACATATGGCATTTCTTGTTTCACTCCTTGGTGATTACTAGTGCAGGGTACAGATGGTTCAAGATTTGGAACTTCAAGGCCGCCTACTTGTGAGGGGGATCACCTCCATTATATTGTATGATGTCAATTTTATTCTTATTGGTTGTCTATGCAAAAGAATCTTTAAAATTTGTTATTTTTTTCAGTTTCAGCTGATGTAGTTTGTTATTTTCTTTATTATGAATCATTGTAATGATCCTGTAAATTCTTATGCAGCTGGGGGAAGATTTAGAGGTAGAAGGGGCATAATTCTTTGGTTGGAAGTACTAAAAAAATTCGCTTGAGTCCTTTTAAGGGATACTGTGGTCAGTTATAAATGTTAATGGTCAATCTGTCCGTGTCGAATTGGAGTCCCAAATGAAGGTTGTAACAGGCAAGTCCTCTTCTTTTTCTTTGTCGTTCTTTTCCATCTTGCTTCTCATATTGTGCAGTGAATTGCAATATGACTTCTGATACTGTGTCCGTTGCAACTCCATTCCGGTAATGCATTGTAACTTTTGCTATTGTCAGATTCCAATGAGAAGGAGGAGCTACACTTTTTTATGTTTAATGATGATGAACACCAGTGACATCGTTAAGTATTCTTCTTTCAGGTTTCAATAATTGCTGTTTTAAATTATGTTTTTGTATCCCTGAATCTTTTGCTAGATGCCCTTTTACTTTGGCAGTGAGAGAGGCGAAGGAAGAAACTGGTTTGGACATTAAGAATGTTGAGTTCCTATCACAACCCAGTCCGCCCAGCAAATATTGTCTGTCTGATACGGCTTGGGCCCTGTGGACTCTGGCGCAATTTTTCCTCAAGGTTTTGTCCTTTTGAGACCCAAAAAGCGTCTTAGTAGACTTACAACAGGCGTGAACATATATTAGCCCAGGCTCTGGACAGTATCTTGACGATGTGGGATGTCACGTGGCCCCTATATATCAAAAAATAGAATCAATGTAAAATCTGATTCACACCATCATGACATTTTTTTTAATTAAAATAAAATAAAATTGATATAGCTAATACGATAATAAATATTACAGATACAATGAATACACATTGATTATTTGTGTATCCAGTGAAGGGCCAGATACAAATAGAATCGGTATACTAATTAGTATTTTATTTTAAGTAGGGCTCTTTCATGTGAAATTCCTTATGTGAGGCTTTGGTCACCTTGTGAAGTTGGATCCAACTAGTGATCTCATTTGACATTGCTATATTATAATCCACAGCCTGCATTTGCATTTTAAAACTATATTTCAAAGAAGTTGATCTATTTCATTTGTCTGTATCATATGGTTAAAACCTGAATCTTATGCAACTAGATTCATATCATAGACCATGATAACAAAATTACCAAAAGAAAACACTATATATATAGCCTTTGATGGATCTTGGTCAATAATCAGACGCCACATGTCCTTTGAGATTTGGAGTGGGACCCGTTTCTATAAGGTATTGTACTTTTTATGTGGCAACTAGGTTACTAGGCACTAGAATATTTGACATTTTGTGGGGACATGACATTTTTCCCGTGTTCATTTTGAGGGGGTTGCTCAGGTTATTTTCATATCCCAATTCCCATGTAAAGAGAAGGCTACAATCTTCACCTGCTTACGTGCAGACGTAGGTCATCTCATGACTTTTGGCACTGTGATTTAGTGACGTTGGACCTTGCACAGGTTGCAAAAATGGCATTAGATTATTTGACTCTAATAGCATAATTGTCTAATTTTCTCAAAAACTTGAATGGTTCATTCCAATAATTCACAGTTTGATTCGCAAACTATTTTCACACACTTTTCTAACCTGGGTCTTATAAATCCATCATTTAGATAAACTGAAGAAAGCATGTGATTCTGAAGCACTGCAGCAAAAAAAAAATGTCAATGTGTTACTCTAAGTAGAGTTAGTCTCACTTTAAAATTGATCGCCTGTAAATATGCAATTTAACTTTGTTTTTTATTTTAACTATTTGTTTTATACCCTACAAATCTGATGGTGGCCCAATTTTTTTTTTTATGAACTAAAATCTGGCCCAAAACTAATATATGGCACTAAATTTGTGGTATGAATCTTAGATGCATGCCCTGCAGAGAGATTTGTAGCATTGACACTGGCGAATTAGTTCAAAAAACATGCCAAATTGGATCTCCGAATACATGAATCCAAAAGTGAATCAAATGATCCTACTCCATGGAGTTTTTTAATGAAGTTAATCTCATAATAAAAATTAGTCAAACTGTGAACTAGGTAAACTATACATAATAAAAGCCACTTACCATAAAAACAGGAAAAAAAAAATCATTCTGAAATGACCCACCCATGATGCAGCCCAGCCAATGAAAATCTAGATTGCTGCAAGGAGAACCCCCATCAGATAACAGTCCCCATGATTCAGACATCTTGAAAAAGTTTCAGTTGTAGAAGATGATCCAAACTGTTCGATTTTGTGGGGTATCATCTGGGTTTGAGTGAGACCACTGGTTTGCATAGGCCCAGATCCTAATTGAATTAACACACATACTCATACTTTGTAAACTAAAATTTGTGAGTACTGACTACAACTCTGTTTTACCCAACATCAAAGAATCGCCAATCTCGTATGCCGGAACACCAGTCCCCAATGTTTCGATTGAGATGGGGTCCAAATCATTCATGGGCTTGTTTTTCATTCAAACTAGGCTCAGTTCAAGCTTAATTTAGAGCCAATTCGAACTACTGCCATTAGTCTACCGACTACTACTTCCCAATTGCCAATTCCATACACAAACTTGTCATATCGTTCCTAAATAGTAGTCCACCTACAAGGACAACAGCTCCACTTAATTTTTTTTTGGGTACCCCAGCGAAGGTACTGGGATCCAAGAGAGAGCCCACATACACATTGGAAGGAGAAAGCCAGCATACACATGGGAAGGTCACTCACTCAAGTGGGAAAAAGGCCACACAAGCGGAAAAAAAAGCTCGCACAAGTAGGAAGAGGTGATTCCCAGGATTTGCACACTGGCAGAAAGTGCGAAAGAGGTCACACAAGCAAAAAGAAAGCCCTCACAAGCAAGGAAGAGGTGACATTCCTGGGATTTGAACCCCAGACAGCCAGGCAGGAACTGACGCCCCACTTAACATCACATCTGGGTCTTCACAGCATTCTATTAATGATCATCCATGCTTACCAGGTCCAAAATGGGTAACTCTAAAATGGTCTTGCTAACCACTTCCCTTTCTGTTTTTCATGTTTACTATGACGGAAGAACCATCAAATTACACTGGGGCTTCTAAATCATCAACTTGGCGCCATGCTATGCCAGAAGAGTTTTCAACACTTCAAAGATGGTGCCTTGTGGTCTCTGGCTCTACTAAGAATGTCGTTGGTTGCTGGCGGGTATTTAAGATCGCTCCATTGCTCGGTATAAGGCCAGAATAGCTGCCAAGAATTTTCATCAGGAGCAAGTCCGCAAGAGGAATTGATTACGCAGAGAAGTTTAGTCCAGTTGTTAAACACACAACTGTTCGGGTGGTTCTTGCTTTAGCCGTTCATTTTGGATGGATTCAACAGGGTGTGACCAATGCTTTTCTACATGGGCTCGTTCAAGAGGACATCAATATGGTCCAACCCCGAGTATTTGATTTTCCCAGTCACATCAATAAACTCCACAAATCTCTTTTTTGGTCTAAAGCAGGCTCCTTGAGCATGATTTCTAGAGGTTTTCTAACTATCTCATTGGGTTGGGTTTTTAGCAAACACTGGTGAAGCCCTGCACGTGCCTTAGAACACATAGTTACGTTAAGATGATCTAAAAAGAAACAAAGGAGTTGAAATATGAATTCATAGTAATGATCCTAATAAATTTTTTTTTTTTTTTTTGCAAATTGAGCCATTTACAATCGCACTTATTGTTCTTATGAAATAGTAGAAGCTTCATTAGAAAAAGAGAATATAAAAGAACAAGATGCATGTAAGGAAAATGTCTGGGAAAAAGCTACAGGCACACAAACTTCTTGTTTTATGGCCACAAGTGATTAGGCAAAATCAGTCCAATAAACCAAGCACCAAGCAACATGGCCAGCACATTACAACCACGATCTCATAGCTTCAGCATTTGTAACCAAAGACGATATAATCTCACAATGTATGACAAAAACCAAGCATTTTCTCCAAGGTTGATTGAAATGTAAGTGACAAGACTGAGATGACATAAATCTGCCGCGTTGCATGGTGGAAGTGTTTGTTACTTTCCTCTTGAAGTTTTACTTAACATTCCTACAAATCAATACATATTCATAGATCAGATCACTGAATGCAGAAAATGATAGCCGAAGAAAACGGGTAAGAGCTCCAAGAGGACTTTTTTTTTGTGTCATATCTGGTCAAACTTCATACACCCTATATAGCCTTGGGGCTTGATCTGTGCTGGGCAAGAGATATAGCTAGCGCATCACTTCAAGTTTAAGAGTAAAATCCATATGAATAGAATGTCTTGTAAGTTTTATGCTATACAAAGGGCATGGTGGGCAAAAATTTATCCAAATCAGTTTTGGAGTCAATCCAACCACTTGATCATTATTGTTCCTATAGAAAAAAAAAATTTCAACATGCACTTAGGTCTCTAATAAGTGGTTCTGACCTTTTCTGCAAGTCATGTCGACTAACAACTATACTAATTTAGGATGCCAAAGTCGAGAAACAAAAATCCCATCCAATGTAGTACTTCTACAATCTTTTTGCTAAATTGATTCTGCCAAAACATGATGAATACCGACCTGTGTTAAGATGATGGATCCACCTTGGGATACAAAGAGCTTCAACTGCTTCTTCATATCCACAATTTTTGTGGTAAGTCACTGCATTTCGTCCTAAAACAGACCAAGCATATGATATAAACAGGAAGCTGTTGATGTAGATTGTGATCGGGAATTATACAAGAATGCATTATAACATATAACTATATTGCCTTCTAGTTGAATTTTTTTTGTAGTAATCATTTTTTAATCTGCTGATTCCTAGTGAATTCGATTTGTGCATTTGTCTAATTTGTGGCATAATAAATTAACGTATAGGCTCAATTTCCCCTACCTAGCAAACACGCTTTAATACCAACCTCAGAAAGACATCATGCTGAGATTCAGAATCAACGGCTCAATCTAAAATGCTTTTGGGTGTAGTGTTGGAGCAAATAATGCAATTTTAACTCGGTTCCAACTTTCAGGCCCTATACTATAAGAGTAATGGTTAACGACTCTACCCTTCTCACGAGGTTCAGTATAGTGATACTGTCTGTACATGGACATTCATTAGGACGGAAAAACTGAAATAAAAATAAATAAACAAATAAATAAAGGCGATGTGACAGAATGATGGCATGAAAAGTGAATATTCAGAAAGTTCCTTCAAGCCATATTGCTTGGACTATCTTTGCAAAAGAAAATGGCAAATCCAACTGTAACCAAATAGAAGAAATGAGAATCCATCACAAGCTTTCTACGATTGGACACTTTATCATCTTTTAGATTCTCATGACCCATGTCTCTGTTATTGTATTATTACATTTCTCGGAGTTTTTTCTTTTAAGTCTTAGAGAGGCCCTTAAATTTTATTCACTTAATTCAAGGAACATCCATGTACAAGAACAACTGCTCTTTAATTAAATTCATTAACGATACCAAAAAGTGGATAACATGCTTTCTTATGGAAGTCTTTTGCATTAAGGACATAATAATGTGAGTCTTGCCACAATGCTATCAATTGGTTTTCCTTTTTTGCCCGTGTGCGCGCATATGGTTTACTACTACATGAAAATCAAACCAACATTGAGCAAGGATAGCACACATCATACAAAAGATTGGGTTGGAAGGCATCAAAACAATGCATACCATATGATATCACATGACAAATAAAACAAAAAGAAAGGCAAAACAGACAATTAGCAACTGGGTTTTGTATCAAACAGGTATTTTTGACAACAGTTGAGACTTAAAAATTAAACAGGATGGTTCATGTTTGATTAATTACCATAGCCTCCCAGAAATACAGATCTTTGAAGCAAATGGAAGTGAACTTGATCCTGACTCTAACTTCCATAGCTTGTGGTGGAGCCAATTACACCTCCTCTATTACCAGAGGCCTGCCTGCTTACTTATCCACATCTAAAGCACAATAAAAATCCATCGATTAAACCAATTTTCAGCTGAATTGAAGCATTCGATTTCCTAAATCATTCCAAACTATGGCCCTTGTGAGCATAACACATCCACCCACCAACAAAGAATGCAAGCAGAGAAAAACTAAATGGAAACAATGAAAAAAAAAAAAAAAAAAAGGAAAAAAGAAAATCTAACCGAAAGAGGTTTGTGCGAATCAAGCGATGGAGTCCTAAAGTTTATGATTTTGATAATATCAATAAAACTAATAGGAATAAATTATATGAAAAGTCAGGAAACTGATCTCACCAAATCTATCAAAGTTATTGTTAATAAAAAGGAAAACATTGATGTTATAAATGTTAGTCAGAACCCATGAAAATATAAGGATTATAACACACACAACATGAGTTCCATATAGTTCCTAGGCTTTCATTGTCTTGATGAAACAATCAAAGTCAACTAATTTATAATTTAATATATTTGCATAAACAATTCCTATATAAAGTGACAAAATGAAAAGTCAGGAAATGGATCTCACCACTCTCTCCATTTCCTCATACTCTGCTTGCATTCAGCGATTATATCTTTTCCAACGTTCCTCCTTGGAACTTGGACCACTTGAACCACCACTTGCACCCTTCCATGACTGTGACCCATTCGGCTTTTGTAGTGGAATTGGGCAGAAAATTAATTAAACATAACAAAATACATGCAAGATTTCTTAAGCTTCAATGAAAAATTTGTGGCATATGATATTAGCATCCCAATGTATTGAGTTAAAAGACCCCTTTCTTTCACACAATGGATGCCAATTCTATTGAACTGTAATAATTCAACAATAGAATAAAGAGGGTTGCATCTTTGGAGGAAACACATACATGGCATAGAACCACCCAGAAATCCTATGCAACTCTCAAACCTGCCATGCCAGATAAGCCAAAACCATCACATTTGAATGAGCACTAAAAACTCATTTCGTCAATAAATGTGGAGTTGTAAATCAATAGTCATGCATATGTGTGTGCGTGTGTGAAAAGTTCTTATCCTTTAAAGATTCAAGTCTTTTAAAGTTTCTAAGTTACTATCTGAGATATTTAGTACCCAAAGCATAATGGAGCTACCACTTCTCCATACCTTTTCCCTTTTACTCTGGCACTTGTTTTCGGGCTTTTTAGTTTTGTCATTTTGTAAAGATTGACCATTTGGTTTAGTGTTTTATGTCAATAGGAAAAGGCAAAAAGAAAAAAGGATGATCACTTGAAAGCGTTAGAATGGATATCATAGACCCCACCATTGAGCAGCTTTTCTCATTGGCTCCATTTTCTTATTTTTACTTGGGCTACTTGCAGTTTGTCTACAATTCATCCCATATTCTTCTAATCTGAAGTTAATAATGAAAGAGTTGAACCATCCTTTTCCTGTTAATCATTTTTTAATGGTATTTTCTTGTAAATCATAAAAGAGTCGAACCACCTTTACTCTAAAATAGGATAACATTTTGGATTCATGGGTGGAAGATTATAAAGATCCAAATTTGCCATTGAAGATCTACAGTTCCAGTCAATCATCTGTATCAAGGTGTTCTGCAGTGAGGCCCACTTAGGTGATCAAATCAAGTCAAGTTCTTCAAGATTTGGTCCATCCCAATTTATGTTGGATTATAGGGTTTTTTTTTTTTGGGAATTTTTGGGCTACAAGAGGTTTGTCATTTCCTGGTCATACAAGTTTAGCAGTTTCATGTATAGAGTTTCATCAAATCTGTCAAAATCTCTCGTTTAATTCCCAAATTCAGCCAAACCATATGCTTGAAGTCCATTAAAGTACTCTTCATCAGTACTTGAAGATTGGTTAACCATTAATTTAGTTTTGAAACATTTTATTGAGAATATTCAGCAATATTTGTGGTCGTCTGGGCCATTATTTTTTATATATTTTTTATTGAGTACAGTTTTTTAGTAAGAATGACGTTCTTATGGCTGAAAAATCTAAAATTTTGCCCATATATAATTTTTATTGAGTACAGTTTTTCAGTAAGAACGACGATCTTATGGCTGAAAGCTCTAAAGTTTTGCCCATAAAATTTAATGGGAACCATTCCTCATGAGAATTCAGTGCCGCATGTTTATCAAAAAGAAAGAACCATGGGATCATATCAAAGGCACAACTACAAAACCTATAGATGAAACTAAATTGGCTCATTGGGAAACCCGATCAATTGGATCCTCAGCTCTGTATTGTATTGGATCCTCAGCTCTGTATTGTTCTAAATTTGCAACCCTATAAGACAGCGAAAGGCACGTGGGACTACATGAAAAGAGTCCACAACCAATACAATTCAGCAAGAAGATTTAAGTTGGAATCCCATCCCCTATTTCCATGATGAGAAACTAAAACTACTAGATTTCCATCTCCCAATTCCACAAAAACCAAACCAAACTCATATCATATCGGCAAGCACCCAGTAAACAAAACCATAATTTCTACATCAATTTAGAAAAAATGAAAACAGAAGTACGAAAGAAAAACCTAACCTGTTGTGTTGGATCTTGGCCAAATCACTCTCACACCTAAAGCAAACCTGACTTCCTTTCCATGTTGGCAACAATAGGAGCTACCCAGAACCAGTTGCAGCGTCAAGGCCCTTAAATGGCATAAAATTTAAACGTCAGAAGGCAGAAATTCTTGACCAATTAAAAATAACATCTTTGCTAACACATACAACATAATCAAACTGAAAACTTGAAAAGCAAAGACAAAAAAGGCAAAAACAATGAAAAAGTATTAGTAATATTTTATTTTTAACAGAAGAGATCAATTGTAACAACAAAATTGCAGTTGAATTTTTCTTCTTTTGTTCCCTCTATTTTTTGTCAGAAATGACTTTAGATATTAAAACTGCAATTATATTTGTAGAAGATAGTATGGGTTTGGTCTTTGGCCCACTTAGGCCCAGCCCACTGTACATAAAATCCCACGTGTGGGATCATTGTTTCAGAGATTAGATTTAGTTGCTAAATTCCTTGTTGCTATTTCCATGTACTATTTCCTTTTATAGATTAGGAGATTCTTTCATTCCTTGATTGATTCTAAGATTGTATCTTAACATAATTAGTGCCTTGATTAAGGTAACTTTTGATTATATAATGGAACAGTCGATGATCAATTGATCATTGAGTTTTCTCCCATATTGCTGTCTTCTTCTTCATCTCATCTCATCACAGACTCTCACAGAGTCTTACATGGTATCAGAGCACTGTGGGATATCTCCATCTCTCAGTTACAATTTTTTCTCACGGATCTTGAAGTCGTCATTCTTCACTGTCGACAATCGTCACTGTGCAGCGAGGAGATCAAGGTGGACCACCATCAGCTCATCACGATAGCACCTCCAACCACTACCACAGTGGTCGACCCTCCTCTCTGAGATTTATGGGCATTTTTTCAGGATTTTTAGCACATCAGAGGTAAGCCATCTACTGCCACTTGTGCTTTCCCAGGTTTACATGATAGTTTTCATCAGATCCGTCCAATTTTGCGGATTTTCATCCGTTTGCCTTGCAACCTGATCAGAGGTCTGATCCTTTTGTGGGGCCCACGTGACCAATCCAGGACCAAATCAGTGGTCGTCTGGCTCTTCTCTGCTGTTTTGGGTTGGTTTTCTGCACTGTTCTGTTTTCTGCACTGTCTGCTGGGTTTGTTTCCTGTTTGGAGGTATCTTCTTACTCCCGTTGGCCATCTGCACCATAAATTCAGCCTTTCTTGCTGATTATTGCTGTTTCGTTCTCTTCATCCCTCTCTGTCAAAGATCATGGACAAGTATGATGTAATTCCCGTTAAGTTTAATGGGCAAAATTATATGTCTTGGTCCTTCCACTTACGGAACTTTGTCGAAGGACAGGGCCTTTTTGGTTATCTTGATGGATCGATAACCAAGCCTCAGACTACAAGTACTGCAGACTCCAAAGGTCTAGCCACTTGGTCCAAAGAAAATGCGAAAGTCATCACTTGGATCCTTAACTCTATTGATCCTTCTCTGGCTGTGGCTCTTCAAGCTTACACCACAGCAGTTGATATGTGGGCTCATCTGAAGAAAGTCTACCATCAAACCAATAAAGCTCGGAAATTTCATCTAGATAGTGAAATTGCCAGATACAGTCAAGGGGATAAAACTGTGCAGGAATACTTTAATGGTTTCCTCACCTTATGGACTGAAAGGGATTCTATGCTGATCCAAACGGTCTCTTCTGGATTTCTGTCTGAGGCTCTCCAGTTACAAGAGGAAACTCATATTAGCCAATTTCTTATGAACCTACGACCGGAATTTGAATCTGTTCGCTCTGCGCTAATGAATAGGGAGAATACTGCTAATCTTGATACATGCTTCCAAGAAGTCCTTCGCGAAGAACTCCGTCTCACTTCCCAGCGCACTATTCTAGAAGCACCCGAAGCACCCAAAGCCTTCCTTGCACCTCTTCTTGATTCCTCTGCTCTTCTGGCAACTCCAAAGCAGCCTCAATGTTATGAATGCAAAGGCTTCGGACATATTGCCAAAAATTGTCGCAAGAGATTGGTTTGCAGATATTGCAAACGAACCGGTCATGTGATTGATGACTGTCGAAGCCTGCAGCGACGGAATGAACCACAGCCTAAGAAGCTTCCCTCCCATATGCCAAAACAGAATATTCCATCAGCATTTCAGGCTCAAGCCCCAGTCTCAGATACAGGCAGCACTTCCTCCGGGGCTATCTCCATGACTCCTGCTCAAATTCAAGACCTAATTCAGAGCACAGTCACCTCTGCATATGCGTCTATGGGCTTCTCTGGTGGTCGGTATCAACCTCATTCTCATATAGCATCTCCTGCCTTTCATTCTTCTGCATCTCTTTCCTCTTCTATCACCTCTTCCACTTGGTTTTTAGATTCAGGAGCCTCCAATCATATGACCTCTGTAGAACATAGCTTTACAGATTCCAACCCTTACCTTGGAAAAGAAAAAATTACCACTGCCAATGGTGATCAACTACCCATCTCTGGAGTTGGTACCATTACTTTATCTAGTGTCACTGGCCAGTCCATCACCCTTTCTAATGTCTATTTTGTTCTAAAATTATCAGCCAATTTACTTTCTGTAGGACAACTTATTGATGATGGCTATCTTGTTCACTTTTCTTCCTCTGGTTGTGTCATACGGGGGCGACAAACTGGGAAGGTGATCGCGACGGGGAGTAAACATGGGCGCCTGTTTTTGCTGGACATTGGACATCATACCTTCTTTGCTTCTTCTTCTAATAATTTCAAAAACTTGTGGACGGTTTGGCATAAACGTCTTGGTCATGTGAACAATGCCTATTTAATTTCTTTGTTTAAACTCGGTTGTTTGGACTCTCAAATTGATAATAAAATGATGTCTTCTTTATCTCAATCAAAATGTGAAGCTTGTTGTTTAAGTAAGAGTCATATTTTGCCATTTTCCGTTCATAATTCTCGTGCATTAGAATCTTTTGACATCATTCACACTGATGTTTGGGGCATTGCTCCTACCTTGAGTAGGGCAGGTTTCAAGTACTATGTGACATTCATTGATGATCATTCTCGATATACTTGGATTTACTTCATGCGTTTAAAATCTGAAGTGTTCTCTGTTTTTAAAAGATTCTATAACATGGTCCACACCCAATTTAAGAAAGCTATCAAGATCCTTAGATCCGATTCTGGCGGAGAATACATGTCTCATGAATTCTCTGCTTTCCTCTCTGATAAAGGAATTCTTCATCAAAAATCTTGTCCGCACACTCCGCAGCAGAATGGAGTTGCGGAAAGAAAGAACAGACATATTCTTGAAACAGTTCGCACCCTTTTATTGGCATCCTTAGTTCCTCCTGAATTTTGGTGTGATGCTGCTCAGACTGCAGTATATCTGCTCAATCGTCTTCCTAGTACTGTTCTAGGCAAGACTACTCCTTACGGAGTTCTCTTTGACCATCCTCCTTCATACTCTCACTTACGTGTGTTTGGTTGTCTATGTTTTGTTCATCTTCCACTAAATGAACGCACTAAGCTATCTCCACAGGCTGCCAAATGCATCTTTCTTGGCTACAGTTCTGAACACAAAGGGTTCTTGTGTTATGACCGATTTGAAAAACGCATGCGAATTTCTCGAAACGTGATCTTCCTGGAACAAATTCCTTTCTTTTCCTTGCATTTAGATCATCATCCTACTGCTGTGTCCTTTTTGCCACAATTCCAGGAATCTGCTCCTGCCTCACCTGCTGTTCAGGTCTATGTCCGGCGTAACAAGGGTCCTCCTATGGTGCCTCCCTTTCCTGATCATCTCTCAGTGCAGCCTCCTGCTCCTACAGGTAATCATGCTTCTTCTGACAATATCCTATCTCTGCGACGATCTAATCGTCCTTCCATTGCCCCTAATCGCTATGGCTTTCATGCTCTCTTTTCATCCTTAGATAGTGCTCCTATCTCCACTTCATATTCACAGGCCTCGAAGATTGCATACTGGCAAGATGCTATGAATGAGGAATTACTCGCTCTCGAAGCAAATCAGACATGGGACTTGGTCCCCGCTCCTGAAGGAGCCTCGGTGATTGGCAGTAAATGGATCTACTCCATCAAAGTTCACTCCGATGGGAGTCTTGATCGCTACAAAGCCCGATTGGTTGCGCAGGGATATAAACAAGAGTATGGAATTGACTATGAGGAGACATTTGCACCAGTGGCTAAAATGACCACAGTCCGTACTGTCCTCTGTGTCGCTACAGCCCGCCACTGGCCTCTGTGGCAAATGGATGTCAAAAATGCCTTTCTCCATGGGGATTTGCGAGAAACTGTTTACTTAAAGCCTCCTCCAGGATATGCCTGTCCTCCTAAGCATGTTTGTAAGTTGCGGAAATCCTTGTATGGCCTTAAGCAGGCTCCCAGGGCTTGGTTTGATAAGTTTCGGGCGGCAATTCTTCAAGCAGAATTTCGCCAGAGTCATTCGGATAGCTCACTCTTTCTTCGATGGACATCGAAGGGCTACACTTTCCTGTTAGTATATGTTGATGATATAATTATCAGTGGCAATGATAGTGCTAGCATTACGGAACTCAAACATCATCTCACTCGCCACTTCAGAATGAAGGATCTTGGTCCTCTCACCTGCTTTCTGGGGCTGGAGTTCGTGCGTAGCAAATCTGGCATTCGGGTTCATCAGCGGAAATATGCTACAGATTTAATCACTTCAGCAAGACTCGATGATGCTCACACTTTTGATACACCTATGGAGTTGAACAATAAGATCAGTGCGGATGATGGCCCTCCCCTGGATGATCCCTCTGTTTTCCGGCGGATAGTTGGTAGTTTGTTCTACTTAACTATGACTAGGCCGGATATTTCTCATGCCGTTCATACGGTTAGCCAGTTTGTGAGCAATCCTCACAAACCTCACCTTGCTGCTGCTCTGCGCATCCTCCGCTATGTCAAAGGCACCCTTAATCATGGTCTTTTCTACTCTTCTGGCGCTTCTCTACACTTATCTGCTTATGCGGATGCTGACTGGGCTGGTTGCCCCGATTCTCGGCGCTCTACCACTGGTTGGTGTATATTTCTTGGGGAATCTTTGATTTCATGGAAGTGCAAGAAGCAAACCACAGTTTCAAAATCGTCTGCTGAGGCAGAATATCGAGCCATGTCATCTGCGAGTGCTGAAATCATCTGGCTGCGCCGCCTTCTCTGTGAGTTCGGTGTCACTATTGGTAGCTCTACACCTCTTCATGGGGATAACACCAGTGCTACCCGCATTGCAAACAATCCGGTCTTTCATGAACGGACAAAGCATATTGAGATTGATTGCCACTTCATCCGTCAGCATGTTGTTACTGAGAAGATCACTCTGCCACATGTCTCGTCTCATGACCAGTTGGCAGATATCTTCACCAAAGCTCTTCCCAAACCGCGCCATCATGATCTCACTCACAAATTGATGTTTTCTGCGTTACCACATCAATTTGAGGGGGAGTGTAGAAGATAGTATGGGTTTGGTCTTTGGCCCACTTAGGCCCAGCCCACTGTACATAAAATCCCACGTGTGGGATCATTGTTTCAGAGATTAGATTTAGTTGCTAAATTCCCTGTTGCTATTTCCATGTACTATTTCCTTTTATAGATTAGGAGATTCTTTCATTCCTTGATTGATTCTAAGATTGTATCTTAACATAATTAGTGCCTTGATTAAGGTAACTTTTGATTATATAATGGAACAATCGATGATCAATTGATCATTGAGTTTTCTCCCATATTGCTGTCTTCTTCTTCATCTCATCTCATCACAGACTCTCACAGAGTCTTACAATATTGTCACCATCAGTATCTCGCCCGACAAATAGATACCCCATGCTTTCATGATTCTATTATCTTCCAGTAGATGAAACCCATTCAATTCCACAAATTTCAATAAATCCTAATCCTAAAAACCCAACTCAATCCATTCACTTTCTAACTCCTCCAATAATCATCAAGTCAAGGGTGAGAAGCATGATCAACATAATAATAGGAAAACAAGCCATTTATTCGCAAATAGAAAAAACCAATAAAGATCTCTAAACGAAAGATCAATCAAAAGTCAGGGGAAATTATTTGCAGAAAAATGACGAGAACATGAAAAAGGAGTCTCACCTTACCAACACAGGGTGATGAGGACGAAGTATGCTTCCAATCTGCAGTTGTATTTGATTTGAAAAATGTGAAAATGATGCTACAGTGAAAACTGAAAAGTCCAAAAATACGCAGGGACGCACATTTGTCGTGCTCACTTGAGCCAGATGGACAAAAAATGCCCACAGTCTAATAGTTCATCACACCATGGAACAAAATCACATGATTTATGGAGTTACCACAGAAGGGATATCTGTTTATTTGGACTGGAAATCTAGCCCAGAAATTATAGGTTCAAACTAAGTCTGGTAAAGCCATGAATAGGTGTGGACTTGTGATTAGACTGATCAGCACAAGAAATTAGTTGTACAAATCTAACATCTATCTGGTTTTTCCAAAATCCAGGCTAGAGATTTAATTTATACATCATAAAAACCTCTGATAACACTAAAAAATAGAGAAGCCCATAACAGAATTCGCTTAGTTCATATCCTTGTGGATCATGTTTATTCATATCAAGGAAAAAACCAAGAAAAGATCAACAAATTAAAGGCCATCGCCAAAAAAGAGCGAAAAAAGGAATAAAAGATAAAGAAAATAAACATCCTTGCCCATGAAATCACAACTTATAGATATTTTATCTGCTTCTCTTACTCAGATGATATATAAAAGTGTAAATTGAATTCAAACTCACAGGCCCTTAGAAAGCCCTCAAACAAATTCCACCCTAAAGCATCAACAACAATGAAATAAAGCAAAAAGAGAAAAAAAATCTCAGTAAATAACATAAACAGATACTGAAAGGTTAGAAAACATTAACAAAACTAACAGAAATGTACCAAGTCTTCATTTAAAAAATAACTTCAAAAGAGAACTAATATCGTTCCACCACATTTGAGATTTATATTAAGAACAATAAAACCAAAACTGTACCAGTTTCTTCATCTTACAAAACAACTTCCAAACCAGAACTACGCAAAATCATGAATCAGTGAAATTCACTGCACCATGTTAAGAATGAGTTAGCATGTCTATACATATTGACAAGTAAATGAAGTAATGGCTAAGAGCATCTCCAATAGAGATGCTAAATCCAAGGTACACATGCCACATGGGATTTTTGGCATGGATTTTCACTCCAATAGCTATGCCAAAAATGAGGTGGCATTGGGTATATGGGAGTGAGATGTCAAATTTGGCATGTGAAAAAGTGAGATGCCGAATTATATTTCACATTATTTTATTCTAAATGGACTATTGTGGATAAGTTGGGTTTAATATATAAAAGCGGTCAAATAAAAATAATAATAAGATATTAGATTTGGCATATGGGGTGGAGTTGCCTCCAATAGAGATGTCAAATTGTAAAGGGTCAATTTGCCACATCAGCCACCAAAATAAATTTGGCATCTCCAATTTGACATCTCTATTGGAGATGCTCTAATAGGAACCATTTGAAAAGAAAGCCATACACTTCTCATGTGGCTCATGTGGCAGAACAGGCAATGAACTGGAAAATAGGCTAGCATCACTCAATCCATGATATGCAAAAAGATTCAGACAGGATTCCCCATGCACAATTTCCTACTTTCTTAGGAATCTTCATCGAAGGGATCTTGTAAGGCCCCATTGCAGATAATATGAACCAGTCAATATGAATGTGATAAAAATGTCAAATCAGTGGATCATGTCTGATTTGTCTAGAGAGGAGGCTGAGAAGCAGGGGAGCTACCTAGAAGTGACGTATCTGAAGCCTGCTCCATTGCATCACCACCCGCTAATATTTTTTTAAAGATCATTAAGTCCTCAATTCTAAATCAATGCATATGTTTCTACATAAGCTACGTGCATGTCATGGTTTCAATCTTAATTTATTCAAAAAAGAAATTCATGTTTGAAATTAAAGACAGCATGCGTCTCCACCCCCAGATAAAAACTATAAATAACTATTGATTAAAAAATGTTAACATAGGCAAATTGAAAAATTATCTAGTGCTCTCATTCCACATGGTAGCTCAAACAATCTTCACATAACCTTCCAAGCATACATTTTTTTTTAAGTAAAGAAAAGAGGCAGTTTATAGCCAATTCCAGAGGCTTACTCTATTAAGTGATCAGTTGACCTTTCCATATTTCATAATTGGAATTCTACATAATAGATTCACACTAAACCCGCCTCATTTTCTCTAGCATTTCAAAGAAAGGTGTCCAGGTCGGAATAAAAAAGTATTTCCCTTTCGATGTCAATTAAAATATGGATGCCTTTATGATTAAGTAGAAAAGTAAAATTCACACAAATGATCCAAATAGATAATGACGATCACAATGTTAGAATGGCTTAGAATAATACAGTCCAACATTTGGCACGCTTGGATGTACCCCAAGTTGTAACTGGTTAGGTCATGGAAAAGTGGATGACAATCCACAACACTTGAGGGATGCCAATGTTCATAACCACCTTAGGTGGGTTAATTTTTTTGTTCTTCTGAATTTTTTGCCCCAAATCATTCAATGAACTTGACATTGATTATGATCCAAAGAAGAAAATGCAGGGGGAGGGGGGAAAAGAAAACAACAAAGAAAGGAAAAAAAAGGAAGGTACCAAATCTAGCGCATTTCAGTTTTTTGCTGCCCCAAGCCAGGGCAAAAATATTCACAATATTTCACCATCATAAATATTATATGACTAATAATAATAATTATATATCAAACTTCATATTCAGGGTGATGCTAAAAGCACTCTCAATCAAGTAATTCAACTAATCACAGAATCCTAATACCTAAAATGAAAAGAGAAAATAAATGATTAAGCAATTTCAGAATTTAATAAAAAACAGCTCGGATAAACTCTGCATGCATGTGTGGGACCAATGAAGCCCACACTGTGTTGCATGCTTCCTTTAGTAATCTCATAATTGCATGCTTCTTTTTCATCCAGAAGAACAGGAAACAAGAGAAGTAGTTCCTGTTCTTCTAATAATTAATGCAGGAAACACTTGGAATTGAAATCAGATCCCAAAAATCAGGTTTTATGTAAAAAAAACTCAAATATAAACAGAAAAAATTAGGTGCAAAAGAAAACGAAATTACAAAGAATCAAAGATACACATAAAAAGGAGATATTTCAAGAAGAAACCTATAAATCCAAAATTCACAACTCGAATATAGCATAATCAAAAGCTGAATCAGACTTCATTTTCAGATAATGGAAACTACCCAAGCTCCTTATATGCAACCCTATAACTTCTTAGCAGTTTAAAGTTAAAATCTCAAAATCTGCAAAAAGCCAAGAATTCAAACTCTCAAGGAGAAAGAATGAAAGCACTCAGACATCACTACATTCTCATTCTCTCACTGACATTTAATCAAACAGTTACTGTGCACTACATGAATGCAGTTGGAAAAAATTCTAATATCTTTAATGAAATTATGGATTATTTATTTTGTCAAACCTCATTTTCGTCAAGACAATTCAGAAATGTTCACATAAGAAAACAGAGCATCGTAAAGAATCCACCAATGCAATTTACTCCAAAAATGGTAAAGTTCTTGAAAAAAAAAGATTTTTTCTGTACCATGGGAATTTTCATAATTCTTTTCGTATGGAAATATATTTTTTGATTGGCCTGTTTATATTCATAAAAATTCCACCAGCCCATTTCACCAAATAGTCGTGAATGCAAAGCAAAGCATGACATAGAAGCCACTCACCCTCATGGTAACCCTTCAATAAAAGACGACCAAGATCACAAAAATTAATCAGAAATGAAACAGAGTCCTATATCAAAATCCAATTCTTTGCAAGAAATACTAACATCTGACGACTGACAATACCAAAAAGAACTCCAGCTAGCAGTGACATGAATATGGTACCAGGAATCATAAATGTCTGCATGAAGATGTAAGTTGAGCAATAGCCAAGCATAAATTGTGCTTAGTAATCTTTTGCATATCCTGCAAGATGATCTCTGCACAACCAAGTTGCATGTAAGAATTTATAATTCATATTGAAGAGTTGGAAATATATGGAAATATACAATCAAGTATATGTGCTAGCAGAGAAAGTAGTTCGCACAAAACAGTACAAATGTCACCAGCATGCCTATCTATTTATAGAATACAAAAAAGAATTATTCAATTCCTAGGAATTCATAGTAAAAGGGTCTTATAGAAGTATTATACAATACTTAAGGAGTGCAGGGTATAAGGTAGAGATATGTAGATGGGACTGTACTTTTCTATCAAAGGGGATGTTATTTAATGTTCCCTTGTGGCTCTTCACATTTAATCCTTCACTTTCAGCTTCGCTAATTGAAAAGGCACTTTTTAGAAATCCAGAGGAAATCAATTCTGCTTAGACAAAAAGGCCCTACTAAAGGATGCTAATGTTAACATTCAGCAATATTCAAACTTCCATCTTCTTAGATTCAGTTTGGCATGATTTGAATCTTTGGCAGTTGATGAGAATCATATTCCTAGATCATGGAAAGGACAACAAATGAATCGCACAATGCATGCACAAATATACTCTGAGATAATAAAAAAATTTGCATCACAAACACAAATCAATAGTTCGAGAATTCACCTAGGGTTCACCCCCAAATATGCACCCGCATTACAAGTAATTGGAACATTCCATCAAACAGATGGTAACCCATTTAAGCATTTGAGACCTTCCATCAAACAGAAGGTAAGCCATTTAAGCATTTGAGACCATGCAGAAAGAAGAACCACACTCGTGAGAAAACTGCCCTTTCCACCAAAATCCTCACCAAAGCCAATCACGACTGCATCATGTGGAAGAAAAGACAGAACAAAACACTATCCCAATTCCCAGCGCCTCCTATTTCAAATTCCCACACCACCCCCAAAAACCCGCATCAGCAAAAATTGAGTTCTATCTAATAAACCCAAGTCAACAAATGTAAAAACCATGTACCACAACAAATTCCAAAAATCTCAATCCCTTTCTTCTCAAAAAAAAAAAAAAAAAAAAGAAAAAAAAAACGCATCAAAACCCATTTCCAAGAATGTGTGGCATGTTAGAAAGGAAGAAATAGAGAAGATCCAATTCTTACCTTGATGATAGTATGATGGTATGTTACGGTCCTAAACGGTTATAAGACTTAATTTGATGTGTTCCATCAGTCATGGGGCTTTTGGCGTATTGGTCAAAGTCCATAACATTTGGTATCAAAGCCAACCTCCGTGTCTTGGGTCGAGTCACGGAAAGGGCTACCTGAAGTAGAGTGAGAGCCGTCTAAAGAATTAGAGAAAATAGCTACCTACCGCCAAAGTGAAAGCCGCCGTGGAAAGGGCTACCAAGAGCAGAGTGTGAGCACCGTCCTAAGAGGGGAAAAGGGCTACCTACTGTCGGAGTGAGCCGCCGAGGACGTCGGCTGCAGAAGCGTGGTGGTATGTTACGGTCCTAAATGGTTATAACTTATAAGACTTAATTTGACGCGTTCCATCAGTCCTAGGGCTTTTGGCGTATTGGTTAAGTCCAAAACACTGCAACACAAATTTGAAGTTTAGACGATTGCAGATAAGCATCTGTGAGAGGAAGAGGTATTACTGGAGACAAAGAGACAAAGAGGCATTCGTTAAACTGAGTGAGAAATAGATGAGATGAAGAGAGGCAGAGAAAGCTTCATGAGAGCGATTTACCAGGGAAATCTTTTGGAGAAGTCGGCCGTGGAAAACCCGGAGAACTTTGACATGTAGAGAGCTCACTTCTTAGAATGCTTTGGAGACTTGAGAAGTCATTTGTGGGAGACGAGATGACTCTTGCATGAACATGGGCCAGCCACCTAGCATCAAGTGGGCCCCACAGAGGTGTGGAGAGAATTTCATCTAAGCAGCACACTTCTTTCCTTTTTATCTCTAAGCAGCACACTTCTTCCCTTTTATATAAGGGAAATAGATAATAGATATGCACATTAATCTTTGTTTATTAGACATCATAGGTTGTCTATCACCATCACTGTGGTCTCTGTCTATCACGCCCCCAGTCCGAGATACATAAAATCACACCCGGATACTAAGGCGCCAAATCGCATGGGGATTCGAGTCAACCGACTCATTGCATATTTGTTCCCCAAGCGAGAGTTCCCACACGATTCACATGTGAGGCATCGTATCAAACCATCGCAACTGGGATATATTTCCTTTGCCGAAGCCGTGTAACTCATTAATCCTGAACATCATCCAATAATTCATGGTATCTATAAAACATTCATCATCCACAACATCATACATATGGAATCATGGTACAAACATGTCCATGGTTCATAATTAAGTTCAAGTTAAAGTTAAAGAGTGATAAAGAAGTAACAGAAGCAAATAAAATTAAGTTTTACAATCCATTATTATAAATAAAGTTTAAATAGTTCAAATGGCAACCATGGCTAGGCACTTGGGGTCCACTCCGCTACCCCTTGAGGAGTGAGTCTCTTCGACCTCTTCAATCTCCTCGATAAAGGCATCTGCGTCGTCACCTATAACACCGAGTGTAGCACCATTAGATACAACAATCTAAGGTAAAAAAATGTAATTGACATTGCATGTAGCATCAAGTATAAAGACAGATGATCATACGAGGTCAATAAAGGGTCAACTAGGCATGATTATGCATGAATAAGCATGAGACATGATGCACTTTAAAAAAAAAACAAAAAAAAAAAAAAAAAAAAAAAGAGCATGAGACATGATAGATCTTACATGACAATGTCTAATAGTGTCCAAGCAAATTGGCACGACTACATTAGCTGTATTTTTTCAAATTGGCTGCTACGCATGGTCTAGATAAGAGCATGAACCATAACATGACATGAAATGATGTGCCACTATGAGGCATAGAGCCCACAAAACTCCATCATGGACCTGAAGCACCAGTAAGCTCCCATAGCATAATCTAGACTGCATCTAGTCCATAAACATGATACTCAACCCACACTCAGTCAGTCCCAACTGTGGTAGAGTCTAAGTTGAGTAGTGTCGACAATAAGAATGATGCATATGAGTCAAATCATGAATCATAAACATAAACAAAAGAACATACTCCAATACATAACGTATCATGGACATAAGCATGAACGTAAACATACAAGTGCCCCAATATAAAATACACAAATAAAAATGATAAACATAAATAGAGCATAAGAACGAGATGCATAACAATATGCCGAATAGGTAAGCAGGGCAAACATGGAGCGTGAGACAAGTCATGCGAATATTTGGAAAACGTACGACAAATGAATGCAAACAGATTAGTCATGTATCAAGGAATAAAGTACAATCTGACCCTAGGGCCTAAATTGCCCATTGGAATCACTATCCAAATAGTGTACTACTAAGGCCTTCGACGTCTTCAGGCTACCTTAATCTTGGCGTTACTTGAGATTATGTACATCAAATACCATAGGCCAGCAACTTTGGCTTAGCCCAGTTGATTACCAAGTTTTGGGCATCCATGTAGGTGTATGACGGCTCAGCCATCACCTACATAGGTCTAGGGGTCCATTGGGACTTGCTTAGGGTCTATGGGTTCCAACACTAAGGTCCAAGGCTAAGTCCAAAGACCCTGAAATCCCGTGTTTCTACTATTAGCTTCGCGGTTACCTCACGGCTAGCCGTGAAAGGGGTCTACGGTTAGCCGTGGGTCACTCACAGTTAGTCATAATGCACCAACCTTAAACATCAACTCTCAGGTTGGAGTTACGGTTTCTACAAAATTAGCCTTAGAGCGAGCCGTGGGTGACATACAGTTAGTCGCAGGCTGACCATAGTTCAAAAACCTTGAAAATCCAGGTTTCTAGAATGGTGACGGTGGGACTCATTGAGCCTTATGGCTAGCCAGAAGCTCATAGTTAGCCGTAAGATTCAGTGTTCTTACAATTCGAACTCGAAACTGCATTTTTCATGTTGCTTCCCACTTAGTCCAAAGCTTCAGTAAATCATGTTTTTACATTAAAATAGATGCTTTCAATCTTGTTTAAACCAATAAGTAAACAGTAACAAAAATCCACATCTCCATTCCACAAAACCTACTAAAACACTCTAATGAGCTTGTATTGGGTAATCTAGAATAGGCATGCATCATGACATTATAGATATTCAACTTGCCTTATCTTGGTGCTTAGCTCAAACCCACCAAATCCAATCTTTTCTCAGCTACTACCAAGCCTCAAAATCAACAGTAACAGACAACATGTACAATGCTTGAATACCTTTCTGCCCCTCTTTACCTTTTAAGAGAGGGGTCTTTGTAATCTCCTTTTTCTTCGTTACGATTTCGTAAGGAAAAAAACAAAAAGACAACAGGTCGGCAGTTCTAATTGTATAAGTCTCATGACATTTAGACCTCTGCATTGTTTAAACAGGAAGCCTGTTAGCGACTGTAGTTAGTTAGTTCTCTTATGTCATAAGCTACTCCTCTAGTCTATTCTGTAAATAGAGGAATCACAGTCATTGTAAAGTTAAGAAATAATAATGCAATCTGAGAGTTATCTTCTCCATTCCTCTGTTACGAGTTTCTCTGTTTTCTTCATGTTATGAGTTAGGATTTGCAGTCTATTTGTTTCTCATCTACTCGATGTATTGGAGATGATTGAATACATAAACAGAAACATTGATATATATATATATATAATTGGAAATGCTCCAATGAGAGTAACTTTCACAGTACTGTGAGAGAGAGTGGGTGGGTTGAGGGGTACCATGAGAGTTACTCTCACGGGAGCATTTCCAGTTATTATATATATATATATATATATATATATATATATAGGTGCACTTATCAATTAGTGTTAAAAATCGGGATAGGCATATCTAGGGTTGGCTCAAGTCCAGGCCTACTGTTCACTGGATTCAGGATGAGGTTTAAGCCTATGAGCTTGTAAGGGCATTTTTCTATCTACAGACCCAATTAAATGTCCTAAACGAGCCCAAAATATCACAAGTAAATGGCATTATAATCTGTTGATAAAAGACAGGTCTGTCACCGATTCCTAGGCCTGTGGGTTAAACTTGACCCGAAATATTAGGCCTAATGACTTAATGAGACAGAATAGAAAAGGTTCGGCTCGGCTTGGCCTAACCTAGTTGTAACCATGCATATTGCCATTGTTAGCATGTAAGATTGGACCAAGTTTTTTTTCTTTTTTCCCTTAAATGATTGGGCCCGCAGAGAACATGCCCTCGCCCCAAACTCTTTTGGCCACTTTGCTCACTGGGTATATCACACAGTGACAGAATTATGGGTGGTTAAACTGTGATCAGCTGCCTCGATAAAATATGATCATCTAATGTATGTCATTGTGTCATGCCCATCGAGATGACCTAATATATGAATCGTTTGGAATGAAGAAGATGTACCATGTTGCACCCTGGTAATGGTTTTGCAAGGATCATCGTATTGTCATTCAAGTGTCAAATAGTGCTGAAAAAGTTAACATGATTTCTTTGATTCTATCTATTTATGAAAGAATAGGTGCATCAATTTTTAGCCTTTATTCATCTCAAAAAAAAAGAAACAAAGTAAAATGGAAGAGAGATAAATTTGACGAGAAATTATGGGGAAAATCGATGATCACATATTTAATGTAGTGTTCCCTACCAAAAATGCATGCCCTAAAATTTGGATTTTGGTGATCCAATCCATATAGTTAAAGGTAAAGGATGGAATGGCAAGGGCCTGTAGCACAGTTAAAAAGGTTCTCACTGGAGGTTGCTGGCTCAGACTCTTATTATTATTATTATTATTATTATTATTATTATTACTATTATTATTATTATTATTAACAACAATAGCAACACCAAAAAACTTAAGGACAAGGATATAAATCAAGATAATGTCTTAGGTGTACCTTATCCATGACCAATCCATTGATGGTTAACTTGTCTCCATTAAATGTTCCCAGATCTATAACTAAGGCGACCATGCACTATCTATCCAACAGCATTAGATCAAACAGTTGGCAACACTTAATGATCCTTTATTTTATTTTTTTTCTAGATAAGTAAATTCCAAAGCTCTCTTGTATCTAGTGGGACAGTGGGCTCAATTTTTATTGCCGCATGTTGTATTTTAGAAAGTAGGAGAGAGCTAGCTATAGTACAACTGGCGGAGCATTCACATCCACTATAACTATAAATTCCAAACTTATAGAATAAAATTAAAAACATACAATACCTGGTCTTCAGCCGAATCCATTTATGGTCCATTTGTCTTCTTCCTTGAACCAATTTCACCTTGAGAGATTGCGTACTTTCTCAGGAAGTGTTCTCAAATTATCCTTATTCTGGAGCTCAACCTTGTTGAGAGATGGCATCGATCCTTCCTCGGCTATCCATTCCTTTAGATTTGAGCAGTCGAATTTTAGGAATTCTAGCCGACGAAATCCTCCTGAAGAACAAATCATGCTCTCACTACAAAAAGATCCAGCCAATAATCTAAGAATCTTAAGGTGTGGCAGTTTCTCCAGTGTATCAAAGTCATCTTGTTTTAATTTGGACTTCAACAAAGTTAGCTTAGCAAGATGTCGGGGCAACTCAATCAGTTCCTCCATTTGTCCTTCCAAGAACATTTTATAGAGATGCGGATGCGAACGATGTGTAAAGGACATATACTTTGGGATTGAGTTCCCACATACTAGTTTGAGCGACCGAAGGCTACATAGTTTTTCAATAGAGTCACACAATGCCTGGTGGTGTGGCCTTAGATCTCCACGTATTCCCAATTTTCTAAGATTGGTCAGCTTTCCTAAGCAATCTTCTATCCAACTGCCGGCAGATAAGCATAATGTTTGGAGGTTTCTTAAGTTGTGTAGCAGTGGATGCCCACGAATATCATAGTAATATGCGTATAGATGCCTCAATTGACCCAAATTGCAAATTTCATTTGGTAAGGTGCCCACGAATTTCAACTCCAGAGTTAGTAGGTAAGAGAGTTTGCCAATGGACGATGGAAGACTTTTTATTGCATAACCGCTTAAACTCAAGTACCTTAAATTAACAAAGTCCCCAATATTCTTAGGTAGTTTTCTTCTTGGCATCATTTCTCCACCTATTTCCAGCACTCTTAGGACTCTGAAGCCTCTGTTGAGTAATTTTGACAGGTCAATTACACAATCAGAGAAGCACAACATGGAACGCAGGTTTTTTGCTTCATTCACTTCAGCGTGGCAATAGAGTGCCAATCGCCGAACACTACTTAAATCTTTATTGGTGTTATCATCAGCATGGATTGCAAAGAAGTTACTTTCTTTAGCTTCATGTATAGAGAGGTCAAGCAAGAGATCATGGATGCGGCATGTTCTAACTGATCCATTAGTTCTCCTAGCTGCCACCTGAATCATGCTCCTATCAATCAGCTCCTGTAAGTAGTCCTCTGCCAAGTCTTCACTTATCATAGTAGTGCCTTCCTGATGAATGAATCCTTCAGCAACCCACAACCTGATTAGTCTCTTTGAACTGATTTCATCATTGGAAAAGGGCTGGAAAAGGCCAAAGTATAAAAAGCATGGTTTCAAGTAATAAGGCAAATCATAGTAACTTAAAGCTAGTATTTCCATCAGTTTATCTGAGCTTCCAGCAAGACGCTTGGTTACATTCTCAAGAACTCTAGACCATTCACACAATATTGGTTCTCTTCTCGATAAGAGACCTCCTAAAAGCACAATAGCTAGTGGTAAACCGTGACATTTTGCAAGTATCTGTCTCCCTGTTTCTTCCAACTCTTCGGGGCAAACAATTGGAGCATTTTTCCCTGGAAAGGTCTTCTTCATGAACAATTCCCAGGCCTCATCATCTTTAAGAAGGCGTATTTCGAGAGGAGGGCTCGACGGATCAGCATGGGCAGCCACGTCTCTGTTACGAGTGGTAAGGATCACCCTGCTTCCGTTCGAGCAGCCTGAAAGTATGTGTTTCAATGTGTCCCATGCATCCTTACACCATATATCATCAATCACCACCAGATATCTTTTACCACTCAAGTGACAACGAAGCTTCTCCCCCAATTCCTGATCATTCAATTTCTCTATCTCCTCTGTTTCGAGCCTCATTGCGGATTTTATAAGGCTTGTCCAAATTTCTCTACATTTATAACGTTGAGACACGTAAATGAAAGCATGACACTCAAAATGACCAACATAAATGAAAGCATGACACTCAAAATGACCAACAACATCAAGACAAACCTGTTTGGCAAGAGTAGTCTTGCCTGAGCCGCCCATTCCGACAATAGAAACAACACAACGCTTGGGATTCCCATCCAACAACCGCTCCTTCAGAGTCATCATGTCGTCTTGCATACCGACCATATCCGGCTTCTCGAATAGTGCAACATTCCATCTATAATCACGCAAAGCTCGGCTCGATGCCTCCTGTCCTCCTCCTCCTTCGTTGATAACGTCTATATCCAAAATATGCCTGTTGCTGGAGAGGTCAGTCATCCTCGTCCTCATTTTCCGAATCTGCTTAACAACATCGTGGAGAGCTGTCAGCTCACCCGCGATGGAAAAGAACTTTTTGACATTGCCTATAAATCCCAGTCTAACAGCTTGACTGGCGAGGTAGTTGTCTATGATATCTTCGGCATCATAAGCAATGTCTGTGATTTCTTGTACCCAATTCCTCCCTCTTGTGTTTTCCATGTATTTTGCATCAGCGTCTTTCAAAAAGGATTGCAAATTCTTCCATTCTTTTTTAATCCATTCGATTTCCTCACGCACTTCGAGGAGAGATTCTGCCTCTTTAAATAAGAGATCGCCGAGCTTTCCTACAACAAGGGAAACAATTGCCTCCCAACTCATCTTTCCTCTTCGGTCTGTCTCTGCAATATTGAATTTGAACCACGTTCAATTCACAGGTTGCTTTGAATTTCTTGATTTTGAAACCGACCAATCCATCTTCTCTCGGACAGCTCTGCGGCGTTGGTTCTCAACTCATAAATGGGCTTCTGTGCTGTCATCTGCTTCTTCTAATTCTAGGGTTTTGCAGAGATAAGTGTTGAGAGCGAGAGGTTGGGGTAAGTATTGACAGGTGTGTTTTTGTCAGATTCTCTCCATATCTTACTTTGACTTGGGAATTAGTTTTTAATATATTTATGAAAAACTCCCTTTCGTTCTTTTTTTTTTTTGGTGCCGTATCTCGAACCCATGAAAAACTCCCTTTTAGGAGCAGGTTATTTCATGTAAATCCATCACAATGTCTAAAGAGGGATGTAAAGGGGTTTCAGACCCGAACAGTTAAGAGATGAAGGTGGAACCAAACCTGGAATCCGAACCACATGTGGGGCCGGTCTGGTTGTGGGCCTGAGTAGAGAATGATACAGGGGAAAAAAAATCTAATTTTAAGAAGAAATTTTCAAAAATTGTGGTAATGTGTCGGGTCTTGAGTTCACGGGTCTGAACCAAGATAGAACCGAAAATAGACCCTTTTGGGTCACGCACGGTCCAAAAAAGAACCCGGACCAATTAACTTAATAGGACCTAAATAAGGACCTAAACCCAATTTTTAACGGGTTGAAACCTCCAAGTAATCAGAAAATCGGTGACCCATTTACATTCCTATGTCTAAGAAGTTGAGTCGGCACTGAGTTTTTGTCCATGTACGAGTGGTGGGCAGAAATAAGCCCCTTTGGGGGTGCGAATCCTCTGAGGATCTTCCCACTGTGACCTTGAGTAGACCTATCAAGGCTAGGTAATGTTGTAGTCATGATTAGTCCACTCAAGTCACCGTAGGGGAATCCTCAGATGATTACGAGAACATCATTGATAGTCATTTACTAATATTATAAAATGATGAACAAGGTAAGATGATTCATGCTACTCAGAATAAAAGTTCTTTCCTTAAGGGCATGTTTGTGTAACACTTTTTCGCGGAAAAATTGACGGTTTTTCATGGAAAACCCATTTTTCGGACGTTTGGTGTAGAACAATTCCGCAGAAATGCTTTCCTGTCTCGTCAGCATTTTAATTGATAATGGTGGAAATGGGTTTCCCATGGGGGGTATGGGAAATAGATTTCCTCAGAAAACCTCTCCCTCTTGTCCATTTCAACCCAAAAACCCTCTAACTCTTTCATTTTTTATTTCTTTATATAAATTATTATTTAATGTTAGATAAATAATATACATGTTATGTTATTTTTCTTCAAAAAATTATATCACGAAATAAGAAATTTTGATTTTCAATAAGGAATCCATAACCGCACCAAACAACATCTGCACCAATTCAATGAGGAAACTCTTTTTGCTCCAAATATGAATCTCTAAATTTTATGAAAATCTTTTTTCGAGATTTTCATTTCTATGGAATTTTTAACGTGACAATTTTCTTTTTCCGCGGAAAGGGTGTGTACACAAACGTGCCCTAAGTATTTCCTCAAATTTTACTCTATTAGGAGTTAGCTCCACCATAAGGTTGAGCACATGATATTTTTAATTGTGTGGTCAACATAGTAGGACCAACTCCTATTGAGTAAAAATTATGGGCAACTCAATTAAGGGGAAGGACATCATTTTTAAAGGGCCGATTTTCTTTTAGATCATCCTAACTCTTAATTTAATAGCCATAATGTTTAGTGGTCCTTTAGTCGTAAATTTCTTTGGGAGTTAATTCAATGGTGGATAGCTGCCTGAAATTCAATTCAAAGAAAAGTCAAGATGCCCAAATTTAGTTGTTGCCCTGAAGATAAACACCTGGGGGACAAAGAGGGAAGGGATTGATTGGAAGCTAAAGTCTCTCCATAAAATTTGAAAAATCACTAACTTATCTCTGTAAAAACCATTAAAAGATAAATGTATCATTGAGTCTTTTTAAATTCTCTTGTTTTTTTATAGTGAAAAATAAGTGAGTGAGGCCAAAGTTGCAAGTGACTAAAAAGCCATAAAAAGAATTTGTAACCTCTTTTCACGTATTCGAATGAATTGCGGACGTTCAAAGGGGGCATCTGTCGGCATGTAAATCTGGCCGAGCCGCCCAAGCCTAGCCTGGGCCTGGCCGGAAAAAACCGTGCCTGAGCCGTGGACATAGTCAACAGGCTGGCCCGGCCTGGCCCAAGAGCAACACCTAAGCCGTGCTGGGCCAGGGCTGCCAGGCCCAAGGCACGGCACAGGCAGGCAGCCGTCCAGGCACGAAACTTGAGGGCCCGTGTAAATCCATCATCTGGGTCTTTATTTTCAAGAGGGGACAATGCCATTTTTCTCATCTGAATGATGGGAAATTTTAAATATTATTTAGGTGTCAAGTGGGAGGGCTCATGATTTGGTGACCTGGATTATTGATTTGATGGTATGTTAGACCATGCCTTAAAACTAGATTTACTGATCCTATCATAGTCCAATTCAAGTTGGGCTTTTAAACCAACACTGGCTAACCAAATTTGACACAAAACCCAAATTGGAGTCAGGTAGTTTTGGGTTTGAAAAATTGAAACCAATTTCATTTCAAGCCATGTTTGGGTCCAATTTTAAAAATTTTTAAAAAAAATAAATAAATAAAGGAGAGGGGGATTGTGGGCCGTCACGGCCTGCATGGCCCAGCCCCGACCTGGGCACGGCCCAGCAAGGCACAACCGGGGCTGTGCTGGGCTGACCCCTAAAGGGGTGGGCACGCCCCAGACAGGCCCATATACCCTTCAAGGGCCGTGCCAGCCCGGCCCTGGCACGACAGGTCCCAATTACGGCCTGGCCCAGATTCTCATGCCTAAATTCTGACCCCACTCACCTAGAGTGGGATGGTAAATGAAAATGGGTCAGACTCAGTACACTTCAACGTGGGCTGGCACTGGCAATGACTTAGCTGTTCTGATATGATGGGACGGCCGACGGATTCTTTTATTATCTTAGAATTGGGATTAGTAAGTTTTTTATCAGGCAAATTTAAGTGAACCAATGACGATCGGTCACGTCGCCAAGAGAATGCCTGCGTGACAGGGATATCCCACGATGACATTGTGGACCTTGTTTGGTTCCTTTCATGCCCTCCGTGGAAAAAATCCTCACACGACCCTCTATTATCTTCCGGTAAAGTAAAGTTGCCGACAACTTGCGCGCTAGCACTAATTTGGCTCTTGGCATTTGTGTGAAGATGGACCCGCCCACTAACCAGTCCCATCTATCGTGTTTCAGAGTGGATGTAAAAATTTAAAAAAATCAGAAGTAGATTGTTGTGGTGCCTAAAATGACGAATATGTCCAAATAGAGTGTCCATCCTATGGGACTTTGAGAGATATCTTGTGTTAATAAACTACTAGTAAGGCCCTGCACGTGCCTTGCACGTGCAATAAATATGTGAAGAACATTGTAGGTGGTGTTGAAAAACCACTTGCAATAGGTTGCATTTGGTTTTGATCACATGCAAAGGGAGACAGATGGGGTTATGGGATCATTGTTGGCTTTTAAGGTTGGAAGTTGGGTGATTCTAAAAATCTGACAATATTTCATCTAGGGTCTATTTGTTTGCATTGAAACGCATGATTAGTAGTTAAAAATTAAGTGATAAAGGCGTAAACTAAAATGTTTAGAGTGTTACTTCCGTGATGATTCATTGATACAACACAAGAAATTTTGGTGATTTCAAAAGTACTACTACTACTCATATTATCACTCAATTGAAGCAAGGCTTGCAAGTTATAACCAAGAGTAGTAAGAAAAGATATATTCCACTTACCTACTTTCCTAAGTCCAAAGATAGCCACTTTGCGATCCCTTATTCGACTTAGCCGCATTTAGAGTAGCACCTACACTTAAATAGGATTATGTGCATTAACAACAACAACAAACATTAGGAAAATTTACATTTTAACAAACATAAAAGTCAGATCTACGTGATAGTACTTGTTGAGATAGTGCAACTTAGAAATGAAAATTGTCAATTGGAGCCAAATGGTTAATTTTCTTCCTTATCACAGTGATGATGGAATTTGCATTTAATCTTGGGCAGTGCTAATTTTGTTATGCTTATGAGGAATTGCCGGTTGGTTGAATTGTTGAATTATTAAAGCTCTTAGATCAACTGGTAATTGGGCTGCATGTTGTGCTAGGCTGAAACATTAAACTAATGATGAAGAAGGTGTAAATATCTACCAATTTCTCTAGACACGATATTGATAAAATGTAGATGGTATGATGGCTAGCACTGATGGTGACGGTCATATGACAATCAGCTCACATCTATTTTTAGTTGAGTAATGAATACATATTAAATATGAAATGACAAAAAGAATTTCAAAATCCAGTAATCAGCAAAACAGAGGAACAAGTCATTAGCTGCATGCAGCTTAATGAATTAAGCTTTAACTGTTTTCCGTTGCTGAAGTGTATGTTTACCATCATATACTTGAATACAGAACAAAAGCCATTAAGATAATGATCAAGTATAAAATAATATTGTTGGTATCAAAGAAATGCAACAAATAAAATAAACAACTTAAATCCATATAGTCCAGTCTATAGGCGGTGGCAATGTAGCAGTTTTAGGAGGAGAAGTTTGAGGTGAGATGTTAAGGCATCTTAAATTGTCAATTTCATTTTCCTATGTAGTCTTCTTCCTTCCTTTCTTACTCTGCAAATCATATGGAAACAAAAAATGTGGATACTTTTGTTAATGGTTAAAAAAATGTGCCTTTTCACATTCCCTTTCTATCAATATCAGGAATCACTTGTGTATTATAGGTTTGTAGAACCATGCATTCTGTAAATTCAAATTCACTCTCATCAAAACTACTATTGTGGGAGCTAGATTTATAGAAGATATTTAGATACTTTCATGAAGATGTGAAATATGTCATTCATTGCAGAGTGAAAGTCAAAATTAGAAGCTCCAAATGCATTTGAACAAGTAACATTCCAGTATTGTTAAAAGATGAATATTCTTATATAAAGTATTGCAATGATGGTAATTGGCATCCAAAGAAGATAAAGATGCTAAGGATGCACTTACATTGAGGTTTGACAGTCATCAGCAGCTTCTCCTGCTTCTTCATCGTTTTCACAGCCTTTAATAGAGCAAGAAAAAAGAATCCTGATTGGAAGGCCACTCTTACATAAGTAAATTTATAAACAATTGATTGAGAAGTTGTGCCCAGTTAATCAATGTAGGCTTGGTTCAGGTTGTTCTCTGGATTGCCTGGGCCATGAGCACCCCTACTATTTCTTTGTACAAAGTCCGTGCAATCTACAGTCCTAGACTGAATGCATTCAATTTAAAGGCAAATATGCATGTACATCTGGTATTGGCTGCACAAATTCCAGTGCACAATAGCAAAAGCACTTGGATGGAGAGTTTGGGATCTAGAATGATATCCCTCGCAGACAAACCACTGAAAGAGAAAATGTAGAAGTGATTAAAAAAAATTGCGGGATGTGCTATGTCATACACTTATTAGGGTATGTAAGTTTATATGGCATGCCAAAAGCAGATGTCTAAAGATACCTTCTTTGCATTTTTAGTAACAACCAAGTATGTAGGAGGTAATATGACTGACCATTTGAATCTGAACATCTTTCTCCTTCAATAGCTCCTCAGAACGAGATGTGACTGAAGTTGGTCTCAGACCTCTCAATTCACTCTCTAGTCTACCCAATTCTCTTTGCAATTGCTTCACTAATGCCTTATCTGACATGACTACATTCACCTTTGCACTTGTAGCCACTTCCTTGGCACAAGTTGCAAATGATAAGGTATTTCTTGACTGCTCAATATGGCTTCGAGCAGGGCTCATCGTACAAATGATGGCTGTTTTTGCATTGCCGCCTAAAGATGATTGCAGTATCCGTGTTAGCTTTGAATCTCTATATGGGACGTGCCCATTTCTTCCCTTGCTGCATCAGTATAAATAATAAAAATAAATTTCAAGGTAGAGTAGAAAGGCATTCTAGTTATTACCTTTCAACAAACAATTAGATTCTCATAAAAGGAAAAAGAGAAGGCAAAGACAACAAAATACCAAAAAGAGGTGCATGATAAAAGAAACACATTAAGCTTCACAGAGATCTCTAAAATTCTACATAGTCTGGTCTCTTAATTTTTAGGCAGATTAGATAGGCAATCTGACTCTTCATTACATTGTAATATGTAGTGCAATAAATCATGATAAACATTTTATATGACAACATACTGGATTAACAAGAAAGCTATTTTCTAATACACTACTTAAAAGCTGAGTAGTAGATATGAGAAAGAAAGGAAAAGCTTCACAACCTTAACTTGCGAATAACAGTTCCTAGGGTGAGCAAACTGCGATTTATATGACAACCTTCTTTCAATCTTGCCCCTGCTGATAATGTCTGAGACGCACGCTCACTTCCTGCCAGATCAACAAAATTCTGCACCCAGAATGAATTCAACTTACTACTAATCTCCATTTGACAAGATTAACTACAAACATTACTTATGAAAGACATTCAACAATAATTTATCCCATACCACACTTGCAGTAAGGGTACTTGGAATTGTCCAACCCATAAGATTTGGAGATCACGGTTCCATCTTCCAGCCGAGTTTCATATTTCATTGTAGTGAAAAGAGATTGAAAAACACATTACAATTTAGTAGATCATATTTTCCAACTTGCAAAGTTATCAAATTAGTGCTGCAAAATTGTATAGTAAGAACTTCACTAAGGTCCTTGGGATTGTCCCATTTCTTTCCCTTTGCAATTGCATTGGGTGGAATGGTTGGTGGAGATTCTGACTCTCCACAAGCCAGTTCAAGGGGGATGGTAAAGATAGCATTCTCGGCTTTCTTCATTGTTATAATGCCTTGGTCGCATTCCTTTATCACTTAGCATATCATTTAAAAGGCACATCAAATAACAATTAGAAGAACGTAATTTTCAATGCTACACCTAAATGCAAAAGGAAAGACAAATTAGCATATTGCAATAATTTGTTGAGCACTATGACAACAAATATGAAATTTCTTAGAATTCATAGGAATTAATTGTTTTATTGAAGATCTACCTATAGTTCATTATTCTTAAATCATATTGAGCAACATATCATAAATTGACATAAAATAATGTCATTAGAAGACCAAATAAAAGATTAATTATTGCCACTATATTGATGTGAAAATTAGCTTATCAACAATGTTAGAAGTTTGCCAAATGGTTTCAAAGAAGCTTCACCCATAAACACCTCAATTGACATAAAAAGGAACGAGAAATTAAGCGGATTAACCTTCGTTCCCATGAACACATATCTAGAGAAAAGATGTGCATTTAGAGCGTTTAGAGTGGCTGTTACTGTTGCTGCATGCTTTTTAGCAATATCCATCTTTTGCCTTCTCACTTTACTCAAAGAAAGTCTGAAGTGCTTTGTAAGTAGCTGCATTGCAAATAGAGTCTAAGTTGGATTAGTTAAGGATATGTTTTACATGCATATAAAAACATGAATTACTGTGTAATTGGTGTTCTGTTAGGACTTAATACTCATCCAAATTTATGAATTTGAAATTTTGGGTACAGATAAATTAAAGTATGAAAAACTCACCAACTGAATAGAGAGTGGAGGCTCATCTGTAGAAAATCATTGTAGAAAGCTCCAATCCATGTAGTTGATGGATGATGGTGTCTCGCAGGTAGGAGATAGAAGAAGCACTCAGCTTGGGGTTGTGACAGATGAATAAGGAACTGCATGAGCTCTATTCTTTTTGTGTTTTTCAGAGAAGACATGACGTAATTTATAGTTTTCATGCCACTCCAAAAGAATTTATGATGGTTTATGATCAATAAAAATTTGATTCATGATGGACTGAAGTTCAATTTGCATATATAGTAAGAATTATGTGATTTAAAAGAATGCAGAAGGTCATAATTCATTATTAGCATAGAAAAGTGTGTGCCAATTTGTAAGACAGAGAAGTAGAAATAAAAGACTACTAATAAGAGAAAAAAAAAACTCTATAGATAGCATCTTTTTCAAAAACATTCATAAAAAAAAGGTGGATATAGTTGTATGCTTCAAGTAAGACAAAAGAAAGGAACTATCAGCCTTATATGATTTTGATACATAGTTGAAGTGTGACTGATAGTAGAAGTTAATATTTACAATTAATATTTACAAAGTTTTGTTTCTGACACATTGTCTATGCTTGGCTTTCATGAGGAACGTCATCAATTGATACAACAGTGAAGTATACTTCTGAGCCGTATTGATAGGCTTTCAGCTGAAATATGTATTCTTGTCGATTGAATTTGTCGATAATGTCTTTGATTTCACTGATTTGTCCCTACATTAAAATAAAATGATAAGTTCAATATTTTATAGGAATTAGATATGTAAGTATTGGTAATGAGGTGAATTTGATAGAAGCATACTTGCTCTGAAAAGTACATCATTTGAACTGTCGTGCATGAAGAAAGTTTCTTGATTTCATTTCCAAATAATGTTGCTGAAATTGTTCCTGTGGAATCATAAATATTTGCAACAACTCTAAACCTGGAATTCAAGAATCAGTTAATTAGTATTTATATATATATATATATATAAATTGTCTTACTATGGTTGTGCTGTGGTTTCTTTGTAGGTACATGAACAAGAGATTTGACAGTTATATTTCTCTATTGTTTTCTTCCTGCATCCACTACAACCCATGTACCAGAACTTCTGTTGCAGATTATCCACTGAAATTGATGCTCTTATGTGATGTATAACATTCTGAAGGAAAGAAAGACTTTGCGTTATTAAGCAATGGTTGAAATGAGAAAATGATGTTGATTTGAAAAGAAATGAAGTTGATTGATTCAAGTACCAATGTTTTTGAGTTCAGAATGTCTTCTATGCTTGTAGTTGTTGTTGCGGATGCAGTTGGAATGCTTGCTTGAGACATATTTTTTCGTAGTTCAATAAGCTTAGCCTCATGGTTTAAACACCTAGCAAGAAATAATTTATGATATTAATAATTTATGTTATTAGAATATTTTTATGTAGTTTCATTAAAGAGGAAAAAGTGGTCTGAAAATGATTTGTAATTACCAAGTGTGTAATGTGGTGGCAATTGGTATGTCAGGGTTGATGATTAGTGTTGAGGAATGTCTTGTATTTAGACTGACTATACCTGAGAAAAAAAAAGAAAAGAACCATGTTAATGTATTCATTTCTCATAGCTATAGTAAATAGATTTACTATTTTTATACCATTATAATATGAGATCTTTGTACGTGCGACAAGAATGATTGGCATTGTATCCAGCGTTGTTGATAGAGTGTCAATCTCCTTTGCCATAAAGTTGTTCCACATAGACAAATTGATTGTTGTGAAACTAAATGTTATAAAAAAGAAGGTATTAGTGGCAGTATATGGTAATTGATAATAGAGAAAGTTATTAAAAAGGTAGATGATTTAAATGATTAAAAAAACAGATGACATACTCTGAGTCTGCTAGAACTATTTGTTGAAGTGGCAAGGTTTCTAATTTGACTTTCTTTGGGGATAGTATATCAAGAACTACTGCAATTATGTCTGAAAAGTAGTATTGTAATGAATAAAAATGATGCATGTTCATTTACATTTCATGGATGATGATAGTTCATAAATATTATTCTACTATAAATTTTTTTACCTATTTCTGCCTCTGAATCATGCTTGTGAATATCAGATAGTGGAGTAAAATTGTAAATGTTGGTACTGATATCTTCATCTTCTTTCATGACTTCTTCAATGGTAGAGTGACTATTTATGAACCATTGATATTTTGTATTTTCAAATTTGTATCTTGGGTTGCTTGGACGGACAGAGATATTTGACACATAGTAGCTTTTCAATACAGTTAACGTGTTTTCAAGTAAATCAATATCGCTGTCAAATATAGTGGCTCGGACCCTAGTTCCCTGCATACATTTAAATAAACCAAAATCATGATAAATAAACAAATGATGATGAAAAATGAAAGTAGTGAATTTTCTGGTTGTGGGGTAAATATCTAGTTTTCATTGGATTTAAATATATATTTTTCATAGGAGTACATATTATCTAATTTATATAGAAATCATGTTGTCTTTTATCTTACTTTTGTTAAATTAATCCATGGGAGATGAATATTACATATCTGGTGAGCTTGGAGTTTTCTTTGTTGATAATTTTATAAAGCAAAAAGATGGAAAAGGAAAAAATTTGGAAGAAATTAAAGTTGCTTTGGTAGCTTCGCTTACTTTATTACAAAAAGATCATAGTATGTTATGTGAATGTATCCAATCACCAATCCAAATAAAAGAGAATTTCAATCTCCATTCACTTACTCAAATAAGAAAAAGTTTCATTTTCCATTCACCAATCGAAAAAAAAAAAAAAAATAGTAGCGTTGGAGTTTTCTTTGCTGATAATTTTATAAAGCAAAAGGTTGGAAAAGGACAATATTTGGAAGAAATTAAAGTCAATTAAAAAAATAAACAAACTCCATCAATGAAGAGAGAGACAGGAAGAGAAAGCAGGAAATATTAGATAATGTTGGGATTATAACATGATTCTATTAGAAAGAGAAAAAAAACATTTTCTTTCTCATAGGACGTAGGAAAAAAATTAAAAAGGGAAAAAACTCCACACTACAGATTCCATCATAGATTACAAAAAATTAAAAAGAAAAGATGGAAGCACTTTGCAGATGTGAGAAGAAAGGGAAAATTGTGTTACATGTTGGGGTGACTTGGAGAAAATCGAAAGAGATGGTATGCATCCTCTTTAGAAGAGAGGAAAAAAAAACCTCTGTAGTTGCCAAGGAGAGATGAAGAATTGAGAGAAGAGAGGCATTGAATCTAACCTCAAAGGAGAGAGATGCAAAGAGAGGAGATATGAAGCCTTTTTTTTCTCAAGCATGACAAGGCAACATGTATCTTTAAGTGAGGCCCACGTATTTATTTTGCAAGTATAACAAGGCAAACATACATCTTAGGCAGACCCCATGGAGGTGTAGAGAATCCAAACAAAATAGAATTTTAAGCTCCATTCACTTACTTAAAGGAGAAAAAGTTTTAGTTTTGATTGACCAATCCAAATAAAAAAATTGTAGTCAATCTAGAATGTCTAAATTATGCGCCACACCTTGGATGAGTAGCTATTTATTTATGACCACTACTCTCTCATACTAAAAGAATTACGTAACCTAATAATATATTGTAGAGTTTAATGAATCCAAACTGAAAAAACAAGTAAATGTATAAACAAATAATATTCAAATAGTTAACATGTTTTCAAGTAAATCAATATCGTTGTCAAATATAGTGGCTCGGACCCTAGTTCCCTACATACATTAAAATAAACCAAAATCATGATAAATAAAGAAATGATGATGAAAAATGAAAGTAGTGAATTTTCTGGTCATGGGGTAAATATCTAGTTTTCATTGGATTTAAATATATATTTTTCATAGGAGTACTTTATTTTATCTAATTTATATAGAAATTATCTTGTCTTTTATCTTACTTTTGGTAAATTAATCCACGGGAGATGAATATTACATATATGGTGAGCTTGGAGTTTTCTTTGCTGATAATTTTATAAAGCAAAAAGATAGAAAAGGAAAAACTTTCGAAGAAATTAAAGTTTCTCTGGTAGCTTCAGTTACTTTATTACAGAAAGATCATAGTGTGTTCTGTGAATGTATCCAATCACCAATCTGAATAAAAAAGAATTTCAATCTCCATTCACTTACTCAAATAAGAAAAAGTTTCAGTTTCCATTCACCAATTGAAAATAAAAAAAAATAGTGGCCTTGGAGTTTTCTTTGTTGATAATTTTATAAAGCAAAAGGTTGGAAAAGGAAAATATTTGGAAGAAATTAAAGTCAATTAAAAAAACAAACAAACTACATCAATGAAGAGAGATAGGAAGAGAAACCAGGAAATATCAGATGATGTTAGTATTATAACATGATTCGATTAGAAAGAAAAAAAAAACATTTTCGTTCTCATAGCATGTAGGAAAAAAATTAAAAAAGGAGAAAAAAAACCCACACTACAGATTCCATCATAGATTACAAAAAATTAAAAAGACAAGATGGAAGCACTTTGCAGATGTGAGAAGAAAGGGAAAATTGTGTTACATATTGGGGTGACTTGGAGAAAATCCAAAGAGATGGTATTCATCCTCTTTAGAAGAGAGGAAAAAAAAAACTCTGTAGTTGCCATGGAGAGATGAATACTTGAGAGAAGAGAGGCATTGAATCTAACCTCAAAGCAGAGAGATGCAAAGAGAGGAGATATGAAGCCTTTTTTTTTTCTCAAGCATGACAAGGAAACATGCATCTTTAAGTGGCCTACGTATTTATTTTGCAATGATGAAAAAGCAAACATGCATCACATGCATCTTAGGCGGACCCCATGGAGGTGTAGAGAATCCAAACAAAACAGAATTTTAAGCTCCATTGACTTACTCTCAGTTTCGATTGACCAATCCAAATAAAAAAAAAATGTAGTGAATCTAGAATGTCTAAATTATGGGCTACAGTTTGGATGAGTAGCTACTTATTTATGACCACTATTCTCTCATACTAAAAGAATTATGTAACCTAATATATTGTAGAGTTCAATGAATCCAAACTGAAAAAACAAGTAAACCTATAAACAAATAATTTTCAAATATCATTAAAAAAAAACTAAATTCAAAAGAGGGCATATATAGTTGTTTATTTACCTCAGAGTCGCTAAATACTAAGTTTTGACATGCTTTGTTGCCAGCCCTTGATTGATGAGGAATACTTTTCTCATTCACTATTATTTTGGCTGTCCAATTTGATGTGTGCTCTGTTATATCTTTGATTTTTTTACAATCTTTAGGCATTTTGCTTGACCTGTGGAAAGAACAATGAAGCATTTATTGATTAGAGCTGTAAATAAAAATTATAATTGTGTATGTATGAAAATAGTAGATATATATATATACAGCAGCAAATAAAATATATGAAAAATTGGTAATCAAATTACCTATAACAATAATAGCTGCTAAACAGAATTGGCAAGTGTCAATATTTCTTGGTATACAACATTTGATGTATATATATCTTCCGATGTTTAATCTATGCCTGGTTTAATGAGAACTTTTACAGCAGAGGCTGTTTTCGCTCTGGATAGGGCAACATACAGTTGGCCATGTGAAAAAACAGGCTGTGGAAGATATATACCAACATGTTCTAATGTTTGTCCTTGTGCTTTGTTGACAGTCATGGCAAAGCTTAGATGAATTGGAAATTGTTTTCTTTTAAACATGAATGGATATCTGTCGTTTTCAGCTGGTTGAAGTGGAATTCTTGGTATAAAAACTCGTTTTCCTCGATAGTGACCAACAATTATTTCTGCATCAATTAGATTTTTTGTAAATGTTTGACAGACTAATCTTGTCCCATTGCATAATCCTGATGGTGGATCTATGTTTCGCAGCAACATTATTGGACAATTAATCTTTAATATTAATTCATGAGGAGGAAGTCCACTTGGTGTTAGGCTGTTTAAGAACTCTTCTTGTGGAAGCTGCTCTGTATCATCTATTGCCGAATCAAAGCTGTAATACTTGACAGAAGAACCAGGAAAATGGTTTATAAGCAAATCATTGATTTCATCAACAAAATCATTTTTTGGAGTTAGTATCGCACGATTTGCTATAAAATCTGAATTGCTGGCATTTTTTTCTAGCTCTGGAAATGTAGCCTCTATCAAATCAGCCCTTGATGTTATGTGATCTTTGTAAGGAATGACCATGCCATTTGGGATTTTTATTTTGTCATTGTTTATGGAATTTTCTATCCCATTTCCAACCCGTAATAGGAATTTACTAAATGATGGGTCAAATTTTGCCCTCATATTTTCGATTAGTTTGATTTTCTGTAATGTGGGCCACAATTTTGATGTAACCAGACTTGCTTCGATTGCTTCATGTCTATTTGTTCTTGAGACAACAAGAAGGACTTGGCGAAAATCTCCTCCAAATACAACTACTTTTCCTCTGAACGGCAACTGTGAATCTGTTACATCTTGCAACATTTGATGGAATGCTTCAATTGCTTCTTTCTTTGCCATTGATGCCTCATCCCATATAATGAGTCTAGCCATTTGAATTAAGTGAGCAACACTTCCTTGTTTGTTTATATGGCAACTCTTTATCTCTTCAATATTAAGTGGTATTTTGAAACGGGAGTGTGCTGTTCTACCACCAGGTAATATTGATGCAGCGACTCCAGAAGTTGCAGTTGCAAGAGCAATAAGGCCTTTTGATCTCAATGTGGCTAACAAGGCAAGATATAAGTATGTTTTTCCAGTACCACCAGGACCATCAATGAAGAAAGCTCCGGGACTCTGACTTAAAACTATTTGCAATATAATATTGTATGCATGTTTCTGTTTTTCATTCAATGTATGTACTGCAAGTAAATCATGTTCAGACACTGAAACACTCAGTTCTTCTTCAATTTCCTTTGAGTACGATATTTGCTCATCAATTTCAATATCTGCATTAGTAAAAGCATAGTCCATAATGCTTTTTCCCATTGACTGTAAAATAGAGTTTATATTTGCCAGTACTTACGCCCGCCTTATGTTTGATGAAAACTCAGGGAACTGATAATCTTCGCACATAGCATCTACAAATTTCTTCCACAACATTTTAGGATTGCTTGGATTACAGTACACCAAAATTATAGCAAACAATCGACGCATAGTTTGTGGCATTTGATATTGCGATGCTTCTTCTAAGCATTCTTCAAAACTATTATCTGATTCCAGCAAGCCTCGTAATAGTGCAGCTTCATGAAATGATGATGCTTGAATTCCGTTAAAGAATTTCAAATCTTGAAATGACACAGGTGCTCTAACATGATTCAACAATAGCTGCAGATAATATCTTTCACCTTCAATTGGATTTACCGTGATGATTCTTCTAATTGCACAATCTTTTTTCCCCTCACTCCAGTATCTTTGGTCATCGTGCCATACAAAATGTTCAGGGAATTCTTTATAAAGCCATTTTCGTGCTTCCATGTTAACTCTATTCATTTCGAAAAATTGAGTCAACATTGTCCTAGATGCACGATCATTGGAAATCACATGAAGAAGATTATCTTGTTTCTTGAATGATATAACTTGTTTATCTTCTAAATGCAACTGCAAGGCTTTGACAGGTGGATGAATTTCATTCAATGAGAACTTATAGATTCACTATGTGGCTTCTGGAGGTGAAATCCATCTTGCTGTTTGAAATTGCTGTATTTCGTCAACATTAGAACTATTTTCATCACCAGTGATATGGAATGCAACACGGTCATGACCCTTATAGATGTACTTGTACAAATATTTGATTGCTTTAATTGTAGAGCAAATTTCTACATTCATGTGACAATCAAACTTTGCAAGTAAGTAAGGATTGTACGGTATGACCCATCGATTGTCTAAATATGCACCCCGTACTTTGGCTTGTTCATTGGTATTGCGTCGTCTATATATGGGATAGGAATTCTTTGCTTGAGTTGTTGAACAAAAAAAATCTTTAGGATAATGATTTTTGCAATAACCATTTTTTCTCATGCAAATATTTTTTGGATTTAAATCTCCACATGGTCCATGCATCATGTGTTTCACAACTGCTGCATACAAATGTGAATTTTTAGCTTTGTCAGGTAGTTCTACGCAAACAAATCTGTCAAATGATTCTGGCACAATAATTTTATAGCCTGTCTTCAAGATAAGTAAGAAATGAGCATGTGGAAGTCCTCTCTTTTGAAATTCAATAACATATACATAAGCAGCAATTGGTCCAAATATTTTCTTTTTTAACAAATCATCTTTTAGCTCTTCCAGTTTTGCTCTAAATACTCGTGCAATCAAATCAGGCCTATTTTGCGCTTCTTCAAATGATTCAAGTTCGTTCTTAATTTCAAACCAAGAAGGATTACATGTCATTGTTAAAAATATATCAGGCTTTCCAAAACGTTCAACCAATGCCATTGCATCTATATAACGTCGCATCATATCTCTTGGACCACCTATAAATGATGCTGGTAAGATAATTCTATGTCCAACTTTGGAACCATGAGTTTCTCCAACTGTAATACTATTAACAAGCCCCTGATATAAATCAGCTCGTATTTCATCTTGTCGGTAACGAAGGTAGTCCAACCGAGAGCTCTCTAGCTTGATGTACATGTCAACAACATATTGTTGTAACAAACGACCCGAGTGCAGCAGTAGTGAAGGAGAATTTTCTCGTATTTGTAATTTGTAGCAATAATACTCGCGACAAGATACATCCTTTCTCTTGTTAACTTTCTTTTTGTTCACTGGAAAACATTAAAAAAATTATTATAATATGTTCAATATTAGCAATATAATTTAAATAAGTAATGTATCATCAGTACCTTGGCTTTCTTTTTGAAGGAGATCTTCTAGTGATGATATTTGGGAAGGATTAAGAGATGTTTGTCCTCGACAATAAGATCTCGAAATTGTTTTAGTTAATCTCTGTAATCCTTTATGCCATCCAATATCACCATATGGAAATAATAATGGATATTGCAATGGATCATAACATCCAAAATAATATTGCACCTTGTGACTATGGCCTGACTGACTATGGACAATTATATCGCGTTCACCATGAGTACCAGAGTCATCATTCTCTATCCATATTGCTGCTACTTGTGATTCTGATGGAGTATTATATACTCTTTGGTCTAACCCGACATCGCACTTGATTATAATGTGAAGGTTTTCCAAAGTAGGTACATGCTGAAGGCTCCGGAAAAATGAGCAGTATGGATTCACTAATAAGATATTGAGCAGCTTTTGAATGATGCTTGAATTAATTTTTGATGATGCTTGTATGCGGTTCTCCAGTTCAAGTTCCGTATCATAAAAATAGAGTTGCAAGCAAGAAGGACGTCCATCTGTGGGTACCAAGTCATTGATATAGTGGTTTACCTGACCTTGCACCTTGAATGTATATATACCTTTTTGTCTTTTGCAAAGATCTCTATCATATTTGACACCAAATGATGTAAATGCAAGAGTGTTATTATATGTACGAACATATTTTTTAAATTCCAAAGCATCACTTGAGTTTGACTTAAATAGCAAATGGAGTTCTTCAGGGGCATGATTTGAAACCAGTAATACTTGACTGGAGGAGCAGCAGAAGCCTGCAGGTTCACGATGAAGTCTCTTTGCATTGCAATATTCACATGTTGAAGAAGATCGCAAAATAGATGGTTCTTGAGATATATTTTGAAGAACTTCATCGATGGATGTAGAGCTAGAAGGGATTTTATCTATGATAAATATAAAAGCAAGAAAGAAGTATAGTTTAGTTACTTTGAAGATTTAAAAAAAAATCAGATGATTATATATGCACTTATCCTTTTAAGAATTTTTTAGCTTAATGTTTTACTATTTTTTTTTATTATATATTCTATAATAGAATGAATATTATTATAAAATTGTAATTAGCATTGATGATTTTTTGTAAGGCATAGTTTTATTATGAATAATAAACTTTGGTACTTTTTTCAAGAGAAAATGAAGTATATATAATGTTTTATTACCTCTAAGAGCTTCATTCTTTTTTTTGGATGAAGCAGAGTGACGACGCGCTTTTGATGTCGATCCTATTAAAAAAAAAAAAACTTACCACATGCCCGTACTTTAAGTGCTAAGTGATTACGGGTTGTAATTCTTACCAACTTCATAAGTGCTGTAGTACTCAATTTGTTGTTTCCCTTTGTTTGATGTTGTTGATGAAAGATAGTCAACTTGATTCACTATGATAGTCAGTATAGTGAAAACCAAAGAATTGTTAGTCAATTATAAGAGTTTCAATAATTGATATATAACTTTAGGAAAAGAATAAAATATATGGGAGAGGCTCTCCTCAACTGCAGTTGAGGAGAGCCTCAACTGGACATGAGTGAGTTGCTTGTGTGGGCTTAAAACAAAGGCATCGGTCTTCCGCCAAAAAAATTCATCTCCCCCTTTCAAACCCCAAACGCTCCTCTTCCCTCTCTCCCAATCGTTGCTCTTCTACTGGAATGAGAGGAATGAGAGAAGCAAAGCACAAATCAAGATGGGCCATCAGTTTTTCATCTCCATCTTTCATTTCCCCTTTTCATCTTTGGAAGACCCAAGAGAGTTTTTCTGATCTCCCCCTCTCTTGTCAAGCGCTCTATCTACCGTTCTCTTCTCTCTCTCTGGATTAGAGCTCTCTCGCTACTGCTCTCCCTCTCGCGTCGTCTCTCCCGCTGCATCGTTGCCTCACGACGTCTCTGCGCTACAATCTCCGGCCGGATCCGGAAAAGGGGTTTCTTTGGCAAAAAGGGAAGTTTGATGGAAGGGAGCCCGCCCATTTTTCGGCTGTAAAGGACTGCATTGCATTCCATTGATTTCTACTTTGTTTTAGTAAGAAAGAAAGTGAGAGAGATGGAAGGGGTTTTGGTGAAGAGAGAAGGAAATGGAGGAAGGCGTGGCGGTGGAGCGATAGAGGGTGAGGATCCCAAGTGCATTAAGAGGAGGAGAAGAGAGCCTTCTATGGCAGTAGTTGGTAATAAGGATGATAAAAGAGAAGTGCAAGACCCATCCTCTACCACAACCAGTAATGCTACTGCTCCTTTTAAGAGAAGCTCTAGATTTCGTGGTGTCAGCAGGTATTCTTCTTTGTCATGTTACCATCTTCTGCTTCTTTTAAGTCTTTGTGGCATTTGAAATATGAGAAGTAAAGAAGAAAATTCCACATTGGGAGGTTAGGACTGTAAAGAGAATTGTGGAGATCCCAATGGGACTTACCTTCACTGTTAGACTGACCCAAATTTTTAGGATATGAAATCCATGGCTCTCCGGAATTTGAATCAAGATAACTTTAGGGGAACCCCCTTCCTATCTTTGGTTTGCATGCATCCAGATCATCATCATCATCCCCATCATCAGTGCGGTCGTGATCATCAAATTGGCCTCATCCCTTTAATCTAGGATGGGCCTAAAGATTCCTACTAATCAACTATGAAGTTTGCATCCCAGGAAGACTCCCACATGAGTGATCACACAGTAATTCAGTACCATACAGTTTGCATTGCAGGGGATCATTGACTTGATGAGATCAAATTGGTATCATCATCATCATCATCATCAAAGTCGTATCCCATCTAAGGATGGTCTGTCTCTCTATCACTAAACATGCCACTTCAAATTCATTCATCATAATCATTAGTATGGAAGACCTACTCCATCTATATGGGGACAGATTTCAAATTGTAGTAGGCTTTAATATCCATTTATCGGTTTCCCCTGTTCTTTCGTTCACTTTGATTTTTCATTCAGGGATGTTTCTGGCCTTTGTACATGCCCAACCATTTAAGCTACATTCATTTGATCCTTGCTCAATACTTAGATACAGATATCAATCTTATCATATGCATCGTACTCATGTATTTTATAACTGTTTCGCCATTGTCCAGTGTCTAACATTCATTGGTTTTCATAAAAATGCACAGGCATAGATGGACAGGCCGTTATGAAGCGCACTTGTTGGGATAAGGGGTCATGGAATGTGACAGAGAAGAAGAAGGGGAAACAAGGTAGAAAATAATATAAACCAGAATTTTTTTAATAGTCATGGTTTACATTTCTTCTGCGTATTTGGAAAAAAAAAAGAACTGATGATTTCTTTTCTCCTCTTCCTGGGTGGTGTTTGGACATGATGGTTGGAATCTACAGTTTATCTAGGTGCGGGTTTCATTTTTTACTTAATCCTTTTTTTAAATGATTAGAAAAGACTGTTGGGTCTCAACTGATGGGAAGACCATTTGTATTATTTCTCATAATCAGGAGCATATGATGAGGAAGAATCAGCAGCAAGAGCTTATGATTTGGCAGCACTTAAGTACTAGGGGCCGACCACATTCACAAATTTCCCTGTACAGACATACTCTTTATTTATTTTTTTAAAATTTCCATCTTATTATGTAATCTGATAAGGCAATGTGTGAACACTTCACACAAAAGCCAAGTGTAAGAAATTGTTAGAAACATGTTGATTGGTAGCAGTTCTAAGTTTAGTTACACCCGAAACTTTTTGGAACTGATTACCCCATATCAATTCTCCAATCCTTTTTTTTTTTTTTTGGGTTGGCCTAGAGCTAACATGTGATTGATTGTCACTGAATTTGTAGGTATATGATTATGAGAAAGAAATCCAAATAATGCAGACTGTGACTAAAGAAGAGTATCTAGGATCTTTAAGAAAGTATGATTGCATGATTTCAATACTATAAAAAACTTGAATTTTTTTAGGCCGATGCTTCTAATTGTACTCTCTTCTTCATGTGTGTGAGACTAATAGGCTATCTGTGTACACAGGAAAAGCAGTGGTTTCTCTAGAGGCGTATCCAAATACCGTGGAGTTGCAAGGTAACAATCATTCCTTCCCAAAGTATATACACAATGAATTCAAATGTCCTTTCCCTTTCCCTCTCCAATCACCATCAATAGAGAGGAGAGAGTTAGACTACCAGAAAAGAAAAAAGGGAGAGCAACTATATTCTGTTATACGCTAAACTATTATGTGTAAAATCAGTGATGGATACATCTATTGTTGTAAAAGGATCCACTCCTTGATAAATGGATTGTCTGGTTTGAGAGTCTGTGAGAGAAATGATGACACACCATAATCTTAAATTCCAATTATCAGGCAGACAAAGGCAGCAAATACTCACTTTTTCTGAATGTTAATCTCACCCTTTCTCCCAGCCTAATTTTTTTCACAGCACTGAAATTAATACTTTCACAATTGAAAAAATAATAACCGTCTTTTCTTCTATCGCAGCTCTTTTTATGTGTTTATCCCCTTTTTTCTGAGAAAAAAATGGTGTCTGCTCAATTTCCTTTGTACATCATATTATTTTATGTTTTTGACTGACTTTTGGCATCTATTTTTGCGTTATTAACTCGCAGGATCAAATTTCTTGCCATGGACATGGAGATGACATGGTTGTTAATGACAAGGGGTAGTGGGGAGGCGAGGATATCATGTATTGGACTTGAAAGAGATATTTTCAGTGTTTTTTATCTGATGATTCAGACTGCTTGGTGGATGTGTGGGATTTTTTGTAATGAGATTGTGTAAAATAGAGTATGAATGTGGCTGCGTGGAGAATGGATTAAATCTGTTTCAATGGAATGTGTTGTGATGGGGTTGAATTTGTGGTGATGGAATACAGTCCGGGCATTTGGAACACTTCTTATTGCCCTTCTTATTTCAGATGATGTAATGTTCAAATAAATGTAATCATCCTAATGATGTAATGGATTTCATGGTAATATAATTTTAATGATGAAATGAATTCTGATTTAAATGTGAATGGAGATGTTTTGAAATGATGAGAGTTTGTATTTGTTGAGATGTTTTGAATTTGGAATATTTTGTGAATTTTGTGACAATGGTTTTCTTCTGTTAAGAGAAAAGGAAGAACAACACATATAATTACCTTTCGTGCATATATAACATAGAAAAAGGAAAAACATAGAGAAAAGAAAAACCAACACAAACAATCATAAAATAAAAATCTATTCTAATTACATGAAAACCACATCACAAAATATGAGATTAAGATGATAGATCTTAACGTCAACCCACATTCAAATGATAGCACGAAAGTCGGCAAGGTTTCAAGGTTAAGAAAATCTGCACAAAACTTGCTGAGTACCCCTGTTTAGGACACTTTTTAGCCCACTTCCCGAGGGTTTTTTTTCCTGATATTTGGGTCTTTCGAAGTCCACACTATGAACTTAAAATCTGCTATTTTTCATTAAATTACAATCACGTTTACGATGTTTTCAACTCGGGCACTTTTTCAACCCGGTGAAGAAAATCTGCACAAACCTTGCTGAGTACCCCTGTTTAGGACACTTTTTAGCCCACTTCCCAAGTTTTTTTTTTCCTGAAATTTGGGGCTTTCGAAGTCCACACTATGAACTTAAAATCTACTATTTTTCATTAAATTACAATCACGTTTACAATGTTTTCAACTCGGGCACTTTTTCAACCCGGTGAAGAAAATCTGCACAAACCTTGCTGAGTACCCCTGTTTAGGACACTTTTTAGCCCACTTCCCGAGGGTTTTTTTTCCTGAAATTTGGGGCTTTCGAAGTCCACACTATGAACTTAAAATCTGCAATTTTTTTATTAAATTACAATCACGTTTACGATGTGTTCAACTTGGGCACACTTTCAACCCGGTGAAGAAAATCTGCACAAACCTTGCTGAGTACCCCCGTTTAGGACACTTTTTAGCCCACTTCCCGACGGTTTTTTATCCTGAAATTTGGGGCTTTCGAAGTCCACACTATGAACTTAAAATCTGCTATTTTTCATTAAATTACAATCGGGTTTATGATGTTATCAACTCGGGCACTTTTTCAACCCGGTGAAGAAAATCTGCACAAACCTTGCTGAGTAGCCCTGTTTAGGACACTTTTTAGCCCACTTCCCGAGGGTTTTTTTTTCCTGAAATTTGGGGCTTTCGAAGTCCACACTATGAACTTAAAATCTGCTATTTTTCATTAAATTACAATCACGTTTGCGATGTTTTCAACTCGGGCACTTTTTCAACCCGGTGAAGAAAATCTGCACAAACCTTGCTGAGTACCCCTGTTTAGGACACTTTTTAGCCCACTTCCCGAGGTTTTTTTTCCTGAAATTTGGGTCTTTCAAAGTCCACACTATGAACTTAAAATCTGCTATTTTTCATTAAATTACAATCACGTTTGCGATGTTTTCAACTCGGGCACTTTTTCAACCCGGTGAAGAAAATCTACACAAACCTTGCTGAGTACCCCTGTTTAGGACACTTTTTAGCCCACTTTCCGAGGGTTTTTTTTCCTGAAATTTGGGGCTTTCGAAGTCCACACTATAAACTTAAAATCTGCTATTTTTCATTAAATTACAATCACATTTGCGATGTTTTCAACTCGGGCACATTTTCAACCCGGTGAAGAAAATCTGCACAAACCTTGCTGAGTACCCCTGTGTAGGACACTTTTTAGCCCACTTCCCTAGGTTTTTTTTTCCTGAAATTTGGGGCTTTCTAAGTCCACGCTATGAACTTAAAATCTGATATTTTTCATTAAATTACAATCACGTTTGCGATGTTTTCAACTCGGGCACATTTTCAACCCGGTGAAGAAAATCTGCACAAACCTTGCTCAGTACCCCTGTTTAGGACACCTTTTAGCCCACTTTCCGAGGGTTTTTTTTCCTGAAATTTGGGGCTTTCGAAGTCCACACTATAAACTTAAAATCTACTATTTTTCATTAAATTACAATCACATTTGCGATGTTTTCAACTCGGGCACTTTTTCAACCCGGTGAAGAAAATCTACACAAACCTTGCTGAGTACGCCTGTTTAGGACACTTTTTAGCCCACTTTCCGAGGGTTTTTTTTCCTGAAATTTGGGGCTTTCGAAGTCCACACTATAAACTTAAAATCTGCTATTTTTCATTAAATTACAATCACGTTTGCGATGTTTTCAACTCGGGCACTTTTTCAACCCGGTGAAGAAAATCTGCACAAACCTTGCTGAGTACCCCTGTTTAGGACACTTTTTAGCCCACTTCCCAAGTTTTTTTTTTCCTGAAATTTGGGGCTTTCGAAGTCCACACTATGAACTTAAAATCTACTATTTTTCATTAAATTACAATCACGTTTACAATGTTTTCAACTCGGGCACTTTTTCAACCCGGTGAAGAAAATCTGCACAAACCTTGCTGAGTACCCCTGTTTAGGACACTTTTTAGCCCACTTCCCGAGGGTTTTTTTTCCTGAAATTTGGGGCTTTCGAAGTCCACACTATGAACTTAAAATCTGCAATTTTTTTTATTAAATTACAATCACGTTTACGATGTGTTCAACTTGGGCACACTTTCAACCCGGTGAAGAAAATCTGCACAAACCTTGCTGAGTACCCCCGTTTAGGACACTTTTTAGCCCACTTCCCGACGGTTTTTTATCCTGAAATTTGGGGCTTTCGAAGTCCACACTATGAACTTAAAATCTGCTATTTTTCATTAAATTACAATCGGGTTTATGATGTTATCAACTCGGGCACTTTTTCAACCCGGTGAAGAAAATCTGCACAAACCTTGCTGAGTAGCCCTGTTTAGGACACTTTTTAGCCCACTTCCCGAGGGTTTTTTTTCCTGAAATTTGGGGCTTTCGAAGTCCACACTATGAACTTAAAATCTGCTATTTTTCATTAAATTACAATCACGTTTACGATGTTTTCAACTCGGGCACTTTTTCAACCCGGTGAAGAAAATCTGCACAAACCTTGCTGAGTACCCCTGTTTAGGACACTTTTTAGCCCACTTCCCGAGGTTTTTTTTCCTGAAATTTGGGTCTTTCAAAGTCCACACTATGAACTTAAAATCTGCTATTTTTCATGAAATTACAATCACGTTTGCGATGTTTTCAACTCGGGCACTTTTTCAACCCGGTGAAGAAAATCTACACAAACCTTGCTGAGTACCCCTGTTTAGGACACTTTTTAGCCCACTTTCCGAGGGTTTTTTTTCCTGAAATTTGGGGCTTTCGAAGTCCACACTATAAACTTAAAATCTGCTATTTTTCATTAAATTACAATCACCTTTGCGATGTTTTCAACTCGGGCACATTTTCAACCCGGTGAAGAAAATCTGTACAAACCTTGCTGAGTACCCCTGTGTAGGACACTTTTTAGCCCACTTCCCTAGGTTTTTTTTTCCTGAAATTTGGGGCTTTCTAAGTCCACGCTATGAACTTAAAATCTGCTATTTTTCATTAAATTACAATCACGTTTGCGATGTTTTCAACTCGGGCACATTTTCAACCCGGTGAAGAAAATCTGCACAAACCTTGCTCAGTACCCCTGTTTAGGACACCTTTTAGCCCACTTTCCGAGGGTTTTTTTTCCTGAAATTTGGGGCTTTCGAAGTCCACACTATAAACTTAAAATCTACTATTTTTCATTAAATTACAATCACATTTGCGATGTTTTCAACTCGGGCACTTTTTCAACCCGGTGAAGAAAATCTACACAAACCTTGCTGAGTACCCCTGTTTAGGACACTTTTTAGCCCACTTTCCGAGGGTTTTTTTTCTTGAAATTTGGGGCTTTCGAAGTCCACACTATAAACTTAAAATCTGCTATTTTTCATTAAATTACAATCACGTTTGCGATGTTTTCAACTCGGGCACTTTTTCAACCCGGTGAAGAAAATCTGCACAAACCTTGCTGAGTACCCCTGTTTAGGACACTTTTTAGCCCACTTCCTGAGGTTTTTTTTCCTGAAATTTGGGGCTTTCGAAGTCCACACTATGAACTTAAAATCTGCTATTTTTCATTAAATTACAATCACATTTGCGATGTTTTCAACTCGGGCACATTTTCAACCCGGTGAAGAAAATCTGCACAAACCTTGCTGAGTACCCCTGTGTAGGACACTTTTTAGCCCACTTCCCTAGGTTTTTTTTTCCTGAAATTTGGGGCTTTCTAAGTCCACACTATGAAATTAAAATGTGCTATTTTTCATTAAATTACAATCACGTTTGCGATGTTTTCAACTCGGGCACATTTTCAACCCGGTGAAGAAAATCTGCACAAACCTTGCTCAGTACCCCTGTTTAGGACACTTTTTAGCCCACTTCCCGAGTTTTTTTTTCCTGAAATTTGGGGATTCCTAAGTCCATACTATGAACTTAAAATCTGCTATTTTTCATTAAATTATAATCACGTTTGCGATGTTTTCAACTCGGGCACTTTTTCAACCCGGTGAAGAAAATCTGCACAAACCTTGCTGAATACCCCTGTTTAGGACACTTTTTAGCCCACTTCCAGAGGTTTTTTTTTCCTGAAATTTGGGGCTTTCTAAGTCCACACTATGAACTTAAAATCTGCTATTTCTCATTAAATTATAATCACATTTGCGATGTTTTCAACTCGGGCACATTTTCAACCCGGTGAAGAAAATTTGCACAAACCTTGCTGAGTACCCCTGTTTAGGACACTTTTTAGCCCACTTCCCAAGTTTTTTTTTCCTGAAATTTGGGGCTTTCGAAGTCCACACTATGAACTTAAAATCTGCTATTTTTCATTAAATTACAATCGGGTTTATGATGTTATCAACTCGGGCACTTTTTCAACCCGGTGAAGAAAATCTACACAAACCTTGCTGAGTAGCCCTGTTTAGGACACTTTTTAGCCCATTTCCCGAGGGTTTTTTTTCCTGAAATTTGGGGCTTTCGAAGTCCACACTATAAAGTTAATATCTGCTATTTTTCATTAAATTACAATCACGTTTGCGATGTTTTCAACTCGGGCACTTTTTCAACCCGGTGAAGAAAATCTGCACAAACCTTGCTGAGTACCCCTGTTTAGGACACTTTTTAGCCCACTTCCCGAGGTTTTTTTTCCTGAAATTTGGGTCTTTCAAAGTCCACACTATGAACTTAAAATCTGCTATTTTTCATTAAATTACAATCACGTTTGCGATGTTTTCAACTCGGGCACTTTTTCAACCCGGTGAAGAAAATCTACACAAACCTTGCTGAGTACCCCTGTTTAGGACACTTTTTAGCCCACTTTCCGAGGGTTTTTTTTCCTGAAATTTGGGGCTTTCGAAGTCCACACTATAAACTTAAAATCTGCTATTTTTCATTAAATTACAATCACATTTGCGATGTTTTCAACTCGGGCACATTTTCAACCCGGTGAAGAAAATCTGCACAAACCTTGCTGAGTACCCCTGTGTAGGACACTTTTTAGCCCACTTCCCTAGGTTTTTTTTTCCTGAAATTTGGGGCTTTCTAAGTCCACACTATGAACTTAAAATCTGCTATTTTTCATTAAATTACAATCACGTTTGCGATGTTTTCAACTCGGGCACATTTTCAACCCGGTGAAGAAAATCTGCACAAACCTTGCTCAGTACCCCTGTTTAGGACACTTTTTAGCCCACTTCCCGAGGTTTTTTTGTCCTGAAATTTGGGGATTCCTAAGTCCATACTATGAACTTAAAATCTACTATTTTTCATTAAATTATAATCACGTTTGCGATGTTTTCAACTCGGGCACTTTTTCAACCCGGTGAAGAAAATCTGCACAAACCTTGCTGAATACCCCTGTTTAGGACACTTTTTAGCCCACTTCCAGAGGTTTTTTTTTCCTGAAATTTGGGGCTTTCTAAGTCCACACTATGAACTTAAAATCTGCTATTTTTCATTAAATTATAATCACATTTGCGATGTTTTCAACTCGGGCACATTTTCAACCCGGTGAAGAAAATTTGCACAAACCTTGCTGAGTACGCCTGTTTAGGACACTTTTTAGCCCACTTCCCAAGTTTTTTTTTCCTGAAATTTGGGGCTTTCGAAGTCCACCCTATAAACTTAAAATCTGCTATTTTATGAACTTAAAATCTGCTATTTTTCATTAAATTACAATCACGTTTGCGATGTTTTCAACTCGCGCACATTTTCAAGCCGGTGAAGAAAATCTGCACAAACCTTGCTGAGTACCCCTGTTTAGGACGGTTTTTAGCCCACTTCCCAAGGGTTTTTTTTTCCTGAAATTTGGGCTTTCGAAGTCCACACTATGAACTTAAAATCTGCTATTTTTCATTAAATTACAATCACGTTTGCGATGTTTTCAACTCGCGCACATTTTCAAGCCGGTGAAGAAAATCTGCAGAAACCTTGCTAAGTACCCCTGTTTAGGACGCTTTTTAGCCCACTTCCCGAGGGTTTTTTTTTCTGAAATTTGGGGCTTTCGAAGTCCACACTATGAACTTAAAATCTGCTATTTTTCATTAAATTATCAATAACACCAATTAGAATTTAGAACCCAATTCTAGTCAATCTCAAGGTATCCCAGAAGAATAAACCCAGCCAAGATAATAAGGTTTCTTCCAGATTCAACAACAAAAGTAAAATTGATCTACTGTCAACAATTCCATCACCCCTTCTCACATTTCAATGAAAAGCACAAACACCCAAGCATCAATATCAGGTCCAAATTCTTTCTCCTCTTTCCTCTAAGCCATGCATCAAACATGGGTAAAAAAAATTCTAAATTCTTTCTCCTCCTAGTTGTAAACATGAATCAGATGGAAAAAAAAATTCACAGAAAGCCCCTGTAAGTTAACATTGCACAGAAAAAAATTCACATAAAAAAATTCACAGAAATCATCTGATTATTGAGGCTCAACAGAAGCTGAAAAAACTACACTTTAGATGGATGGTGTGAATGGATACATTTCTTATTAATCCCTTAAACAGAGCCAAATCCACACATTTCAAATCCATTCAACAAAACCCAAAAACTCACCCATGCTCACAAGCATGTCAATCCCATTCCCCCATACCTATTAAACACAACCCAATCCCACTACAGAAGGCAACCTGCAAAAACACAACCCAATCCCATACCTCACTACAACAAAATGCACTTTTGCCAACGCAGTCATTGCGTCTGGAAAAGTGGGTTTTGCGTCGGCAAAGGATTTCCCGACGCATTTCAGCGCGTCGACAGCGCGTCGGCAACCATGTGTAGCCAAATCCATAGTCGACGCTATTTCAACTGCATCGGCATATCCCTGCACAATTGCCAACGCACTGCAGCGTTGGCCAATACGTCGGCAAAGAGATGTGCGTCGGCAAAAAGTCCAACTTTCTGATTCGAAAACCATATTTGCCAACGCAATACCAGCGTCAGCAAAATAAACGCCGACACTGGTAGTGCGTTGGGAGTTCCTAGTAATGGCCAACGTTGGCAGTGCGTTGGGAATTCATAGTAATGGCCGACGCTTGTAGTGCGTTGGAAATTCCTAGTAATAGATGATGCTTGTAGTGCGTTGGGAATTCGTGGTAATAGCCGACGATGATTAAGCGTTGGGAGTTCATGAAATAGTCGACGCTACCAATGCGTTGGGAATGCATGAAATAGCCGACGCTACCAATTAGCGTCGGGAATGCATGGAATAGCCGACTCTACCAATGCGTTGGAAATGTGTGATATCTTTGGGCCAATTGTTGGAAAATGCAACATCGCCGACGCAAAAATTACGTTGGGAAATGTTGTAATACATTTTCTTTTTTGCAACGCACGCTTGTGCGTCGGGAAAGATTATTATTATTTTTAAATTAAATTTTCATTTATCCCTATATACCACAAAAAAAAAATCTGAATACTTGTTCAAACCACCAAACTTGATGCACAACCCAATTTAAAATATATTCATTAACAAATCAAAAATAACATCCACAACCAAATATCCTACATCCATAAACCAAAATAAACCCATAAATCTCTAAAATACACAAATATTACTACTTGATAATTTCCAAAAATCTTTAACATATACAAATGTCTGTGATCAAAATAAAAAAGGTAATCCTTAAGAGCCCGCAGCCAGCACAATAAAATCCAAAATCAATCTGCAAAACCAAAAAAGAACACCGTCAGAATACAAGTAGCAATAAACTAGCAACAACGAGGGAATAAAATCATCATTCAACACTAAAGAACAAAACATATTTTTTTATGAGAACGAATTGCTTTTTCAATTTCTGACTCAAATTAATTGAAGAACATGAGTCTTGTTTCAATAACATGGAATTGCTGCTGCATCACTAGCTGCACATGTCATGCCACATTTCCTATCTTGTAACAAACTTAGATGAAGTTGAAGTATATCACCTGTAAAACCTCGAATTGACTTGGACAAATCGACTTAGACATTGTATTAAACAGTAATACAAATAGTATTAAACAGTAAAGCAAAGTGACTTGGACAAATCTTGTACAACCTCGGACCAATCAATTGAATATTGACTAATACGTAATCGATTGAACATTACTTTAAAACAGTGTTTCTGTTCATAAACGAAATGTTCCAAAAGCTCCTAGAAATTAATGGTCCCAATATTGGACCATTTTTATCTATATACATTAGGATCCCAATTCGTGGATCTCTCAATTTGAGGAATAAGATGATCAAACCACTTCTTCTTAATCATTTTCAAATTAGATATATGTTGGTTGATCATATATTTTATTTACAATACTTAGATGATTCAGAGTATCATTTCCTATTTGATGCTTTTGAATTACATATTCAAAGATGCAATTGGATAAAAAAGGGGTAATTTATAATAAAGTTTTCTTGTTGTTGATTTCTAGATCTCATTTGCCTTAAAAAATCTATAATAAAACCACATGGAGAAAATTACAAAGGAACTGCAAAATTACGGATCATAAAGGGGTAATTTATAACAAAGTTTTCTTGTTGTTGATTTCTAGATCTCATTTGCCTTAAAAAATCTATAATAAAATCACATGGAGAAAATTACAAAGGAACTGCAAAATTACAACTACTCACTCGCATCATCAAAGGAACAAACACCAAGTGCATGAAAAGAAACAACCTCAAAACAATAATGAAGTGAATCCAAAAACCAAAATAGGAGAGCGTACAAGTCAATTAATTGCAGTGTTTCAAAAACCAGACCAAACTGAACTGCAACTTCAAAACCAGGGTACTGGTTAAAAAAAAAAAAAAAACTGCGAAAGACCAATGGTTGAAATCAGTTTGATTCAGAATTAACTATTTTAAAGTTTTTATTGTTTCTTATGTCATAGTTGTGTTGGCTTAAACCAGACCATCAAACCAAGTTGGAGTGTTGGACACAACCGTTCATGCTCTATAATTTCATATAACTAAGGGTCATTTAATAGAAAGGAAAGAATAAGAAAACTGGCAAAACCCATGCTTGGAGCAATGGCAAGGCATCCCTCTAGTATTGAGGGCTGTAGGGCTAGAGTCAGTGATGGGTATGCTTAACACACTAAGAACTAAGAGGAACACAGTCTTCCCTAGTTTTCTGCCCAAATTATTAGTGTGAAAGGTGGGAAAGGCAGAATGACAATATCCTTATTAATGTGGTGATAAATGACAGTATCCTTATTAATGTGGTGATTTCTGATTTTCACACTACCTTGAACACATATACAGCTCATAAGTGACAACCAGATAAAAATGCACATAGTAGTTAAAAATGTAATAATGTGTGGGGTGTATCAGAATTGGAACTTTCTGAAGCTACAATGCTATACATTGTCATCCTTGGTATAATAGACCTGCTCATACTTAATTCTTATGCTGTTAAATATAATTAGTTGGTCTTATTTGATAAGCTAAATTTTTTAACTAATATATCACTTTCCGCCTTTTACTATGTATTATATCAGATTGAGATACAGCAAAAGGATGGGATTTGTCCTGCACCAAGTGACATGGCAGAGCAAGTTCTATCCTACTTGAAAGAGAAGGAGTTTTTGCAAGATTAGTGACTGATTATGCCAGCATCCCTTCAACATTGTTAAAATTGGATGTATTCTTTCTTGTTGTAAACCAGAATAAACATGACCAAGATTAGTCAGCTTTTTATTCTTATTATTTTGGTTTTCATGTAAGTGGGTCATCCCAAGACTCACTTAATTGTTCTCTAATGGAAAAATGCCTGCCTAACCCAGCATGCTAAATGTATGGTTGACAATTTGTTGGCCCATAATTTGTTTTGATATTTATTTATTAATATTCTTGGGGCTAATGTTGCATCTAAATTAGAATTGTTTTGATTTTTTTTTGTTGCAAAATTAGGTTGATGATACCAATAAAAAACAGTTAAGACTCATCATCTACATTCCAATTCATCACCATTTTAGCTTCATCTCATTAATATAAACAGTAATTCGAACTATGTTGATATCTCTATCTTTTGATAATGTGCATGAAAGTGAGCTTTCTGTCTTTATTTAGGGCCCGGTTGTTTGCAAGAATTCTAAGAATTTTTGTTGGAGTTTTTTTAATACCCCAAATGTTGTTTCTCTCCTAGTTTCACAAATGCTGATGTAGAATGTAGCATTTTTAAAATCGAGATTATACGACTACATGCCAAAAGTGACATTTCACGAGGTTGGTTTTATAAATTCTCACCATTCAAAAAATAGAGTCTGGAATTCCTTAAGGACAGGACATGTCATTGGTCTCTGGCTGACCCCAAGAAATACCTACACCATCCCTGAAACCCCATTTTAGGCTCAGTCTTAAATTTGTCCTCCATGTTATCAATCCATCAGTGGGCCACACTCCTTTAAGGTTGAAAGGTAGGCCGGTGTACCTCCATGACAACTAAAACCATTGGACTATATGTTTGTAAGGTAGAGTAACTGAAATGAAATTGAGTGTCAAATAATAATAAAAGATGTTGGAGGAGTTGGTTGTAAAAGTACAAAATGACAAAAAATAAATAAACTGTGCAATTGTATAACCGTGCAATTGTACTCACCTCAACAAATCTTTAGTTGCCTGTGGAGCCCAAACCACCTAAGCCGACTCGCTGGAGCAGCATATGAATTTGACTCGCCTGTGTAGTTGCTTGATCTTGCATCACTTCCTGCTGTCGCCGCAAATCCTCTTGTCCCTTCTGCGCCTCGTCACACTGTCGCCGCAAATCCTCTTGTGCCTTCTGCGACTCTTCATACTTTTGCCGTAACTCCTCTTGTACTCTCTGCGACTCGGATAGCTGCTGCCGTAAGCTGCTCACCTCAGTCGCCACCACAGTACCGCTAGATATTGATGTTGGGCCCCTCGAGCGGTACCCTTGCCTCCTCGCGACCCGCTTCCCAAGCACATCCTCTATCAATTGTTGTTGCGCCACTGGGGAGTTGCTCACCTCAGACTGCGACAGTCCTAACTCCAACCTTTGCTGCATTCTCAAAGAATATATATAAACTTATAATATATGTAAATACCACTATATAAAGTATGACATACTAATGAATTTTCAATGACTCACAAATGTCGCTTCAGCATGAGGTGTGATCCACTTGTTCTGCTTCTTGCTCCAGTGTTGTTGCCGGTATAGTTCCGCTTGGGAGGTAGGAGCTTCCTCAGCAGGCGTGATTGACAACCGCTGTGAGAACGATTGAGAGCCAGATGTATGAGTCGTCTTCACTTGCCTCCGGCTCATTGAATTCCTATGTGACTGAAGCTGCAAAATTACAAGTTAAAAAGAATGTAGTTAGCTTATTTTTAAAAAGCTCGAGGGAACATAACAATGGATTTAGTTACCTTCCACTCAAGTGTCTCCCATTTATGCTCTATCATCCATATCCACTGGTCCGCCCTTTGCGGATCCGGTGGGTACTGCCTCGGATCGTGTCCCTCTTCCAATATCTTCGTATACTTCATGTGAAGCTCCGACCTGAACTCCCTATATATATGCATGGCAAGTTTCTGGACGGCCATTTTCACTGCCTGGTCGGTCTTCCAGTCGCCGAAGTCAAACTTTTGCTGTCATTTCAAACTCCATAAGTTGAGTAATAAACAATGATGCATTTAAAAGGGTTGAAAAACAAATCAAACAAAACATCCATCAAATAATTTCAAGTAATTATCTACATGAGTGCCAAAAGGGAAGCAACCAAAAAACCACCCCTCCTACATCACTGGATCTAGAAGCATGAATGACAGAATGCATCACGATTCAAAGTATATGGAATAGGAAGTCAAAGTTTGTTTTATTACCTCAGCTGCCATGTAGACTGCCTCCCTGCTCCTTCATCAACCATGATCCATGTTGGTTTGTTGTAAGGTGCAATCCTTCGAACATGACTGCCTAACTCAACTGCGAATGTGGAGGCATTTGCACCCTCGAATGCCCCCGACACTTCGCCCAACGGAACATTCAACTTAACACCAAGAGCCTTCATCCTCTTCTCCGACGCCGAGCCCACCACCTTACCCCGCACACGTCGAGAGGTTGATGCTACAACCATAAAAAAAGAAAGTAAAGTGTTACTTTAAACATAAACAAATGAATTTTGGAATATAATAGGGTCCAATATTACTTACCAACGCTACTATCCGTAGACTGACTGGTAGTATGCTCCGGGACCGTAGACTGACTGGCAGCACGCTCTGGGACAGTAGACTGACCGGCAGCACGCTCTGGGACCGTAGACTGACTGACAGCACGCTGTGACTGTCTGACTGCACTGCGGTGTCTCTGTCTCCCTTGACCAGCCATGTTTGCGAACTGAATAACACAATCAATAAGCATATATAAATCAACAAAAAGTCACATAATTGAAAGAGGTTTGATGACACATATAATAACATGTAACATTAATGATCTACCACACTCACAGTACTATTACCTCATCTTCCAAGTCATCTTCACCCGAGGAACTCGACTCTTCCTCACTCCTGGATGGCCTGTACTCCATGTTTACATCATCATCTTCTTCTTCAGGTAAGACCCGGCGTCGAACTGGACCTTCAAGTACTCGTTCCAATGGCCGTGTGCCCAACTCATTTAATCTGGGGATTTTCCTTTGAATGTTACTATTTCGATTTACCCCGTAAGAATTTTTCTCCTGGGTCAATGCTCCGGGCTTGACATAAAGTTTTCTTTTGGGAGGCATTTTTTGCTGCTATGATTAATAAACTGACATATATAAAATAAAACATATATGCTTAGAACATTCATGTGCGGGAGGAACAGCTTACATATAAATAAACACATTAAAAGGCGGACTGAAAGGTAAAATAATGAATTCATAGAATTACAATACTTGTCCACACATAAAAAATAAAAAAGTTTACATATCATATTCCATATCAGAATCAATATCAGCCTCAGACTGATCAGTTTCATCTTCATTTACGTATTCTGCCAATGTATCATCCTCATTATCGTTGTACGTACATGATTTTTGAACCATCCAGAGAACTCTTCTCGTTGTATATTAGTGATGTTGCGTCCCACAGGCACTTGCACTTGCCTTTCGTGCTCCCTACTCATGGGATTAGTGACAAACAGTGATATTAGTGGCACAGAGGGAGATAAAGAAATTTACATGTTATGATTAGTTAAAATGAACCACTTACTCTAGATAAGGTACGACCTCAGTAGTATTATACAACACAAACCAATGGGCCAGGTTGCGTTCCCTATGTGACACGTTGGGAGCCCTCGTGATAGGTGCAAAGGGACGGACACGTTGGGTGAAGACATCCAACCCCGGGCCTCGTTCGCCCCCATCATCATTCCGTTCTTCAAGAACTTCTCCCTTTAGGTACCTCTTGATAAAATTAACACACTCTTTGGCAATGTATGCCTCGGCAATCGAACCTTCTGGCCGAGCTCGATTGGTTACGTATCGCTTAAGGGTTCCAAGAAACCTATAGACATAGCGATCAACAATTAAGATTAAAAAACTAAAATACCATTACACTAATCATCAATATAAAGACGGGTAATGCAATCACCTCTCAATTGGATACATCCATCGATATTGCACCGGTCCGGCAAGCATGGCCTCGCGTGGCAAGTGAACTGCCAAATGGACCATTACATCAAAAAATGCAGGAGGAAAAATCCTCTCCAACTTACACAATATGAGTACTATCTTTTTCTCAAGTGCTTCCAAGTTGCTCCGTCTTAATGTCTTCGAGCAAATGTCCTCGAAGAAGTGGCCCAGCTCAAATAGTGTTGTGCATATCTCTTTGTTCACATACCCACGCATGCCGATCGGAAGAAGACGTTGCAGAAGAACGTGGCAATCATGGCTTTTCAGGCCCGCTAATTTCCCATTCTTCGAGGTCACACACCTCGATAGATTTGCAGCATACCCATCTGGGTACTTGATCGATTTCAGATATTCATAAAAACCATTTCTCTCCTTTGGGGCTAATGTGTATGAAGCAGGGGGCTTCTCATATCCCCGTCCGTTGCTTCTACTCCGTAGATGCAATTCTGGCCTAATATTCAAATCTACCAAATCCAGACGGGCATACTCGGTGTCCTTGTTCCCCTTGTCCATGCCCAACATTGTGCCAAGGTGACTTTCACATATATTCTTCTCTACGTGCATGACATCAATGTTGTGTCGAACCTTTAGTTTCTCAAAATATGGAAGCTCATAAAAAATGCTTTTCTTTTTCCAGTTCAAGTCTTCAGGATCACGAGGTCTTTTCTTGTTGCTAGAGTGCTTCCCAAACCTTGTATCCGGCAACCGATCCAATTGTGCTTGTACCTTTTCCATCGACGGTAACTCCAATGACTTCACCCGATTCTCATTCTTACCGTTAAAGTCCTTAAGGCGTCGCCAAGTGTGGTTCTTTGGCAAGTAAGCTCGATGGCCCGTGTAACCAACCTTCCTTTTCAACTTAACCGCTAAGAATTCGTCATTACAAGGGGGACAAGCCATGTAACCTTTCGTGGTCCACCCAGACAAGTTACCATATGCTGGAAAGTCGTTTATGGTCCATAACAGAGCCACACGCATATTGAAGGTCTGTTTGTTGTAGGCATCATAAGTTTCAACACCTTTCTCCCACAACTCCTTCAACTCATCAATCATGGGTCGGAGATAAACATCAATATCATTCCAAGGTTGACGCGGCCCAGGAATAAGCAATGACATCATGAAGAATGGCTCCTTCATGCACATCCAGGGAGGCAAGTTGTACGGCATAAGTATGACAGGCCACATACTGTAGGAAGTGCTCATGTCCCCGAAAGGGTTGAATCCATCGGAGGCTAGCCCCAGCCTTATGTTACGAGTCTCCGCGGAAAAATCCGGATTCTCTTTGTCAAAATTCTTCCATTCATCACAATCGGCCGGATGCCTACATATCCCGTCATCTCTGCGTTTGTCACTATGCCATCTCATGTGCTCAGCAGTCTTTCGGGACATGTAGAGTCTCCGTAACCTCGGTATCAATGGGAAGTACCGCAACATTTTATGAGGTATCTTCTTGCCCTTTCCAACATTGACTCTATATCTGGACTCCCTGCATGTTGGGCATTTATCCAGACCTGCATTCTCCTTCCAAAACAGGGCGCAATCATTCTGACAAGCATCAATGTATTCATATCCCAATCCCAAGTCACGGAGTATCTTCTTCGCAGCATAAATAGACTCAGGAACCAAGTTACCGTCTGGCAGAACGGACCTCTGTATTTGCATCAAATTGTTGAACGACTTGTTGCTCCACTTTCCCTCAACCTTCTGCTCTATCATCTTAACAACAAAATCTAACAGGGTGTTATCTGGAGAGCAGCCAGGGTACAGAGGGCGCTGAGAAGCATCCAAAATCCTTTCAAAGTGATGTATAGCGTTATTGTTGATGGTCTCAGCCTCAGTGTAAGTTCCCATGTAATGGTCGTGCATCATTTCTGGATATTCATCTCGATCCTCATAGTCACTATCAATATCCTCATTTCCCAGTTCGACTAGTTCATTCACTAGAGCTGTTGTTTCTCCATGGTAGATCCAGGTCTTGTAGGAATCTTGCATACCTTTATGGAGAATATGAAATTTCACAGTAGCAAAGTCATGCCTACGACTGTTCAAGCAAACCCTACACGGGCAATAAATCTGAGTAACATCCCCCGCATTCGACTTTGCAAAATCAATAAATGACTTCACCCCTCTCTGATATTCCTGACCAAGTCTTGCCATCTTATTTTTACTATCCAGTGTCGTCCAAGTCTTGTCCATAGCTAGTCTTTTTAACAGAGAAATCTAAACAAGAAATCCATACAAATTAAAAGCATGCTTTCATCAAACTGATAGAAGAAAAAAATCATAAACAAAGATTTTTATGGATGACTCAGATTGGCTATTGGTATTTATTAATTTTACGGGTATTCCTATTGGTGTAAGGACCACCATTTAATGTGGTAACTATAATTTGAAGTCATACAATAAGATAACATCAGTGGAGTTAGGTACAACCATCAATTGTATTAACTTTATAGCTTGAGAATGGAAAATTCAGTGGCATCCATCTAATTTAGCACAATCTGATTTCATAGCACAATCACATTCATATGTCCCCAAATAGGAAAGGCAACTTGTTAGGCATGCCACTCTGACCGTCAAAGTGGTGAAGGCCCACTAAAAAAAAAAAGTAAAAGAGTTTGTTCTGCTTTTTACTTTTTATTTTTCAGCTAAGGTGCAACTTGAAATATACTCTAAAAAGGAAAATGTACAAGTTTACAGAAAGAAAAACTGCATAATGCTTTTCATCTCAGCTTGAACTCCTATGTGATTATGCAAACCAAAATCAAAGAGTTGCAGCTTCTGGTTCGAGATTGCATTCTTTGTTATGAATATTTCGCAATTTTAAGCTTTCTGTGATCAGCTATCCTATGTAGATCCATATATCATCATTAATGTATTAAAATTTAAATAGTGATGGAAGCTTCAATATTACAACTACTATGTCAGGTTTTGTAGCCACCTCTCGAACATCTCTCATATCAGTGCGTGTCCATGTCCTGGTGCATGTTAAATAACCCTATGTAAGACAACTATTTTTTTCATTCTTCTACCTTCTGGGCTCTCCCATAATTGCTGTGTGTGGGATTTGCAATCCAATAAGTTTTAATTAAGATGACAAGGCTTTCAGAGATCTACTCTGCAATCCATTCTGTCTCAATCCATCCACCTGTGAATCTTACATGAGCTCTTAACACATAAACAAAACATTAATGCTATCTAACAAGTGACAAAACTAATAGGAAACCACACACCCTTATTAACACTGTCTCAGGTTCAAGCCATCACATCTAAAATTTTGACGGACCCTCTGCATTAGTTGCCTTATTGACACTATCTCAGTAGTATGAGGAAGCTGTTCTTTTAAAAGAAGTGTTGTTTGCTCCCAGTAGTATCCAGGTGCAACCTGACTCAGAAAAAAAGGCCCATATCCCACCCCAAAACTGATTAATACTAACAACAAAAAATGACATAAAGATCTTAATGCAAAGAGAAAACAATCTTAAATTCAAATACTACTACAGCAACAACAATAAAACAAAGTAAGATATGTAATTCATGTCTAAGCACAACTTACACTTATAAAATATTCATAAATATTCTAAACAAATATTCTAAAGAAAAAGAAGGACAGTCATATCCATATCCATGTCCTATCCAAAAGTGCAGAGTTGTCTCCCTAATCCCACAATTGTGTGTTCAATTTGCGTCCACTTTAAAGAAGGGCTGACGTAGTAGTGATATTTACCAATTTCTGCAAAGAACAATTGGATGACAATGTTTGCAGAACCTTTATGTTGATGTTGCATCTGGTGATATATGCCCTCAATCAATTTGCATGGCAACATGTAAAATTGTCGCCACACCAAACTTTTTTAGGTTGATTGCTTATGACAACCTTCAAAGACAAAATTCCAAGTATTTGATAGACCCTTGTAAATGAGTGCACTTGACAATTTGGCTCTTCACTCTTTTGATAGAAAGCTCCATCTCTAGAAAATCAGTTGGAAGTTGTCAGTTATGCCCTTAAAAATGGTTGTCCCCCAGAGTGAGAGGCCTTTTCGTATCCCACTCCAATAATGCACGTTCACATTGGGAAATGGATGTGTAGATTTCAGGCAGTTTGAATACTATTGCATTAAATTATTCAAATTGCTTGTACTTGAGGGCACATGTAAAAGCTACCTAACAATGATGTATTGCCACTATTCAATTGACTTGTGCACAGTAGATTATTAGCACATTAGATGTTTCTTATGTGGTTGTTACAATTTTTTATGGGGATCAAAGTAGACACTAAATTGAAAGTCTCACTAATCTATACAAAACTCATTGAAAGACTTGTGTCAATGGTGTTGAGATTTTGGTTGTGATTAAAGGGAACATTTGCTACAGTAGCAGCTCAAACATTGAGGTGTTAGATAGGATCACACCGCTGTAGAAGATTAACTTCCATTTATGTCACTTGACCCTTGATGATTTTTTCTAGTGATTTTTTTTTTCAGCTTCTTCATGATTTCTTCCAATCAATAGGAATTTTACCTCAAGATTTGGCAGGGAGACATGTTTTTTCCAAGTTAAGAGAATGGTGCGTATTTCATATTTGAAAATCACGGTTTTTGGTTTGTTCTCCACATGACAATTTGTACCCGGCAGTTTTTGTTTAATTCTTCCATGAAAAACTAACAAACATTTGATTCCATATGCCTCTGTTCCAATGTTTCCAAAAGCATGGCTGATGCATAAGGAGCTGCATTTAATTTTTGTGATGGGTGGATGCACATAGGTCATTTTGATATGTTATTAGTGTTTGGTCATATGTGGGCTGTTTCAATCTGCTATTGATGTTGGTTGGCAGTGTGGTCATATATGGGATGCTGTTTTGATAAGTTCTTAATGTTGGCTGCCCGTTTGGGTTTATGTTGGTTACAGTTTTAGTTTACGTTTGGTTGGTTGGCTGCTATGTGAAGATCTTAGACTGTACTGGGAATTTGTAGGGAAAAGAATTCTCTTCAGTCACCATCCATACGTAATGTATGTTATAAGTGTTGAATCAAAATATCCAGAAACAAGTCATTTGGTAGCAGTTTATAGAATCCTGAGATGTCTCAAGGGCTTTCTGGCTAGTGTAGGACCTAGGAAAACAAAAAATTTGAGAGGACCAAATGCACAACAGAGAGGACCAAATGCACAAGAGAGAGAGAGAGAGAGAGAGAGAGAGAGAGAGAGAGAGAGAGAGAGACCTTTTCTGTGTGTGTGGGGTTTTTCGGGTTTTGTGTGTTGGCCGTGGCTATTGCTGGTCATGGAATCCTAAATGCTCCCCATTGTAGTGTATCCATTACTGCTGCTCATGTGATGACTGGTTGGCCTCACTCTCAGATTGAAGTTCAACTGTGGGTTGAACCCTGTTGGGGGTAATATCATTACAAGGAAGATTGAAACACAAAAGTGCATTTTACTATAGCATGTGAGATGATGGTTGTCACTACATGAGATAGGATTCATAATCAGCTCTCCAAGTAGATGTTCTGTGACACTCATGCAGCCTTTGACATCACCTCTAATTCAATATTCCCCAAAAGACTAAAAGACATTGGAGTTGACTGTCATTTTGTCTATAAAAAGGACACAAATGGAGTACTTCATCACCCTGTAAGTTAGATCTAAAAATAAACTCAGATGTCTTCACAAAAAACATCAGGGCAAGATAATATAACGGCAATAGTTACTAAGCTTTCTGTACCATTGATATACATACCACAGCTTGAGGAGAATTGTTATGAATGTACCATTTCATTTAGGTCTCTGTGTACCTAGTGATAGTTTGTACTGACTTCAATAACTGGTATAGGTCAGTTAGTATGTTACCACCAACAGAACCTTTTCTCTCCTTCCTCCTTTCTCTTTCTTATTTTCTTTTCATGTCTTTCTACTTTTCCCTCCATCTCTCCTCTTGCTCAATGCATTATCACAAAAGCAACCTTAAAATATGCTTAAAAGTGATCTAACAGAGGTTTGGAAAAATTTTAGGGTGTCTCTGGGTTTTAGCCAAAATTATGTGAGTTATAACGGTCATGTCTAACCATTATAATATATTGCCTCAAATTATTCAAATTGCTTGTACTTGAGGCCACATGTAAAAGCTACCTAACAATGATGTATTGCCACTATTCAATTGACTTGTGCACAGTAGATTATTAGCACATTAGATGTTTCTTATGTGGCTGTTACAATCTTTTATGGGGATCAAAGTAGACACTAAATTGAAAGTCTCACTAATCTATACAAAACTCATTGAAAGACTTGTGTCAATGGTGTTGAGATTTTGGTTGTGATTAAAGGGAACATTTGCTACAGTGTAAATCCCACTGCCCTATTGATTTCCATGCGAATGACTTGTGCAAAGTGAAACATCTCCTTGCAAAAAAGCAACTTGCATACAAAAACTGAACACTTGAATTGAAATTAACACAAACAAAATCTGAACATCTAAAATGAAATTTCCACAAATTTCATCTGAACATCTAACATCAAAACATAACACTCAAATACATCAAACACTCAATTTCCATAGATTCTTACAAATGACATGAAAATATAAGATTTACAACAACTAATATCCAAGATTCAATTTCCAAGACTTCAGCAATCATGTATATTCTGCAACATTTAGAACGTCACCATGTAACAAAGTTCAACAACATCCAATAACATAGCATCATTCAATAGTATTCAGCATCCTTTGGTTGAGTCATTCCAACTTCAACGGTGATTTTTTATGTCAAACCACAAAATCTAGAGCTTCTCTTAATAGGAGTAGTAGCATTACTGGTTGTGGTAGAGGATGGGTCTTGCACTTCTCTTTTATCATCCTTATTACCAACTACTGCCATAGAAGGCTCTCTTCTCCTCCTCTTAATGCACTTGGCATCCTCACCCTCTATCGCTCCACCGCCACGCCTTCCTCCATTTCCTTCTCTCTTCACCAAAACCCCTTCCATCTCTCTTCACCAAAACCCCTTCCATCTCTCTCACTTTCTTTCTTACTAAAACAAAGTAGAAATGAATGGAATGCAATGGAGTCCTCCACAACTGGAAAATGGGCGGGCTCCCTTCCATCACACTTCCCTTTTTGCCAAAGAAAACCCCTTTTCCAGATTCGGGAGGAGATTGTAGCGCAGAGATGTCGTGAGGCAGCGATGCAGTGGGAGAGACGACGCAAGAGGGAGAGCAGTAGCGAGAGAGCTCTAATCCAGAGAGGGAGAACAGAACAGTAGACAGAGTGCTCGACAAGAGAGGGAGAGATTAGAAAAACTCTCTTGGGTCTTCCAAAGATGAAAGGGGGAAATGAAAGATGGAGATGAAAAACTGATGGCCCATCCTGATTTGTGCTTTGCTTCACTCAGTCCTCTCATTCCAGTAGAAGAGGAGCGATTGGGAGAGAGGGAAGAGGAGCGTTTGGGGTCTAAAAGGGGGAGATGAATTTTTTGGCGGAAGACCGATGCCTTTGTTTTAAGCCCACATGAGCGACCCACTTGTGTCCAGCTGAGGCTCTCCTCAACTGCAATTGAGGAGAGCCTCTCCCAAAATTTATATATATTTTGTTATTACTATACCTGGTTTAGAAATAGAGTTCCTTGATGAAGAGAATTGTGAATCAAATGCCATTCTCACTTTTTTTCTTTTATATGCCTCTCTTTTTTTTTTCTGTAGTTCTGCCTTCTTGTCATCGCTCAAATTTTTATAATATTTTTTGAAATATTCTCTTCTATCTCTCTTTTTGCGCATATTTTACATCTGAGGAAAAAGGGGGGAAAGATCAATAATAACAAAATTGTGCAGTTTTACATTTTCTAACAAGGTGTAGACTATTCCTTTTCACCGTCTTTCTAAACCAAGAACAGATTCATTTTCTATGTCATTCTAACATCTCAAATTAACATTTGTATAGCAAAAAGTAATGCAACACCCATCCAACATCAAACTTCAGATTCCTTGATACGCAATAAAATAATGGCCTAAATTTTTCTTCAAAAACGATATTCTATAAAACACGTCGTGATAATATTAAATTTCTTGAATATCTGGTAATCCGGTACATCCACATAGGCAAAGCATAATACTACCATGAAATAAGAAAAATATATAATATAGCCAAGGTCATATTATTTCAACTTGGAGTTCAAAATTCTTATTATCCCAAATAATTCTGAAAATGGCCTACCTGCAATGAGTTTCTTCACAAGAAAAAGTGCTGTAGGGATATGATAAACAGTGGCTTCTTCCAAACACGTACTCAATCTGAAAATTCGCAGGATGGTAATTAAAAACATGACATCAGTTGATGAAACAGTTGATAATTTAAAAAAAAAATCAGTTTAACATATATAAATCAGAAAAATTTATATATTTGAATTAATAATGGACCTAATATTGGTTTTATCAAATAAATTTAAGTACCTAATCTCAAAGTTCAATGGTTTTACAGAGAATTTTTTGGTCACCCACCTAAGCTCACGATTAGTTCTCCTCAAATAAGTGAACAAATCTAACAAAACCCAATCCAGAAACAATAAAACACAGATTCAGAAAATTTGTGGAGCTTTCTGCAAAGCTAAATATCAATTGCTATTTGATATTTGTTTCACAAGTATCTAAGGGGGTTGTCAGGGTAAGAACGTTCTTTATGTGTGCTCAAGAGGATTGATCTCTTTCCCAATTGGATCTTTTGCAACCTATGCAATAACATCAAATTATTTGCTTAGTAGACCCATAAAAACTCAACGAGAGAGTAAACCTGATTAATTGATCATGCATAAAGTGCATGGTTAAACTAATATATGGAATCAAAGACTGGATTCAATCATCAATAAAAGGTACACCTACATAAATAAGTATATATCTAAATAAATTAATAACTTTTTTCATACATGAGGATAAGAAAGAAGAGAAAAAGATATAAGGAGATAAGGACGAGGAGACAAAAGATAAGAATGATGTCATCTTGTCTTGCATCTTAGTGGACCCCATTACAAAGGTGGGTGTAGTGAAAAAACATGTCAATTTAGTCTCTTTTATATCTCTTTTAATCTTTTAATTTAATTTTAATTTAATTTAATTTTATATAATAATAAAAGGGAAAAAGGGATATGATGATATGATATGATACCCCTTTTATAAAATGATATAAGAGCAACAATGGCTCTACTCTTCAGGCATTAGGGATTTTCGTCAAATACATGAATGGAACCATGGCTTCTAGCCGTTCTAGGTGATTCAACAGCGTGGCTGGAGCTCGAGGCGGAGATCTCAGCGTGGCCGAACCTAGAGACTTTTTGTACCTCATTCTTGATTGGCGGGCTCTACAAGAATAAAGCATGTTGAAAACAGAGATGGTCGTCCATGGCTTTGGGAGCTCTGTTTTTCATCTGCGAATGGAGTTAGCGCAAGCAAAAGAGAGAGATTCAGAGAATAGGACGAGATTTCGACCTATCCGGCTAACAGGGAAAGTGAGAGAGCTGATGTAGGGGGCGATTTGGGGTTTCATACCCCCTTTATAAAAGAGTCTCGTTCAATCGAAGGCCCTCCTCTGTTTTCATTTTCCCTAAGGTGGGTGGAGAGGTAGAGAACCCATTTTATGTATATATTTTTTTTCATCCTTGAGGATCAGCTACTATGCATGTTTTCATTTTCCCTAAGGTGGGTGGAGCGGTAGAGAACCCATTTTATGTATATAAATTTTTTTTCATCCTTAAGGCTTCCTAATCTTCTACTATTCATACGTTTTATCACCTCAATTTTCTTTCACTGTAGCTAGCACAATGAAAAACAACACCAAAAGGGAAAAAAAAATATTTAGAGAGGATTATAACCTGTAAGAGTTGAAATCCAGACCAAACAAAATGGGTGCAGTGAAACAAGCATGCCAAAGTTTCCTTCTTCTTGTTAGCAAATCATATACATGAGGATAAGGAAGAAGAGAAGAAGATATAAGGAGATAAGGATGAGGAGACAAAAGATAAAGGATGATGTCATCTTGTCTCTTGCATCTTAGTGGACCCCATTACAGAAGTGGTGTAGTGAAAAAACATGTCAGTTTAGCCTCTTTTATAAAAGGGGTATGATTAAACTGAACGCAAAGTGGGTCCACATATTGAAAATCTCATCCAATAAAAATAAACTTTCTTATATAAGTAAGATTGGTTTGACTAAAAATGTGATCAACTTGTGACATCTACTTCTACCGGAACAAAATTTAAAAATATGGGTGGGCGCTGCTTGCTTCCCGTGCGTATGATGTGAGGAACTCTACCATATAGTTAAGAGGATTTTACCCGAAAAATCCTCTTAAACTGGTTAAAGACCATAAATGTCCTTAAATTTTAATATAGACCATATAGGACCTCTTGTCACTTTTTTGTCTTTTTTTTCTTTTTCGCTAAGGGGCAATATCCCCTCTCAATCGTGCATGAGTGGGTAGGGATATCCCCACTCATCACAGTTAAAACAACCAATTAACCTACCTAACTGAGTGCGTTAACTTTGTTGGGTGGGAATATCCCCATCCATCACATGTTTAGAAAAAAAGAAAAAGAAAAAATTACAATTAAGATTTTATGTTACATATTACATTTCGCATTTTGTATTCACACACACACGCACATTAAATTCACTTTCACATTTCATATTTTAAGTTACATTTAACATTTCTTATTTCACTTTTACATTTCACATTCACTTTCATTCACAAAATTGTGTCCAAATAAATTGAATTCCTACCCGAACTATTACAATCAAATTTAAGAATTTCTAGGGCTGGCAAAAGTGGCATCTTAAGTAGACAATTATCAATATGACTAGAAGGTCTAACATGACCACTGAAAGACCTTTTGAGTAATGTCGTTAATTCAATAAAACAGTGTTTGATTGTGTTTCTTAGGATTTGGATTAGGACTTGGAGATTTAAGATTTGGAATCAAGCTTTAGATACTAGGGTTTTGCAATTAGGTACTCTATTGAATCATCAATGCCCAATAATAAAATTACAAGTGACAACAAATCTATAAGCTCCAACAAGTAGCATCCCATGAAGAATACTATGGCTTAACAAGTCGATTTTCACAAATATAGAATAGACATATAGGAACTCATTTTCTTGCAAGATCTATGTTTTTCAAGAAATGTAAAAAAATTTCTAATAAAAAATGAAGATAGACATCTCTATCATGTTTCCTATTGGAAAATGAAGGGAGCTATGGAAGATAGAGTGAAATTGGTGGGGGGAGAGAGAGAGAGAGAGAGCAGTCAGCGATGAGGAGAAGCTCATGGAGGAGAAAAAAGAAGAAAGAGAAGAAATGTCGTGGAGGAGAAGAGCAAAGGAAGAAGAACAAGTCTCGTGAAGGAGAAGAGAGGAAGAGGAAGAAGAAAGCTTGTGAAGGAGGGGAGATGAGGAGGAAGAAAAAAGCTGGTGGAGGAGAGATGAGGAGGAAGAAGAAAAAAGGAAAGAAACTTGTGGAGGAAAAGAGGGGTAGAAGAAAACAAGAGGGAAAAGGATTTTGAGTTGGTCTTAAATAACGCATGAGTGGAGATATCCCTGCTCGGAAATGTTTTTTAATAACTGAAAAGGGCCCGTGGGACTACTATGGTGCATAAAGATATTTTGAGTCCTTGTTGGTCTCCACTAAGTCTTAGAGGATTTTTTTTTTTTGTAAAATCCTCTAGAGTTAATGATGACCTTATAATGGGAAAAGGCCCTTTTTTAAAATACCCATTAAGCCGCACCATGTTGCTACAGTTCTACTCAAATATAAAACAAAACCAATGAGATTTTAATAATTAAAGGTCAATTTTAGTGGGCAAACCATTAAATTGACTACTAGATTCTACACATGAGGGCCTCTCCCCAATCTATCCATCCACAAAGAAAAGTAAGGGTATTGGATAGCGGGTTCAAGATTTAGTCAATCCACTGGTGTCCATTTTACTTATATGAATATTAAGTTCTTTTTAAGGGGTTTTTATCGAAAAAACCTCTTAGACCCTTATTAGACCAAAAAGGACCCCTAAGAAATTTATAGCCCGGAGTAGTCCCCTAGGCCTTTTCCGAATTTGTTTTCTTTTTTTCTTTTTATATTTTCTACGGCAACTATATCGCTGCTTGCTGCACATACGATAAAAACCCTACCTACACTTGATTCTTATTTTCTTCTTCTTCCTCATCTCTTCCCTTCCCCTATCCATAGACAACGATGCTCCCTTGCTATTGTGGTCCCAAGCTTCTCCATGTTAGCTTTCTTGTATTTTTTTCCAACATTTCATTCATTCCAAACACCTATCGGTTTATTCGTTGTCTTTTCTTCCTCTTTGTGGCCCACGGGTGGATGAAAATTAAGGGAGGTAAACCACGCATGTCTAACTCCCCCTCTCTTGATTTTGATTTCTAGGGCATATATGAACTTCCCTTCTTTTAATTGTGCTTGATTTTAGACCTACATGAACGAACTGTATTTGCGATTTCTATCATGTATATGAAAGGGTTGCACGGTGAAAGTTGTGTTTCTGTGATTTGTAGGGCTGGTTGAAGCTGTTGCATGGAAGTTGTGATTTTGATTGAGTTTTTATGGCTTGGTGGTTTGGATATTGATGTGGAGACACGTTGGGTAGTGAACTGACGACATTTAATTACTTTCTAGCCGATTGCTTGTTTTTTTTTATTTTTATGTAGTTGTCCAATTGGGATATGTGCGACATTGTATTCATGATTTCTAATTTGCATCAATCAAGATCATGAGGTTTAGGGTAGATTTCTAATCTATGTCGTCTTTTAGATAATTTCTATGAATTTTTATGATTCTTGTGCTTGGCCTTGACTCACCTACGATATGCTCTCGTAGAATTTATTTCACATGTTGCTGGCACTTACTTTTTCTTCCTGCTGATTACACGAAGACAAATTTCCACATCTTAAGAGAGGTTTTTTTATACTTACTACTTAGGGCTAGGGATGTCAATGGGTCCTCGATTCTCTGATTATCTGGAGGTTCCGACCCGCTAAAAACCGGATCTGGATCCTTATTTAGTCCCCGATAAGTAAATGGGTCCGGGTCCGGATCCGGTTCCACTTTGGTTCGAACCTGTGGACTCGAAATTCGACATATTACCTCAATTTTCGAAAATCTCTCCTAAAAATCATGTTTTTTTAATATCATTATCTATCTAGACTCAGATCCAGATCTGTCCTATACATGGTTCTGGTTCTGGTTCTGATTCTGGAGTCGAGATTGGTTTTAAAACGGTTCCGGATTCGGATCCAGTTCCACATTTTCCTTAACGGTTCCAGTTCAGGGTCCACAATGGACTTGAATGGTGGACCCGGACCAGAACTGACCCGTTTACAACCCTACTTAGGACTATGGTATCTTTGATTTCCTTTAAACCTTTTTCTCTTGAAAATGTTTATCTAATGAGGTGCTTTCATGTGAGTATTATCTATTGGGATTTAATATTGCTTTCCATGTGAAATGTTCTGTGTGCATGATACTCGGGACACTACTTTCTTGTGGATACTTATCTCCTATTTTCATATGGTTTTTATTTTGTTTAATTGTAGATGTCAGGTGATGATCTGCAAGTGTTATGGGCCATCAATGTGGAAATCCCAGAATTGTATATTCATGATAAAATGACCAAAACTCAAAATCATGCTTATATATTGAGCTCCCATCGCATAATGCAACTATTGGAAAGGCAAGGTGCAACACCTGGTTATATACATGAGTGGGGCCAATCTTTCAAACCACCCGGAAAAGTCTCCTCAGGCTCAGACCCTTATAAGGTGAAAAAGGAATTAAATTTTCGTTAGTAACCAGAATACACTTCCCACCATTCCCGCCACATTATATATATATATATATATATATATATATATATATATATATATTTGCACTTTTATGTTCGGCACCAATATCGCTGCTTGTTTAGGAGGAGTAGCGATATCGTTGCTTAAAAATAATATAAGCGGCTCAAATTCCTTTTTCCCATTTTCATTGCTTTTCGTCTGTGAAGAGGATCTCTGCAACTTTTTCCATTTTAGAACCCCTTTGTGACCTTTTCTCTTAGATTACTCCACTAAAGAGGAAGATAGACTCCAATAAGGAGGAAGGTAATGGGATGGATATGAATTTATTTATCTATTAGTAACCTTACCTGATTATATGTTATACACTTTGTCATTCCACAAGTAACAGGAATATGAGATGTGCCTTGTGATATTAATATTTCACTTGAAGAGCTATTGAGAACACTTCAAGATTATTAGTGCCCATGCATGAAGTTGCATTTGTCAAGGCATATGGGCATCCCCAATAACTGATCTGTACCCATTTAATGTGGCTCACTTCTGATGGACCACTGAGAAAAATCATAAGAACTGGGTGATAACACTGGATTGATGGACCCATGATTCAGAGGTATATAATATGCACAAAGCAATTTCGAGCATAGTTTTCACATCCGATAATTTTGATTCCACCTAAGCTGTCTTGAACTTGTGTTGATCTCCAGAGATGCTGCCCTTGATTACAGTGGTGGACCCGGAATTTTTATTTGAGGGGGGCTGACAATAGTCACTTGAAAGTTAATCACAATTTTATTGTACTTTCTTCACATTAACTATGTCAAAAGAGAAAATGTATTGCACTTTATTAAGAAATAATCTTTGCCGCTCTTGCACTAAGTACACATTTGTCAAACTTCGGTTGAGCTTAAACTAACCCCATTGACACAAACTGACAAAATTCCAAACTTAGGGTGACAGATTTAGGTTTTCATTGTTGTCAATTCCTGGCCTAAAATTGAAATAACTTCACTAGCCCCTTGTGAACATTAGTTAGGTCAGGTTGAACTTAGGTTCTTTTCAATTTTAGTTTTGCCCAAAATTTGACTAGACATGTTGCACCCTTCTCATGTCCACCAATTCAGACTTTTACACAATAAATGGAGCTATACTTTTTCAATGGAGCTCAATGTAAAATTGGTTTTATTCTAGATTTCAAAACTACTTAAAAGAAAATATGAGGGAAAAAAGCATATCTTCGCATTGGATAGCTAACAAATGAGAAGCTTTAAGCTAGCTAAGTGGGCAAGGGACATAAATGTCCCCTTGACTAAATCATGAATAGGTAACTTTTTTTTTTTAATTTGTAAAAGTCTTTAGCTAGAATATATGAATGAGACTAAACTCAAGTCCTAATAATTAGGTCAATTAGGCTAGTTGTGTTTAAAACCATCATTCATTCTATGAAATTGCTTTTAAATATGAAGAGATTGATTTAGTAATAGATTTGGTTTTAACTAAAAGACAAGAAAGAGGGAAAGATATGTCAAGTCTTGATATTATTAACAAAATGACATCCAATGTGTGCCCCATTATGTAAACTGATTAACCCACTAAAGAAGTGGGCCATCCACTTTTTCTAGAGACTCAAATCTGAGTAAATTCGGTTTACATGATGGAGAGAGACACCCCCCAAAGGGATTTGGGTTTTCGGAGTTGGGAAAGGGTTTTGGGGTCTTTGGCTACTTTTAAGTGGGGGCCGGGCCAAAAGAGCCTTAAGGACTTTATGGGCTTTTTAAATCTTTGGTGGGGGCTTACACATAAGTTCGCCACTGCTTGATTACTTAAAGGCAGCCAATAAGATTACCCATGCAATTCTGAGTACCCTGCTGAGGAGTTTTGGTATGGAGATTGACAAGTCAAACCAAAAGTTGATATAAGGAAGTGGAGGCTTTGAGCATGAACTTCGATCCAATTTGTCTGAATCCTGAGCTTACAGTCGGAGTTGGGAGGCACTTGGATTTGGCCGCCCTAACCATTCACTGAATAGATGAGATTCTGGGATTGGCATAGATCGGTGCTCATAACAGTTAAAATTCACTAAATAGATGTCCTTCTAGGACTTGTAACATATTGGTGGCCTACTATAAGCATAGATACCGCTGCTCACGGGAGATAAAACTCACTCAATAGATGACATTCTGGGGCTGGTTATGGTAGTAGGCTAGTGGCATGTTAGGAGCATAAATATCGCTGCTCATAGCAGTTAAAATTCACTAAATAAATATCATTTTGGGACTGGTAGCATTATGGTGGCCCGCTATTCTGGGACTGGTGACTTACTATATGGATAGATATCGTTGCTCATAAGAAAGTCTTAAAACAAATAAGCCCTTCTGACATTCAAAGAGCTTCACGAAATATACATGCATTTCAATTTCACAGTTAACATCAGATTCACCTCTACATTCATCATCTCAACTGGAGACCTCTTCACCTTCATCTAACCTGCAGAGTTGCATCCAACAATCATCCAACCATCACATCCAACATGCACACTTACATTTGTAACTTACAAAATTTACATCCACACTCAAATTTACATCTTCATATTCACCTCCACAAATTACAAAGATACTTGCTCATTTTTTTTATTATTATTATTTTTCTTTTTTGCTATCGGAGGGTTCCCAACCCTTTGGGCTGGACTAATCCCTCCGGGCCCAGAGGGAAGCCGGGTAAAATCCCCTGTAGCCCCATTATGGTAGTGCATTTTCGAACCTACAACCTCCATGTGCAAACCGTGGTCCTAGGCCAACTGAGCTATCCCTTGGGGTTAAAAAATGCATATATGAAGTTTACATGTAGATACAAAATGCATATCATCACCAAAATTTACAGTTACATCTTATCTTCATAATTCAAAACAAACATATCATACAACCAATTCACAAAGTTCTTCATATCATAAGCAAGAGCCATGGGACAAATTTTGATTACTGGGCCCTTCCTAACAGTGGCGGCAAATTCAACCTATGGGCGTTTGACTCCCAATTCAATTTGAATAATGCAAGGACTATATTTGATCGGTAGCATTAGATGTCTGCCTATGTGAACTTGATTCCATGACCAAACTTAGCGCATGACATGCATACAAATTACAAAACAAATAAATTAGGGTAAGCATCCATTAATGAATAAGAAATCAATAAATTGATTAAAATGTGAAGACGTTCGTTAATTTACCCTATTAGGTGCAAATTATCTAATTGTTAGCGGACGGCTTTGACGGTCGTCAAAACATGATGGAAAATGGAAAGTATTAGTCTCCGGCTTCCATCGCTCAATCAAAGCAGATATTAACGCATCATCTATCCTCATGTAGTCAATGTCGGCTAGGTGATCTAAACCGGTTTGCCTCACATATTCCACCTCCGTGCTATTCAGTACCCATTCTACTATTATGATCTTATGTTTCTCATAGTATATAAATTCTCGATAAATCTATGGGTCTAACTTCAAATCACAATCATTTAAACAATACCTCATTGTAAAACAAATTAAGAAAAAAACATTTTAATCAAAAAGTGATTTCACGTGCACTGTTTTCAAAGGAACTTCCAATTCCCTAATGCCTGTTTCTTTGCAGGAATTCCTGGAATTTATGTCTGCTGGAATTTACAAAATTTGAGATACTGGAATTCTAAAATGTTGCGAAATCCTGGCATTTATGAATTTTCTGTTTCTTTCATCTTAGAATTTATGCCTGAGAATTTCATGCAACTTGAATTCCACAAATTTTTCATTTCATAACTACTTAAATTCTTGAGTGGGATTTTACATGTTTATGCATTTTATAATAATAATAATAATAATAATAATAATAATATAGTAGTAGTAGTAGTAGAAGTAGTCTGTGGAGTCACCGTCCCACTTGAAATAATTCAGACATAGTGGGCCCCACTCACATCACCTCTACAACCTCAAATGAGAAAGAGAGAGTCCGATTTATGTTCTACGAAGTAGGTGTCTCTGGAACATCTGCCTCCAAAGGTGGGTTTCTTTCATCTTCAATCACATGCATGTGGGTAGAATCCCTCAAAGTCGCAACAAATTCTTAAGAAAATGGGATGATTTCTGGACAAGAACCCCTTCCTATTTCAGCCCATTCAAGTTGGTTTCTCTTCAAGGAGATTCCATATAGATCCCCTTACTATTTCAGCCCATTCGAGTTGGTTTCCCTTCGAGGAGATTTCATATAGATCATTGCGATAGGAATTAGTCTTTGGAGATACCCGACAAGCGATTGGAGCCATCACAAAATGGAAAGGTGAGTTTTTTTTGGATCAATGGAGGCCTTATGGAGACCCACCTGAGATATGGCAACAACTCGGAGATGGAATTGCAGTGCAATTAGGGATGTAAATGGGTACTCGATTATCCAATTACTCGGAGGTTCTGACTCATTAAAAATCAGGTCTGGGTCTATATTTAGGTCCGATAAGTAAATGGGTGCGGATCCGGTTTTACCTTGGTTTGGACTTGTGGACCCAAGACCCGATATATTATTTCAATTTTTAAAAATCTCTTAAAAACCGTGTTTTTTTTAATATCATTCTCTATCTAAATCCGGACCCGGATCCAGACCCGTCCCATATATGGTTCTGGTTCCAGTTCTGGAGCCAAGAAACCAGTTCCGAAATGGTTTCAGGTCCGGATCCAGTTACGTCTTCTTCTTAACGGTTCCAGGTCCGGGCCCACGATGGACCCGGACCGGAACCGACCCATTTACAACCCTAAGTGCAATCTCCACCAAACCCATATTGATTAATCTTTCTTCTTTGACGGTCGAGAAGAGTGGGAGTTCTAAGGAAGCCTCTCGGAATGCCAGAATTTGTAAATGCCGGAGCAAGGGTTAGCATTTGGGAATTTCACTTTTTTGGAATTCCAGAACGCTGCTTGCCTCAAATGCTGTGAATTCTAGTAAATGAACATAGAATTTCCGATTGTAATTCAGGATTTCACAGATAGCCTGAATTCTTGTCAGAAATGCTTAAAAGGAAACAAGACCTAAAGTAATTACTAACTTTACCATAGGTTTATAAAAAAAAAAAACCCTTTACCATAGGCTTTTGTCCGTACGAATCATAAAATCCATAATTTTTCTATCCACAGACGACCATCCATATCGATTTCTTTCAAGAAGGCAGGGTGGCAAGAAGTAGGCCGATCAATGGGCTGGGTCGGGCCCGGGCATGGGTTGTCCAATATCGTCCTGAATATTGGACGGGCCTATCGGGGATTGTCCAATCCCAACCCTAAAATTGAGCCGGCCGACCAGGGATTGTCCAATCCCGGCCATAAATTTGAGCAGGCTTATGTCAAATCTGATTCCGTGCAACCAGAGTCAGGCCTAGGCTCTAGCATTTTCATCAATGGAGACGTCTTTTTTTATTCTTAATGGGTAAAGCTCTACTAATAAAGATGATAATAATGCCCGGACAAGGGGTGGACCAAATTTCAGCTAGATCAAATTTCAAACGGTCTAGATACGTCTTCAAAATAAGGAATGATAAAATCTATCAAAAATTTCGAACCTAAACTCAAAAGTAGATCCAATCCAAATATCAAATTGAGTCCACTGCCAATTCATGGTGTAGGTTTTTTGGTGTGGAGTGGGAAGGAATTGAACTTATGAGAAATGGTGGAGGGAAGAGATATTTTGGAGGGTTTCCATTGAAATATATAAAAGTTAGTAAAATAACCTTGCGGGTAGGGCCGGGCCTGGATAGGCTGGGCATGCTTTGTCCATTTCTAGTCTCATTTTGACCGGGCTTTTAATTAATTGTCCAAGCCTAGCCTGTTAAGCTCAATTTTTTCTAAAAGTCCAGTGTTTTCGGGCATGGGATGGGTCGGTACGGACCGGGTACCCATTCAACGGGCTAAATTGACAGGCCTAGAAAGAAGCACTTACCGTAAGGGCATGGGGTAAAAGGTGATATACATGAGTGGGGTCCATCTTTCAAAAATCCAAATAGTTTATCATCTCTAAGATCCATAATAATTAGATGCATTTACCGAAAAAGTCCCCATAGACCATTTTAGATAAAAAAACGACTTAAAATTTTTATAGTAACCAGCTAGGACCTAGAATCTTTCGAGGGAAGAGAATGGAAGAAGACGACCTTGATGAAATGGGTTTATAGTGGTTCTTTATCTCTGTTTATCCGAAACCTACTACAACCATGCTTTTCCTGTTTTCTAAAGTAGAAAGGGAGAGGATGAAAAAAATTTGGATTTGTGCAATATCTTACATTCATGGGATATGCACGGTGCAATATGGGCAAAATCGTAAATTTTGAGAATGTCCTTTCCTTTCCTGTAAGTACAATTCTGCGGAATCATGTAATTTTCAATCATTTTGGAATTTGGAGGCAATTGTGACGTTGGGCTCCCTAAGATTGAAATTAAAAGGCAAAGCCAATTTATACCTACTATTTACAAATCCCAAAAACCTTAGGGTGCTACTTAAAAATAAAAAACAAAAAGCATCTCCTCCACTCAATTCGATTATCCTTTTCTTCCTTGCTTTTTAGTTAGGGCAAGAACGATGCGACGGGGTGGTCATCGGGCGAGTATTTTTTTTTGTTTTCTGTGGCTTCGTTTAATTCCTTTCCTTTCCTTTTCCTTCTCCATCTGCTTGTGAGAGGAAGACAACATGGCAACGGCAATGGCAGGAGCAGGAGTAGGAGCAGGTCTTTCTTGCCTCTTGCAAAATTTGCGGAGCATGTTGAGCTCCCTTCTCTTTGATAAACTTGAAGAAGGGGATCCCGTAGATCAAGCGGCCCGAGAGGCCATTCTCAAAAATGAACATGAATCGCTGTGGTTCGGCGAAAAGGAGAAACAAACGTACCGGGAGCGTTTGGCGAAATGGATAGACAAACGTAAACGGCTGTGGTTTGGCGAAATGGATAGACAAACGTCCCGGGGGCGGCTTGTCATTGATGGTCGTAAACGGCCGCGGTTTGGCGAAAAGGAGAAGGGGAAACAAACGTCCTGGCGGCTTGTCTCAGAAGGTGAACTTGAATCACCGCTGCTTGGCGAAAAGGAGAAACAAACGCTTGAAAGTTGTCTATCAGCGATTGCAGCCGTGCTTCAAGATGCAGAAAGGCGGCAACTCAACGAAATTGCAGTGAGGGATTGGCTTCGGAAGCTTAAAGATGCTGTTTTTGAAGCGGAAGATGCAGTTGATGAGTTAGTGGCCGAAGCGAAGGCTAATAAAAGGTACATCAAACCTTCCATCACACGACTTTCTTATCTTTTCGAACAGGACATGCGATCGATGATTGATCGATTTCGTCCCATTACCGAGGAGATGAATCGTTTTCATTTCAAAGAGGGATTTGTTGAAACCCAGCCTCCGATCTCAATAACAAGACAGACTTCTTCTTGGTCGTATGTGATTGAGTCGGAGGTTTATGCTAGGGACTGTGAGAAACAAGAGTTGATAGATCCATTAATCAACTTTGAAAATAAAGAGGAGGTCCCCTCGGTCCTTCCCGTTGTGGGTGTGGGTGTGGGGATGGGGGGAATCGGCAAGACCACGCTGGCTCGATTGGTATTCCATGATGAAAGAATCATTGCTCATTTTGACTTGAGGATGTGGGTCTCTGTGACCGAGGCTGATTCTGATGTGCCAAGTCTTGTGAAAAAAATTTTAGAATCTGCAGTTGGGGCTCACGTTTACCACCCATCAAGCTCAAGCTCAAGCTCAGATCTGGTGTTACAAACTCAGCTACAAGAAAAACTGCATGGGAAGAGATATTTACTTGTTTTGGATGGTGTCCGGAATGAAGAACGTTATAAATGGAACAGATTGAAAGCATGTCTGAAATGTGGTGCCATGGGAAGCAGAATATTGGTAACCACTCACAGTGATACAGTTGCTTCTATCATGGGCACGCTTCCACGGCATTATTTGGGAAGATTGTCTGAGGAGCAGTCTTGGTCTTTGTTCGAGAAGCTGGCAAAACCACATTCAGACTTTTTATCAATTGGAAAGGAAATTGTAGACAGGTGTGGTGGTGATGTGTTGGCAGTCAAAACTTTGGGAGGCTTGATGTTTACCAAAACAACTAAAGAAGAGTGGGAGTCGGTGAGCAGTAGTGATTTTTGGAAGCCACAAGATAATGACGGGGGAATTTTACCTGCTTTAAAAGTAAGCTATGATCATTTGACATCATCTTTGAAGCAATGCTTTGTGTACTGTGCTGTATTTCCCAAAGGGTGTGAGATTGATAAAAATAAACTAATCAAGCAGTGGATAGCACATGGCTTCATCCATTCCGATGAAGAAAGGGAACTGCTAGAAGAAAAAGGCGAATGTTATTTCAATGACTTGTTGCGGAGGTCCTTGTTTCAGGTTAAGATGGAAGCCAATGACATTGATGTAAAGCTGTACAAGATGCACGACCGCGTACATGATTTTCTCAGATATCTTGCAGGAAATGAATACTTTACCGGTGAAGCTTCCAGGGAAATTGCCCATAGAGAAACTCGTCATTTAGTATTACATAATCGCGAATGGCGAAAACAAGTAAATTTGAACAGATTGTTGTACGGTAGCAGAATACGTTCGGTGTTTCTCCGTGTCCCTGCTGATATTGATTTTTGCTTCAGTTTGACGTCCCTAAGGGTATTGGATTTGAGTTTTGCACAAATTAAATCTTTGCCAAATTCAATGTTCATGTTAAAACATCTAAGGTACCTTGACATCTCATCTAAATGGCTTACAAAACTACCTGAGACCATTTGCAACTTACCTTGCTTGCAAACATTGATATGCCTCGGAAGTCCCCTTCAGACGTTGCCAAAGGATATGGGAAGAATGATTAGCCTCAGGCATATTGAATTTGATGTTGCTAAATATTTTCTTCTACCAAGTGGAATTGGAGAGTTAACTTGTCTTAGGACGTTGCCTAAATTTGTTGTTGGTGGAGGAAGTGGGTGTGGAATAGAAGAGTTGAAATGTTTAAATAAACTTTCGGGGGATATTCGCATTGAAGGGCTTGATAATATAAGCTTTGGAGGATGTGCTCGTGAAGCAAATTTAAAGGGGAAGCAACATCTCCATTCTCTTGAATTATCCTGGCCTTCTGTTGAAGCAGTACCAGGCCCAAAATGGTTGAATGCAGCAGTAGAAAGAGCAATAGCACGCACAAACAGAAAAAGAAATGAAAGAAAAAACAAGGCAAAGGAAGTGATTGAGGAGCTCGAAGCCCACTCAAATCTGAAAAAGCTAGTTATTGAGAACTACGCAGAGGAAGTGATTGAGGAGCTCGAACCCCACTCAAATCTGAAAAAGCTAGTTATTGAGAGCTACCTGGGTCTGAGTTTGCCAAGCTGGATGATGATGCTTTCAAATTTAGTCGATATAAAGCTGTCGCATTGCAATGGATGTGAACACCTGCCTCCTCTTGGGCAGCTATGTTTCCTCGAATCACTAAAGATAGAGGAAATGAGTGCTGTAAAATATGTTGTTGAGTTTGATGGGAGTCACAACTACAAAGGTATATTCCCTTCTTTGAAAGAACTTTACCTCTGTGATATGCCTAATTTGGAGGGATGGTCATCTCTAGAAGAGGATGTTCATGGTGATGATGGGGGAACAGAAAGAGATGAGCAACTTATCCACCATCATCTCCGTCATCTTACAATTTGTAATTGCCCAAATATGATTCAATTGCCGCAGCTGCATCTTCTCACAGCTCTTGAATGTCTCAAGATGAATGGAGTGGGTTGTGCCAGAATAGAGTTACCCTTGTCTCAGTTACTGAAAGAAGTTGCACTCTCCAATATGTGTAATTTGGAGAGATGTTCAGCGCATGAAGCTAATGGCAAGGACAACAATGACCAAGTGATCTTCCCCTCCCTCCATACTTTGAGCATCTCTAATTGCCCACAACTTATTTGTTTGCCATGGCTTGGTCTTCCGGCTCTTGAATATTTAATGATGAGCAGAGTGGGTTGTGAAAAGATAGAGTTTTGCACATCCCCGTCACTGAAAAGTGTCTCCCTTGTCAGCATGCCTGATTTGGAGCAATGGTCACCACAGAAAGCAAATGATGATGAGCAAGCGATATTCCCTCGCCTCAAGCTAGAAGTTCAAGCATGTCCTAGGATGGTTCACTTGCCCAATTTTCTTTCATCACTAAAAGAAATGAGAATATATCAGACCAATGAATTGCTATTAAAGTCGTTGGCCAACTTCACTGCTCTTGCCTTTCTCTCTATCAAAGGTATTTCAGAGGTCATGTATTTGCCAAAAGAACTAGGGCCAAACCATGCTAGCCTTCGCATCTTGGAGATTAGTGATTGCCCAAAATTATTATCTCTATCATATCAGTTGAAAAATCTCTTTGCTCTCGAAGAACTGACTATTGAAGGATGCAGTGATCTGGTGCTATCATTGTCGGATGGATTGCAGGAGCAGCAACAGTGTCCTCCTTTAAGCTCTCTCGAGGTGTTGAAAATAGTAAACTCGTGTGAAAAGCAAGCCTCAATTCCAGGAGACGGGATCGTCTTGACCTCCCTCAGGGAATTGAATATCCGCTCTTGTGGGAATTTGGAGTCCTTGTCATCTGATGGGTTACAAAACCTCACCACCCTTACAATTTTTGATTGTCCAAGGGTGTGGTCTTCTGCAGAGTGGCTCAGGAAGCTTAAATCACTCAGCAATTTGACTGCTTTAAGGTGCCCTGACATGATGAATTTGCCGGAGTCAATTGGAAACCTCACATCCCTCTCTAAATTATGGATTGAGGATTGCCCTGGTTTGAGGTCTTTGCCAGAGTCGCTGGGAAATCTCAGATTGCTTAAAACTATAACTATTGCTAATTGCCCTCGAATAAACTGTTTTCCACAGGGGCTGCAACACCTCAGAAATCTCCGAGAATTGTCCATAGACAGATGCCCTAATTTGAAGAGAGTACTATGCGAGAATGGGAGGATAGGTGAGGATTGGCCAAAGGTCGCACGTGTCCCAAACATCTCTATTGATGGCCTAAATATAAGAGATTATCTCTCAAGGGAGGAGAGCAGTGGCGAAAGCGAAGAATAAGTGGATAAATGTTGAAGTCTATTACCATTATAAAAAAAAGTTGAAGTCTATTTGGATGCAAAAGATTCAATACAAAGCTCCTTCTCTGCTCCTACTCATCTTCTTCTCCTCCTTGATCATGGATCATCATCATCAAATCACATACCCAAATAAGCAGAATCAAGCAGGTGGATCTTCTCCCTTTTCTCTCTTTTTCATCCTCACCATCCTTTTGTATTTTTAATCCTTTTAATAAACTAGAGATTAGAGTGCTTTTTAGCATGCAACATTCATGGGCTCAAATGAAGAGATTGACTAAAGTCTACAAACGATCTCAACTGTCCGAGTAGCCAAAAAAATAAAAAATCAAAACTGGTTGATTTGGATCTGGATGTCTAGTTATGTCTATGGAGCCTATTGATATTATCATGGGGTTTGTGGAGCCCAACAACTCGTCACTCTTGCAGAGCTTAAAATGTATACATGTCATGCATGTTGTCATCCTATGGTGGGTGCATTCTGTAAAATAATGCCCTGGGCTTTTGTTCATTGCATTTAATAAATTTGAGCTAAACTTGTCCCATGGCCCTGGCTCCAAATGGGTCGGTGCCCATCATCTTAATTCTTGTACTCCAAACTCAGAAGCAGTTGAGAAGGTCACTCAACTGAGTAACTTGGGCAAGTCTGGTCAAGTAGTCAGCTAGGTTCATTTCATTTTCCTGATTCAGTGACTTCCCCATTTTACTTAACCTATCCAAATAAGAGCTAGTTTTACAAATATGGTTGGGCTACTCAGTTTATTTTGGATTTCTTTTCTGTATTAGTTAAGATTATTTAAATATCATTAAGCATCTTTTAAGATTAATTAATTTAAATTTGTTAGTGGTTGCTTCCTTTTTAGTTTGTTACTCTTCATGCAATTATGTATAATTACAGTTGCATTTAATAAGAAAAGAAGCTTTCGAGTAGGTATTAAAAAAAAAGATAGTTGTTGCTTCCTTTTCAGTTTGTGACTCTTCATGCAATTATGTGTAATGATTTTCTGTTGACTCATCGCCTATGCCTGTGTACAGTTCTGACTATGGTTGTCTCAAATCAGATCATCCATTTAAAATTCAAAAACAAAAAAAGTTATGGTGTCATAAACAGTTTGTTTGGTTGATTGATGATCCAGTAGATAAGGATGTGTTTCATGGGAGGCAAGAAAATCCAATGTGAGGTGCAAAGGAGAAACAATTTTAACGCAACTGTTATACCTTTTTGATAATTGATGTTAGCTTGAATCTAAAGATTATGATCAATTATAATTAAAATAAACAACCATAGGGCCCCACTAATGGGCCCCAGCAAGGGTGTTTGCTTTCTTTAAATAGTTTATTAATTTTAGTAATTTGATGTAATATCTGATCAGAGAGATTTTAGTGATTTGATTTACTTAGAGATTTTAGTGAGAGATTTTAGGGAGTAATTTTAGGAATCACTGATAATGGTAGATTCTTTATGTAGACCATTCCTTTATTATAAATAAGGAGGGATGCTTGCTTGTAAGGTATGCTATATTTTTAATACAATTCAGAATCGTGAGTTATCTTTGCCTACTTCTCCAAAGTGATCTTAGGGCTTGAGTCGGAAGACTCGATCTCACCGTCGGAGGTGTAGATCTTCACCGTGGTCTCCGGGCTAACCATCTTGTGGGCCTTAATTTGGCTTTTATGCTTCTCAACTGTCTTTGATTCCCTTCCACACACACACATACAAAATTAAAATGAAGATGAGCTGCTTTGACTGTTGTATGTATGGTGTGGATCTTGATTGTCATATTTATTTTGTTCTTGTTTGGTTGCACAGTTGTTGAATTTTTTACTTTGACCTTTTGAATGTGGGGAAATTATATTGGTGAAGTATCCTCATGACTTTGAGCATGTTCAAGTGGGCATATAATTTTGTCATGGAGAGTGCTGATGAGATGTCACAGTTGTGGAAAAATCATATCCAAAGAAATCCCCCATGAGCAACTCTTATTGATGTTTGGGTATTCTGATGATTAGATTGTAGCTGCTGGTCTTTTTAAGTTAGACTACTTCACTTAGAATCCAAATCTGTCTAGTTTTCAAATTTATGGGCTATATTCGATGTCCAAACAATTACTCAATGGCTTCAATGACCAAGCAGTTACTACTAATGAAAGGTCATTTTGTCAAAAACACTAACTTGTGATGAGATAACTCTTTGTTGTTGTTGTTGTTTATGATGATGACGGTAAAAAATACTACCTAGCGGTCTCCTGTGTGACAGCCTGCATAGTTGAGTTGTTGGCTTCGAATTATAAAGCCGACCCAAATGGATGGGCTTTGTTTAAGTTTCAGCTACTCAAACACCACAGACTGAATGAATTAACATTGAGCCTTTAAATTTGAAGCCAGGTTTCAGTCATCCAGACCGTTTGTATGGTGGATTATACAATGGATAAACTATTAAGCTTTGCACATGTAAGACCATCTTTGAAGGAACTTGTAGAGGTCTGGGTTGTGATGGATTTTGTGTGCATTAAATCAATTGCTTAGATCACCAGGCATGCTTCTTCATGTGCAAACTAAGGCTTAAGTTTACAACAGCAAACCTTGGGCAATCATGATAATAAAAAAAGAAGATTTTTATTAGGGTTATTTATTTATTGAGGATACTGTCTTGGCATGCTTGGAGGTGGAAACCCCCCCTTTTTTTTTTGAAAGTAAACAACCACTTTTATTACTCAAAGATAACGACTACAAGCTAACCAAAGAACATATTCAGTCTGGAATCTATCTATCCACAGCCAATCCACTGTCAGGCACCTCTCTTCCACCGAAATAACCATGGATCCGATTCATGCTGTAGGTGCTAATGGTGAGGGTCTCGGGTAGAGTGTGACAGTCGGTATTTACTTGAGAGGAAAAAAAAAACACATCAGCAACACATGAAAGACCCGAGTTTAACGACTTTAAAATGCATTATTATTATTATTATTATTATTTTGTTTCAATCCAACAGTTTAGTCCATTCAGATTTGTGTAAAAAAACATGGGATCAGTGGCATTCAAGGGGGTGGTAGTGTGTGTCACATTCGGATTGAACATGTGAAGTCTCTTTTGGATGGACTATGCGATCTATGCTATTTGTGCACGATCTTTACCTGAAATTCCAAAAGACTCAGCAGAGTACCTTTGGTTGTTGATAGACTCCCTGGAATCCCACTTCATATATATTTATTTTATAATTTGAGATTAAGAATAACTGACTCCCACTCCTTGGCTTGGTCCCAAGTCGGCAAGATTTAAGTTTGAGGCCTTTCTAAAATTTTTCATGATTCTTCTCATTGCAGGTGTGGATTGTTGCAGATGTGGATTGGAGGAGACCTTGGCAAATCATTGGTACGAGTCATTTCAACTTCCTCCATGGTGGTGTTCGAGTTTATTGTTTGTGTTAACTGGGATTGATTTGCTTTGGTTTTGGTTGAACTACTTTGTCTATTTGTGGTTGTATGTATCTATTGTGTGGTATCTCTGTTTTGTTGTTGTTAACTTTCTTGATACATGCCTTTTTTTTGGTAAAAGTTTTGAGTTTATTGCTGTGTTTTCCGGGATGGGTTTTACTTCGTTTTGGTTGAACTACTTTGACTGTTTGTGGCTGTAACCATTGAGTGGATCTGGACTGTGATCTTTGTTTTGTTGTTGTTCACTTGTTTGACACTTGATACTTGTTGAATCTGCTATGTTTACCTTTGTATGCGAGGATATTATATTGATCAAGAATGTTATTCTTATGACTTGAGTATGTCCAATTGAGGCCCATAATTTAGTCTTGGTAATGTTGATGATCAAATCCGATCTTATTTAAAAGCACAGGTTTTATATATTACATCTACAGAAGACTATAGGAATAGCCTTGTACTATACTTGCATCCTTGAGGTCAAAGACAGCAGAATTGATTAGGACTTGATCTATTTGAATGTGCACTGCAATCTGCATCCTTCAACATCGGGCCTGAAAAATGTGAGGTCAAGTTTCAGTCATATAAACCCTTTGAATGATGGACTATATCATGGATAAACCATTGGGCTTGGACATGTAAGGCCACTTTTGAATCATGATCTTGTAGTTGATGCACATCATTTTGAACCACCCTACAATTTTTTTTTCTTTTTGAATGGTGAAATGTATTAATCGAAGCAAAGCAGTACAAAAGGCATATACTGTGATGCAAAGAAATACGCAGGGAAGGCAAAAACACCATCCAAAAGAAACAAAAAATGGGGCACGACAGCTCCTTAGCAGGCCAAGAGCCCAAAAAAAAAACAGAAAAAGTTAAGGAATAACCACTTCTCTCCATTTAAACCGAATGGCCTCCATTGGAACACCCCAAAATTCTGGCAAGATATAAACTCTGGCAAGATTTGTTTATGATGACGATGGTAAAAATACTACCTAGTTGTCTCCTGCGTGACACCTTCATAGTTGAGTTGTTGGCTTCGAATTATAAAGCCGACCCAAATGGATGGGCTTTATTTAAGTTTCAGCCACTCCAACCCCACAGACTGAATGAATTGACATTAAGCCTGTAAATGTAAAGCCAGGTTTTAGTCATCCAGACCCTTTGTATGATGGATTGTACAATGGATAAACTATTAAGCTTTACACATGTAAGACATCTTTGAAGGAACTTGTAGAGGTTTGGGTTGTGATGGATTTTGTGTGCATTAAATCAATTGCTTAGATCACCAAGCATGGTTCTTCATGTGCAAACTAAAGCTTAAGTTTACAATGGCAAACCGTGGGCAATCATGATAACAGAAAAAGAAGATTTTTATTAGGATTATTTATTTCTTTATTTATAGAGGATACTGTCTTGGCATGCTTGGAGGTGGAAACACCATTTTTTTTTATAAGTGAACCATCACTTTTATTACTGCAAGATAATGACTACAAGCAAACCAAAGAACATATTCAGCCTGGAAAGTGTCAATGCACAGCCAATCTACTGGTAGCTTAGTGGCGAGGCACCTCTCTTCCATGTAAATAACCATCGATCCGATTCATGCTGTAGTGCTAATGGTGGGGGACTTGGGTGGTGTGTGACAGTGAGTATTTACTAGAGGAAAAAACAAAACATCAGCAACACATGAAAGACCCGAGTTTAATGATTTTAAAATGAATTATTATTATTATTATTATTATTATTATTATTATTATTATTTGTTTCAATTCAATAGTTAATTCCATTTGGATTGGTGTAAAAAAACATGGGATCACCGGCATTCAAGGGTGTGGTAGCGTGTGCCACATTCGGATTGAACATATGCTATTTGTGCACGATCTCACCTGAAATTCCAGAAGACTCAGCAGAGTAACTTTGGTGGTTGATACTTGATAGAGTCCCAAGAATCCCACTTCATAAATATTTATTTTATAATTTGAGATTAAGAATAATTGACTCCCACTCCTTGGCTTGGTCTCTAGTTGGCAAGGGTTAAGTCTGAGGTCTTTCTAAAATTTTTCATGATTCTTCTCATTGCAGGTGTGGATTGTTGGAGTCTGTTAAAGAATTGCAGGAGACCTTGGCAACTCGTTGGTATGAGTCATTTCAACTACCTCCATGGTGGTGTTTGAGTTTATTGTTGTGTTATCTGGGATTGATTTTCTTTGGTTTTGGTTGAACTACTTTGACTATTTGTGGTTGTATGTATCTATTGTGTGGAATCTCTGTTTTGTTGTTGTTCACTTGCTTGATATATTCTTCTTCTTCTTCTTCTTCTTTATTTTTTATTTTTTATTCTTTTGTAAAAGTTTGAGTTTATTGCTGTGTTTTCTGGGATGGGTTTGGTTGAACTACTTTGACTTTTTGTGGTTCTAACCATTGAGTGGATCTGGATTGTGATCTTTGTTTTGTTGCTGCTCGCTTGTTTGACACTCGATACTTGTTAAATCTTCTATGTTTACCTTTATATGTGAGGATATTATATTGATCAAGGATGTTATTCTCATGACTCGAGTATGTCCAATTGAGGCCCATAATTTAGTCTTGGTTATGTTGATGATCAAATCCTATCTTATTTAAAAACACAGGTTATATCTTACATCTACAGAAAACAATGGGAATATACTTGTACTATACTTGCATCCTTGAGGTCGAAGACAGCAGAATTGATTAGGACCTGATCTATTTGAATGTGCACTGCATCCTTCAACATTGGGCCTGTAAATGTGAGGTCAAGTTTCAGTCATCGAAACCCTGTGTATGATGGACTAGATCATATGGATAAACCATTGGGCTTGGACATGTAAGGGCCATTTTTGAATCATGATCTTGTAGTTGATGCACATCATTTTGAACCACCCTACAAAATGGTTAATAAAAATATTGGATGGAGTAGAATTTAGATCTCCCAATCTGTCTTTGAGTATATTGGAAGATTGATGTGGGTCCATCAAGCCAATGGCGCAGTTCAAAAAAGCTTGGGTTTCATCCCATGAAATCAATTTGGTGTTTGAGATTGTTGATTTAGTTCTTATACCTCAATAATGTCAGACTATAGAAATCCTGACCCTTGGATTGGCAGGCTACAAATTTTAAAGGTAAAAAATGCGAACACTAGATTGTCCACACTTAGATACAGAAAATTGGATGGCTAAGATTTTCCAAGATTTGAGTTTCAGACATTGTTCATTATATGTGCTTTTGGAATGGATTCATGGAGATAAAATATTTTCTGATCATCGGTGAACGGCTTGGTCGGTCTAAATTCAACGCAACTCATTCAAGTGTAATATTTTGGCCTGACCTGTGGCAGAGGCAGCATTTTCATGTTTCCAATATCCAAGTGTGATTGATAAATCCTTCCCTCAGATCTATCCGAGCTCTCATCAAGGTTTCTTTAGTGAGGCTAGTGGTAAGGTGGCTAGTGTATTCTGTGATGTCGCTTCTAGAGCCTCAGATGGAAATGCTGGTTTTGGTTTTGCTATTTGGGCTGGTGACAGTTTGATTCTTCCATGTTCAGTGGGTGGCCCAAAGGTCTTTTTAGCGAAAGAAGCATAGGCAAGAGCTATTCTTTCAGCCATGGTTTTAGTTAGACTGTAGGGATTTTCAATAAATCCAAATTTTGTCAGATTCATTGGAAGTGATTCAAGCATTGAAGGGTGGCCTTGATTGGTTGATCACTCCTATTCTTGATGATGCTTTGGGTTTGACTAAGTTTTTTTATAATTTTTTTTTTCTAAAGCCAAAAGAATGCATTACATTGTTATATAGGGAATATAAAAATCTAAAACTAATCCAGACCATCCAACACGTATATGACCGGGATTAAAACATCTAAAATTAACACATAATATATTAAAATAAACTAAAACAAGTCTCGAAAAAAAAAAAAAAAAAAAAAAAAAAAAAAAAAAAAAAACTAATTGGGCTAGGTGGGCTGGGCTCAAAGGACAGGTCAACCCATGGGGACCATGGGTCTGTCCTACATTAACTCTCTTCTCGGAGAGAACTTGTCCTCGAATTATGTAGATGTCCTTTAGGATTGAAAATCAAACGTACAAACTTCTAATTTCTTGCTTCACTTTTTCTAGTATAAGTTTCTTTTGTTTAGCGAAAAAAGAAATCATTTTTGGAAAAATCAGACCTATTTGCAGAAAGCCATTTTCTACAGTCTTATAAAAGAGACAGGAGTACATTCCATTGTAGAGATATTTTTTTTACTCCTAAGGCCTTTTTCATGTTTTGCATTAGAATAATAGCTTCTATCACTTAGAACGTCCAAAAATGTAAATCCTAGGCTTACCAATGGACTATAAATTCCTTTTTTCATACCAGCTAATCTACGTACTCCATCATCAATTGGAAAAATAGATGGAACTATCTATAAACATGCACACATCCTTCATTCCATTTTTCCCTAAACTATCTTATCCTCAATGAAAAAATGCAATTAAGAACTATAGAGAAGGCTGTGGTAAGTAGAAGATTCGAACTCACTCACTTTTACTTGCATTACTATTCACTCACTTTCACGAATCAATTCATATATATACGGTAGAGAAGGTGGTATAAAGTAGGTGGCTTGTACCGTAAGACGGTAAGAAAAACTTATATTAATTAAAATACTAGCTTGACTTGGAATGCTATGCCACCATTAGACTCTCTTTGCTGGTGCCATATATCTCGAACCCGTCAAAGTATCGGATATTGAATTTGCTTACTCTCGATTGAGTCCAACATTTTATATTCTGACTATACAGGCTTGTGTCTGGCACGTTTGGTGACAATTGATGAATCTGCAGATTTGAAGGTTCCTTGGTGCAAAGGGGTTCTTCATTGAGAATTTGTACAGTTGAGAATTTCACATCAATATTGTTGCCTATAACTGAGAAAAATCAGATGTGTCATGAATCCACAAAAAAAGAGAATTTCCAAATACTATGGGAGGTGGTTAGACTTGAAAATCTTAAAAAATGAGGATTTCTGTTGGCCCAAATCATAAGGAACATGTGTTTTTCACGGGTTTATGGAAAATCGGGGAGGAATCTCTGAAGATTTGATTACTAATCATAATCTAATAACTTTCCTTAAGACCAAGTCGTAACCTAATCAACTGGGTTAGCTCTGTGCTTTGGCTGAGTGTCAGCATAGTCCTAACAGGTTAACTGAGTCTAGCCACAACTCGTTTTAATCTAGTCTGGGTGGTTCCGCAGTTTTTCCATCAATTGACTTCAAGTTTTACAAAGTCCCATCCCACCAAATTTTGGTACAATGCGTGAAAGTGTTCATGTTAGTGTCTCGTCCATGGTGAACACAACCCAAACCACACAGTTTTGGGTTAAATATGAGCAGCACCATTGGCTTTCCTTGGAACAAACATAAAGTAGATAAAGGAAAAAGGACGACAAAAAAAATTAATTTTTGTAGTTGGCCTTATTAATGAGTCCATAAGTCTTGATCCACATCTGGAATACGTAGTCATGTGAAGGCCCATATCTTAATTGTTTTCTTAAGTCCCTAAATCCCCTTGGGAATGTGTATGGCCAGGGTGACGGAAGGCTAAGGCATATTTCAGCCCAGCCTAACGTTAGAAACACAAGCCCATATCCAGCCAATATGGGCAGATATGGGCCAATAGAAGCTCATAAACTATAAGATGATGATTTGAGGGCCCTAGAGTGGGTAATGGTCCAACAGCATAAAACCAAGTAATACCACCATGGGTGATATAATTTATTTAGTACAACTAGGGATGTAAATGGGTCCCCTATTCTACGATTACCAGGAGGTTCCAACCTGTTAAAAATCGGGTTTGGGTCCTTATTTAGGCCCTGATAAGTAAATGGGTCAGGATTCGGTTCCACCTTGGTTCAAACCCATGGACCCGAGACCTGACATATTATCTCAATTTTCGAAAATTTCTCCTAAAAACTTTATTTTTTAAATTTCATTCTCTACCTAGACCCGGACTAGGATTCAAACCCGTCCCATATATGGTTTTGGTTCCGGGTCCACCATGGACCCAGACCAGAACCGACTCATTTACAACCCTAAGTACAATACGGCTATGCCAATTGGTATTATGGATTTATGATTGAAAAGCTTAGAAGGTTACCAAACGAAGTTACTCAGGCTAGTTTGGCCCAGCACTTTGTGGGCCCTCTGTAGACTGACCCAATTGATGACGTAACTAACCAAACCAAGTTAACTTGGCCAAGGCAGGACGAATCAGAAATGCAGTGCTCCCGATCAGCCCCACATGGGAGCTCTAGACTTCAATTTCAGGTCTGGCTTGGGTATTACGGGTCACTTTCAGTTTTGGTTGTCCCTTGCCTTACCTTGGCTCTCAACCAAATTCAATTTGGATTTAGAATCTCAGGATTAACCCCAAGCCAACCTCAACTTGAAGATGTGGCTACAATTGGACACAAACCCATTTGCGCCACTAATATTTGGATGTAAATGAGTTGCGTTTGGGTCAAGTCAATGGTATACCTTGAGAGAGTTGATAAAAGCCAACTTGACCCGCCAATCCGGACTTGCCCGACCCTCATTTGACCCACATAATATATAGGTCGGCCGTGGGGCAAGTTATCCTGACCCGCATTTAAATGGGTCGGATTAGGGTCAACCCATTTTTAACCCGCATGACCCGCATAACCCTTTTTGCTTTTTCTTGACTAAAACTTATATCCAATACTCAGTTCTATGGAGTGTATCTTTTTATTTTGATATGATATTTTTTTAATTTTTTTTATGAAAAGTATATTTCATTCCTATTGTTTTTGCTATAATATTTCTGTAGTCTTTATTTAAAAAATATATACCACACTCAAGATATCAAGTAATTCTTTCTCTTTCTTTTTTCTCAAGTAGCCCTTTTTACCTTACTCAAGAACATATTTTTTGTGCTCCTCTCTTAGGAGGATTGTGGTTATGAAGAAAATACAATGAATATGACATAAATAAAAATAAAATAATCAAGTAATGACTGGACTCATGCTAGTTTCTGTAAGTGCCTAAATATTACGGACTTGATTAGGCGAGTATAAAACTCGTGATATTGCTGTTAAGATTCTTTGGAGAGATGGAACGCCTTAGACCTGAAAAGGAAGGAAGGAAACAAAGGTCAGAGACCCTTGCTGCAGTCAACCAAAGGCACTCCGATGCCTAAGTTAGTGCAGTCACTGAACAAAGGATGAATGAGTGGAGAAGAAGGGATAGCTTGGAGTGTGAGTGTGCGTGTATATGTTTGCATGTCTTTTGTGGATTTACCTCTTGTGTATATATAGGTGGAAGTCCCATCGGACCTTCCCTGAGTGGAGGTAGTTGGAGGTACTGTCCCATCGGACTATACCTTGGTTTCTCAGTGGAGGTAGGTAGAAGTACTGTCCCGTTGGACCATACCTCAATCTTTTGCATAATTATGGATGTGACCATCGGATAAGGACAACCCCTTATCTATATCCGACGCCCACCCTATCTGTCAGTACGTTCTGCAACGTAGCCGTACTTTTATAATTATGACCGACTGACACCCAGTATTCATCTCGGTTAATTGCATCGAACTGAGGGTGATGCCGAGGTCGGATATGGAGCATCCTAACACTGCTGCCGGGGTACACAAAGCCGAGAACAAGATGAACCCGGTTGGTACTTTTACCGAAGCTAGCTCAAGCTCAGCACTAGCTGGCACTGTTGCCGAGCTGGATGTATCTTGGCACTAGTGCCGAGCTGGATGCATCCCGGCACTATTGCCGAGGTCCAAACCGGGATCGAGTTAAGCAAAGCTGATACCGTTACCGAGGCTAGCATAATCTTGCTATTAGGGAAACGTCCCACATAGTTTCCATATTATTTTCTCCTTAAGCCGAAAAAAAAAGAGAGAGAGAAAGGCCAATTATGGGATCATGATCCCGGCCTGGGCTTAAGTTTTCAACACAATATGGGTTGAAATTAGTTTTGATTTAAGATTCTATTTGACGTAAATTAACGTTAGGCTTATCATAACCCAGGCATAGCTTGTCCATATTACCTATCATGATAGGTTTTAAATTGCACCAACAGAATTTAGAAAGTTAAGGATTTTTCATTTATATCTTATCTCATTTTTACGAATTAACTTATTGGTTTGGGTATAATTTAAACTTTGGGGTATGGTTAGAGCCTTAGGCGATTCTTGTTAATAAATTTAGGATTGGATGCAAGTTGTGCAGGTCAACCCGACCCGTAGTAACCCACAATGACCATGCGAATTAATTTGAGTCGAGACGAATTGACTCGCAATGGGCACGGGTTAGGAGTTCTTGGCCCATTTAATAAACGAGTTGGATGCGAATTTGGAGCATTTGACCTGTTTAATAATTAGTGGAGCAACCCCTTTAGCCCGACCTGACCCATTTGCCACTTCTAAATTCCTTGGCAGAACTTTGACCATGACTCAAAGTCCAAATTTTGTCACACTTGATGCCTTTAAATTCTGGGTGTCCTGCTCTTTTGGCGAGTACTACGACTCCTTCAAGCACCATCAAATGGGAACATCCACCCATGCAGATGTTCGTGTGAATATTTCTTATATGGGTTATCTTCTTCTAAGGAGTACTTCTCACTGATTGCATGTGACGTGAAATTCTAAGCTTATTTGCAACTCACTTAAATAAATAACCTCATTTAAATCACCACAATAATTGAAGGTTTATATCAACAATGAGTATAATTCATATTAGTGTCAAATTAGGATGAATGCTAATTCAAGGGCGATTAGCGAGTGTCAAGGGTTTCATTTGAGACATTTTCTCCAAAGCATAATTTCACCATGAGACACATGACCTGGTGGAGCCCACTATGTGATCGTCTGAATGGACCACAACCACCACTACCACCACTTGTCTTGGATGCCATGCAGTTTGCTCCTGTCCGAATGGAAGGACACTAGATCTCGTGTGAATTTTCTTTTTCTAATTTAAAACCACTAAACTTGTGTGCCTCAAATCAAGGGATGGGCTCATTGGATTCAATAAAATTTCATATCTAGGATAGTCAAAACTGGATCTTTTGATCCCCACCTCTCTCCTGATCTGTGGAGCCCCAGGATTAGTTGTCTCACATGCATCTTATGTAGGAGTGTCTGGCATGGGAGCATTCCCCATTTTATAATACTACTGGAGCCCTGCACATGCAATGCATGTGCAAGGAACATACTCTTTCAAGGAACATACTCTTTCAGTATGATAATCTGAAAAAATAAAGTCATTAAAACACTCAATACTAACTATCCCAATGGAGAATGACCAGTTTATATATAAGTCATTTTTTTGGAAAATTAAGTAATTTACAATCACTCATTGTTCTTATGAAATTTAGCAAAAGCTTCAATAGAAAAAAGTAAAAAGAAGATAGGATAACAAGATATATGGAAGGAAACTAATTTTAAAAAAAAGTTGAAAACCAACCTTTTCTGGCCATACATGATTAGGCAAAACACTCACCAATTTCAATATAGATCAATAGTCCGGGCCATTTTCCATTAAAATTTGTCTAAAACCTAGCGCCAAATACATACCAAATTCAATGAAACAAAATACTAACCAAAACAGTACACAACTCATAGCTTTAAACGAATCAACAAAAAATCACAAAGATTTCAAGCAAATTGTGTCTTTACAGGCATTGGGATTGAAGTTGAAATTTTCTATACATGAAAATCTCCACTGAAATTTCTCATTTGAGTTGTTGTAGTGAATGAACAAATTCTTCAAACACAACCATTTTCATGATCATTTGAGCTAAGCATTTCATCGAAATATAATAATACTAACTGGGCCCACAGATGTGTAGTTCTCTTTGATGATATATATAAAGGGGGATCTTCAAGTGCATTCATCCCTCACCATTTGTGGTGAGGGACACCTCTTTTAGGGAAGTTTCAAGCACAAAAGAGAGGTATAAAAGAGAAGTACACCTCTCTTTTGTACTTGAAATTTCCCCAAAAGGGGTGTCCCTCACCACAAATGGTGAGGGATGGATGCACTTGAATATTCTCCATATATAAAATATAATATAATAATACTAAGTTGGGCCACAGATTTGTAAAGAAAAAGCATGACAAGTTCTTCTGCTAAGTGGGTCCCACAAATGTGTAGTTCTCTTTTATTTTATATATAATATAATAATACTAAGTGGGGCCTACAAATGTGTAGATGTAGAGTAAAAGCATGACAAGTTCTTCTACTAAGTGGGGCCCACAGATGTGTAGTTCTCATTTTATCATATATATATATATATCTAATATAATAATACTAAGTTAAGCATACAGATATTATAATAATACTAAGTGGGGCCCACAGATGTGTAGAGAAAAAGCATAACAAGTTCTTCTACTAAGTGGTATAATATAATATTACCAAGTGGGGCCCACAAATGTGTAGTTTTCTTTTATTTTATACATATATAATATAATAATACGAAGTGCGACTCACAGATGTGTAGTTCTCTTGTATTTTATATATATACAATAAATAATACTAAGTGGGGCCCACATATGTCTAGATGTAGAGAAAAAGCATGACAAGTTCTTATACTGAGTGGGGCCCACAGACATGTAGTTCTCTTTTATTTTATATATACATAATATAATATAATAATACTAAGTGAGGCCCACAGATGTGCAGAGAAAAAGCATGACAAGTTCTTCTCTTTTATTGGGGCCCACATATGTGTAGTTCTCTTTTATTATATATATATATAATATCATAATACTAAGTGGGGCCCACAGTTGTGTAGAGAAAAAGCATGACACTTTTTTCTCTTTATAATAAGGGCATAGATATTATATGATTATTATTATAATATAATAAGAATATATTATTATATTATCTTATATTATAATATTTGGGGGGTGCCCCACAAAGGTATAGTGAAAAAGTATACAACTTCTATTCTCTTTTATAATAAGGGTATAGATATAGATTTTATATTATTATTATTATTATAATATAATATTTTGGGGTGGGCCCCACAAAGGTGTTGTGAAAATGTATGTAAGTTCTCATAATAATATATTAGTATATTATATTATACTATTTGGGGGTGGGCCCCACAATGGTGTAGTGAAAAAGTTTGCATTATAATATTTGGGTTGACAGTATAAAGGTGTAGTGAAAAGTTTATAATTTCTCATAATAATATATTATTATATTATATTATAATATTTGGGGGTGGGCCCTACAATGGTGTAGTGAAAAACAATTTGCAACTTTCTCTCTTTTATAATAGTAGTAGATAGTAGGTAGTAGATATTTGGAGGTGGGCCCCACAATGGTGTAGTGAAAAAGTTTGCAATTTCTCAAAATAATATATTATTATATTATATTATAATATTTGGGGTTGGCCCTACAATGGTGTAGTGAAAAAGTTTGCAATTTCTCATAATAATATATTATTATATTATATTATACTATTTGGGGGATGGGCCCCACAATGGTGTAGTGCAAAAGTTTGCATTATAATATTTGGGGTTGGGCCCACAAAGGTATAGTGAAAAAGTTTGCAATTTATCATAATAATATATTATTATATTATATTATAATATTTGGGGGTGGGCCCCACAATGGTGTAGTGAAAAAAGTTTGCAACTTTCCCTCTTTTATGATGATATAGTAGTAGACAGCAGATAGTAAATATTTGGGGGTGGGCCCCACAATGGTGTAGTGAAAAAATTTACATTATAATATTTTGGGCCCCCCCACAAAGGTGTAGTGAAAAAGTTTGCAATTTCTTAAAATAATATATTATTATATGATATTATAATATTTGGGGGTGGGCCCCACAATGGTGTAGTGAAAAAGTTTGTATGAGATAAATAGATAATAAGGGTATAGATAATATATTATTATACATTATTATAATTTTTTTGGTGGGCCCCACAGTTGTTGTAATAAAGAAACCATGTAACATTGCCTCTTTTATAAGAGTAGAAGATAGATAGTAGATAGTGGATATTTGGAGGTGGGCCTCACAATGTTGTAGTGAAAAAGTTTGCATTATAATATTTTGAGATGGGCCCCATAAAGTTATAGTGAAAACGTTTGCAATTTCTCAAAATAATATATTATTATATTATATTATAATATTTGTGGTGGGCTCCACAATGGTGTAGTGAAAAAGTTTGCAATTTCTTATAATAATATATTATTATGTTATATTATACGTTTTGGGGGATGGGCCCCACAATGGTGTAATGCAAAAGTTTGCATTATAATATTTAGGGTTGGGCCCCACAAAGGTATCGTGAAAAAGTTTGCAATTTCTCATAATAGTATATTATTATATTATATTATAATATTTGGGAGTGGGCCCCACAATGGTGTAATGAAAAAAGTTTGCAACTTTCCCTCTTTTATGATGGTATAGTAGTAGATAGCAGATAGTAAATATTTGGGGGTGGGCCCCACAATGGTGTAGTGAAAATGGTTGCATTATAATATTTTGGGGGGGGCCCCACAAAAGTGTAGTGAAAAAGTTTGCAATTTCTCAAAATAATATATTATTATATGATATTATAATATTTGGGGGTGGGCCCCACAATGGTGTAGTGAAAAAGTTTGTATGAGATAGATAGATAATAAAGGTATATATATTATATTATTATTATTATATAATATATTATTATATATGTATTATTATAAATTTTTTGGTGGGCCCCACAGTGGTTGTACTAAAGAAACCATGCAATCTTGCCTTTTTTATAAGGGTAGATTATAGATATTAGGTATATTATATATTATATTATATATATTATTATAAATTTTTTGGTGGGCCCCACAGTGGGTGTACTAAAGCAACATGCAGTCTTGCCTCTTTTATAAGGGTAGATAATGGTAAGTAGATAGTAGATAGTAAATAGCAGATATTTGGAGGTGGGCCCCACAATGGTGCAGTGAAAAAGTTTGTATGAGATAGATAGATAGATATAATATTTTGGGTGGGCCCCACAATGGTTGGGTGAAAATGATATTATATTATTATTATTATAATATAATAATAATATATTATTATATTTTATTATAATATTTTGGGTGGGCCCACAATGGTTGGGTGAAAAAGATATTATATTATTATTATTATGATATAATAATATATTATTATTATATTTTATTATAATACTTTGGGTGGGCCCCACAGTGGTTGGGTGAAAAAACTTGGCAACTTTGCCTCTTTTATAAGGGTAGAGATATGATAATATTATTATAATATACTATGAATTTATAATAGGAATTTTGCCCATACGGCTATTTTAAGATCTAACATTTGTCCGCCCGCCAACTATTTAAGTTTAAAAAATTACTGCGATTTCCTAGGACTATTAGATATCGCACAATGCAAAATCCTACATCCATAGTATAACGTACAATTTCCCCTTAATTCGTAAGTTACTAAGTTATAAAACAAACTCCGCATGTTTTGTTTTAAACTTCAACAATGGGCAAATATCAAGTCTTAATATATATATATATATATATATATATATATATATATATATATAGGGGGAAATATTCAAGTGAGAATTAGTTCTCACCTACTATATGAGAACTTTTTTGTTGGGCCCAACTAGCAACCCATCCAAACCTAGCAACCAATAGAGAATCCCTTGATAGTCACTAATCCCACAGATTGGCACATATCGAAATGGACTGAATTGTTGGATCGAGGGTTGAATATTTTTTTGAGTATAAAGCCGTTAAACTTGTGGGTCAGGGATGAAGGGGTTAAGGGTATGGGTTTGGGGTCAAACTTGACATTTGGGGTGGTCCCACATAGATCTTTTCATCCCCTCTGGTTCCATCCCCAAATGAGGCCCACAATTGGGCCCTTTCTCATATAATATGTGAGAACTAGTTGTTACTGAATATCACCGAATGAATATATATATATATATATATATATATATATATAGAGCAGGGCTCTCCTAAGCTGCAGCTTAGCTTATTCTAAGTTGGAATAGTGCTGGTCCCACAAATCAAACTTGATTATATCTGTTTTTTGCTTAATGGAACTGAAAAATCCCGTTCTGATTGGATTTATCTTGATTTTGGAGATGATCATCATCCAAAAAATAGCATAATCGACTTTGATTTTATGGGACCAACACTATTCCAGCTTAGGATAAGGTAAGGTCAAGTGTGTAGTGGGGCCCACCTGGGGACTCATGTGGAGATGAAGGTGGGGGGTAGTTCAAGGACTCATTGGGATCTTCCTCTCTGTAAAAATTAGCCCCAACCGTGATTTCTATCATCTCCATATAGGCCCAAAAGTTTAATGGTTAATAGTTCATTCGGATTAATACATAGTCGATCCAACGGTCCAGTAAATTCGGATTTGACCGAAAGTTGGTGGACATGTGTAATTTAGAGGGGTCATGTGTTTGGTCCATCTGGATGGACCAAAGGTGGGCCCCACAAGCATGAGCTTACAAGATTCTATTCTAAACTTGAGCTTAGGAGAGCCTTTATATAAATATATATATATATATATATATATATATATATATATATATATATATATATATATATATATATATATATATATATATCTTACACCTACACTGAGATCTGACGCCAGTTATCAATCAGGCCGAAATTGTGGACCTACACCTACACTGAGATCTGACGCCAGTTATCAATCAGGCCGAAATTGTGGACCCTGACCTGACTAACACCCAGATTTTTCAGGTGGCGTCGTTGCAAGAATAACAGATGTATTGACTTCCGCACCAAACTTTCACCTCTGCCTAGATTTGGCAGGCCTGTTTTCAACCAATCAATAACATGGTGCTGAAGGCACAAGCAAGTTGGCATGAATTCAACTCCTCAAACATATATAAGCAAAGAGTGGGGATAATATAATATTCAAGCATGAAGACTACGTACATCCTCTCTACTAACATATCCTCACATCCACTCTCATGCTAATCATCCTACAAATACGTGAAAGAACTAAGATGAAAACGCCTCTGTACCCATCTTATTCCTATCCATACATATATATCTATCAATGGGCATGAGCTAGCTATCCCCAGGTCAGTTAAGATGTTCAGAGTGGGGGAGGCTTGTGCTCTGGAGGTGGTTTCTTGAATGGGGGCTTGTGTTCCGGAGGTGGCTTCTCAAATGGAGGCTTGTGCACTGGAAGAGGCTTCTCAGATGCTATACGCTCGTTCCCATGAACTGGGGGCTTGTGTTGCTTGTGTTCTGGAGGTGGCTTTTCAACTGGTGGCTTGTGTTCTGGTGGTGGCCTTTCAACTGGCGGCTTGTGTTCTGGAGGTGGCTTCTCAAATGGAGGCTTGTGCACTGGAAGAGGTTTCTCAGATGCTATACGCTCGTTCTTATGAACTGGGGGCTTGTGTTCTGGAGGTGGCTGTTCAAATGGAGGCTTGTGTTCTGGAGGTGGCTTTTCAAATGGAGGCTTGTGCACTGGAAGAGGTTTCTCAGATGCAATACGCTCGTTCCCATGAACTGGGGGTTTGTGTTCTGGTGGTGGCTTCTCAAATGGGGGCTTGTGCACTGGAAGGGGCTTCTCTGATGCTATACGCTCGTTCCCATGAACAGGGGGCTTGTGTTCTGGTGGTGGCTTCTCAACTGGGGGCTTTTGTTCTGGTGGGGACTTCTCAACTGGGGGCTTGTGGTCTGGAGGAGGCTTCTCAAGTGGGGGCTTGTGCTCTGGAGGTGGCTTCTCAAATGGCTTGGGCTTGTGGTCAGTTGGGTCTAGTCCATGGACAGACTCTAAAAGTATGGTGAGAGAGAGAACCACCACTCCAAAGACCAAGACCCACATGGGTATGTGTCTGGCCATCTTTGATTTGGTGTGTGATGAATTGAAAATGCATGAAGAGGTTGGTTCTTTTATAAGGGGCATGGGCCAATAGGACCTCTACACGTACACGTGAAGAGAAATCAACAGGTGTGGGACCCAAGCCGTTGAGATTTTTGAAATATTAGCCAGGAGTGAGTCCAATCGTCTGCAGGTTTGACTTATAGAAATCCTGAGTTGAGGGACTGGAAGTTAATGGTGGGCCTACTTATTGAAAATTTAAGCCGGTCAAAATGAACATCCCCCTGTCTAATGAGATATCGCCATGTTTTACTGTAATAAGAGTTGATCCCACCGTAAAATTGAACACCTTATTAAAACATAGTTGATTGTACTAGTTAGATTGCACTAATCATATTCTCAATCGAATGATCAATCTTACGGTGAGATCAATTTTGATTCAAGTAAGCTCTCTAAATATTTCGAGCAGTTTAGATTTTCAATAGGTGGATCCCAGTGTGGAGTTCCATTCCTTCAACTCAAGATTTCTTCAAGTCCGGGCCTCATAGGATACAAACTAAGGAGGGGAAGGTCATATGTGTAGACATGCAGCCATGGGAAAGAAGAAATCAAAGGAATGGGGCCCATGTGCTGAAAAACTGGGAAGAAGAAGGGAAGTGTCCACACGCATCATGTGAGCGTGTGAAAGGAATTGGATTTGGCGGAGCGCCGCGTTTGCTTTCCGTCTTATTGAATGTCATTGTCTTTACCTTCGGAATCGGGGGAAAGAAAAAGATAAGAAGGCATATGGGTGTGACTACAAATACATGAAGTAGTTGCACTAAAGTCTTCCTTTTTGACCTGTTCTTTAAAGAAAAATTGGAAAAAAAAAAAAAAATGATATGCTCGTGGGGCCCATTAGCTGATCATATATATGAGAGGATCTTAAGATTACTCATTCACCCTGAGGATCTGTTTCTTTATCAGAATTCCAAGAATTTATATCTAGGAGAATTTCAAATTCTCAAAAAACTATCCTTTTATGCCCCGATTCCGAAGATAATATCTACTCTCGTGGTAAGAAATTCCATCCTCATAGATATAACAACAATGTTCGTGGGGTGCCCTGTTTGATCCGAGGATACTTAAGGTGAGAAGCAGGTTCCCAATCGACTCAGTAGTAACACCTTGTTCTCAGGACGGATGGATATTGATACGGACACATATGAACTTATTTATTTCTCATATTATCTAACGTTTTTGAGTTCGTTGCTTTTTCAATGAGTAGATCTCATCACCATGAGCGCTAAGGAAAATATGAATTAATATTGTAATCCAGAAGAGCTCAAAACAAATCTGACAATCGGATCAGATCAAAGTAAAATCAAATTTTGACTTGGGGCCATGGCATGGTCGGATGATCCTCATCTTCTAAACCATATGACACCCTCCACTGCTACTTAAAAATAAAATTTAAAAAAAAAATCCACTTTAAAGTATAGGACACATGTCACATTTTGCAGACACCACTTACCTTACAAATTCCAAATTTGGAATTTAATCACATACAAAAGATTACATCCATAATCCCACTGTATGTTTTTCGGCTGTGCATTCAACAGCAGATAAAAGACAGTTTCTATATGGACATTTAATGAGATTAGTTTGGATAGTTTTGGATTCTAAAAATCCATTTTTTCATACCAGTTTGTTTACCGTCTCTATCATCAGTTGAAAAGAATTTGGAGATTGGGATCCATCCATATAAACATGCACTTACCCTTTAATCCAAATTTTTCAAAGATCTTATCTCAATTTAAGAATGTATTAACAATCGGGTAACAGAAGATCCTGACTTAAATCACTCACAAAAATTAAAATTCAAACGATCCCACCTAATTTTACAACTATAAAATGTGAGGTGTTCATATTAACACCAGTCCGAATCGGTGAGGTAAAACCCCACGATGACCATGTCTAGACCATTCACAATCCGCCACACCACAGTGGGCACCCTGCCATGCATTCAAGCAGGGGCCAGTGATGATGTGGCGGACTCTTGAGTGGTCCACTTATGATCACCATGCGTAGACCCACTTAGAGGACCGCAATTCTATTAGCAACAGATAAAGTTCTGGATATGCGAATCTGTCCTTACTAATGAGTCATCTGAAGGTCCATATTTAATTGTTTTCTTTTTAGACGCTTATAGTCAATCTCCCTCGATGTTCATGGGCTAGGTCCATATCTAATTGAGGGATATCTAGGCCCGGACTTTGGAAGCACAGGCTCATATCTGGCCAAACTCAACAAGAGAATGGGCGGACACACATAAAGGGGTATGGGGGTCGAAGCCCCCACCCAATTGGCAAAATGTCCATGAGGTCCCTAAAGCCCAACTAGTCCAGCCCCCACTTAAAAAATTGTTCAGCCCCTATCTATTTTCCCAAACTCTCTCTCCCTCTCAAAAGTCCCTAAACTGATTAACACCTTTCTTTTGGCCATTTTTTTTTATTTAGTTATAGACGATTCATTTCTAAAGGAGAGCTTCATTTTAGAAGGATAGAAGAACGAGAATATAGAACTTGACATAGTATTGGCTCTTTATATTGTATGGTGTTATAAAAAACTACAATGATTTTTTTAATAGCTCTTAAAACTCAGGTAACATGTATCTGATACTAAAACTCATCTTTCAAGTAATTGCTTTGAATAAAATTTGTTTTCAAGCCCCACTCAAAAGAAAATCCTGGATCCGCAACTAAACAAGAGTAGTAAATGTCTACCACAAAACCAGTCCCGCAGTCCAATCGAGCCCACTCATTTAGTCAACTGGGCCAGGTTGGACAGGTTTTCTATCTCTTGTTCGGCCTTCCTATCACTTGTTCTGGCCTTCTATTAGTTATAAGGGAAAATAAATCACTAAATTACAAGCACCACTTGTTCAGGCCAGGCTGGGCTTTGGGCTACCTATCACTTAGTCCAAGCCTATCTAAACAGTAAATGGGCCCAGATTCTAGATCCAGTCATGGCCCAAATTCTAAAACATAAGGTCCTGATCCGGCCGAAAAGATGGATTGGGCCCCCAAGATCTGGCCCCGAAGCATCAATTGAATCTCCTCTTTTAGAAGGCTATTTAGTGGCCATTGGGTTCCATAAAAGTTTTTTATTTCTTTTGTGCTTGGGATCTCTTCTGTAAATGACATGACCTATGGTGCTATTGCCCCAATGTGTTCTCGGACCACTAATAACTCACATATTTGGTTCGTTTGAAATTTTCTATGAATGGTGCTTCCCAGGGCTCTCGAATCATAGCCATTATCATCTTCTGGCTTTTTTGCTCAAAATGTGAAAGGTACAGATCCGGGTGGAGATCAACTATATATTATACAGTAATTCCTTAGTAGAGAAGTAAATACAGCTGACTATTAGAAACTAGTTCTGTGGAAGCCATCACCATGCTTGCCACTAACTAGTAAAGACAGGTCGAAAGATCTTAAATTTTATGAGCCCCCATTGGCCCATATCAGCCTGCATTGTCCTATATTGGCCCAATTGACACATCATATGGGTATATATAATTAAATTTCATGATGGTTTTCATGTACCTTTTAATGAGTCTTAAACAAAGATGCTTTAAAATGGCAGATAGACTTTGGGATGTTGATGGGAGGAGATACAAGATCTGAAGTGGTAGTTAAAGTCCTAAGATATCTTTGTTTTTTCATTGCTAGCACTATCAATGGCAGTGGGAGACCGGCGATCTGAATACCTACTATCAGTGTCAATACCTACTAAAAAAAAGCCACTAACCCAAGACTGTGAAGAAAATGGAACAAAAGTATTATATAATTATGTGCGAACCCTATCGCCAATAAACGATCTGAAAAGTGATTCCCTCAATGGCCTTTTAATGGGTTAATTCTAAAAAGGGTCCATGGAGATTTCAGTTTATCTTGAATGAAATAAAATCTCTTTCTTTCTTCATTCCAGTGACATTTTTCTATGTGAGTCGATCAACTAATTTTATGGCAGATGCTTTGGCCAAGCAATGGGTGGTTAGGATTTTCGCCTTGAAGACTTCTCTTATGCAGTTGTTTTTGATGTTTGGGTATATGTCTCCTATACCTAAACTTGGTTTTTCCTTTTCTTTCTTTTTTGGTGAAAGTTTTCTTTTTTCTTAATATATTTTCGTGTTACCGTTCAAAAAAAAAAAAAAATGTAAAGTAAGATTTGCAATTGATTTTAAACAAAGCAGTTTGTAATTAATCAGTCACATGTTTATTTATATATATATATATATTTATCAGAGACTGATATGGGCCAATGGGTATGCTCATAAACTCCAAGATCTTTTTACCTGCCCTACATGTTAATGGCATGCACGATGACAGCCCCCACAGAACTGGTGTCTAGAGTTTGCTGAAACATGCCTTACCTTCGGTCTGAATCCAATTCAAATTGGATTTAGAATCCAGGCTTGTGCCCAAGCCCAACCTAAACTTGAAAATGTGGCCTACGATTGGACACAAACCCATTTGCACCACTAATTTTAGGATTTAAATGAGTAGCTAGGGTATGGGGGCATCGACCTTGACCCAACTTTCACCATGACTCATAAAGTCCAAGTATATTACTATATATGGGTTAGGATATTTTTTCGGGCATTCTGTGATAGGTTCCTGAACATTTCATTTAATGGCCTTGGATGCACAATCTTTTTTCATAATATGGTAGGTCCCTTTTTCAAATTTGAAGACCTAAAATACCAAGTTACCTAAAATGCCCAGCGAATTAACATGAATTGAACTCCGAAACATAAGCAAAGAGGTGGGGATGATATAATATTCAAGTATGAAGACTACATACATCCTCTCTACTAATATATCCTCACATCCACTCTTATGCTACTCATCCTACAACTGTATGAAAGAACTAAGAAGCAAATGCCTCTACACCCATCTTATTCGTATCCAAACATATATACCTATCAATGGGCAAGAGCTAGCTATCCCCAGGTCACTTAAGATGTTCAGAGTGGGGGAGGCTTGTGCTCTGGAGGTGGTTTCTTGAATGGGGGCTTGTCTTCTGGAGGTGGCTTCTCAAATGGAGGCTTGTGCACTGGAAGAGGCTTCTCAAATGTTATACGCTCATTCCCATGAACAGGGGGCTTGTGTTCTGGTGGTGGCTTCTCAACTGGGGGCTTGTGTTCTGGAGGTGGCCTCTCAACTGGGGGCTTGTGTTCTGGAGGTGGCCTCTCAAATGGCGGCTTGTGCACTGGAAGAGGTTTCTCAGATGCTAGACGCTCGTTCTTATGAATTGGGGGCTTGTGTTCTGGAGGTGGCTGTTCAAATGGAGGCTTGTGCACTGGAAGAGGTTTCTCAGATGCGATACGCTTGTTCCCATGAACTGGGGGTTTGTGTTCTGGTGGTGGCTTCTTAAATGGAGGCTTGTGCTCTGGAGGGGGCTTCTCAAATGGGGACTTGTGCACTGGAAGGGGCTTCTCTGATGCTATACGCTCGTTCCCATTAACAGGGGGCTTGTGTTCTGGTGGTGGCTGCTCAACTGGGGGCTTGTGTTCTGGTGGTGGCTTCTCAATTGGAGGCTTCTCAACTGGGGGCTTGTGGTCTGGAGGAGACTTCTCAAATGGGGGTTTGTGTTCTAGAGGGGGCTTCTCAAAAGGCTTGGGCTTGTGGTCAGTTGGGTCTAGTCCATGGACAGACTCTGAAAGTATGGTGAGAGAGAGAACCACCAGTCCAAAGACCAAGACCCACATGGGAATGTGTCTGGCCATCTTTGATTTGGTGTGTGATGAATTGAAAATGCATGAAGAGGTTGGTTCTTTTATAAGGGGCATGGGCCAATAGGACCTTTACACGTACACGTGCAGAGAAATCAACAGGTGTGGGACCCAAGCCGTTGTTGAAATATTAGTCAGGAGTGAGTCCAATGGACTGCAGGTTTGACTTATAGAAATCCTGAATTGAGGGACTGGAAGTTAATGGTGGGCCTACTTAATGAAAATCTAAGCAGGTCAAAATGAACATCCCCCTGTCTAATGAGATATCGCCATGTTTTACTATAATAAGAGTTGATCCCACCGTAAAATTGAACACCTTATTAAAACACAGTTGATTGTACTAGTTAGATTGCACTAATTATATTTTCAATCAAATGATCAATCTTACAGTGAGATCAATTTTGATTCAAGTAAGATCTCTACATATTTCGAGCAGTTTAGATTTTCAATAGGCGGTCCCAGTGTGGAGTTCCATTTCTTCAACTCAAGATTTCTTTAAGTCCAGGCCTCAGAGGATACAACCTAAGGAGGGGAAGGTCATATGTGTAGACGTGCAGCCATGGGAAAGAAGAAATCAAAGTAATGGGGCCCATGTGTTGAAAAAGTGGAAAGAAGAAGGGAAGTGTCCACACGCATCATGTGAGCGTGTGAAAGGAATTGGATTTGGCGGAGCGCCGCGTTTGCTTTCCGTCTTATTGAATGCTATTGTCTTTACCTTCGGAATTGGAGGAAAGAAAAAGCTAAGAAGTCACATGGGTGGGACTGCAAATACATTAAGTAGTTGCCCACTTGCACTAAAGTCTTCCTTTTTGACCTGTGTGTAAAAAGAAATTGAAAAAAAAAAAAAATGATATGCTCGTGGGGCCCATTAGCCGATCATACATATGAGAGGGTCTTAAGATTACTTATCCACCTTGAGTAGGGATGGCAACGGGGCGGATCGGGGACGGAATTGGGGTTCCCCGCCCCCGCCCCGAAATTGCCCTGCCCCGCCCCGAACCCGCCCCGACCCGCCCTTCGGGGTAAATTATATTCCCCGTCCCCGCCCCGCCATGCCCAGCGGGTACCCCGCCCCGCCCCGCCCCGCCCCGCCATGCCCAGCGGGTACCCCGCCCCGCCCCGCCCTGCCCCGCCCCTCAATTGTAAAAATTTTAAAAATGTGCAAACTTGGGATTCGAACTTGGGTGGGGGAGCAACTAGAGGCCTTACCACTAGACCAAACTCCATTTCTTGTAATATTTTACCTTATTTAAGATATATTAATATATTCAAGATTGTTACACACATATACATACTTCACTTACTTACTATATATATTATGACTTATACATTATTTATCATTTATTTAAAAGGAAAATGTTAAATGTAGACAACTAAGGAATCTGATTGGAAACCTTAAAGCTACATTGAGCTCGTTTCCATCTATTGGATTTTGAAATCTTTTGGTCTTGTGAAATGAATAGAACTTTATTTTAAAAATAATAATTTCGCGGATCAAACATTTTGTTTGGATATCTATTGGACTCATGGCTTGGAAATTCTAGAATCCTTTGAAATTCTGAAATATTTTTTGGACATCAATTGGGATTGGGCCTAATTATTTATTCTTGTGTTTCTCAATAAAAGCTTCGAAATCTTTTTCACATGAATTAGGGGTGCAATCATAATATGCCCTGCCTGTTTAAGATGAAAACATGATAAGCACCCACCAAAAGGAAAATTACACAATTTGCAATTCAAATTTATAAAAGTCTTGAAATGTAGAAAAAATTCTAAAAACATATACCAGTAATTTTGTTTAAAAAAAAATAGAATTTATATATGAACTTCAAGTATTGTCATATAAATATTAAATCATTATTTATTGTATAGCTCTGAATTCATGAACCTCCTATAGCGGGCCCAGCTATATTGAAAGTACATACTATATTGAAACCCTCATTATCAAAGCCTTGTCCCAGGCTCCTAGCTGTGACGGTGTTGGCTACATGTATTCTTTTTCTCCATTCTAAATCAAGACCCAAATAAGAAAATTTTTCTCCATTCTAAATCAACTACAAAGAAAAAGGTAAATTTATTTATTTTATATGGTAAAAAGCACATGAATGATTCATCTATGTTGTCCCCATGCCTTTAATAATATTAATAAAAAAACCCTCAACCATGCTGACTCATTTGCCCGAAACTCAGGCCCCTCTCAAAACATCAGTCTTCCTAGGGACCATGACATTTTTCCCAAAATAGAATAAAAAGATCTCCCAGCATAAATATTTTATAAGTGGGGGGCACTATTAGATTGTTTAAAATTTTTTAAATTATCTAATATTAATATTATAAATTTTCCTTTTCCTGAAATTTTACCTATTTAAAGTGAGATTTATTCTTATAAAATTTTCTCTAAACCCTTGAAGGCCACTAACATACACTTGAAAATATCATATATGCTTTGAGACATTTTTTTATGAAAAAGACAATATCTCTCAAAAATATCATGAACTCCATTAATACATGATTTCACTTCATTTCTGGTATTGAACTCCACTCACTAATAAAGAGGTTAATTACACATATAATTAAAATTAGTATAATGTATAGTGTTGTTAGTATGATTAGAATCATTTTAAGTTACTAACTATAATTTAGCTTGCTATTTCTAATCGTATGAGTTATTATAAGCGTATAGCATGATATATCTTGTAATGCTATATCAAATTAGTATAATTTATATTGTTATTAGTATATGATTAGAATCATACCAATTATAATTTACCTTGCTATCTCTAATCATATATGTTATTATAAGTTTAGAGCATGATCTATCATTCTATTATATTCGTTTTATTTAATATGATATATCATGTCGCAATTTAACATTATATATGATTAAAGTCAAATAAGCTTAGATAGATTTTTGACAACTTTAATTTCATTAAATTTGAATTAGAGGGAATGTGATCATATTATATGCTTTTATAATATCTAGGGTTCAATCAATTACATGTTTAACTTTAAAAAAAGTCTTCAATCAATCTACTTAACCCGTAATAACAACATAAAATCAATATATACATTTACATATAAATATGTTTATTTATTATAAAAGAAATCTAAAAAATATATATTTTTTAGAGGATTATTAATTTCGGGGCGGGTTACGGGGCGGGGCATGAGGCGGGGCAACGGGGCGGGGCATGGGGCGGGGTAACAGGGCGGGGCAACGGGGCGGGGCATGGGGCGGGGTAACGGGGCGGGGCAACGGGGCGGGGCATGGGGCGGGGCAACGGGGCGGGGTAACGGGGCGGGGCGGGGCGGGGCATAGGGCAGACCCATCCCCGCCCCGCCCCGGCTTCGGGGTATGTTTTTCTCCCCCGTCCCCGCCCCATCTAAGATTCGGGGCGGGGAAAACCCGTACGGGGCGGGGCGGGCACTCCGGGTTGGGGCGGGGCGGGTCAAAAATGCCATCCCTAACCTTGAGGGTTCGTTTCTTTATCAGAATTTCAAGAATTCATGTATAGGAGAATTTCAAATTCTCCAAAAATTGTCTTTTTAGGCCCTGTTTCTTCAGTGGAATTCCTGTCAGAAATTTACCATGTTCAGGAATTTCTAACAGACTGTCCGCTGGAATTTTTTAATTCCATGTTTCTTTACGTGCATTTCTAGATACAAGCTAAATGAAAGGTCTCTTTTGACCTTTGGGAATATAGAAATTCCACACCCCATGTATTTTGGTGGAAGTCTTGGATGCTCAAGCCCAAATGAGCGTCTAGGAATTCCACTTTTTCTGGGAATTTAGGAATTCCTAAAATTTCAGCAAATAAACATGCATAAAATGAGACTTGTTGGGATTTTTTTTCTGAACTTAGCCAAAGGCTGGGATCCATTAGACCATCCTTAGATAATATCCACTCTCGTGGGAAGAAACTCCATCCTCATAGATATAACAACAATGTTCGTGGGGTGCCCTATTTGATCCGAGGATACTTGAGGTGAGAAGCAGGTTCCCAATCGACCCGGTAGTAACACCTTGTTCTCAGGACGGATGGATATTTATACGGACACATTTAAACTTATTTATTTTTCATATTATCTAACCTTTTTGAGTTCGTTGCTTTTTCAATGAGTAGATCTCATCACTATGAGCGCTAAGGGTTTGTTTGGATGTATGGTGAATTGAAGTATGGTGAGTTGAAGCATCGAATCAAGGGAGAATAAAATATGGTTTAATATTGTAATCCAGAAGAGCTCAAAACAAATCTGACAATGGGATCAGATCAAAGTAAAAATCAAATTTTGACTTGGTGACATGGCATGGTCGGATGATCCTCATCTTCTAAACCATATGACACCCTCCACTGCTACTTAAAAAATAAAATTAAAAAAAAATCCACTTTAAAGTATAGGACACATGTCACATTTTGCAGACACCACTTACCTTACAAATTCCAAATCTGGAATTTAATCACATACAAAAGATTACATCCATAATCCACTGTATGTTTTTCGGCTGTGCATTCAGCAGCAGAAAAAAGACAGTTTCTATGTGGACATTTAATGAGATTAGTTTGGATAGTTTTGGATTCTAAAATTCCTTTTTTTTTTCTTCCATACCAGTTTGTTTGCCGTCTCTATCATCAGTTGAAAAGAATTTGGAAATTGGGATCCATCCATATGAACATGCACTTACCCTTTAATCCATTTTTTTTCAAAGATCTTATCTCAATTTAAGAATGTATTAAAAATCAGGTAACAGAAGATCCTGACTTAAATCACTCACAGAAATTAAATTCAAATGATCCCACCTAATTTTACAACTGTAATGTGAGGTGCTCATATTAGCAACAGTCCGAATCGGTGAGGTAAAATCCTTCGGTGACCGTGAGCAGGGGTGGCTGAAAGGGGTAGGCCACTAAGGCAACCGCCTAAGGCCCCCCAATTAATAAGACCCCATTTTTAGAATTATAACCTTGAAATTAGGAATATTTTAAAATTATTTTTAGAAATTAGGAATAATGATTGAGCTATGCTACTTGTCCCGGATTTCATGTCCCGGGACAAGCCCGACTCCATAGGGGAGGGGTATTTTGGTCATTTAGAAAATGACCAAAATACCCCTCCCCTATGGAGTCGGGCTTGTCCCGGGACATGAAATCCGGGACAAGTAGACTTTTTCATAATGATTTTAATAAAATTAAATTAAAATTAAATAAAAAAGGCCTAAATTTTTTGGAAGTATAGTTTAGGAAAAGGCCTACGAATTAAGAGCATGATAAGCACTAAATCAAAATCAAATTTTAAAACAAAATATCAGAAATTTTATTGCTAATTAAATAGCACAATTCTCTACACATTCTTTCCTAAAAAATAGCATAGTTCTTCCTGAAATACTGTACCCAACGGCACTATAATTTTTATGGTGAAGTTAATGCTAGCTAAACAATGGGATTACAACTGCCACCAAAACTCCTTTAAAGTGATTTCAATTGCAAAAACAAAATTTAAGACTCCAATTGAAATACTTAATCTAATAAAAGAACTAAATTATTTTTCAAATTGTTTTATTACATATAGAATATTACTTACCATACTTGTTACAGTTGTATTTGCTGAAAGAAGTTTTTCAAAACTAAAGATTATAAAAAATTATTTAAGAACAATTATGTCTCAAGATAGATTAAACGGTTTAGCGATTTTATCTATCGAAAATGATTTATTTTCTAAACTTGAATACAAAAGTTTAATTAGTAATTTTGCATGTAGAAAGGCAAGAAGCAAATTTATGATTTAATTTTAATTTTTAATTTTTTTAACTAAAAGGCCTCATTTTTATGATTTGCCTGAGGCCCCCAAAAATGTTGAGCCGGCCCTGACCGTGAGTAGACCATTCACGGTCCGCCACGCTATAGTGGGCAGCCTACCATGCATTTGGGTAAGGGGCAGTGATGACGTGGCGGACTCTGAGTGGTCCACTTACGGTCACCATGCATAGACCCACTTAGAGGATTGCAATTCTATTAGCAACAGATAAAGTTCTGGATATGCAAATCTGTCCTTATTAATGAGTCATCTGAAGGTCCATATCTAATTGTTTTCTTTTTAGACGCTTTTAGTCAATCTCCCTCGATGTTCATGGGCTAGGTCCTTATCCAATTGAGGGATATCTAGGCCCGGACTTTGGAAGCACAGGCTCATATCTGGCCAAACTCAACAAGTGAATGGGCGGACACACGTATAGGGTCGGGGGCTGAAGCCCCCACTCAATTGGCAAAATGTCCATAAGGTCCCTAAAGCCCAACTAGTCCAGCCCCCACTTAAAAAATTCTCCAGCCCCCGTTTGTTTCCCCAAACTCTCACTCCCTCTCAAAAGTCCCTAAACTGATTAACACCTTTCTTTTGGCTATTTTTTTTATTTTGTTATATATATACAATGGCCAAGAAGAGGGGGCCAATGGTTGTCTTGTGTTCATTCATTTCTAAATGAGAGCTTCATTTTAGAAGGATAGAAGAACAAGAATATAGAACTTGACATGGTATTGACTCTTTATATTGTATGGTGTTATAAAAAGCTACAATGATATTTTTAATATCTCTTAACACTCGGTAATATGTATCGGTCACTAAAACTCATCTTTCAAGTTATTGATTTGAATATTTTTTTTTCAAGCCCCCCTCAAAAGAAAATCCTGGATCCGCCACTGAACAAGAGTGGTAAATGCCTACTACAAAACCAGTCCCGCAGCTCGATCGAGCCCACTCATTTAGTCAAATGGGCTGGGTTGGACAAGTTTTCTATCTCCTGTTCGGCCTTCCTATCACTTGTTCTGGCTTTCTATTAGTTATATGGGAAAATAAATCACTAAATTAGAAGCACCACTTGTTCAGGCCAGGCTGGGCTTTGGGCTACCTATCACTTAGTCCAAGCCTATCTAAACAGTAAATGGGCCCAGATTCTAGATCCAGTCATGGCCCAAATTCTAAAACATAAGGTCCTGATCCGGCCGAAAAGATGGATTGGGCCCCCAAGATCTGGCCCCGAAGCATCAATTGAATCTCCTCTTTTAGAAGGCTATTTAGTGGCCATTGGGTTCCATAAAAGTTTTTTATTTCTTTTGTGCTTGGGATCTCTTCTGTAAATGACATGACCTATGGTGCTATTGCCCCAATGTGTTCTCGGACCACTAATAACTCACATATTTGGTTGGTTTGAAATTTTCTATGAATGGTGCTTCCCAGGGCTCTCGAATCATAGCCATTATCATCTTCTGGCTTTTTTGCTCAAAATGTGAAAGGTACAGATCCGGGTGGAGATCAACTATATATTATACAGTAATTCCTTAGTAGAGAAGTAAATACAGCTGACTATTAGAAACTAGTTCTGTTGAGGCCATCACCATGCTTGCCACTAACAAGTAAAGACAGGTCGAAAGATCTTAAATTTTATGAGCCCCCATTGGCCCATATCAGCCTGCATTGTCCTATATTGGCCCAATTGACACATCATATGGGTGTATATAATTAAATTTCATGATGGTTTTCATGTACCTTTTAATGAGTCTTAAACAAAGATGCTTTAAAATGGCAGATAGACTTTGGGATGTTGATGGGAGGAGATACAAGATCTGAAGTGGTAGTTAAAGTCCTAAGATATCTTTGTTTTTTCATTGCTAGCTCTATCAATGGCAGTGGGAGACCGGCGAGTTCTATCAGTGTCAATACCTACTAAAAAAAAGCCACTAACCCAAGACTGTGAAGAAAATGGAACAAAAGTATTATATAATTATGTGCGAACCCTATCGCCAATAAACGATCTGAAAAGTGATTCCCTCAATGGCCTTTTAATGGGTTAATTCTAAAAAGGGTCCATGGAGATTTCAGTTTATCTTGAATGAGATAAAATCTCTTTCTTTCTTCATTCCAGTGACATTTTTCTATGTGAGTCGATCAACTAATTTTATGACAGATGCTTTGGCCAAGCAAGGGGTGGTTAGGATTTTCGCCTTGAAGACTTCTCTTATGCAGTTGTTTCTGATGTTTGGGTATATGTCTCCTATACCTAAACTTGGTTTTTCCTTTTCTTTCTTTTTTGGTGAAAGTTTTCTTTTTTCTTAATATACTTTCGTGTTACCGTTCAAAAAAAAAAAATGTAAAGTAAGATTTGCAATTGATTTTAAACAAAGCAGTTTGTAATTAATCAGTCACATGTTTATATATATATATATATATATATATATATACTAGTGGAGCCCTGCACGTGCAATGCACGTGCAAGGAACATACTCTTTCGGTATGATAATTTGAAAAAATAAAGTCATTAAAAAACTCAATATTAACTATCCCAATGAAGAATGTCCATGTAACAAATTAAGTAATTTACAATCACTCATTGTTCTTATAAAATTTAGTAAAAGCTTCAATAGAAAAAAATAAGAAGAATATGGAATAACAAGATATATGGAATGAAACTAATTAAAAAAAAGTTGAAAACCAACATTTTCTGGCCATACATGATTAGGCAAAACACTCACCAATTTCAATATAGATCGATATATAGTACGGCCTATTTCCCATTAAAATTTGTCTAAAACCTAGCACCGAATACATATCAAATTCAATAAAACAAAATACTAACCAACCAAAAAAGTACCCAACTCATAGTTTTAAACAAATCAATAACAAATCATAAGAATTCCAAGCAATCTTTGGCATTCTCATCTCTTCCTCTGACAAGCAAATCGTGTCTTTACAGGCATTGGGATCGAAGTTGGAATTTTCTACACATTGAGTTCTTGCAGTGAATGAACAAATTCTTTAAACACAACCCTTTTCATGATCATTTAAGCTAAGCATTTCATCGAAATATAATAATACTAAGTGGGGCCTACAGATGTGTAGTTCTCTTTGATTATATATAATATAATATAATAATACTAAGTGGGGCCCACATATGTGTAGAGAAAAAGCATGACAAGTTCTTATACTAAGTGGAGCCCACAAATGTGTAGTTCTCTTTTATTTTATATATATATAATATAATAATATTAAGTGGGGCCTGCTGATGTTTAAATGTAAAGTAAAAGAATGACAAGTTTTTCTACTAAGTGGGGCCCATAGATGTGTAGTTGTCGTTTTATTATATATATCTAATATAATAATACTAAGTGGGGCATACAGATATTATAATAACACTAAGTGGGGCCCACAGATGTGTAGATGTAGAGAAAAAGCTTGACAAGTTCTTCTACGAAGTTGGTCCCACAGATATATAGTTCTCTTTTATGTTATACATATATATAATATAATAATACAAAGTAGAGCCCACAAATGTGTAGTTCTCTTGTATTATATATATATATATATATATATATAAATGTAATAATACTAAGTGGGGCCCACAGATGTCTAGATGTAGAGAAAAAGCATGACAACTTCTTCTACTAAGTGGGGCCCACAGACGTGTAGTTCTCTTTTATTTTATATATATATAATATAATATAATATAATAATACTAAGTGAGGCCCACAGATGTGTAGAGAAAAAGGATGACAAGTTCTTCTCTTTTATTGGGGCCCACATATGTGTAGTTCTCTTTTATTTTATATATGTAATATAATAATACTAAGTGGGGCCCACAGATGTGTAGAGAAAAAGCATGACACTTTTTTCTCTTTTATAATAAGGGCATAGATATTATATGATTATTATTATCATATAATAAAAATATATTATTATATTATATTATAATATTTTTTTTGGGGGGGGCACAAAGGTGTAGTGAAAAAGAATGCAACTTCTCCTCTTTTATAATAAGGGCATAGATATTATATGATTATTATTATCATATAATAAAAATATATTATTATATTATATTATAATTTTTTTTTTTGGCACAAAGGTGTAGTGAAAAAGTATGCAACTTCTCTTCTCTTTTATAATAAGGATATAAATATAGATTTTACATTATTATTATGATAATATAATAAGAATATATTATTATATTATATTATTTGGAGGTGGGCCCTACAAAGGTGTAGTGAAAAAGTATGCAATTTCTCCTCTTTTATAATAGTGTAGTGAAAAAGTTTGCATTATAATATTTGGGGTTGGGCCCCATAAATGTGTAGTGAATAGGTTTGTAATTTCTCATAATAAGATATTATTATATTATATTATAATATTTGGAGGCGAGCCCCACAAACAAAGGTGTAGTGAAAAAGTATGCAACTTCTCTTCTCTTTTATAATAAGGGTATAGATATAGATTTTACATTATTATTATTATTATGTAATAAGAATATATTATTATATCATATTATATTATAATATTTAGGGGTGGGCCCCACAAAGGTGTAGTGAAAAAGTATGCAATTTCTCCTCTTTTATAATAGTGTAATGAAAAAGTTTGCATTATAATATTTGGGGTTGGGCCACACAAAGGTGTAGTGAATAGGTTTGTAATTTCTCATAATAATATATTATTATATTATATTATAATATTTGGGGGTGGGCCCCACAATGGTGTAGTGAAAAACAGTTTGCAACTTTTCCTCTTTTGTAATAGTATATAGTAGTAGATAGATAGTAGATTGAAGATATTTGGAGGCAGCTCCCACAATGGTGTAGTGAAAAAGTTTGCATTATAATATTTTGGGGTGGGCCCCACAAAGGAGTAGTGAAAAGTTTGTAATTTCTCAAAATAATATATTATTATATTATATTATAATATTTGGGGGCGGCCCCACAATGGTATAGTGAAAAAGTTTACAATTTCTCATAATAATATATTATTATATTATATTATACTATTTGGGGTGGGCCCCACAATGGTGTAGTGAAAAAGTTTTCATTATAATATCTGGGCTTGGGCCCCACAAAGGTGTAGTGAAAAAGTTTGTAATTTCTTATAATAATATATTATTATATTATATTATAATATTTGGGTGTGGCCCCCACAATGGTGTAGTGAAAAAAGTTTACCAGTTTCTCTCTTTTATAATTGTGTGTATGTAGGTATATATATATACATAGGGGAACATTCATGTGCATCTATCCCTCACCAAAAATGGTGAGGGACATCCCTTTTGGGGGTGTTTCAAGTACAAGAGGGGTACTGTGTACCTCCCTCTTGTACTTGAAACAACCCAAAATGGGTGTCCCTCGCCATTTTTGGTGAGGGATAGATGCATATGAAGATCCCCCATATATATATATATATATATATATATATATATAAGTAGTAGAAGTAGATAGTAAATATTTGGAGGTAAGCCATACAATGGAGCAGTGAAAAAGTTTGCATTATAATATTTTGGGGTGGGCCCCACAATGGTGTGGTGAAAAAGTTTGTATGAGATAGATAGATAATAAGGGTATATATATTATATTATTATTATATAATAATATATTATATAATAATAATATATTATTATATTTTATTATAATATTTTGGGTGGGCCCCACAATGGTTGGGTAAAAAAAAAAGATGCAATATTGCCTCTTTTATAAGAGTAGATATATATATATATATATATATAAGATAAAATAAGATAAAATATAATTTCTTTAAGTGGGTCCCATGGTGGTGTAGTGAAAAAACTTGAGCAACTTCTTCTCTTTTATAAGGGTAGATAGATATATATATATATTTATCAGAGACTGATATGGGCAAATGGGTATGCTCATAAACTCCAAGATCTTTTTACCTGCCCTACATGTTAATGGCATGCACGATGACAGCCCCCACAGAACTGGTGTCTAGAGTTTGCTGAAACATGCCTTACCTTCGGTCTGAATCCAATTCAAATTGGATTTAGAATCCAGGCTTGTGCCCAAGCCCAACCTAAACTTGAAAATGTGGCCTACGATTGGACACAAACCCATTTGCACCACTAATTTTAGGATTTACATGAGTAGCTACGGTATGGGGCATCGACCTTGAACCAACTTTCACCATGACTCGTAAAGTCCAAGTATATTACTATATATGGGTTAGGATATTTTTTCGGGCATTCTGAGATAGGTTCCTGAACATTTCATTTAATGACCTTGGATGCACAATCTTTTTTCATAATATGGTAGGTCCCTTTTTCAAATTTAAAGACCTAAAATACCAAGTTATCTAAAATGCCCAGCGAATTGACATGAATTGAACTCCGAAACATAAGCAAAGAGGTGGGGATAATATAATATTCAAGTATGAAGACTGCATACATCCTCTCTACTAATATATCCTCACATCCACTCTTATGCTACTCATCCTACAACTGTATGAAAGAACTAAGAAGCAAATGCCTCTACACCCATCTTATTCGTATCCATACATATATATATCTATCAATGGGCATGAGCTAGCTATCCCCAGGTCACTTAAGATGTTCAGAGTGGGGGAGGCTTGTGCTCTGGAGGTGGTTTCTTGAATGGGGGCTTGTGTTCTGGAGGTGGCTTCTCAAATGGAGGCTTGTGCACTGGAAGAGGCTTCTCAGATGCTATACGCTCGTTCCCATGAACTGGCGGCTTGTGTTCTGGAGGTGGCTTTTCAACTGGTGGCTTGTGTTCTGGTGGTGGCTTCTCAACTGGCGGCTTGTGTTCTGGAGGTGGCTTCTCAAATGGAGGCTTGTGCACTGGAAGAGGTTTCTCAGATGCTATACGCTCGTTCTTATGAACTGGGGGCTTGTGTTCTGGAGGTGGCTTTTCAAACGGAGGCTTGTGCACTGGAAGAGGTTTCTCAGATGCGATACGCTCGTTCCCATGAACTGGGGGCTTGTGTTCTGGTGGTGGCTTCTTAAATGGAGGCTTGTGCTCTGGAGGTGGCTTCTCAAATGGGGGCTTGTGCACTGGAAGAGGCTTCTCTGATGCTATACGCTCGTTCCCATGAACAGGGGGCTTGTGTTCTGGTGGTGGCTTTTCAAATGGGGGCTTGTTTTCTGGTGGTGGCTTCTCAAATGGGGGCTTGTGTTCTGGAGGAGGCTTCTCAACTGGGGGCTTATGGTCTGGAGGAGGCTTCTCCAATGGGGGTTTGTGCTCTGGAGGTGGCTTCTCAAATGGAGGCTTGTATTCTGGAGGTGGCTTCTCAACTGGGGGTTTGTGTTCTGGAGGGGGCTTCTCAAAGTTGTGGTCAGTTGGGTCTAGTCCATGGACAGACTTTGAAAGAATGGTGAGAGAAAGAACCAGCACTCCAAAGACCAAGACCCACATGGGTATGTGTCTGGCCATCTTTGATTTGGTGTGTGATGAAATGAAAATGCATGATGAGGTTGGTTCTTTTATAAGGGGCATGGGCCAATAGGACCTCTACACGTACACGTGAAGAGAAAACAACAGTGTGGGACCCAAGCCGTTGAGATGTTTGAAATATTAGTCATGAGTCCAATCCACTGCAGCTTCGACTAATAGAAATTCTGAGTTGGAGTATCGGAAATTAATGGTGGGACTACCTATTGAAAATTTGAGGTGGTCAAAATAAACATTTCCCATCATATGAGATATGGTCAAGTTTTAATTGAACATCTGATTAAAATATAATTGATTGTGCTAGTAAGATTGCGGTACTCATATTTTTAATCGAATGATCAATTTTATAGCGAGATCAATTTTGATTCAAATAAGATCTCTACATATTCCATACACAATGGATTTGTTAATTTTTTAGCAAATCAGATTTTCAATAGATGGATCTCAGTGTGGAATTCCACTCCTTCAAGTCAAAATTTCTACGAGTTTGGGTCTCAGAGGATACATAGAAAGTAGGTGAAGGTCATATGTGTAGAGTGTAGACGTGCAGCCATGGGAACGAAGAAATCGAAGGAATGGGGCCCTTGTGTTGAAAAAGTGAGAAAAAGAAGGGAAGTGTCCACACGCGTAGTGTGAGTGTGTGAAAGGAATGGGATTTGGCGGAGCGCCGCGTTTGCTTTCCGTCTTATTGAGTGCCATTTGTCTTCACCTTCGGAATTGGGGGCAAGAAAAAGATAAGAAGTCACATGGGTGGGACTACAAGTAAACGCCCACTTGCACTAAAGCCTTCCTTTTTGAACTTTTTTTAAAAAAAAATCTGAAAAAAAGAAAAATGATATGTTCGTGGGGCCCATTGGCCCATCATACATTAGGGATGGCATTTTTAACTCGCCCCGCCCCAACCCGGAGTGCCCGCCCCGCCCCGTACTGGTTTTCCCCGCCCCGAATCTTAGACGGGGCGGGGACGGGGCAAAAAACCATACCCCGAAGCCGGGGCGGGGGGGGGATGGGTCTGCCTCATGCCCCGCCCCGCCCTGCCCCGTTACCCCGCCCCATGCCCCGCCCCGTTGACCCGCCCCGTTGCCCCGCCCCATGCCCTGCCCCGTAACCCGCCCCGAAATTAATAATCCTCTAAAAAATATATATTTTTTAGATTTCTTTTATAATAAATAAACATATTTATATGTAAATGTATATATTGATTTTATGTTGTTATTAAGGGTTAAGTAGATTGATTGAAGACTTTTTTTAAAGTTAAACATGTAATTGATTGAACCCTAGACATTATAAAAGCATATAATATGATCACATTCCCTCTAATTCAAATTTAATGAAATTAAAGTTGTTAAAAATCTATCTAAGCTTATTTGACTTTAATCATATATAATGTTAAATTGCGACATGATAAATCATATTAAATAAAACGAATATAATAGAATGATAAATCATGCTTTAAGCTTATAATAACATATATGATTAGAGATAGCAAGGTAAATTATAATTGGTATGATTATAATCATACTAATAACAATATAAATTATACTAATTTGATATAGCATTACAAGATATATCATGCTATACACTTATAATAACTCATACGATTAGAAATAACAAGGTAAATTATAGTTAGTAACTTAATATGATTCTAATCATACTAACAACACTATACATTATACTAATTTTAATTATATGTGTAATTAACCTCTTTATTAGTGAGTGGAGTTCAATACCATAAATGAAGTGAAATCATGTATTGATGGAGTTCATGATATTGTAGAGAGATATTGTCTTTTTTATAAAAAAATGTCTCAAAGCATATATGATATTTTCAAGTGTATGTTATTGGCCTTCAAGGGTTTAGAGAAAATCTTATATGAATAAATCTCACTTTAAATAGGTAAAATTTTAGGAAAAGGAAAATTTATAATATTAATATTAGATAATTTAAAAAATTTTAAACAATCTAATAGTGCCCCACACTTATAAAATATTTATGCTGGGAGATCTTTTTATTCTATTTTGGGAAAAATGTCATGGTCCCTAGGAAGACTGATGTTTTGAGAGGGGCCTGAGTTTCGGGCAAATGAGTCAGCATGGTTGAGGGTTTGTTTTTATTAATATTATTAAAGGCATGGAGACAACATAGATGAATCATTCATGTGCTTTTTACCATATAAAATAAATGAATTTACCTTTTTCTTTGTAGTCAATCCAACATTTAATTTATTTTGCCTTGAAAGAAAAATTATGAAGTTAAGAAAATTTTTCTTATTTAGGTCTTGATTTAGAATGGAGAAAAAGAATACATGTAGCCAACACCGTCACAGCTGGGAGCCTGGGACAAGACTTTGATAATGAGGGTTTCAATATAGTATGTACTTTCAATATAGCCGGGCCCACTATAGGAGGTTCATGAATTCAGAGCTATACAATAAATAATAATTTAATATTCATATGACAATACTTGAAGTTCATATATAAATTCTATTTTTTTTAAACAAAATTACTAGTATATGTTTTTAGAATTTTTTCTACATTTCAAGACTTTTATAAATTTGAATTGCAAATTGTGTAATTTTCCTTTTGGTGGGTGCTTATCATGTTTTCATCTTAAACAGGCAGGGCATATTATGATTGCACTCCTAATTCATGTGATAAAGATTTCGAAACTTTTATTGAGAAACACAAGAAGAAATAATTAGGCCCAATCCCAATTGATGTCCAAAAAAATATTTCAGAATTTCAAAGGATTCTAGAATTTCCAAGCCATGAGTCCAATAGATATCCAAACAAAATGTTTGATCAGCGAAATTATTATTTTTAAAATAAAGTTCCATTCATTTCACAAGACCAAAAGATTTCAAAATCCAAGAGATGGAAACGAGCTCAATATAGCTTTAAGGTTTCCAATTAGATTCCTTAGTTGTCTACATTTAACATTTTCCTTTTAAATAAATGATAAATAATATATAAGTCATAATATATATAGTAAGTAAGTGAAGTATGTATATGTGTGTAACAATCTTGAATATATTAATATATTTTAAATAAGGTAAAATATTACAAGAAATGAAGTTTAGTCTAGTGGTAAGGCAAAGCTCTGGTTGCTCTCCCACCAAAGTTCGAATCCCAAGTCTTACACATTTAAAATTTTTACAATTGAGGAGCGAGGCGGGGTACCCGCGGGGCATGGCGGGGCGCGGACGGGGAATATAAATTACCCCGAAGGGCGGGGCGGGGCAAGTTCGGGGCGGGGGCGGGGAACCCCAATTCCGTCCCCGATCCGCCCCGTTGCCATCCCTATCATACATATGATAGGGTCTTAAGATTACTCATCCATCCTAAATAAGACTGGTTGGGATCTTTGTTTTTAACCTAGCCAAGGGCTAGGATCCATTACACCATCCCTAGATAATATCTACTCCCTCGGTGAGAAACTTCATCCTCTTAGATATAACAACAATGCTCCTGGGATACCATGTTTGATCCATGGACACTAAGATGAGAAGCAGGGTTTTAAATTAATTCGTTAAAACCTTGTTCTCGAGATTAGATTTGAGAAACCCTTTAGATAATATTGTAAAAAATTCAATTTTATTTTTAACGTATTCACGTGACCGTGTGCAGCACAACCCAAAGGAAAACCCCGAGTCCTCCATTGCTCAGGATGGTTGGATTTTTTATTTCTTATTTATTTATTTATTTTTGCTAACAAAGGGTTTTCAACCCTTTGGGCTAGACTAATCCCTCCGGGCCCAGAGAGAAGCCAGGTAAAACCGCTGTGACCTCTAGGTGGTAGCACTTGTGGACTCAATCTTTACTTTCTGAAGTGGGGGGGAACCAGGAGTCGATACCAGGACCTCTAGAAATTAGTTTTTCAATGCATTGATATGATAGACACAAGCGCTTAGGCAAATATGATCTAATATAGAAATCCAAAGGAGTTCAAAACAACTTTGACAGTTTGATCAGATCAATGTCAAAGCAAATCTTGACTTGCTGACATGGCATGATCCTCATCCTCTAAAGCATATAACACCGTCCACTGCTACTTAAAAAATAAATAAATAAAAAACACCATTTGGGAATTAATCATATACAAAAGATTACATCCAAAATCCACTGTATATTTTTCGGCTGTGCATTCAACAGCAGATAAAAGAAAGTTTCTATATGGACTATTCTTTTTATGAGATTAGTTTGGATAGTTGTGGATTCTAAAAATCCTTTTTTTCATACCAGTTAGTTCACCATCTCAATCATCAGTTGAAAAGAATTTGGAAATTGGAACCCATCCATATAAACATCCACGTACCCTTTAATCCGATTTTCTCGAAGATCTTATCTCAATTTAAGAATGTATTAAAATTATGTAGAAGGATGTAGAAGTTAGAGCGTAGAAGTTCCGGACTTGAATCACTCACAGAAATCAATTTCAAACGATCCCACCTAATTCTACAACTATAATGTGAAGTGCTCATATTAGCACCAGATAAAGTTCTTAATATGTGGATCTGTCCTTATTAATGATTCATCTGTGGGTCCATATCTTACTGTTTTATTTTGACGCGTATAGTCAATCTCCCTCCCTCTCCCTAGATGTTCTTGTTAGACTGCATGTCCTTAATCCAGTGTGAATAAATTGATTTATTTTAATAATTGATTGATAATTTCATGCTTTATTCATATCATGAATGGGATTTTTTTTCATTATTGCACATAATTAATATAAAATGACATGATGGTTCATGAGAAGAACCAAAGCCTACAAATATATTAAATGTAATCCATGTGTGTGGATGAGATTCACATATCGGAGACATAGATCATAAATCTTTCACTTGAAGTATTTTCGCATCCGATGATTAGAGTATTCATCTCATCTGAAAAAGGTTGTAGCACCACACTCACTCACTCTTAGATAACGTGGTTTGTCTCAATCATCAAAGTGTAAGACTCATTCTTGATTATTGTGCTAGTACATTGGATGTACTTAAGGACCACAAGTAACACCTTATGCAAAAGTTGTCTCTAATTAAGGAATGCTCTTATAATTTTCAGAAAATAAGCTCTTAATCCTGAGAGATTAATAGACCTAAGTTCCTGTTATACATTTACTTTGAGTTATCAATGAGTGATGCCAATTGTAAGTCAATATCTCGATATCTTGGGTACGTGATAGTGGGACCGTGGAGGCATATATTCTCAAGATGGAATCTATCATCTAAATGAGAAATATCCTCTCGTGCCAATTAATAAAATTTATCATTGGTAAGTGTGCATCCGTCTCAATTAAGGGTTAATTGGATGATACTGATGATTAGTGTGATTAATTGGATCACAAAGATAATAAGAGATGAGTCTAATTTGGTTGGACAGATTTATTCCAATGGGTCGATGGATATAATTAATGGAGGGGCCTACTTGCAGTAATTGGAAAGCTTAGGGTCCTTTTTTTTTTTTTTTTTTTTTCAATATTCATAAGACTATAGTGCAATTACATTGATTTAGTAGAGTTAGTTGCAATTAACTGTGGGTCTGGAGTTCACATGAGATGTGGGGTTTAGATGTTTCCGTTGGAGCCAGTTTCTAAGGAATCCCTATTGGTCCCCATGTTAGTTCTAAGAAGAGAAAGTTATGTCCCAATTGAAATTCTTAGGGCCCGTTTGATAATTTTACATATAAAATAAAGTGTAGTAAAGCATCAAATCAAAAGAGAATAAAATATAATGGGATTATCACTACTAGAAAAAGGACTTTTAGCGGCCGCCAAAAGCCGTCGCTAAAAGTCCACTGGCGGTCGCTAATACTCTTTAGCGACCGCCAAGGAAGGGCCGCAACAACTTCATCACTAATAGTATTAGCAACCGCCACGTGGCGGTCACTAATACGACCGCCAGCGACCACCGCAAATTTATTTTTTTAATTTTTTAAAGCTATTAGCAACCGCCATTAGCGGTCGCTAATACTTGATTAGCGGTCGCTAATACCTCATTAGCGACCGCAAATGGCGGTCGCTAATAGTTTTAAATTTACCATTAGCGACCGCCAATAGTCATATTTTTTTTTAATATTTTTTTTATTTTTTTTGCTAATTTTCCTGTTTTTTATACCTGTACATGAATATATTATATCAAACTACGAAAATCAATTAAAAATACTAATGCCAAAACAAAGTCTTATATTAATGATATTCAAAACATTACAAAAGTTCCAACAAATTAAATTCATTACAAAAGTTTCCACAAATTATATTCATTACAAAAATAAACAAATTGTCTGAAAAGGCTGCCGAGATCGATCCGATGCACTCAAACCTGAAGAGAAAAAGGGAAATAAATAATAATAGTTAATTATAAAAATTGGCAATTATAGTAAAAATAAACAAAATGAAAAATCAAAATGAAAATTTTGAAAGTTAAACATACATTTAAACTCTACGGGCAATCCGGGAGTCGGAATCCTGAGCCATCAGTTCCAGCAAGTCATGAATGACTATGGGCCCGTGCCCGTCCAGTTTCACGGGCACCGGAGCCCGTTTGCCCGTTTTGGGCGCTCGGAGGCCGATTTACTAAGTTTTAACTTAACGTTTTAACTTAAAGATACATTTCAACACTACGGGCAATCCGGGAGTCGGAATCCCGAGCCGTCAATTCCAGCAAGTCATGAATGACTATAGGCCCGTGCTAGTCCAGCTTCATGGGCACCGGAGCCCGTTTGCCCAGTTTGGGCGCTCGGAGGCCCATTTACTAAGTTTTAACTTAAACATTCGTTTCGACACTACGGGCAATCCGGGAGTCGGAATCCCGAGCCGTCAGTTCCAGCAGGTCATGAATGACTATGGCCCCATACCCGTCCAGTTTCACGGGCATCGGAACCTGTTTGCCCGGTTTGGGCACTCGGATGCCAATGTACTAAGTTTTAACTTAAACCTACGTTTCGACACTACGGGCAATCCGGGAGTCGGAATCCAGAGCCGTCAGTTCCAGCAGGTCATGAATGACTATAGGCCCGTGTCTGTCCAGTTTCACGGGCACTGGAGCCCGTTTGCCCGGTTTGGGCGCTCGGAAGCCCATTTACTGAATTTTAACTTAACGTTTTAACTTAAACCTACGTTTCGACACTTCGGGTAATACGGGAGTCGGAATCTCGAGCCGTCAGTTCCAGCAGGTCATGAATGACTATAGCCCGTGCCCGTCTAGTTTCACGGGCACTGGAGCCCGTTTGCCCGGTTTGGAGCTCGGAGGCCCGTTTACTAAGTTTTAACTTAAACCTATATTTCGACACTATGAACAATCCGGGAGTCGGAATCCCGAGCCGTCAATTCCAGTAGGTCGTGAATGACTATGGGCTCGTACCCGTCTAGTTTCACAGGCACCGGAGTCCGTTTGCCCGGTTTAGGCGCTCGGAGGCCCATTTACTAAGTTTTAACTTAACTTTTGAACTTAAACCTACATTTCGACAGTGCGGGCAATCCGGGAGTCGGAATCCCGAGCGGTTAGTTTGAGCAGGTCATGAATGAATATGGACCCGTGTCCGTCCAGTTTCACTGGCACCAGAGCCCGTTTGCCCAGTTTGGGTGCTCGGAGGCCCATTTACTGAATTTTAACTTAACGTTTTAACTTAAACCTACATTTCGACACTACGGGCAATACGGGAGTCGGAATCTCGAGCCGTCAGTTCTAGCCGGTCATGAAAGACTATGGACCCGTGCCCGTCCATTTTCACTGGCACTGGAGCCCGTCTGCCCGGTTTGGGCACTCGGAGGCCCATTTCCTAAGTTTTAACTTAAACTTACGTTTCGACACTACGGGAAATCCGGGAGTCGGAATCCAGAGCCGTCAGTTCCAGCAGGTCATGAATGACTATAGGCCCGTGCCCGTCCAGTTTCATGGGCACCGGAGCCCGTTTCCCTGGTTTGGGCGCTTGGAGGCCCATTTACTGAATTTTAACTTAACGTTTTAACTTAAACCTACGTTTCGACACTTCGGGTAATACGAGAGTCGGAATCTCGAGCCGTCAGTTCCAGCAGGTCATGAATGACTATGGGCCCGTGTCCGTCTAGTTTCACGGGCACTGGAGCCCGTTTGCCCGGTTTGGAGCTCGGAGGCCCATTTACTAAGTTTTAACTTAAACCTACATTTCGACACTATGAACAATCCGGGAGTCGGAATCCCGAGCCGTCAGTTCCAGCAGGTCGTGAATGACTATGGGCTCGTGGCCGTCTAGTTTCACAGGCACCGGAGCCCGTTTGCCCGGTTTGGGTGCTCGGAGGCCCATTTACTAAGTTTTAACTTAACTTTTGAACTTTCTTCCTTGATTTTTAGTGTCTTATCCATCATAGAGTTAGATTTTACTTTCTTAGGTTCATAGATGGGTTTAGACACATGGCTTCTCCTTAGTTTGCACTCAAACCTAAAATGCCCTTCAATGCCACAATAATTACATTTTGTTTTGGGCAAAGGAGAGTGAGTGCTAGAGAATGATGACTCACCTTTCACAAATGTGTTGGTGACTATGGGGTCATGAGAAATATTCCTATCAAATCCAAGACCCGTCCTATCTCCTTGAGATTTACCCAATCTAAATAATTTTTCAAATTTCTCTTCACCATGGGTAAATTTGCACTCATACTTTTGTTTGTACCTTTCAAGTTGAGTGACTTGTTCTTTAAGGGTTGAATTTTCATTTTTAACTTTTGTTTGTTCATTTTCAATTCCCTTAAAGTTGTTTAGTTCTTCATGGGCAAGTTTTAATTCAAATTTAAGTTTATTAATAACATTGGATCCAAGTTCTTGAGTTTTTATCTTATTAGATATATTTTCCTTAGTGATAGTTAACTTAGATTCAAGATTGTTAATGTCTTTATCTTGCCTTTGTAATTGATCTCTTAGTTTAGAATTTTCCTTATTAAAATTATCTAACTCATCTTGAGCATTAGATAAATTATGCAAAGAGATCATAAACTTAGAGTCTACACAATTTATTAATTCTTCTTTCTCTCTAAGGTCATTTTTTGAAGAAACTAATTCTTTGTTTAGACTTTTAGATTTTTCTTCTAATCTTTTATTCTTCTTAACAAGTTCTAGGGAAAATGTACATAAATCATTATAGGCTTGTTGAATGTCATCTTGATTTTCATCATTTTCTTCTTCATTTGATTCAAATTTAGATTCATTAAATCATGGTTTGAATCTCCAAATGTTGAAAGAAGGAATGGTCTAGAAGAATCTACACAAGAATCTACAAAGTCTAATATAGTGGAATCCATTCTAATGATTTTCATAGAGAACACAACTAGGGTTCTAACTCTAGGTTTTTACACCTAATCAAGAGTTCCAAACACTTGATCCTAATAATAGAGCACGAGGCTTTGATACCAATTGAAAGTTCCGGATCCGAACCCTAGAGGGGGGGGGGGGGGGGGGGGGGTGGGGTGAATAGGTTGAGCTACAAGTTATTGACTAATGATGCCAATTTTAATCTTCTTTGAAACAATTAACCACTTATGATGATTAACAAACTAAATGCGGAAGCTAAACAACAATCACCACAAGAAGCAATCACCACAACACAAGATTTATAGTGGTTCGGCCAACGTGCCTACATCCACTACCGGCTTGTGAATCTGCACCCCACCGGATTTTCACTATTTATGCTTTTTAATAGGTTAAGCAATAACCTTAAACACTATGCTTTTCTAGGCTAAGCAATAACCTTACAATGTGCTTTTATAGGCCAAGCAATAACCTTTACACAATGCTTTTCTTAGGCTAAGCAATAACCTTTACAATCAAGGGATTTCTCTCTAGAAAGTGTTTTCACAAAGCACTCTAAGAGATTACAATTAAAGCTCAATTTAATTGCCTCTAGATTAGGCGAATATGAAAGTGTAAAAAGAAACTCACAAAAACACTATGAATGCAAAGATGTATGCTTGTGAAGTGAGTGTGTGGAAACTTCAATCAATATTAAAAGTTTAAGATCAATCAATGTATGCTAAGAAGCATTCAAGGGTTTAATGCATACAAAGATTTGATTGAAGCTTAAAGCAAGTCACTTGTAACTAATTAAGGTTAGACAAGTGAGCATTCTAAGTGTTGTTTTAAAAAATTAGTGCAACAAAGGTTTAGGATTGTGAAAACAACATGGATGATTCAAACAAGTTCAATAAAACATGTTATCAAACAAATCCAAGATTTTGACAAGAACATGTATTAAAGTTTTTAAAGCAAACTTGTTTTGAAATCAAAGTGAAGAATTCAAAGTTTTAAATCAAAGTTTAAATGGTTTAGAATTCAACACAACATAGTTTATATGCTAGAAAATATTTACCAATAGTTTAGTCAAAGCATAAAATATATGTTTATAAAAAGGCAAAGCTTACTTGGTGGTTTAACTTCATTAATCCAAGCTTTAGCTTTCCTTAATGACCCTTAACCTTCCTTAGCTTGATCCCCTTTCTTTTCCCTCAAAATACCTCAAGAAGAGCTTCAAAGATCATCCTTTGGGGCTAAGGAATGAGCTTCTTTTTATAGAAAAAGTTGCTCAACTGCTACCTGTCGGTTAGCCGACATCCAGGGGTCCGTTAACCGACACCCCCAACGGTCACAGGCCAACGGTCATATTTTCGAAAAATTTGCTGACCATAAAGCATGGTTCGGTTAGCCAAAATGTTCGGTTAACCGAGGCCTGACCGACACCCTAACCGACAATGTAAACTGGGTCAGAAAACTCCTCTCTGGTTTTCTAACCGAGAGAGTTTCGGGCAGGTTCAGAAGCAAGGTCGGTTAACCGAGCCCTGACCGACATGCTGACCGACGTGTGGACCGACAGAGAAGAACTGAAATTTGTAGCTCTCTGGAATTCGGACCGACAGATCCATCGGTTGACCTCAGCTCACTTGTCGGTTAGCCGACATCAGCTTGTCGGTTGACCGACAGCCTAAGACAAAAATCCCAACTTTTGCATTTTTCAAAGTAAATTTCTTGTGGGATCTTTGGGCCATTAAACCAAGCATGGAAACATGATTTAAACCAATCCAAGTGCTTTAAAATCATGAAACATAAAAGGTCTAAATAGATTTGAAAGTTTAAAACAAATGGCTAGCTTGATTTATAAAATCCTTTTTAAAACTAAAAATGCATCCAATGTTTAAAAAAAAAACATGCATAAATCATAAGGTGTACAAGATTTAAAGCAATGCATGAGTAAATTAAGATTTCAAGATTTCTAAAACAATGCATGTGTAAAAATTCAAATGATGAATAAAATGAATGATGCATCCATCAAATTGCAATACACAAAATCCCTAACATGTTTCAATATTTATCAGTTAATTTTTGTTAGTTACGTTAGTCACTAGTAAATTGTTAAAATTAAAATGAAAAAATTACAAGTTTCTCACTTGTGCCTCCTCGCTCGTCCAGTATCGAACGAGCTGAGTCCACTGATCAGGAAGAACGCCCCTCGGAACTCGCGTCAGTATGTCAGGGGCATCCTGGTGTGGCTTCCAGTGCTGCATCTTTATTTTATTTTTATGATCTTTCCATAACTTCCGGCACTTCGACATGCAAATTGGCCGGAAGAGATCAGGACATGCCCTCAAATTTTCCTGAAAATGACATAATTTTTCATTAAGTTATGGTTTAAATTGACACATCCTGAGGAGAAATATTAAATTATTACCTTAACCTGCTGCCAGGTACGATCCAGTGTCTCCACCGGGAATGCCTCCCAATCGAGTGTAGTCAAAGGAAATGCATAGGGATCCCGGACCATATGTCCCAACTGGCTGATGAGCTGGCGAGCATGTGGACCCACCGAATGCCACGTCTCATCAAACTCAACGTCAATGGGATGACCGGAATTCCACGTCGGGATCCCTCTAGCAGGGCCTCTCCCCCTGCTGGAAGATGGGCCGTGCTCGTAGCACATGTTCAAATTAGAGATAATCTAATTAAATTGAAATAAGATAACTTGTTAGAATTAAAATGTTTTAATTAAATAAACTTATACCGGTCTGTGTATTGGCCGCTGCAAGCCTAGACGGTGGAGCTGAAGAAGTCGACGCCGAAGCGTCCACTGGGGTGGATGGACCTGGATGAGACATCGATGGCCTATTCGGTGGGGCCATCGAACTAGACTGTGCGGCATCCGCTGTCGGTCTAGGCTCCCCAGATCGCATGCTGGCCTCGGCCTGGCGCAGCAGCTCGTCCATCGTCCGCGGACAATCTCTCCTCTTTCGACATGACATATCTGCTAGAACGGGTCTAAGTTTCACTAATGCATGCAAATGAATAAAAGTTGCAGTGAAAGGTTCACAACTAATGAAATCCTCAAATATAAAACCATCTATAGCAGTTCTAAGTTTGTTTGTACCATTAATTAACCTAATACACTCAAAAGGCCAAAAAAGGCCCAAGAAGAACCCAGATAAGCAGGAACCAACCCCATCTCTCAAAATCCCATATTAAGAGATAGACATATGGAGCAGTGGGGGAAGAAGATAGTCCATTGCAATAAGACTACATATATCAATTGGTTGGGATGTGGAAGGCCTTGTTTTTATATGAAAAGGACTTAGGGTTTTCTACTGCTACCATGCCATATCAACAGCTCTCCCATCTTGCAATTTATCACGATATTATTTTGTTTTTTTTTTTTAATATCTTCTCAAGATAATATATACCAATCTGTTATATCATCAAAACTAGTCATTTCAAAGCAATATTAGTAACAAGATTGTGTCATTGAAACAGAATCCAACTTCCTCCCATAAAAGATGCAAAATTAACATGACTTCCAAGATGTGCCAGTCTTGCTTCTGTTCTGACTGGCATAAACCCAAATCGCCTCTCAAGAACATTAGCGTCTTCACATAGGTGAATCTCTACATCTATCCCCCAAAGTTCCAAAGTAAAACTCCTAAAAGCAAGGTGCCAAATACATAAATAAATAAAAACCTAAATCTAGTAGCTCAATAGTTCATACAATTCAGCATATGCCCTTCATTCTTACAAAAGGGACCCCAACCTCTTTCTTCTTCTTCTACTCAAAATATGTAGAATTAGATTTAAGAAGAAGAAAGTTGCAACAAAAGCAATAATACAATGTCCATGAGATATTCAATCAAACCGCAATGCTTCTACATCTGTGGAGAGAGAGAGAGAGAACAAAACACGATGTCATCTTCCCATTCGCATTACACACATTTCAATCCAACAAGAAAGAACAAAACCAAAAGTAGTTATTGGGTAGGATTTCTCAAATATTCTTACACCATAGGACCATCATTGTGTTGACCCTCACACTACAGCTTTCGACTAATTCACATGTTTTAACTTCCATTAGATGAAGAAATGCGTCAGAAAAAACCACCACTCTGGAACCCACTAAATGGCAAAGATGTGAGGAATCTTCTTTTCATTAGCTTGATGGTTAAGAGAGAAGCTAGGAAAATATTAAAAAAAAAAAAAAACTCCAAAATAATGGTATTAAAAGGAGAATGTCATCAACACATTAAAGAAAGAATACAGAACAAAAGGAATAAAAAATTAGGGAAAAAAGGGTTTATCCCATTTTATTGAAGATGAGGTGACTAATGGTAGCTCCTCCCTCCCTCCCTCCCCTAAGTGAGGTCAACTCCCTTTCAAAACATATTTTCTCCTTACAGCCCTATACAACTTCATAACAATAATATTTAAAAAAAAATAAAATAAAAAATAAAAAACAACCTATAATAGCTTGAATATAGGAGTGCAATATAACAAAGTAACTTTTTCCGTAGAGCATTGTATCTCTATTTTTTGTTCTGTTCTAAAACATGGAAACCAGTGTTACAATAAGTTTGTTGGTTTTTTGCCCTTGGTCTGAATTATGCGTTGTGGTTTGTGGATCTGCATATCGACAAGAATAAAAATGAATTTGAGATTTTGTTGTAAACTTGTGATCATTACTTCTAACCAATCTTTTTTCAATGAAAAAGGAAGATTATTATTACAAATAGAGAAGGTAGACACACACACCCACCAAGTGAGGGCAAAATCTTTACTCTGGTTGAATGCCCTGGGTTCTAATGAAGCTTGAGAAAACATCTTGCAGACACTCTCCTGTATGCCTGAATAATCCAGATTTTACTACATGCGCTTCACTAACCAAGGTGATTTCCATAATTTACTTGGCAGTAATTGATGTGGGCAAAGGGTAACAACCAATATAGTTCTGGCTCCAATCATCACGAATGACCTTTTTACTTGTAAATAACAGTGGTTGTCCCATTTCTAGTTGTAAACGGTCTTATCTACACGTATATGTGTTCCATAGTATTCTAACAGTCACTGGAAGTGGAAGTGGGATTTGGCAGGTCCTTGGTCAGAATCATGCATTGTAGCATGCAGAAAAACAAATCAAATAAGCTTGCAATTGCTTATTATAACTTAGAGGTGAAGTTGCGATCAGATCATTTAAGGAAAAAAAAAAGGATATAAAGTTGTGATATTTTATAATTGCCTTTTTAAATTATGTTGTTCATTGTGAATAATGACAAAGTATCATTAATGAGGACAAAACCTAGTTAATATGCAATAATATCAAGCTAAAAAAAACCCCCAAGAACTAAATCCTATGAATCTCTTCTTCTGTCAATGCATCTACCATCTTGTTTGCTCCTTTCTTATAGACATGAGTATAAACCCACCCCAATGGATAATGATTAGATTTCATTAAGCATGAAATAGAATCTTCGAGGTACTTTGTGGGGTTTTAACTCCCACAGTATTGCCATAGTTTATCTCCTTGAAACCTAATTTTCTACTCCATGTGCATTCACTCTACCCTGTTAACCCTAAGAATAATCTTGATGTCATCATTGTAATCCCTTGAACTCTCAGCATCCCAGAACTATGAAGATTTATGCCTATCTGTGAAATTTTTTTTAATCTCTTTATAGGTGCAGAACACACTTTCTTTTCACAAAAAAGAAAAAAAAAAAAAAAAAGAAAAACCATGAGAATTTCCTTAACAAAGTTTTTTGGGGTTATGAGGTCACAGATTTAGGGATGGTAAAAATATACTTACAACTAGGCCTTGCAAAGAGATGTGTATGATTAGGTCAGGTCCAGTAGATTCCCCTACAGGCTAGTCATTGGATTCACAGTGCGGAAGGAGAGACACTACAAGATGTAGGTAGAACTAAAAGGCCGGAATGTAGGAAAAATAGTATCTATAATAACACACTTGTTTTTCATTCATAAAAACATCGATACAATGACAAATAAGACCCCAGATCTTCATCTGCCTATCTGAATAGCTCAGAAAAAAAGGATGACTACTACTACTACTACATATTTACCCATAAAATTTAACCATCACAGATTCAAATGCTAGAACCCTAGCCAAAACAGCTTTCACAACAGATTCAGAAAATAAGATGCAAATGACAGCAAGCAATTATCCATAACGAAATTAACCAAATAGAGTTCTTTTTAGGCCAAAATCCCAAACCATCCAAACATTCCAGAGAAATGTGAAATAACCCTAAAAACCGTATTCATTCAACATAAAACCACATATCACGAAATCCAAAAGAGAGCAACAGATAAAGACACTATCATACTCAAGAATGAGAGGATTCGGATTCGAAAGCAGAGATTTCCTCGACTGCAGCGGGACGGCAGAGCTCGGGAGGGCACAGTGCAGGTCAAGAGGGAGAGGGAGGGAGGAAGATAGAGAGAGAAATAGAGCGAGAGAGAGGGAGAGGGAGGGAGATAGAGAGAAATAGAGCCAGAGAGGGAGAGGGAGGGAGATAGAGAGGGGAAAAAAAGGGTTTCGGGGGAGCAGAGCGCGGGAGTGGGAAAAAAAAGTGGGAAGGAAGAAAAAGTGTCTAGCAACCGCTATTGGCGGTCGCTAATGGCTCCTTTACCGTCCCCCACCCGCCTTTCTCTACGCCAAAACCCAAATTTCTAGTAGTGTATGATGGTGTTTTATTTTTAGTTGTTTGGTATAGAATCTCTTTTTACTTTTTGTATAGAAAAGTGGAGCTTTTTTGTGTTTTAGTGGAGAATGGAGGTTGCTTTTTCACTTTTTTGGAAACACTTGGAGGGAGTTTTAAACTAAAGTACTATTTATATGACCCCTTGTCTGAAAAGTAAAAGGTTTACTTGACTTTTACTAATCTAGTAAGGAAATGAGGAGAATGACACATAATAGAAATAGAATTATGACTTCTAATTTTAGTCAGAGAGGAGGTGTGCGATAAACTATAAATAAGGGGAGAGGGCTGGAGTTCTCTTATGCTCACACACGCCCAACCTTCTCTCCTCTAGTTTCCTTTTTGAAATCCTAGGGTTTTCTTCTTCTTTGCGATCCTACCATTCTCTTTGAAAGTTCTCTGCAAGAGGGTATAGCGTGGAAGAACACGAGGCTAAGGAGATAAAATATGCGAAAGGGTTTTGTAGAATTAAGATATCAAGTTCTCGATTTGAGCACAATTGAGCTCCTCGGGCATAGATCTACAAACCAGTTATTCTAGCAGATCATCTTTTTTATGCTTGTTTGTTTTTTTATCCGTCTTCTTTTGATGGATCTTTGATCTTTAACGCATGAGATTATGGTTTTAGATCTTGAGATTTGGTTCTTGGCCTTTTGGGTGTTTGATCTCTGCTTCAAATGTGTTAAAATTCTTGAATGTCCATCTAGAAGGCCGCCTACTTCCAATAGTTCATCGCCTAGGTTAGGGATATCCAGGCCCGGACTTCAGAAGCGAAGGCTCATATTTGGCCAAACTCGACAAGAATAGTAACTGCCTAGCACAAAACCAGTCCTGCAGAAACATGTCGGGTCCTAGGGAGCCCACTCATTTAGTCAACTGGGTCCGGTTAGACAGGTTTTTTTTATCACTTGTTTGGGCTTCCTATCACTTCTTCTGGCTTTCTATGAGTTATATGGTCAACTAAATCACCAAATTTCAAGCACCTCTTGTTCAGCCCGGGCTGGGCTTCGGGCTACCTATCACTTAATCCAAGCCTATATAAACAATAAATGGGCCCAGATATTAGATCCAGGCATGGCCCAGATACCTTTTAATGAGTTTCATGATCGCTTTCATGTACCTTTTAATGAGTCTTAAACAGAGATGTTTTTCAATGGCAGATAGACTTTAGGGATGTGGATGGGAGGAGATAAAAGATCTGAAGTGGTGGTAGTCAAAATCCTAAGATATCTTTGTTTTTAAATTGCTAGCTCTATCAATGGCAGTGGGAGACCGGCGAGTTTGATCAGTGTCAATACCTACCCGAAGAAAACACTAACCCAAGACCGAGAAGAAAATGGAACAAAAGTAATATATAATTATGTCCCAGCTCTATTATTGACAATAGAGGAATTTAAAAGTGAGATTTGCAGTTGAGTTTAGGGGATTTGACATATCAATCTCCCTTAAATCTTGTATCCCCAATTTCATGACTGAAAATTTGATAATGTCACTAGAGTCGTTTGACTCTGGTATACTTTTTTTTTTTTTTTTAGACTTTTCTGCCCTGGATCCCATGATATCATGGGAGTTTAAAAACCCATGATATCATGGGATCCAAATGTTAAAAGTTGAAAAGCCTGAACAATCTCCTTATTAGGACTTGGATCCCATGATATCGTGGTTTTTAAACTGCCATGATATCATAGGATTCATGGTAGAAAAGTAAAAAAGAAATTTGTGGATCAGAGTCAAATGACTCTGGTGACATTAATAACTTTTTGGTCATGAAATTGGGGGAATAGGGTTTAAGGGAAATTAATATGTCAAATCCCCTTGATTTTAAACAACGCGATTTGTAATTAATCGCTCACATGTTATTTTATTAGGGACTGATATGAGCCAATGGATGCTCAAAAACTTCAAGATATATCGACCTGCACTTACATGTTAATGGCATGCATGATGATACCTCCCACAGAGAACTGGTTTCTACTTAATAGAGTTTGCTGAAACTTGGCTTCGCCCACTGGCTTATCATTGAAAACCTTAGAAGGTTATCGAGGGAACTGATAACTCGCAGTTAAATGTAGTAGTGTAAATTGACCCAATTGATGACTTACCCATCCGAGTTAACTTGGCCAAATCAGGACAAGTCAGAAATGCAGTTCTCATTTAGATGGATACGTCATCTCAATCAATCATTACAACCATTGAAGTTTAATCCAACAATCAATATCATTCAGATTACTGTCAAATATAGGTGAATGTCAATTCATTGAGAACGAGTGACTAGAGGTAAAAATATTGCCTCTTGCATAATCCATCAGAAGTACCTCTTTACCGAAAGAAACCCATCGTTTATATTCACCATTTTCACCCTGGGAGCAGGGGCGGACCCAAGTGGTAACAAACGGGTGCGACTACACCTGTGTAATTCAAGAAACTCCTTCAATAATATCTTAGGTGCGACTACACCCGTGTAATTCAAGAAACTCCTTCAATAATATCTTAAAAGCTATATTTTTATTATTTGATTTCTTCACTTGACCATTGTGCGCACCACCCAAATAAAAAACATGGGTCTACCGTTGTCGAGAAGTAGTGAATGTGATTGCATAAAATAAAATATATAAGTAGTATTACCATCGTATATGGGTTCTCAAAGAGGCTAAAATCCTTACCTCTCAAAAATGAAAGAAAAAAACGAAAAAGAAAAAAAAAAAACACCATGAGAGTTACCTCTTCGGTAAAAATCTCGATATTTCATTTTAGGCCACTATATGGTCATCCGAGGACCACCACCACCATTTATCTCATATACACAGAGTTTATACAACCCCATTTGAATGGACTGAATTACTCTATCTAGTGTATAACTTTTGTCTTGTGATTTGAAACAGCTAAAGTTGAGGGCCATTTATCAAGGGGTTAGGATTATTGGACTCAATAAAATCTCATTTCTAGGACGGTCTGACTCTGACCTCTAGATCCTTTGATTCCCACCTCTCTTGATCAATAGGGCCCTAGGTAGTCCTTAGCAGTTGTCTCACATGGGAGTGTCTCGCAAAGGAGCGCTCTTCTTCATTTTATAAAATATCTTAATATGAATATAATATACTATTATTTTAAAATAATATCTCATATATTGTTTATACAACGTGCATTATTATACACTCAGGTAGTTGGATTCAGACCTGAGTACAATCTGAGGTCAGTCATCAATCAGGCCAATTTTTTTGGATCCTGACCTGACTAACCCTCAGATTTCAGGTTGGGACCTTGGAAAAAATCATAGATCCAATGATATCCCTACGAAGTTTCCACCGTTGCCCAAAATTGGCTGACCTATTTTCAAGCAATCAATATATGGCAAGAAAATGCTAACATGAAATCTACTCCTGAAACATAAGGAAAGAGCTGAGGCTAAACATAAAATATTTATGACTTGACAAGACTACATACATGCTCAGATGCTCTCTGGAAACATGTTACAGATTCATGCTACTCATCATCGTTCAAATACATAGAAGAACTGTTAAAGCAAATGCGTCTACACCCATCTTATTCTTACTATCCATACACATATATCTGTCAATAGGCCGGCATGAGCTAGCTATCCCCTGATCATTTAAGATGTTCAGACTGGGGGAGGCTTGTGGTGGGGTGGTGGCTTCTTATATGGAGGCTTGTGCTCTGGGGGTGGCTTCTTGAATGGAGGCTTGTGCTCTGGAGGTGGCTTCTTGAATGGAGGCTTGTGTTTTGGAGGTGGCTTCTCAAATGGGAGCTTGTGCATTGGAAGAAGCTTCTCAGATGCTAAACGTTCATTCCCATGAACTGGGGGCTTGTGTTCTGGAGGTGGCTTATATGGGGGCTTGTGTTCTGGTGGTGGCTTTTCAACTGGGGGCTTGTGTTCTGGTGGGGGCTTCTCAACTGGTGGCTTGTGTTCTGGAGGGGGCTTTTCAACTGGGGGCTTGTGTTCTGGTGGGGGCTTCTCAACTGGGGGCTTGTGTTCTGGAGGGGGCTTCTCAACTGGGGGCTTGTGCTCTGGTGGGGGCTTCTCAACTGGGGGCTTGTGCTCTGGAGGTGGCTTCTCAATTGGGGGCTTGTGTTCTGGTGGGGGCTTCTCAACTGGGGGCTTGTGTTCTGGTGGGGGCTTCTCAACTGGGGGCTTGTGCTCTGGAGGTGGCTTCTCAACTGGGGGCTTGTGTTCTGGTGGGGGCTTCTCAACTGGGGGCTTGTGCTCTGGAGGGGGCTTCTCAACTGGGGGCTTGTGTTCTGGAGGGGGCTTTTCAACTGGGGGCTTGTGTTCTGGTGGGGGCTTCTCAACTGGGGGCTTGTGCTCTGGAGGGGGCTTCTCATACGGGTTGGGCTTGTGGTCAGTTGGGTCTAGACCATGGACAGACACTGTGAGAGTGGTGAGAGAGAGAGCCACCACTCCAAAGACCAATACCCACAGGGGTAGGTGTTTGGCCATCTTGAGTTTTTTTTCTTGATTTGGTGTGATCCACTGAAAATGGATGAAGAGGAAGGGGTCCTTTTATAAGGGGGTTGGGCCAATGAGGGCTCTACACGCACACGTGAAGAGAAATCAACACGGTGGGACCCAACCTGCTGAGATTTTTGAAATATTAGGCAGGAGAGATGTCAGACTCAGCTTCTAAGATTCTGTTAATCATGTCTTTAATTAAATGATCAGTCTTTTGTTGATAAAGGCTCATATTAAATAAGATTTAGCGATGTCTCATACATAGGAGTCTAGATCCTATATCACATACTCACAGCAATTACACGGGGACTGTGTAATACTTATCTAGAACTCTATTGTGGGGCCTACATAGAGATCATCCGAACCGCTTAAGATAAATCGCATCCCATCTATTAATATATTCTCAAGTTTCAGCTCAAAAGGAGTGTGTCATACCGTACGACTGGGCACCACTACAAAAACCTATTAACACCGCATCAACAATGGTGCCGAATAGGTTTCTGCGATGCTGCTCAGTAGTACGCTGGGACCCACTTCTTGTGAGCTATTAACATGAGAATACGTCATTGAAGGGGATGGAATTCTTCTCGAACCTTCCAGATGTTCTCTGCGTGGGCCCTATGATGAAGTTCCATAAAAGTATTACACAAATTCACGTAACAATTAGGACCGAGCGTACGGACTCCATGCAGAGGGAAGTTGTTCATATCAAGAGGCCTGGATTTTCAATAGGCTTATTACGATGGATTTCCAGTCCATCAACTCAAGATTTGACTGAGTCAAAGTACCAGAGGATCTTCGACACGCTAGGGAAAGGTTCTACGTGTAGGAATTGAATCCTCTCATCACTCTATTTATAGCTCATCGTGAGCGGACCATTTACAGTATGATGTATCGGCACAAAATGATGTGCAGCTTTTCCTATCTGTTCTTATCTCATTCAAACCTCTTACAACCTCAAAATTACGTAAATTTTATGTGGGCGAGGCGTGCCTTGATGGGTTCATTTGCTATACGTGTTGGTGTTCCGCACGAGCGAAATCAACGAGTGGTTGGAAAAATGGGGCATCTCGTGAAAGGAATTGGGTGTGGTCCTAGCGCCGCGTTTGCTTTCCAGCTCATTAAAGGCTGCTGTCAATCTGCCATTTGAAATGGGGAAATTGGGGGAAAGACAAAAAACAAGGGAAAGAGCACATGGTAGGGACCCCAACTACTTAGTTCACTTCCAATACAGCCAACCTTTTCACCAACTTAAAAAAAAAAAATAGTTATTTTATGAATGTGAGCCCATACTCATCCACAGTGAATAGGACAGTAGGATCCTCTTTTTAGATCCATGGAGCCCGTTTGATAACTTTACATGTAAAATAAAGCGTAGTAAAGCATCAAATGAAAAAAGAATAAAATATAATGAGATTACGGTGATATTTTATGTTTAGTTGTTTGATTTGGAATCTATTCTACTTTTTTTTTTATAGAAAATTGGAGTTTTTGTCTTTTAGTAGATAAAAAAAGTTGCTTTTTGACTTTTTGAGTAAGGGGATTTTGAATTAAAGTGCTATTGATGTGATCCATTGTCTGAAAAATGGAGGCTTTATTTGACTTTCACTAATATGGTAAAGTGGCAAACGGTAGGGTATTTAGATTCGATCCCTCTATACTAAGGTGAGAAGTTGGGTTCGTAATCAACTAACCTTGCAACTCCTTGTTTTCTGTACGTTTGATGCTAGCAGATAAAAGAAACATTTTTGTTGTAACTACTCATTTTATGGCATTAGTATGGATAGTTTTGAATGTCCATTTAACTTAAATTTTTCTTACAGTTGGATTCTAGAAATCCTTTTTTTCCACACTAGTTAGTTCACAATCTCTATCATTAGTTGAAAAGAGTTTGGAAATTAGGATCCATCCATAAACATGCACTTACCTTTAATTCCAAAATTTTCTAACTTATCCTCAATTTAAGAATGATGTAGAACCAGAAGATTCGGACTTAAATCACTCTCAAAAACCAGTTTCAAACTAAGTTATCCTCAATTTGAGATTTTCTGAGTTAGCATATACTCTTGATGGGGTGAACTGAGTCTGTCCACAACTAGTAAGGGTGAGCCCTCAACTACCAAGTTTTGACAAAGCCCCACCTAATCTTAGAACTATGCTGTGAAGTATTCATGGGAGCATTTTGTCCAAGTTGAACACAAAATCTGGCCAGATAAGGCTCTGGACATGCATCTGTCCTTATTAATGAGTGCTTAATGAGATCCACATCTAGAGTAGATAGTCATGTGAAGGTCCATATCTTCTAATTGTTATCTTTTAGTAAATCTCCTTGATGTTCATGGGCTAGTCAGGCCTGGCTGTGATATATTTAGGCCTGACCCGACTTTAGAATCACAGGCTCATATTTGGCCAAGCCCAACACAGGTCATAAGTGCCTAGCTTAAGCCTGTTCTTGCGGAGACATGTTGGGCCCTAGCCGTCTAATTTAGCCAACTGGACCTTACTGGGTTAGGGTTTCTATCACTTGTTCGAGCTTCTCATCAACTAACGCTTTTTATCACTTGAATGGGCAAAACACTACTTGTTCAGGCCAAGCCGAGCCAGGCTTCAGCCTTTCTATCACTTTATCCAAGTTCGGCCTAAATAATAAATGGGCCAAATCTTAGATCGGACATGGCCCAAATACTATAACCTGAGGTCCAAATCAGGCCCAAAGATGAACGGGCCAATGTCGGGTCAGAGTGGGCCGGCCTATGAACAACGCCAGAGTCTGCTCTTTTAGAATGCCTATTTAGTGGTCATTGGGCTCTATAAAAATGTTGCATGAAGGATCTCCACCGTAAACGATATGACCTATGGTAGTCTTTAGGGATGTAAATGTATCGGTTCTGGACCCGGAACCGTCTCGGGGCTAGTCTATTAGTTTCGGACCCGGAACTGTTAAGGAGATGGTGGAATCGGACCTAGAACCAGCACCTTATATGGGGTGGGTCCAGGTCTAGGTAGAGAATGGTAGGGGGAAATCTGATTTTAAGGAGAAATTCTCGAAACTAGAGGTAATGTATCGGGTCCCGGGTCCAAAAAATGAAATTGGACTGATTTACTTAGCGGGGCCTAAATAAAGACCCAAACTCGGGTTTTAATAGGTCAGAGCCTCTCGGTAATCGGAGAGGCGGGGACCCATTTACATTCCTAGATTGGTCTTACTTTGTTAGACTGTGGGACCACTAGTAACTTACAGATTGGGTTCGTTCGAAACTGTCTATTAATGGTGCTGCCTACTCTATGGCTCTCAAATCGTCCATCATCTTCTGGTCATTTTTGCTCAAACTACGTAAAGTACAAAACTGAGGGGCGATCAACTACAGTTTACAGTAATTCCTCCCTTTAATCCGCCGTCTTGACTTTTTTCTTCATTTTTTGGCATATAAAGAAAAAGAATTTTGACCTTTTTAGATAAAAACAAGAGGCCTTCTAACTTTTAGTGGAATAAGAGATTTACTTTTCACTTTAAAAGCTTGCATTGGCCTATGTCAGCCCAATCAACATATCATAGGTATGAATAGGATACCATGACAATATTCAATTTCATGATGGCCTTTGTTTTTCTTGATGGTTTTTAATGTAGCTTCTAATGAGTCATGAGAGATGTCGGTAGGAGGTACAAGATCAGTGTCAATACCTACTCAGAGAAAAAACTATCCCAAGACTGAGAAGAAAATGGAACAAAATTATTATATAATTATGTACCAACCCTTTTGTCAATAAAAGATTATGAAAGTCAGATTTGCAATTGATTTTAAACAACGTAGTTTGTAATCAATCACTTACATGTTTTTCAATTAGGCCTGGGGCTTTGCATGGGCCTAATTTGCTATTATTCAAGTAGTAGTTGTTGACACTGCTCCAAACTGGCCGGTCTCAGCCCGCCATTGATTGAGCTAGCAATAAAATGTCAAACATGTTCAAGCAGTTTAACTACCACTTCATATCTTATCTCTTCTCCCATTCACATCACACACCTGATGTGTATCTGCCATTTAAAAGCATCTCTGGTTTATTGTTATTTATGCTGAAACAAACATCTAAGTCTCAATTTCATCCATCTAAACAACCACTCTCTTCAACGTCTGTCTGACACACTCATTGTTGGCACCGTAGCATCACTCACTTGCCCAATAATCAATTATGGGTCTTCAAGTTTAAAGCATCACTCTAAACCAGCCCAGCATAGCGGAAAAAAAAAAAAAAAAGAAAACAAGAAAAACCCTGGGTCTAAGCTTGCAAAATCTGCAGAATCTTATCACACCTGAGAGTGTAATTCATCCGAGCTCGGGCTTGTTTTGGTTCATCTTGATATTGGCTAATTAGTAGGGGTGGCAATTTTGCCCTGCCCCGGCTTGCTCGCTCCGCCCCGCGCAGGTTTTCCCCGCCCCGATCCTTAGGTGGGGCGGGGACAGGGAATAAAACTGTGCACCGGAGGCAGGGCGGGGCGAGGATGAGTTTGCTCTTTTCCCCACCCCGCCCCGTGTCCCGCCCCATATCCGCCCCGCCATTAAATAAGTTTATATATATATATATATATATGTATATGTATGTGTATGTATATGTGTGTATATATATGTATATGTATGTGTGTGTATATATATGTATATGTGTGTAACAATCTAGAATATATTAATAGATTTTAAATAAGGTAAAACATTACAAGAAATGAAGTTTGGTCTAGTGGTAAGGCAAACCTCTAGTTACTCCCCCACCCAAGTTCGAATCCCAAGTCTTACACATTTAAAACTTTTACAATTGATGGGCGGGGCGGGGCGGGGTGGGGGCGGGGAACCCCAATTCCGTCCCCGATCCGCCCAGTTGCCATCCCTACTAATTAGGCTTCATTCCAGTTCTGGCTTTGGCCTACCAACATGCAATTTAAGTCAACCTTGAGCTTACATGGCCTAGCCTACCTGAGTAGCAGGGGCGGACTCACATACAACTATATTGGGGCGGATGCACCCGTTGCACCTCGGTTCGTTTCTAAAATCATAATAAAAATTCTAGCTATACTTCAAAATTTTACATAAAAATCATGTGTCCACCCCTAAAAACCTATATGAAAATCTTGGGTTTGCTCTAAAAACCCAACTGTTCTGTTTGGACTTACACCCCTTAAATGAAAATCCTAAGTTTGTCATTGCCGAGTAGCACCCCCAACACCATCCTTTTTAAGCTGCTACTAAAGCCCAAGGGGTGCTTTGCCTTTTACGCATGTGATAGGAAAATGAGTTTTACATAGATGATGATGCATGGTCATTAATCATTTGAGTCATTTTCATATGTATATATAAATAATTGTAAACAAATGACCACGAAGTGCACTTGTGTCGGGTAAATTAAGGAGTCATGTTAGTTAAATGGAAATGACCACGAAGTGCACTTGTGTCGGGTAAATTAAGGAATCATATTAGTTAAATGGAAGTGATGTACTTTTGTGCGACTATTAGGTTATTGTCAGAGACATGTGTCATCTTGGTGGGACCCACTTGTTGCAAGATCTGCAAGCCGGAATGGTTAGAGTTTTACGAGAGTCAACTCAATCTAAGAATTTGACTTAAGATAGATCGGAAGGGAGTAACAGAATTCGTGTAGACGACCGTAATATAATTTGGATAAGGATTTGATGATGATGATTAAGTAAGGTTAAAAAGATTTTAAGGACCACATGTTACAGACTGACTCTGGATCCGCCAATTTTGACACCGATCTAATTGGCTTCACCGACCTTTTTTAAGTCCCACCTAATTTTAAAACTACGATGTGAAGTGTTCATGTGAGTGTGTGTAGCCCATGGTGAACACAAACCCAGAAGTTCTATAAATGTGCATCTGTCCTTATAAATGAGCCCTTAAAATATGTAGTCAGATCTAGAGTAGATACTCATGTGAAGACCCATACCTATTTGTCTTCTTTAGACCATTCTAATAAATCCATCTTCCAAGGCATTTCAAAGCCAGGCCTGTCTTTGGACATAAAGGCCCATATCTGGTAAAAAAATCACATAGGCTGTAAGTGCCTATCCCAATCATGGGCTGCCTGATACATGTTGAGCCCAAGCCCATCCATGTAGTCAATCAGGGCCGACCAGGCCACATTTCTTTCATTTGCTCAAGCTCGGGCTTTCTTATCACTTTTTTGGGCCTTTTTGTCTCTTATAGTTCTATGAACAAACAACTAACTAAACTGCAAGCACAACTTGTTCGGGTCAGGCCAGGCTTAATTTCAAGCTTTCTATCAATTCAACCAAAGTTCGGCCAAAATAATAAATGGGCTGGCAGAATACAAAGACCTAAAACTCAGAAAAAAGGGTCCGGGCAGGATGGTCCAGCCCATGAGCACCCCTTGAATCTCCTCCTTTCGAAGGCCCAGCTAGTGGCCATAGTCCATGGAGCTACATAAAATTGTCGTACATGGATCTACACTGTAAATGATAGGGGTGCATAAAAAATCCGTCGATCCGTAAATCCGATCCAATCCGATCCGATCCACGGATTTTTATCCGATTCGAAAGTAAACGGATTGGTGACGGATTGAAAATTTTTTAATCCGTTAGCAACGGATCGGTGGCGGATTTCACACTCAATCTGCAGATTCAATCCGATCCGATCCGATCCGTTGACATTAAAAATAAAAAAAAATTATATATATAAGGGGTCTAAATATAAATTAAGATATCTAAATTTAAAATAAGAAAAAAACTTTAAAGAGTCAAAATGTAATTCTTTCACAACATATTTGATATTTTTCTTTTAACATTTGATTGAATGGATTAAACTGATTCGATCCGGTCCTCCATGGATTGGATCGGATTGGATTTTAACAGCCACGGATTGGTGACGGATTCTAAATCCGTCAATCCATAGATAACGGATTGGTGACGGATTTGACCCAATCCGCACCAATCCGATCCGTGTATACCCACTAAATGATATGTATGGCTGTGGTGATCTTGCCCGGTTATGTAAGAACTGGTCAAAAGATCTTCAAGTTTATGAGCCCATTCAGCCCTTATTGGTCCAATTGACACATCATAAGATCAGATATCACGCCAATATTAAGTTTCCTGGTGCTTTTACCACAAAAAGAAAAAAGTTTCATTGTGATTTTTCTTTTGTGTGTCGATAGGAAGATCCAGCTACACGGTCCATCCTTTTAATTAATGATTCTTTTGGGCTATTTCTTTGCATCAAATGCATACAAATTGAGTACATAAGAATTCATCTTTAAATAATCTCCATGAAAAAGATCATTAAAGAGATGAGAACCAAAAGGACAGAGGGAAATTCAATTACACGAAACAAAGAGGACCAGACCATGACGACAAATGAGAGAGTGCTCAGGAAAGACCTGATGCACATTAGAAGACCAGAAACTGGACACTTTTGTGTAGGATAATTGCAGTGGAAATCAGGCCGCATTTCCGCAATTACTTGTTTGGTGCAACAATATTTTCATGGCTAAAAACATGCGATTTTGGGTGCTAATATTCTTTGCAGGTGAGGTTTTTGACTTTATTTTATAGAAAATGAAATGCGGTTTTATCTTCCATAGAAGCTGTACAAATGCACCGGAATCCACAATAGAGAGGAAATTTCTTTTGTGATTTTCCATGTAGTCCTTTTTATAATTGTTTGGTGCGACGTAGAGTCCTCGCTGAAAGAAAAAAGAAAAATGAATTGATTTTCTTTGATAGAAGAGAATTCAATTTCCTATGTCCCCTTTCTCGATACACATGCATCAAAGAGTCCGACTCACAACTGACACCACCCACACTCACGGACCTTCAAGCCTTAGCCGCTCCGCACCCCTTCCGCAAAGACATAACTCACACCCGGTCCCAATCAATACGAATTCAGGCAAACTATCCCATGAATTGTCACTAAAGATGTATCCACCTGTAGTGGTGAGTCCCTTTTCAGATGTGCCTGTAGAAAATTGAGGGACTACATCTTCTCCTATCTCTATGGTGATTCCATTAAAAATAGGCAATGGCTACTCATAATAATATAATACTTGAACTACAAACTAATCACACTCATAATAACCTCAAGGGATTGGCCGAGTGGTCAAGACCACGGTTCCTCTCTCTTCCGCAGATAGAAGTCCTGGTATCAATCCCCGGCTCCCCTTCACTTCAGGAACTGAAGGTTGAATCCACTAGTGCTATCACTTGGGGCCTACAGGGGTTGTATGCGGCTTCTCTATGGGTCCGGAGGGATTAGTCCAGTCCAAAGGGTTGGGAACCCTCTGTTATCAAAAAATAAAAATAAAATCACACCCATAATAGCAAACCTAATCACACATAATAATAGAAAACTTTAATCACATCATAACTCTAGCTTAAGATAAAATTAATTGAATCTAATACTAATTTAAAACGAACTCATTCTTCTACATCCTTGAATAATCTCTATTAGTACTAACTTACATATGGGCTGGCACTTTTTTCCTAGACAAGGTAATCACACTACGAGTAGTGTAACACCCCTGGCCTTAAATAGGGATTGGATGTTAATTTACGAGATTAGGCCTATTAACTGGGTTCAATAATATTAATGTCTTAGGCTAGTTGAGGGATTAGAATGGTAGGATCGCTCTTAGTAGCCTAATCGCTAGGATTAGTGAGTGAGTTACATTAGATGTAGGGATGGCATTCATGGCATTGCCGCATTGGCCCCCCTTTGAACTCACCTTGGCTTAAGACCACCCCATAAGCCGATAGCCATTTAACTAGGGGCTTTGTTATAAACCCCCAAAAACCATAGGGTCCTATTTATAAGTTTTCCAAAGATCTCTCCACTAAACCACCCCCCCACCACCCCCCCCCACATTTTCTCTACTCTTCTCCATCACTCCCCCCCCCCCCCCCACATTTTCTCTACTCTTCTCCATCACTCAAGCATCAAGCTCAAGGTCTCCAAAGCTCTCACCAAAGCTTCCTCAAGCTCCTAAGGCTCTCTCATCATCCCTTTCACTATCTTCTTCTCCTTCCATCACCACCAAGTAAGTATCCACTTCTCATTAAGCATGTAGCTTCCTCATTTCATCAATAGGCTTATGCATTCATGTGTGTGGATGAGTTTGTTCTTATTGGCATGTTGGAAGAGGGTTTAGAAGCTTGATTTGGTGAAGGAAAGTGTGGGCTTCTTGATTGGGCAAATCCTAGGCTTCTAAGAAGAGGGTTTTTGAGCAAATAAAGGAGAGGCAAGTGAATACATATACATAACTCTATTTTATGTTTATATTGATTGATTCATTGCATTTATTGTGTAGCAATCCTGTATTTCAAGCTCTTAGCATAATAATGGAAGCATGTTGAGCATTAATGGCTTTTCAAGCCCATCGGGTGCCAATAATTTTGGAAGCACCAAATGATTTTATAGGCATTTCGAGCCCGTGGGTCTACTATGATGGACTATATGGACTCTATCTATGATGGACTACCCCAAACCTAGGTCGGTTATTATTCTACTCTTTTGGTTCCTTACTCAAACTATCCCTTAGGTTAGGGATTTCGTACACTACATGACGTGAGCATGTATCCACTCCGTCCGTTATGACTTATATTAGTTCGGTGTGTATGTGTGTGGACTGTATGAGGCGTTGGGCATTGAGGGCTACCCCGATTGTGGTCTAGGTGTGTTGTTTGAACGTACGTATGGGGTAGTCTTCTCCATTTGGTTAACTATGCGTATGAGGTGATGCCCAACGATATTTAGTCTCGACACCCCTAGGTGGATATAGGCTCCCACGGTTTAGAGCGCCTGCCTGAGGAAAAGAGTTGTTGTATGTACGTGTGTGTGGGGTTACCATCTGCAAATTGAGAGGTGGTCATATGCCATTGGGCTAGCGGTCATTATGTGAGGTAATATGCAGTTGCGCCGTTTGCATTTCATTGGTTTGCATTGTGGATTGTCAGGCTTTCCTTGGTTTGCATGTTTAGCCTACGAGAGTTGCCATTTTGCTAGAGTGTGTAGCTAGGGTTATGTCTTCACTTAATTTGTATGGTCAGGTATTACTCATGATTAAAATGCCTAGCTTACTATGTTCACACTCTATGAACTAATATTGTCTTTATTCCACTTGACACATATTATATTGTTATCATCATATCTTTACTTGTCAGTTTATATGAGATACTACGTTCGATACTTAGGTACGGATGCCCAAGCAGAACCGGAGGGTGAGGCGGTCACGGAGGTTCCATAGGATGGTTGACATTATGAGTGAAGCGCCGACGACATAGTCTGAGGAAGCCATGCATGCGCCGGAGAGCATTCATACCCCTTTTGTACTACATTTATTTTGATGTTTTGGATATGTGTTTTGGGCCATAGATGTACCATCAGCCAAGAAACCTTAGCTTAAACTACTTGGGCAACTTTATGGAACTTAATGTACTTTTGATACTTATTCCGCTCTGTTTATTATGTATTGTGTTTATCTCACCATCTACGTATATTGTATATTTTGATGTTTCCACGCTTTGATTATGGTGACTGATTATCATTCATAATCTCACCGCGGACTTTGATCTAACCGGAATTGGGGTCACAAAGGTAATTGGATGGAAAATTTTAACTGGCCTCGATTCTCACGCTCTTAAGATCGGGTTAGGATCCAACCTAATCTTGGGGGTGTGACAAGTAGTGTACCGTTCCCGACCACCATGATGTAAGCTCCGGCCGTTCCATTGCCTTTAGCAGGCTGGAAGACGAGCAACCATGGCATTGCTCAAAGGCCGGCAAGATGCTCAATAGGCGGGTAGGTGCCTATTTCCCAATCAGGTAGACTCTCATATGAGCTCTTGGGTTTGTGGCTCTGTGCTATGGTCAGGTATGGACTCATACTTCTCAACTGAAAAGACTCGTCATTCAAGCTCGACCTATATATATATATATATATATATATATATATAGAGAGAGAGAGAGAGAGAGAGAGAGAGAGAGAGAGAGAGCAAGTCTCTCCTAAGCTTAAGCTTAGGATAAGATTCCCTAAGCTAACGCTTTTGGGGCCCATCCTTGGTCCATCCAAATGAACCAAACACACGACCCCCCTAAATTGCACATGCCCACCCACTTTTGGTCAGATCCAAATTTACTAGACCGTTGGATCGACTATGCACCGATCTGAATGGACCATTGACCATTAAACTTTTAGTGCTTAGATGGAGATGATAGAAACCACGGTTGTTGCTGATTTTTAATAGGAAGGAGGGTCCTAGGGAGTCTTTAAAATCCCCCCCACCCCCATCCCCATATGGGTCCCCAAGTGGGCTCCTCCACGTAATTGAGCTTACTTCAGCTTACCTTATCCTAAGCTTCAGCTTAGGAGAACTGACCTCATATGTGTGTGTGTGTGTGTGTGTGTGTGTGTGTGTGTGTGTGTGTGTGTGTGTGTGTGTGTGTGTGGTTATCTAGAAGGGGCACATCTGAGTCATCCAAAGTGTTTATCTGATTGACCAAACCTTAGGATGGATTTCTTGCAGTAGTATAACTTCCTTTGAACAATCCCATAGGATGGATTTAATTGTGAACTCTTCATTTTTGAGAGTTGGACTCCTCGTCAGGAGTGATGCTTGTAATTTGAAGATCCAGGGTTCGATCTCTGGACATATGTGTAAACTATGAAACTAAGGTGTCAGCACTACTCAACTATGAGTTTGTTGACAATTGGAGTAAAAGTTTACTCATAATACGATAAGGTTGGCAGGGATTTTAGTAGTTTAAATTTTAAATTTGGGCAAACAGATTAATTTATATCTGTAGGAATATCTAGTTTTAGGACTTTTGGATATTGTTGTAATATAACTTTATGAGAGACTACCTGTCTGTTGGTTCCTTGGCACAAGGCATGTGTGCCCCCAAGGATTAGTCTCGTCGGATCAAATACCACGGGGATACCTCGTTAGAGTAAAAACCCTTTTGAGAGACATGCAAGCAGAGAAAGATAATAGAAACTTAATCAAAGAAGTCAGTGGACTGTTATTGCAATGATGCAAACCCTCTTATGTTTGGGTATTTGCCAATATCTAATAGACCTAGGTTTTTCTAATAGTTAAATGTTTCAGGTAAGTTTCACAAACTTCCAGGTCCATTTTTGAAGCAGCTAAGAAATATTTAGGGACAATAACATTTGGCCTTATTACCTATGGCCCCACCAATGATCTTCATTCTAAGGCCACAAAAACGTTCCATGGTCTTGATCATTGGGCCCCACAATTATAGATATTGATACTGAAAAACCGGCCTTGACACAAGCGTAAGTCCTTTTAAACAGTTTTTCAACTAGATTTCCATACCAATGATTAAACTAGTGATTAATTCTAAGTCCAATTAAAAGCAATCACCACAAAGAGATGGAGAGACACGATGTATACTTGGAAAATTACCTTACTCGGAAAAAACCATGGGCCTTATTGTCTAGACCAACAGACAAACCATTAAGCACTGATAAATTAAAAGTTACAAGAAAACTCACAACCATTTTTCAGTTGCAACTAACTTAAGGACTGCTTTGATCTTGCCGACTACTCGTTGCTCACCTTCACAGTGCTTTAGCCAACCACTTTGATAGCCTCCTCAAGGTGAATCTACTTCAAAAGAGTAGAACAAAGAACTCCAAAGACTTTGAACTTCAGCACAACAACTTGATGAAGCTTTGGAGAAGAAGAAGATCTCTTAATATGATTCTAGGGCTTATAATAGGAGAGAATTGTAAGAAGCACCATTAAGGGTTGTTAGAAGCCTCAATATATAGCCCAAAAGTCGTGGGAACTAGAAGCACTCTGGGTAGGACTATTAATAATAGTTTGATAAAAAAACAGAAGCTTGGAATTCAATTCATGCATGATCACCGCCTCGTTTGCTCGAGCGGGCATATGGTTTGCTCAAGGGAACCATTATTTTGCCTGGCGAATTGCTCAGTCTTTGCTCGAGCGACAAGATGGCTCGCTCGAGCGATCATCAATTCTGTCCCGGGTGCTTTTCTATTTCTCTGCATTTTCTTAAATCTTCAATCTGGGCAGCCCATTCTATAAAATACATTATGAATTAAATTCTCGGTTTTGTCTATTACCCAATGAATTAGCTAACACTCAATAAACCTTATAGATACCCTCTTATCATCCCATCGAAAGCAACCATCACCTTGCCCTAATGGTTAGGCAAAGCACCAATGCAACGATTGAATGTGCAAGTATAATTTTGAGATCTGCTTAAGGTAATTGGCCCATGATAATACCATCAAAACACAAGGTAGGCACCACAAAATGTTCTAGTACAACATTATAATTACTCTAAGAGGTGAACACCTCCCACAGGAGATAGGCGGGGCCCAGAGCCCCGGGCCTATTGTATACACTTCAGGCGTTGAAGGCGCATGGCCCCTAGCCCTATTCATACATTTGTCCCTGGTTCTCACTGAGAGTCGCCAGAGGGCCTCCCCAGGACTCGAACCCACAACCTCTCCCTTAAGAGAAAGTTGGGAAGCATCCTGAAGTGGTACCAGGATGCTTCCCAACTTTCTCTTAAGGGAGAGGTTGTGGGTTCGAGTCCTGGGGAGGCCCTCTGGCGACTCTCAGTGAGAACCAGGGACAAATGCATGAATAGGGCTAGGGGCCATGCGCCTTCGACGCCTGAAGTGTATACAATGGGCCCGGGGCTCTGGGCCCCGCCTATCTCCTGTGGGAGGTGTTCACCTCTTACAATTACCCTCCATACGGTGAAGTAAATATTTAGGGCCCAAATCACATCATCTCGTGGGCAGATTTAAAAAAATGAAACTATGAAATGAGGCACGACGACAATAACATCATCGTGCCCGACCCATAACAAATCTATGCCTTAAGGACCCATAAGAAGTGTGGAATTTTCTTATTCTCAAGCATCACGCAATTCGAAGCCATAGCACAGTTGAAAGCTTCTACCTTTTAGGGCCTATTTGTTTGCAAAAGATTAAAGTAAAGGATGGTTGAATTAAATCCCAACGGTTGGATTCTTTATTTCAAGAAAGTAAAGTAAATAAGTCTACCCACTCACTTACTCCAATTCTACTTTTTCTCTCCTACATTTACTTGGAGATTCCATAATAAAATGGAGTACAGTACTTCATTCACAGTTGTCTTTATCCAACCAAATATAAATTTAAATCATTTTACTTTATGCTAATCATCCAAATGCATAAAAAGTAATGGGAGCTTTTATTGGCACCGCCCTGCAGCAAAGGTTCCGCCTGCCGCAGCCCAATCTCCCTCCCCACCGGCGGTTGGGAGGGGGGGAGGGTCGGCCTCCCTCCTCGCCGGGGGGAGGGTAGTTTAGGAAAAAACTTTTTTTTGTCTTCTAGTGCGGTGGGGAAAGAAAAAAGCTCGATGCCAATAGAAGCTCTCAAAGTAGTTCATCTATTAATTTATTTCAATCTACTCCTCTTTAACTTTTTCCTAATGTAATATCCTATTCATCTTCTATTCCTCCCCTAATACAAACAAATACTCCCAAAAGGCAGAAAGTTTATAGAAGTGCCACCAAAAAGAAATGGACTTAAACGTGTTACATTCTGCCTTGCTCTTGCCATGTACCCATAGGGTTTAGTGAATGTTGAAGAGAAAATAAAATATTAGGGGGCCTAATCATAGTATGTTGAAAAAAAATCTAGTGGCTTGATTATTTTTGGATTTTTGGGTAAAAAGTTGATGAATTTTTGCCTTTTTAGTGGCCTGAAAATGTTATTTTTTGAACTTTTTTTTAAATGAAGAAAAAGATTTTAAAATTTTGTACTTTTGATATGACCATAATATTTTTTTGTCATTACTAGTGAAGTGGCCAAACAAACTCTAATATTTTTGTGAGAGCCCAAAGGGAATGAAGAAAGTGCAAAAATATAGTCTGGACATAATTAAATTAACATGGAAAAGCAAATTAAATTTACTTTATAGAGATTGTGACCATATGATTGCCAAAAGACATGACATTTGCCCGTCAACATTTGAAGTATAAAAAACTCTCACAAAATCGTTCGCAATATCCTAAGGCCATGAGATATTGCACTATTTGATAGTATATTGCACATTTTTCCCTTCATTCATAATTTTTTAGCCTCCTTTGTTGCACGATCGGCTCTATCGAGATTTTTTAAACTTCAAATGTTGATGGGCAAATGTCATGTTTTAAGGTAGCAGCATAGTCAAAACCACAACTAGATATCGTGAAATCCTTTTGTCACATGAATGCACGCTTTGAATTTGAAGGCACACTATGGTTCAAATCACGCCCTTGGTGGTTGAAAAAAACACAAAAACTAGTGAACGCACAGAAAAGAAAAAAAATTCATTAATTTTTCAACCAAAGAACATTTTTCCAAAGGGATAATGAAGGAGAACAACGGACAGAGATCATGTCTATATAACATTTGCATTTAACTTGGTAAAGAAAGGTCCAACGACCTTCACAAATATGATCTGCAAGAGGCAAATGAAGTCTTAGCAAAAGAACAATGGCAAAGATGCCCCGGAGTCTTGACCACAAATCAAGCTTTTGTCTTGTACTCCACTTTCAAGAGACATGGGAGCAATGGACTCTGGATTTTTGTGTCAAATAAGTAACCAAATAGAGCAGTAACAAGAGTATTAAGATTTCTGATAAGAAAAAAAAAAAAAAGAAGAAGGGAAAAGGGTATTATCAATGTACTGAATAGACTAGTCAAAGGTTGTTTTCATGGCCTTGAAGCATCTCCACCACTTGGCTCATGGTGGGTCTTGCATCTTTGTCCTCTTCCACACATTGCAATGCTACCCTAACAAGAACTTCCATCTTCACAGCATCATCATCTGTAGCATCTATCCTTGAATCCATGATTTCCTTGATCTTTCTTAAATTCCTTGCGGCAACAAACATCATCTCCCTCACCCATGTAACCAAACATTTGCAATCTCTTTCTCCTCTTTCACTGGTTGCATAGAATCCAGTAGAGCTCTTCCCAGTCACCATCTCCAACACAACAATCCCATAGCCATAGACATCGACCTTAGAGGTAATGGGTTGATTTGTAATCCACTCCGGTGCCATGTACCCTCTAGTACCTCTAATCCTTGAGAAGCTCGAATCGTGTAGACCACGCCTGTCTCGCAACTTGGACAGACCGAAATCGGCGACCTTCGGATTAAAATCTGCATCCAAGAGTATATTTTGGGGCTTGACATCACAATGCAATACCCACTCGAGGCACTCTTCGTGCAAATATGCTAGTCCTTTCGCAGTGCCAATTGCTATCTTAAACCGCTTCTCCCAATCAATAGCATTAGAGGAGAGATTTTCAGCTAATGATCGATGCTCCATGTACTCATACACCAATAGGTTGCATTGCTTCTGGACACAGAAGCCCCACATATGAATCAAGTTCATGTGATTAATCCTGCCAATAATGCTTACTTCTGCAAGGAACCCCTGATTGACTCCTGAGAGCCGCTTGACAGCAGTCACTCGCCCATTGGACAATTTTCCCTTAAACACATCTCCACTACCTCCCCTTCCGATCTCTTCACTGAAATTCTTTGTGGCTTCCTTCAGCTCCTCGTAGCTAAATCTCTTAAACCCAGTGACCGCGGTCATATCGACCTGCTCATTTCTGCTTGGACCTTTTTTCTTGTACATGTACCACCAACCTGTAACTAAGAGAATTAGTTCCAACATGCCCAATGCAATGACAAACCATAATAAGGGAAGTATGGAGTTGGTCTCCTGCTTATGTTCATTTGGCTCATGTTCATTTGCCGTACCCAAGGTACAGTTCAAGGCAGGAGTTTCTAACCAGACACCACCTTGATCAGACATGGTCTCATTTCTTGGCACTTTGATGTACATCTTCCCCTGGATACGTGGTGATTGGTAGCCATTAAGTAACACCGTCTTGGAATAGCAACCCCCAGTGCCATCTAAACTGTACAGGAAACCCTCGCAAGAACACAACTCCAAACATATGTTCATGCAACCTTGGAGTGAAAGACCCTCGGTGTAGTTTAAATCATAGCCATAGAAATCAGTGTTAGGGACGGTGATAAAATTAGATCCAAGAGGATCACATGAAAAATTAAATATGGGTTGGCAACCTCGAGAAAAATCAGTTGGGTCTTTCAACTTGAATCCAGGAGGACACAAGCATCTTCTTTGAGAATTCTTATAGTTATAGACACAAATGCTATTGGGCCCACATAAGCCATGAATACGACATGATTGTGAGATGGCTTGCCATGAAATCAACCAAGTCCCTTTGTTTTCATCAAGGCTATAAAGTCGGAGGTTTCCATCAAAATCCAGGGTGAGTCTTCTCTTGGGTCCTATACCAAAATCAGAAGCAAAGAATTTTAAGGAATCTGTTGATTGAAAATAGCCTGAGAAATTGAACACCGCAATCCTACTACTACTGTAACTCGAACGTCCGGCTTCCCAGTCAACAAGGCTTGGATGAGGCCAGTAGATACTCGAACCATCAGGGCCATCATAAAGAAGGCGAAGGACATTATAGTGGTCGAAGAAGAAAGAATAAAACCCAGAAGAGTAGTTACTTCTGCTTCGAGATGCGATGAGCTTCACGCCCTTGGTGAGTGGTTGTTGTGGAAGTAGTGTGTCTGTGGGAAAATCAAAGCTTTCCCAAAGAATAACGTTTGTGGAGGGGATCAAGAGTATGAGATTACCTTCATCCAAAAGGCGTAATTGCACTGATGAGGTTGAAACGGTACCAGTTTCCCAAACAGTTGATCCCCCGGCGTCTGTTAGGACTAGATTACCATCTAGTCGCAATGAAAGAGAGGAGCGCCTGCCATTAACAGGCTGGTTTCGCTTTGCCATCCACACAGTAATGAAGTGAGCTGATTTAGTAAACCATACGGCAAAGCAATAAGCATTATCCCCAACACTATGGAATCCAGCTGAGAAGGTGCCATCAGGTGAAACGAGGACGTCATTTGATCTCTCGACTGAAAGCGATGAACCCCACTTGATGTAATCTAATTCTGCAGATATGTAAACGATGGGGTTTACAAATGCAAAGGTAAAGAAAAATATGGATTGGAAAGGCTTTACGTGAAACATTCTCTTTCAAAGAGTGTGTTTTTGTGGAATGTAGTATGGTGTAGACGAGTAGTTGAGATGTAAATGATGGAATTTATTAAGCTCAAGAGAAGATAAGGACTCTTGATTAGGAGTCGGAGTCTTCAACTAAAAACGGAAAACAGGCCCCTGACTATGAGTCCGCGTTGCATGTGAATCACATTGTGATGCAGTATAGAAAGGTTTTGATTTCATGGAAAGGTGGGGCCGATGTAGGCCCAAATAAGGCAAATTTTTGGTTCTGGGGAGACTTTTCAAGGTGTCCGTTTTGGGTGAAATTATATGGTATTTTGATCGGAAACAGGCCAATGAGCACAACACAGTGGCTTTGCTGGTGACGTACCGCCTTTCACATGCAAATTCCATTGTTCAAGCGCCAAAAAATGCGTTTTTTCTATTTTTGGTAATATTTGTTTCTGTAATAGCTTTTAGTAAGAAGGTCAAAATAAGTCCCGTTTTTTGCGTTGAATTTGTTGTGATTAATAGTTTCCAGCTATGTCTTTATCTCAAATTTTTTCCTCTTTTTTTGGAAAAAAATTAAATATTTTAATTATTTTCGTGTTATTTTATTACTTAGGGTTACTTTTTTGTTTTAGGGTCATATCCTTGTAAGTCTGGTGGCCGTCAGAATAGATCTTGAATGAAATTGGAGAGGAGTTTCCACTTTGTTTCTTCCAATTTTCGGTATTCAATTGAATTATCGAACTTTGATGCCTATTATCTGGTATTCCTAATTGAATCAACAGATTAATAGAAAGTTATTCTCCAATCTTCCGTGTGAATCTGCCTAATTGACTTTTGGGTTTTTGCCATGATCTTTCATAGAGGCGTGACTCACATGAGGCCTCTTACTATGAGTCCCCGTGGCAGGTGATTGTGTGAATAGGGTAACATTGACTGTTGCGGTCGTGGTAGCAAATGGGATCATTTTTAGATACCCACATGCAATGCAATCTGCCGAGATCTATTAGATAGTGGGTCGATTATCAGTGGTTCGCACTATCCAACAATCTACATGATGAAGGTCTCAGATTCAATCGAAACACTAGGGGTGCTCAAGGGCCGGGCCAGCACCGACCCGGCCTGATTTTGTTTGGGTTTTTGGCTTGTGGGCCTAGATCTAGATTTGTGTACTTGGGGTAGGCCTAGATCTAGATTTTTTGGCCATTCAAGAAATGGTCAAAGCTTGGATAAGTGATACGAAGCCCAAATCTTGGCCCAGAAAGGCCAAACCGAAATAAGTTGTGCTTGTATTTAGTGACTTTCGCATCCAAACAAATAGTTGAAAAGTCCAAAAAGTGACAGAAAGCCCAGCCTAGCCCGGCCCAATTGACTAAATGAGCATACTTGTGCCTATCATTTGCAAGGTGGGGTCAGTCTTGGGCCATGCACATATGCCCAAGTCAGGCTTGGGCTGGGCTTGGGATTGTGTTTCTAATATGTGCCTGGATATGCCTTAGCCCAGCCCATGAGCATCTCTTTTAATAGATTCTTTTTTTTTTTTTTCTTTTTGCTAAGACTTTTAATAGAATCTTTGGTCATCTTTAATCTCTCACGATCTAGATCTTGATTTCCAACATAACAGGATCAAAAATTTGGGTCATTTAATCAACTACTTACAATCTTAATCTGGCTCACTTGATAGTGGTTATTGCATGAGCAACTCCTGATAGAAATGCAAGTCAGGCAGGTTGAGCCTAACCCAACCCAATTCATTTAAATGTAGGTCTGGTTTTCCATGACCCACATATATGGCACCTTAAATGCTAGTTGAGGTCAGCTAGCAGTTAGGATTAGATACAGTCACCTGGCATGTGTGGCATACATATGTGGAAGGAAGAAAATAAAAAGAGGTGACGTACGCAAGATTTAAATCCTAGCCAACCAAGTAAGAACTAACGTGTAAGGATCCTTTCTTATGTCTCCATCACAGTTAATACATTTGGGGCACGCTTGTATGCACACCCTTTCTGCGGAAAGGGAAAATTGCCACGTCAACAAATTTCATAGAAATGGATACCTCGGAAAAGGATTTCCGTAGCATTTAGAAATTCATGTTTGGTGAAAAAAAAAATTACTCATTGAATTGGTGCTAATGTTGTTTGGTGCGGTTGTAGATTCTTTATAGAAAATCAAAATTTCTTATTTGGTGACACAATTTTTTGAAGAAAGATCACATAATATGTATATTAATTATTTATTCAACATCAAATAATAATTTATTTAAAAAAATAAAAAAATAAAAGAGTTGTAAGATTTTGGGTTGAAATGAATAAGAGTGAGGAAAAGAGGGAGAAGTTTTTCGAGAAAATCCATTTCCCATACCTCCATAGGAAATCAAAGAAAAATGCTAACAAGGCAAGAAAGTGCTTCCTTAATATTATTCCGCACCAAACACCTAAAAAATAAATTTTCCTTGAAAAAATATTACACAAAGGTGCCCACATAAATAAAAAGAGGTGACGTACGCAAGATTTAAATCCTAGCCAACCAAGTAAGAACTAATGTGTAAGGATCCGTTCTTATGTCTCCATCACAGTTAATACATTTGGGGCACGGTTGTATGCACAGCCTTTCTGCGAAAAGGGAAAATTGCCACGTGAACAAATTCCATAGAAATGGATACCTTGGAAAAGGATTTCCATAGCATTTAGAAATTCATGTTTGGTGAAAAAAAAAATTCCTCGTTGAATTGGTGCTAATGTTGTTTGGTGCGGTTGTGGATTCTTTATAGAAAATCAAAATTTCTTATTTGTTGACACAATTTTTTGAAGAAAGATCACATAACATGTATATTATTTATTCAACATCATATAATAATTTATTTAAAAAAAATAAAAAAATAAAAGAGTTGTAGGATTTTGGATTGAAATGAATAAGAGTGAGGAAAAAAGGGAGAGGTTTTTCGAGAAAATCCATTTCCCATACCTCCATAGGAAATCAAAGAAAAATACTAACAAGGCAAGAAAGTGCTTCCGTAAAATTATTCGGCACCAAACACCTAAAAAATAAATTTCCCTTGAAAAAATATTACACAAAGGTGCCCTCAGTCATAGAGTTTCCCTCAGAGTCATAGAGTTTCGATAGATATTAGAGATAAGAGTGTCGGCAGTGTGGATGTGGACCTGTGGTGGACCGGTGGTAAAGTGAAAACAAAAGGAAAAAGTCTAAAGACTAGAGGCATAGAATGAAAGTTGGCTGTACTGATGATTAGTTTAAGCAAACCACTAGCCTTTGGGCTTGTGGACTACCATCTCTCTGGAGACCAACTGGCATCAGTCCAAAATTTGCAAGAGAATCCAAGGAATATCTTGAAATCAATCTTTGATATGAAAGGCAAAAGCAAAATAAGTTTATAATAGGAACTGAGGGGATTGCTTGAATTAGTTCTTGGATATATTTAGCAATGCAGAACTCTTGATATTCGTGGAGTAACTCTAACTTAGACTACACGTATAATAATGACTAATTTTCTAAAATCTCATTTAGAGGACATAGATGGTAAGACTACCTGTTTGCCTAGCACTGGGAGTCTTTATCTATGCTCGAGCTTGTACAAATTGACATTTGCTTGATAATGGAAATAATAGGCAGGGATCAAAGTAATTCTAAAATGAATCACTAGAGGATAGCTAACGACATTAGTACAGTATTACATACTTAAAAAGGGATTAAAGAACTACATAGACATACTCGAGTACGGGAGTTTGGGTGTTCTGATCACCCGGAGCTAGGTGATTGTATTTTGTCACGCCCTCGGTCAGCAAGACGGGAATTATACGTGAGATTGGTGTCAATTAAAATTTTCAAACAGTAAATCAATACCACATGGCCCCAATCATATTCCATATGGATCGAAAACCGCTGTAAGGTATAAATATTTCCTCGAACGAATACTATTATAGCGAAAGTTTCTTAAATAAACAAGTAGTATATAGCAATGTATAGTTAAGAGCAAGTACTAATCATATTAACTAAAGTTGCAGCTAATATTTTAAAACCAAAAGTATTATTTACACCCTGGCCACACTAAAACCGGGCCAAACCAAAAGATTAAAAGAACAAAAGATGAAGCTAGTCCAAGATAGTTGTGGAGGCTCTCGGTACGAGGACAATACGGCTATAAGATGTCGTCCGTACAATAGTATAGGAGGTCATCAAGCTAATCTGCCTAGACTTCCTCCGTCTCCTCCTCCTCCTCGGGATAGGTGGGCTCGGTACCTATGCATCAAGAGTAGCTTCATCAGACATGACAGTCAGCAGGCATATATATATATATATATATATATATTTAACATCAAAGATATGCAGTGCTAAGCAGAATAAATGAATAGACAAGATCGAAAGAAATGCATAGCATTTGAATCATAATCAAAACCTAACATGAATATCTTAACAAGATAGGCGGTCCACATATGCTAATCACAATGGGATAGAGTCATTGCCCTCCCTACTATCATTGAGTTATGGTAAAGATATAAAATGCACGGGATATAGCATTTGAATCATAATCAAAACCTAACATGAACATATTAACAAGATAGGCGGTCCACATATGCTAATCACCACAGGATAAAATCACTGCCCTCCCTACTATCATCGAGCTGTGGTAGAGATATAACATGCACAGGATAAGAGCCCGTGTGAGGCCCCACCCCTTATGGACCCTCACTTTTGACTGAATTAGGTTAACTATGTATTTTATATTTAATTGTGCTAATTAGTAGGGACTAGTAATTAAGGGTAGTGTAGTATTTTACTAGTATCTTAGCCTAATTTCTAAGATTAGTCTCTTCTTGTGTTTCATAGGTTCTATATGGTGTCTTTTGTTATTGTAGGAGTTTGTTAATTAGTTAGAGGCAATTGTTAGTAATTAGAAGTATTAGGAGGAATTTCACTTGAGAATATTCCTATTCCACCTCAAAAGACCTAAATACTGATGTGCTTATCCTAATTTATAACTAACCAATGAGGGGCATTCTAGACCTTTCCTTTCCAAGACAACCTATATAGCTAACTCTCTCTCATTCCAACGAGCTTCATCTCATTTCCCTCTCTCTCATTTTCCCTCCAATTCCCTCATTTTCCTTCAAGAATTTCCTCCCATTCTCTTTCTAGAAACCCTAGATCTGAGCTCCTAGCAAGAAGAAGGAGAACCACTACAAACTACTGATATTATCTAATTTAAAGACCTCTTCTATCTCATAGATCTCTTCTCTCTCTACAAAGAAAGGTAAGTCTCTCTTTCTAGTTCAATTTCCTTAGAATCCTCTTTCTCTCTCTAGATTTCTTTCCTTATTGCAATTCTCTTGTGGATCTAGGATTATGTGTTATAGATTTACTTAGATCTGAGTTTTTTGAGTTGATTGAGTTATTGGAGATCTTAGAAGTTTGGAATTCAACTAGATCTTAGAAGTCTGGAATTTTACTTTGGAGCTTGGATTTCTTTTATTTCTAGTTTTTCATTGCAACTGGATTAAAGGCAAGGAAAATATACCTATTTAATATGGAATACATGTCTATTGTCATTTGATTCTGTAATTATAATTCAAATGGATGTTGATTGTATAGAACTGCCCTTTTGAGCTTGTTTTCATGGATTTTAGTCATTGATGGATGATGATTCCCTTTTGGAAGATCAATGGCCCAAGTAGTGATGATTTTGATGATTATTGAAGTGTTTTTTTATGTTTATGTACGTTTCCATGATGAATGGACGGGATTAAATGTGTTTTTTTTTTTTTTTTTTGGATATTGGGTTGAATGGGAGAAGATCCAGAATTCTGGAATTCTGGACTCGTAATACACCTGGTCGACTGGCCTTGCTTGGTGTTGATCAGATACAAAGGGAATTCAGGAAAATAATTGGGAGTTAAATTCTCCCACAGTCCCAGAATTTCAGTGTACCCGGTCGACCGGCCCTGCTTGATGTCGACCGGATACAAAAGAATTTCAAAGGCATAAATGGGGACTGGAATTACTCACAGGCTCAGAAATCCAGTGTACCCGGTCGATCGGACACACTGCAGAATTTCAGGAAATGGGCACTGCCTACCAAGTGACTGACCAGGTTTTCATGTGTACCTGGTCTACATCTTGGCCACGATGTCGACCGGATACTCTGTGCTAGAGCTCGAGTTGGGAGTCAGAATCCTAACTTTCCAGTGTACCTGGTCGAGCGCCCCTTGGAGAATGTCGACCGGATATACTACAGACTGAGGATTTTCAATTTTGCAGTTTCTAATTATTTGATCTGTTATGGGGCCCATTGACCATCCAAATGGACTTCTATCGATGTATTGATCATAAGTTAATAGTTTGGCTTAACCTTGACTCATGGGGACCACCAAAGTAGGGTTTAGTGTATTAAATGGATTTCGATTCGATCATTAAACGTTGTCGAAAATGCCCATTGTAGAAGACAGTGTGGCTTAGACCCACTTAGGTCCTGCCCAGCCCATAAAGGCCCATCTACAGTTGTCGATAAAATCCCACGTGCCCTTGTATAGACTAGGAGATTGATTTATTTATGATTCTGATTGTATTGGTTGGTATGTTTAGAGCCATTGATTAAGGTATAATGATATTATAAATAGACATACAATCCTTTATTGAGGTGTCAGTTTTTCTCCAATTGTCGTCTCCTTCTTTCTTCTCTCATTACATACTTTAACATGGTATTTGAGCCATAATCTCCTAGAGATCTCTTCTACAATCATCACAAATCTCATCTACATCATCAAGAGCAACACAGATCAAGGATCTGTGCTTTTTGGAAGCAAAACGTAGGAGAAAACCTACTGTATCATCATTTTGATCATAGTGGCCCACCTGCGATCATCACAAAATCCTTCCCTCTTCTTCCAACCATGGTCGCCCATCTCTCCTTATCTTTTTGGAGATTTTTTTTTATCATTTATCAACAATCAGAGGTGGGCCTTTTGATCCATCTTGTGATTATTCAACTTTTTAAAATAGTTTTCATCACAGATGCACAAAATCCTTGATTCTGAACGAATCTGGCTGAAACTTGTACTGCTGGAAAGGAAATTAGATACTAGTCTCTGGTTACTAATCTAATCACCAATTAGATCAATCTGTGGGCCCCACGCAAAGCTCCCACCTCATATTTTCATTTCGCCTGGTTTGTTTTTGTGCCACAATTGCACACTTTTGTGTATTGTTTCTTATTAGAAGCCTCTGCAACTTCTGTTACTTGTTGTCAAGCTACAAGAAGAAACTCACATTAGCCAGTTTCTTATGAATCTCCGACCCGAATTTGAATATATTCAGTCGGCTCTCCTGAATAGAGAAAACTTGGCTAACCTTGATACCTGCTTTCAAGAGGTCCTTCGCAAAAAACTTCGTCTCACCTCCCAGCGTACTATTCTAGAAGACCCAAAAGCCTTCCTTGTTCTTCTTCCTGCTAACTCGGCTCTTCTGGCAACCCCAAATCCGAAGAAGACTCAATGCCATGAATGTAAAGGCTTTGGTCACATTGCCAAAAATTGCCACAGGAAATTGGTTTATAGGTATTGCAAATAGTCCAGTCATCTTATTGATGACTGTCACAGCCTACAGCGACGGAATGAGAAACAGCCTAAGAAGCCTCCCTCCAATATGCCCAAACAGAACACTCCAGCTGCATTTCAGGCTCAAGCACCCTCATCAGATACAGGAAGCACTTCCTCAAGGGCTATCTCCATGACTCCTGCTCAAATTCAATAATTGATCCAAAACACAGTTACCTCTGCATATGCGGCTATGGGCTTTTCTGGTGGTCGGTATTAAACTCATTCTTCTACAGCTTTTCATGCATTCCATTCTTCTGCATCTCTTTCTCCTCCTATCACCCCATCCACATGGTTTTTAGATTCAAGAAGCTCAAACCACATGACATCTATAGAACAAAGCTTTATAGATTCCCACCCTTATCTTGGAAAAGAGAAAATAACCGCTGGTAATGGTGATCAACTACTCATTTTTGGAGTTGGTACCATTATTTTATCTAGTGTCTCTGGCCAGTCCATCACCCTTCCCAATGTTTACTTTGTTCCTAAATTATCAGCCAATTTACTTTCTGTAAGACAAGTTATTGATGATAGTTATCTTGTTCACTTTTCCTCTAGTTGTGTTATACATGGGCGCCAAATTGGGAAGGTGATCGTGACGGGCAGTAAACATTGACACTTGTTTTTGCTGAACATTGGACATCGGACATCATTCTTTCTTTGCTTCTTCTTCTAATAATTTCAATAAATTATGGACTGTTTGGTATAAACATCTTGGTTATGTGAACAATGCCCATTTGCTTTCTTTATTTAAGATTGGTTGTTTGGATTCTAATGTTGATAATAAAATGATGTCTTCTTTGTCTTAATCAAAGTGTGAAACTTGTTGCTTAAGTAAGAGTCACATTTTGCCTTTTTCTGTTCATAATTCTCGTGCATTGGCATCATTTGACATTATTTATTCTGATGTTTGGGGAATCGCTTCTACCTTGAGTAGGACGGGATTTCAATATTATGTGACTTTTAGGACGGGATTTCAATATTATGTGACTTTTATCGATGACCATTCTCATTATACTTGGATTTACTTTATGAGCTTGAAAATGAAGTCTTCTCCATTTTTCAAAAATTTTCTAACATGGTCCAAACCCAATTTCAGAAAGCTTTCAAGATTCTTAGATCAAATTTCGGTGGAGTATACATGTCTCATGATTTCTCTGCCTTCCTTTCTGATAAAGGCATTCTTTACCAAAAATCTTGTCCGCATGTCCCTCAACAAAATGGAATTGTGGAAAGAAAAAATAGACATTTTCTTAAAACTATTCGCACTCTCTTGATTGCATCCTTAGTCCCTCTCAAATTTTGATATGATGTTGCACAGACTGCTGTGTATCTTATCAATCGTTTTCCTAACACTGTTCTAGAAAAGACTGCTCCTTAAGGAGTACTCTTTGGTCATACCCTTTCATACTCTCACTTATGTGTTTTTTGTTGCTTGTGTTTTGTTCATCTTCCTCCTACTAAGCGCACTAAGTTATCACCACAAGTTGCCAAATACATTTTTCTTGGCTACAGTAATGAATACAAAGGTTTTTTTGTGTTATGATCAATTCGAAGAACGCATATGAATATCTCATAATGTAATCTTCTTGGAACAAATTCCTTTCTCTTCCTTACGCTTGGATCATCTTTCCATTGCTGTGTCCTACTTGCCAAAATTCTAGGAGTCTGCCTCTCCATCATCTCTTCCAAAAGTCTATGTTCGGCGAAACACGGTCTCTCCTATGGTGACTCCCTTTCCTGATCATCTCCTAGAGCTGCCTACTGAATCAACAGGTAATGCTGCTCCTTTTGATAGTATCATCTCTCTGCGATGCTCTAGTCGTCCTTTCGTTACCCCTAACCTTTATGGCTTTTCTTCTCTCTTTCCATCTTTAGATAGTTCTCCTATACCCATCTCATATTCACAGGCCTCGAAGATAGCTTACTGGCAGGAATGAAGCTATGAATGAGAAATTACTTGCTCTTGAAGCAAACAAGACATGAGACTTGGTACCGACTCCTAAAAAGGCATCCATGATTGGCAGTAAACGGATCTACTCTGTGAAGGTTAACTTTGATGGGAGTCTTGATCGTTACAAAGCCAGATTAGTTGCGCAGGGTTACAAACAGGAGTATGGAATTGACTGCGAGGAGACATTTGCACCCATGGCTAATATGACCACTGTTCGTACTCTTCTTTGTGTTGCTACACCCCGCAACTTCCCTCTATGGCCAATGGATGTCAAAAATGCTTTTCTTCATGATGATTTGAAAGAGACTATCTACTTAAAACCTCCTCCGGATATGCTTGTCCTCCTCAGCATGTTTGCAAGTTACGGAAATCTCTTTATGGCTTTAAGCAGGCTCCCAGGGCTTGGTTCGATAAATTCCGAGCAGCAATTCTTCAAACTGGATTTCGTCAGTCATTCTGATAATTCACTATTTCTTAGATTGATACCGAAGGGCTACACATTCCTTTTGATCAATGTTAATGATATAATTATCAGTAGCAATGATATTACGGGCATTACAGATCTCAAACACCATCTTACTCACCACTTTAGAATGAAGGATCTTTGTCCTTTCACTTACTTTATGGGGCTTGAGTTTTTGCATAGCAAATCTGGCATTTGGGTCCATCAGCATAAATATGCTACCAATTTGATCACTTCGGCCCAACTTGATGATGCTCACACCTTTGATACGCCTACAGAATTGAACAACAAACTCAGTACTGATGATGGACCTCCCCTGGATGATCCCTCTCTCTCTTTCGGTGCATAGTTGATTACAACACCAAAAATAGCAAATTGGAACGGGCTAAGACCGTTCCTATATAAAACAGGAACGGTTTTAAACCGTTTCAAATAATGGCGTTTCTGGAACGGTTTTAAACCGTTCCAATCTTCATGAAACCGTTCCAAATTTTAAAAACTGGAAGGGTTCAAAACCGTTCCAAATCTTTTACGTATAACACTGGTTTTAAAAGCCGTTCCAAAACCATTCCAATTTTTTATATTGGAACGGTTTTCTAAGTGTTCCAATACCATTAAGAACGGTTTTGAACTATCCCTAATTTTATTATTATTTTTTTTAAAAATTATTTCGTGGAAATGTTTTTATTTGCCACTAAATGCATTTTAAGAAAAAATCACCATAAATAATTGAAACCCATAAATTGTAGATGCAGATTCATCTTAGACATCATCAAATGGCTCACAAAACACACCAATTTGGAATCAACATATTAGATTGAATAAAAATGTACAATTTATAATATTTCGAAATCCATACATATCCTAGAATTCAAATGATACATATTATAGAACTGCTTATTCTGCTAGTGTCCGCCACGTCCTTTCGCACAAGTATACATATTCTGCTAGTGACCAACTCTCTGTTTGGCTTTGACCCATCTCATGTGTACTCTTCCTTTTCTAGTGAGATTGTAGGATGTTACAGTTGCTGTTCATCAGTTCAACCATACGATTAAGCTCCTTGTTCTCTTTACACAAAGACTGCAACTAAGCTTCTAGAGCTTTCACCTGAACAAAAATTGATAATGATTAATGCATGCTGGTTATAAATTTGTTCAATCAATTCTCAAAAATATTTGGTGGGTTCCAACTATGGGGCTTTCTTCGACCCACCTTGTTCACTTCCACTTGAAACAAACTAATCCTAATTGGAGGGATGCTCGAAGCCATCCAGTGAAGGGTCCGCACCTCTTGGGGGCCCTGCCTCATTCTTATAAGAGAGAGAGGTAATTAGAAAGCAAAGAAAAGGAAAAACACCAATACCTTGAGTTTATCAGAGACATCTTCTATAGTAGCCATAATTGTGGGGTGAATTGCAGATGAGTTGGGTCATTTTTGTTCATATTTTGAACTTATTTTTTCTCTCTATACATCACACAACAATATAAATTCTAGTAATTTTTGTAAACGACAATGCAGTTTTGCTACCATTCAAAAGAACCTAAATTTACATTCACTACAGTATTGGGTTCTCCCATTTGCAATTTAAGTCAACAGAAGAAGAACAAATAAAGGACATCAGAATTGGTCCAGCACATGAAGACTGCTCACCTGTCCACAGCTGAGTATGTTTGATTTTTTCGACTTCTTTGTGGCATTAGTCTCTAATGTAGTTTTAGCACAGAAAATCCTCACCTGCATTACTCCAACAGTTCATCAAAAGAAAGAGGAATTAAAATGCAGAAATACAGGAACACACACATAGGTGTCCACCTACACACACACACAAACAACCACCTAATTCATTGACAGCCAACTGCACATAATCAGATAGTGTAGGTGTAGATTAGTGAGAGCACAAAAGAAACATATGGATAAAATTTAAAACAGAGCATATCATAAAACATGGGGAAAAACACCTACATTTATGTATTCACCTGATAATGAAGCAATCTCAACTCATTGAAGTAATCTCAACTCATAGGAGAAAATAAGACAGCAATCCCTATGATAAGAATCCAATATTAATAACCATTTTATGTTATTCGAGAATATGTCTCACCTTCATGAGCTACTTACCGAAATGCATGCAGTCCCCTCATCTAACAGAATACCCAATTTGAAAGTTAAAGCAAAATACAGAAAAGTACAAATAGAAGCATCCATATAACATGTAGAGATATGATGGTCTGTAAACAAAGAGAACAGCACCAATTCATGATAATAATTGTAAAGACAATTTAGAATTCTATATGACAGAAATTCATATACTTTCCAAACAGTATCTTAATTACATAAATGAAATAAAATCCCAAAAAAAAATTCATCACAGTGTCTACATCCCATTACAAACATCACAACAACATAAGATTTATCCTGCTTCATCACATCCCAATCAACTGTCTCATTCCATACATACTTTTCAAAATGAAACCTGCATATTCAAATCCTATGGACATCGCGTTCCAGACCAAAAATTAACCTACTATCTGTACATAGCCATTTCACATCATTTGACATATAGTAATTCAAAACATAACACCCAGTACATTGATCAATCATTCCAAACATCACAATAAAACATTTTAAAATTACATGATTTGTATGCTTTTCAACATTCTTGATCTCTCCAATTATATTTCAAACAAATTAAAATTACAACATCCAACAATAAATCAATTACAAAATTTCCAAATTCTATAAGTTTGTCAAACAAATAAAAAATTCTACATTAAAATTACTATCCATTTGTATTTCGTTACAACATCCCAACACAACTTCCCCAACTTCCCCCCAGGTACATTTAGACTGGCCTACTATAGATGACCATGACAAACATCAGCTCCATCTTCTTCCTCTCAATCTCTTCCTTCACCAGAAAGGCGATAAGAGCTGAATTCACATCTAAGCTTCATTTAGCTTCTACAGGACTCTTCCTTTCCATTTTGCCATCACCACAGCTGCTATATGACTACTTTTAAATATTATCACAGAGTATCCAAGGGAATTTGATAACTTTTCAATTATGATTATTTGAAGATTTCTCAATTCGATCTAAGGCGACCGCCCCGGATGATGATAATGTGGGTCTGCCCCTGCATTAAAAGATCCTCTTATCTTCATCATCTTCCAACTTGACCAGGGAAGGATTCGCTCATCTTCATCTTGCCTCCCACTTCATTCGACAGAATGTGCAAATTTCTGTTGGCATCTCCAAAGAGGTGCTATCCACAGCATGAGATAAAATCATTGAACTTAAGCCATCCAAGACACATTGAACTTAAGCCATGCAAGACTAGCTAGTATTTATTACATGAACATATTGCCCTTCAAAATATAATACTCAAACATGTATAGAAACCGTATTCCTTGAGTCTAACCTCAACAATCAATTGCAAACTTAAAATAACAAGAAGGAGATCATGATAGGCACAAATACAAACACAAATATTAAATGCAGATGATTGTTGTGCTTGATAGAACATTTGCTCAACACACAATAAAAATTACCAAAATGGAAAAAAAAAAAAACATGAATTGATTGCAACGTAAGCTATATGATTGTGGTTAAACAGCCCAACTCTCACTATTGCAACATTCAGATTGTGGGTTCATGTTACCACTAAAAGGATACAAATTAATTAAAAATGTAATAAGTGTTCTCATTTTTGTTATTGCCAAAGAACTACAAGAATCTGATGCAAACATTCAATATGTAGAATTTGGATGTTAGATAAGCCAAAAAGAAAAAGAAAAAAATTGGATGTCAGATCCCAAATGAGTATTCAGGAATTTTAGCAATTTAAAATGTCCAAAAAAAGGATGGTCACCCAATAAGCATAATACTATTTCATAATTTGGTAATAAGTTGTTAGATTGGTAACATTAACATGATAACATGGCTATTATCCAAAAAAAGAAAAAAAATGAAAACAGGGCATGTTTGGCAACGGCAGCATGTGATCAGGACTGGGTTTGGGCAAGAAAGAGGATCGGGGTTTGGGCAACATAGAGATTGGGGTTGGGTAGAAATGGGTGACATGGAAATTAGGTTCGGTTTGGGCGGAAATGGAACTAGGTTTGGGGGAGGAAGGGAGAGAGAAGGGCAGGCTGGGTTTGATACAGGGTGAGAGAAAATGGGGTTGAGTTTCATGTTGGGGCTGGTCTTGGAGAGAGAGAGAGCTCTACTACTGGAAACCAGGGTTTAGGCGAGAGGGAGGAGAGAGATCTCATTGAGATGGAGAGAACTTGCCAAGGTGTCTCAAGCCGATTAAGGAGGAGATGACAACGCTCGAAGGGAGGGTCGTCGTCGGATTTCTTGAGAGAGCCTTTGAGGGCGCTAGAGGAGTAGCACGCAATGAGAATGGAGGGAACGGGATTGAAAGGGGGGGAATGTTTTAGGTTCTTATCTCAAGAGGGTTTTTTTCATCAGTGGCCCACTTTTTTAAGATTACGAACGGTTCTCTTCGCTCAAACGGTGGGAAACCGTTTTTAATCTGAAACGGCTCCCAACCGCTTTGATCTATCGTTCCAAATCACCGTTTTTGGCGTAGTGATAGTTTGCTTTACTTAACAATGACTAGGCCTGATATTCTCATGCAGTTCATATGGTTAGCCAGTTTGTAAGCAATCCTCAGAAACCTCATCTTGTTGCTGCCTTGCGTATACTCCGCTACGTTAAAAGCACTCTTAACCATGGTTTCTCCTACCCTTCTGATACTTCTCTGCGCTTATCAGCATATGCAGATGCTGACTGGGCTGGTTGCCCAGACTCTCAACGTTCTACCACTGGCTGGAGTATGTTTCTTGGATAATCACTGATTTCGTGGAAGTGCAAGAAGCAGACCACTGTTTCCATGGTTAGGACTTTTGTTTGTTTACTTATGTTGAGGGGCTTGGAGTTTTCTTGATTCCAAGTTTATCCTACCCTGGGAAGAAATTAAATCTGTTTTTTTGTGTTTGAGAGATTTGAGGATGATATGCCTTCTTTAACTCTAAAAGCTGCTACGAATACACCTTGGTTCATAGGCAAACTAACCCATTAATTTCATTTTGGGTGGAGAAAGACATGTCTATAAGCTTATGCCATTTCCAATTTCCAACGCTGCCCCAAATGCTATAGTGCCAAAATATGTGAACAATTTGCAAATTGGAGTACAACTAGATGCACCGTTAACTTTTAGGAAATGCGAAGTATAAATGTTTGAGTATGTGATAATTAAAATTTTAGTATTGGTGTAGGAAGGCAAACCGAAGAAAACACACAATGTTTCCAGTAAATGGATTCTTGTGGAGTGCCTTTTTTACTCATCTTTATGCCCTGTTTCCTATATGCACCCACCTATTTTGCTGAGCACGCCCACATTCCTTCCTCAACAGTGATTTTTTTTTTTAAGGTGGGTGTGCTCAGCAAAATAGGGGGTGCATATAAAATTTCCCTTAAGTTAAATATAAATGGATAAGTTTCAAATAAAAAATGATATTAAAATTCTTCTTATTTCTTTCCTAAAAGCTATCATATCATGCTATGTTAGCATGATACCACAGTAATTGCGAAGATACTGTAACAAAAAAAGAATGAGAAACATGATCATGAGGCCACAAGCATGGCACAACCACACAAGGGTACTCCACACCACAGGCTCCAATCAGCTCAACTGGGACCAACCTGAGAATTATGTGGGTCCCATTTGTAAAGAGAAAATATGTGTGACCCACTATCCCCGGAAATGGAAACCAGTCCAATACGTCTACAAAGCAGCCACGGAAACGACCGACCAGACAGTACTTGTAAATTGTAACCATGAACAAACAAAACCTGCTTACCCAAAACCGAGCTGATAATCAAAAGCAGCAAAAAAACCAGTTAAAGGAATCCTACAAACATCAATAACATAGCACAAACACCAATATGCAGATCGTAAAACTTAAACACCCGGATAACCCACCTCCCTTCACAACTGAAATGCCCAAACCACACCGTTAAATCTTCTGCTTAATGCCCAAGCAAGCAAGTTCCGACCGTCCGATTGAAAACCCAACAACAACACTCAAAGAAGAATCTTATCAAACAACTGGTGTGCATAACAATCTTAACAGACAAGCACCCATATTTCAATCCAATCCAACAAACAAAACAAGACCCAAGAGAGACCCAAAAGAAAACTACTTTTCCCCCTAATTTCAAGGCTTCCTATCAGGAGAAGAAAAACAAAACAAAACAAGAACACCCAAGTGTCTGAATCTCTTATCTTTTCCAAAAACAAAAAACAACAAAGGAAGAAACAAATCACATATGATCTCCATCATCCAAAAGTTCACAGTTACACCGGTAAAAATGGTGCTTTCAAACCAATATTGTGCCCATGCTTGTCTATTCAGAAGATGCATTGATCCCCTGTTTTATCATCAAAGAAATCCCTCCTTTTCTTGTTATCAAAAAATTTAACAGTAAACTTCAATCCAACCCATCAGCAGCAAAGCACTCATACCTACCAGGCTATACTTTCAATCATGGTCATCGTCATCAACAAACCAACATTTGTCTGAAATCAGTTGATGGATTCTACTTCTTCACTTATCTTTATTAGGCAAGAATTATTGGTCTTGCTAAATAAAATGTAAATTCTTTTTTTGAACAAAAGATGAGATTTCATTAACAGAAGAAAAAAAAATTAAACCTACATAAGATAAAAGGCAGCAGAACCCACTACCCAACTATGCAAAACCCGTCACTCAATCACAGGAAACGAGAAGTCTATTGGATTGCATTGCTGTATATATATAGCATAAAAAATTCTACCTCCATATTTGCAGGGTACAGAAACAGCTGACTGATTGCTAACCAACCTACTTCCTTGAGATCCAAGTATAATAACTTTGATGGAAGTCGCATTATGTTAAAGTAGATGTGGAATAACGTTGGGTTGGAGTGAACCAAAATACCATCAACCAAGAAACAAAAAACTTCTTTTAATATATAAAAAAACATTGAAACAGGGTGACTTCAACATTCAAATTCGTATATGCTCAACCCATCTGAAAAATAAAATAAAAAACCAGATAATCTGATTCAATCCAACATCAAAATCAAGAAGTTGCAGAAATTCCCAATCCAACGTAATCTGATATAATCCAAAATAATTAAAAAATCACTACAACAGTTTACACATTTAGCAGACAGAGAGGAAACAGAGAGATGGGGAACGAGGGAGAGAGAGAACAGAGAAGAAAGAGAGAGGAGAGAGATGGTGCACGGTGTGTGCTGAGTGCAGGAAGAGTGAGGAGTGTACCTGGTGCAGGGGAGGCGTCTGGCAGCGCGAGGAGGAAGATGAAGGCTCTGCGGGCATCCGGGGGATGCTGCGTGCGCTTGGCAGTGCTGCTGGAAGAGGTTTGGAGAGGGAGGGCGATGGGAGAGATGGAAACTGGGGGCAGAGAGAGTCCGAGCAGAGGCAACGATGAGAGAGAGTTTTCGAGCGACTGTTTCGGGCAGAGACAGAGAGAGAGTGAGAGAGAGAGAGCAGAGGGAGCAAGAGAGAGAAAAAGCAGTGAGAGTAAGAGAGAGAAAGAGCAGATCGAGAGAGAGAAAGAAAGAGCAGATCGAGAGAGCGAGAGAACAGAGAGATTGAGCGAGAGAGCACAAAGATCGAGCGAGAGAGAGAGCAAAATAGCAGAGAGAGAGACAGAGCAGAGAGAGAAAAAAGGGTTTTCGGAGGCGGGAGAGTGAAAGAAATGAGTGAGGAGAGGGAAAAAGGGTTTTGGGAGGCGGGAGAGGGAAATAAATCTTTACCGACGTTTTATATTAAACGTCGGTGATACATTTTCCGACGCTTATTTTCATCGATAAAACTTTTTATCGTCGGTAAATGCCTCTGATTTTTAATTTTAATAAAAATAATATTTAACCTTTACCGACGTTTAAAAAAAGGTCGCTAAAAGTTCATTTTAATATTTATTATGCACTTGATGATAAAATTGACATTTGCCGATGGTTTAATTTCGTCGGCAAAAGAAAAAAGAAATATAAATAAAAAAATAAAATACTTTTGCCGACATTTTTTTTCGTCGGTAAAAGAAAAAAATAAAATACTTTTACCGACATTTTTTTCGTCGGTAAAATGAAAAAGAAAAATAAATAAAAAAATAAAAATGCTTTTTCCGACGTTTGTGTTCGTCGGTAAAATGAAAAGGAAAAATAAATAAGAAATATATATAAAAATTTACCGACGTTTTGTTTTCGTCGGCAAAATAAAAAAGAAAAATAAATAAAAAAAAAGACTTTGACCGACGCCTTTTATCGTCGGTAAAAATAAGAAAACGTCGCTAAAGTCAATTTTACCGACGTTTTCTAATTCGTCGGTAATAATCTATGATTTCTACATTTCTAACAAATGATTCTATTTCCAAGAGCCACAATTGCCGACGTTTCGTGGTAAAACGTCGGTGAATACACATTTTACCCACGTTTTTGTAGAACGTCGGTAAAAGTCCAAATTTTTACCGACGTTTTATAAAATCGTCGGCAAAGGCTACTTTTACCGACGTTTTAGAAAAGCGTCGCCAAAAAACGTCGCTAAAAGTACAAGTTGTTGTAGTGCTATGAAGCCAAATATCGGGCAATGTCATCCACTAGTGTTAAAATCATCTGGTTACGCCGTCTCCTTTGTGAATTGGGGGTTCTTGTTTGTAACTCTACACCTCTTCATGGGGACAATACCAGTGCTACCAAAATTGCCAACAATCCGGTCTTTCATGAACAGATAAGACACATTGAGAATGATTGTCACTTCATCCGGCAGGATGTTGTCACTGAGAAGATAACCTGCCTCTTGTCTCTACTTATGACAAGTTGGAAAATATCTTCACAAAAGCACTTTCCAAACCGCGCCATCATGATCTCACCAACAAATTGTTGTTTTCTGTATTACTACATCAATTTGAGGGGGAGTGTAAAAGATAGTGCGGCTTAGGCCCACTTAGGTCCAACCCAGCCCATAAAGGCCCATATATAGCTGTCTATAAAATCCCACGTATGGGATTCAATTTGTAATTATGTTGCTGATTTGTCTCATATTACTTCCTTGTATAGACTAGGAGATTGATTTATTTATGATTCTAATTATATTGATTGGTATGTTTAGAGCCCTTGATTAGGGTATAATGATATTATAAATAGACATACGATCCTTTGTTAAGGTATCGGTTTTTCTCCAACTGTCGTCTCCTTCTTTCTTCTCTCATTACATACTATAACACCTGTAACTTCTAGAGCAGCAAAATACATTATCCTTGGCGTCTGAAACATCTTTTAGGAATGGAATTGACTGACATGAACTTGGAGATGTTGGAGAATGGAATAGAGATAAACAAGAGCATTGATGCTTTCCAAAGTATTTTAGAAGTTGTCTACAAACAAATCAACAATCTGGTCATTTTTTCAAAAACACTGCTTTATGAAAGGCAGTGGGAATCGGAGTTTCGAGATGAAGTTGATGGAATAGTGTTCTAGAGCCCTATTGGGTGCCTCAAGGAGGAGCTTGAAGAGAAGTCACATGAACAAAGAGATCATTACTTAGGCTGGACCTTTGCTATTTGCCATTGATTGGCTTGGTTTTAGAGATTTATTAGACTTAATTCATTGATGTCACTCTTGTATGTTTTCTATTGATTGAAGTAAATCATGATGGAATAAAAATAAAAAAACTTGTTTGAATTTGAATTAGATATGATGAATTGAGAAAAATATGGAGAGGTGTAGTAACCCACATCAAAGCCAATGCCTCTATTTATTTTTTCTTGTGTATTTTTTCTGAAAAGGAGAGCTCTCGGTGATGACGTGGCAAAACAAATTATATAGCTTTAATACATATAATTGGTTAGGTGTTAGAAATTACATCTGCAATAGTACTTCGCTGAACAATGACAATTTCAACAAAACCAGGTGTTTTTAAATTGAAACTTATGGGATCATCTAACATCTATTGTGAAAATCATTATATATTTTATGTCTACCATCCTTGGAGTAAGGCAGTGGGGTCAAAAGTTTATGAGGCATGTCATTAACATGGGCTTGTTGAAAATGCCTTAATAAGGACTATTTATATATCCAAGGATACTATTAGGATTAATCATGTTAGTTAATTTTATTTAGATGATCTCGTCTTTCTCTTGCTTTTTTTAATGTTTTCATAAGTTGGGTATTGGTTAGGAGTGATACTTTAAACCTAGAGACCCAAAGATTGATTGTTGGGGATGTGGTTGACACTAAGGTCCCAACACCACTCAATTGAAGTAAGATTTGAAGAATATGACATTATTGTAAGTTACTATATACCAACTCAAAAGCTTAAGCTGATAGGTGGAAGGCCCGAACAGGTTTATGAAGCCTTATCCAACTCAAGACTTGGGCTCCCAACATTCCCCTCACGTGCAGGCCCAACAAATTTCATGGACGGATCTGCCACATGGGCTACACAACAACGATGGGATCGGAACCCGCTCTAATACCATGTAAGATACCATATACCAACCCAAAAGCTTAAGCTGATAGGTGGAAGGCCCGATTAGGTATATGAAGCCCTGTCCAACTCAGTACTTGGGCGATGTGGGATGTGGGACTTCTTAACAATTATAATGTAACCAATAAATAAGATAGTCATGTTATTTATGAAAAAAAAGTTTTACCTCAGTTAAAAACTTGGTTAAATGAAATTGATGATGAGTGTTATAGATGGAGAAAAAAAATAGAAGAAATCATGTTATTATAATCATATGTAACTTCTTTGTTGGTATTTTTACTTAATCAGTATGTATGAGAAGTTAGCATGAAATATTATTAATTAGCAAATAGCTAAAGTAATATTGGAGCTGCCCTAGGGTTTTGGGGATGACGTCGGTAATGCCGTTACCGGAGAGGTAGAGGAAGGTGAGGTTTTGCAATCTCCCGAGGCTCACTAGAATGGACCCGAAGACGGAGGCGGACCAGAGATCGAGCACCCGGCTCGATGACAAAGGGTAGGGATCAAGCGGTAGGGAGAGAGAGCATAGAGAGGGAGGGAAGGAGGGAGGCAGAGGTGGTGGGTGTGGGCAGAGGTGGTGGTGGGGAAGGGGAGTGGGGGTGGTGGAAGGGAAGGAGGTGGGGATATTTTGGGGATTTAAAAAAATTCCACGTGTGTGGAAGGTAAAAACCCTAGTATATTTAGAAGCCCTAGTCGCGGGATGTCCTAATTTGAAAAGGAACCGGAAAACTTAAAGACATCTTCTTATCCCTATTTGAAATCTGGTAAAAAGTTAAGCCCTATTTTGAAATTTCCCCAATTTAAAATCTAAATCACTAAAAACTACCGCCACTCTCTCTTCTTTCACTGAGTAAAACCCTACTCCAATCAGACTGATAACAAATAGCACACATGATTGACCCCTTCCTTTTCTTCGTTCATTCAAACGAATTAACTCTGATTGGAGTAAAATTATACTCAAGGTTGGGACAATGTTTTCTTATGGCTTGAATTTTCTAAGAGATACCCCACTCATAAATTTATAACAACATGCCATTTGATCATCACCTGGAGCATGAAAAAAGCCAAAAGCCCTCAAATGGTTCTATTTTTCCATCAAAAGAATAATCTTAAGATCTCACATGTACTAACACATGACCAATCACATAATTGGCCAACCAAATTAACAAACTTTAAGAAGACAGAAGGTGGACATAGACAAACAAACCTCCATCTACTTCTCCAGAAGAGACTTTGCTATCCTTGTAAGATTCTCTTCAGTAAATCCAAACTTCCTGAATGTATCCAAATAAGCCCCACTAGCCCCAAAGTCTCTAACCCCATGCACCACGCCGTCCTCCCCAACATACTCTCTCCAACCAAGAGGAGAGCCCGCCTCCACACTCACACGCTTGCGCACGCTGCGAGGCAAAACATGCTCCTTGTACTCACATGGCTGTGCATCAAAGAGCTGCCAACACACAAGTGACACCACCCTCACTCTCCGACCTTCTGACCTGAGCTGCTCCGCACTTCCTTCACAAAGACACAACTCGGACCCGGTGCCGATCAATATGATTTCAGGCAAACTGTCACCTGAATTGTCGCTTACGATATATCCTCCTTTCATAACTCCCTCCACAGATGTACCTGTTGAAAATTGAGGGACTACCTCTTGTCAAATCTCCGTGGTAATTTCATTAAAAATAGTCAATGGATACTAATGAGAATATAATACTTGAACTAGGAACTAATCACACCCATAATAGCAAACCTAATCACACATAACAATAGATAAACCTTAATCGCATCATAACTCTAGCCTAAAATAACACAAACCTAATCTAATATCAACTTAAAATTAACTCATTTCTCCGAACATATCCAACATTATCTAGAATAATCTCTATTAGTACCTTCCATATGGGCTGCCACTTTTTGCCTAGACAAGGCAATCACACTAGGTGTGTTCCTGTTTCCAACTGCCACCATGTAAGCACCCGCCGTTTCATTGCCGTCAGCAGGCCGGAAGACAAGCAACCGTGGCACTGCTCGAAGGCCTGCAAGATGCTCAACAGGCTGGTGGGTGGGTCCATCCTCCCCAAGACCAATTGAGTCATGTGTCAAAATATAGATGACTCCAGCATGGCTCAATGCAGATAGTCGTATCGCATTCTTCATGTAATCAGAGAAAGTGAGGAATGTTGCAGCGAATGGTATCAACCCGCTTCCATGCAGAGCAATGCCATTTGAGATGCCAGCCATTGCATGTTCACGCACCCCATATCGAACATTGCAGCCCCAAGGTGAATTGGGTTGACGGAAATCTTCGAAATCATGGAGATGGACTTTGTTTGATGATGCAAGATCTGCGCTTCCACCGATCAATCCTGGAATGACTTCTGCAAGTCGATTCAAGCACTTCTCTGAGTAACCACGTGTGGCATCAACTGGATCAGATTTACTCCATCTCTGTTTCATGGAATGTAACTATGTAAGTTACAATGAGATACTATGAAAATGGGCTAGGATCTCAGGCCCTTCACTCTGTTTTGGCCTGTGTGTGCATGCATGTGTTTAAAATGTCTGCATATGAAAAGAGTTCTATCGTTTTCTCTTCTTTTTTCTTTTTAATTCTCTTTTTTTGTGAATTAAGGATATGCCTAAAGTCTGGATTCGGGTTTCAATGGGAAGCCTCAAAACATGCCTATTTTCCAAATAGGTGGACTCTTATATGAGGCATGAGCTCTTGGGTCTGTGATGCAGTCAAGCATTGAGCCTGACCCGTTGGTAGTCCAAGAAGGGGCACATCTGAGTGAAACAAAATGTTCATCTGATTGGACAAACCATAGCACCGATGCCTCATATCAGTATAACTGCCACTGAACAATCCCATTTACCAATCATTTGATTGTGGATTTTACATACTTGAGTGTCAGCTATTCTTCTTCTTTTCTTCCTTACCATCCATTTGTGTTTGATGGGTGTCAACTTTATGGCATCACCCACATATCAGATGAACAATCCAGACCATCGGAATAATACAAATCCTATTTTTGTGAAGTGCTTGACCAGTATATAGTGAACAAAATATGGATTATGGACTGAAAAGAGGTGAGGAGATTGGTGATCACCGGAAGAGAGTTATCCCATCCTAGAGGCAGTCCTCCATTAAGAAGAATCTTGAACTCTTCAGCATCTTTAGGATACTTTCTTTGGAAATATCGCAGCGTCGAGTTCCAATCCTTTTCTAGGTTTGCTCCGAATTCTGCTTGGATCTCCATTTCCCTGCATTAGTATTAAGAAATAGAGAACACACTATTATTGATGCAATATTGATACATTGCTTATTTTGTATCCGGGTATAATTTGTGGACAGTGCTGAGAAACGAAACATCTTGTCAGTGGCCACAATGGAAGGCCCATAGTTCAAAACAGCACAACACAGAGAAAATCAATAACAAAGACTTAAAACAATCCCTCACTTGTAAACTGTACGAACCACATGAAAGGGCTCTCTATCCTCCCATTTAACTTTCGCTCTCATCTGCTTCACATCATCATCACTGAAGGTGCCATGATGAGCTTTCGATGTTCCTTCCTTTTCTGATAGCTTCCCAATTATAGTTTTCACCTGAAAAAAATTTCAATCCATGATATCAAAGGTTCAAGACTGATGACATGGTTAAAAAAAAAAATCAAGTTTCGATTAGTGCTCCTAGCACATTTGGAAGGTGCTCAGTGTTGTAGGTTGCAACCACGAGATGTCAGGTTTGAGCCATGTTTTTATTTTTTATTTTTTTGGGGGCTGAGTTGGGCTACTGGTCAAGAGTGATGCTCTAAACTTGGAGACACAAGGATCCATCCCTGGGCATGTGAAAGGTGCCAACACCATTCAACTATGAGTTGCTGAAAAGCAAAATGTATAGAAAGGGAGAGAGGCTACACAGGCATAGAAAGCCCCAAAAAGAAGGCTAAAGAGCCCCCCAAAAGAATATACAAGCCCAACAACCAGGCCCTATGAATGATCCACAAAAAATATACCAAATGAGAACAGAGAAAACAGAGCATGAAAAGGCCATCATACAAAAGAATATTCCAAAAGCCGACTGGAAAAGAACAGGGCTAAAAAAAACCGAAGGTCACTATACAGAAAAACCTCTCTTAATGAGATATTATATCCAGAGCTTGGGAAAGAAGCTCCAGAGTCCTGCTGGAGGAGGGCTAGTTGATATTCTTTGCATGAGGTATGCAAAGAATATCAACTTTACAATGCCGAAAAACAATTTTGCATATTAGGACCTGTTTCCACCTGCTGAGTGAGGACAAGTGTCCTGAAGCCTCAAGCAAGTAGGCCATTTCGTGATTCAAAAATTTGATGATTAGCTCTATTATATGGGTTGACAATGGACAGAAACTGAAACAGAATGAGAAGTCATTGCCATCTAAAAATGGGTCACTCTACTATCTGAACATGGATGATTCCCATAATTATTTTGACTTTTCATACCTTGATAAATGTTGGCCTCTCAGTCTCATTAAAAGCAGAAGAAAGTGCCTTTTTGAATGATCCCATGTCATCATGTATGTTATCGACAGTGATGGAATTCCAACCAAGAGCACTAAAGCGTGCCGAAATGTCTTCAGAAAATGAAAGAAAAGTATCTCCATCAATAGTGTTATGGTTATCATCATAGATCAGTATGAGCTTGTTGAGCTTCCAATGTCCAGCCAATGACGCAGCTTCATTAGATATTCCTTCCATTGCACATCCATCACCCATTATGCAAAATCTGCAAGGAATCCCCAAGTACAATAAATGATAACTCCTTCATACTCCATGTCTGATCAGTGATCACAGATAGGGTAGACAAGATAGAATGCTGATGATAATGGAGATGTATGCCCAAGCCTAACCCAGAGATTAAGAGGATCAAACTGAACCATGAGTTAGCAAATCATCTGGGTCTGCTTGGTGGGTCAAAGTGAAACTAGTGAGATTTAGTATGGTCAGCTCACATCGGATCAGCTCGACAGGTTGGATGGCGGTATTAATTCAACCCAAACCAGACCTTTCAGTAATATGATTGGAGATGTCAACCGAACCCCACCTAAAGTAATAAGGGTAGACAAGAACACAATCATATTAGGGTTTGGCTGGTGCACTAGGTATGAATTGCCGCCCTTAATTATCAGAGCATTTAAATGATTCACAATTAATTGCCACCCTTAAGTTGGGTTTTACTACTTTGGCACAACTATAAACTATCACAATAGTTGGGATACTTTTTTTTTTTTTACAACCAAGATCAGTTTCAGTAAGAAGATTAATCACTATTTGGAACAGAAATGGCAGAGAACCAATAGCACAGAATGGCAACATAGTATGATATAGGACACCCTAACATCGCCTAAGTTATCTGAAACATTAAAATTTCGAAGATTGCGAATGAAAACGTACGTTCGATGATCAATGATGACCGCATCAGGTTTATTAAAACGTGCAGCAAGGTGAGCTTCTGCTAATGCAAGACCAACAGCATTTGCAACACCTTGTCCAAGTGGACCTGGCAAGATAAACTCAATTAACCAGCAAACACTTGCAGATAGATTTTTATTGAAAAAATTCTTGGTAATGATTTAATAATTATAAATGTATGTACCAGTTGTGACTTCAACACCAGCAGTCACTACATTTTCTGGGTGACCGGGTGTCCTGCTCCCTAGCTTACATAAGTGTTTCAAGTCTTCAATCTGAATAAAACAACATCATTAATCAAAGTAGATGAGAAAAAGTTCAATCATCGGAAGGATTAAAGAAATGCTTGGAACATAAATTCTCATGTAGCTTGGAAATTAGGCCTCCAGTACATTCAGAAGAGATTACAGATCCTTTATTAAACCAGGAATGTGTTTGGCTTTGGCTTAATTATAGCAGACATTCATTTCATGGGCCCACACAAGCTGGCTGAGATGCTAAAATAACCAATGGATTGGCGAATTATATGCAAGCTATGGAATAGAGTCAACTTGACAACTAAGGTAGTTTACTGGGACAGTTGTCTTAATATTTTAAATATAACCAGGCCCACATTCAGGTCTGAGTAATACTTACTCCAAGATAAGTTCTCAAAATCAACATGTAATGAATATGAGTTTAATCCATCAGAATGTATCCCTCCCATTGAGCACAACTCAGCATTATATAAAATAGGGGATAGTTTTCAGAAATTCCAACCTCTATATAATAATTTTCACACACCATTGATAAATTGTATCATTTGAAGATCAAACATATAATACTTTTTCCTTAAATTCCTTCCATCATTTCATCCTAACAACATATAAAATCCCACTCATGATTTATACATTAATGACTAGAGCTCTTCATGGGCTGTACCATCCAGGAATGGCCCATATCAGGATGGATTGGGCTGTACTTTTAGGCCCATGGGCTGGGGCAAGTTGCATTTTCTAACCTAATTAATATCTAAATAGGCTGGACCTACAACTAATAAGCTCAAAATAGGTTCAACAGGCTAAACCCAACATATTCAACACAAAGGACATCAAATTCTGCAAGTTTTGGTAGGCCATGTTTTAAATTTCAGAATTCCAGATGGGTGAAACTTGGCTATGGTCATTTGAACAGTTAAGATGGAGATTCAGCTACTTCTATATAATTATTCCGTTCTTCAGTCCTCTAACATACCTAAGGGCTAAGATTATATTTAACAAATTTACATTGGAATTCACAAACAGAAATCTAAAGATCGAACAAAAATAAGCACTTCATGGAAAACAAAGGAATTGGATTCACCTGAACCGACTCAAAACCAGCAAGGTGCATACATACATACTGAAGAAGACACCCATGGCCAGCACTTAGAACAAACCGATCCCGATTAAACCACTTGGGGTTTCTGGGGTTGTATCGCATCGCATGGCGATACAGAACATAACCCACTTCAGCCATCCCAAGTGCCATTCCAGGGTGGCCGGCCTTGGCATGGTTGACACTGTCGACGATGAGCATGCGGAAATTGTCAACCCCTCTACGATCGACCAGGTCCTGAAATAACTCGTCCTGTTGGATGATTTCATCTGGTGATTCGGACCCAGATGCTGATTTTATCTCAGGTAGCCATGAAAGTTTGTAGTCTTTGGAGAGATGGGTGGGGGTTGTGAGCGAGGTGGTGGTGCTTTTGAGTTGGCAGGTTGGGAAGCGTTTTGAGAGCCTGGTGTGGTTCTGTTGGGGAAGTAGTGAAGGTGGTGGGGTGTTGGAGAGCAGATAGGAGATTGTCATGGATGTTGTGTGTGGGGGAGAGAGAGAGAGAGGAGAAGAAGAAGAAGAAGAAGTGGTACGTGTCAAGATGTTCAAACAGGTGGAAGTAACAAAACTTTGCGACGTGGTGAAGGTTTATTCAAACTGGTGGGAATCAAAGTGTTGACTGAACTACGTGAAATGGAACATGTTATGAGGGTTAGATATGGTTGTGAGCCCATGTTGGGTTGGATCATGGTCTTCAAAACTCGACCCTTCCTCTCCCGAGTCCACCAACACAAAACCCAGACAAAATTGCATTAAAATATTAAATTCTGTGATGGCTGAGTCACAGGATGATCATCAGTCATCACAGATATATGATTTGAAATCACAAGAATTTTTTGTTGGCCCATGAATCGAAGGCTGCGATCATTCAAATTTGTTTACAATCATGCGAGGTCTTCTTATCTACCTGTCTACCAATACCATAAATAGTGGTGGGGTACCTTTTGTTGGTGCAGCCAGTGATCATGATCAATGGTTGAGAAGAGCTCGCATGCAAAATTTAAATACCACCCTTGCTAGTCCGGGGCTGATCACCTAGGTATTGCCATGCGGATGCGACTAAACCCGTGAGATTCGGGAATTTCTTTAAAAATTCGATTTTTATTATTTAACCACTTAATTTGATCATTGCACGCACCATCCAAATAAAAATTTTGGATCCACCATTACTTGCTACCCCTGGGCCAAAGTCCATTGAACTTATTGGATACGATAAATTGGGCCAAAACCAGAAAAAGGAGAGTGGGATTGGAAGTTGTTTCTTTTTGTATGGTTTGAAGGTTAGTCAAGGGAGGTTGAGGCTGTTTTGAGGTTGTAGGAAAATACAGGCACTTTTTTGTTAAAAAAAATCTCTATATATAATTTTGGGCCTAATGGCTTAGGGACAGAACAAGCCCACGGGCTAAAAAGTCCGGTTTGTATATCCAAATCAAATGGGGTTTTTACTAAGGGAGGCCAGGGCTTGGCCCATTTGGCTACTAAGCAATATCAGTTCCATGCTTGGTGATAGGCGCAAAATTCAAAAGGTTATCTATTTCCAGTTCAAAGTGGGCTGGACTTGGTCTTGATCAGCCCATGTACAACCAAAGTTTTCACCAGTGCTACCCTATCTAAATAGTTGCACTGCAACCAATTTATTGCCTATGGAACATTTTTCAATGTTGGATTTATAGCATATACACCTATTTTGTACTCGAATTGAAAAGTAGTCCAATCACATTTTTGGGGCCCATCTGACCTGTGCCAATTCATAAGGATAAGGAATCCACGAGGGAGACTATTATATATTCAGTGATATTCAGGTGAGAACCAGTTATCACATATTATATGGGAATTTTTTTATGGGGCCCAATTCTGAGCCCCATTTGGGGATAGGACCGGGGGGGGGGGGGGGGGGGGGATGAAAAGATGCATGTGATACCATCCCAAGTATCAAGTTTGACCCCAAACTCATGCAACTAACCCCCTTCATTCGTGGCCCACAAGTTTAATGGCTTCATATTAAAAAAATATTCAATCCTTAATCCAATGGTTTATTCCATTCGGATGTGTGCCAATCCTTGAGATTAGTGATTATCGGGCCGGGGGGGGGGGGGGGGGGTTCTCTATTGGTTGCTAGGTTTGGATGGGTTGCTAGTTGGGCCCCGTAAAAAATTTCTCATATATAAGTTGAGAACTAATTCTCACTTGAATATTTCACATATATATTTTGATCATCCCTCCTAATTGGTGGGGAGCTCATGTTGGGCCATGAACAGAAAGACCCAGATGAAAGAAATTCATGGACAGAAGCAAGAACATCCCATGCAAGAATGGGCTGATGGGAAAACTACTGGTCAGGAGATGAGCCCACTTGGGTACTCTGAAAGCAGTCCAACAAACCACCATAGCATACCCAGACAACAGTTTGGCAACTGAAACAATGGTCCCAGCCATGGTGCCGGAGGTGATGGCGATAGTGCCGGGAACGCCGGGAATGATGGTGGTGGCGCTAATTAGTAATTAGTGATGGGTTTTGGTTGGTGATTATTAGTAAGTTTGTGATAGATTGAGTGTTCTTTTAATTCTGTATGACTTTGAATGTTGAGTTTCATCATGTGCTTCGGTCAGGGAATGACATGGCAGATGCTTTGGCTAAATTGGGGATAGAAATAGATGTAGCTTTGCTTGCTCCTTTGTAATTTGTTATTTTGTGCTGGTATTTAGGTTTAATACCTAAGCATTTTTTTATCTTTCCATCTTTATTGTATGTGTATCTTTCTTAAGTCTTTAATATACTTTACCGATGCCTATAAAATAAAAAAAAATTTGTAATGAAGGTTGCTATGGCTATCATACTGGCAGTGAAATTGGACCGCAATGGTACTTAATGATAGTAGTTTAGGGGATTTTCGTCTGCAAGACAGTTGCTTATGGTACTTGAATGTAAAAAGTCCGGATCCCCCCGTTTCTACCAAACAGTGAGATGTTGTTTCATTCAATATGCATTTGCCAATGTGCAAATTCCGGATGTGTAAAATTCCATTTGCAACTCAATTTATCATGTTTGGTGTTCTAGTTGTATTTAATTACTAGCAATTTTCCATATAACAATGTTTTGAGCATATATATATATACATACATATATATATAGGGAGGTGCTCTAGTGAGAGACACTCTCACCAAGTTGGTGAGAGATGGGTGGGGGCCCTCACATTTAAGTTGGGGGTCCTTGCATTTAAGTTAGTGAGAGTAGATATGGAGTGAGGGGCCCCACCCATCTCTCATAAACTTAGTGAGAGTGTCTCTCATAAGAGCACCTCCCATATATATATATATATATATATATATATATATATATATATGAGTAATATTCATATGCATCTATCCTTCACCATTTTTGGTGAGGGACACCCCAAAAGGGGAAGTTTCAAGTACAAAAGTTACTTTTATACATCACATCAAGTACATTGTTGTACTTGAAACTTCCCCTTTTGGGGTGTTCCTCACCAAAAATGGTGAGGGATGGATGCATATGAAGACCTCCCTATATATATATATTCAAAAAAGCCACCAGAGTGGACATGTTGGGACAAATGGGTCAAAGCACCCCCAAACAAGTGGAGTTTATGGATTAGCCATCCCCATAGAATTTGATTCATTGGACTTCGTTAGTTGTCCAATGTACAGTGACAGTTAGTGAGCTGCTTACTTGTTTTGTTTGAAATTCCCATTTCCTTTGGTTAGAATCTTTGGCAAACGATGACTAATAAAGCTGATTTTTGACAAATAACTGATCCACGACGCCCTCTTATATTTGATTGGCGTGCCCACTTGCTCCAACAACATTCAGTAATTACACATGCATTAGATTGATTTGGTCGATCGTTTTATTAGCAAAATCTGTTTTAATTGATTTGTTTTTTTGGTGTAACTTGTGAAAATAGATTGGGCGCTGTAGTTGGCCCAACCCGATCAAATAAGTTATTAACATGAAATTTGTTATCAACATTGTTTGTATCCCTGGGCCTTGAAATCTGTAGTGCAATGTGTTTGGTGCTTCTTGGCATTTACTTTTATGGGCCCTAACATGTATAATTTGTGACACAAAATCATATCCAGGTTTCAGCCCATTCAAACATCTTACGGCCTGCGTGCCTAATTCCTACTTTCATAAAAATTCAAATAAAAGAGATGAAGATTGGAGATCTGCAGGTGACCACAGAACAACAAACAGCAAAAAAGAAACCACCCACTCTACTGATCTTCTAATTATTAAGTTTCTTTAGTTAACCATTGCTATCAAAACCTCGAGGCATTAATAGAGGCAGCAGAAATACTTTTCAACATTGCCCCTCGGGTGGAGCCCACTTTTCAACATTCCCCCTCAAGTGGAACCCGGCCAGCGCACTTTTGGCGACATATTTTTTTTTTTTTAGGCCAAGTCGTTCCTCCTGGGATTTAAACTCAGGACCGGTTGGCTCTGATACTATATTAAGTTTCTTAGCTAATCATTGCTATCAAAACCTCGAGGCATTAATAGAGGTAGCAGAAATACTTTTCAATATTCCCCCTCGGGTGGAGCCCACTTTTCAACACTAATACATTCTACTAATCTTCCAGGGAAAGAAAAGCTCTTAAAAAAAGAAAATTTCATAGGTTGAAGGTTGATGAACCCCACTGAAAAATCAATCACCTGGGAAAGAAACCACCAGAAGTAGACAATCCTAAGCACTGTAATGCTTGACCTTTGTTTGCCTAATCATAGTAATTATTGTGTTTGTCTCTTAACCACATTGTTAATCAAGGATAAATAGTGAGATCGATTACTAATTGGTCCATCAAATGTGGTGTCCATTGGATCTAATTCATCCTTCTTATTTGGTAACAAAGAGAGATTCATTAGGAGAAAACAAACACATCAGAATGAAAAGGCCAAAAAAAAAAAAAAACATGTTACATTGGTTCACAGTTTATCTTAGCACTATGATCCCAAAAAATATTAAATCAACCACTATGATCCCAATCTATCTTGGGGGCAAACCTAGGATTTTCTTGTCGGCTTTGGGGTTAGATCAAAATTTTATTTTTTTTAAAGATTTTGGAAGCCGACCTGAATTCCCATAAGGGTTTTGGAAGTGGACCAAAGTCCGGCGGGGCCATCGCGCCAAAAGAATATACATGGGTCCGCCCCTGCGTTGAGTTTGGCAAGTTTAGGGCGGGTATGGGCTTCAAAATTCTAATCCAAGTCGAGGTTGGGATGGGTTCAGGTTCTGATTTCCACCTGACCCACACCGTGCCATTTTTCTTTGATTTTATATAAAACCTATTGAATTATATATAAAAAATTGCATTAGCATTGGTGGTAGTAAGTAGCAACCCACTATATTAAAGTCTTTTATTTCTTAAAACAAAATGAATTATAACTCTGTTATGAAATTTGAGTCAACCAATACCTGTCACAAGATAGGTTTGGTATCACAAGCCCTAGTGACTGAGAGAGGTGAGACTCTCTCTCTCTCTCTCTCTTGGTTCCAAACCGCGTGGGGGTAGATGTGAGAGCAAGATTAAGACATATCGGAAGAGAGTAGGCTAAGTATTAGAGGGTTTGAAATCCTTTAACGAGTTGTCCAATTCTTGCATAGTGAAATCCTCATAGCCCCATGGACGTAGGCCAGTTTGCCGAACCACGTAAACATGTGTCTCGTGTGGATTGCTAGTGGTTGTGATTGTTTGATTGATCTTTCGTGTTCGTCCTAATTAATCTCCAACAATAATCTGCATTATAAAACATAACACTGAATCCACACATGACGATTAATATGTTTCAAGAATATCTTTATTATACATGTGATCTCTAAAGGAAGGCCGCCTAAGGTTGTTTTAACTTTTAAGACATGAATGGGAAGAGAAAAGACACCACTAAGTTCAAGTTGTCTACCATTTACTAAGTGAAGTTGCCCGGCAAAAGAGAGATATGCCTTCTTATTCTTATCACCACACTATTCTAGCGAATCATTTAGATGATATCATGCCATCAAATGATTAATGGAACGAAAAGCCAACAAATTAATAAACAAGTAAGAGGCATGTATCTAATGAAACTAGTTTCATTACTTCAGGTGTTGGCAGGGGCGAACCTCCATGTAGGCCTAGGGGGGCGATGGCCCCCCCTTAAGTTTTCAAAATTTTATTTTTTACCATTAAATTTTTTGTAATTTTTTATTTTGACCCCTAAATTGTTAATATTTTCTTTTAATAATTTTCATTTCCTTCCCCACCACCCCACACCCCCCCCCCCCCCCCCCCCGAGTTCCATTTCTTGGGTCCCCCCCTGGGTGTTGGAACCTTAACTCTAAGTAGGGGAAGCAACAGGCCAGGTAGGGTTGAAACCCATGGCAAGCAACTCATATAAGCTAATCCCCTAGCAGTGATGAGAGCCAAGGATAGAGGGGTAACTTATTGATTATACCTAGTAGTTTTGTTATTATCAAGTTCAGCCAAAAAAAAAAAAAGTTCAGCACATTCTTAGGGAGTTCGACTTTTTTGGCTCACCGCTTAGCTAAGTATGGTTTTGTCAGTGGAGCCAATTTTGAGTGGTTTGAGTGATTGTTGTGTTTTGTTCGGCATTGTTGTTGTTGTTGTTTGTTTCCATGTTTTAATGAAATTCATATTCTACCAATAAAGAAACCGTATGAACTAATCCCAACTCGACCCATTTATTAATCAGGTTTAAAATGTCCCAAACTTTGAATGGTCATTACTACGTATAAGTGTAATGAGTCGCATTTGGGAGGGTTCGGGCTGGAATAAAATCAAGAAAAACTGACCCATTTATTAATTGTCCGAGTTCACTTGGAGTATGGGCTGGCGGGTCAGGTCAAGAATTTCCACCCCTATTGATGATGTTGGGCTTGGGCCTATGGGGCTCTTCAGGCGCAAATAAATTGAGTTTTCCACCCTCCCGTTCTTAAATATCGGTGTCAGACCCGGTATGGGTTTTCAAAAGACCGATACATATCAGCATATCAATGATACATCTAGGAACATATGGTGTTATTTAAAAAATGGATCAAAAGAATTTGAAAAAGAAAATTTCAAAAAAGTCAAGAAAGAAAATTTTTTAAGTTCGTATCATTTAAATATGACTGCCACATTTTATTTTATCTTTTTATCGGTAACGAAACTCATATTAAAATAAAAAAAGGATCAAAACAAAGAAACTAAAAGAACGAGGAAAGGTATAAAAGCCTCATGCCAAACCTCATTCAAGAAGAAAAAGACATACAAAGAAGCAACACTAAAAGAAACAAATACCAACAAGAGAACCATCCATATCGCCACTCCTTGTTTAGCTAGCAAATCCACAGTAGCATTAGCTGACCAGAGACAACATGCTTGAAGACCACCCACATCGAAGAAGACCAATATGACTACCATATTTATGTCACCTCTGGTAACAAGTGAGGAATTTACAGGTTTGAGGATTTTTTACCAAATGAGTTTCACATTGAGTCATTTTTTCCTACCAAGCTGAATGACTTGGGGTACTTTATCAAGTCCAACGAAGTAAAAGAACTATGTTTGGGATCTTTATATTCTAGAATCAGTAATAATGACTACAGTAAAAAGTGAAAGTGAAAATGCATTTCATATCAGCCATATGCTTGGTCAATAGGATCAGCGTGCAGCCCACCCCAATCATCAATCCCATGACATGCATGAGAGGTAACAATTTTAGTACCATGTGAGATCCACCTGTCATCAATCTTACCTCCTCACACTCACTAATCCCGTTAATTAATGGCACTCGCCTAATATTTTCTCTTTTTTTTCCCTATCTGTAAATAAATATCATTGGGATGGATCATTGCATACAGAGGACTGTCTAAAACTAGAAAAAAAAAAAAAAAAAAAAATCAGTCCCTGATGAGGTGAAATCACTACTGTACGTTAGATCATTCTCTACTTTTCTCACTGCATCATTCATATTTCACAGCTGACAAGTTGCAATGTATAGTGTTTTACATCATCACCACAATGACATTCACAGCACTAACATTATCTCACAATCAGAATAATAATACAGAAGGCACTACAAATATATGGTGAACTTTTTATTGATTCATTAACTTTAATTGTATGCAGTGGCCCCCACACTGACATGATTACCTATAGTTTAATTTCCACTGGCATGACAACATGAAGAAACTGGTCTATAAAAACTGGCCTTTGAATCTGATTTACCCAACTCTCACTGCATCTGATTTTTCTGAAGCAAAGTACTTTGGTAAATCCTCAGAACTTCTCATTTTTTCTCATTCGGATTAGAAACATTGATTTTTGTTATTACCTCATGCAAGGTTCCAAAATTGCATATACTATTTGTATTGGCCACTATTTATTGGGCATCAGCTGACCCTGAAAAGAAAATTTAGATGTATTGAACAGTAATATATTATCGCCTGCGCTTGGCCTTGATACAGTTAATAAATCCTTGATCCAACTGATGATTTGTGAATTCAGCCAAAAATCTTTCTGTATTCAATCTTTTTACAATTTTCTTCAAAAATTCTTTTGTTATGAACTTGTTCAACGTAGATATCTATTTTCTATACACACAAAAAGTAGATATCCATTTTATACATATAGACATCTCGAATTTATGTGATTTTTAGTCTGTTCTAAATCTTCTTCTGGGCTTTTCAGCTAACTATTTTATGTTATATATGTAACTATGTCCCTTTATTTTCTAGCGATTTATTAAGTTATTTACTTTAATTAGAAAAATCGGACAATCAAATGAATATAAATCTGGATCAAAGTGACCCAAATATAATGAAGAGCTTGTTCAAACACATGGTCCAAAGAATATAGACCACCAGCTCCTTAGGTCAAATTGTCTGGCATATGATCTGTATCTATATAATGATACAGTACTAATTCTAATGTTAGATATGCAAAGAGTTTTAACTGATAGATTGAATGATACAGCCAAAATTACTTAACAGTTTCAACAATTTTAGTTCTTATATTGTCAGGCTGTGAATTGTGATACAGGACTCTTTTCTTTTTCTTTTCTTTTTCTTTTTTTTTTCTTTTAGGTTGAATAAATACATAAAAATACAATCATAAAATGTAAATAAATATCAAAGTCCAATATTTTTTTTTAATATTCTAAACTTCTTTGAAATAATTCTAGAATTTTCTTCTTATAGAAAACTCACTCTAATAATTGATACATATAACCAGCTATAGATATTCGATCTTTTGAAAGTTGCTGTCTTGCACTATATATGTAGTGGTGCATCTCATGTGGGATGGGATTGGCTAAACCCAAGTCCATCCCAAATTGTTAAGAGTCCGGATCTGGTGAGTTAAAGTCCCACGGTAACAGTGAGTGGACTATTCATGGTCCGCCACGTCACTACGGGGAGACTACTAGCGTGCATTTGAATAGTACTGTTCGGGGTGACGTGGCGGACCCTAAGTGGGCCACTCACGGTCACTGTGCTTAGACCCACACAGAGGATCCCGATTCAATTGTTAGTAGGTAAACTTAAATCCAAACACAACCTAAACCCGACTCAAACTGTAAATGACCTGCCCAGGTGTAATTTGGGTTGAGTCTAAGTGAGTTGGGCCAAGCTGGGTATCCAAAATATTCTTGGTTTTGTTTGCTTTCCAAAGCAGATAAATTTAAGTGTATGATGTACTTGGTATTTATGATTTGAGTATGTATACTATTTAGGGAAATCCTTAGGTGAGTACCCTTACATGAGCCCATCCTTGAGCACCCTCCACTTCCTTTCCTTATGATCAACCTAACTCCTTCCCACCCATTACCCCTCATAACTTGGCACAAGCCTAAATTTGACACTTATTTAACTGTTACTAACCGTTGGATTGAAATCCTCTAATTCGGATGCCTTCTAACCTCTTAAACTAGAGGGCCACGGGTTAAGCAGTTAAGATGGTCCAACATATTGAAATTCTTCACACAAGTAGGTCTCACTGAGATCTTTCAATCCCTATACCTTCCCCATGAATTGATATGGACCCAGGTAGACCTCGTAAAGGGGTGCACAAGAGGTGCACATGGTGAGAGTATGCAGGACAGTAGCTAGCCTACTGTGTATTATAAATATTTATCCATAATTTTGTAGCTCAGATTGATTTTTTGTGGCCAATACCCAAACCGGAACCTGGCCCAAATTTGATATCTGTTCAAAAAAAAAAAAAACTGAGCCCAAGCCTACTCCCATAACAATCCCAACCCAAATTTGATATATGTTCAATTGGGGCCATGCAGGTTCATGTTTAGCCTGACTCCCAGGGTGCCTTTTTTTTTTTTTTTTATAAAGAAAGAGTCTGACCCCAGTTGGACCCTTAGATTGCAAGTGCCCTTTATTTTGACAAGATTACAATGTGATCAGTGCAGTTTGGCTATGAAGATCTTACTCTTACTACTAGTTGCATTTGCAACTACCATGGTAATCTCCAAAACCAATGCAAAAAGGAAGTCAATTGAGGAGCATCCTATCAACTTCTCACTGCAAGAGAAACAAGAAGAAAAACAGGAGCATCTTCTTCCTCGCCAGGGGTTTGGTGTTGATCTGGGTCGAAAGGTAGGAATCAAGGGTCGATACGTGGTTGATCATCTTGATGTTGATGATGATGATGACGACGACAATGGGGCAGATTCTCCTCGCGCATCTTCAACTGATACGCATCGCCAGATAACCTATGATGACTTCAGAAAGTCCTTCCATGACATTCCAAAACCAGCTCCATAGATTTGGAGCTGAGTTAATGTGATTGTAATCTATATATATGTACTGTCGTGGATTACCAAGCTTTTAGCAAACTATCCTATCTAAAAACTATCATGAAATAAATTGTCCTAGGCTACTTACTTTTGTGTGTGTTTTATGTATTAATATCTTTCAACTTCTACAAACTTGCATGTTGTGTCTCGATATATATATATATATATCTATATATATTGGAGCAGCTCCCTTACACTGCAGCTTCTTTTATTTTCAGCTGGAAATGTGTGTAGGAGAGAGCAGCGTGTGAATTTTCAAGTTCCCCTTAATGTTTGTAATTTCGCTGGCCCGCCATCAAATGTTCAAGTTCCCCGTAATTTGACCTACCCGCCCCTCTCCTCTCTCTCTCAACGAAGAAGACTCTCAAGAACAGAGATCGTCTGCTCTCAGCTTCTCGTCTCTCGATCTCTCTCGCTCATTTCTCGATCTCTCTCTCTCTCTCAGCTCTCGTCTCTCGATCTCTCTTGCTGAGTTCTCGATCTCTCACTCTCAGCTGTCGTCTCTCTCGGCTATCGTCTCTCGATCTCTCTCCCATCCTGCTACCAGACGATCTCTCTCGACTCTTGATCTTGCTGCCAGACGATCTGAAACCCATCCTGCTGCCAGACGATTTGAAACCCATCCTGCTGCTGCCAGACGATCTCCTTCCCATCCTGCAGTGGACGTTGGGCTTTTCTTCTTTGAATGCAAAGGTATGGTCATGTCTTTCATTTCTGCTGTTTTGCTTTTCATCTTTGTCCATGTTATGGATTTGATTGATCGATTGATGCAATCAAAGCAGCATCTTTTCGAAAATCTTTGTTAAAAATCTTATGCTTCTGCAACTGGAAGTGGATTGTGAATGGTCTGTTTATCTCTGAAACCAGCTCTGATATTGGCTGTTGGATTGAATCATTTGGTGATATTGCATTCTTCATTGGTGAAGAAGAAGAACACTTGGGTTGCTTGTTAGGGAAGCTGGAAATTTCAGTTTCACATTCCAAATCTAGGTTTTGGTGGAAAAATTAGGGTTTTGAATATACAATGGGGAATTTGACATTGAGTTGCTTAGTTCACTGTGCTCAAAATGGACGTTTGGACTGAGAGTACATGAAGCAAAATAATGGACTTAATATACATGAAGCAGGGCGTGGAGTGTTGAGAAGCTATGTACATTTCTCAGCGGTTTCATCTAAGACTATGACTGATTGAAGGTAGATAATGGACTTAATATATCTGACCTTCCATTTCATAGCCTCTTAGATGGGTACCAATGTCTAGTGGAGATAGTTTTTGGCTTGCAAGTGTTGGTATGTCATATAGTACAAGTAGGATAGGGAAACTTCTCATACAGTAAAAATTATATGGGCAATCTTGTAAAAAATAAGTACAAACATTAAAAAAAAATGTATTTGATTGCTACCTTTGGAGAAATAGGAAGAGGGTCTTAAAGCTGATTGAATAAGACATTTTCATAAACTTCAGCATGCTATTTGATTAAGTTTTAAGTCATATAGGCCTATAAGTTAGTAGAGCTGACGAGGATCTTAGGCCATATAGATCATTGTAATAGGTCTAGACAATTTGTTTTTTTGGTATCCTATGAATGAATTCAATTTTGCTTCACAAACTAGTTCAGAGAGGCCCACTTACATCTAACAGTATAGGCCCAACATCAGTGTGCTCAAGTTAAATAGAATAAACATGTAATTTCTGATGTATAACAAGCACCTAAGTGTTCTATTACGATTTGGTCATCTAATCTTTAATAAAAATTCAAAAATGAATAAAAACTAGTAAGAAACAATAGTAAAGAAGCCCTAAAACTGATCCATACTGTATCGAATTCGGACTTCAGCTAAGAGGTTTTAATCTTCCACTCTTTGAACAACATGACGACACTTGATTTTTCTGACATGTTATTAAAATGACTAACATGTAAATCTCAATTGTTTAAGAACTCTATTATTATCTTCGTTTTTCTGACATATGTAGTTAATTATCCTAATAATTATATTCTATTATTTGTTATCCAGGTTGCATATGGATATGGCCTCCTCCTCGTCACCAGTTGTCCATTATCCGGCTGTTCCAAGAATGACTAATGGAGCTGTCTTTTTTTTCAACTGCTGTTGGCTTTGTTTATGAAAATGTAATGGTGAAATTGTAATGGTGAGATTGTTCCAAGAATGACTAATGGAGCTGTCTTTTTTTTTCCACTGCTGTTGGCTTTGTTTATGAAAATGTAATGGTGAAATTGTAATGGTGAGATTGTTCCAAGAATGACTAATGGAGATTTTCACTACTGTTTGCTTTGTTTATGAGCTTATGTAGTTTTGTATTTGCCTTAAATGCTTATGCATGTGTGGTTCATGTGTTTGGATATGCAACTTTTCCTTCTTTGTGGCTGTTTTGCTATTTAACTAATTACATGTAAACAGATTGTAAGGCTAAGTTGCAGGTAATATGGGTGCACAGGAACCGCGTTATGAGGATATATTGTGCAATTTTTTTTTCCTTGGTGTAGGACGTGCAGATTTTGAAACCATGTTGAGTACCATGTTTAGGGCATTGGTTAACAAACTTCCGGAGGGAGTTTCTGGACGAAATGCTGGGTTTTTGGAAGTCCATGTAACGAACTTAAAATCTGCAAATTTTGGGTAGGAAAAAATCGCGTTTGAGGCATTTTCAACTCCGGCACTTTTCCTACCCTGTCGGAATTTTCTGCAGAAATTCTGCAGCAACCTTGCCGAGTAGCCCTATTTGGGGCACTGGTTGACCCACTTCCCGGGGGAGTTTTCGGATGAAACTTGGGGGTTTCGAAGTCCATGTAACGAACTTCAAATCTACAATTTTTGGGTAGGAAAAAATCTCGTTTGAGGCATTTTCAACTCGCGCACTTTTCCTACCCTGTTGGATTTTTCTGCAGAAATTCTGCAGCAACCTTGCCGAGTAGCCCTGTTTGGGGCACTGGTTGACCCACTTCCCGGGGGATTTTTCGGATGAAACTTGGGGGTTTCGAAGTCCATGTAACGAACTTCAAATCTGCAATTTTTGGGTAGGAAAAAATCGCGTTTGAGGCATTTTCCACTCGCGCACTTTTCCTACCCTGTCTTCAAATTCTGCAGCAACCTTGCCGAGTAGCCCTGTTTGGGGCAGTGGTTGACCCACTTCCCGGGGGAGTTTTTGGATGAAACTTGGGGGTTTCGAAGGTCATGTAACGAAATTCAAATCTGCAATTTTTGGGTTGGAAGAAATTGCGTTTGAGGCATTTTCAACTCGCGCACTTTTCCTACCCTGTCGGAATTTTCTGCAGAAATTCTGCAGTAACCTTGCTGAGTAGTCCTGTTTGGGGCACTAGTTGACCCACTTCCCGGGGGAGTTTTCGGATGAAACTTGGGGGTTTCGAAGTCCATATAACGAACTTCAAATCTACAATTTTTGGGTAGGAAAAAATCGCGTTTGAGGCATTTTCCACTCGCACACTTTTCCTACCCTGTCTTCAAATTCTGCAGCAACCTTGCCGAGTAGCCCTGTTTGGGGCACTGGTTGACCCACTTCCAGGGGGAGTTTTTGGATGAAACTTGGGGGTTTTGAAGTTCATGTAACGAACTTCAAATCTGCAATTTTTGGGTAGGAAGAAATCGTATTTGAGGCATTTTCAACTCGCGCACTTTTCCTACCCTGTCGGATTTTTCTGCAGAAATTCTGCAGCAACCTTGCCGAGTAGTCCTGTTTGGGGCACTGGTTGACCTACTTCCCGGGGGAGTTTTCAGATGAAACTTGGGGGTTTCGAAGTCCATGTAACGAACTTCAAATTTGCAATTTTTGGGTAAGAAGAAATCGCATTTGAGGCATTTTCAACTCGCGCACTTCTCCAAAAAATCCATCGGGAAGTGGGCTAAAAACTTCCCTAAACAGGGGTACTCAGCAAGGTAGAAAACATTTGTGGAAATGTTGTGCCAATAAATCTGATTCTAGTCAAAAGCTGTAGTAAATCTGATTCTAATAGTGTTGATTGTCTAAAAGGTGGTGTTCATTCATATTGTAGTGTAACATGCATTTTTCTGAAATAGCACCCAATGTGACTTACAATGTCAAAAATCAAGAGAGAACAATAAACTGAAAGGATAGCCATTGTAACTCTGAAATAACATCCATTGGATTAACTTTTGTCAACATATACAACATCCATTCAACTCTTCCTTCCTCCAATTCTTAAAGACATATTTTAACATAATATTTTCAACATGTAAATTACACTCATAAGACAACACAAAAACATCACTAGACAAAATACTTTATTTGATTTCTTCCTTTCTTCGGATGCATGTTTTATCTCTTCAACTACTGCCCATAAAATCACATTCTGCCGGTCCATCATACTACCAATCATCTTTTTCATATCTTCAATCATATATGCTAGATTCTTTTCATTGTCAATTTCATCTTTCCATTTGAAACTTCCGCAACCATGTTCATGCTGCAAAAAAATAAAAAAAATATAAAAAAAAAAAAAAACAACAACACAAATTATCTCTAATCAGTACATCATAGCATTATTGCTAAAAGAATCATATGAAACACTTACTTTCCAATTAGGACATCTCCAAAACTTTCTATTTGGATTAGACATTGTATGAGAGGTCAAACAAATCATATCACCACATGAGCACTTTGGCACCCATTGATTGGAATTAGAATTTGACGATGACATGGCCACGCTTGTTTGCAGTAAGTCGAACTCGGGAGAAAGCTACTAAATAAAAATAACCAGGATTCAGACAATTTAAAAGTCACGACTCAATTCACTACATTCACAAGCATAAACCTACAATTCTAATAAATAGAATGTTGCAATCAACCAATAAGCACATATCTACCTCAAATTCAAACATAAATCAATCACGACACAAATGAATCCATTAAAAATGGTCAACCATTTCATATAGGAGATAGGAAAGAGGGAGAATAGCAATTAGAACACAGACCTTAGAAACTGATATATCAATCCATATGCAACAAACACATCAGTTGGTATGGTAAAATGAGATTATACAAAAGATGCAAGGAGAAAGAAGACCAAATGACACAACCCAAAACAACCAAGTACTCACAATGTCATTATCTGTAAAGCAAACTCCAGTGCCATTTCATGGCTACAAATTATAAATACTGAAAGCCCCAAACATCAAACCGCCATGACATTCAATAAGTTACATGCCCCGATCAACAAGATAATTACACAACCTCTCCACAATCATATTGCAATGGCCTGGGCTTAAGGGCTCATCATAGATATAAAAAATTATAGCTTGGACAAGTTAGCATATCGAGATGAAATAACAAGATGTTTGGAAGATCTACAACTGTTCAAGATCGAGAACGAAAAAAAACAGAGAGGAAGATAATCCAGAAACCCTTCGTCATGAAGAATCTATCTTATGAAATTCAATTGTAGGATATATCCTTTTTTCCCTAAAAAGCACCCATTTTTTCCTTTACAATTTCAATATATAAGCTCCGTTGTCTCTTTACTACATCGACATCAAATGTTTGTGGAAACAAATCACAAACAGAGTACCAACAAAATCCAATTATCACCAAAGGCATTAATAATATATATAAAAAAAAAGGATCTGAACTAGAATCAAGAATACCAATTCCTCATTGTTGAAGATAGCAATGAACTAGAAAGGGAGAAAGCAACACATAAACACAAGAATCAGATCTTCTAAAAATCAAACAATGCAGCATTCAATAGAAGCTGCATTTGAAGTATTTCAAAAGAAGAAGAGTAAATGTAGGCTTCTCGGAGAGTTGTTAGAGCAGATCTACCCTAAAGAATTACTAAAAAAGAAATAAATAGCATGCTGAAGTTTATGAAAATGTCTTATTCAAGCAGCTTTAAGACCCTCTTCCTATTTCTCAAAAGGTAGCAATCAAATACTTTTTTTTTTAATGTTTGTACTTATTTTAGACAAGATTGCCCATATAATTTTTAATGTATGAGAAGTTTCCCTGTCCTACTTGTACTATATGACATACCAACACTTGCAAGCCAAAAACTATCTCCACTAGACATTGGTACCCATCTAAGAGGCTATGAAATGGAAGGTCAGATATATTAAGTCCATTATCTACCTTCAATCAGTCATAGTCTTAGATGAAACCGCTGAGAAATGTACATAGCTTCTCAACACTCCACGCCCTGCTTCATGTATATTAAGTCCATTATTTTGCTTCATGTACTCTCAGTCCAAACGTCCATTTTGAGCACAGTGAACTAAGCAACTCAATGTCAAATTCCCCATTGTATATTCAAAACCCTAATTTTTCCACCAAAACCTAGATTTGGAATGTGAAACTGAAATTTTCAGCTTCCCTAACAAGCAACCCAAGTGTTCTTCTTCTTCACCAATGAAGAATGCAATATCACCAAATGATTCAATCCAACAGCCAATATCAGAGCTGGTTTCAGAGATAAACAGACCATTCACAATCCACTTCCAGTTGTAGAAGCATAAGATTTTTAACAAAGATTTTCGAAAAGATGCTGCTTTGATTGCATCAATCGATCAATCAAATCCATACATGGACAAAGATGAAAAGCAAAACAACAGAAATGAAAGACATGACCATACCTTTGCATTCAAAGAAGAAAAGCCCAACGTCCATGGCAGGATGGGAGGGAGATCGTCTGGCAGCAGTAAGATGGGTTTCAAATCTTCTGGCAGCAGGATGGGTTTCAGATCGTCTGGCAGCAAGATCGAGAGTCCAGAGAGATCGTCTGGCAGCAGGATGGGAGAGAGATCGAGAGACGACAGCCGAGAGAGACGACAGCTGAGAGTGAGAGATCGAGAACTCAGCAAGAAAGATCGAGAGACGAGAGCCGAGAGAGACGAGAGCTGAGAGAGAGAGATCGAGAAATGAGCGAGAGAGATTGAGAGACGAGAAGCTGAGAGCTGAGAGCAGACGATCTTTGTTCTTGAGAGTCTTCTTCGTTGAGAGAGAGAGGAGAGAGGGGTGGGTAGGTCAAATTAGGGGGAACTTGAACATTTGATGGCGGGCCAGCGAAATCACAAACACTAAGCGGAACTTGAAAATTCACACGCTGCTCCCCTACATACGTCTCCAGCTGAAAATAAAAGAAGCTGCAGTGTAGGGGAGCTGCTCCCATATATATATATATATATAAAGTTTTCTAGTGAGCTTGTGGCCAATTTTCAAATAGATTAGATGCACACAACCTACAATTTCTCCTATGATAAGTGAGAATAGGACATGCACAATCGGCCTTAAATCTATCCCATGACTAAAAAAAACATGACTTTTAGTGGTGGAAAATTTCGCTTTTAGCGGCGGTTTTTTTCTGCCGCCAAAAATGTTTTTCTGCCTCTAAAAGTGCAGCTTTTCTGAGACCTTTAGTGGTGGAAAACGTTTTCCGCGCCGCCAAAAATCACACTTAGTGGAGTTTTAGCCGCGGAATAAAACCGAAAGAGTGCAACGCCTAAAAGTGGGGTAGTTGACGAAAATAGACGCTGTAGCTACTCGATAGTCAGACATATTAACAGGTAGCAGAAAGTGTGTATTTGGAATTACCAACCTGGAAAGATCCCAGTCATGGACGACATGCACCAGATACATACACCGTACCCGCCCTGCCTTTGGCTATATGTTGTTGTCGTCTTTGTGGCATTCCAACAAATCCTCTGAAGTGAAATGCAGTCATCTCCCACGCCTTAGAATCATCTTTCTTCTTCAACTCAGCTGTGAGTATTGAAAGCATCTTTTGAGTGTGAAGATTGTTAGCCTTCTCAACAACATGATTTGGTACCTTCATTCATGGGGGTGGTGGTGGTGGGGGAAAAAGAATTCATCCACTTACTTTTGTAGATTCGAGTCTCTCAGGTTTTCATAAATCTCCCTCAAACCATTAATCTGTTTAGTCTCTTGTGTAGTTACTTATAACTATAAAGGAATATACATTGAGTTCCCTTTTCTTCGAGAGGTCCATAGTTCCAGACAAAGAAAAGTTGCAGGTGATGAGAAGTGATAATGGTGGCAAGGATTGGACTACATCCACCCCTGTAAGCTGTGGAAATCTCTTTAAAAGCACAATTTACCACTTGTAGGATCTTACTCTCCATCGAGCCACCACTTATCTCCAGACTAACTAATGATGAAAATAATGGTTTTATGGTGAGGATGAGAGCTCGACCACAATTATAACCGCTCAAGAGTGAATGTGGAGTTTACCTCACACTTTGGCTTGCAGACATAAGAGTCCCTCCTTGACAGTTGACACCTCCTACCTGGTTTTTGTAAAAATATCCAACCATCAATGCATATTACACAGTCTGTGTCATTAATTATACCTTCTACTACTATAGTGTAGATTTATTTGGGTTGGGTTGTTTGTGACAGGAATTTCTGCGCATTAGACAAAGTCCTAATAGTAGGCCTTGGCCTATGTCATTATACCTTCTAATCCGAATAAGCAGTCAGTTGTCCCAATCTCGCGGCCCATCCCTATCCTCACCATCCACCTGCAGATCTAGTGCATGATTCGTAAAAAAAAAAAAAAAAATGCATCTCTCCTCTGTTGGGTTTTTTGGTGTTTCAAAACATTTCAAGGTTTTCTTTGTAAAAAGTGTTTTGTCCTTTAGTACCTTTTGCTTTATGGGTAGTGTAGGCTATTGAAAAATAACCCATCCCACATTGCTAAAGTTCAACTTTTGAAGATGGTTTATATTTGTTTTCATACCTTTACATTTTAAATACTCTTGTAGGCTTTTGCCATGGGTCCTATGCGCGCACGCGAGCCAGGCTTGACCCGAGGTCCTGGGTCCGGAAAACGTTTAACCGGGCGTGCGTCCGCGACGCGCATCCTGCGTGTATATCGCGCGCAGGGGGGGGTGCAAGCCCAGGCCAGATGGCCTAGAGGGACCCGTATAGATACACCACTGAGCATAACAAGAGAGGAGTTGCGATCAGACCTGAATCAGGGAAGGCCGTTGTATCCTGGGGGCGGTTCTGCTGAGAACCTTCGCACCTGGATTTTATCCTAAGGGGCGGAACTCGTCCTAAAGAAAGCGTCATCAGACGTGCCTCGGTCGCAGATCTGTTACCGTTGCTGCTCGACGACATCCGCCAACAAAATACAACTGCAGAAGCCGGGTACTATTGTTTTTGGTTTTTTCTGTTTGACAGCATTCGCTATTCTGTTCATTTCCAACAATTTTAGGACGAATTCATGGCTACTTCCGCTGTCAAATTCATGCATCAGGATCTGGTTCGGTTGGACAATTTTGATGGATCCAATTTTCGAAGATGGCAGCAGAAAGTTTTATTTCTGCTGACATCTTTAAAACTTGCTTATGTCCTCACTGAACCATGCCCTGAACATGAAGAAGGACCAGGTGGCTCTTATGCACGGAAGAAATGGAAAGAGCATGATTACCTGTGCAAAAGCCATATTCTGAACCTGGTAGCAGACAACATATACAATCTGTATTCTGAAGCCCGATCTGCTAAAGACCTCTGGAGAGCTCTTGATAAAAAATATAAAACAGAAGAGTCTGGGGCTAAGAAGTATGCGGTTGGTCGCTATCTGAACTTCAAAATGGTAGATGACAAGCCCATTCTTCCTCAAGTACATGATTTACAGACCATCGTAAATGAAATTGTTAAAGAAGGGATCCGAGTTGATGAACAGTTTCAAGTGGCTACAGTTATTGAAAAATTACCACCCACTTGGAAGGATATACAAAAGACCCTTCGACACAAAAGAAAGGATTATTCTTTAGAGCGCCTTCAGCGCTACTTGAGAATTGAGGAAGAAGCCCGGAAGAGTGATCAAAAAGATTTGGCTGAGAATGGTGATAAAATAAACTTGGCTGAATCAAAATCCCAAATTGATGCTGAAAAGAAAGGGAAGTTTGATCAACATCTTGGCAAGAATAAACAGTTTATTCCTTCCTTTAAGAGGAAGAATCCTAAGCAAAAGCAGAACAAAAAATTCAGTAAAAATCAAGGGACTGACAAGCCACAGGCTAAAGGCAGTTGTTTTGTTTGTGGCAAGCCGGGACACTTTGCAAGAGAATGTCGTCACCGAAAGAAAAATCCACAACAATCTCACACCACCAAGCCTCAAGCTAATGTTGCTGAAACAGAACAGTTCGTTGCTGTCATTTCTGAGGTAAATTCTGTCAGCACAGGAAAGAGCGAAGGATGGTGGATTGACACTGGTGCAACCACTCATGTCACATATGACAGATGTGTGTTTAAGACCTATGAGAAGGTCACAAATGAATGTAAGCTAACTCTGGGAACTACCGTTACTACTGATGTAATTGGTAAAGGGAAGGTTGAACTTCAGTTCACTTCCGGAAAGACAGTAACCTTGCTGAATGTGTTCCATGCACCAGAGTTGAGAAAGAACCTTGTGTCCGGTTATCTTCTGAATAAGGCCGGATTTAAACAGGTAATAGAATCCGACCAATTTGTAATCACCAAAAAAGGTGTATTTGTCGGTAAGGGTTATGCATGTGAGAATATGTTTAAATTGAATGTTGTCAATAATAATATTGCATCTTCTTCTGCTTATATCATTGCTTCAGTTGATGAATGGCATGGTAGATTAGGTCATATTAATTTCAGAACTATGAAAAATATGAGTAATGATGGATTAATTGATAAATATGACGATGATCATAAAAAATGTGTAATTTGTTCTCAATCAAAAATTACTCGTAAGCCCTTCAAACATGTAGAAAGGAAATCTACATTACTACAATTGGTTCACTCTGATATATGTGATCTAAGTAATACTATGACTAGAGGTGGTAAATATTATTTTATTACTTTTATTGATGACTGTTCTAGATATACTTATGTATACTTATTAAGAACTAAAGATGAAGCATTATCTAAATTTCAGCTATATGTGACTGAAGTTGAAAATAAATTGAATAGTAAGGTTGTGACATTCAGAAGTGATAGAGGTGGTGAATACACCTCAAAAGATTTTCTAGACTATTGTGAATCTAAAGGAATTAAGAGAACTTGTACTGCCCCTTATACACCCCAACAAAATGGTATAGCAGAAAGAAAAAATAGGACTTTGATTGAAATGGTTAACTCTATGTTAATAGCATCTGGTAGTCCTACAAACTTATGGGGAGAAGCTCTGTTGACTGCATGTTATATTTTAAATAGAATCTTGCATTCTAAAACTAATAAAACACCCTTTGAAATTTGGGAAGGGAGAAAGCCTAACCTTCGATATTTTAAAGTTTGGGGATGTTTAGCACATGTCAGGATAGTAGATCCAAAAAGGCCTAAATTAGGACCTCACTCATGGGAGTGTGTTTTCATTGGCTATGCACAAGACAGTGCTGCCTTCAGATTCCTTAAATTAGAAGACCTAAGCCTAGTTGAGTCTAGAGATGCAGATTTCTTTGAAGACTCTTTTCCTTTTAAGACTAAGTTTACAACCGAACCTTCTTCATCCAAAAGAGTTCTAGAAACTCATGAAGAAGAAGAATCTCAACCTAGAAGGAGTAAGAGAGTAAGGACTGCTACTAGTTTTGGTCCTGATTTTGAAACCTATTTAGTAGAGGAAGATCCATCTACTTTTCAGGAGGCTATGACTGCACATGATGCTGCCTTTTGGAAGGAAGCATTAGATGATGAGATTGAATCCATTTTAGCCAATAATACTTGGGAATTAACTGACTTACCTTTAGGTACTAAACCTTTAGGGTGCAGGTGGGTTCTCAAGAAAAAACTTAGACCTGATGGGTCAATAGAAAAATATAAAGCCAGGCTTGTAGCCAAAGGCTTTAGACAAAAAGAGGGAATAGACTTCTTTGATACTTATTCACCTGTGTCTAGAATCAGTTCTATTAGAATCTTGATTGCTATTGCTGCTATTCATAATTTAATATTACATCAGATGGATGTAAAAACAGCTTTTCTAAATGGAGATTTGGAAGAGGAAATTTATATGGATCAACCTGAGGGTTATGTCATAAAAGGACAAGAACAAAAGGTGTGTAAATTAATAAAGTCCTTATATGGGCTAAAACAAGCACCTAAACAGTGGCATATGAAATTTGATGAAATTATTCTTTCTAATGGCTTCAAAATTAATGAAGCTGAAAAATGTATTTATTATAAATATGATGGTTGTTCAACAATTATAATATGCTTATATGTTGATGATTTACTAATATTTGGATCTAACTTGGAATGCATAGAAGAAACAAAAAGTCTTCTTTCAAAAAACTTTGATATGAAAGACTTGGGAGAAGCAAATGTTATATTGGGAATTAAAATCATAAGAGATGATTCTGGAATTAAATTATCCCAATCACATTACATTGAGAAAATATTGAGAAAATATAATCATTTTGATTGTAAACCTGTGTCTACTCCTTTTGATCCAAGTATTAAATTAGTGAAAAATAATGGTGAATGTGTATCTCAACTTGCTTATGCTAGTGTCATTGGTAGCTTAATGTATGCTATGAATTGTACTCGCCCTGATATAGCTTATGCAGTGAGTAAATTGAGTAGATATACTAGTAATCCTGATGTTACACATTGGAATGCTGCATATAGAGTACTTAAATATTTAAAGCATACCATAAATTATGCATTGTGTTATTCGAGTTATCCAGCTGTGGTTGAGTGTTACAGCGATGCTGATTGGAATTCAGACTTAGATGATTCTAAGTCTACAAGTGGATATATTTTCACTTTGGGAGGTGCTGCAGTTCTTGGAAATCAAAGAAACAAACTGCAATTTCTCATTCCACTAAGGATTCAGAATTCCTAGCTCTAGGAGCTGCTGCAATGGAATCTGAATGGATTAGAAATTTATTATTTGATATTCCTTTGTGGACTAAACCAATTCCTCCTATTATTATTCATTGTGATAACACTGCAGCAATTATTACTGCTAACAATGCCACTTACAATGGAAAGTCTAGACAAGTAAGATTACAACATAGCTATGTGAAACAATTACTCGGTGGAGGAGTAATTTCAATTGATTATGTTAGATCAAAGGATAATCTAGCAGATCCTTTGACAAAAGGCCTTGCAAGGGAAAAAATAAAAGAAACAACTAAAGGGATGGGTCTTAATCCCATAAATCATCAATAGCGGGAACCCAACCTAATGACCGGAGATCCCGAGAAATAGGTTCAATGGGAAAAACAAGCTATCTCGATGATGTGAAGTACTAACGTAAAGAGTAAGTATACTCAGTACTCATCCCTGTTGAATGAGATTAATTTGATGGTTGGTACATAACCTGTAGCGAATGAGGATGGATTTAATCCTTAATGAGATCTATAGCCTATATGGTGGGGTGCATAGCTGCAGGAGCACCCTTGATAGACTCACCTATATGAATGTGGAAGTGGGGCCGCTTCCTATGAGAATATGGGCAGATTCTCTAGAGCATTCATGAAATCCGGGATTAAGCACAAGGCCATAAAGTGCTAATTTTTTGACTCCAAGATCAAACTTGACATAATTCTGAACTGATATAAAAAGTTGAAGTTCAAGATTTTGTTCACTCCAACTCCTAAAGGTTTGAAATTATGTCATGACGGTGAGGTTCAAGCTTTGTCACCTTACCAGTGAGATGCTCTTTGAATATTTTGAAACAGAGGGGAGATTGTTGGGTTTTTTGGTGTTTCAAAACATTTCAAGGTTTTCTTTGTAAAAAGTGTTTTGTCCTTTAGTACCTTTTGCTTTATGGGTAGTGTAGGCTATTGAAAAATAACCCATCCCACATTGCTAAAGTTCAACTTTTGAAGATGGTTTATATGTGTTTTCATACCTTTACATTTTAAATACTCTTGTAGGCTTTTGCCATGGGTCCTATGCGCGCACGCGAGCCAGGCTTGACCCGAGGTCCTGGGTCCGGAAAACGTTTAACCGGGCGTGCGTCCGCGACGCGCATCCTGCGTGTATATCGCGCGCAGGGGGGGTGCAAGCCCAGGCCAGATGGCCTAGAGGGACCCGTATAGATACAGCATCCTTTTGCCCTTTTTTGTATTTCATTTAAATCCATAACGTACGTTCTAATTAGTTGTTTTTAAAACGCGTGAGGTTTATTGAGGTTTATTGTTTTTAACGTTGTGCAGCATTAATTGAGATTAATGGCCCAACGGACACTAATTTGCTTATAAATTAGGTTCGTCTTAGAGAAAAATATATACACAAGTTTTCCTACTTTTTCACGAGTTTTTCCCCTCTGAGCACTGAGCATAACAAGAGAGGAGTCTTTATTTTTTCGGGCTGCGTTGCGACCAGACCTGAATCAGGGAAGGCCGTTGTATCCTGGGGGCGGTTCTGCTGAGAACCTTCGCACCTGGATTTTATCCTAAGGGGCGGAACTCGTCCTAAAGAAAGCGTCATCAGACGTGCCTCGGTCGCAGATCTGTTACCGTTGCTGCTCGACGACATCCGCCAACAAAATACAACTGCAGAAGCCGGGTACTATTGTTTTTGGTTTTTTCTGTTTGACAGCATTCGCTATTCTGTTCATTTCCAACATCCTCTGCAATGGACGGTCCGGATCATCGTCTCAATCGCTAGGGTTTTGATGGCAGAAGCTTTGATTATTTTAATTTTTTTTTGAGAGGGTAACAAGAAATTTCATTAAAAAAAAAATGAAAGATACAAAGAAAAATAAGGAGGAAAGCAAGAAGGTACAAGAGAGATGTACCCAAAGGTGGGGAAGACGTTTCAAAGCTCAAAGAAAGATGATTCAAAGGCATGAAGCTCTCATTACGATGGCCATGGGGCTTACCTATCTGATATTTCCAACTGTTAGAAAAATTGTGTGGCCCGACTATCATTGGGCCCATGCCAGATAGAGCCCAGCGGTATACCACGAATGAACTTCGAACAAGTCTTGATCTGGTTGAGTCAGATGAGGATTAAACTCTTGATGGTAGAGTTTGGATCAAGTTCAGACTCTCGATTGGCAGAATTCCCATGCTGGTCAGGAGATATGGGATTCTAGGAGGGATAGACTCCGCAGTAGTCATGACTCCTAGGGATTGCTCTATATAAGGGAGATGGGAACCCTTACTTGATTATCCAGTAGATCTGAAAGCATTTGCAGCGAGTTCGCAGGTCTACCTCACACTGGAACGCACAAGGTTTTCAGCGAGTTCGGTTCCGATACTTATCTGGAACCAGTTAGTTCTTTCACGAACCACTCCGGTCCTCTGATTGAAAGTCTTTTTTTATTATTATTATTTTGAGCTTTGGGTCCTTGTGTTAATTGTTATGTAATGCTCTTTGCAGCCTAGTTATAAAGCTCAATGAAATTACAGACTCATATCTCGACCATCACAAAGACACAGACATTTGTGTAGGATTGGAACACTTGCACTTTATTTATTAAAAGAAGGTGCATAAGAACCACATTAGCTTAGTTTTCAAAAAAGAAAAGCAAAAGCAGAATGATATATAGCTTTAATGCACTTAGACTCCCCTCAATGAAAGCAGTTTGATTATTTGGTAGAATGGATTGATGGTTATCCATTTTTCCACCATGCAACACACACTGTTAATAGAGACTTTCTTCTGCTTTTTCTTGCCTAAATCACTAGGAGCACCTACCACAAGTGTTAATGATATGGGACAGAGTTGGAAAAGTTAATCAGCCCCTATGCTCATCCACACATAAATTAAGCTCATCGTCACTTAGTGCAATCCCACCGAAGCGGGTTGCAGGAGAGCCCAGAATGGAGACAAATCTAGCCTTTGGCGAATTTGTACAAAGAAGCTGCTTGCAGTTCTTGAAATCTTAAAATCTTAAATAAATACTAATCTTACCTGTACTAATAGAAATTTTTGTTGAACTGTTCTGCAGATTTTGTTGGGCTTGCCCTTTTTGCTGTCTCATCCAATTGGGTACATATCAGGAGCTTTCAATCTTGGGCTGGTCTTCATCCACTTCTGGTGCCACCTTCAGAATCAGTTTTTAATAGACCATGAGAATTAATAAATGATTTTGGTGGCCTTTAAAATTTATGTTGAGTTTTCTAGGGGTTCTAACAAGTGATAATTGTGACATATAGATATTGATATTGCTAATTTTTCTTACTGAATAATTTATATGCAGTGGAGACATATATAGTTGAGGCCTTAGTTGTGCATATGAGTGTTTCTTTCTTTTGCTTTTGACTTTAGGCTTGGTGTAGAAAAGGTGAGAAAGTGGTCTTGCTGAGCTGAATGGATAATAATGCCTAAATAACCAATCTTGCCCCAAATTTGAGCTACCACAGAAAAGATAGTTATTGGAGGAGTTCTTTTTAATAGTTTATTGGTGGATTTTAAAATGGTTCAGGACTGCCAATGATTCTTGATGTGTTTTTCCCTCCCATGGATACTTTTGCTGTGTTGATTCCTACTTGACTATCATTATCAACAAGGTCTTATCACACCTAAATGGTGCAAGTAAATACTTGAGCTTTTTATAGGTCTACATAAATATTTGCTGTTTCACTTTCTAAATGGCTCCTAGTATTTATCATTTGCTAATGCCTGTACTCATCTCCAGTTGTGTTTAATGGGAGTTGTTGTCTGCTGAAAGGAGTGACATTTGTTTTCGTTTGACCCGGGAAAGCTGTATCATTTGATCGATCAAGACCTCATCTCTTTCTCCCCATTATGCACGAGTAGGGCTGTCAAAATGTCATACCATCCGTTAACATGACACGAACCCACATAATATTAACAGATTCGGGTTGTTAACGGGTCAAACTCATTAACACGTTAAGTTAACGAGTCATATATGAATTAAACCAGTTACATGTTAACAACCTGTTTAACCTGTTAAATTTTTTTTACTCGGCCTAAATGTAACTAAAATTAATTTATATTCATAACGAATAAATTGAAATTTATTATTTTATAGTGGGGTTTTAGGTGGCATCCACTCGTGATCTTCACTTACAATTTTATGTGACTTATATACTTTTATTTTCTATCTTTGTACATTTTTTTTATTTTTCGAAATGACTTAATTATTTAATGGGTTAACGGGCTAGGTCGTGTAATTCGTTAAGTTAACATATTGTGTTTGAGTTGAGTTTTTTGACATGTTAAGTTAACGGGTCATTTATGGATTGAGATAATTTTAACCTGAATTCCGAATTCGCTAACACTAACATGGTTGACAGCCCTACGCAAGAGCCATAAAATTTCTATGCTGGATGAACTTAAATGTGCATAAGGCAGGTGGTGGAGCATGCAAGACTGCCCGACATGGCGTGCCAAACTGTGATAGATCCACTCAAAGATTATCGAGGGAAATGCCTCACCACTACTAACCAGATCCAGACTCACAAATATGATGTGGGTGGGCCTACGTGCCCCTACAGCAACCCCTGGCCTCTTAGCAGAATAGGGCCACCCTTACAACTGATCATACATATATCTGTAGTCCCCACCTTTTTTAACGGCTTAGATATCTTTGGCCCCAGGTAGAGGTTGTGACTTGTGATATCAAGGATCAAGGCAGAGACGAAGGAGAGAGAGACCATGGCAGTGAAAACGGCGGCGGCGGCGGATCCTCTTATTCCCAATGGCTACAAGATATCAAAAGTAGCATTTGCTTCTATTTTGCTCGTTCTTGACGCCCTTCTCATCTCCCTAATAATCGCTTATGTCCCATGTAAGAGACCAATCTCCCCTCAAGTACTTATTCAATAGATTGCTTGCATTTCTTTGATTTCTTTGTATTTGATGGGTTTCTGTTTTTGGGTTCTTCTCCAATTTCAGACACAAAGATAGATTGGGATGCATACATGTCTCAGGTCTGGGTGTTTTCCAGTTTTTGCTATCTATATTGTTGTGGGTTTTCCTCTTTTTACTTGTTAGAGATGAGTTGGTTGAGATTTTAATGGGTTTTGAAGGAATTCAGGTCAATGGGTTTTTTCAAGGAGAAAGAGATTATAGGAATTTGAAAGGAGACACTGGCCCTTTGGTTTATCCAGCTGGGTTTCTCTATGTCTACTCAGCTATTCAATTTGTTACTGGAGGAGAGGTCTACCCAGCTCAGGTAATCACATGAATATGAAAAAACTGTTTCTTTTTTGCTGTGGCTGTATGTTTGATTGTCTTTTATATGATTTCACATTTCAATTTGTTCATTTTTTTTTTTTGTTGTGAAAAATGTGTTGATTCATTTTGGTTTTCCCATTTTGTTATATATTTTTTATAGCAGCCATATGTTTGCTGGACATTGACAGGTTCTACTGATTTGAATAAGAAAAGTATCAGTAGAAACACAAAGCTTCCTATTTAGTTTGCTTCTGGTTTATGCGCATATTATTTCTCCATCTATGTTATTCTTTTCACTGCTTGGAAATTTCATTATTTGCATTCTTGCCTTTTCAGATTCTCTTTGGAATTCTGTACATTATAAATCTGGGGATCATCTTGTTCATCTACATCAAGACCGATGTGGTAAGAACTTTTTATTCCAAAATTCTATGAATTTTATTAACTCGTTATTATCTATGGAAATGGAGAACAAATAAGATTTTCTGTAATATATGTTACCACATATTAGATTTTATTTCATCATTGTCATTGTTGTCATCATCATCTTAGCTTTATAGCCTATATTTTAATTAATCATCTTTGCGGAATTTATAAATTATGAATGCATGATTTTATGGACGCACACAGCACATTTCTAAGCATCTATGTTGTTGTGTATTCTGCATACTGTTCTGCATTCTGCATATAAAAATTTATGTACATATATTTGAATGGTTGTATTCTGTGAAGTATGCTTGGTATATCTACTATTTACATAGGTGCATAATTCATTTTTATAATGACTGATAAAACCCATGTATAATTCCATTTTCCATTACCTCGACATGTCACATCCTACTAAATATAGTATCTTTGCAAAATAGCAATCTGGATATGTGAAACTTTTGGACTTCAAAGATTGTAGTGGTTGCTGTCCTGAAGTTATATCAAGAAGCATTAATTTTTCCTGAAAAAGGTTGCATGTTTTGGCGAAGATAGTTGCTGTATATATAAGATGGATAAGTGAAATTTTTGGACTTCAAACATTGTAGTGGATGCTATCCTGAAGTTACATCATGAAGCATTACTTTTTCTTGAAAAAGGTTGCATGTTTTGGCGACAATAATTGTGCATATAAGATGGACATGCCAAGAATAATGATGTTAGGCATAGGAGTTCTTTGAAGAATGAATATCCAACAATTATTTCTTAGGGGCTTTATGAAGGATTTGGATGTTTACATGAGAGAACGTCACCAAATTTCACATCGAAGAATGAATATCCAATAATCATTTTACTGGCTTAGGGTGACATTTGTTTATGTAGAGAAATGTAGTTCCTCTTCCTGTTGAGCTTCCGTGTGCTCTTGGAGTCTGGCCCTCTGTTGGGCCAGTCATTATCTTGTATGTGTCTCATTGGCTCGCTCTAACCTATTTTTTCTCATTAATACATACTGTTATCTTTTCAGATATATTTTATATTATTTTTTTGTTAATGGCAGTTTCTCTAAGGAAAATCTTGGAAATTCTCAAAATGTTCAGATTTTCTTCATATATATTCAGGAAAATCTTATTTCAAATCAATCATCCATTCAACTGGCTTCCATTCTCGTAGAAAGGACGCAAATAATGAATCCTAATTAATCTAGTATTCTTGATATAAACACCAATCAATCCTTTCTAAAGTAAGAAAGAAATCTAAGTTAACTTAAATTCATGTATCCGAAATGAAGAAGTTTAAATAAGACGAAAAACTAAGTTTGGTGATGTTGAAGTTTTTTTCTACCGGAATGAGTTGACTTGAATGGGCTTCAATTGTGGGTCTATCTCACACGAGTCACATCCGATAACATTTCCCCTGCTTTTCTGCCACAAACCAATGTTAATAGATGACAAGTTGAGAAGGGAAAGGCATTAAAGCATAATGCCTTACCTTTTTTCTTTTTTCTTTTGATCCTGTGCAACCTGAAATGTGCAGTGGAATGTATAGCCATCTGTTCTGCGGCTTCTACAAAAATATATAAACCAAATTTGATATGGAGTACATCCAAATGCAAAAATATGATGATACAATTTAAGAATATTTACACCAATATCTTTTATCCAATAATCCAATAGTAACTAAATTAGATGCTTTGTGTAGGAGAATTCTGCATGCCATAATATTGAATTGTGCTCACCTCATACTTATATACACCACCAATATATATGTTTTTTTATTTAAATTCCTTTGCACTGATCATAAAAGATATTGCAGCTTCCATGGTGGGCACTTTGTTTGCTTTCTTTATCAAAAAGAGTTCATTCCATCTTTGTGCTCCGCCTCTTTAACGACTGTTTTGCAATGACCCTGCTCCATGCTGCATTGGCTTCACTTCTTTATCAACGATGGCATCTCGCATTGATTATTTTCAGGTGGTAACCAAATTTCTTGCTTTTTAGTTTTTAACATTCAAGATGTATGGCACCAGGCTTAATTTGACTTTCTTATTTTTGCTTATAGTGGTGCTGTGTCAATTAAGATGAATGTGCTACTATATGCCCCGCCACTATTGGTTCTCATGTTGAAGGTATATTTGGTTTGCTTATGTTATAGATGAATAAATAGAAGTGTCCTGAATCTGAAGCATGAGGACATAAAATAAAGTATCATGTCCTGGTGCACCTGTTACATTTGGTAGGGCCATGGTTTGGTGATACATACGATTGATCTGTTGAGCAGGCTCTCAGTATGGATAAAAGTATGGTAGAAGTCTTCCAGATTGGGAGATTTTCACTCTGTGGTCAATAACCTAGAAATAAAAGGTTACCACTTGGTCCATTGAAAGGCCAAATATCAGATTATCATACTCTAATTTACAGATTTTTGAGGGGAGCCCCATTTCCCAATCAGGTCAATGGTAAGAATCACCAGGCCACAGTCCCTGTTTTGTGGAATGAGTACATCGGGATACAACCTCCCTCTAAATCAAATTTTCTTAAACAGTTTTATCATCGCCAAATACTTTATCTAAACGTGGCAATTTTTTTTCTTTTTGCCAAAATTGTTGTTACAGGGAATGAATTTAGGTGGGGTTCTGTCTTCCTTATCTGTTGCGGCATTAGTTCAGGTGTGTATTTAATAATTACTTTGACCACTTAGTTGGATCATGGATGAAATACATTAATGTAATTTTTCCAGTACAAGCATAATTTATCATTGAACACGTGGTGGGCAGACTGTTCATATTTGTGTAGAATTCGAACACTTGCACTTTATTTATTTAAAGAAGGTACAGAAGAACTGTATTAGCTTAGTTTTCCAAAAAGATTAGCAAAAGAAGAACGATACATTGCTTTAATGCATTTGGACTCACCTCGATGAAAACAGTCTGAATATTTGGTAGAATGGATTGATGGTTATCCATTTTTCCATGCATTCAGTTGGCTCAGAAATCATGTAGACTTTCTTCTTCCTTTTCTTGCCTAAATCACTAGAAGCGCCTACCACCAGTATTAATGATATGGGACAGAGTTGGAAAAGTTAATCAGCTCCTATGCTAGCAAAGTGGAAAGATCCATTCTAACAGAGTATCATACACTCATCACCTACTAAAATCTTAAATAAATGCTAATCTTACCTGTACTAATAGAAGTTTTTGTCGAACTGTTCTGCAGATTTTGTTGGGATTGCCCTTTTTACTGTCTCATCCAATTGGGTACATATCAAGAGCTTTCAATCTTGGGCGGGTCTTCATCCACTTCTGGTGCTACCTTCAGACTCAATCTTTTAATAGACCATGAGAATAAATAAATGATTTTGGTGGCCTTTAAAATTTATGCTGAGTTTTCTATGGGTTTCTAACAAGTGATAATTGTGACATATAGATATTAATATTGCTAGTTTTGCTTACTGAATAAGTTAAATGCAATGGAGACATAAACAGTTGGGGCCTTAGCTGTGCATATGGGTGTTACCTCTTTTCTTTTTTCTTTTTTAACTTTAGGGTTGGGTTAGAAAAGATAGGAAAATGGTCGTGCTGAGCTGAATGGATAATGCCTAAATAACCAATCTTACCCCAAATTTGAGCTACAACAGAAAAGATACAGTTATTGGTGGAAAAAAAAATTTTGACAGTTTATTGGTGGGTTTTATTATGGTTCTCTTGGACTGTCAATGATTCCTGAAGTGTTTCTCCCTCTCATGGATATTTTTGCTATGTTGATTCCTACTTGACTATCATTATCAACAAGGTCTTATCACACCGATATGGGATTCGAGTTGAGAGTGTAAATTCCTTTTTCTCCCAACATTTTTCGGGCATATTTCAACTTAATACATCCTGTTTCTGCATTCCCTTGTTTCTTTTAATGCAATTCGTTTTATTTTCCTGCAAATGTGCTTTTTCTTATGTGATGGTTTGTTTATGTAAATAACACATCGGTGCATTAATTGTATGCAATGTGATTCTACCAATATATTAACTGAGATTTCATGTTCACTCATTCTTATCAGGTCCGTGAACTTCAAGTTTGTTCCAGAAGAAATTTTTGTATCGAAAGGATTCGCTGCCATTTTGCTGACAGTTCATCTGGTCCTCCTTACGGTTTTTGCTCACTATAAATGGTGCAAGTAAATACTTGAACTTTTTATAGGTCTACATAAATATGTGTTTTTTTTTTTCACTTTCTAACTGGCTCCTTATTTTTATTAGTTGGTTATGCCTGTACTCATCTCCAGCCAGTTGTGTTTAACGGGAAGTATTGTCTGATAAAAGGAGTGACATTTGGACCCGGGAAAGCTCTATCATATGATCCAGACCTTATCTGTGTCTCCCCATTATGCAGGGGATGACGTTAAATGTGCATAACAGACCCCACCGCCACCAACCCAAACCAAACCCACACACCCCCCCCCACCCCCCCCCCCCCCCCCCCACAAACGAAAATATATATATAACTGTTATGAACATTTGATTACGATTTTCTGATGCGTTTGGGATATAGTCATGATGAGGACCACCTTATGATTGGCATGTACAGAAGGTGGGGCCAACTTATGAGTGTTCCTGTGCTACAAGAAATTTTTTGCTTCACCTATTATTGTACATCAATTTGCATGGGTCTGTAAAATAGTCTTGTGTCAGAGAGAGGTGTCTTATTTGCTTTGCAAGAGACTCAAGTTACATGCCCACACATGGTACACAACTGAGCAACAGTTGGGGACTGATTTTCCGCACCTTCTGTTGAAGTTATTGTTTGGTTATCTGATTTTCTTTTTGGTATGGTTTTCCTTTCTTATTACTTCTAGTATCTTAACAAAATATTTTGGCCAGCATGGATCTGTCAACTTATGGAACTAGATGTTTGCAGGCATGAAGGAGGGCTTCTCCATTTCTTGCATTCTAGATTTTCCTATGAAAACTTGAGTAGTGTGATATCAAGACCCTCCTCTTTCTGTCACTCTCTTATTCATGATTCCACCTTCAAGATTCTCAGTAAAGAATGTAAGGAACTACTTTCAATTCAAGTTACAAGAACCAATCTACTTATTCCCTCCCTTTCTACTTGTTTGTTCTTATGTTCTTATTTGATTCCTGTTAACTAATTATCATGTGCAATTTTATTCAGATATTGTGACGGTTATGTTTGTTGGGAACTTCATTGGCATTGTATGTGCCCGATCACTGCATTATCAGTTCTATTCATGGTAAGCTTTGTTCAGCGCAGCTTCTATAATTACGGGTATATATCATTGATATCATGTCGTAGAATCTTCCTGGAACTGTAACTGCTGTCAACTTCGTATCTGATTTTGAGTTGTTAAAGAGAGTATGTCTCGTCTTTGCTGATTGAATAGTCTTTTCAGTAGAATTTGAATTTGATTTCAGTCAGACCATCAAAATGATCTCTAGAAGAGAAACTTCAGAAGGAACTATGATATTCGATGCCCAAGATTTTTCCTTTAATTCTTTCTTTTTTTATGTTGTCACTGTATTTTGGTAATTTTTAACCTTTGTTGTATTGAGCCCACGTTATATGCTCCCTAAAATTAACCAGATAAAACATCCTATTTGTAGCATTTTAGTATGGTGTTCTTCAACATTTGTGCTGTTATATTTTCTCTACAGTCTGTATGACAGCAAAGTGTTCACTTTTCTACCTGGGTGTCTTTTTATCATAGATGTCTGGGATAATCTTTGTGCTGGGGATGCTGTGTACGCAGGTACTTTTACAGTTTACCGTTTCTACTGTGGAAGACACCTTTTCCTACTCTGCTTCGGTACGATGCTCATTGCTTATTTGTGCTTCATGCTTCATGTAATTTAAGTCAACCATTAAGGGCCTGTTTGTTCACATAGAATAGATGGGAATTGAATACATAGGAATTCACACCATAAGTGGTTAAAAAGGGAAAACCAAAGGTGAATATACAAAAATGACTATCAAATATCCTTCCCTTTAATGGAAATAGAATAAGGGAGGATGGGAAATGAATACGCAGCCATCATCCTAGTAATGCAAATCCTAGGAAAGTCAATGGGGCATCTAAATCGTTGCCTTATATCCTTCACCCCTCACCTATATAATAACCCTTGGTGGAGCTCATTTGACTATGAATTCCTATGTAATCTAATACAAACGAACCGGCCCTAAATATCTTAATGTTTCTTTTTTTCTTTTCTAACTCTTGGTTTCTTTTTCCCTCTTTTGCAGATTGATTTTGTTTGGAGGAGTGGAAGTTTGTTGGAACATCTATCCTTCAAACCTGTATTCATCTCTTTTGCTGTTTTGTATACATCTTACTATATTATGGGGGCTATGGATTGCTCCATGTGAATATCCTTATGTAGATAGCAAGCCACATCAAAGAAAGGAGGAATAAGGCCTCCATTATACATTAATATTTTCACAACTTAAAACAGTTTTCAATGCAGAGTGTGAGCATCAATCATTTGTCACACACACTACAAGATGCATCAAGACACTTCCATGCTCCAATATGCATCCAAAGAACACAGATACCAATCTATAGCGATATTCATTTTTGTGCCTGGTGAACATCATTTTCGGGACGAGGGGTTGGTTGATGTCTCCAATTAGAAAATTTGGAGTGACAGAAATGTGGTAATTAGTGATTTTGTTTTCTGTTACCATGGTGGTTCTCAAATCTTTCATTGTCTGCGTTATTTTTTAAATTTCTTTGTCAAAACAGATAAGAAAATTTAGATGATACTAATCCTACAGTTCTGGTCATTATAACCCTCATTATGTTACAGGTATGCAGAAGAAATCACATTTGTTAGCAGGTATAATCATCTTATGCAAAGAAAAACCTGTAAGTAATGGGGTTGGAAATCTCAACCTAGCCAAACCTAAGAAGTAGAAAGAGTGACCATGAACCCTGAATTACTGGGTTCAAGTAATTTAAATCCGTAGAACCAATATATATTTTTAATATGTGAATTGATTTCCTTGTATTCAGATCCATGGGTCAAAACTTGCAAGGACCCAATGCTGTAAATAAATATTTATTCCTGATCATGTATGCATGGTTCTTGATCTAGATAAAGGTTCCATACCCTCTTTATTTTGAACCGGAGACTTTGGATATTCAGGTAATTAGATATCCATTTGCAATCCTATTTAGGGGCCCTTCAACCTTATTGGGTGCAAATAAAGCTTTCAAAAGGAAAGATAAAATAAGTTCAGCGTTGGTGCCCAAAGTTCATGGATTAAAAATATGAAGGTTTGATACTTGTTGGTGCATGAATTCTTTTATATTAAAATTAAAAGTCAACACATGCTGGGACACAGCTGAAAAAGATATTTGAAAAACAAGAACTCCAGTGACTTTGTGGGATCTATCTCAGTTCACTACTGAACAACCCACCCCCTCTCTTCATCTCCTAAAGTGGCACTCTTTCATCTAGGGCCCTCTCTGCTTCATGAAATTTAATTCCTCATGAGTTCTAAGAAATGTATTTCTAAATATGTTTTAAATTGAAAAACGAAAGGTGAAGATCCATAGCCCTTAAATAATCTCTTCTTTTATGGAAAAAGAACTAAGGGAAGAGGCTATATCCAGTCATGATCACCCTAGTAAAACAAATCCTGGAAAGTAAAGACCCCTTCTATGTCTTCACCATATATCCTTCATCCCTTACCTCTTTAATAATCCCTTTTAAATCCGTTTTCTAGGAGTTCCTAGCGATTCAACTGCATACAAACAAATTGACCTTGGGTCTTATTCACTGTTGGATTTGAACACCCCACTTTTCGAAAATTACTTCACAGTTTGACTTTTGGATTTTTAATTCATAACCTAAAACAAGCTATTGAGAAGCTTGTTTTGCACGGAAAAATAAATAAATATATGAAATACTCACCCTTCCAGCCCAAAGGGTTGGGAACCCTAAAAAAAAAAAAAAAAAAAAAACTCGCCCTTCTCACATTTGTTCATGCGTCTACACAAATAGTATCCAAAAGGTTGAAAAATGAGGACAATTTGTGTTCATAATTCTTGACCCATAAGATCAACAGCCTGTAACTGAGGAAAACAAGATTTAGGCGATTGTGTTCACATTAAAGAGCAACAAGTCCAATAAAAGGTTGGATAAGTGTTCTTTTAAGGCTATAGTTAGAGTGTTTGGAACAAACCAGTTGGACAATTCATGCCACTGTAAGGCCACGGAAATAGTTCCCCATCTAACTAGATCAGTATTATATATTTCTTTTGTGTACCACCTTCAATAATATATAGGTGTACTTTTTGTAGGAAAGTGTAAGTGGTTGATTTATGAGACACCTCCATAATAAAGTCAGAAACTTATAATTTTAACTGCAATAATATATTAGATTGGTGGAATTCGATGACAAATTAAAGGAACCCAATCAATCCCCACCTTTCAGATCACGTATCTCATGCCCATTTTCTTGCCTTATGGTCGGAATTTGGAGAGCGAGAAATGATTTGAGTGCCAAATGGCATATCTAAATCCCAGAACAGGCTTTAACTATTGCTTATAGCATGAACCTGTTTAATAAACACAAATGCCCCCCATGCAACTTAGATTTCATATCTTACTCTCCTATAATTAAGAAAGGGGATCTTGAGCAAATCGCCTTTCTCTTTAGCGATAGGCCAAGTGGTTTTATATCCGTAAAGATGCCAAAACGAGGGCACTCCTCTTTGCGCTAGATGCAATGAAGGAATGCAGGTTCTCTTCGAGTTCATATGGATGCTCTAGAAGCTCAAAAGTACTAAGCGCAGCAAGAATTGGTCTATCGAGTCTCTTATAGGAGATATTTTGAAGTATTTGAAGCATTTTGGATCTTTAGAGATAGTTTTCATTTCAAGAGATTAAACATGGTTGCCCACTATCTCGCTAAATGTGGACCATCCGGGTTAAACTTACTATGGCCTCATTGTGAATACGATTCTGTGTCCAGGTAATGAGCTGTTGGTGTTTGGAAACTTCTACCCAGAAAAAAGAAAAAGGAAATTTCACTGAGTCAACTCAAATTCTCAACCTCATCTAGGTCTAGCTATGTAAGGTAGAAACTTAAACTAAGTTATTACATCAAAGCAATATCAACAAAATGTTGATCAAATCAATTAATTCTTTATTGAGGAGTCGGCTCTAGCCAAAGGGGAAGTATTAAAAAGTATTTATGCATCCTCTACTAAGGTTTTGATAGGAATGGTTTACGGAGGAAAGTTAATATTGTTAACTGAGTGAAAGTAGTTCGAGTTATAGCAAAAATTTTAAAAAATAAAATTGGATTCAAGAATTTTAAGTCTGTGGGGGTGTTACTCAAATCTTTCAAAGGATAAGGGATAGTAATAGGAGTCCTATATTATTATTAATTATCACCATCATCATCACTAATAACACACAAGTAATTGTTTTTGTTGTTGTGGGATCCACTAATCGGTAAAATTGAGAAAAGGTTATCTTCTTGGAAGAAGCAATACTTATCATTGGGTGGCAAAATTACATTGATTAAAGCATGCTTATCTAATATCCCAGTCTATTATATGTCTCTTTTCAAAATACCAAAAGCAGTGGTGAAAAAGGTGGATCGTATCCATAGGAACTTTTTATGGGAAGGTCAGGGGGACAAGAAGAAATTACATCTTTTAAAGTGGAGTGAGGTGATTAAACCCAAGTGGAGTGGAGGTTTGGGTCTTGCTAGTTTGGAGAATAAAAATATGTCTTTATTGGTGAAATGGTGGTGGAGGTTTAGGGAGGAGAAAGAAGCTCTTTGGATGAAGGTCATTGCTTCTAAATATGGGGAGGATAGGTGGGGGTGGTGGCCTTCACCTGGCCCTAGACACCGTAGGTCGAGTGTGGGGTGCCATTGCTTCAGTTGGTGATGTTCTTCTGAATGGGGGAAAGGTTGGTTTTGTGGTGGGTGAGGGGAGGGAGGTCAGGGTTTGGTTGGATGATTGGGTAGGGGTAGGACCTTTGTCTGAGTTATTTCCTAGGTTATTTAGAGTAGTGTTGAATAAAAAGTCAGCTGTCAGTGATTGTTATGAGGTGAGGGAGGGTGGGATTGTGTGGAATGTGTCTTTTAGGAGAGGGCTTCGCTTGTTAGAGGAGGTTCAATATAGGAAGTTGTTGAGTCTTCTTTCTAATGTATTTCTGTGCAGGGATTACAATGACTCTCAGATTTGGAAATCTTCCTTATCCGGAGAGGTCTCAGCTAGAGCTTTTCACTTGGCCTTGGAGGGGAACCATACCTCTAGATCTCCTTCTTCTTTGGTTTTGATGGGGCTGGTTCCTCCCCAAGTTGAGGTCTTCTGTTGGCTTGTTGCTGCTGCAAAGGTGTCTACAGCAGACAATTTGAGAAGGAGATGATTGACAACGTCTAACATCTCCGACATTTGTGTGATGTGTCATAAAAAAGAGGAAACAGTGAACCACCTTTTTCTTCACTATGAAGTTGCAGCATATATATGGGGTTATTTCTTTGGTAGGTGTGGAGTAGCTTGGTGCAGCTCGGAGAATATTGCAGATGCGGTAGAGTCTTAGGCAAGAGGTCCATTTACTGTATGTGGGCATACGCTGTGGAAATTGATTACTTGTACTATTCTTTGGTGCATTTGGAAAGAAAGAAATGACAGAATTTTTAGAAGTGTCTCCTCTACTTCAGAAGAGTTGGTTGCCTCGATCTTTTTGATGATTGTTAATTGGGCTTTGGTTTAAAAGGAGTTCTCGAATTTTAGTCTCAATGAAATATTAGCCAATTGGGAAGCCTGTATGAGGTGTGGTCGCTTTAAGGTGATGAAGTCCTTTCATTGGTCTACTCCTCCTCTTGGTGTTCTTAAGTTCAACGTCGACGGAGCTGCTAGAGGTAAACCGGGGCCAGCAGGAATTGGTGGGGTTCTTCGAAATAGTAAGGGAGAGGTTTTATTCATGTTCTCCAAGCATGCAGGAGTTTGTTACTCAAATGAAGCAGAGGTTTTAGCGATTTTGGAAGCTCTTCGTTGCTTCTCTAGAAACTTCTTGGTGTTCTTATTGTGGAGAGTGACTCCTCTAATGCTATCGCTTGAGTGACAAATCGGAAGAGGAACCCATGAAAATTTCAATTCTTCTTTAATGAAATTCGGGCTTTATCTTCCTCAATCAATGTTCACTTCCGCCATGAGCTTAGATCAGCCAACTACTTCGCCAATACTTTAGCTAAACAGGGGATAGAGAGGATGTCTCCTTGGGAGGGTATTATCTTGTAGTTTGCTTCGGTGGGGTACAACACTCTTGTACCTAGTTGCTCTTTTCTTCTTTTGTGTTTCCTCTTTCTTTTATGTTCTTTTTTTTCTCTTCCTTTTTGTAGCCTTCTTTTAATTTATTAAGAAGTTTCAGTTACCGTTCAAAAAAAAAAAACAATTACACCACCAATGAGTGGAGAGCCATTAAATTACCATTTGCTATAGTTACTTCTAGAGATATGTATATCTTTTCATGGACAATGCTAAAATCCTCCATTAAGACATTGATTAGTGTTTGAAATAGCTCCCATATGCAGTATGTGTTGTTCCACTAGGAACCACCTTCTTCACCCATCTCCAATCTCCCAACAATGTCTTCTCTATAAAAATCCCCTATAGCAACCAAACATTTCCATATCCAGTAGCATCTACTGTGGTTAAAACAGACATCCCAAGTTGCTGAAAGGTATATTGAACCTTTGTTATTTTCCTTCCTTAAACAATTTTGAGATCTCTCTCATTTTGCTCTGTGGGCTTCTTTTTGTATCTTGAATTTGTAACAGCTTAGTGCCAAGATGAAGGTTCATGGCCTCATTTTGTTTGTAATTTTCGCCACATCAGCTGCTGCTATAACTGCTTCATTCAAAGAAGATACCAAGAATAGGAAGTTGATGTCCAATGAGAATAAGTTCACCACTGTTGATTCTCTCCGATTAGATAATCTCAATGGTTTCAGAATCAATGGCGTCGGTGATGGTGCCTCCGGTGTCGACGCAGGCGCTGATCAATCGAAAGACCCCAGTGGTTCTGATGAAAATGATGGCAGGAATGGAAGTCGCACATCAACTAGTGATAGCCACCACTCCACTGATTTAATACATTGGAAACCTGGGACCAACTAGAGATATGATCTATATTTGGCCTTGCCATGTCCAAAAGTCTTTATATGATGTAAGTGATGAGGATGTGTGTATGCTCATCATTACTAGTTGTGGTCTTGTGGAATGATTGTATTAAAGTGTCTATGGTTGGTGATGCCTATGTAATATACTTAAAATGTCTGCTGCTTAAGTTAAATATAATAATGGCATATTGAAGCTTGAATAAATCAATTGTCAAGCTGATTGTATCTGTGGTGTCCATGAGCTTGAAACAGTTTTATTGTATCTGTGGTGTCCATGAGCTTGAAACAGTTTTATCCATGGAATGATTGTGATTTAATACCATGATTAAAAATTCACCCTCTCTCAAGTGGTTACCTGTGTTAGGAAGCAAAATCCAAGTGATTTAATACCATCTGTGTGGTTACTTGTCCTAGGCTGCATGCTGGTCCAGCGCCTTCTATCTTTGCACTCTATCAACTCCTTCACCTTGTGCCAAAATCTTCACTTATTATTGAAGGCCCATCCAATTATGGTTTTCATTGGCTGAAAAATCCCTTACCCTTGGAGTGGAGGGTAAGAAATATTAGAAAAGCAATCCCCAAAATGTGAATGATTTTAGTCCCGTTAGCTTATATAGTGTGATTTATAGAAGGAAAAAAATTCAAATAAGGCCTTAAGTTTTTGTCTTATTTCAAAAAAAAAATACATAAGTTTCAAAACTTTTCAAATTAGTCCTTAAGTTTTTTAGTAAGTTTTCAATTAAGGACATCCATACAGTTAAAAGTATTTTCCGGCGACTTTTTCTGGTAATATTTTAAAATACCCAAATTACCCTTTGTTTAAATCCATGACATGGTTTCGGTAGCCACTGCATGCAACCGATTGCTATGGGAATATTATTTGTCCTTGATCAACACTAGGACACTAGTAAAGGAAATGAGCAGAATATAGAAGAACTTAAGGAAACTTTTATTTCCATGAAGGGCAATTTGGGTATTTTAAAAAGATTTGGAAAAAAATTGCCGGAAAATAGCTATAAATAGACGGATGTCCTTAATTGAAAACTTCCTGCAGAACTTAGGGGTTAATTTGAAAAGTTTTGAAACTTTTGTCCCTTTTTTAAATAAGGCAAAAACTTAAGGACTTTTTTTAGATTCTCCCTTTATAGAATAATCTCAAAGGTGGTGGCAAATAAACTTAGAAATGTCCTTGATAAGATCATTGGTCCACATCAAAGTTCTTTTATAAAGGGAAGAATAATTTCAGATAACTATATCACCCCCATCAAAGTGCTTTTATGAAGGGAAGAATAATTTCGGATAATTATATCAATGCCCACAAGTTCCTCAGCTCCTTCAAGAAAATGTAGAGTTATGGGGCCAAAACTAGATATTGCCAAAGCATATGACTGTATAGAGTGTGATTTCCTTGGAGAAACTCTCATAGCTTTGGCCTCCATGAAGACTTTATCTAGATTATTAAAGAATGTGTCCCATCTGTCTCCTTTTCTTTTTTACTTAATGGACGAGAATGATAATTATCATGAGAACCTTTGTAGTTATTAGTAGGAACAGAAATACTAGTTTTAAAGTGGTTGTCATTAGAATAATAAGCAAAGTTCAGTCTTGGCAAATCCCTCTTTTAACTCAAGCCAGTAGTAATAATTAAGTCGGTCGCGTCAACTACCCCTGTTTACAATGTCTGTTCTTTAACTTCCCAATAAAACCACAGATGCCATTGGCAAATAAACCCTTTTGGGAAGCTAAGTATAGGCGTAATTCGCAATTATAGAAAGGTTTTATTGATGTTGTTAGTTTCATTAATGATAAGGCTGTGCGGGGTCGGTTTAGGGAAATGGTGAGAGTATGTCTATTTGGAAATGCAATTGGATTCTTATTAGGGGAGATCTTAGGAAACCAGTGTGGGAGATATCTTGCCTGGAGATCTTAATTAAAGATCTTTGGATGCAGAATAAGAAGTGAAACAATAAGATAATTAGAAATGCTTTCAATAATAGAGAAAGATGTGGAAGAATGATAAACTCACCACTAAGTCTGCTTATAAAAACTTAATAGACTATGATAATATAGATAGTAGCTCTCATTCTATATGGGGATTCTTATGGAAAACTACTCTCCATCAAAGAGTCCTTTTGTTTGGATGAATAAGCTTAAAAAGGCCATTTTGGGAAGTGACTTCTTAAACTCAAAAATACATAATGTTAAAGCTTTATGTCTTATTTGTGTTTAAAGGAAGAGTCCATGGGATCTGTTTCTCTGTGAATATGCTAGAGTTGTCTGGTTTGGGTCAAGTTTGGGCCTGTTATCCCATGACATCCTTATTTTAGGGATTTGGGGTTGGTGGAAGCATCCCTCAAAATCATCCAACTCTCCATCAACCAGATCCACATCATCAAGCCTGGATCCTATCTATCTGTTGGGCTGTGTGGAAAGCCAGGAATGATCCTATAAATAAATAAAGGATCAGAACTTTATGCATGGCCAACAATATCACTAATAACACACAAAGTTACTGTCTTTGGCTATTGCAACAGTTATACCACCAAATGAGTGGATAGCCATTAAATTACTATTGCTATAGTTACTTCTAGAAAAAATGTACATCTTATCATGGCCAATGCTAAAATCCTCCATTAAGACATTGATTAGTGTTTGAAATGGCTCCCATTTGCAGTATGTGTGTTCCAGTTGGAACCACCTTCTTCCCCACTTCCAATCTCCCAATAATTTCTTCTCTATAAAAATCCCTTACAGCAAGCATACATATCCATATCCAGTAACTTCTGCTGTGTTAAAAGGAGGCATCCCAAGTTGCTGAAAGGTATATTGAATTTTTTTTTATTTACCTTAAACAATTTTAAAATCTCTCTCATTTTGCTTTGTGGGCTTATTTCTATCTTGAATATGTAACACAGCTAAGTGCCAAAATGAAGCTTCATGGCCTCATTTTGTTTGTAATTTTCTCCGCATCAGCTGCTGCTATAACTGCTCCATTCAAAGAAGATATCAAAAACAGGAAGTTGATGCCCAATGAAAATGAGTTTGCCTCTGTTGATTCTCGCTGATTAGAGAATCTCAACAGTGTCAGAATCAATGGGGCTGGTGATGGTGCCTCCAGTGTCAACGCAGGCGCTGATCAATCAAAAGACTCCACTGGTACTGATGAAAATGATGGTAGGAATGGAAGTCACGGATCAACTACTGATGGTCACCATTCCACTGATTTAATACTTTGGCCTCCTGGGACAAACTAGAGATATGATATATATTTGGCTTCGCCATTCTATAAATCTTATATGATATAAGTTATGAGGATGTGTGTGCTCAGTTCCCACCATCACTGAGGTGGAATGATTGTCTTAAGATATCTATACGGTTGGTGTTGCCTATGTAATACACTTAAAATGTCTGCTGCTTAAATTAAATATAATGATGACATAATGGTTGAATAAATCAATTAGCAGACGAATTGTACCAGTGCTATCCATGAGGTTAACCACTGTAGCCATTGGCATGGTTTTGACTTAATAACATGATTGAAAATCCAAGATCAACTAAATACTCAGAGGAAAGTTCTAGTCACCATCATTCATAGTGTGTGGCCCACCTTAAGAAAAATGATCTAACGACTATTACAGTAAGGATCATTAGAAGGAGATATGATTGGAACATCTTCACCGCATACAATCTGTTGTCATCTAAAATAGAATAAGAAAACCATATTGGTTTTTCTATAAATTCTAAGAAATGATTGCCTACCCTTCATTGTGTGAAACTAAGAAATTTTGATAGTCCTCTCTAGATTTCCACCCTCAACTCTCTATTAATCCTGTCACACACAGAGTCAACTCGGGCAAATCAACTCAGTGCTGCTTGGTAATGGTACAAGTCAGATGTCAAAATCCCAAAAAAGCTTTGACTGGGTCGAGTCGGACCAGCAAGGGGTTGGCATGGACCAATATGAGATTGGTACAGAATGAGTCACACAATAATTCAGCCATAAACATAAAAATAAACTTAGTTTTTCATTTTTCCTCTGGGTATGAACTTTGAAATGAAAGGGACAAGTGCTAGTAAGATAACAATTGCATACTGGGGCCTACAGGGAGTAGTTGGGTGGTGGTAGATATCAACATTTATTATCAATATTACATGTGATTTTGTCAGTGTAGCAATGAAGCTAGAGGTGTTCGATAATTTTAATTATTCAATCCATTAGGGATTTTTCATAATAATCCAACAAGGACTGAAGATTATGGTTATGACGATGAAGATAGGCTCGAACTCTCTTAAAATTCATTGTGATAATGAATAATTAACTGCCCCCATGGCCTCAAGTCCCCACCCCTTGGTTAATATTATGGTTTTGGTTTGTTATTTTAGTATTGCCGTCAGTGTTAAGTTATAAATAGTTGTGATAACTTGGTAATTTCATGCTTTGAATGTGTTAAATGATCTTTCCATTAGATACAAGAAGTGATGAACATCACGCAAGCCTTAGAAAAATTAAATAGCTATAGAATTTATTTAAGAAACAACTAAATTATCAGTTTTACATATTTTTAGCATTTTTATATTATTTTTTTATTTTCTTAATTTTTAGAAATTTCTTTGTGATATTTTAAGACCGGGGCACGGGCAACACCGACTCATCCCATTCCCAATAGGCAAGGAGACTGATGGCGGGATTTAAAACCTTGCTCTTTTCTCTTCATCACTTTGATATTTTCCCATTAATTTGTAGGAATTTAGTAGGTATTTTTAATGACCCTTGAGAAAACTGCCCATCCACTTTTCAAATATGATGTGCTCTAAAGAACCCTAGCTTCATTTCTCTCGAAGAGTTTGTCACACATACAACAAACTTGCTTTTCATAACTCTAAAATGCTTTAACACCTTCGATCTTATAAGCCTCTGACCAGAGTATTATTGAAGTACATGTACCAAGGGTCACTGTTGCAAACAAACCAACTTCTCCAAGATGAATCTTTCTATTGACTTTGGAACTAGAAAAAACCCATCTCTCATGAAAATGTTACCCAATCCCCATTAATTATCATTCCTAACATGAATATCAGACCTAACACTTTAACAGGCTTAAATCTTAATAGTTCTGAATGCTCTTGAAAGATACCACACACACAACAAAAATCAAACCCGTTACCCATCCATCCTCTGCAGAAAATATACTGTTTGGCTCCTAATTCTCCAATCACCAGCGACTTCAGGCCTTACAGATGTCCCACCATGGTCCCCATTACCGATTCTAGATGACTCCAGAATTTAGCACCACCAGCAAAAATATCAAGGGATAAATCCATTACATGGGGCATTCCCATGCCAAGGTGGTATTATCCTACTTGGGAAAGCCTAAGTGGCTATGAAATATTCCACTGCTCCATCATTATATCTCCATAGAAAATTATATATGGAGAGATATTGAAGCACCCATCATTCTGCCATGGGCTATGGTGGGAAGCCCACAACTTATTTTTTTTATAACACTGCCCACTACAATGTGCTCACCATGACACAATGCTGTCTATAAGTAGGAGTTTATCTCTCTTCATGAGCAAATTTCTAGACATAGCATGAGAATAATTTAAGGTTTGTCCATAAACTCTTCTATATATATAACTACTATAAGCAATTCTCTTCCATTATTCAAGAAAAAAATATATCTTCCATTATTTACATGCTTGTTCTCTCTTCTTTTTTTTTCTTTTTTTTTTTAAATTTTTGCAGAAGCTAAAGATGAGAATATTACCTCTTCTTTTGCTCTTGGTGGTAGCAGACCTGGTTTGTGCTGGTAACAGGAAGTTGGTTGTGACACAAAGCCAAGAACAAGAGGTAAAGATAAATGATGATGATGCCGACAAAAACAGCCACCACTCCATACCCAGAGATGCATGGGGCAGCCAAAACCCACATGAAGTTGGAGATCATGGTCAGGACAATGAAGGCAGCAGTGGAAACCATAACTAGCGATGAGGTTATAGCTCTGTGTTCTCCTTAAGGTGTTAGCTGTGGATTAATCAGGTGTTTGTGTATGCTCGTTTGCTTAAGTTTTATATGTAAAATATCAAGCCTGTTCCCACAAATTAAAAGCAACATAAGGATAAAGACAGAATAAGATGGTGTACATGCATGTGAATGCTACTAAGTTTCAAATAAGTGGCTGTAGAGCTTAGGCTCGTAAAGGGTCTTTACAGTTTAATTGGAATATATTAAACAGTGTTTTAATTTATGCAAAGTTCTTATACTTTTATTGCCACTTGCTGATTCAACCAGTATACATTCATATATGCACATCGATATTATCCTTTAGCCTAGAGTTTGTATGTCTGCAGAATATGGAGATTTATACAGATGATTCCATGAGCTCTGTTACATAGTACAGACTGACTGCACCCTGAAATATTCAAGATCAGAAGATCCTAACCATGCAAAATATGATATTCATTTTTATTGACAATGTACATTTCTCAACCTAATCTCAAAGCCTTTCATCAAGAGATTGGTTGGGTGATTTGGGAAAAAATTTGGGAGCATGTTTCATCCGGAATCAGGATGACCAAAGGGTAAGCCCACTTAGAAGCAGTTGAGACTGAAGACTACCCTCCAAGCCTGAATACGTACAAGGGAGAAATGTTGGCTATGTGTTCTCAACTTTTGAATATTATGCGTTTCTGCAAAATATGGACAGTAGAGCATAGCTATCCTGCAAATGAATAGACATGTCAAGATATGGACAAGCAACGGATTAACTGGTGAAGTTTCTACAGTCTAGAATTTTAATTTTTTATTTTTTAGTTTTTTTTAATTGGTTACATGAGTTGAACTCACGACCTCAAGTTGAAGTCACATGGCAACATTAGCAAAACCTGTTTAAAATTGTTCATATGATGGTGCAGTTCCATGATATTGAACAAGGACTCATGCATTCTGTGAGATAGAAAACTCAAACAATATCAATACCTATTCGTAATGTGAGAAACCAACAGAAAACACTGACTAATGAATTCTTGCAAGCATATTGTTCATCTTGGATATGCACTTACCTAAGTCTAAAATGGCCTTACAGGTCGTCTTACAAAAATGTAACTGTGAAATGAATGATATGTAGTTATAAATTATTAATAACAAAGATCAGAGATAAAGGACCCTGATTAACAATTCAATACATCACAAGGTAAGCATTTCACAAATTCATGTAAACATCAAACTGAATATGATTTCACCTTGCACTTCACACATGCATGACTTCATCTTGGCAGATTTGATTTTCCAGCATGCCTTTAACCTTATCTAAACCTCATGTCTTTAAGAAAGAAAATATGAGTAGCATCTTCTCGACTGTGTCCAATTGTGGAGTACAAAAGAAGTCTCGCCCATGGGACGAGCATACAGGTAGGAATAGAAATCAACTCTATTACTTATGGTAAGAGTATCTGCAGCATGTTTCATGAGAGAGACACAACTGTGATGGACCAAGTACAAGTAGTGTTTGTGATCTTCAAGCAGAAATCCCATCATTTTACACATTATGAAGCATGGGTAAACAGGTTATCATGGACTGAATGACGAAGAAAAAGAAAAGGCAGAAGAAATTTTTTATAACTCCAAGAGGAGAACATAAAAATCATATTTAAAACAGTTATACTCAATAGACAATGAGTAGCAAGATCTGACAAGTAGTGCTTGTGATCTTCAAGCAGAAATCCCAGCATTTTACACATTATGAAGCATGGGTAAACAGGTTATCATGGACTGAATGAAGAAGAAAAAGAAAAGGCAGAAGAAATTTTTTATAACTCCGAGAGGAGAACAGAAAAATCATATTTAAAACAGTTATACTCAATGGACAATGAGCAGCAAGATCTGACACTATATTGCTACCTTGGAATCCTCTAGTATGCCAGAACCCAAATATATATATACACACAGCTACCTTGGAATCCTCTAGTATGCCAGAACCCAAAATACACACAGCTACCTTGGAATCCTCTAGTATGCCAGAACCCAAATATATATATATATATATATATATATATATATATATATATATGGGGGGTCTTCATATGCATCTATCCCTCACCATTTTGGGTGAGGGACACCCCTTTTGGGGGTGTTTCAAGTACAAAATGGAGGTACAAAGTACCCCTCTTGTACTCCTTTTGTACTTGAAACACCCCCAAAAGGGGTGTCCCTCACCAAAAATGGTGAGGGATAGATGCATATGAATATTCCCCTATATATATATATATATATATATATATATATATATATATATATATATACAGAGACAGACAGACAGACAGACAGACACACGCACGCACGCACGCCACACACACACACTGAATGAAGAAGAAAAAGAAAAGGCAGAAGAAATTTTTTATAACTCCGAGAGGAGAACATAAAAATCATATTTAAAACAGTTATACTCAATAGACAATGAGCAGCAAGATCTGACACTATATTGCTACCTTGGAATCCTCTAGTATGCCAGAACCCAAATATATATATACACACAGCTACCTTGGAATCCTCTAGTATGCCAGAACCCAAAATACACACAGCTACCTTGGAATACAATGCATCCTCCCTATGATGATCGTCTTCATTGTCACCCCTTCATAACACTCATAATCCTGCTGAATTCACCTGTTTATGCTGATCAACACATTCATCATGGTTCTGATTGTCTACAACGAAGTCTGAAATATAGAAATCTGGAGAAACCTGTTGCATTGCACAAGAACACTAGGAGCATTTTAGATGCACTGTATACCTTCCAAACTTGCAAACAGGCCAATTTGGAAAATCTATACTCGCACTCGTATCAACTGTTACCAACCGGACCTTTATCAAAGAAATTAGGAGGATTAAGTGGAGATCTAAGAGGACATCGAAATGTTCCCTTTTCATAGGAAATAATCACCACCGTTCGCCCTATGAAGATGGAAATCCTAGGAATTTGATGGTCCCTTGTAGATCTCCATGTTTGACTCTTCACTCTTCATCCCTCCGAAATAAGCTCCTCCCCAGGAATTCGTAGGTACTGAGTACAACTCTTGTAAAAGAGCCGCAAGAGAGGCCCCGTTTTCAAAGTCTAGCAGCAAGACAAATTATCTTTTCAATATCCTCAACCTTCAGAGACCAATAAAAGAAAATTAAATTTCTAAAGCCTTTTCACATTTAGAGTGCCCATCAATGAAGAAGCCGAAGGAGCCCAAAATCCCCGCTAAATGAATAACCTACACATTGGAGAATAGTCAATCCTGTTAGATATGTTCCAATAACCTTCGCGGTAAAAGTTTCAAAAAGCAAGTAAAAATGGCATCATCTAGTCCAATCTTTAGTCGGAAATAACCGAGTATATTTACCCTGTTACACCAGTCCAGAAAAAGGTATGTGTCCACACCTGTGAAAATTAAGTCATGCCTCTTTTAGTTATATAGCATTCTTCAACTACAATGCCATGATGCACATCCATATCAATAAATGAAATTTGAGCATTATACTTAAGAAGCTCAAGAACTCCACAGACAGTGTCACTGATCTAACAAAACTCACAAGGCTCATGCATTTTTGCATGGTATATGGAACCTTTATAGCAACAACAAAGTGCTTTATTGTTGAATCTACACACAGCATCTATTGTGCCACCACCATAAAATGAACTCAAATAAATTCTCAAACAAGGTAATCTTCACTGCATTTATATCTTAATAATTCATTTTAAAACAAATGTAGCATAATGGTACTAATCTGAAACAAGAACTCAACACAGCCGGCTTAATGAAACCAACGAATCTTCACAAAAGACACCTAGTGTGGCCAATATATCCCAATATTCTTGTAAGCTCACATAAGGGCCATTGCTTTGGTGCAATGGTAAAAGTCTTGGGTGCCATGTGTGATAACGCAGGTTCAAGACCTGCGAGCAGACACTTCATGCAAAATTGCCAAAGGTTAAGTCTATCTCCAGTCTGGACCCTCCCAAGACCCTGCTTGGGCAAGACCCGTACTAGGTAGTGACCTTTTTTTATTCTTGTTAAGCGCACATGCAGTGCAAGATGGTGTGTCAAAGAAAGACTCTGGTGTGTGGTTTCATGGGCTAATTTGGGCCAAAGTAAGCATTGTATCTCTGATGTAGAAGTAGCAGATCCTGCCCTTGGAAGGCATTTTTATTGGCAGATCAGAGCAATCTTTCATGAGATTCTGCAATTGATCAGGTCGAGCTGCAAAATTATCACGCACACACACACAAGGGGAGAGAGAGAGTTCAAAAACATGCAGAAAATCAACCCAAATCTATAGTCATAAGCCACCACACAAGAAGAAAGTTTACGTGCCATAAATACTATTCACATAAAAATCATCTCACATGAACTATGACAAATAACCACTGCAGAAGAGCAAACAAACAAGAATAATCTCATCACAATTTACAAAATAAATAATAATAATAATAGAATATATATGTGTGTGTGTGTCAATAAGATTGCACAGAATACAGAAGGCCTTAATTATGCAATGTAAATTGGTGTGAGTATCTTCTTGTTGAAGTATCTTCTTGGAGGGACATCTACTTGGCGTTTGTCTGCTTGACAAGTTGTGCAGTATTACTAGCTTTCCATGCTGATGATACAAAACTCTCCACAATGCAATGGATATAGTGCTTGGATAAGCATTGATCTCCATGGAAACACCATCTAACTAAACAAGATCTTAGTGCAAAACCTCTTGCATAAACAGTAAGAATACCACCCTTCAAGTTTTTGAGCAACGCCTGAACATCAGTACTGGTCCAATTACATTAGATTAGTCCACCTTTACACTACTATGAAGTACAAGGGAACAAGCACTATTTCAACAAAGAGAGCTGAAACACCAATGCAAAGCCTCTCAGCTGATTCCCTCAAATTTGTTCCCCCTACAGGGAATGAAGGATGGTGAAAGGATGACCCATGATCGAATTGATAGGCCTCATATAAGTTGATATCACTACCTAATCCACGAATACCAACCTTTTTTGAGAACCACATCAACCATAGGTTCCACCAGGCAACTTTAACAGATGCATCTCGTCCAAACTTGCCAGAAAAATGAAATTGACATGTGAGGCACTGATTGGAAGCCCATTCCTGACATATTGATCTTTTCACTTTCTGCATGTAAATCATTTAAACTGTACTGTCATTAGACTAAATCCACATCATGATTTTCACCATAGTCCTCAACCTCAGACTACTGCAATGATGATGAAACTTTATCACCAATAATCTATGCAAGAACATGATCCATTTCTAAAATAGTGAAACCTGATTCTATCCCTCACTACGATCTCTCTTTCATAAATATTAGAGAGATATTTAAATGACAAGTGACAGTCTCCACAGATGCGGAGGTTCTTAACTATGCGTATCGTCGCCTCAGAGCCTGTATTGATTAATCCAAACGCCAAGGCCAACTTCTCACTATGATGAGAAATCACATTTTCCTTCTCCTCCTCATCTATATCAAATGATACCAGTGCAGTGTTAGGAACATATCCAGCTGATCTCAGTCTTCTGGTCATCTCCTCAAGCATCAAATTTACCTCTTCGGCCCGTGGGCATGATATTTCACCTGCCAAAAACTGGAATATTGAACCATTCAACTCAATATAGCTCCACCCTGGTGGCTTCTGAATGCCCCTTTGGTCCATCTGTTTTCTCACTCTTCTAGCATCATCCCACCGATTTGCACTGGTAAATATGTTAGACAACAGTATATAGCGGCCACCATTATTAGGATCCAGTTGGAGAAGTTGTTTCCCCACTATTTCTGCTATCTCAATGTTCCCATGGATTCTGCATGCACTTAACAAAGCTCCCCATATCACAGAGTTAGCCTTGATTGGCATTTTTTCTATAAAATCACAAGCCTCCTTCAAATATCCACCCCGCCCAAGAAGATCAACCATGCAACCGTAGTGCTCAACTTGAGGATCAATTCCATGTTCCTCAAACATGGAATCAAATAGCTTCTTACCTTCTTCGACATGTCCACCATGACTGCAAGCACACAGAAGTCCTATAAATGTACTGCTATCCGGTCTCAAACCAGCAGACTGCATTTCGTCAAATATTTCCATGGCTTTCTTAAAATTACTATGCTGCGCGAGCCCTGAGATCATACAATTGAAGAGAAATAACGTCCTTGATTTTTCTGCTACACTGTAGAAAACCCGAAGAGCACTTTCTATGCTTCCGCACTTAGCATACATATCCACAATAGCTGTGATGAGAATAACATTTTTATCAAAGAACCTGTTTTCTACATTTCTATGAATCTTTTTGCCAAAATCAAGTGCACCCAATTGAGCACATGCCGAAAGCACAGTGACCATGGTGATCTCATCAGGTATGACACCCGCCCCTTCCATTTCAACAAAAAGCTTCAAAGCCTCATTGTAATGACCAGCCTGAGAATAACCACCAATCATTGCAGTCCAAGAGACTACATCTCTTTCAGGCATCTCGTCAAAGAGCCTGCGCGCAACATCAATCTCTCCACACTTTGCATAACCCAAAACCATAGAACTCAAAGCAGTGGCATTTTTCTCACTACCCATTGTGCGGAACACCCTATCAGCCATCCCCATCAACCCACACTTTGCATACATGTTGACGAGTGCACCCTTCAACAGCACATTCGAAGCATCCAGATTAACACCCAAACCCTTGTACATAAAAAGATGAAGCTGCATCCCAATCTTCGCATCACACATTGCCGAACAAGCGGACAACAAAGCCACAATGGTGTACTCATCCGGAAACACACCCGCAACTTGCATTTCTCGAAAGAGCCGCAACCCATCAGCAGGCCGACCGCCTCGAGCATACCCACTGACCAAAGTGTTGAAAGAGACAAGATCAGCACAATCACGCATTTCATCAAACACCTGTCGTCCATGGTCTAATTCCTCGAAAACGCAGTACAGATGAATGAGTGCATTAGCGATGAAAGAATCCGACTCAAACCCAAATTTTATCACATGAGAATGGACCAACCGGCCCAGTTGGATCGTCGATAACCTGGCGCACGAATTGAGCAAGAAGGGGAAAGTGAAGTTATTGGGGGAGGTGGGGTCGCGGGCGAGCATGGATTTGTAGAGGATGAGGGATTCTTGAGGATGAGTGGGGGCGGCAGGACCGCGAGAGTATGCTCTGATGAGGGTGTTCCAGAGGAAGGTGTTGGGGCGGTCGACGCAGGAGAAGAGGAGGTGGGAGTGGCGGAGAGAGGTGGCGTTGGAGCGGGAGAGGGCGGTGAAGAAGGAGATGAGGCGGGTGAGGGATTGGAGGTGGTGGTGGAGGCCATGGAGGATGATTTGGGCATGGATTTGGAGGGCTTGTTTGAAGGAAGAACATGATTCCAACAGTGAGGTTGGGTTTCCATGACTAACTACCTTCTTCATATGAACGTAACGGTTTCTGCCATGTCATTTGTCCAACATTAGAGGAACAAATGGAGGACGACTAAAACCTGCTTTGACTTGTGTTTGTAATATGGTCTACTTCAATATTTTTTTGCATGGAATACACAGAAATTTATGGTCAAATGCGCAACATAATATAAGGGGTTTTGAGGTGTGCGGGATAATAAAGGACATGTGGTAGCAATGTAGATGGGACTTTGAGTTTTTGGAATTCAAATTACTAAGGGTGATGGGTGGTTAGGTATTCATTTCTCATCTTCCATTGAGTCAATTTCTGTTAAATGAGAGGTTATGTGATGGTCATTCTGAGATAATTCCCTTTAAATTCTTCATTTTTATTCAACTAAATGAGATGAGTAGGCCTGATGAAACACAAGTAAAGGAGGTTCTTGCTCAGAAGTCCTCACATTCCGTGTTTTGCTTCGGAAAAAAAATGCGGCCTTAGGGTTTTGGATTCCATCTTTGGACTAATGACCTTTTGCTGTTCAAATAAATAATCTAACCACTGTACCAAACAATGCTTATTTATAACTATTTATATAAAAAAAAAAACATCAAAAATAGTTAGATAGAGTAGGCACCATAGCCATATGGGTCATGCCCGTGCTTAGCACGGATTATTGTGCTAGTTCGTTCTTGACTTAGCCCAGAAGTGCATTCATTTAGTGCCCAACTTATTTTTCCTTGCTAACCTAATCTCACCTATTCTTCTATATGTATAACGCCATGTGCAACATGCCAACATTTCAAACGAGTCTTTTGGTAACCTAACCAAGGGGGTTGGGACTTAATTGAGAAACATACACATGGGAAGACAGCCCACTCAAGTGAGAAAGGAGCCCGCACACACGGAAAGATGTAGCGTACTTAGGGTTCGAAGCCTGGACAACCAAATGAGAATTGTTACTCCTTACTCTTGAATTTCTTTAGCTAGCCATTCCTATCAAACTTCAACACTTACCCCTGGGGTCGAACCCGGTCGGCGCACTTTTGGCGTCACGCAATTTTATTTTTTATTTTTTTTTTATTTTTGCACCGAGTCATTCCTCTTAGGATTCAAACTCACCACTAGTTGGGTTTGATACCATCTTGAATTTCTTTCGCTGGTCATTCCTACAAAAACTTTAACGCATTAGTAAAGACAGCAGAAATACTTTTTAATATTCCTCTTTAAGTGGAGCCCACTCTCCAACAGTTGCAACTCAGGTAAGAGGTGCCTCTTGACATTTCAAAGGAGTTCAGAGGCAAAGGGGAACCTCTGCAGTAAGGGCAGAATTGGGGGAGCAAAGGGTGGCCATGGCCTCTCCAAAAATTTTGAAAATCATAATTATTTTTTTGTTTACATATGGCCTCCTCAATAATTTCTTTTCCTATGTATTGTGCCTCCCCTTCAAGAAAAAATTCCTAGGTCTGTGACCATCCTTCCATTTGCTAGCTCCAATTAACAAAAGGTTGTGTCAACCCCATGTAGGGGACTTTTGGTTCTAACCTTTCAGATTCTGGATGCTTTGCTTTGAAGTGGGCGCCCCACAGATAGTGGGTGTCAATCACAACACATTTTCTAGGCTTAGGCACATCTTGTTTGGAAATTTTGGCCATATATCACCCATTGTAGCTGCCTTTTGAACGGTTTGGATCATGTTTTCATTGGATCGATTCTCCTATATGTCATCCCAAACATAGCCATTTGGGTTGTTTCCCGAACTGACATGATTTCCATACCCTGAAGCTTTGGTTTTGAAGATCAGCCACTTTTTTTACTTAGTACTAATATGGATTTGATTTGACCTTAGCGACTAGATTTTCTAAGCTAATGGCCTGAATATTACAGCAGATCTATTTGATTTGTGCCCATCTTTCCTAATTGTTTTGAACCTGATCATCTCTTCTCTTTTTAATTTCTAAAATGTTTGCGAGATTTTGCTGCCATATCTTTCATTTAAATAGCTTTAATTTGATTTTCAATCGCCATATTCTTCCCAAATTAGTCCAGAAAATGCTTACAATGGATTGTTTTTACAACACTAAATTAAAATTTCACATGTTCTTCCCAAACCATTTACATCCCTATTTATAATGGAAACTAAATCAAGGGAAGATGACATGCCTCACCATTGTCATTAAATTAATATGATGTCAAGGTCCCATCCATCTTTCCACTTCTTCTCTCACGTCGTTTGCCCACCACTTCTTTAATGATCCATACGTGGAGTTGATTTTACCATAGATTCCTATTTATTCTATGCAAACTAATACGCACTAAGAAGGCCTATTTATTTGCATTAAATATAAGCAGTTAAAAATAAAATCAAAGATAAATTTTCAAAAATGAATATGAAAAAATTCATATTTATCAAATTCTTATATATTTTAATACAAGCAAACACTCCCTAGGCTATTCATCTCATAGTTTAGGGTCCTCCTTCATGGGCATCTTACCTACTACACTATGAAATAGGTACCTAATGCTCAATGTCATATTTCTATAATAAAAGTTATAGGACTCTAATATAGTAATATCATAATAAATGTAAATCCTATAACACCAACCCTAATTTTAATTAAGTTAATTATATATTATCATCATTGACCTTGGGAAACTCCAAAAAATAATTCATGAGTTTAATTTTCATTTACTACCATCCATTCATACCATAGACGAGTCCAAATCTGATGAGGTTTTTCCCTATGGTGATCGTGAGTGGACTTATCACGGCCTTCCACGTCACTACGAGCTGAACAATGGCTGCCCACAATAATGTGGCGGACTGTGATTGGTCTCCCACGGTCACCACGAGGAAAAACCTTGTATCATCTCGATTCCAACTAAAAATGTTGTTTACTTAAAATAGAGCTGTTGTAATTCAAAACTAATAAATGAAGCATAAACTCAACAAATTTGTGAGAATTTCATTGTAAAGTGAATCCTAAAAAAGCTTGTGATCGACCCATTATAAAGGACATCATATAAGCAATTCATCATTAAAATGAGGAACAAAAAAACTAATGGATAACCCTCATTAAATGTAGCCAGCTATTTCATAATTGCCCTTCCCCAACTCACCAAATGGTACATGGTCATACTCATATCTCATATCTCATATCTACCGGTTTGATGCACCCCCACAAAGCCCAAAATCAGGCTGATGCATGTAATCTACTAATCTGTTCCCTATCTTGAAACGCTCGTTTTAAAACCCAGATACTGATAACCTATCACTGCCCCAGAAGAAGTAGAAGTAGAAGTAGAAGTAGAAGTAGAAGAAGGAGGAGAAGAAGAAGGAGAAGGAGAAGAAAACCCTCCAAACCTGTCAGGTTTCTTCTAAAACTGTCTCACTGTCTTCTCAACGAGTAATCTTTCTTTCTATTTGGTGTGTTTTAGTGCAAATAAACCCATTTGCAGTAAAGTTCAGTTCATTTGTATGAAACCCATGTGAGATTTCTCTGCGTTTCTTGGAATCTTGATAGAAATCAATGTATGAAACAGAATAAAGCTTGGATTTTTATCCCGTTCTCATTGTGAGAATCGTGGGTTTGGATGGGTGATGTTGAAGTACCCATTTGGCTAAAAGGGCTGCCTTTTGCGCCTGAATACCACCCCACGGAGACCGAATTTGCAGACCCAATCGCTTACATATCGAAAATCGAGAAGGAAGCGAGCGCTTTTGGGATCTGCAAGATCATCCCACCACTCCCCAAACCCTCGAAAAGATATGTCCTTTCTAACCTAAACAAATCGCTGTCAAAATGCTCCGATTTGGGCGCCGATGCGCCTGGCTGTTCATCGTCTCAAATGGGTTCTGTGGATAGAGGGAATGAGGGGGAGGCTAGGGCAGTCTTCACAACTAGGCACCAAGAACTAGGTCTTTGTCCAAAGCGGTTGAAAGGGCCGGCGCCAATCCGGCAATTGGCCATTCAGAAGCAGGTTTGGCAGAGTGGGCAGGTGTATACATTGGATCAGTTTGAGTCGAAGTCGAAGGCTTTTGCTCGAAGCCATTTGAGTGGGGTGAAGGAGGTGAATCCATTGCTTGTAGAGTCTTTGTTCTGGAAGGCTGCGTTGGAGAAGCCTATATATGTCGAGTATGCTAACGATGTGCCTGGTTCTGGTTTTGGGGAGCCAGAGGGGCCGTTTCGATATATCCGTAAGCGGAAGAGGAGGAGGAGGTTCGACCGGAAATATCAAGAAAGGGTTGGGTGTGAGAAACCTGAAGTGGATCATCCCATCATAGATGAAACTTTTAGTGCGGATAAGGCAGTTCCATGTTTATCAACTTTGTTGTCTGATGAGAGCTCAAGACTTCCAATGCAGAAGAGTTTGACGACTCCTGGTGGCAGCGATAAGGAAGGCACGGCAGGTTGGAAGATTTCAAACAGCCCGTGGAACTTACAGGTTATCGCACAATCACGGGGCTCGCTCACCCGTTTTATGGTGGATGATATTCCTGGTGTTACGTCTCCCATGATTTACATTGGCATGTTGTTCAGCTGGTTTGCTTGGCATGTGGAAGATCATGAGCTGCACAGCTTAAATTTTCTCCATATGGGTGCTCCCAAAACTTGGTATGCGGTCCCTAGCGATTATGCGTTTGCCTTTGAGGAGGTGGTCCGTGTGCAAGGCTACGGGGAGCATCTTGATCGGTTAGGTAATAAAAATTTTGTGCTTCTTTGTTGCTTCGCTATTTACATGTTACTCAAGTCCATTTTCTTTTCCTGCCAGCTGCTCTCACTCTCTTGGGCGAGAAGACTACACTATTATCACCTGAGGTTGTTGTCTCATCAGGGATTCCTTGTTGCAGGTGATATTTCTCATTTGTAGGTGTGAATATTTCTGGGGATTCTAATATCTAAACTATTTTAGGTCATAGTTTCTTGTTATATGCGTTGAGCTTTGGAATTTTAGGAAATGCATTTTAAGCATAGGACTAGAATTCTCAACATGTATGGGAAAATACATACATTATGTTTGTATTATATATGAATAAAAAAATACCATAGGTTACATTTGATGGTTTTTATTATCTTCATAGAAGCTTCTTTTGGCATGAGCTAATGCCTAATGGTCTTTTCTGGTTTTGTTTCAGATTAGTACAGCACCCTGGTGAATTTGTTGTGACCTTTCCAAGGGCATACCATATAGGGTTTAGCCATGGTAATCCCTTTCCAGACTCTTTTATCTGCCTTCTTTGTGCCTTTTGAGTGTTTATTTGTATAGTTGGCACAAAATTGAATTTGTCGCAAGTCGTGATGGCCTTTTGTTCAAGTACTTATCCATATCAATTGGTGATTGTTGGCTCTTTTGTGGACGTAAGTGTATATTCTGATGCCAAAAAATCTAAATTGATAGAGGTCATCAGGATGTTGATTCTGACTATACTCCATTTGATGACACATGGCATGCTGATGGATCCACTGAGAATACATATAAAGTAAGAGAGGTGGTTGTGTATCAGCCACCTATCAAAGGTTATCTCCATAAATTTGAAGCCATCTGATCCAAGGAATAATTGTGAGCAGTCACTGATTTATTTTGACGGCCTATTTCAAGCCTTTGGATCTCCTGTAGGGATGTCTACAACTGGTTTTGAACCTGAGACCCTCCAGTTAAAGAATTGAGAACCTACTATCTGTTCAGGAAATCTTTCAAGCCCATCTTGTTCAAAAACAAATAATAAAAATAAATAAATGAAGGATACTCATAAGGATATATATAGAGGAGGGGAGGGATTCTTTATATATATATATATATATATATATATATATATAACTTTTTCCAATCCCAAACTATACAACCAGACTGCTGTCACTGAAGGGTCTTACTAATTCTAACCATCTTCATTCTTCAATCCTTATACATCTATCTAAGTCTATACAGTCTTCGGGGGTTGGATGGGATTAGGTGTACACAAAGCAGACTACTGTCACTGAAGGTTCTTACTAACTCTAACGACCTTCAGTCCTTGTACATCTATTCAAAGTCTATACAGTCTTCACACCCGCAAATTAGATCATGCAGACCTTTAGTCGTTAACCAAACTACAGAATCAACCAAATATTTGCAGAAACAACTGAAAGTCTCCTTCAATTGATGATATGTATCACAAATGAGATAAAACGGGAATAAAAAGGTTCTGTCAATTGTCAAATGTTTCTGCCAAATATCATTCACCGAAGAATAGCAAACACTGCCATTCCAAAATAAATAAATTAAAAAAAAAAAAAGGAAAAAAAAAAAAAAGGGACTAGACCCTCTCAGAATACTGGTTCTGGATGCGGCCTTTTCTCTCCATACTCATTTCCTAATCTTTCAAAGAATTTTGGATTGCCCTACTATCCATAGATGTAGAATTGTCAATCTTTTCTTCTTATTTTATTATGGGAATTATGACCGTCACTTTTGCAAAACAGGTTTTAACTGTGGGGAAGCTGCTAATTTTGCGACTGCTCAATGGCTTAAGGTAGCAAAAGAAGCTGCGGTTCGTCGAGCTGCCATGAATTATCTACCCATGCTTTCCCACCAGCAACTTCTGTATTTGCTGACAATTTCTTTTGTTTCAAGGTTAGCTTGCATTATTATATTAGGGATGCTATTGTCAGTTGACTTTATTTCTCTAGTATCAATAGCATGTGCATAATTTGCTGTGTTGTTTCTAGAAATGTGAGTACATGATGTTACTAGAAATCATATAGGAATCCCCAAGAAACTTTACATTACAGCCAATAACACCAACCCAAATTGATGGAATAAGGCTCTGATGATGATGATAAACCCAGTACACCTTAAGGTCCTAAATTAAAGTTAGGACTTAGGATGATCTCCTTAGAGTGATATTTGGTCAACCCCTAATCAGCTCATAACCCTATTGTTCCACTTGGCCCTTGATTGGCATACATCAGGTGGCCCCACAATTGCTAGGCATATTTTGAAAGAGAGAATTTCTAGTTCTTGCTGAGACCTTTCTTTCCTCCCCTATTCTGGCTGATTGACATACACCAGGTGGGCTGCACAGGCTGTCCCAAGGAACATCTAACAATATATAGACATGTGAGGGAACAAAGAAAAAAAGGAAGGAAAGAAAGAAAGATAATTTACCTGATTAGAGTGATATGTGGCGAACCCCTAATCCACATCATACCCTCTCACTCCATTGATGCCTTGATCTGCATGCATCCTGATGAACCCACCCATACTGGGTGTACTTTTTAAGAGCAAATTTCTAGTCCTCGATGAGACCTTTCTTTCCTCTATTCCTGCTGATTGGCATGCATGACATGCATCCAGGTAGGCCACAGAAGCTGTCCCAAAGAACATCTGCCTCTATATGGACACAAAAAAAGACAAATAATTCCATGGGAGATGTTATGAGCAACACTTGTGGAGCACACCACTGATCAATACATCCTCTCCAAGTGAACTGGGACTCACCCAAATTGATTCCTATTAGGCTTGGCCTGCCCATGATTTGCTCCAGAGCGGCCAAGCTGTTCCTGTATTTTCTTTTATGTTAGTTCATGTAGTTTATGCAATTCGATGGTTTCAAAAATAAGCACTTCCAACTCTGTTACAAGCTCTTGTTGCTTTCAAGATTATATATCAGGCTTCTATTAGGGAATGATAGTTATACTAAGAACGTTCATCAAGAGAAGGGAGGGTTCGTTTCTGGATGGTTGTGTATCATTTTGTGTTAAATAGCTTGCGTAGTGTACAGTCCTTGACAGAACATCACAAGGTTATGATGACAAAATGGAAGCTGCTGTGACAGATTCCAGCTTTTCAGCTGATTTAAAACTTTCAGTATTAGTCAACATGTAAGACATGTCAAATTTCCTGCAATCCTCTCTCCTTGGTAGTATATACTGTTTCTTTTTCTTGTTCGACTTGGTTTCAATCTTCATGAATTTATTTATGTCATATAAGTCAGTATTTCACTGTGCAATGGTTGTATTGATTGCTGTGGATCTTCATGCTTTTATGAATATGATTATTCTTGCCGGTGTCCAAAAATATCTGAAGTGGGCACCTAATTTTAATGTTTCTCCAGTTTGAATCTGCTGGAATTCTTTTAATGTCAGAGTACCTAGAGCTTTACTCCCTGGGGTACGGAGTTCTCGCCTGAGAGATCGCAAGAAAGAAGAAAGGGAGATTCTTGTCAAGAAGGCATTTTTAGATGATGTGATGGCTGAAAATCAGCGGTTGGTCGTTCTCCTTGAGAAGTCATCAACTTCTTATGCAGTGTTATGGGATCCAGATCTGCTGCCTTCAGCAATTAATTGTCCTACATTTCCGTCCGCCTCTCCTGAACCATCTAGTTTATTGGTTGGTGCAAAACCACTTGAATCAGAGAAAGATGGCTGTATTAAAGAGATTGCATTGGATGATGCTGCTACCACCTCATGTGAAAAAAATTCTTCTATTGACTGGCAGGACAATAATCATAACAATAAGGTCGAAAGTATAGGTCCTTATGTGGAAATAACCGACTCACTATATGGGGATGATGATGATTTGCCGTGTGGTTTACATGTTGATTCAGGAACTTTGGCTTGTGTAGCTTGCGGGGTGCTTGGTTTTCCATTTATGTCAGTTATACAACCTTCTGAAAGAGCATTGGAAGAGCTTTTTTGTGAAGAAAGTGGGGTCAATCAAACAGGAATGGCAAATATGAAATCGTTGAAGCTTCCTACTCAAAATGTGGACAAAGTTGTCGAGGACTTTGATTTAGGTGCGCCAACAAATTTTATTTGTTTAATTTTTTGTTGTATTGTTACTTGAATAATAAAAAATGAAGCATAAGGAATGACCTTCTATAAAGTTAATAGGATCTTTATCTACTAGTAATGTTTTAACAGAAGGGAGGGATTCTTCTTCAAAAAAGTTGGAATAAAATTGCTGCTCCTGCTAAAAGAACCTGGTACAGATTGAGTCCCTTAAACGTAGGGTTAGGATTATTTTGAAAATAGTACACCTGAAGAACACCAAATGTGACTGAAAGGCACACTTGAGAATTGTACACCATGGAGCACCATATGCAGGTCATAGATTGGAGTAGCTGTAGATAGATACGACCATACTGAAACATATTTCGAGATAGTAATTAGCTGTGGTAAGATTAGCTTGGTTTCCTCTTTTACCTTTGTATTTTTATCTTGTTGACCTCTATAGAATGGGCCATTGTGTAATACTAGATCACAGAGTCAAAGGTGGTGCTGGTCTCCCATAATGGAGAGAGACAAATTCCAGCCGACGTCACTCAGTTTCTATACATATCCTAATTTTCTTATTCTTGGCAGATACAGTGGGGCATTTTTCGCCCAAACTAATCCACAACAAGACCTTTCCTGCCCCTGCCACTCATGGGCATGCACCCAAGTGGCCACACAGGAGGGTGTGCAGGTAACTTATCTGTGCGCACTGCTCCAGGTGCAGTTGGTCATGTCTCATATACAGAATCAGCCTAGAAAACTGATCAATTTATATTATTGTTTGAAACTGAAGCCTTGTTCCAACCATTTATTTATTTTTTTGATCGGTAACAAAAACTAACATTAAATAAGAAGGAAAAATACACAGAGGAGAACAAGGAATAAGAGAAACAAAAAGTAGGACCAAAGAATAGAGAAAGTACAAGAGAAATGTACCCTACTCAACACAAACTTACATAATGAAACCCTCCCATGGTGAAGTTCTCTCAACCCCCTGTTTAGCTAATGCATCGCCAATAGAATTTTCCGATCTAAGCACATGACGGAAGACAACATTAATGTTGGTGGATAACTCCCTAATCTCATTACAGAGAAGTTGGAACTTTCAAGGATTAGCCTTACAATTGTTCCAACCATTTATTAATGGGCCAAAAATTTAATCTTGACCCCAGTTCATGACAGCCCCTACCAACGCTGGATTTCTGTTATCAGGGTTTTACAGGAGAAAATGTCAATCTAGGTGGGCCTGAGTCCATTTATTTGTGGGCTTAAACATTAATCCCATGACAGATCATCATCTTCATGATTCATCATTGACACCCATACATTGTGTACAGCTTTGCGAGTTCCAATTCACTTAGCCCCATTTAGAGCAATGCTCTTTCTCGCTCCACAATCTAACATGATACTTATAACTACCACATTCCTAGCCCTTACTGGCCTATCCCTGACTCTAGTTCATTGTACTTGCAACATGTCAGTCTTTTGGTCAAGGGTTGTTTACGGTCATCTAAGTAGATGCTGAAACCATCGTAGACGACATACCTTGATATTTCTCCTCTGTTGAAGCTACCTTTAGAATTTTTTCTAATATACTCATTTCCTAACTCCGTCCTTTCTCATTACCTAATCATCTTTCTTAGCATATCAATCTCAGCCACATGTATTTTGCTTTCTTTTTTGTTTATTCATTGCCCAGACCTATCCCCTTACTACTATTTATTTCTGAATGAATTGGTTATCTTGAAAAAATTAACAGTTCCCTTCTCATCCTTTGTAGATGATATGAAGGAAGTAGCTGTCGAGTTCAGAGTGCAAAGTGAACGAGATGAGACTCAAACAGGGAATTTATCTCCAAGATGCGGAGAGCATACTCCTGTAACAGAAGTCCCAAAAGGTGGAAGGAATTTTGATTTAGTGGAAAATAATCCTTTGGAATGTTCGTCTGACACTGCCAAAACATCCCCAGAGGTAATTGCTGATAAAGAGCTGAAACAGACTAGCATGTTGTGTCATCCGTCCAGAGCTTCATCTAGTACTGAGCTCAACAAATCTATACATAGCTTATGCAACATTTCACTCCTTCCTGGTTTTTCTCAAATCCCAGTCGATCTGCTAACCTCTTCTCCAACTGATGGTGGGAATGAAATTTATCAATGCAGTAATATCACTCACAAAGCTAAACTAAATGACATGGAAATTGACAATTCAAATGAATCAGGAGGGAATCCATGTTTGAAAGTCCATGCAACGGTGGAAAAGGATTTGAGAGTTTCCGTCACAGGGCCTTACTATGAGACAGAAGGACCACTTAAAGAACCTACACTAAGTGGGGACAAGGTAAACGGACAGTGGAATACATCAAATGTACTTTTAAGGCCTAGAATCTTCTGCTTGGAGCATGCTCTTGAGATTGAGGGGCTCTTGCAATGTCGGGGTGGTGCAAATGTGCTCATCATTTGCCATTCAGGTATAACAGCCTTGTGTATCTATAAGGCTCTTATTTTGTGGATAGCTGCTGTTATCACTTCTGCAAATTAAATAAATATTGACTTGCAAAATTGAGAATCATACATCAACCTTTGATCATCTCCATTTGCATGTTACATCCCTGCATTATTTCTGCTATCCATTTGTTCAAATTTGTCCAATTATCGATGCTTCAGAACCATTAAAAATGGTCAGCAGGATGTACTGATTGCCCTCTTTTTTTCTTTTTCCCATGTTATCAAGTTCATCAGTCTTGCTAATTGCTTGAACTAAGCTTAACTTCTGCTGTTTTTAACATTGCAGACTACCCCAAAATTAAAGCGCATGCCCCATCTATTGCTGAAGAAGTTGGTGTTCATTTCAACTGTGAAGACATTCTGTTGGAGACTGCATCGCAAGCTGAACTGGATTTGATTAATATTTCAGTTGATGATGAAACTGAAGAGAGGGGTGAAGATTGGACCTCTAAACTGGATCTGAATCTACGGCACTCTATCAATATTAGAAAGTTATCCCCATCAAAGAAAGAATGGCATGCATTGCCTTTGGGTGGCTTGTTCTCTGAACAAATCCATGGGTTGACCATTTCGACTCTCCAATGGAAGTCCAGAAAACCTCGCACACGTCACAAGGGAACTGATCTTGGCCATTCCAAAATGCAAGACAATCTGCATATGAAGAAAGGAAAGGATAAAATGGTGAGCCATTCAGGTGCCAATGTTTTCACTGAAGATCAAGTTTCAGGAGGCATCAGCAAGCCTTGTGATGTTACTCAAGCTTGTAGGTCTCGTGGTCGTGGCCGCCCTAGAAAACACTTTCTGAAGGAGTCAAATAGTGGCAATGAGACCATACCCAATGAAAAGAGTGACCCAAAGAATAAGAGCAGTGAAAACACATCTAGCCAACCACCTCTTAGCAATGATAAAGTGCAAAATGATTCAGCCCAAGCAGGCAATTCATCTTCTATTGCTGACCCATCCCCAAAATCATCTGAAGCACTTGCAGAGATTTTGACTACACATGAAACCAAACTTTTGGATCAGACGTGTGATTCCATTACCCATACTGTTGACATTCCTATGGGAGAAGTTCCTGAAAATCAGCAGCCAATGCAGACTCCAGATCTGACTAGCTTAGCAGGTGAGGTTTGCTATCCTAAAAGATCAACTGGTCTGCCTCGTATTGAAATTTCTGAGGTTCCCTCTGCAGAGGAAACTCAGAAAGCAGCCAAAGTGTGCGATGACTCATCTTCAGTCAGCTTGCTTACCATTGATACCCCAGAAGTTGAAAGTTCCAAAATGCAGCAAGAACCTTCCATGGCAGGCAAAATTTGTGATTGTACAGACATCCTTACCATTGACAATTCTGGGACCAAGGAAGAGATTTATACTGCTGAGGGAACTCCAATGGTGGCGGAAGTTTGTGATTCTGCAAAATCGCCACCCCCACCTGCACTTGTTGACTCTGCAGCCGGAATGCAGCAGGAGATTCAAACTGTAGGGGAAGCTGCCATGACAGATGCATCATGTGATTCTGAAACATCAGCAGATATAGCTACTGTTATCATCTCTATGGCGGAGCATCCTGATAAGGAATCAGAGATCCGAACTACCGATGGAAGGAGCTCTGGTGGTGATGACAGGTCTATGAAGCCAGCAAATCTTCTTCCTATTGCTCTCTCAGATGTTGAAAGTTTAGAGATGATGTTGGATATTCAAACTGCTAGAGAGGACTGCAGCCTAACAGGTGGAGTTCGCGATTCCTCAAAACCGACAGGTCATTCCACCATATCCTTCTCAGTGGCTAGAAATTCCGAAATGCGCTGTGATACCCAAACCATGGATGAAGCTAATACTCTGGGTGAAGCTTGTTCTTCTACAGGCGGTGCGGGGAAGGCAAACGCCAATCCAATCCTTGTTTACTCCAGGGTTCGTAAGGGTCAACGTAAAAGAGAAGGATTTGTTGACGAGAAAACAGATGCTCAAGAAAGCTGTTTTGGTTTTATCCGCGGCCCATGTGAGGGGTTGAGGCCAAGGGCTGGTAGAAAGGCAGCCGGGGAGATGGACACTAACAGCACTGTCGAGGAAAATGAACCAAGAAAGAAAGCTAAAATGATGCCACGCAGTTTGGGTGGTGTTGGTAGAAATAAAGAGAAGCACAAGGTGTCTTACAAATGTGACCTTGGTGGCTGCCGCATGAGCTTTATGACAAAGGCAGAGCTGCAACTCCATAAGCGCAACCGATGCACGCATGAGGGGTGCGGGAAGCGGTTCAGCTCTCACAAGTATGCAATACATCATGAACGTGTTCACAGCGACGATAGGCCCCTTAAGTGCCCAATGGAGGGGTGTAACATGTCGTTTAAGTGGGCGTGGGCAAGGACTGAGCATGTGAGGGTGCACACGGGGGAGCGCCCATATCAGTGCAAGGTTGCCGGATGTGATCTGACATTCAGGTTTGTATCAGATTTCAGCCGGCACAGGCGGCGGACTGGGCATTCTGTGAACTGATTTTACATGACAATTCTTTTCTTCTTCTGCTTCTGTTAAGAGCTTTGTAGAATAGTTGATTTAGTGTTCTGATTTTATTGGGGGCAAAGAGAGTATGTTTCGGATATGCAGGAAAGGGATATTGTTTGGTTTCTGCGGCCGGAATTGTATGGGATGGCGTAGACAATACATGTAGTAGTCATTTGATCATGTTTGCAGATGCATACCCTACTAACAATTTGGTTTTGTGCAATTGCAACAGCAAATGTGGATCTTTGTGGCAAGTTAACAATCCAAACAATCTTAATTCTTGTATTATTTTTTAATTTTAATTTTGTGTTAGTCATTTGATTTGATCCTCAAAGAAATCCAGTAGTTCTTGGAAGTGTTAATTGAAAAAAAGTTAAAAAGACAGCCACAAGTTCAGAGCCTATTCCATTATTGAAATAGTAAGGGCCTGCTTGTTTCATGTAATAAAATACCTAGGAATTGAGTGCTACATGGCACCCAAGCATTTTTTTTTAAGAGAAAATGCCCGTCCTAGTTGGGCCCATTGGGATGCAAGATGATCATGGGTATCCATTAGTTAGAAAGAGCCATGTGAGGCCTATATGCAAAGTCTTGAGCCCATAAGATCATTCTAACATTTTGATCCATGACCCTAAAATTTTATGGTTTAGAGGTATCATTTTATTATGATTTCAATCCAACAGTGGGGAAAAGTCGGATGAATGTCAAGCTTGGACTTATGATTATTCATGGGGGATAATATGTATGAAATGATTAGATTGACTCAACATAGGCGCCATTACCCAAAACAAAGAGGTTGGAAAAGGGGTCTTTTTTAAAATTTTCCTTGTATAAATGGTTAAAATTAAGGAAACAAATATGAATTTTAAAAAATGTCGTCTGTTATGGAAAATGAATCAAAGGAAGGTGGGAAATGAATACCCAACCACTCCTAGAGTAATTCAAATGTCATCCCATCTATATTGCGCCCACCCATAGCGGATATTTATTGATTTGCTATAAAGCTTGCAACAATGCTACACCTTGCCAAAAAAAAAAAACATCTTCAGAAAGAGTCTAAATCCCCAACTAATGTACCCTCTTTGAAATGAAAAAAGAAAAGAAAAGATTTTATATAGTTGGCATGATTTGATAGAATGAAACAGGCTGAAATAGGGGATCCAAACTAAAAATAAAAGTTTTATAGTTATAGGTCCACTACAAATCCATACAATTAAAAAAAAAAAAAACCACTTTCATTCTCCACATCTTTTAAATCCATCTTTCACATGCAACAGCATCAACAAATAGCAAAGGATTTGATGACACTTTGAAAATTGTTAAAAGGATTTTGATGGCTGAGACTTTTGCTACATTCCAAGGGTGTCTACTTTGTGGTGCATTTAGTGGCCAAGATAGCCATTTAATCTTAATTTAGATGACTAAACACAAACTCTATAATTTTCAGAACCTGTCAGCCTCTTGCAATTTGATTGTAAACATTTGATTTTGTGGTTGGATTTGAGAGCCCCGTGTTTGGCAACGTCCAACAGTCAGCACACAATTGTGCCTACCACCTCTCTTTGTTAAATAACTTTAGATAGCATTCTTACCTACAAATTGATGAGATAAGATTATAATGTTGCTAATGATGATCATAAAGAATCTCATCCTTGTTCCACATCAGGAATTATACCTATGCAATGATAAAGTTGATATCTTTAAGATAGAAACTAGTACAAAAACCCGTGCTAATCACGGGTATGCATGAAGAGGTAGGATTCTATGAATGTTATAAACGGCGGAGATGAAAGTGCATGAATGGGGAAAGTATATTAGTGGAAAGTGGAGGGAGAAGTTGTAAAAACTGAAAGCAACTTCCAGTTAAAATAGAAAATACAGCCAAAATTGAATCCAAAACCTTCTAGTTCAATATATTATAATGGACTATATGAACTTTGAAATACAGTAAGCTCATTGCCCTGCAGATCACCAGTCACCACCCATTATTATAATCTGCGCGTCGTTCTACCAACTTTATCATTTCATAGCATCAAGTCCTAGTAATTTTTCAGATTATGTCCGACCTGCTAATAAGAACTGGCTTCACTCAGGCCCAACACCAACTCACCACCCAAAATGCAACAATCCTCATGCCCAATATATCTATATATAGACAGATTATTTCGCCTGATCACAGCACTGTTCGACTCGAATAAATTACTGATTACTTGATTAGTTTTTATGGTTTGTTTAAGTGAGTCTAAGCGCAACTGTTCTTACTCAAAGCTGGCCTGTGGAAGCAATGGCACTCACATCAAGAAGTTTATAAACAGAAAACAACTGCATTATTCAGCACAAACACAAGCATTGAATCTCCTCCGACACAACGATTTGCATGAAATCTGTCACAACTCCGAGTCCTTTGCGATATGTGTATCCCAGATCAATTTTATAGGATTCTTGAAGTTAGAAAATACATTTAGGTTCATCATCTGCTATATAAACCTGGCAATGAGGAATTACCAAAACAAACAAAACAACAGAGTTGTTTGGATGCCGCGATTTTTGACAAATTATGTAACCGTTCCACAGTGAAATGGCAGCTGATCGGATGACGTAGATGAGATGATCACAGCAATAGCTATCTGCTACTACCAGCCATCCCTAGTTAGATGAGACAAGGCTGAGACGACAATGTATTGCCCGACACGAACAGAAATTAGCCAAACCATGGCGTCATTTGTTATGTCTATTCTTGTGATTGACCTGATCATTTCACCAGGATGCTTCACCACTAAGATCCGCAAAATGGAAGAAAGATGAACTTCATATCTCCTGGTAAATCAGCATCTGTAAGTTCTTTGCAACAAATAATCATGCATAAACCCTGCCTGAAGAAAAAAAGAAAAAGAAATATGCCAAAGCACAAGCAGAAAGGTATACCAGGGGAAAATATGTAAAATAATAATAATAATAATAAATTTCTATAAGAGTAGACAAAATTAGCAAAATTTCTGAGAGGTACAACCACCAACCCCACCCCCCAAACAAAAACTACTACTAATAATAATAATAATTAAAAAAGCAAACGTTTGTACTAACATGCCAAAGTAATGTATACACAATGCATATATAGAAAATAATCAGAGCAATGGCTGTCATCTTATATCCATTTACTTAACTTCAGGCTAGGCATGCATGGCAGAAGTAAAATAAAAGAACATGGGGCTAGGCACAAAATGAAAATAACAAGTACAAAGGATTTTCACCTGCGAGCAGACCGCATGAGCTTGCGAGGCCCACTTTGATGCTTTCCTATCACTTGGGGTAGTATGGATGGAAAGGTATCTATATAGATACGGGTCATGTAAAACATCAAACTCATCAGATTATCCTAACCCTTGATTTAACATCCTTAAAACTTAATGGTCTTCAACCATATTTTTATTTTTATTTATTTATTTTTTACGTTCAATACAATGGTGGGTAAAGGTTTAACAAGCATAAAACTGGGCAAGGTGACAGATCATTGGAGAAGACGGGAGGGGGATTAATAAGAGTGTGAAAAGACATGCAGTGCCAATGATTGAAGGCAGAACCAAGTGGTCCCCATAAAGCTGGTCAGTCCGCTCGAAGGAAAAAAAATTCTCCTAGTAAGTACCAACTCTTATCACGTTGACCTATCTGAATAGATAGAATGGCTTATTCTGAAGTTGATCGATTTTGTGTTTTAGCTTTCCTTATATCCATAGCTAGAAGGAACAAAGTTAACTTAGCATTTTGGGCTCATTTGATGAAAGGTCTCCCACGGCAACAAGGTGATAATACTTGTAGACCCTTCTATTTTTAGTTTTGTTCTCAACTTGTATCTTCCCTGCTGTGTACCAATAAAATCCACCATCTGTAGAATAAAATAAGATAAATTTAGGTTCAAGATAAAGTTAAGTTCTTAAAAGTGATATGATCCTAAGCTGCATGGCAATATTTTCCTTCTCGCTTCTCAGTAATATATTTCTAGCTCAAGAAATATATTTCCAGCATCTGAAGTGGGAGACAAATTGTATTCAGAAAACACATCATAATTTGAAACCCTCCAAGTAGCCGGCTTCTTCAAAACACTTGATTCGACAGGATCCACAAACTGTTTCGTCACATCACCGTTGCATTTTTCTTTATTTGCTTATTTTTAATGCACTGCCCTTGTGGCAGCTGGAACTACCCATTCCTATTTTTACTAGTTTTTTTCTGACTGCTTACTGTTTATATTTCAGCACACTCGAACCCTATAGAGCCTGGGTTTTCAATGAAGCTAGTTTAGTTTCACAAAATGCAAATAGAAGCTTCAGGAGTGAAGTGACATGAAAAGACTTTTCTGCTTTTGAGTTTTCCACGGTCCCAAAAGCATTAAAAAAAACCTGGATCTTCTATCCTCCTGATAACCAGCCCAATCCACACAGGGCTTTCCTAACGGGAATTATGGGATCCCTCTTTAATCAATTCTTAATTCTTTTGTCACTTGGTAAGATTCCAAAGCATTGAATGGACCAATTCAAGAACAATGGCATGATGAAAAATTAGAATTTACAGGCATTCCTCATTTCTATTTAGCAATGAGCAAAGTACAAATAGAAGCTGTTATTTTTAAGTAAATGATTCCTCACCTTGAAATGAAAAGGAATAGTATCGGTGTGGTCTAATTCATTATTGGGAGCAAATGCTAGAAAACACCTGAGAACCGCAGATCCATGGAATGAGGCTTAGACAATTATAATGATGATGAACACTAAAACACCATCCAAAACAAAGGCTGTCCTCCCTGAACAAATCTTGGTTCTATTTTCAGCAAAATAAAAAAAAATTATTGCTTCTAACACTCTTGAAATTCGACTCACAGGAGAACTCAAGAAAAACAGAGGAGATAATTCAAAGCATGAAAGATTTTTGCCAAACGACTCAAACTTATGTTCCTTGGGCAAACTCTATAATAATATCTCTAGAAAATGCTCTGGAATAAAGCAAACTGTTGTGGAGGGATTAGCCATGAAATGTCATTATAGCTGCAGAAGGACAAGCCATAGCCTCCTCTTCCCCTCAACAAAGAAATGTCCACTAGAGAAGTGTCACTGATGCCGCAAGTAGTTATCCAAAAAAGGACCAGCACCCTAGGGCCCCTTTCCAGGCCCAATTATGGCAGGATTGACTCACATGAAAAAATCTGCTAACCAAGAATTTGCATTTATACTTGTCCATACTCTTGAATCAGCCCCCTTGCAGTGTAAATGTCATCAAGGAAACAAAGAAGGCCACCCATAGTATGTGCTAACCACACTAACAAATAGTGGTGCTCTGCGCAGAACACATGGTACCACCAAGGCACCAACCACAAGCTGGGAGGTGAACAGAAGTCTCATCATTGTATGAGATTTGGCCAAGAAATCATCCTTGTATATTGACAGTTGTCATTGGTCAATTTAAGGATCCCTAAGATTTAACAGTGTAAATAAATTAAATCCAATGGTGAATATTATTCTGATCAAAAATCAAATGTGGCCTGATACCAATACACAAAAGGTAGGTGAGTTCAAGGAGGTTGGATTGACGACAGGTGGCTGCCATAGGTCAACCTTTCCTATGGGGCCCTATTATCTTGTCAACCACACATAAGAAGATAAAATGTTTTCTAATGCAATTTATTGCTTGTGGTGGCACTACAAATAAGTATGAATATGAATTTTTTTTTTTTTTGAACGATCATCTAAATATGATATTCATATGCTTCTATTATTAAAAGCAACCATCAAGAACAAAAAAAGAATTTAAGGTGATGATCAATGTTATGATATTTCCGGAGCTTATGACAGTGCAGGTGGATGGTTATCAGGTGCAAACAAACTTCTTTTCCCATTCAATGATTACAAAAGGTCTCACTGATGCCAAAAATTACATTACTAGTGTGAATAAAAAAAATCACTCCATCAGAAATTATCTTAAGAAATGCATCTTGCAAATTAGTCGCCTATTTTTCTTCGAACTAATACCCAACATAAAACATATGCAAATGTTGCATTCTACACAAAACAAGAACAGGGGAAGTCAATGTAAATAGTACCTTAAAGGAAGAATCATATCCCAGCAGCTGTTTCAAGCTCAGCATCCCACATGCTATCAAACAAAACCCATTCACTCAACACGGTGCACTCCATGGCCATGACGAACAAGATCATCAGCTATAGCATTCCATGCTTCGTCGCGTAATAATTCTGGATTGCTTCCTTCTATAGGCTTGTTAATAACAACTTTTATAGATCCCATATTTAATGTGGCCTCCATTCCAGGAGGCATAAGCTTGCCGGTTCCAACAAGAGTAATTGGTACAACAGGCACCCTAGCCTTTGCTGCAACACTAAATGCACCTTTCTACATATCAACAGGAAGAATAGACAGTTAGTAACAGAAACAAGACAGAGAAAGATAACAAAGTAAATTACAAACGTCATCAATTTCTGAGCTTTTCTGAGAGCTCATCGGTGGAATAGTGGGGCGACAATCTTCTGCAACTCTGCCCCGTCATGATTCTTTACATCTCAAGACTGGCTCAAATTTCAGATAATCATGACAGTGAGCAGGATGCTGCATTGTTCTGTTATGATAGATGCCAACTAAAAGTTCATTACTGAAGTGATTCTTCTAAGTTCTAACTACCTAGATAGAAAAAAGAGATTCAAGCTTATGTTCTCTAGTCCTCTCGTAGGATCATAAGTTATATGCTATAAGTTGAATTTGAAGATTTGGACCATCATAGTAACCACATAAATCAGCCATCCATTTCTATAATTACAATCACTTGTTTGACAAGAATACAAGATTCTTTAAACACATATGCAAATTCAAGAGAGAGGTGGTCAACCAAATGGTCAAAATAAACTGAGGTTTTTTGTAAATGATCGAAGTCTTTTTTTTTTTCTTTTGGGGAGATAAGTATGCATGTTCCGAAGAGAGAGAAGCAAAGAACAAAAACAATAGGTTGGGAGGGAAGCTCTACAAAGTTTGCAACCCAAGCAATAGAAAGCAACCGAGGGAGAGCTAACCAGGAAATGAAAAGCCAAAAGAAAACCCACAAGCCGGCACTAAAATGAGAAAACCCGATCAAAGTCAATTTGTAAGCCTAACACTCAAGTAATTTGGATGATCAAATAACTATAGTTTTTCTGTTGTAGTCCATGAACCTCATGATAATTATGTTGCCAATTTAGATAATTGATTGAATTACTTCCATGTCCAAATGCAATTCATTGAAAAGACATTCTGAACTAAGCCTCAAGCTTATGATCTTACTTTAAAGGGACCCAATTTGCCATCCTTGCTACGAGTTCCCTCTGGAAAGAAAAATACAGATGCTCCCTTTTTCACCAGATCCATGCAGCGCTTAAGACAATCCTACATTCCATAATTTAAATTAAAAAAATATATAGCAAAAGGATGGAGATTATATATTAGTTTATTCCCACAATGAATAAATAATTTCGTAAGCATCGAAATGGAAGGGGAAACAGGAAACACAAAGAACGAGTACCAATTGACTTCTGCTGTCCATTCTTCGCAATGGAATAACACCCATAAGAAACATGGCCCATCCAATGATCGGAATCACAAAAATTTCTGTCTTGCTAATTAACTTGAAACTTCTCCCTAGAGTAAGTAGCGTATATATATCTAGAAAGCTCTGATGATTTGAAACATAAACAGCAGGGGTATCGGCAGGTGGCAAATTCTCTAACCCCTCAATTTTGACATCAATGAATGGATAAATGGTCAAACTTGCCCAAATCTTTGCAACCGCATAATGTGCTTTTCTCCGGTACCGATCGAACAATAGCACGAATGGATGGAATGCCAACATAACGACAAATAGAAATATCGCAGCAACAGCAGTTACAGTGTAAAAGCCAATTCCTCTTAGTTTGGAACCTAATTGAAATTCTGCCGTAAAAATAAACCTCAATATTAAAATGGATGCAAAAACATAAATAAACAAAAAATCAATGAGGAATTATGGAAAAACCTGTTAATGGGTATTCAGCATTGGGAGAACCAGTCCCAACGAGTTCAGATCTTGCAACTATATTCCTACATTCGGAATATTGTTTTTGTAGAAGAGGACTCAGTCTATATCTTGAACCCAATGGAAATCCTGCAATAATAAGTCCTTTTTGTTAACCCATTTGGTTGAGAATTTGGGAAGAAAAAAATCTGTTGTGACAGAAATCGAAATTCCAGCAAGACAAAAGGTGACTAGAGAGAAAAGGTCCTAGCCCCTCTTAAATTTATGTTTATTAGTAAAATGGAATTTCTCAAATCCCAGTAATTCTAGTGAGATTTCCCAGTACACTATCCCTTTTTTAAATAGCATTTTGCCTCTCCCCCTTAATTCTGTTTGTTAGTAAAAATGGGTGTCTTTTTTTTAAATCCCAGCAATTCTAGTGAGATTTCTAATACTACCCTTTTCAATCCACACATTTATCTATCATTCAAATTCATCCATTCCGATATGATATCATCACACCAGCATTTTCTACTTGGAAATCTCCAAGATCTCGCCTAGCTAGGCAATTCCAATCTACAGGATTGATCCAATTCCTCTACCAAGCAGGAATGGAAAATAAATGAAATGTCAAAATACTCAAAATGGGTGTTTGGGGAAAACCCATGAATGGGTGTGAAGCATCAGCAGAACCAATTCTTACAGGGCCTTGCAATCCTCTCATCATACTTCCACACATCAAAAATACTTGTTTCGTTTCCAAATCATATTAACTGTAGTTACCTTCAAACCCAACTTAAATTCTGCTAAATACATGAAAAACCAATCCAATAAACAACATAAAAAAACGAAACACAAGACCAGATATAATTCAAAAGGGCATATGGTGAAAACCTGTTAGAGAATCGAGTGACCCAATTCCTTGAAACCCATTTCTGAGTCTCAAACACACATCTTCGACAGGAAAAACATGATTTTTCCTGCTGAGATCGGTTCTTCGATCGAATTGTTTGCATTGAAACCCCAGATTGATCCTTTGAAAAGCTGAAAAAGAAGAAGGGGTGATTTGGGTGAGTGCTAAATGTAATTAATTGAAGAAAATGAAAGGGGGGAAAGGGGAACAAGGGTCTTACTGTTGGAGGGGGAGGTGATTCTAGGGTTTGGTGATGAAGGCTTAGATTTGAAAGGGGAGTGAGAAAGAGAGGGAGAGGTCTGAAAGCTGGAGAAGGCTTCCATTTTGAGGGTTTACTTCTTTTTATGGTATAAGAAAAGAGGAGATGAATTACAAGTAGTTTTGGAGTCTGTTTTATAGGGAGTTGCACAGCAACAAAAACATGATCACAGCCTCACAGTTGGACTTAACTTGCAAGAACTTCCAGCCAAATAAAAAAAAAAAAATTTACAAGAATTTTTTTTTTTTTTGGTTTTTTTTTTTGGGGGGGGAGGGGGGATTTTAAGAAGATATGAGACATGTAATGTATTTTTGTTGTGTTCTTCTTTTTTTTTTTTTTTTCTTAGTGGTAAGTGTCTAATGGTCCATTTGGACCCAGGTAAAATGAGGGAGGAGTATAAAGAAATTTTGCCATGAGGTTTCTCTTGTATGAAGGAAAATTGTTCTGGTTATCAGTGCAACCCATTGTTTTCATTATTTGATGTGATACATATTTTTATGGATAAAGAAAAATAAATATGATCTGATTTCCTCTTAACAGGACTTTGACTTCGTATAGGAGGGTAATAATACATGATTCCTCTTTCTGCAAAAATCCATCAAGAGTGAAATCCTCTCCTGGTATAAGCAAGGTGTTTGTACAACAAGAGGATTATGTGATAAAGAAGAAAATTGTTCTGGTTTCTCGTTTTGCCCGTTTTATGGTTTGGTGTAATAATTTTTTCTTTGAGAAAAATAAAAGAAAAGGAATTGATTTTCCTTAAGAGAGAAATATTTTATTTCCTATGAGGAGTAGAAAATTTGGAAGATTCCTCTTTCCCATGAACAAAAATGGGCAAAGCCTCTTGTTGCACAAAGAAGTCCACACCCCATTTGTTTGCATAGAATGGAATTATGTAGTTTCATGGTTAAAATATATTGCACCAAAAGGATGATTGAAAAAGGTGAAGAGTGAATCATGCAGAGGTGACCCTGTTTTCTCTAGGATCCAATTACTAGAACCATGGTTTGGTATTTATTTTTCATTAGAGGGGGATTATTAGATGGTCATTTATGAATTTGCACCTTAATCAATTTTAGTTACATTACTTAGAATTATTAGGAATTCAATTACCATTTATTTGTTAGGTATTAAATTTAAAAGATGTCATGGTAGATTGAGTTCCAACTTCCAATGGAAGGATAAATGTTGAAGTAAATGAGGTGGAGTAGCAGAGGGCCCAAGCCTGACTGGGGATTGAATTGACAAGCCCAGGCCTAGGTCAAAGCATATTAATAATCCAAGATTTCATGTGAAAAATAGAATCACAAGACCAATATAAAAAGACTAAAAAGTAATCCAATCCGGGCACGAGTGAAAGGAAAACTAGACCAACTGCTTCCCTCATAATGTTTTTTTAATGAAGCCTATTAAATAAATGTGGACTATTCTTTCCTTCTGCCTAATGTTCTTTTAATGAAGCCTATCAAATAAATGTGGACTATTCTTTCCTTCTGCCATCATCATCATCATCACCATCACCATCATCATAAGATAATCGCATAATTCATTTCAAGCACACTGTAACTGAGAGAGAGAGAGATCATCACCATCATCATCAGTTAATCACGCAATTCATTTCAAGCACTCTGTAAGAGAGAGAGAGAGAGAGAGTCCCAACCTTAGAGGTAGAGAGATCATCACCATCATCATCAGATAATCACGCAATTCATTTCGAGCACTCTGTAAGAGAGAGAGAGAGAGAGAGAGAGAGAGAGAGAGTGTGTCCCAACCTTAGAGGTAACCCCTTTGGTTTGGACCCCAACCCCAAACTAAGGGAAAAAAAGATTGAATTGAAAGCACCAAATTCTTGGTACTTAAAATCAAGTTTTGTTGGCCCTTAGATTGATCATGATAAAAACCAGTTATAGTTGGGTTGAGTCCATGTTATACCTATATCCATATCTGAATTTGTAGTAAGAACCCATACCAAAACCCAAACCCACATGGGCCTTGAACTAGAAAGAGACAGAAGTGAAGGCTTGGACCCCAAATATTTAATCATATATAGCAGCCTTCCTAGAGGACTTTTTCTATAGTGCTGGCGTGCCAGTTTGCTTGGATCCAACTAGTGGGCCTTGAATGAGGCATTCATTGGATTAAAAAAAAATGGATGTGACTAGATAGGATTGGCTCAATTTGAACCCAGAGTGTGAAGGAAATCCCAACAAAACACCCTCGACCCCCTCAACCCATGTTGAGCTGACTGTAATTCCTATTACCCAAACCTTGCTCCATCGAACAAAACTTTAATAATCAAGATAGGTGGGTTGGGTTAGTTTTAGTAGAGATTACGATGGGGCGGGTTTAAAGGGAACCATGCCCCGACCTATTACAGGCGGGTTTGGCAATGAATTGGTCGGTTTCGGGTAGGTATGAGTTTCTAGATTCTAACATGAGTCAAGTTAGGTTCAAGTTTTGATGGCACCTATCCTACTCTCCCCACCCCATTTTCCTTTCATTTATGTATTAGTCAGTAAGTTTTAAAGAAAGTTTGTTACACCCCGACTTGATTTGACCCTAATTAGTACAAATTAATTATGATTTTAGCTAAATTAAATATGTTTACTTATTGGTTATGGTAATTAGCGTCTGTTAGTCTTTATAGAATGAGTTAAATGAGTTTTACACCTTATATAGGTGAGTTATAGTGGGATGACTCAATTGAGTTGGGTCAAGGGCTTTTTTCGTAAATATTTATTTTCGCATTTTTCGTCATTTTACCATCATTTTGACATCATCACGTGTGTTGTGACGAGTACATCGATTTTCATATCAGACTCTTCTTCATTTGACCAACTATTGAGTATTTGGACATTCATTTGACTTCACATGAAAATATGCTCTTTTTATGGACTTTCTTGCAAAAATGCCAACTTTACCCTTTATATGTATATAGAGATTCTTATCTCTTTCCTTCGTTTCCTTTTCACTTCTTTCCTTTCTAAGTTCTTTCTTCTCCTCTTCCCCTCCAATCTCAACCAAGGAGAGAGTGTTGTGCCTTGAGAGTTAGGGAGTCTTAATCTCCATCATCCATATCTCCTTCAAGCTCCTTCATCTCTTGTTGACTAGAGCTATTTCCATCTTTTCCATTTCTTCCAAACCTAGAGTTCCTTATCAATGTATGAGCCAAGGACCTTTTGTTATGATTTTGAGTTAGATTTTGAGTTAGAATGAGTCAAGAGACTCATTTTTAGTCTTTCATAACCATTCCTTGCATATTTCCTTTGGATTGTGGTTAGGGTTCGGTGATTTGGGGCTTTTGGGATTTTCTTAAATCAAGGGTGTGTGAAGCTTTTGAAATCTTCATTAAGGCAAGTATAAGCTTTAATGATTAATGCATGTGATGTTATTCTTTGATTTGGATATTAAATGTTATTATTTTCTTATTTTACTATGATTAGCCTCTTTAATTTTAATTAGGAAATGATTATGGCATGAATTTGATTTTAGGGTGTTAATGGTTTTCATTTGGAAAGATTAAGAGGAGATGGGGATTTCTGATGAATGGTGTAATGAAACAACACATGTGGGTGCACATGTATACATGAACCCAGGGAGCATTTCACCTATGCATACGTTGGAATGATAATGGGTGTGCATAGTGTGTCCAGGTGGGATTGAAAATTTCACAAGTGTAATGATGGCATGTGGGATGAGTGGTGATGGACCACACTCATATGAATTTTGTATGGTGGAAATAATGTTGAAACTTGAATGAAACATGTGAAAGTTTTATATACAGGTATGAGAATTGATGAAATAAAATAGTGGATTAATGACAAGTGTCATGTGAAAGGAGTGTGATTGAATGGAAAAGGATGGGTGGGTGAAATGGTGCCTGGGCATGTGCTGGAATGCCATATGATGGAAAGTGCATGAGGAGATTTACATTAAATAAAGTAAGGAAAGGAATAGAGTGAGCCCCTGGACACAGAACGTGTCCTCGCTATCCTCGCTATAGCGAGGAGTGAGCCCCTGGACATAGAACGTGTCCTCGCTATAGCGAGGACACCTTCTGGTGGGCTCGCTATCGTGAGGCCAGGTTCGGTGCAGGGGTTCGAGAATTTTGACCAAATTATTTATTTTCACACCCTGTAGATGACAAACATTAAATAATGTGTATTTATGAAACCCATTAGGATTTTTGACTCTAAGAGAATTATATGACCCTAGAAAATGACACCCTTGACTAGTTCAACTGACCAATGGTAATTAACCACGTAAGAAATTATTGAGGTTAAGATTATTTTATGTGAAAATTATTCTTTTCTTCTAACACCTTGTCATGGATGAGGCTCGGAGAAACCGGTGCGCTTCACTTATATAAAGTGGCACCAAATTAAAAATAGTTATGCACCGGATTTCCAAACCTCATCGTGTGGGAAGGTGAATGATGAAAGCCTAGTAAATAATCCTTGATTCTTTTAATCAATGCATATGCATATTGAGATTTATTTTCCTTCCACCTTCCAAATTTTAAAAAATGATTTATATGCATAAATTATTTTGTTTTTCTTTCGTTGTATTAGTACGACTATACAATAATCAATTGAAATTCGAGATAAATAAGTGTATATGTGGAAAAGTCTAGATATTAATGATTTGATTTGATTCAATTAAAAATAGTCTTACTCATATTTGTATTTATTTGATCCGATTGGTCTGGCACTACTGAACTTCGACCTCGTGATACCCGACGGGATTAAACTTGATTTAGTTATTTGAGATCACTGCAGTAGATCACATGGAGCACCGGAACTCCAAAACCGGGTAGCCAGCTAGCCTTTGGCCGGGCCGCTGGTGACATCCCAACTAGATTTGCTCTCTATTTGAGAGGATGAGCTTAATGTAGTAGTCAATTAGTATGTTGTATCCCTTATTGATTTGTAAAGCATAAATTATTCGATTTTGGCACGATTGCCTAGTTGTTACATGTTATCGATATCTTTTAATTAATTTGTCTACAAACTTTTTTTTGATACAACATGTAATTTATTATTAATGCCTATACTTGTCGAATCGTCGTATTCATGATGCTATTCTGGGTGTCACAGTCATAGATGCAGCCCCCGGCCCTGTAGAGGCATCGGAGGGAGAGACAATTGCCACGAAGGTATCTTCGGGATTAGAGGAGTGGCTACAGCATGGAGCCACTTAATTACCCTCCTCGAAGAGCGCAACTATTCTTTTGAGTACTTTAGTAGTGAATGTGGCTAGCCCCTTTTTGTGTGGGTCACACTCTATGTTATTATTCTTTTGTTATAAGTTTGGTAGTGTTGTTTAGTTTCTTCTACACCCTCTTTTGTAGACAATGTGTATTTAATTGTATAATTCTTTTGTATTAAAACTTGGAATATTATATGGACTGAATGGGAAACTGATATCCTCACATGAATTACAGCTTCCACTATGTTTAATTGCTATTGATGTATTCTAGTGAGTTCTCTCTCACGTGCATGGAAAGTTGTTTTTCTCTCCTTCGTGTGTTGTATTTGGCTCGAGACAGGTACAGCACGCGGGAGTACGTGTGGCACACCTCGGAGATTACCCTAGGCCATGGTGATTCGAGACCGGGATGTGACAAAGTTTCACTAGCTCAAGTGATAATTAATAGTAAGATACTACTAAAGGTCATGCATCCAAGCAAAATTTTCGCCAAGAGGAACACAAAAAACTAGAATCTAACTTGACATATAACTTTATCTTAGCGGGTTTGATATTACAAACTATAAACCCTCAAGGTCAGGTATGAGATGGATCACATGTCAGTAGAGACAAGTATGAGAGCTTGCTTCAATAAAAACCAAACCCAACCTATTGCCATCTCTAATTATTGTAAGATTAAAGATGCATAATACAAAGAGAATAAAAAAAATTCAACTAATCAATTCAATGTCACCTCATCATTTTTCTTGAAGAATTCATGGTGAGGCCGACAACACAGTCGAATTGTAGGCAAGTGCAGTCAAGAGAGAAAGAAAGCAGTCAATGGTTGTAGAAATCAACCTATAGCTACCGATATGTATTTGTGGTTAGGAGTGTTGGGCATTTTCTAAACATCTGTTTGAGCCCATTTTGCCATGATACCTACGTTGAAAGATGGAAAAGTAGTTTTGCAGCATTGAGAAGTCAAAAGCAGCTCACTTTCAGGTCTCAAGTGCTAACCCCACCTCAACCAATTCTTGTGTCCTAGGAAAGACTTCAGCTGCATAAAATAGATAGCCATCAATACCAACAAAGCCCAATTGATTACTGTGGTAAACAAACTTGCTTGATCAAGAAAATGTCAGATTTTGTCCTGTGCACTCCTGTGTGAATGGACTTTGTATTGGTAGAAAGCAGATGATTTGTTTCTAGTTCAAATAGGTAGCAAGACTGTTTGTTTTTTCCATATAAATATGCATCTCAGTATTTAGAGCCCACTTAGATGCGTGTCTATCAATTAATTAAAGGGTTAGATAAAAAGGAATTCTTATCGACAAGGAGTAGTTAAAAAATCAGCCTTACCCGATTATCCTAGCCCTTGATTTAATAGCATCCTAACTGTAGGTTTTTTTAAATTCAACCCAACGGTGAGTGAAGCTTCAATGACTGTAAAATTGGGCCCGACACCACATCATGGGGATGACAAGAGTATCACAAAGGCTGCACTGATCAAAAGCGTGGCCCATGTAGATGGACCGTTCCCTGCTTCTTGGAGAACATTTACGTTGGTTAGGATAAAATGTAAAAACGGGGATAAAACTTTTGCAGTTTGTTTTGCGTAGTAATTCGAAGACTTTGTATTTCTGTAAGTGGTTGGAAAATGAAGAATCATTTGGTAAAAGGACACTGCATGGGGTTCCAAAGGCTAAGAATTCAATGTTGCAAGCAAAAAGGACTTGTATATATACATGCACAACATATAAGGATGTAAGTATTTCTACCAAAAAAATGAAAAGGATGAAAGTATTATAAATTTGGGTTGAGATGAGTAACATGGGTCTCAATGCAAACCAGCCCCAAGTTATATATATCTTGGATCCTCTTACAGCCTCTTTGTTTGGAGGTATTTATGTTGAAAATTGCAAGTGTGGGAAATTTTCACCCTCTCTTGGTTGTTGCATACTTACATGTATGGTGAAGTAAAGGTAACATCAATGGTAAATTCATAAAATTGAGATAAAGCCTTTGAAAGAGAAGGAGTGGTAAATAGTTGCCTTTTGCCTTAAATTTACATCTCCACACTTTACCTCATTTTCATGAGGTTAAAAAAGTGATTTATATATAGAAAAGTACGTGTAAGAAAAATGGGAGTCCTTTGCACTCTACTTTTTAAAACCAAAGAGAAAAAGTGGTTTACCTTCACCTTTACCCTACCACTTCGATAAAGTAATGCATAACATTTGTAATTCTATGTCTGAATGTTGGAATATTGAAAAACTAACTTCTGGCTAGTTATTGGCGTATTATATTGTTTAGAATTTCAGCCTTTTTAAACACTGTATTAGACCATATAGTACACCACTTTCCGTTATGAAATATCACTATTTTGGCGTAAAAATTTCAAAGCTCCTACAAGGCATTTGTGAAATCAAGTACTTTCAGATTGAAACTTTGATGGGGGTGGGGAGGTTTTTGTCCTATCCAATTATTTTCAAATTGAGAGAACTTAAAAGAAAATTCCTTTTAAGTTTTTGTCTTATTCTAAAAAAGAACATAAGTTTCAAAACTTTTCAAATTAATCTCTAAGGCCCTATTTCTTTAATGGAATTTCTGCCAATAATTCACCATGTCTAGGAAATCCTGGATATGATGTGACAAGTTGTCCCCTGTCATTTCTGAATCCCAATGTCCAGTCACTTGGAAGTTTTATTTTGACTTTTGGAAATCCAGTAATTCTAATTCCACTCTCTTTGTATTTTGATGGAAATCATGGATGATTCGGTCCATAAGAAATACATGAATATTTGAAATTCCAACGAAGACACGAGCTTTGAGTTTTTTTAGTAAGTTTTTCATTAAAAACATCCGACCATTTAAAGATATTCTCTCACGACTTTTTCCTTTAATATTTTATAAATATTAAAATCATCATTTATTTAAAATCATGACATGGTTTCGACACGCACTGGATGTATGTACTTGATCGTCGTGAGGACTACTGCGGCCGAAATTCAAAAAAGCGATAGCTTTATTTCATGATCCTCTCCTTCCGTGGAAGAAACGGAAGCAGAGAAAAAGGCATCGATCGATCATGAAGCTTTTATGCTTTTATTACCTGTTCAAACACCAAAACTCATCTCTTCTTCTTCCTTACACATGTCATGTGTAAAACCAAAACCCGGACAGACGCCGCGGATCCTCGAAAAACCATCTCCTCCACCCGCAACCGCCCCTCCCTCAGCCCCTCCACCTCCCGTTCCGCCCCGGCAACCTCCTCCAGCCTCTTCTCCTCCTCCTCCACATCATCCGCCTCCGTCGTCTCCCTCGCCACCCTCCGCTCTTCCCTCCCCTCAAACCCCCTCTACTCCTTCTCCGAGATCTCCTCCGCCACCAACGGCTTCCGCTCCAACCGCCTCTCCTCCTCTTCCTCCGCCTTCCGCTGCTCCCTCCGCGGCCGCCAAGTCGCCGTCTTTCAGCGCAGGATCAGCCGCCAGCTCGACCTCCAGCGCGTCCTCTCCTCCCTCTGCAAGTGCCACCACTCCTCCATCGCCGATCTCGTCGGCGCCTCCCTCTCCGGCGACTACATCTACCTCGTCTACGAATTCATCACCGGCGCCTCCCTCTCCTCCTGCCTCCGCAACCCGCAGAACCCTGCCTACACCGTCCTCTCCACCTGGATCTCCCGGATGCAGGTCGCCGCCGATCTAGCCGACGGCCTCCTCTACATCCACCGCAACTCCGGCATCGGCGGCGACCGTGGCCTCATCCACAACCACCTGAGATCATCCAGCGTCATCGTCGCCGATCCGTCGCTCCACGCCAAGATCTGCCACTTCGGCGCTGCGGAACTGACCGGCGAGCTTCCGGACGATCGGACACGTGATACCGGCGAGATCCGTCCAGATCCGGGGCCGGCGTTGGCCAGATCCGGCAGCTTGAAGATGAAGGTGAAGGGCACGAGGGGATACATGGCGCCGGAGTTTTTGACGGCTGGGATCGTATCTCAGAAGGTTGACGTGTACGCTTTTGGTGTTGTGCTGCTGGAGATTTTGTCGGGAGAGGAGCCTTTGAAGTATCGATTCGATGAGATGAGGGGAGAGTACGAGAGGGTTTCGTTGATCGAGAGGGCGGCGGAGGCGGAGGAGGCGAGGGGGCTGAGGAGGTGGATCGATAGGAGGATGAGGGATTCGTTTCCAATCGACGTGGCGGAGAGGATGACGCGTGTCGCGCTGGACTGCGTCCAAGAGGACCCGGAGAAGCGGCCGGATATGGAGGCGGTGGCGGGAGTGGTGTCGATGTTGTATCTGGAGTCGAAGGGATGGGCGGAGAAGATGAGAGTTCCGACGGACTTCTCTGTTTCAATGGCGCCCCGTTGACCGTCTCCGGCGGGTGAGTCAGCTTTCCGGCTTCATATCATCACTTATAAAAAAAAAAATTATCTTTGAAATTCTTGATTTGATTCTGACAGGACCGGGTTTTTGGGTGTGGGGATTTATTTTTTTTCTTCTTCAATTCTCATTAATTTATTGCTAAAATGATTCTTTTGGGGTGGGTGGGTTGAGGGCGGGGAGAATGTTGTTGTGACTTGTGAGTTGTGAATTGTAGAGAAATAACAATAGAATGAAATGAAATCTGAAAGTATTGATTCATGGAAAATGTTCCTTGATTCATGTTCAGTGAAGATTCTTGTTTGAGGGGTTTTAAGAGAGAGAGAGGATGCTAACAATTTTTGAGCCCTTAACCTCTTACATGTACTCCTAATCATGCAACAAGGAAGGTTGGTATGTTTGATGGGTTTTAAGGTGTTTTTGTATGGATACATCATATGAATATATAATGTTGTGGAATTGTAGTTATGAGGCACCCCCCTCTCATTGTTTGGTTGAGATTGGAATTCGAATCCTTGGTGATTTTCTTATTTTACTGATCATCTACTGCGACAGAAATAGAGATATTTTTCTAGAAGTTCTCGGTCAAAAACCATACTATAATGTCGTAAATTATGTAATATCGCATGAAACTTTTTTTTTTTTTTAATTTTTATGCCCATTTTCGATAATCCAATAAAGTTTTGCGATAATAAAGCAAAAAATGAAACACCATGGAGATGGGAGAATGCCTGTGGAAATATCTCAGATTGGGTCAGCAGGCACACAAATCAACGGTGAATGGTGGAAGTAGGGGAAGAAACACCAATAGGATAAACTAAATTTTACTCGTTTGGTGTAGCTCCATGTGGATGATTTATGTGGGGGTCCACTCTGATTGATGGTGGTGTTGGTATTTGATGAGAGTGTAATTTATTATTGAGAATTTAGGCCTGGATTGGTACTTCTTGTTATTATTTATTAATGCCAATGGGAGAAAGAGAGGAGTTGATTTGTGTTATTTATTATTATTTAATGGCAATGGGCGAAAGATTGGAGTAGATTTGCGTTTGTTATGAAAGCTGCAACCAGAAGGTCAAAACCATTTTATAATGTTTGGTGATTTGAACGTTTCTTTCAACAAATGCAGAGGCGGATAATCTATTAAAAGACGAAGGTCTTAGACTTTCTCTGCTCTTTTCTGATGCTACTTAATTTTCTTTTTCTTTTTCTTTTTGTTGGTAGCCGTTGTTTTGGCTCTCAAATTATTTTATACCACGCTTTCCATATTTATTTTTGTAAGGGATTTTTTTTTTTGTCAGTACAGTCCCCTTATATTGTACCCTTGAAAAGTCACTTTTAAAAGGAAAAAAAAAAAGTCCTCTCTCTTTCTCTATTCTCGAGTAATGCACGGCAGTGCAAGGTCACTGCACTAATGCGTGCCTCATTCTTTAAAATGAGACCCCAATTGCATTTTTTTTTCTACAATTACCTTAGCCAATTTCTTAACAATTCTTTTTCAAATGCTACCCTTTGCAAAATCTAAACTCAAAGACAACTTACTAAGTTTAGCGGCCAAGGAACAAAATATAAAGAAAAGGCTCCAAATGACATTAAAATGGAGGGTAAATTTTGGAGGATTTTATTAGCCCAAACCTATATGCCCACCTTTAAAATTTAAACTGCTCACAAATAATAATTTCAATCTAGTTGGAGATGAAGGCCAATTAGAAGGTTGCTCGTTCGTAAAAACTTGTAAGTTAATCTTGTTCTGTCATCAGCATAAAGAGGAGGAAACAATTTTAATAAAAAAAAAAAGAGGTGGAGCTTGCCAATGAATTTATAATGGTGGTAGATGATTTGATGAATATCAAAATTTGACTAGTGTGAGGTATTTTTGAACTTAGTAAGGATTAAAAAATTGGCCATATGAATGTGTAAGTGAAGTTTCTTTCATTTGGGCTTGATGTTTGTTTGCTTAAGATAGGCCTGTAAAAGTAATATTCGGATAAATCTGCTCATGATCTGCTAAGATGTTCAGGTAATAGTGAATCTCCTAATTTGGCTTTTTTTCATGATTAGTGTTGGTTTGATTTTGATTGGGAATGTTTATACTTTCATGATTACATTATTAAATTGTATTTGATTTAGACCTAATTCAACCGTAAAATGAGATTTATTTTGGACTAGGTTGATCAAATATTGATCTCTTTTATTGAAATAAATTTACTTTGAGCAACAATTGAGCTTTCAACATGATGAGGATTTATTTGAAGCCAATGTAACTACCCTAAGTAGTACCTATTTTGGCATTAGAAGTTAGAACCCATTTTTTGTAGATAGGGCAAATTCTAGCAAACTCTAATCAAATTAATTATATTTTGAATCACTTGACATCAATGAAACTGGCCATATCTTTTGAGATATTGATTTACATCATTATCCGCTCAAGACCCAAAAGTTAAGGGTTTAAGATTTTCTCAACCCTCAATTTTTGTGAGGCCCACATCTTACTTAAATCATTCCCTTTTACAATTTTATTTTATTTTATTATCTCTCATACATAGGTGTTTTATCAGACTAATGATTAAAAAACATGTCAATCCAATGGTGGGCCCAACTAGAGTGGATTGAAATGGTTAAGATAAAATCATGGTGAATAACTTGGATCCGCTCATAATTCGAATACAAATTCAAACACGAAACCTGTTTTTTTTTTTTTTTTAATCTATTTCCGGTTCTGACATCAACTCTAAAAAAAATGGATCAAAATAAGAAAAAAGATAGATATAAGTTGTTGAATTAGTATAAACATATATATAAAATGGATCAGGATATGACCCACCCAGTCCATGAACAATCGCTATGAGAAAGCGTGAGGGGGCGAGGCACTCGGAATATAAGTCTCCCACTCCCAGATCATCCATCACTAATAAAATAAAATTAATAATAACAAGTCATCGACTAACCAAAAAAAAAGTAAAAAATCTCCAACTAAACCACCATGAGAGGTAAGAGTATCTAGATAAGAAATAGAAATTAATATAAGATGGATACTACTAGTACACGAGTATGACCAATCTTCCTTGTATGTCACTGGTTTGTCACTGGTTGTATGATTAGGAATACATGCAAGAGGTCCAGGATTCAAATATCGATACCTTCCTCTCTTTACTAGTACGAGTGTGTTGAGAAACACCATCCACTTTGTAGTATTAGTCAAAAGGGCCTTTATGGGAAACCTCCCATCTCCCCACCCGGCACCCTCCCTCCCATTAATTAAACTTAAAGCTTATTATTATTTTTATAATATTATATTGATTGAATGAGCATTAAGATTCGGTGTGTTACAATTCATCGAAAGGTGCGGTTGGTTGTTTGCAACTGTTTTTGTGAAAATAAAGCCCACTACAAGATCATCCATCAACCAACTCAAAAACAGGAGGTCCTCGCAGAAAACACCATTTAATGCCAGCCTCGATTTTTGAATGGGATAATAATGTATGTTAGTGTTATGTGTCAAGCATATAATAACTTATTTATACATGCAACTCAAATGATAGCGCAATTCTCTGGCAACAGCCTAGCCTGGCTACCAAAAATCCTGCAAGCCTTCAAAATCCTCACTCCACTTACAAAGTCAAGTCAGTTTGGCAACCAAATCTTGTGAAAAAATATTTTCATCTTCGATTTCCGGGGTAAATCCATATAATAAAACGATTCTAAATTCCTGAAAATTTAGATGAATGAAAATCTCCATTTGTTAGAATTTTCAGATCTAACTACCCCCCATAAGATTTGCATCGTTACACAACAATGTCAATGTGAAATCCTCAAATATACAAATCCTTAACGATAAATCCTTATTCCAATGGTAGTAAAAAAACATCAGTTTTATAAATTCTTCACATGCCACCAAACATGCCCTAAAAGTATGTACATGAAAAATCCTAAAATCCACTTCCTCCCTTGACCGCCCTGCTACAAAAATCAAGGGCTCCATTAGGTAATAACACTTGAAAGTACCATATATACTTACAAGGCTCCCCATTATTATCAAGCTGGCCCCCTGCAGCGTAGCAGTAGTTTTGAGTAGAATTGCAACGAAGCAGGGGCTATTATTACAAGAATATCTAGATCACATGGTTACTAGAACCAGGGTTTTTGCCCCTCCCTATGGAATGGAGAAGACCAGTAAAGCCCCGAGATCCAACCCGAGGTTGACTGATCTGGATGCAAAATGTATTTCAGGACTAGGAGATTGTAAAATCTATACATCCATTAACCAACATATGCTTCCAATTTTCTTTTCTTTTTTCCCTAAAGATAACAAACATCAGAATTACCAGTGATAATCCTTGTTTTAAAATATGAGACATGTATCGCACATTTCCACCGCTTTGTGGTGTTCTATCATCCATCCATCATTCATGAAAAAACTTGTAAATCAAAACATGTGAAATTCAAGTACTCAACCTGTAAATTTTACTTCATTTTAGCAGTAAATTACCACTTTTGCACAAGAATCAGCTTTTAGCCAATTGTACACCATCTCATAGCAGTAAATATACAGTACTAAAAGTTACAAAGCTACGGACCATCGGTGCAATTAAAAATCTAGGGCATATATCTTGGGGGTGCAGTGCAGAGAACTAGTTGAAAATTCACCTTTTACTGACCATAGCTAAGCAAAATTCCTCCTGTGCAGAATCCTTCCACTGCGGCTCATTGAAGTGTCACTGCCAGTGCCAGTAACAGCAACAGGAGTGGTGGCAACAGCAGCAGGTGGTGGTCTAGGCTTGCGTTCCCTTGGGTATGGGTAAATGACAGCCAATTCTCTCACTCGGCGTAATACAGTCGGTGGTATGGGAAGTGATGCATGCTTTCTTCTTCGCTCAACCTGCATAAACACAGCTCATTCAGCTTTTGAGTTAATTTCAACAAATAGAATTTCCTGAAATACGGCATGATTTTTCTGCTTCCAAAATCAAGAAGAACCATTACAGCAGAACAGGCTTTACTACTAAATCCTGAATATTCATCAGAGGATTTTACCGGAGAAGTCCCCATTGACTCGTTAAAGATATGCAAGGCATTTGAATTTTAATATATAGTCCATATAGGTCTTCCCACCACTTTTTTGTCCTTTTATTCACATGTTCATTGAGCAGCAGTATCACTATTGATTTATACATGAGGGGATACCGCTTTTTTGGTGAGGTGATATCCCTCAGCCGTTCACAAGTGGGTGGGGATATCCCCGCACATCAGGATTAAAACACTAAGTTATCCCCACCTGAGTTTTTTTACTATGCTAGGTGGGGATGTCCCTACTTAACTGAGTGCTAAATGTGCTGGCAGGAAATATCAGGTGTGGGTGCTATTTCTTTTCTTCCATCTCAATCTTTATCAGTGCCTCTCGCACTGTTTATAATTGACATCCACAAATTTGGCCGTATTTAAATGAGACTTAAAGATTCAATTTGACCCAAGATAATCAACACAAAAGGCCAAATATTTCAAATAGGGTTTAGCATGAGCCTACCTTATAGGCCCATGGCTGGATGTGGGCCTAAGGAATAGCCCGAACTACAGAACGGGCTAGGCTTGGACATAATCTGACCCAGCCAGCCCATCCCAACCAGACTAAACTAATAAAGCTCCTACTCAGGTGATCTATTCTGTGCAGAATAGAAAGTAGGATTTTGTGCTATAATGAGTTCTAGAGAACAAGTAGGGTCATGTTGAATAGGCACCAACATATTTATAAAAAACACTATTTCTCCTTTTTTGGATTTTCGAGATTTAGAGTTCATGGTCACAGAAATATCACTCTCAGCAAAATTCTTATCTAGGGAAGAAGTCTGAAATTTTCTTTTCTTTTCTTTTCTTTTTTGAAACTTCAGTTCTAGATAGTGTGGGGAACGTCATGAACTTCACACATTTTTTTTTACCATCTTGACAAAAATTTACATTCGTGGAATATTATACTTGTGGTATTTCTAAAGGTACAAGATATTTTTAAAAAATTGCTTTATGAAGGGGAAATTGGCATTTCATAATAATTTGCAACGCTTGAGAAAATCGTAGACATTAGTAACACTACAATATACTTAAAACTTCGCAATTGTATCTATTGTATGAATAAAGTATACCATTTAATTAAAAACAATACAACACAAATAGAATCTCAAGACATGCACCCCAAAAAAAAAAAAAAAAAAGATTCCAAATACAGTCATTCCAAAATGACAGCATTTACAAAATACAATCATTCCAAAATTGCGGCATTCCAAATGCTTGCTACCAAATAAGGGGCAGAACTAAGCAAGCTATGCACACAGTACTTTTTTGTTAAAAAGAAAATTGAGGTGAACTTGTAGCCTGAGTAGAAAACATTAAACCAACCCCAGATCAACAGTACCATAATAATAATGACGATGAAAATAACCGACCCCAGAGATAAATAGTACAACATTTTGATGCAATCACCAAAAAAATACATCAATATGTACACATGCACAAATCCTTCCATTTAACTTCAATCCATCTTAGCATGTATGTTATAGTTGCAAGTAATTTTTTTTGGTGGTAATTAGTCATTGCCCAACATTCATTGCAATCTTATACTCTTACTAAAGTACTCCAATTGCGATGGTACTCAATGATCACAAAGTCGTCCAGTATGTTGTCCCGACTATGCATACCCTACTGCAAAAAAATTCTTGAGTAGTGCGCGTGCATGTAGTGGTGGGCAGTGGTTGAACCTCCTTCAAGTTCAATGCTTATGGAGCATCTAAAGGTAAATCCAGGTCCAGTACCATGTTGTAGGAATGCTGAAGAATATGAAAGGAACCTTAACCCTAAATATTTTATGTTCAGAATTTTTCCAAAAAAAAAAAAGGGAAAAAAAACCTAATGCTCTTTTTCAGGACCCGTGAGAATCAAAGAATCAAATGATACGGTAACTTTGGCAACAGGAGAAGAAGAATTGAGGATCTTCAGAGCAAACTACTCAAGAAGACTTGTAAATGAAGGTGAGCTATACATGCTGTCAAGTAAGCGTCTCGTGTCTAGCAGTCACTACCAAGGAGATTTGGGCTCTTACATAGAAAATTGGTTGCGATTTCAATTATAAAGGCAGGGAAGGCAATGATATCACAAATAAATTAGCTAAGGTGTAGGCGGTCCAGGCCTACATGTTGTGGAGTTTTAAAGGATTTAGGCCCTTCTACAGTAGGGGTGTGGTGGGGCTTCAATTGTATTTGTGCCTCAATTTAAAAAAAAAAAAAAAAAAGATTAACCATTTTGCCAGACCAAAAAAATAAAATGTTTGTTCGACTATTCTCAAACAATTTCACTCAAGAACTTTTTACGAAAGCTCTAGCACATGAGTGCATATGACTCATTCAATTTCTTATCCTGACAAATTAAAGCTATATCAGCAGCAAACATGAAGTGGGGAACTTCACCTAGGAATTGTGTCTGCCAAGTTGCCCATGAACCAGTAAGAGTATTCTCAAATTGAATCCTGACGAATTAAAGCTACATCAGCAGCAAACATGAAGTCCGGAACGTCATCTAGGAATTATGCATGCCAAGTTGCCCAGGAACCAGTAATTCTCAAATTACCTTTGGTGCATAAGCATTTGGCACCTAAAACTGAAGTCAATTAGGGTTTGTTCAGCGATTGATTATAGTAGCAGTTAAAGCTTAGGGATATTCTCTTATAAAAGCACCTTCAACCTATATTATGGCAGTGATTTCCCTGGCCGTACGAAAACTGCCACTGCAGTAATGTCTAATCAAAAAATTTCATCTAGGAACAAAAATCTCTTATTTAAGAACCCAGTTTGCAACAATCCATTCATCAACAAAAAGAAAATTGCATCTAACCTCCTTCTTGTTCTGCATTTGGACACAGCTAGCTCTCAGAAGATTACGCCACTTATCCTGTAAAGTGACAACGTTCCAAATGAATCCGTAGTTTGATAAGCCCGAAAAATAAACATATAACAAAGCATTAGAAACCCACCTTGAGATCAACAGAAGTGCGGTGACCAGATGAAGAGAATAAAAGCCTTTTTATGTCAGTCCATCTTCCAACCCCATGTTGAGAAACACCTTCTATCAGTTTCATCACCTCAGCAAGTGTCCATAGCCTATGATGCTTCCTTCGAATCCCACTCTTTCCGGTTCGAATTGGTGTGGCAGAGTCATCTGACATATCATCATGTGATTCGGAGTGAGAAGATCCTAAACCACAATACTGTTTGGATTGGACTGAAAGCATCCTATGTTCCTCCTTGTAATCATTATAGTCATGCCCCTGAGCGAAATTCAATAGTCAGAGCATTCTTAAGAGTATCAATGTCAAGAATGAAAAGGTAAACAGTTAGATGGTTGAGGGCATCAATTTCAGTACCCAAGGAAAAAATTATCTACAGTTAACAGCGCTAGAAAATGACTTCAATTGAGAACTATATGCAAATATGATATATATAAATTCCAATACCACAAAGATAAAAGAGTTTGCTCCCTGGATTAAGATCCTGTACCATGGTCATCATCGGTCGGATGTTTTATTCTATGCCCATTCATCTCCTAGAGAGAGAGACAGAGAGAGAATCCTTTTCCTCCATTAGCCCTTTTGGCTTCAATTAAGAATTATAAGGAAATATGATATCTGAATTCCAATTTCACAAGACACCCTGTCCTTCATTTACACTTTTGGTTTCAAATAAGAATTATAAGCAATGTACGATATTTGAAATCCAATTCCACAAGATAGAAAAGGTCCTTGATATTTTCTTCACTTTGGAAAGGGGAGAAAAAGCCACCAGCATATCACTATCTGGACAAATATGATATATATAAATTCCAATACCACAAAGATAAAAGAGTTTGCTCCCTGGATTAAGATCCTGTACCATGGTCATCATCGGTCGGATGTTTTATTCTATTCCCATTCATCTCCTAGAGAGACAGACAGAGAGAGAATCCTTTTCCTCCATTAGCCCTTTTGGCTTCAATTAAGAATTATAAGGAAATATGATATCTGAATTCCAATTTCACAAGACACCCTGTCCTTCATTTACACTTTTGGTTTCAAATAAGAATTATAGGCAATGTACGATATTTGAAATCCAATTCCACAAGATAGAAAAGGTCCTTCATATTTTCTTCACTTTGGAAAGGGGAGAAAAAGCCACCAGAGCATATCACTATCTGGACAAGGCTTTGATTATGATGCACAGGACTTCAAATGTTTAAAAAACCAGACCAGCCAGGTGACTCCATCTGGTTGACCTCAAACCAGAAACATCACATGCTGCAGTCCATAAGACTGGTGTGATTCAATGGTTGGAACAATTTGAACCAGCCATTTGTTTAAGAGTAAGCTTATTAAGTATAACTGGAGAAAAAATACGATCAACAAAACTTACAGCATAAAGGTAGTGTTAGTTTCATTTTTAGAATGTCAAAACACTATTTTAGAAACTTAACAACTATTTTTAAAGTTGTAATTCTTGTATGATTATTCACTATCTAAATATTATTTATTTTTAGTTAATTATTACTTTATTAATATATCATGGTGATTTCGGGTTCGACCTAAATGAACCACCGGTCAACCCGGATGTCTAAATCTGGATTCACCAGTTCCATGCCCCAGTTTTGGGAACACTGCTCTAAATATTTTTTATGAATTTGATCGACCAAAAAAAAAAAAAAAAAAAAAACTAAACATATTGTAATGTTGCATGACTTGCAATCATAGATTCACGAATTCAAGATCCAACTTTGCTTTCAGAACAATGACTCCACCCAGGACTTGGAAACAGACAACAAAAAGGGAAGGTAAGCCTTAAGACCTACGTCGTCTGATTTCTGCACTGTGGAAATAGAATGTTGACAAGACAAAATCAAATAGTCTGAGGAAATACTATAAGTCACAGTGCTCACTGAGAATGGAGCATTCCTCATAGATCAATATGATATACTGGATACAGTATTTTGACAAACAGCAATCTGGGGAGACTAGCAAATCAGAGAAAATAAGTTAGGCCTTATTTTCAGAAATTTAATATTTGAAAATGGCATAAAACAAAATGGAAAGCACTTGTTAGATGGATAGAAATGAAGAGTAATTGATTTTTTTTTTAAATGAAGAAAAATCCAAGTACTCTACTCCTGACATACTGTAGGAATGAAGAAGCTTAAGGCAAGTCCTCTCTAAGGAGAACAAGCTTATGATTTGCCAAGTAACCAGTTTATAATATCCACAATATCTAGTTAAAACTATGGGGCAAGCACTTCATTCTGATTGGTTTTCATGTCATGCAGACACTTTCAGTTCTGCCAAATGACCAGATAAAACTGCAGTTATATCCTAATTCCAACCGACACAGACAAAACCATACTAAGAATGAATTAATGATGCCATATTAGACATGACCTCTACAAGAAAATTGCTTGGTAGTCCATAAATCTCCATGGGAAGAAAATATCAACTAAACAGAGACAGATCTAAGATCAACAAACCTAACATTTGTTAGATGGATAGAAGATCAACAAACCTAACATTTGCAGCACTATTTTACGCAATAGAACACCAAGAGCCTGTTTGGGTTTCTACGAGTGAAATACCAACTATTGTTTGCATGGAATACATAGGAATCCATGGTCAAATGAGCTCCATAGAAGTACTACTAAAGAGGGGAGAGGTAAATAATATAAGAGGAAGGGTGATGGATATAAGGTAGCAATATATAGATGAGAACTTGACTTTCCTACGATTTGAATTACTCGGGTTATGGCTAGGTATTCGCTTCCCGTCTTCCTTTGATTCAATTTCCATTAAAAATAAGATCATTTGATGTTCGGTTATGGATACACATTTAGTCTTCATTTTTTTTACTACTAGAAATACAATCCTGGGAATTTAATTACATGGAACAAACATAACCCATAGGAATGAAGCTAAACAGCAACATATTCACTCAAACAAGGTAAACGAATATAAGGAAATAATTTATTTTCCATCCAAGGTCATGCAAAAAAGGATTTCCTACCATAAGAGATGTGGAATTCTTTCTTGGGCGACCCCTCCGCACTCTACAACCAGATGATACTTGAAGACCAGATCCCCCAACAGAGAGCTGCCTAGAAACCAATGTAGATGTTTCAAACTCCTTCTGGTGATACCTGTTGTGAGATCTAGCTCGCGAACAGTTCTGTGTCATATTTGCAGTGGAAGTTTCCAATTTCCCATTACAAGTTCTAGATGTCACATCAGATTCCTCAATGTACCTTCGTGTAGGCCTGCGCAGTCTCTTTCGATTTAATAGTGCACTCTCTCTCTCTTCCAAACTTGGACGTCCAAATCCAATTTTTTCAGCACCCGAGACGCTGACCATAACGTCACTGGTAGCATGCCCATTTGTACCCATACCTCTGCCTAACAAGGGAGTTCTATCACCATGTGTATTTGTGAAATTCTGGTGTATACTACTACCAGATGAATCATTACCAGACGACATAATCAGGTCAGCTTCATTCTGATGAGAAGATAGTCCACTTACCAAGAGGCTAGAACCGTTCTCTACCTCGATAAGGTTCTGCAAACCAAACAAGATCCTCCGCTTAAGCCACTGCTTGTCCTTAACAGATGTCTCACGTCCAAATGTGCTCCTAAAAGCCTCGTGAAGCTCACGGATAGACATATTGTCAAGTAAGAATGTACTCTGACCAAAATTAGATTCAGGCAATGGAACAATAGCAGTAGACAAGCTCCGCATCCCAGCAGGACTCATTTCCCTCTCACTTAAACCAGGGGAAAAACCTTCAGAGCATAAATTTCTCAAATTGTCTCCTTCACAGTGACCATAATCCAAATGAGAATGTTTCTCTGCAAATCCAGCATCTGAAAACAAAAAAGCAGGCCAAGTAAAAAAATGAGATTTACCAGAAATGCAAAACAAAACCATCATTCTGTATTTAAGATTCTCAGAGTCGATTTTCCCCCCAGTCATTTATATCATAACTATATATTTTAATATAGCTATATTTTAAAGAATACAAAAGCCTGACATACTCAGTCTTCCACCAAGTGCTGATCTCAAGGCTTACCCAAAAGATAGTCAGCACAATCATTAGAGAGGTCATTTGTTACATGAAGATTCCCTTCCTCATCCACTCCTTGCAACATGCCATCAAGAAACTACAAACAAAATGAACCCATTTAAAAATATTACCTAGACAATCAAAGTATGACCTCACAAATATTGCTATAACCAACAGTTGTAGAAGGCCAGAAACTATAAAATTACTTCAATCATGGAAATGGACTATCGGCCATCCACCATCCACCAGGAAACAATTAGGCCTGTTTCTTTGCGTTACAATATATAGGAATTGAATATAAAGGATTTATGGCATAGTGTTTAAAAATGAAGACCAAAGGTGAATTTTCAAAACTGAGCATCAAATTACCTTTCCTTTTATGGAAACAGAATCAAAGTCAGTCGGGAAATGAATAACTGAAGGTGATGGCTGATTATTCATTTCTCGTTTTTCTTTCATTCTATTTCCACAAAAGATAGGGTTATTTGATGTTCATTTTTTAAAATTTAACTACTTATGACATAAATCCCATGCATTCAATTCCTCTGTATTTTAATGCAAACAAACAGGGCAGTAGTCACTTGCAAAAGCAAAAAAATCAGTTCCAGTAAAAGAAGTTCCATGGGCATATCCAAAGAATTTACTTATCATATGACAATTGCTAAGTTCAAATTATTTATGCAAACTGCACAAGAAATTAAATTTCAGTACAAAACTACAAATATAGCAGACATGACCAAGGAGAAAGGATACTTAAAACGCAAGCTAAAGAAAGTTGATACACGGCCGTTGGTCAGCATTCGCGAGCAGTAGAAATACCATCATTGGATCAAATGCATGAAAAAACTCGAGATCCAAAAACACATCATTTAAGTTACCTTCCACACTATACATACTCGATAAAAGGCAAGGCATTGATGAGAAGTGACATATACGCACAAACACATATCATGGTCTTTGTTGGCTTGGCTAATTTCCAGGGAAATGCACTTTATTTCGAGGTAACAAGAAAAGGTGGGTTTGCTCATGTCCATCAGAAGTCATTCACTTCACCTCATATTTCAAAGGAACCAAGGGGATTCAACCTTAAAATAGAAGCATACCACCCCCAACCTTTACACTTATTAAGTTTGCTAGAAGATTTGTCATAAAGAGATCTCCCTGCCAACACCAGATCATCAAGTATTCCTCCATATTAAACCTATTCAGCCTAAACACAAACGGTACTTGCAAAAATAAGGAACTTGGGGAAGTTTTGCCTCTTGTACATTGACATTTAATTTTGTTTTTAAAAAAAATGTTGGATTCATGTGTAGAATTCACACATGGCAATTTGTTTTTCATTACAAATTGTACATTATTTCATTAAGTACTTATTTATTCCATTGACTCTGTTCTTTTTTTACCAGTAAGTGCATGACAGGTTATTAATGGAGAATAATCAAGTATGTCACTATCCTAGCATGACCAAGTATGAACAAGGTTGGAAAACTCATGACTCGGACTCAACTCATTCAATTCAAAAAAATTGACTCGGATAAAGTCAACACGGAGACTCAAGAGAGTCATTTCTTTTAAATAATTTCAAAAATATTTAAAAATGAATCCATTGCTCATAAAATATACACATTCATTTATTTCCATGCATCCATGATAATCAATTCAATTTAATAAATTTCGGCCAAGTCTCCCATGTATTTGACCTAGTCTTTCGTCAAAATGAGATGACTTGGGAGAGTAAAGAGTCTACTTGGAGAGTTTTCCAACCATGAGTACAAGGCTTGACGGATACAACATTGAGCTCCATAACTGTTCCAAGAAAACAGTTCCATAACAAGCAGTTGATACATGCTGGATTATATTTTCCTAAGCACCATCATCTATATACAATTAGAAAAGCAGGGACATTTATTTAGATATCATATTACAAAGTTATTACAATGATTAAGAAAACACCTAAATATGATAAACATACTTCAAACTTTGATTCCTTTTCTGCCTCTTGTTTGGCATCAGAACTCATTGTACCTACACAAGGAATCATGTTGGAATGCAGAGATAGATTAGATGGACTGATTACTGAACTAGGAGGAGGGGGAACATGCCAGAAGAGTGCAAGCCACTATGGTAAAAACAAAACATGATAGCCTCCAGAAACAACATAAACAAACCAAAAAAAAAAAAAAAAACCCATCAAACAGTATTTCTGAGAAACACATAGCTTTCTAACAAAAATTAGTATTTTGAAGAACAAATTTTGTCCCACAACCACAACTTAAAACAGATCATCAATACAAATAAAGTATACAGAATGTCTTTGCAGTTGCACAACAGGAGGTTACTTCTCTGTAATGTAAAGGAGAGGGGAACCTAAAGGGACATTTTTTTCTCTTGCTCCTGACTTAGATTGATTTCTTGTGTTTAATAAGTACCTGTTACCATCTTTAAAAAAAAGAAAAAAAGAAAAAAAACAATGCTTGGAAAGCCACTATTTAGGGCCAATAATGCTCAAATGACGGCACAATTGTGACCATTCATTTTAAAAATATAGTCTGTGGCAAAGTAAAGGCCATGAGATTCATGATGCCATGAGATTCATGATGCCCTCCTGATTTTAGGTTATGATATAATGGCCGCCTGATTTCAAGTCATTGTATTATGGCCATCTTTATTTAGCTTATGACTTTAGCTTTATAGGGCTATTAAGGGTTTTTCACACCATGAGTCAACCACTATATCACCCACTGGAGGCTGATTTCCATTTAATAGCATAGGACTATGCATTTAGAAAGCCTAGACTACAATTATGCACCCGAACCCAAAACCTTGAAGTTGCAGCAGTGAGCACCATCTTACTGTGATGTGGGGCTGGTTTCTACTGATGACAGATCCCTTATTTGTAGGTAACAAATGAGACAAGTACGAAGTAAAGATGGTAAAATAGCCTCTTTATGTCCCATATAGCACTCACAAGATGGAATTGATTTTTTCTTCCATTTGGGCCAGAAATGGATCGTCACGGCAGGATCTAGATCAAATTCCACAAAATGGACAATTTTTCATAGCAACAGAAGCCCTCATCCCTAAATCCAACAATGCTAAGCAGATTTTAGGAAGATAATACAAGTTCAAGCCAATTCTAGTATGCAAATTGTAATTAATATGATGACAACATAAAATTCTGTTCAACAAGTAAGAAAAAAAATTGTATATAGCTGAAGAAGAAAATACTTCTGACCAGAGTGACCTTGGATCACCAAAAAGGGCTTCAGTGTGTGGGCAATGCAGTCAATGATGCACAATTATCTTGGTTCACTGGAATCCATGTAGATAACTCTTTCTTTTACATCACTTGGTTCGTAGCATTTGAACCAATGGGTTCATAGGCCCAATTTCTCTAGGTTTTTTATGCCCTCCTCCTCAACTTGGTTCATAGATGCTGGTCTCCTCAACATGCTAGCTTTTCATAAGATGGTATTCTCAAGCCTATCCATGCATACAGTATTTATACCCTATGTTTTAGATGCAAAAAGACAGTTACACATTCTAAAATTGAACAGACAGATTGTAAAATCCCTAGCAATCTACATGGTCGATTCCCTTCTTGGCATTGTTTTCCCTTGGATGCAGATAGTTGGAGTATTTTGTTGATACCTACTTTTTAAGTCTAGTCGTTCTTTGTTGGATGTGGATAATTGGAGCATTTTATGAATACTAACTAAAGGGCTGGAGCACTTCCTTTTCTTTGTCAAGAATTTCTTTTCATTCTTTAATTCTCATAAGGTCCACGATATCAACAGTTAGAATAACTTCATCTCATATAGGGGGGCTCCTACATTAAAAGCCTTTCAATGGTTTCGGATAGACTGATGAAGGGTTAGATCATGATACAACATGATCATGATCCAGAGAACCGTTTGTGACCTTCATCGTGAACCAGGTTATTTTGGATCATAAAGTGCATTACAAACTCGAGACATCCGACCCACAATCCAAAGTACAATATTAAATAAAATTTGGATGATTATGGAAAAAAGTACTTGTTGGAAATAAAATACAGACATAAGCTACAGTACTACTACCTGTATTTAGTTGACGTAAATCATCAGGACAAGAAAAATCTCCAATCTTTAAGCACTTCTCCTGATTGGCTAACTCCAAGCCTAAGACATTATCCTCCACTATATTGTCAAGTTTTGGTTCTGATAAAAAATGATCAACCTCCATTAATTCCTCTGCCAAGGAAGGAATAATTGTCCCATCTCTGTCAACCTACACAATTAGACCATTAAAGCCAAAGCATAAGTCATTAATCATATACAGAGTTAGGGCACAAATCGGTCCATTTATACCACAAATACCAGTAACATATTATAGGAGCAAAAGAAGAATACGGATAATCAAGGTAAAGTCATTAATCATAAAAGGAGTTGAGGACACATAGATTTAATATCACAAATACCAAAATGCATTATAGTAGGAAGAGGAGAATCATTAATCATAAAAGGAGTTAACGACACATAGGTTTAATATCATTATCACAAATACCAAAATGCATTATAGGAGGAAGAGGAGAATACAGATAAATATATAAATACTTATGGAGAAAACAAGCATTGAAGAGGGGAACATGTAACACATGCTTACAAATTAAAAATGGAAAGATGGAATAGAATGAGTGTGTCAAACAGATCACAACATTTCAGTTTGTCATGAGATAATCATAGCATCCCTTTTTAAATACGCAAGCAACTTATCAAAATAAAAGGTTCCACAGTACCTCAAAATTTTTACCAAACAGTGACGCATTACATTTACAGCCATAGCATCTCCCTTTTTTTTTTTTTTTACTGCTCAGCCCCCAATGGACCATTGGATACCATATGCCCTGCCCCTAGTGGGCAGGGGGAGTAACAAATAGATGATATGTCCATGCACCAACCAGGTATTGAACCTGCGACATCCACCTCACCAAGGGAAGACGTTGATGTCCATAACCTACTTCTCTAGGCAGGTAGGTGGATGCTCTAACCATTTATTTATTTACTTTTTCCAGTCCAGCCCACAACAGACTCGGGCTTTTAGAGGGTGCAAACGGATGATATATCCATGTGCAAACCAGGGATTGAACTTGCGACTTCCACCTCACCAAGGGAAGACTTATGTGCATAACTAACTGCTCTAAGCAGCAGACAGATTCTCCAATCTTTTGAAGGGTCAAATTATCATAGTAAATACTCAGGTAGATATGTAAGATAATCACCATTATAAGAGCTAACCCATCGTGGCAATATGCAAGACAATTTTAGTAAGATCTAATCCACAATGAAGCTCGAGTAAAGAAATGTCTTTGCCACACACACAATAAAACTCGTTATTAACTCAATTTAAAGTGTTCCACTTCATCCTAGGAAGTATTTTAGGCACAAGTTAGTGAGCTCTTCATTAAGAACTTCCATAATGTATAAACAAAAACTCAAATTTAAATACTTAAAGGATTTGAGATAATTTGTATAGGATGAGGACCAAATGTGCCTAGCAATACAAAGATTAATATCGATGATCGAGAAGGAAGGATCAACGAGCCAATAACAAGTATAATGTGGATTCCTTTTAGATAGGTGCATATATTTTTATTTTTATTTTTTTTGTTGAACGGCAATAAAATATAATGAAAGCTGAAATGAAATTTTGAAGGGAAGACGAACCACAAAATAGACAGTTGCTGTAGCTAATATCAAGCTTCAACTAGTAGAGAGAAGATTTTACCCCAGCCAGCTTGTAGGCCAATTGATCTGCAAAACTTTCACTTGAAACTGAAACTGATTCTCCTAGAGTATTGTTCAAAGCCCCAAATTTGCAGTTGTATTGCTCATTTTCCAACATTTCCATATAATACAGTAACTGCCAGTCACATTAATATCTGCAAAGAAAAAACCAAGGAGAGTGTTGGAAATATGAGATTGCAATTGGATAAATCACACCAATTCAGTGACAATCATGAAAAATGGTAAAAGAATGTCCAAAATCCAACACATAAAGCTTACATGCAAGGATAAATCATTTGATGAATGAAGACCATATTGACTGTACAAAAATAAAAAAGCGTGGAAATGAGAAAAACATATTTGAAATCCTTGGCGCATTATAAAATCCCATTGAGTACTAAAAATCTAACAAAGCATCTCTCAAACATGAAAACCACTTGTTCGTTGAAAGACAGTGATCTTGTAGTGGATGATTAAAGTTAAATTGCCCCGAGATTGTAAGCATTGTCGTACAAAAGTGGATAGGAAGGAATGGGCATAACAAATTGAACATGCATCCCCATAAAATTCTAACAAGATACATAAAACATTAACACATGGTGAAATGATTACAGTGACACGAGACTGCAAATCCTCACCATAAAAAAATGTGCAGATTCCTAAAGAGAAGTTCATCTCAGAGATCAAAAAATGGATGGTAAAACCACTTCAAATGGAATAATTCTCATAGCCATCCATTTGGTGGCAATTTTCACACTTTAGACCAACCATAAATGAAGCCAGCCTCAAGCAAAGTCACAAAACCCCCAAATTGGAAATCTTCTTCCCAAGAAGAATGCTTGTGACACTAATCTAGAGAGAGAAGAGAAAACAGGGGAAAGGACAGCTCCCCATATAGCTAGATTCTAGAATATAACGTGCATTTGCCACCCAATCCCAAACCATCCAACTCACAAGCCCCACTCTAATCAATCAAAGACCAAAATCATTCAAAAACGCACATATCAACGATCACCGATTGCGCGATTAACCCCATTTTAGCGGTCCAATCCGGATTTCAACAGTCCAAGACTACAAAAAGCTCGCATGCAGATAATCTCCTCGTACAAAACCAGATTCACCACAATCTATCAAAGAACTTAGCAGAGAAACAAATAAAGAAAAGATCAAGACATCAGAATCGAACGCTTCACAGCTGAGAAATCATCGAAACCCTAACTTTTTAGCTGAAAAGGCAAGATCGATCGATCTTTGACGAAAAAGAAATCCAAGAAATCCTACAAAAAGCTCGAGAATCCGAGATCAGAACTATGAATTACAGTAAGGAAAAGGTGAGATTTCGAAGAATCTCATGTTACCTCGTGACGAGAGCGAGAGAAATCTCGAAGCGAATGTTCGAAGCTCTGAGACCAAAACCGCCAAATGAAAAGGAGAGAGAGAGAGAGAGAGAGAGAGAGGGAAAAAGGAAGCGACGGAAAGAGAGTGAGGTGCTTTGCCTTTTTTAGGAACGGACTTGAAAATTTAGTTGAGGTGGATTGGTAAGTGGGTTGGAGTCCGGAGATGGGACACGTGGAGGGACGGACGGCTGATGATGTTTGGCGCACACGGGAATGGAGTGACGGAGTTATGACGTGGGGTTAAGACGCCGTTAAAACGGCGTTTTGATGACGTGGCGGGGGTGTTGGAAAGATGGGGGAAATAGAAGGAGAAGTGGAGGGCTTTGTGTTTTAACTGAAATTTTTTAAATTTTGGAATCCACGCCCGGTCTGCGTACGCAACGCGTATGTGGTAGCAAACGGGTTGGGTCGGGTCGGGTCGGGTTGATAAATATTTACATGTTGAACTCTGTTTGTCATCTTTATTTCCGACTTTTATATTTGCATAAGTATGAATAGGAATGCTAAATCAAGTAGAGATTTGAAAAATAAGAGCATTTCACACACGAATCTATCATTTACCCACTTTAGAAAATTAGAGGCAAATTCTTTTAAAATGAAAGGGGTTATTTATAAGGGTTTTTTTTTTTTTTTCGAGCTATCGAAGGGTTCTCAACTCTTTAGGTTGGACAAATTTCTCCGGGCCTAAAGAAAAGCCAGGTAAACTCCCATGTAGCTCCAGTGTAGTAGTACAATTTCAAACCTACAACCTCTGAGTGCAAATCGTAGTCCTAGGCCAATTAAGTTGCTCATTGGGGTTAGTTGTTTATGAGTTTGTGAAAATAAGAGCTTAAACTTTTTCTTTTTTTTTTAATGGCTCTATATTTAGATGGATATATTAGAGTAAGAGTACAGCCGCCTAACAAGCTTTTAAGTTCAATACTTTTTTTATCTGTTCTTAAAATAGGTAAGTAATTTAAGCTAGCACCTAATGTAAGTTCACCCAACTTGACTTGTATAACATGTATTCAATGTGGATTGGTCCGTTTAATCTGGCTCAATAGGTTGAATCTTGCCCCAAATTCAATCTATTATAAATGTTAAAACTTGGGCCTGTTTGGATGCATAAGAAAACACAAGAAATAATATTTCATAGAATATAATCTTTCATTTTCTAAAGAAGATAATCTTGTGCGTTTGGTAATCCAAGAAAAATTTAAAGAAAAGAACATTTTCTTTCAAAAAGCTCAATATCTTCTCCTACAGCTCCCCCTTGTAGAAAATATTCTACAAGATAATAATCTTTCAAAATGACAATTAAAAATTGGTAGAGTAAAGTAAAGACTTTAGTTCACCAAATCCATCATGATGTGTTTGTTTACATATATGATAAAGTAAACTAGAAGTAAATGTTACGGCACGGTAAAGTTGGGGTAAAGTAAAGGTGGGATAAAATATTTGGTAAAGTAAAGTAGGAAGGAATGGTAAAGTAGTTTATTTCTATTTGACTTTATTTTATCACATTTTATCATAGTTTTATATGGTAAATAAAAAGTGATTTATTTATAGGTGTGGTAAAGTAAAATAAAGATTGAGGTCATGTCATAGTAAATGTGAGGCAAAGTAAGGTGAGATGAAGTATGTGGTAAAGCAAAGTGGGAAAGAGAGTTGTAAAGTAGTTGTTTTTTGTATTGACTTAATTTTACTATACTTTACCATGGTTTTATGTGATAAAAGAAAAGTAACTTAAGGTAAAAACATTGCAGTTGAACTTTAGTTTACCACACTACTTTTTTTATCCAGATTTGATAAATTAAATAGAAATTAAAATATTTAATAAAAAGTTATTCTAATAATGTAATTTAATTTAATCATAGCACCTTCCAAACAACACAATTTAAAATCTGTGAAATTCTTCAAAAATCGCCAAACAGCAAAAATATTGTAATATTATAATATTATATTATTCTATTCTATACTATCTTATTCTTGCAATATTTAAATCTGTAAATATTTTATTCTGTAAATATTCAAACAGGCCCTTGACCCAACACATTTTACTGGGTTAGATGGGGCTATTCATGTAGAGTGGATTGACCCTAATCTGAATTGTTTAAATGAGAAGAAGGTTTTTCTAAATATGACAAACCCATATAGGTTGTGGGTCAGGTTATGCGGGACAATTACAGATCTAATTCAAAATCACATTTTTGGGTTGAGCCGGATTTTGCCACCACTAGCTCCCATCTTAGCTGAGCCACAGGTTCTGGCTTTGGTCCACGCAATGAGGGATATATGGGCATGTATAATTAACGTTTAAATGCAATACTATCAAATCACATAGTAAATCATTTATTTGGTCAATTTACTTTACCGATGAAGCAAAGTGAATATTAAATGCAAAAAAAAAGAACAAAAGTAAAGGTTTGGAAAAATCAAAAAGCGAGAGAGTAGCTCTTTGAATTTTTATTTTAACATGACAAGGCCGGCCCGCGTTGGTTCGGCAATAGGTTTTAGATTATGATAGATGGGCCGAGCTTAGAATTTTTTCTTTTGGACTCGGTGGTTGAGATTCAAAATCATTGCCCGGCCCAAATATACATATATAATTATAAGAGAGGGAGTAATAATGGGGGGACTCAAACCCATGACCTCTCGTATAGGGTGATATGACAAGGCTAGTCGAGCTTTAACCTAGGACGTTATAAGATTTTTTTTTCTTTTTTTGTTATTATGTAAGTTAAACTAAGGTTATGCTCGTGCTTCAAGATTTACAGGCAGACCAGTCTTGGGCAAGCAACTTCTAACCCAACGTGGACTTAAGCCGGCATTAGGCTTATAATTTAGAAGTCAGGCCGGGCATGGACATTCCTCCGCCCAGCCTAGCCCGTCCCATGTACAACCCTAGTTTTTTTTTTTTTTCGTCATTTAGTGGCACGAGAGAGTCTCTTTTTGACTTTTTTATTTGTTAAAAGGAATAGGTGATTTTTGAAATTTGGTATCGTTTGATGTGATCTGTTTTTTTTATTTTTTATTGTCTCTTCAATTATCCCTTTACTTGATATCACTGTTAAAATAAGTTTACCAAATAGGAAATAGTTAGTGAGTGAGAAGTGAACACATAGGGTGGGGTCCACACTTGATTAAATCCTACTGCAAAAAATCAATATCATCTCGACTTTTGGGTTCGGATCCTTACACATGAAAATTGATTCTCATTATCCAATAGGTAGGGGGGACTGGGCTTTCTAAAACGAAGAAGAAGATGAACTCAATATAAAGAATTGACATGGTACGTGCCTGCGTACGTACCTCAGTATAGGTTGAGTATGGGCTGACCTTATCAATCCAGTCCCTACTTGATCACTTTCCATCTGTAGGATAGGCATATCTCATTTAGCGAAAAAGGCTTCTCATGGTCTGATCCAGCCCGAGCCTAACCCGTGTCTGGCCTGTAGTGGACTACATTGGGCTCACACTTAGGCTCATGACCTTACCTGTGGAGAGTGGGCCTTTATATCTATATTGGCGTTTGAGGGCAGTTTGGACGGCCCTTCACAAAGTCTAAGGGGATTTTTCCAATAAAATCATCTGGAAACAAAAGGCAAAATTTTTGAAGACTTTGGATTGATGTCGTCATTAAAATAAATTGGACTGCTATTTATCTATTAATTTTGCAGTTAACATATGTATATCTACATATAGAGCAGGGCTTTTCCAGGCTGCAGCTTATGTTATCCTAAGCTGAGTTAACAGTAATCGTCTCACAAATCAAAGTCGACAATCTCTGTTATAGGCACGATGGAACTGGAAAATCCAATTCTGATTGGATTTATCTTGATTTTGGAGACGATGACTTGAGGCAGTTTACGATGAAGATGATTTCGCAGACGATTTCAGCTTAGGAGAGCCACTCTCCTACATATATATATTTGATTATTCATTTAGGTTTGATTGTTTGACGTTTTTCTTTAACATTGTATTTGTTATTTTAACCCATGCATTGCTCCAAGTTTTTACTGGTCTAAAAGCGAGAATGAGACCCATGAAGATTTAGTATGACTCATGTAAGAAGTAAGTGTTTCAGTGTCTCATGGCTGTGCACAACCTAAAGTTTATTTGCATGGAGATATTCACGAAATTTCTAAACCAAAAATATCTTTGGTTCTATGAAATACTTGATTCTTAAAAGGGTTTATACATGGGAAAAATTGTTACCATTAGAAACCGAAAAACCCGGTATCTAGGTTGGAGAACATATAAGGTGATATGACAAAGCTAGTCGAGCTTTAACCTAGGACGTTATAAGACTTTTTTTCTAATTTTGTTATTATGTAAGTTAAAGTAAGGTTATGCTCGTGCTTCAGGATTTGCAAGCGGGTCGGTCTTGGGCAAGCAACTTCTGGCCCAACCCGGGCTTGAGCCGGCGTTAGGCTTATAATTTAGAAGTCGGGCAGGGCATGGACATTCCTCGGCCCAGCCCAGCCCGTCCCATGTACAGCCCTTTTTTTTTTCTTTTGTTTGTCAGTTAGTGGCACGAGAGAGTCTCTTTTTGACTTTTTTATTTGTTAGAAAGAATAGGTGATTTTTGAAATTTAGTATCTTTTGATGTGATTTGTTTTTTTTTTTTATTGTCTCTTCATTTATCCCTTTACTTGACATCACTGTTAAAATAAGTTTATCAAATAGGAAATAGTTAGTGAGTGAGAAGTGAACACATAGGGTGGGGTCCACACTTGATTAAATCCTACTGTAAAAAATCAATATCATCTCGACTTTTGGGTTCGGATCTTTACACATGAAAATTGATTCTCATTATCGAATAGGTAGTGGGGAATGGGCTTTCTAAAACTAAGAAGAAGTTGATTTTGGATTACGATGACTTGAGGCGGTTTACGATGAAGATGATTTCGCAGACGATTTCAGCTTAGGAGAGCCCCTCTCCTACATAAATATATCTATATATATATTTGATTATTCATTTAGGTTTGATCGTTTGACGTTTTCTTTAATATTATATTTGTTATTTTAGCCCATGCATTGCTCCGAGTTTTCACTGGTCTAAAACGAGAATGAGACCCATGAAGATTGAGTATGATTCATGTAAGAAGTAAGTGTTTCAGTGTCTCATGGCTGTGCACATCCTAAACTTTATTTGCATGGAGATATTCACGAAATTTCCAAACCAAACATATCTTTCGTTCTATGAAATACTTGATTCTTAAAAGGGTTTATACAGGGGAAAAACTCTTACCATTAGAAACCTAAAAACCTGGTATCTGGGTTGGAGAACATACTTGAAACCAACAAAATCTTGTTTACTATGAAAGAATTTCAAAAAAATGACTATATTTATAATATGGGTTGTATTGGCGAGGTACTTCAATGCAAGACCTCTATATTGAGAATCAAGAGAGATTTGGATATACTTACTTACCTCCAAAATAGAAAAACAATAAAAAAAAAAATTCATGGTAGAGAGAATTTATATTTGATAATATATATAGTGTATATCTTACAACAGTGATACTAGGTCCACTCCCTAATATGATATAAGATATAAAGTATTCTAAGTTGGCCCCATAGATATTCTCAGTGCACGATTGTATGACTCATGAGCCATGTGGATGGAAAAAAAGGTCCGATGGGGCAACATTTTATTTAATCTCTCAACCAAAAGTTAGTGTTTATAGAGTCCAAAATAGTCTATACTTGGATTTTTTTGTATTTGAGTCCTTTGGATAATTAAGGCGGGGTCCAAAGTAATGTAGACATCCTCCGTTATTAAATTTTTAAATATTCTTTTATTTTGTTCATGTTTATGTATTACACATTACTTTTCCCTTTTGGAAAAAGGTTATGTTTATTAATTTCTCTATTGCGTTTTTTTTTCCATAAGCGAGAACTTTTGAGACGACCCAAGCCAGTTTCGAAAATAATAAATTCTTTTATTAATTTTTGTCTAATAATGAAAATTTAAGAAATTTTGAAATTTGAGTGTGTTTCAAGTTTAATGTTAAAAGAAATGGAAAGGACGGCTTGGAATGAATTTGGATTGTGGTACTCACGCAGCTTTACCGCTGCTTGTATCGGCAGTAAAGTAGATTTGCCAGATTTCCTCCGCTCAGAGAGGAGGAAAACTGGAACCAAGGAGTGGTATGCCATATTTCCTCAGCTCCGAGAGGAGGAAAACTGGAATTTCAGCTATACCACCAGTACATACGGCGGTAAGGTGTAATTTTCCAGATTTCCTCCCCTCTGAGCGGAGGAAAACCAGCAAACAAATTCACATTATGTTTTGCCTTTTTTTTGCCTCATGGTTTTGTCACGGGTCTGGGCTTTGATCTACACAATGTGGGATGGGCATGTATAATTAACGTTTAGACGCGATGCTATCAAATCACATAGTAAATCACTTGTTTGGTTAATTTACTTTACCGGTGAAGTAAAGGGAATTGTTAAATGCGAAGAGATAACGGAAGTAAATGTTTGGAAAAATCAAAAGGTGAGACGGTGGCCCTTTGAATTTTTATTTTAAGATGAGTTTTTTTTTTTGTAAGGGTGATCGTGGACAGCGTCGGCCTGCATTTGTTTGGCAATGGGGTTTAGGATATAATAGATGGGCCGCGATTAATACATTTTTTTTGGACTCGGTGGTTGAGATTCAAAATCCTTGCTCGGCACAAATATATAAATATAAATGTATATAATTATATAATTATAAGAGAGGGAGTAGTAATGGGGGGAGTCAAACCCATGACCTCCAATATAAGGTGATATGACAAAGCTAGTCGAGCTTCAACCTAGGATGTTAAAAGAATTTTATTTCTAATTTTGTTATTATGTAAGTTAAAGTAAGGTTATGCTCGTGCTTCAGGATTTGCATGCGGGTCGGTCTTGGGCAAGCAACTTCTGGCCCAACCCGGGCTTGAGCCGGCGTTAGGCTTATAATTTAGAAGTCGGGCAGGGCATGGACATTCCTCGGCCCAGCCCAGCCCGTCCCATGTACAGCCCTTTTTTTTTTCTTTTGTTTGTCAGTTAGTGGCACGAGAGAGTCTCTTTTTGACTTTTTTATTTGTTAGAAAGAATAGGTGATTTTTGAAATTTAGTATCTTTTGATGTGATTTGTTTTTTTTTTTTATTGTCTCTTCATTTATCCCTTTACTTGACATCACTGTTAAAATAAGTTTATCAAATAGGAAATAGTTAGTGAGTGAGAAGTGAACACATAGGGTGGGGTCCACACTTGATTAAATCCTACTGTAAAAAATCAATATCATCTCGACTTTTGGGTTCGGATCTTTACACATGAAAATTGATTCTCATTATCGAATAGGTAGTGGGGAATGGGCTTTCTAAAACTAAGAAGAAGTTGATTTTGGATTACGATGACTTGAGGCAGTTTACAATGAAGATAATTTCGCAGACGATTTCAGCTTAGGAGAGCCCCTCTCCTACATATATATATATATATATATATTTGATTATTCTTTTAGGTTTGATTATTTGACGTTTTCTTTAATATTGTATTTGTTATTTTAGCCCATGCATTGCTCCGAGTTTTTACTGGTCTAAAAGCGAGAATGAGACCCATGAAGATTGAGTATGACTTATGTGTTTCAGTCTCATGGCTGTGCACATCCTAAACTTTATTTGCATGGAGATATTCACGAAATTTCCAAACCAAACATATCTTTCGTTCTATGAAATACTTGATTCTTAAAAGGGTTTATACAGGGGAAAAACTGGTACAATTAGAAACTGAAAAACCTGGTATCTGGGTTGGAGAGCATACTTGAAACCAACAAAATCTTGATTACCATGAAAGAATTTCAAAAAAATGACTATATTTATAATATGGGTTGGATCGGCGAGGTACTTCAATGCAAGACCTCTACATTGAGAATCAGGAGAGATTTGGATGTACTTACTTTCCTCCAAAATAGAAGGACTATAAAATAAAAAAATTTTCATGGTAGAGAGGATTTATATTTCATAATATATATATATATAGTGTATATCCTACAGCAGTGATACTAGGTCCACTCCCTAATATGAAATAAGATCTAAAGTATTTTGAGTGGGCCTCATAGATATTCTCAGTGCACGATTGTATGACTCATAAGCCATGTAGAAGGAAAAAAAGGTCCGATGGGGCAATCTGTTATTTAATCTCTCACCCAAAAGTTAGTGTTTATAGAGTCCAAAATAGTCTATACTTGGATTTTTTTGGATTTGAGTCCTTTGGACAATTAAGGCGAGGTCCAAAGTAATGTAGACACCATTCGTTATTAAATTTATAAATTTTCTTTTATTTTTTTCCTATTTATGTATTACACATTACTTTTCCCTATTGACAGAAGATTTTGTTTATTAATTTCTCTATTGCGTTTTTTTCCATGAGCACGAATTTTTTAGACGACCCAAGCCATTTTTGAAAATAATAAATTCCTTTATTAATTTTTTATCTAATAATGAAAATTTAAGAAAATATTAAATTTAAGCGTGTTTCAAGTTTAATGTTAAAGGAAATGGAAAGGACGGCTTGGAATGGATCTGGATTTAGGGTACTCACGCAGCTTTACCGCTGCTTGTATCAGCGGTAAAGTTGATTTGCCAGATTTCCTCCTCTTCGAGAGGAGGAAAAATGGAATTTCAGCTATACCGCCAATACATACGGCGGTAAGATGTAATTTTCCAGATTTCCTCCCCTCTGAGCGGAGGAAAACCTGCAAACAGATCCACATTATGTTTTGCCTTTTTTTTTGCATTATGGTTTCGTCACGGGTCCGGGCTTTGGTCCACACAATGTGGGATGAGCATGTATAATTAGCGTTTAAATGCAATATAAGGTGATATGATAAGGCTAGTCGAGCTTCAACCTAGGACATTATAAAAAAAAAATTCTAATTTTTTTATTATGTAAGTTAAACTAAGGTTATGCTCGTGCTTCAGGATTTGCAGGCGGGTCGATCTTGGGCAAGCAACTTCTGGCCCAACCTGGGCTTGAGCCGGCGTTAGGCTTATAATTTAGAAGTCGAGCCGGGGATGGACATTCCTCCGCCCAGCCTAGTCCGTCCCATGTACAACCCTGGTGTTTTTTTTTTTTTTTTTTGTCGTTTAGTGGCACGAGAGAGTCTCTTTTTGACTTTATTATTTGTTAGAAGGAATAGGTGATTTTTGAAATTTGGTATCGTTTGATGTGATCGGGGTTTTTTTTTTTTGTCTCTTCAATTATCCCTTTTATAGTAGACACCCTCCATTATTAAATTTATAAATATTCTTTTATTTTTTTTTGTTGTTCATGTTATTACGCATTACTTTTCCCTATCGACAAAAGATTTTCTTTATTTATTTCTCTATTGAGTTTTCTTTTTTCATAAGAAAGAACTTTTGGGACTACCCAAGCCATTTTCGAATATAATAAATTCTTTTATTAATTTTTTGTCTAATAATGAAAATTTAAGAAAATATTAAATTTAAGTGTGTTTCTAGTTTAATGTTAATGGAAATGGAATGGACGATTTTGAATTGGGCACTCGCGCAGCTTTACTGCTGCTTGTATTGGCGGTAAAGTAGCCTTGCCAGATTTCCTCCGTTCTGAGAGGAGGAAAACTGGAATTTGCATCTATACCGCCCATGTTTATAGTGGTAAGCTATAATTTTCTAGATTTCCTCCCCTCTGAGCAGAGGAAAACCTGCAAATGGATTCATATTATATGTAGCCTTTTTTACATCTTGGTTGGGTCACGGGTCCGAGCTTTGGTCCACACAATGCTGGATGGGCATGTATAATTAACGTTTAAACGCAATGCTATCAAATCACATCGCAAATCACTTGTTTGGTCAATTTACTTTACCGGTGAAGTAAAGTGAGTGGTTAAATGCAAAGAAAGAACGGAAGTAAAGGTTTGGAAAAATCAAAAGGCGAGAGAGTGGCCCTTTGAATTTTTATTTTAAGATGAGTTTTTTCTTTTTTGTAAGGGTGATCGTGGATAGGGTCAGCCCGCGTTGGTTTGGGAATGGGTTTTAGGTTATAATAGATGGGCCGTGCTTAAAACTTTTTTTTTTGGGACTCGATGGGTCAAATTCGGAATCCTTGCCCGTCCCAATTATACATATATAATTGTAAGAGAGGGAGTAGTAATGGGGGGACTCAAATTCATGACCTCTCATATAGGGTGATATTACAAGGCTAGTCATCGAGCTTCAACCTAGGACATTATAAGAATTTTTTTCCTTTTTTTGTTATTATGTAAGTTAAACTCAGGATATACTAGCGCTTCATGATTTGCAGGCGGGCCGGTCTTGGGCAAGCAACTTCTGGCCTGACCTAGGCTTGAGCGGGCGTTAAGCTTATAATTTAGAAGTCGGGCCGGGCATGGACATTCCTCCACCCAACCCAGCCCGTCCCATGTACAACCCTAGTTTTTTTTTTTTTTTTTTTTTGTCATTTAGTGGCATGAGACAGTCCCCTTTTTAACCTTTTTTTTTTGTTAGAAGAGGTGAATTTTGAAATTTAGTATCGTTTTATATGATCCTTTTTTTTTTCTCTTCAATTAACCCTTTACTTAACATCACTGGTAAAGTAAGTTTACCAAATAGGAAATAGTTGGTGAGTGAGAAGTGAACACATAGGGTGGGGTCCACACTTGATTAAATCCTACTGGAAAAAACCAATAGCATCTCGACTTTTGGGTTCAGATCCGTACATATGAAAAGTGATTTTTATTATCGAATAGGTAGGGGGGAATGGGCTCTCTAAAACCAAGAAGAAGATGAACTCAATATAAAGAATTGATACTGTACGTGCCTGCGTGCGTACTTGAATTTAGGTTGAGTATGGGCTAACCTCAACAATCCAGTCCAGACTTGACCAATTTCCATCTGTAGGATCGGCATATCTCATTTAGCAAAAAAGGCTTCTCATGGTCTGATTTATCCTAAGCCTAACCCATGTTTGGCCTACATTGGACTACATTGGGCTCCGACTTAGGCTCATGGTCTTTCCTGCGGAGAGTGGGCCTTTATCATCTATATTGGATTTTGAGGGCTGTCTTCACAAAATCTAAGTGGAATTTTCCATTAAAATCATTTGGAAACAAAAGGAAATTTTTTTGACAACTTTGGATTGATGTCGTTATTAAAACAAATTGGAATGCTATTTATCTATTATCTTTGCAGTTAACATATATATATATATCTACATATAGAGCAGGGCTTTCTTAAGCTGGAGCTTATGTTATCATAAACTGAATTAACAGTAATGGTTTCACAAATCAAAGTCGACAATCTCCATTTTAGGCACGATGGAACTGGAAAATCCAATTCTAACTGGATTTATCTTGATTCTAGAGACGATGACTTGACGCAGTTTACGATGGAGATGATTTCGTAGACGATCTCAGCCTTAGATAACATAAGCTGCAGTTTAGGAGAGCCCCTCTCCTACTTATATATATATATATATATATATATATTTGATTATTCATTTAGTTTTGATTTCTTGACGTTTTCTTTAATATTGTATTTGTTATTTTATCCCATGCATTGCTCCGAGTTTTTACTAGTCTAAAAGCAAGAATGAGACCCATGAAGATTGAGTATGACTCATGTCAGAAGTAACTGTTTAAGTGTCTCATGGTTATGCACATCATAAACTTTTCTTGCATGGAGATATTCATGAAATTTCCAAACTAAACATATCTTTGGTTCTATGAAATACTTGATTCTTAAACGGGTTTATACAGGGGAAAATTTATTACCATTAGAAACCGGAGAACCTTATATCTGGGTTTGAGAACATACTAGAAACCAACAAAATCTTGATTACAACGAAAGAATTTCAAAAGATGACTACATTTCTAATATGGGTTGGATTGGTGAGGTACTTCAATGCAAGACCTCTACATTGAGAATCAGGAGAGATTTGGTTTTACTTACATACCTTCCAAAATAGAAAAACAATAAAATAAATTTATTTTTTCTTGGTAGAGAGGATTTCTATTTCATAATATATATAGTATATATCGTACAACAGTGATATTAAGTCCAGTCCCTAATATGATGTAAGATCTAAAGTATTTGGAGTGGGCCCCATAGATATTCTTATTTGCGATCATATGACTTAAGCCATGTGAATGGAAAAAAAGGTCCAATGGGGCAACCTGTTATTTAATCTCTCACGCAAAAGTGAGTGTTTATGGAGCCCAAAATGGTCTATAATTGTTTTTTTTTTTTTTTGGATTCGAGTTCTTTGGTTAATTAAGGTGGTGTCCAAAGTAATGTGGACACCCTCCGTTATTAAATTTATAAATATTCTTTTATTTTGTTTTGTTCATGTTGTTACACATTACTTTTCCCTATTGAGAAAAGATTTTCTTTATTTATTTCTCTATTTCGTTTTTCTCATAAGCACGAACTTTTGGGATGACCCAAGCCATTTTCGAATATAATAAATTCTTTTAATATTATTTTGTCTAATAACAAAAATTTAAGAAAATATTAAATTTAAGTGTGTTTCTAGTTTTCTGTTAAAGGAAATGGAAAGGATGGCTTGGAATGGATTTGGATTTGGGCACTCACGCAGCTTTACCGCTGCTTGTATCAGCCGTAAAGTTTCATTTACCATATTTCATTTGCTGTGAGAGATGGAGAACTGGAATTTGCAGTTATACCGCCAATGCATGCAGCGGTAAGGTGTAATTTGCAAGATTTGCTCCCCTCTAAGCGGAGAAAATAGTAAGTCCAATTTAAAAATGGAGAAAACAATTTACAATCGAAACCTTTATTTACCAAGAACATGTGGGAAATTGCCACCCCAAATAGGACTCCACATGCATTTTAATATCTGCTTATATGATCGCATGTCCATGGTTAGGGACCCATACATTTTGTAGTTGGTCGACCAGCTCCTAATGGTTTTGTACAAGATTTTTTTTTTCTCTCTCTGGATAGGGTAAGAGGAGACACTCCTTTCCACTGGGGTCTTCTGATAAGATTTTTATAATCAAACCGATAGCACTCACACTCCGCGATGTTGGTCAAAACTTATCCATCCCTCGCATCCTTTATTTGTCCTGCATCCAAATGTGCCCTATAAAAGGTAAATCGTTTCTAGATGAGAGTGTATTCTCTTCTTCTTCTTTTTAATAGGCTTCTTCTAGCGTGACGCATTGAGTTTTATTAGTCGACTGATAAGTTATGGAAGCATTAGGTGTATAAACCAAAGACCTTTTGTCATCAGGCGTGGCAAGCACGACCCAGATCTTTGGATTTGAGCTCGAGCTTAACTCATATGTTTTGTTCCAGTTTGAGTTCGAGCTCCCTCGATCGGCCACTAGCCAAGACCAATATGGAGCATGTCTGGCTCACTTGGCTCAAAGCTCAGCTTGAGAATGAGCTCAATTGGGCTTATTTGTGTTTCATGTAAAAATACACATATTATTACATTATATTATATCTCCACATTTATTTTTCCAATGGGGCTTGCGTATGATAAATGTGCTCATGATATTATTTTTCTATTTTAAATATTAAACCATCTACATATACAAGGCCTCTCTCGATTTTATTGGATCCGTCGAGTTTTCACCAATTCGAATGGACAGGGCCACCGGATGGAGAGTCAGGTTTTTTTTTTTTTAATATAAAGTCGTTAAACTTGTGGCCTTGGATGAAGGGTTTAGAGACATGGGATTAACCCCAACTTGATATCTAGGTCATCCAAAATGACTGTTTTGAACCTCGGTCCCGCGATTAGTGGGGCTCCAAGTGGGCCCCATCAAGCTAGCTCCCACCATAACACAGGGAAAAGTGTATGGACAAAATATTTACTATATAGTCAAGTGCGTGCATAACCTTAAGGGGCAATTCAGTTGGCCTAGGATCACGGTTTACACCTGGAGGTTGTGGGTTCGAAACAACACTACCACACTGGGGTCATAGGGGAGTTTACCCGGCTTCCTTCTGGGTCCGGAGGGATTAGTCAAGTCAAAAGGGTTGGGGACCCTCCGATAGCAAAAAAAAAAAAAAAAAAAAAAAAAAAAAACGTGCATGCATAAATTATATGGAAAGTGATTAAATATAGTAGACCATATGATGTAGCCAAATAAGCTGAAATGAAATTTGCAAATGTGGAATTCACCTTCAAAGCTGCACAGTTCAGACAAATAAGAACCCATATATAGTGGAAGGCTGTGGGTTCTAGTATTGTTATCGATTGGAAATGGAACAAAAAAAAAAAAAAAAAAAGCTAAATGATTCAAGTTATGACTCTATTGTGTTTGTCTAAAGTGGCTTCTACCTACTAAGTTAACACACTCAAGGTTGAGTAGCATCACACACATTCCTAGGTTTCGAGCCCTGAGTCTTCATATCTAAAATATCACTCCTAGCTAACCGGCAGTCCAAGTTAGCACAAAAAAAAAAAAAAAGATCTCCATAATAATATTTTTTAAACCATCTGAGTAAAGAAAAATGAGATTAGAACATTCATTAAAAATAATTAGCTAATAAATCTATTTTCTGAATACAATTGAGACTTTCCTTTTGTAATCTAGACTTACCTGAATTTCACTTGGGCTTTGATATCTCTGTTTGAGTTTGAGTCCAAACTAACCCAACCCAATTTGTATTTTTATAAAAGCTGGGATTTGTAAGCATGGTCTTTGCCTGGCCCAAGGCTGTACCACTAGGTTTGTTCCCTGACTCAGCTGTAGTCATATGAAAAACTTACCTTAAAGAATAATAAAAAAAAGATAAAAGAATAAGACCATAAATATAATTCTAATAAAGTCTATAAATCTTCGTTTTTATTTGATCTTAGTACTTGTTTGTTTGCAAGAAACAATGGAAATTATTGCTGGTGGAAATTTTTTACAATATGTCAGCACCTTTCCTTTTTGCTTTTGGCATTCTCTGTTTAGTTTGCTAAGTCTCTAGGCATGTTATTTTGGCCAATATAACTCTCCAAATTTTCAGATATTTGACTTTCAAAATGCTCGCAATTTTTTGAGAATTTGTAATTTAAGCTGAGGGAGACAGGAAGACAATATTTGAAATTCTCATATATCTCTCAAATAGGAATTAATAGATTTTTTTTTCTAACAAAACATGCCCCTAGTGTCTTTGGATGAAGAATAGAAATAAAAAAAAATAGAATATGAAGATAATGAAAATGAAGTTTCAATACATCTATTGTACATAAAAATCCAGCATCATCTTATTGGTGCCTGTAATATTGTACATAAAAATCCAGCATCATCTTATTGGTGCCTATAATAGTCTTACAAGGGTGTTCCCATCAATGAAAGATGCCAAAGCCATCTTTCCATAAATATCATTCCCATTATAGTTTTACATTCAAATACCCCCCTCCCTCAAAAAATTCCCATGCCCTCAATAGATATCTCCAACTGCTTCTACAATACATAAGAAACTAGCTATAACAACTTTGGTACACAAAACAAGCAAACTCTCATGGAATACTGGCTAATAGATACTCAAACTCAAACTCATATGGCATAATTTCTATACTAGCATTTGAAATCCTTCCATTGTTTGGGCCTCTGAGGCACTCCACCATTGATTTCCTCAAAGACCCAGATGTTGGCAACTGATTGCAGACCCACTCAACCAACAGATCCTTGTCATTTGCAAAGTTGGGCATGTTCCATAATAAAAGTTTTGGGACCATTAGCCTTCTTGTGCTGGTCACCACAGTTGAAGCTTGTAGGTATTCTAGTTTTGATTTCTCCAACTCTGCTGAGATCCCATCTGCAGTGTATATTCTAACCTGATAAACATATGCCAAAGCCCAAATGAGATATGGGGGATCAAAGAAAATACAAAAAATTTAAATTTTGAAGATGTTGTAAACCAATTGCTTCAACAAGCAGTGTCACAAATATCATTTTTAAGAAAATTATTTTCTCGGGAAAATGTTGGGGTATTTTAAAAGTTATTTCAAAATTAACATTTCTTAATAGCGTTGTTATATTTCAAAATATCGCTAATATTTGTGACACTGTTCATTAGTAGGAATATTACCAAATGCAACTGTTATAATACTTACAGCAGGAGAAGATCTGCTCCCACAGGAAAGGGAAAACATGACATTAGTCTCTGGATATTCCAATCCGTAAGTGTTGCCAATAACACTTTCTCCATCAGTCTTTTCACTCTTGTAGTACACCTACCAAAGTTGGAGAAGATCAAGGCAAATGCCAATGGTTAGCAAGTAGTACTGGATTTTAAGTAATTCAAAGTAAAAGTAGTGTTTATCAAAAGGAGCAATGAAGATATGGAATGATGGGTCTATGGAGGATATCTAAATGGGATTATCACTTAACTATGATTTGATTTTATTAAATTGATAGGTGGATAATTATTTTCTATGAAAGGAACAATATAAGATGCCCCTCTATGGATCCTCATTTCTTAACTTTTACTTTTAAACGCACATGATAGAAAGACATTGTTTAGAAATTCAATAGTCTCAATTAAATAAGTGGGCCCAAAAAGAGATTTCGCTAGTTCACAATAAAGGCATTTGTTCTGAAAATAAAGACAATTGTTCTGAAAATAAAGGCAATTGTCATGAAAATCTCATATTAAAGTCAGTGGTTTCTTTTTAAAAGCATTTATTATCAAGCCATGCAAAAATTCAAATTGCTTGTTACAAAGGTCGCTTTATCTGGAAATTGATCAACTTTATTAAGCTACATGTGTTTTAAAGTTCATTTAAGAGATAATATCTTCTACATCAAGATCTATTTTTGTTTACATGGGGTTTTTTATGCTTTTCAATTAACAAGTTAAGCTATATTTTAGTATAAAACAAAACATCGCAAAATTGGATTTATTACTCACTTCTTTTGATTTTATCGGTTGTCGCAGGATGAAATGCTCGATTGCCAAAGCGTTCAACTTGTTACCTCCAATGTTTAGCACAGCCTATTCCATAACCAAGTCCATAAGACAAGAAAGATAACTCAACATGCAAGAATTGTATATTTCATAGACAACATCTTTTAGATAAAATTGAATTAAAAAGTAAAGCTCACAAAGCCAATCCCACATGGATGAGATAAAACTTTGAAGACGATGGCAATGATGAAGACGATGGTAATGATATAGGGATTCTCTTTTAAGTTACATTAGTCACGTATCCTCTAAGTCCATTTACCCACCTATATTAAATTGACAAGGATTTTAAATTGCAAGTAGAAGAGGCTTAATTTATCCAAGGAGTATTAAAAAGGGAGGAGATCTAAATGAAACCATCATCTTATTGGGATATAATTATTTGGTCGATGGATGAATGTGTTGGGGCTCTAATACCATTTGTTGCGTGCGTGTGTATGGAAACGTGAATTACCATGATTGACAATCAATCAAGCCACACATGAAAAAAGAAATCACACACAAGATTTACGTGATTTGCCTACGCCCACGGAAAAGACTACTTTCGTCCATTCATCCTCACGTGGTTTGGAAAACTCCGACACCCACAAGAGAGAGGTCTCACTCTAATTTGCTCACATAGTCTATTATTACAGATTACATCAACATATAACTCAATGAACCAATCCGGTAAATGCAGAATACAAGACATAAACCCGACAAAATGATCATTCCTATTAAAGAAAAGATTATTTGATTGCACCCTATGGATCTTCACATTTATTCTTTCACTTTGTCCCCCTTAATCAAAGGCATTGGTCCAAATCCAAGAAAATCCAGCACTTACTAATTAAACTTACGGGCCTTGCCGTGTCTTTAATTCTTACTGATCATGGCATAGAATGCACAGAATATAATTTTGAATACTAAGGCCCCTTTCTATAGGTCAGTAAATTTTATGAATAAAATGATCCAGACAAACCTTGTTCATCAATTCAAGCAATTTTTCTTGACTTGAAGGTAGTCCATACTGGAGAAATCCCTGAAAAGGCCACACAAGCTCACAAAAAGTTAGGCAAAATCACTCTTATTTCTAAACCTTTAAAATTGATAGGAAAATGACTCGAACCATACTATACATGCATGATGCAAGCATTGTACATGTTGATCCAAAATGCAAGCTTCTGTTGGTAACTCAGGCTTTTCAAATCCACAACACTGAGATTGTTCATTAAAGCCCTAAAACATAAAGAGAAGGGGGGAAAAACAACAGGTTAGACAAAATAATAGGTATTCACGCAGCAAAAATGGACAAATATATATTACAAAAGCCTGTCCACCTTTTTTTCTTTTAGAAGGGCTCAGAAACAGTATGAGAACTAGAAAAACTGAAAAAATCTTCCTTCCTAATGAATTGTGTAATAAATAATCCTTACAACATGGAGAAATGGAGTTTAATTAGATAGGTCATCAGGCACTTAGAGCAACAGTAAGCTAAATGTTTCATCATGGAGTGCAGGATTGATTATCACTTCAATTTCTTTTCGGTAGATATTATTAGTCAATGTTACAGATACTGTTTTCAGAAAATTATTGTATAGAAAATGTTGAGATATTCCCGATTCAGAAGGATTTTCTGATCAGGATATCATTAAGAGAATGGTGAAAAAAAAAATCTTTTTAATAACTGAAAAACCTGAAAATAAAAATGTGCAAGTTACTGTCAATTTCATTCCATTTGTATTGAGATTTTCTCATTGCACTATCAATTATGTTGATATTTTGAAAATTAAGAATATTATTGGGAATATAATATTTTTTTCGTTAGTATCACAATAATATTGTAGTGGATTCGATACATCAATTATATTTTTGAAATTGATGCTGGAACCATTTATGATACCCGGATACTTGTACATGCCCAATGTATTAGTGTAAAAAAAAAATCATAGATACATAATCTGTGTTGGTTTATGATACCGCACTGATACTTTTGGTGTACAGGTTTAGTATACCCTACTAACAAAGGCCATTATTTTATATATTTCCTTTATTTTTTTAACTTTTCAAAACAAAAAAAATGTTAGAAAGGAATGTGAGCAATATTATTTTCATTAATGCAGAAATGCTCTAAAAAAAATTTAGAATATCCATATCCGCATCCATGTCCTAAATTTTTAAAAGTGCAAAGTGGTATCTCCAATCCCAATATTAATGACCGTACCCATATTCATACATGGGCATGATAGAGAACCATATTGTAGTGGTGAAGATAGTCTTGTGGGTGTGGATGCATGAAATTGGCTCACCTTAACTTTCTCAGCAGAGGAATGGAACTGGAGATGCTTTTGACATCCAGTGAATTAGATGTGAACCTCACATAGTTCTTGTAAGGGCCAATATCCCTTGGAAGGGAGTCTTCAACCTCAAAAATGCCATATGGATCTTGTTGCCCCGCTTCCTTTGACAGCAACCCACTTGTCTTCAAGTTACTCTCAGACCTGAAGCTTCTTGAGCCCAAAGAAGAGTGGGGAGACCTTGCAGTCGTGGCACCTGATTTCTCCAATTCTATGGCCCTTGATGTTCTCATGAGTCTCAGGAAAATGCAGATCAAGCACTTCATGATGCTCTCAGATAGTTTGTTGGGTTGCCACTTCTGGGTGCTCTCTTCCAATGAGCTCGAATCCAATAGTGCATTTCGAAGTAAACTGAAGGAGATCTCTGAATCATGTTCAGTTGTCTGAAAAATAGAAGGATTAGAAACATGCAGCAGAAAGTATATATTTTCTGGGTCTTAAATACTAAGTGTATGGTAGAAATACCAAGAGTTCTTGCAAAGAAGAGAAGAAAAAGAAAGAAGAAATGACTCTATGGAAAGAATAAAAAGGAAGAAGAAGAAAGAAAGAAATGACTATCGATATATGTAAGGAAGAAAATGCTATCAATTATCTAGCAGAAAGTCTATTAATTCTTCTTTGACAAACTCTTGATCTTGGTTTTGAGTTAGATGGTACAAAAAGGAAAAAAATTGATCAGTTCACAATTAGTGCCTCACACAGCCAGTGGCAATGACAAATGAACTCTCTGTCTTTTTATTTTTATTTTTTTTGCTTGGTGGCTTGGTGGCCCATAGGTTGGGACATATGAAGTAAAGGGCTCCTATCAGGTTTTGAACCCCGGTGGGAGCCAGCCCTCTATTCCCTTTGTTTGTTTTTTTTAAGTAATTATGTCATATTAATATCCTTTAAATACAAAAATGTTAATTTTCTATGACAAAACACAGCATTAATATTGGACCAGGTTTTGATTTTGGATGCAAATGGGTTCTCCACAACCCAAAGGACCCAATATGAAAAAACCAGGTATGGGTCCAATATTTGGACATGCTTTTAATTTGGATCTAGGTTGATGTGCACCACACATGTGCGTGTCTGTGTTGTGTGAGCTTGGAGTGTACATGTGTGTGTTGCATCTTGGATGTGTGCACACATGTGCATGTGCCTATATTGTGTGAGCTTGGAGCCTCTCTCCCTGTGTGCGCGTGTAAATGTGTCTAGGTCTTTCTCCTACAGAGTTTTAGGGTGGGGTGGGGGCCATAAAAGGTTCCCCCACCGACACCAAAGATTTTCTGTTTCCAATAAGAGTCCCACAAGGTAAATAAACCCCCCCTGTTTCCAATAAGAGTCCCACAAGGTAAATAAACCCCCCACCCCCCCCAAAACACCGAGAATGCATGACAATCAATAATAGCACATTAGTAGAAAAGGTTTATACTTAGATGTGGGGAATATGAGATATCGTATCCCTAAGTTTTAAGGCCTTAAAGTTTAATAAGTATACACTTTGCAATTTTGAGGTAATAAAATAGTTTAAAATTAATGGGGTGTGGGGGCAAGTGTGATGGGATTAGATTGATTAAAAGTTTGCCGGGGCATGAAATTCTAAGGATGATAACCCACCTGATGCCATGCCAATCACGGGGAGATGGAGATTGAAAAATGTTAGTGAGACCAAGGTGTATGCAAAATACCAACCCAATTAGATCGTCATAATCCTTGGTCTATGGCCCTCAAGTTTCGGGGTTTTGAAAGGCATCATCTTTTTTTTTTTTTTAATAATCAGCTCAACCATGAAGAACTGTTGGACAATTGGATAGATATCAAAATTTGAACTGCCGCGATTCGTAGGGCTTAGTGTGCAACCTGTAAGTTGATCATAGGTAAGCTAGGTGGCCCAAATAAGCCAGTCTACATGGTTCTTTTGTATCTGACAGTTCGGACTTGAATGATCATTATTAAAGACTTGTCCCAATAATGTACCATCGGCTATATGAATTATGTTTTTCCATTCTAGTATATATAATGGACTCGATTGTGTATAAAAATGATCTTATAAAAATATTGGTATTAGCCCTTTATTCAGATCCAAAGCCTTTATTCCAAACTCAGTTACGGTATGGATCATGTAATGTGTACCCAGATGCAGTACAGGTTCCTGTTGCTAGCTTTGGTCTCGCCCAAGTACAGTATGGACTCGACCTGGACCCAGCACTTTTTCACACCTAGTCTTAAATATGGCCCAGGTATGTATGCATGGTAAGTTCAAGTCTGGCTTCAGGTCTTGTAACATAAAACTGTTCAGGCCAAACAAAACCAAAACTGTTTTCATCACTTTGTGAAATTGCAGACTTACCCCTCAATTATTGATACAAATCAAATCTAATACAGGGGGTGAAATTGTAAATTTAGTACACCTCTTACAAAAAAGCATAGTATGGATGACCAGATGCAAAACTTACTTTAGACCTTGGATGCCTTGGTGGTAGCTTAGGTACAGATGGTGCCCTCTCTATGATCCCACTCTTCTTAGAAATCTTCTCAGAAAACCCAACCTCCCTTTGCCTTTCTTTCTCATCAAAGCTCCCAACAGTGTTCTCCAACTTGTCATTTCTTGTAAAACCACTGAGTGTGTAGTTTCCTTTTATAGCTTGATTTATGAAGAACAGGGATCTGGCCTCAGATGGGTGTGGTTGGTGCACCCAGTTGGGTCTGGGTGAGGGACTTGGTGGTGGCATCAGCGGCGCCCGCATCGGCGATTGGCTGCGTGGTGCAAGGTTGTTCTCATTCACTTCATGCCATTGTTTGTTCTTTGATGTTTCAGAGCTGTTTATTCCATCACCATTACTACGTTGAAGAGTATCTATTTCGCGTTCGAGTCTGGCAATCTCCTCTTCTACCATTGCAAGTTCTGCCAAGAGCTCCTTCATCTGTAGAGTGCACAAAAAGTGTTACCATAATTCATCAAAAAAGATCTATCCAATCAAAAATAGAGATTACCTTTGGTGGAAGGAAGTTTGGGATGGAGGTAACACGCCCATTGAAAGCCCGCTCCAAGATTGCATGCACCTTTTCCTCATATTCGAGCATTTTATAAAGGTTAGCCACCTAAAAGAAAGAAACAGGATTAATTCAGTCCAATCAATATGGGAATAGATCACCACCTAAAGGTTATCAAATGATACTAATTGAATGAGAAGTCTGATGTTGTTAGCTCAGTTTGTAAAAGACATTAAAGTCTTCTAGAGGGGACAGGGTGGCTAGGTCTGAGCCCTTATTAGAATGGAGAGATAGCGTCCAATAACACCTTAAGAAAGTAGTACATAGGATCGGTGGCGGCAGACCTAGGATTTTCATTTAAGGGTTGCGGACCCAAATACACAATTGAGTTTTAGGAATAAACTTAGAATTTTCATTTGGGTTTTGGGGGCGGGCACATGACTTTTAAGTGAATTTTCAAAGCAGAACCACAGTTTTCATTATAGTTTTGGAAGTGAACCGAGGTCTAACGGGTGTGACCGCCCCCATGTGGTTGTACTTAGGTCCGCCCGTGCATAGGATGGCTGAAGAGGATAGATTAAGTTTTACCAAAGGGGAAATATTAGATATAGTAGTTCTGCAGGGTAGATTATAATTGCCCCCTAACAAAATTAGAAAACCCTAAATGAGTCTAGGTTACCAAAAAAAAAAAACTATTCAAAAGGTTGGGAATGAGATTTTGGACAGTTTGATCAATAAGCCTAGGTCTGAGTCTAAGTCAGGTCCATAACAAATTGCGAATTTTTGTCTGCATAAAGTTTGCTACAAATAGGTTGTCTTAATGGTCCTAATACTTCCAGAAGCAATCATTTCTCCCTATCCCCAAAATTGAAAAGAAAAAAAAAATCATCATCCTAGCCAATATGATTAGCTGGTCATGACTCATGACCCATGTACAAATAGCTCAAAGATGAACATTCTAGATTTCAAACATGTATATGGCTTTAATTTGTTAAAGCAAAATTGATCTTATCATCAATTCAGATGATCAATCATCCAGCTGCTATGCCCCATCTTGGATATGTCATGAGAAAGAGACAATATCTCATTTGCAGAAAATGAATGAAAAAAAGTGCTTCATTCATTTCAGAAGGAGACTAGACTAAAGGGAACAGAAAGAAAATCACAAAAGGAAATTATAATCAATAAGACATACAAGATCTTACCTCTTCTTCAAGCATCACCTTTCTTTGTAGGCCACTTGATTTGATCTTCTTTCTCTAAAATTACAATAAAAATAAACTAATTATCCAATTCTCATCACTAACTTTATCAAGAAAAGGTCTTCAGTATCATCAATGCTTTATTTTCATTCAATTGTCAATTCTCAAAGTCTACTTTTTTTCATACGCTATCTTCACCAACCAGTCGGCAGCTACCTCTCTATTTTATGCTTGGACATTTCCCAAACGGAAATATGAGTTTGGAACTGTGTAAGTGGAAAGCCATGTTTTCTACCTTTCCCTATTGAATTTAAGATCATAATCCTTTCAGATCCTAGTACAGAATTTTTTTTTTCTAGGGACATCCAAATATACCATAAGATCAGACAACTTCAAATCTGGGGAATGCTGCCATTTTTAAAGTTGCTGAATTCAAACAACCAATGTATACTGAACATATGGGACCATCAAAGAGTGTGGTAAGAAGCAAGGACCCACCAATTATTAATTAATACTATAAATCATAATTGTAATGGGATTTCATGTGATAATGGTCTGCAATCCACCCATAAAAAACTAAAGGTCTGTAATCCTCAACTAAAACACTATTTCTTTTCCATCCTAAAACACCCACAACAACAAAAAAAAAAAAAAGGGTAAAAACCATAAATAAAAAATTTATACATTGTTATAAAACATTTTAAAGAAATGGACCTATTTTAAAAGCGCACAATGGAAGATGCTAATGATTGCAACTTTGAGGTTGTGGATTTCAGTTATGCTCCTGATAAAAAAAAGTATGGTACCAGTATAACTATGGTTGAATAAAATAATTTCATACGATCACTATGGTCTGTGCGAAAAAATAAATAAATAAATAAGATCTTATTTGTGAGGGGAAAATAAATGATCAATGGTGTAGTAATGTGCTTACCCCTGCATGGTGTAAGGGAACTGCAATCTCTCCTTGATTGATAATAGCACTTGCCATGAAAGAAGAATGAAGAAGACCACCTGACCTTCAAAGAAGCAGGCTCTCATTCAAGCATTTAAATGAGATGGGGTGTCATGGTTTTGGTGAGAGAGGGATGGAGGCTTAGAATCCAAGGAAATGTTGGTAGTCTGATGGGGGAATTCAGCATATAGTTTGGGTGTTGGAAGATGAGAAGTAGCTTTCCAAAGTCAGTTTTTCAAAGAAAATCCGGCTAACCGTCTATGGTGTGGGGTGGGCCATCATGTAGTAGTGGGTTAACGTAGCTTGCACTTGCAGTCTTTTATATGTTTTCTCCTCCTCTTCATCTTTTGTAGTTTCAAGCTTAACATTATACTAGTAAAATTACCCGTGCTTAGCACGGATATGGCCAACGTTGCAATTTGAATATTCATGTAAAAAATTCATAAATTTTTTAGAAAGAAAGCAAAAGAAAAAAATTATAAGTATGTATTTATATAATTGAAGAATTGGTATCATAGAATAAAAAAATGAGAATTAGAGTAGAAGGAGAATGATAAAATTTGGATTGAAACAAAGTCTATGAGAAATAAAATAAAGAAAAGTGGAGAGCACTTATGAGTGGTTATGATAAAAAGATACAGAATGTAGTTGATGTAACTTCCGGTCAAAATCATAACCATCGGTCAAATTTATATCGGAAACCTCCTAGCTTAATATATTATAATGGAAAAATTGGTACTTGGTAATGTATCTGGGGTTACAATTTGGGCTAATCTAAACCTGCCCAACTGGCTTAACCCAAAACCTGATTTGGGTTCGAATTTTCACTTTTGATTGAACTTGAGACTAAAAATCAAAACCCAATGTGAGTTTGGTTGTGATCAGGTCCGGTTCAATTTGTGTGCACTAGGAAACTAGGGGTGTAAAATTGATCAAGTTAGCTCAGGTTTGGTTCAGTTTTAGGTTGTCCCTTTTGGAATTCTCAGGTTGGATCAAGTTCAGTTGAGGTTGGCCTGTCCATTACACAACCCCAAAGTCCTTAGATTCAAATGCAATCTTCAACCTATAATCTCTATTGGAAGTAAGAATTTTCAACAACTCAAATCTCTCTAAGAAATTCAAATGCAATCAAACAAGTCCTTAGATTAACAGGTAACCACATTATGGTTCAAAAATCCGACTCAACCCAAATCTAGAACCCTCTTGGTAAAGTCAACTCCACATAATTAAACTGCACCAATTGGACTCTCCCAGAGACTTGATCAAACTCATCCAGGTTACTTGACTTCAAAATAATGATACAGGTTAACCGAGTTTCTGGGATCCAAATGAGGCCAAGGGGAAGAAGAATTAATTGGTTAATTGGTCCTCAATGATCTATAGTCTAATAGGCTTGTGCTCAGTCTGGCCAAACTTGAATAAGCGTAGTAACAGCTATTATAAATGCCGCGAACCAAACTTAAATAAGGGTAAGATGATGTGTTTGGTTTAGCAAATAAGGCTTGACATGAGCAAACCCTAGATTTTCTGGACAGATTGGGCATTTTTCGGACATGATGCGATATCATGTCGCCTAGCATTTGCAAATCCCATATTTTTCCATAAACATTTTCAAATTTCAACCACATGAAAGGTCTCAAACAACCTTTAATAATTAAAGAATTGCACCCTCTTTGCTTTTTGTTGGGATTTCTAAATGCTTAAGTATAATGAAGCATTCAGAAATTCTACTATATTTGGAAATTCAGAAATCCCGCATACAGAAATCCCTTGAATTTTAACAAAGAACCAGTCCCTTTAGAGTCCACCTTTTGTTTTGCTATGCCCACGGCTGAAAAACCCACTTGGAGGACATATCACCGTCTTGTCTCCTGGGTCTCAAATTTGGAGGTTGACATGAACATTCTATTTCCAAAAAGAAATAGGCTCCATCTATGATATCAACATGTTATCTATCACACCAGCCAAAGACTTTGACTGATATTTTTAAACTATACATCGGTTTCTGGGCCCTTTGATGTGACTTGTACACACGAAGAAATAATTTATAATAGTTTTTTTTTTTTCATATAATTAATGTATAATCATCATCATCAAAACCTTATATCAACTGTTTTATTGTTGGATACATGAAATGCACAATTTTTTTGTCAAGGGATGATATGATTTCATTCTTTCATTTAATAAACAAACACACAGAAACAACACAAGAACAGAGATAGACTTAGATCAGCACAACCAATCAAGACAAAATTATACACTATCAAACTGAATCCTACTATACCAAAACATTCCTTGTTATGAACAACCCTGTTAAACAATACAGAGATATACCAGCAAAGTCACTAGCATTTCTCGGAATGTCTAGAATCCAATGTTGCGTACTTCAATCCTTAGAACTGTTAGGTAGCGTTTGGTTCACGTGAATGGAGGTTGGAATGGAATGGAATGGTCATTCCAACAAAATGACCATTCTAGCGTTTGGTTCGCCAAAAAGGGGCGGAATGGCCATTACCTCCGGAATCTCATTCATTCATGTGAAGGAATCACCATTCCATCCAAGAATGGAAGGAATCACCATTCCATTCCTTCCTAACTTTTTGTTGAGACCAAAATTCCCTCGCTTGTAATATTATTATTATATAATAATAATAATAATATAATATCTTTTTCACCCAACCATTGTGGGGCACACCCAAAATATTATAATAAAATATAATAATATATTATTATATCATAATAATAATAATAATAATATAATATCTTTTTCACCCAACCATTGTGGGGCCCACCCAAAATATTATAATAATATATAATAGTATATTATTATATCATAATTATAATAATATAATATATTTTTCACCCAACCATTGTGGGGCCCACCCAAAATATTATAATATATTATTATATCATAATTATAATAATATAATATCTTTTTCACCCAACCGTTGTGGGGCCCATCCAAAATATTATAATAATATATAACAATATATTATTATATCATAATAATAATATAATATCTTTTTCACCAAACCATTGTGGGGCCCACCCATAATATTATATCTATCTATCTACTATTATAAAAGATGCTATGTTGCATGGTTTTTTCAACCAACCATTGTGGGGCCCACCCTCAAATATTATAATATAATATAAGAATATATTATTTTGAGAAATTACAAAATTTTTCACTACACCTTTGTGGGGCACACCCCGAAATATTATAATGCAAACTTTTTCACTACACATTGTGGGGCCCACCCCCAAATAGTATAATATAATATAATAATATATTATTATGAGAAATTACAAACTTTTTCATTACACCTTTATGGGGCCCACCCCCAAATCATCCACTACAAACAATGCAAACGTAACAGTAGAATCTAACAAGGGTATTTTGGTCAATCTTATGTAAATTTGATTCCATTTCAGGCAGCATTCCAGCATACCAAACGCAGGAATAGGAATCAAAATTCCATTACTGGGTTGATTCCTCAGCGTACCAAACGCTGGAATGGAATTGACTATTCCTGCCTCATTCCATTCCATTGTCATTCCGGTCTCCATTCCATTCTTGCCTACAACCATTCCAGCGAACCAAACGCTACCTTAGAGCTATCCCATAGGTGGCCCTTGTAACAGAACCCGGATCTCCTGTTTCGCTGAAACAATAAAGTACTATTTCGGCCTATCCCAAGCGCCACCTATATAAAATGTTATTTTTGATATTTTTTCATTCTAAGAAAGCAATTGAGAGTGTACAATTAACTGACATCACATGTTATATAGCGCTCGGGAATAAGCCAAAATAGTATTTCTCTCTTTCAGACTCCTTCTAAGTTGCAACAGCTCCTTGGTTCATTGAATCTAGTTTATATCACATTACATTTTTTTATTATTATTATGTTGATCTGTACTGTGAATTCTACAATTTCTACATAAGATCAAGTCATCTTTTTTTTATTTCTAATATGAATAGCATTCACAACGTTATATGCATCTGAGAGAAAAATAGCCTTATCCAAATCTAGAAATGAGTAATAGTTATTCAACTAGGATTCCTTTTAGCCTGTGGCCTTTTCTTTTTGTGTTAATAACAAAATATTCCCCAATCCACAACCATGACAACATGTATTTTCACATAACATAGAAAACTATGGAAGAGAGGAGAAGTAAAATGTGGCTGAGAGAACATCTGAGTTGGAGAACATATTTGAAACCAACAAAATCTTGATTGCAACGAAGGAATTTCAAAAAATGACTATTATAATATGGGTTGGATTGGCAAGGAACTTCAATGCAAGACCTCTACATTGAGAATTAGGACAGATTTGGATTTACTTACCTCCAAAATAGAAAAACAATAAAATAAAATATTTTTCTTGGTAGAGAGGATTTCTATTTCATGATATATATATATAGTGTATATCCTACAGCAGTGATATTAGGTCCACTCCCTAATATAATATAAGATCTAAAGTATTCTGAGTGGGACCCATAAATATTCTCAGTGCGCTATCATATGACTTATAAGCCATGTGGATGGAAAAAAAGCTCCGACGAGGCAACCTGTTATTTAATCTCTCACCTAAAAGTCAGTGTTTATAGAGTCCAAAATAGTCTATACTTGGATTTTTTTTTGGATTTGAATCCTTTTGGATAATTAAGGTGGGGTCCAAAGTAATGTGGACACCCTCTGTTATTAAATTTATGAATATTCTTTTATTTTTTTTCCTGTTCATGTTGTTACTCATTGCTTTTCCTATTGACAAAAGATTTTCTTTATTAATTTCTCTATTGCGTTTTTTTTTTCATAAGCAATAACTTTTGAGACGACCAAACCATTTTCGAAAATAATAAATTATTTTATTAATTTTTTGTCTAATAATAAAAACTTAAGAAAATATTAAACTTAAGTGTGTTTCTAGTTTAATGTTAAAAGAAATGGAAAGGACGGCTTGGAATGGATTTGGACTTGGGCACTCACAAAGCTTTACCCCCGTTTGTATTGGCGGTAAAGGTTTGTATTGGCGGTAAAGTGCATTTGCCAGATTTCCTCCGCTCCGAGAGGATGAAAACTAGAATTTGCACCTGTACTGCCCATGAATACAGCGGTAAGATAATTTTCCAAATTTCCTCCCCTCTGAGCGGAGGAAAACCTGCAAACAGATTCATATTATGTTTTGCCTTTTTTTTTACATCATGGTTGGGTCACGGGTTCGGGCTTTGGTCCACACAATGAGGGATAGGCATGTATAATTAACGTTTAAATGTAATGCTATCAAATCACACAGTAAATCACTTATTTGGTCAATTTACTTTACTGATGAAGTAAAGTGAATTGTTAAATGCAAAGAGAGAATGGAAGTAAAGGTTTGGAAAAATCAAAAGGCGAGACAGTGGCCCTTTGAATTTTTATTTTAAGACGGGTTTTTTCTTTTTTGCGAGGGTGATCGTGGAGAGGGTCGGCCCACGTTGGTCTGGCAATGGGGTTTAGGTTATAATAGATGGGCCGTGCTTAAAACTTTTTTATTTGGACTCGGTGGTTGAGATTCGGAATCCTTACCTAGCCCAAATATATATATATATATATATATATATTTATTTATTTATAAGAGAAGGAGTAGTAACGTAGGAACTCAAACCGATGACCTCTCATATAGGGTGACTAGTTATTGCCCGTGCCTGAAGGCACAGCGCACCACGCTCTGAGCACAACTAAATCTAATTACTCTTCTTTTGACCACCTAACAACTAACACCGCCCATAATTTAACAAATTTAACTCAAATCTTCTATGTGGCCCATTGGATCAATCAGCTTCAAATCAAGCCCAGCCGGATTTTATTTTTTTAGGTAAAATAGCCCAGCCAATTGGACCTTTGTTTAACCACCGTTGAATACCAGAAGTGGCCCACTACTATAAGCAGTCTAGTTTAATTGCATGCAAGCCACGTTTGCATCTGCTACCAAAACAATCCAAGTTAGCCCAGATTCCACAATCCGTGAAAAACAGCATATATATGTGAAGGGGCAAACTGGTAAGTTGTGGGATCAAATTCCACACCGTTCAATCACTCAATTGCAATCATAGCCGTGCATTTAATCATATCTTTACTTGCAAGGAAATTTTGAAAAGATAATGGCACGTTTCGTAATTTCACAGAAAACCAAGGACACTCCCATATCCTCTGGGAAAAGATAATGGCAGGTTTCGTAATTTCACAGAAAATCAATGGCACTCCCGTATCTTCTTGTCCTTAGTAATAAGTTACTGCCCCTTTGTTTTCAAATAATTACAAAATTACCAAGCTCTTGAATCCATTCTCAGCCATAGGATTTATGTACATAAATCCAAGGGTCCAAAATGTCCAGGGATTCAAATACTGCTCTCCCTTATTATATAGATATGACAAGCCTAGTCGATCTTCAACCTAGGACGTTATAAGATTTTTTTTTCTTTTTTTTTTTTATTATGTAAGTTAAACTCAGGTTATGCTCATGTTTCAGGATTTGCAGGCCGGCCGGTCTTGGGCAAGCAACTTCTGGCCCAACTTGGGCTTGAGCCGGCGTTAGGCTTATAATTTAAAAGTCGGGCCGGGCATGGACATTCCTCCGCCTAGCCCAACCCTAGTTTTTTTTTTTTTTTTTTTTTTTTTTTCATTTAGTGGCACGAGAGAGTCTCTTTTTGACTTTTTTTTTGTGAGAAGGAAGAGGTGATTTTTGAAATTTAGTATCGTTTGATGTGATCCTTTTTTTTATTAATTATTATTGTCTCTTCAATTAACCCTTTATTTGACATCACTGGTAAAATAAGTTTACCAAATAAAAAATAGTTAGTGAGTGAGAAGTGAACACATAGGGTGGGGTCCACACTTGATTAAATCCTAATGTAAAAAATCAATAGCATCTCGACTTTTGGGTTCGAATCCTTACACATGAAAATTGATTTTCATTATCGAATAGGTAGGGGGGAATGGGCTCTCTAAAACCAAGAAGAAGATGAACTCAATATAAAGAATTGACACTATACATGCCTGCATACGTACGTCAATTCAGGTTGAGTATGGGCTAACGTCATCAATCTAGTCCTAACTTGACCATTTCCATCTGTCGGATCGGCATATCTCATTTAGCGAAAAAGGCTTCTCATGATTCAGCCCGAGCGTAACCAGTGTCTGGCCTACATTGGACTACATTGGGCTCCAACTTAGGCTCATGGTCTTACCTGTGGAGAGGGGGCCTTTATCATCTATATTGGAGTTTAAGGGCCGTTTGGGCGGCCCTCCACAAAGTCTATGGGGATTTTTTCAATAAAATCATCTGGAAACAAAAGGCAAAATTTTTGAAGACTTTTGATTGATGTCGTTATTAAAACAAATTAGTCTGCTATTTATCTATTATCTTTGCAGTTAACATATGTATATCTACATATAGAGCAGGGCTTTCCTAAGCTGCATCTTATGTTATTATAAGCTAAGTTAACAGTAATTGTCTCACAAATCAAAATCGACAATCCCTATTTTAGGGACGATGGAACTGGAAAATCCAGTTCTAATTGGATTTATCTTGATTTTGGAGACGATGACTTGAGGCGGTTTACGATGAAGATGATTTCGCAGACGATTTCAACTTAGGAGAACCCCTCTCCTACATATATATATATATATATATATATATATATATTTGATTATTCATTTAGGTTTGATTGTTTGACCTGTTCTTTAATTTTGTATTTGTTATTTTAGCCCATGCATTGCTTCGAGTTGTTACTGGTCTAAAAGCGAGAATGAGACCCATGAAGATTGAGTATGACTCATATCAAAAGTAAGTGTTTAAGTGTCTCATGGCTGTGCAAATCCTAAACTTTATTTACATGGAGATATTCACGAAATTTCCAAACCAAATATATCCTTGGTTCTATGAAATACTTGATTCTTAAACGGGTTTATACAGGGAAAAGTTTTTACCATTAGAAACCAGAGAACCTGATATCTGGGTTGGAGAACATACTTGTAACCAACATAATCTTGATTACAACGAAAGAATTTCAAAAAATGACTACATTTATAATATGGGCTGGATTGGCGAGGTACTTCAATGCAATACCTCTACATTGAGAATCACGAGAGATTTGGATTTACTTACTTACCTTTCAAAATAGAAACACAACGAAATAAAATATTTTTCTTGATAGAGAGGATTTCTATTTCATAATATATATATATATATATATATAGTATATATCATTCTGTAGTGATACTAGGTCCACTCCCTAATATGATATAAGATCTAATATACTCTGAGTGGGCCCCATAGATATTCTTAGTGCGCGATCGTATGACTTATAAGCCATGTGAATAGAAAAAAAAGGTCCAACGGGGCAACCTGTTATTTAATCTCTCACCCAAAAGTCAGTTTTTATGGAGTCCAAAATAGTCTATACTTAGATTTTTTTTGGATTCTAGTCATTTGGATAATTAGGGTGGGGTCTAAAGTAATGTGGACACCCTCCGTTATTAAATTTATAAATATTCTTTTATTTTTTCTTGTTCATGTTGTTATACATTACTTTTTCCTATTGACAATAGATTTTCTTTATCAATTTCCCTGTTGCGTTTTTTTTTCATAAGCAAGAACTTTTGGGTCGACCCAAGCCATTTTCGAAAATAATAAATTCTTTTATTAATTTTTTTGTCTAATAATAAAAATTTAAGAAAATATTAAATTTAAGTGTGTTTCTAATTTAGTGTTAAAGGAAATGGAAAGGACGGCTTGGAATTAGGCACTCACGAACTTTACCGCTGCTTTTATCGGTGGTAAAGTAGTACTTGCCAGATTTCCTCCACTCTGAGAGGAGGAAAGCTGGAATTTGAAGCTTTACAGCCGATGAATACAGCGGTAATCTGTAATTTTCCTGATTTCCTCCCCTCTCAGCAGAGGAAAACCTATAAACGGATTCATATTGTGTATTGCTTTTTCTTACATCTTGGTTGGGTCACGGGTCCGGGCTTTAGTCTACTCAATGAGGGATGGCCTTTTCTTTGTGTGTTAATAAAAAAATATTCCCCAATCCACAACCATGACAACATGTATTTTCACATAACATAGAAAACTATGGAAGAGAGGAGAAGTAAAATGTGGTTTGCAAGGATAAGCTTAATATAATGACAAGACCAATTTTGAGGCTGAGGCTTTTAGTTTTTGGGGCACTGATCTGATGGTTAGGATTGTTTGAGCAATGTGGTTTTTGCTCATCAGCTGTCTTGTTTGGGTAATTCATTTGTAAAGTGAAAGGAATTGAAGTCTCCATTTAAGAGACATGAAAAGATGAGGATGTCATTTCAAAAGTGCAAAAAATTAAAAGAAAATCATTAAAAAAAAAGTAAGAAAACAACATTCTGAACTCACTTAAGGCCCTATTTGCTAAATCTTATCTTTATGAAATAGATCTACGTGAAATAGATCTGTTTCAAATGGTCCTCTGTGTCTTTCCGCTTAAGACATGTTTCTCTGATTCAAATCTCTTTCTTTTGCTGACAACTTGAAAAAGACATGTCAGGTCTAAATACCATTCCAAATGGACACGGTAAAAGTTGTTGCCAAACCCTCTAAAAGTGGATTGAATTGATTTTAAGACAATAAGACCCACATAGTAGAGATGCCAAATGGCCACTAAATGATAAAAAGCCATTTAATTTTACACAAAAAAAAAGTTAAAAAAAATCCTTATCAAGCCACTAATTACAAAAAGGCATCATATTATGATTAGACTGCATCATAGTTTAATCTCTCTTATTTTGAGGCTTCACTTTACAAGTGAATTACCCATGTAATTATCAACAACTGTTTTGGACATTTACACACATTTTGGACATCCTTATAAAGTCAGTTTTTTTTTTTACCCTAGTGCATTGGGTCTAGTAAAATGGACAAACAATATCCAAACATGGGTCAGTTCAGTTGATCCATGACTCATTGTGGACATTTACACACATACATGGCTGCACAACTGTTTTCGAAGGCAGGTTGTTGAGACAGGATTTGTGTATGTCCAACTATAATCTGTTCAACAGAACTCCAACAGAAAGCAGGTTGAAGAGTATAGGTTTCTCGCTAGCTTCTAGATGCTACATTTGCTGTGCTGATGAAGACTTAGTTGGCCATATCTTCTTCTCTTGCTTCCTGGCAAAATTCATCTGGTCTTGGTTTTTGCAGGTAGCCGGGCTTCAGCTTCTTCCCCCCTTCTCTGCCTCTGCAATTTGGGCGCTCCTCTAAAAAAACAATGACCCCAATGGACTTAAATTAATGGCTGCCATCTTCATCTCAGTGCTCTACTACTTGTGGAAAGCCAGAATCGAAGCTGTTTTTGAAGATCACAGACCATCCTTCTCTTCCACTCAAGCCTTGATCACGAAAGCAATTTCCTCCTCCTCTAAGTTAATCTCGAAACCTTTCTACAGTCCGCACCTCAGCACTCTGCTGGCTTCCCTGCGAATTGTCACCAGCTTCTTCCCTGGTTTTTCCATCTGGTCTCCGCTCCCACCAATTTTCCCTCTTCTGGTCTCGCTAGTTCCTCTGTTTCTATATTGTTTTTTCCTGTTTCTCTGTAGCCCTCCTTTTCTCGAGGGTTCCTTTGTAGTTTGCTTTGTTTTTAATACAGTTTTATACTTACAGCAAAAAAAAAAAAAAAAAAAAAAAACCTATAATTTGTTCATTTTCTTGGCAATTTGCATGTGCCTTATTAATATTCTTTTTTAATGTTATTAATATTAATGTATATATATAATTAAAAGCTGATATTCTTTAAAAGATATGGTATCGTTTCTTAAACAAATTAAGTGTTAATTTATAATGTTTAGCCACTTCAATGGCAATTTAGTGGTGAGGCATCTCCTTGTCCACAAAAATAAACACAGATTTGGCTTCATTAGTCATGATGTGGGAAGTGTGTGTGTGTGAGAGAGAGAGCGCACGCCGTAGTTTATATTAGGAAAGTAAGAACAAAGATGCAACCAAACAACACAAAGAAGACACACAGATTTATGTGGTTACGTCCACGGATCACACTGATTCCACCATGCTCAAAGGCAGAAGATGAGAATACAAGATACCCGATCTCCGGCGGCTATACTAGGGTTACATAAAGGCGCAAGGTAATATTATTACGAAAATTCCTTTATCCAAGACAGTGGGCCTGAGTTAATAGTCTGGCTCCACACATAATAGTTTAGACTTTTAAAAACCCCATTGAGAGAGTTTTATCCATGGTGAGAGGGTTTTGGAACATTTTCAATGAAAATTAAGGTAGAGTTCTTGCCAAAAAGAATTTTTTTTTAAAAGAGCTTTTTTATTACATATATCAATTTTGTGAGATGTTCTTACACAAGGAAGATGTTGTGCAGCATGATGCAGAAAAATGTTCCAGTGCCCTTCATCAAGGGCTTGTCTCTGTAATTCAAGGTTGGGAGAGGAGCTCCAGCATCCTATTGCTCATAGGAGAATGATTTCCTCTTAGATGAAGAGTCACAAGGGGCAAAGGATAAATGAAAAGAGCCTATTACTAAATACAATTATAATTTAATGGCATTGGATTATTGCATTTTTTCAGTGTGTATGTTGTGTTGTTGCGAGTTGGAATATCATTAGTGCAACTAGATTGCTCGAGCTTAGTGTAAATCACCTTTTTTGAGGTTAATCTTGGGTTAAGCTCAAGCTCGATAAAAAATTCTTCGTTAGTTTTTCCTCCTAATATTAAGATAATTTAATATAAGCATATTATATATAAGAGAAATTCTCACAAACCCCCTATTTAAAAACTCACATTTTGCTCTCTTATCTTTTTAGGCCGTAGAGCCGTCTTGAGAAAATCCAATCTTTTCACACATACTACCCCCTATAAATTGTCATAAGTCTAAATTTTGCACTCACCCAACTTTCACTCACTGTTGGATTGAAATAATAAGAAAATGATGCCCAAGGCCTAGATCGAGGGGTTTTGATGTGTTAGTGCCATGGTCAAATCTGCACTTCCCTTGGTTGTCAATTCCGTGTCCAAATCTAATACATTGCCTTTGAAAGCTTCAACATGGGAGATCAAGTTCATTCCAGAAGATCAAGCCTAGGAAGGCCAGTGGATCATTGACTTAAATTCTCTGATTTATGCCAACATGTTCTGGTAAATTGGGCCCTAGGCAAACCAATAAAAGACCCGTAAACCCTAAAAACAAATAGTGAAATTAGTAGGGTTAAAATGGCTTAACTGAGTAAGTTAGAAGCTTAGTTCTATAGCCTTACAGCGAGCCGTAAGTGCTCAAGGAGCTCATGTAATAATCCCTCGGCAAGCTTTTCCATGATGCTGTTTTTGGCCAGTTTGAACTTCGGCTAACCATAGAACAAACAATCAGTTTTGATTGTGAAGTCAAACTAACAATTGGAATTTTCGGTTAAACGTAGGTTAATTACAACTAACTGTAGACTAGATGTTAGAGCTCCATCTATATATGCTTGAGCTCAATTTAATGGCTGCAATGAATGTAATTTTGAGAACCCTCCTTAAGCACAAACTAAAGCTCAATTAAACACCTTTAGAGACCTCAAAATCCTCTTCTACCCACTCTCTTAGGATTTGATAGTTATATTTAAGAGCATTCAACCTCAAGACAGAATGTTTAGTGGAATTTGGATCAATGTTTTGAAGTTCGATTCCTCCTCCTAGGAAAACCTCTATTAGACCTTTAAGACTATTTTCTACACTCTCCAAGTGCCTCATAGGTATATCATTGAGCATTCAAAGCTCATCAACGAGTGTCTTGTGTTAAGGTCTATTTCTAGGGATTAGACTAACCCCATTGATATACCTTAGTCGACCTAGACCCAAACCTCCTTCCTCACTTGGTTGTGCACAATTGAAGCATCTTCTTCACCAAAGTGCTAAGTATGGAGTCAAAGCTTAGAGTCAAAGTTCAAGCTTCATAGAATGCACATCAAGTTAGGTTTGTTTACAAAAGGCAAGTGTTGTTATTTTGCTCTTACTTTTACGTCATTGTAAATTAGATTAAACCTATGTGATTGAACCACTATAAAAATAGAGTGGTGTAGTAGACATTAGTGATCGAACCACCGGATTAAAAAATTGTTGTTGGTGACCTTAGTGATCGAACCACATATCAAAAAATTAGGTGTAAAGTCTTGTGAGATGCACCTATTGAAAACCTCCGATAGTGAAAGCCAAGGGACAATTGGGGTATGATTTACTTGGGAGTGGATGTCGGATAAAGACTGAATCACTATAAATCGTTGTGCGCCTCTTTCTCTTTTATGCTTTACAGTTTCACATCTATGCTATGGATTATATATGCTAGATAGTTATACTTTAATTGATTTGGCATACAACTCAAATGTGCAAGAATACTTTGAACAAATCGGCATATCATTGAGTGTGTAGCACACATCTTTTATAGTATTGCACATTTGATCAGTTGATTGCCTTCTTTCATAGCTATGCATTGTTGTGCAATTTAAGTAAACTTGTGTTTGTGATTAATTAAGTTATAATTTTTAATGAGTCATATTCACCCCTCTAAGACTTGGATTGGTCTAGCGTGCACTTTTAGAATGATCTATTGGAGTAGTTGAAGTATTACACATATGTTGGTATTCTCTAGAAGTTTTCATCTAGCAACATTTTATGGTTGTCAAGCATCATACTGGGTCCCACTAAGAAATGCATGTTCTTATAAAAAGTTCTTTGGGAGTTTTCTAGTGCTCATCTCTGTCTCTCTATATATTATATATAAAATGGGAAAATGCTCGTAAGGGAGTAACTCTCATACTACTATGAGAGTAAAAGGGATCAAGGACCCTCATATTTAGACTGTTGGCATTGGATATGGATCTAATGGGCCCCCTCTTACTTACTCTCACAATAGCATTTCCGGTGTGTGTGTGTATATATATAGTAATTATATTTATTAAAATATATACCATTACAAGTATAGATGTACATAGTATATAACAACAACATGTATAATTGTATAAAATCTATAGGAAAAAGTATACACTGATGGATCAATGGCAGAGCATATTAAAAAAAGAAAAGGTGATAAGTTGAGTCGAGTAAGCTCTAGCTTTAGCCAAGTATGTGAGCTAATATGCTGAATTTAAGTTCAAGCCAAATTGGCCGGGCCTAGCTTAGATAGTTGACATTACAAAGCATGTCACCATCCCAATTACCAACAAAGTGCTATTCCCCTAAATGAAAATGCATAGGGTGGTTAAAAATGAAAATAAAAAATGAAGATAAAATGTGAATTTTAAAAAATGAGAGTCAAACAGCGATTTTATTTACCTAAAATAAAATGTTATTTTATCTTCAATGTTCAAATTTTACCTTTAATCTTTATTTTTTTTTTACCATATCACGTATTCAATTCTGATATATTCTAATGCAAACAAATAAAGGCTCTCTATTTCCATCAACAAAATGAATTTTTTTTAAAGAAAATCTCAGGTTTACTCTCTAAAATGGCCATTACAAGAATTAAGAGAAAATTTCTAGAGTAATAATTTTTTACAACTGCCCATAATGGCAAAATCATTTTGAACATTTCCATGGCCACAAATTGCAATGGAGGAGTGTGAAGCGAAGGGAGTGGATCTCTACAATTAGGTCTATTTATTGAAAATTCGAACCGCTCAAAATAAACACCCTTCTTAATGGTGGGATGTCACTAAATTTTATTCTAATGGGAGTGGGCCATATGATAAATTTGAATGGCTTGGATTGGTCATAGGTGAGCCACATTTCAAATCATAGGGAAGGCACTAGGCCACATTTCAACAACAAAAGAACAGGGGAGTTGAGCAAAACTGGAGGTCCCCTGGATCCGACCCTAAATACCACAAGTCCACAACCCAACCCACTCAAAACCAGGCCGGGTCACTCATTTAAGTAACCCAACCCATTACCTTCCATCCTTTATATCATTCATGCCTCCTTGGTAGCCCACAAGCCACGGAAAGAAGCAGAGGAACGAAATGGCTGCCGCTTGTGTTCCTTCCATTTCTTCTCTTCCCATCAAAAGATTCTCTGCAAAGAACTCCATATCAGTATCAATGAAAGATTTCCTCTTCACAATCTCTAGAACCCCACAACCATCTTCTATTTCATGGACAAAGATTTCCAGGAATTTCAGCTTCATTTCACTCCCCACCGCCACCAACAGAGTTTACAGAAATTCATTCCAAGGTACTTTACCAACCCAACTTCTCTTTCTTGGGTTTGGTTTATTTCTCAATTTATTTTATTGGGTTTTGTTCTTATTTCCTTATGTTTGGGTTTTGTTGTGTGTTTTCAAAGCGGTTATGGGCACTAGAGTTGTTGGGTTTTGATGGGGTTGTTCTTTTTAATTTTTTTATGGAGAAGAAAGTGAAGTTTTAGTTGGATGATTGATATTTGAGGCTTCTTTGGTTCTATTGAGACGAACCCAGTTCGGTTATTGATGGTTATTAGGGAAAAGGAAGCATTTTGGTGATGAAAGTGTTGTCGAATTGAGGATAAATGGGTAAGTATTGGAACTATATAACTCCTTCCAATTAATGAGCAACCCGCATCTGGCAGTATTGTTGAATTCGTGTTAAAGGAAAATATCAATAGATTACTAAAAGCAGTTACTCAAGAAGGAATCTTATAACTTATTTAGATCAATAACTAGCCCATGTTCTAGAAAAGAAAAAGAAAGAAAAAAAAAAAACATAGCCCATTCAACTACTTTACCTTTATTAGGGCCTGTTTGTTTGCATTAGGGGAGGAATAGAAGAGTAGTAGGATGTCACGTTACGATAAAGTTAAAGAGGAGTCGGTTGAAATAAATTAGTAGATGAATTTTTTTTTTATGCATTTAGATGGTCGGTGTAAAGTAAAAAGATTTAAATTTGCAATTGGTTGGAAAAAGAGAATGGGGAATGAGTTACTCTACCCCACTTTATTATGGTATCTCCAGGTAACTGTGGGAGAGAAAAGGTAGAGTTGGAGTAACTGCGGCCGACCTATTTACTTTACTTTCTGGGCTAATGCAAACAAAAACCTCATGGGGTAAAAAATCCAACCCCTCCTTTACTTTTTTGCAAACAAACAGGCCCAGGGAAGCTTGAGAGATAAAGAAGAAGAAAAAAGTAAATAGGTGGATTTAATATTGGGCTGTTATTTATTACAATCATGTCTTCACGATGTTTTATCATGATTCGCAGTTCTGAGTGAAGAGGGTGAACCAAAGTAAATAATTGATTAAAGAGGAGGTAGAAGAGCTGTTACTTCTAACTGTGGAGAAAAAGGGAGGCTTCCGGAACTAGGATTTGCAATAAAATGAAAGTGAAGAAGAAGGGGAATAAGCTATCTTACTTGGATGAGTCAGTCATATCGTTTTAGGGTATTTTTGTCCCAGCATTTAAAAAACAAGAGAACCATACTTTGTATATATTTGTGATAAACTTATTTAAAATTTAGTTTACTGACACACCTGGTCGGCATGTTGAGTTTCCTGGTCAGCTGGACTCAGTAATTGGCCGAGACTGGTCCACCCATTGCATATGCAATATATATCTAGTGCAATGCTTGTTGCATTACATTGCAGTACTCATCATTAAATGCTTGTTGCATTACATTGCAGCATTCACCATTTTTGTTCACAGAATGGATGAAGAGCAGTTATTCACAAAATGGATGAAGAGCAGTTATTATGTCCTTGTCTTCCTCAACAAAATGGTGCATGATTGATATATCTAGTGCAATGCTTGCTGCATTACATTGCAGCATTCATCATTAAATGCTTGTTGCATTACATTGCAGCATTCACCATTTTTGTTCACAGAATGGATGAAGCAGCAGTTATTATGTCCTTGTATTCCTCAACAAAATGGTGCATGATTGGAATCATAGGGACTCTTTCTTTATTTATTTATTTGGTTGATTGTTTATTTAGTTTTGAAATGAAAAGTATAGAGACTCATTGTACAATTATTTGATGCAAATTTCCCTCTGAATCCATGCTTTATACATTTTCTAATTACACATATTGCACTATGCTTTTTAATGTAAAGCTAATCAAATTAGTCCTTTTTTTATTCATGAAACGGTTATAGATTACAGCTAATGTGGTAATTTTGCAGTCAGATCAATTGCTACTCCTGCAGAAACTGTTGAAGGGTTTGATGAGATGGCTGCTGGAACAAAGAGGAAGTATTACATGCTAGGTGGAAAAGGAGGTGTGGGAAAGACTAGCTGTGCTGCATCCCTTGCTGTTAAATTTGCAAATCACGGACAGCCCACGATTGTTGTGTCCACTGATCCTGCACATTCCTTGAGCGATTCTTTTGATCAGGTACTCATTCAAATAGTAACAGTATTGTCTCGGGTCGCATCTTTTCATGTGTGTTCAGCTTACACATATGCTAAGAAATCTTGAGCACATAGAGCTTCTGTTGTATTTAAGAGGATTTTTTTAAATGTTGTTTGGATGAGTATTTTCTTGACTAAAAAAAATCTGCCAGTGGAGTTACCTACTTACCTTTCACCAAATCCTGTAATCCATATGGTACCTGCCTATTTCATCAATAGGATAGGATCAGCAAACTGGCAATGGAAGGTGTTTTTCAGTTTCATTTTCACCATATGAATGCCTTGTATCACTGCACGGTGGGCCCCACTTGTACTCTTATAAGTTGAATTTTTTTTTTTTTTGGTAATTAAACATCATATGGTACCTCAATTTTTTAACCCCTTCTTATTATAGCTTTCATTGATGAAGATGCTTATCAATATGTCTGGAGGAACTGTTGTATACAGGTTTCACATTGTATGTCGTTTGTAGGATTTGACTGGAGGAATGCTGGTGCCTGTTGATGGACTTGATACTCCGCTGTTTGCCCTTGAGGTGGTGAAGATGCCTCTATGACTAGCTGTCTGCTCTGTAGTATAATAATGAATACTCCTTTCTGTGCAAATATTTATTCGTTGGTGCTTTGACGAGTATTGAAACAGTATTTTTCTTTTTCACAGATTAACCCTGAGAAGGCTAGGGAAGAGTTTCGTAGTGCAAGTCAGAAAAATGGTGGGACAGGCGTCAAAGATTTTATGGATAGTATGGGCCTCGGAATGCTTGTTGAACAGGTATAGTTCAAAGTTCAGACTCTTTTGAGAAATTGTGGATTTTCTTGTCTTCCTGAGGCCACATTTGGATTAGAGGATTTGATCAGATTTTGGAATGTTTGGATTTCTGAAATGGTCGGATTCTGAAATCCAAATTCACTTGTCAGAGTCATAAATTCTTACATTGAGAATATTATGTTAGGATATTTGTTGATTTTTTTTCTAGAAGTTTTGGGAATTCTAATTTTCATGAAAATTTCTTTTTGGGATATCTACTGGAATTCTATCTAGCTATATGTATTCATGTATTTCATTCATTATTAAATATGAAATTATTATCATGTCATGTCCAAAATTAGTCATGTACGGCTAACATGCATCCATTTAAGACTCATAGCAAATACTACTACAGGAGTTCATGGGCTTGGCCAGTGTAATTCCGCCTGAGCTGTATTTGGGCTTCTGCCTTTTGGCCTGTGTGTTGTACCCGGTCCTAATTTATTGGCTCGATTATTAAATGGTTTGGCATGGGCCTATATATCGTTACAGGCGTGGCCTGACCTGACATTTTACACAAGGGGTGTAGTATTGTTACTGATTTGATTGGATCCAGAAGAACGGAACAATCTTAAGGGTCTGGTGAGGTATAGGCCAGGTAAAGCTGTCATTGCTCATGCTGGCCATTGTGCTGCCAGGTCCTGCTTGCTATGGGCTAGGCTTGCCCATATTATTAGGCTTCCATGACCTCAGAAAAATAGGGATTATTCTACTGGTTGCGATATTTTTTTAGTAATACGTGAAACTAAAGTCATGCCTCTTATATGAAATGGGTTGGGCTAGGACCCTGACTCATATGCCTGTGGGTGAGGTCTGCAGGGAAAACACGAACACGCCCAAACAGACACACACTTAAGTCTTCAGTTTCCCATTCAGTTTGGCTGTGATTTGAGCCAGGCAGGATCTCATGTCATATAGTGCATCTGAGTTGCATGTATAATTTGAAATATTTATTTTCAGAAAATAAATATTTGACGAACAATAGCCCGTGGTACAGTGGAAGTTACCAATAAAAATAAATAAATACAATACATGTTCCACTGAGCATCTCTCTCTCTCTCTCTCTCTCAAACCACCACCATGACTTAGTGCTTACTTTGTAATCGATCAAGTTAGGAGAGCTCAAACTTGGAGAATTACTAGATACACCTCCCCCAGGACTAGATGAAGCTATGGCAATCTCCAAGGTAATAGTCTTTTCTTGTTTAATTCACGAAGACTCTCTTCCATCAATAATTGCTGTAGTCTGAATCGGACGCGTGTGCCAGGTTATGCAATTTGTTGAGTCTCCAGAATATAGTATGTTTACCCGGATTGTGTTTGATACTGCACCAACAGTAAGTTGAGCAAGGATTGCTTTCTATTAACTTTTTTTTTTGTAAAAGTATAATGATTCTATGTCACAAATAATGCATTTTCAATCTAACCTTTAATAGGGTCATACTCTTCGGCTGTTGTCCTTGCCGGACTTCTTGGATGCATCCATAGGCAAAATCTTGCAGGTATGTTTTTGAAAGTGGATAATCAGGGAATGTTTGCTTGAAGACAATCTTTGCACCAATAAAACTCAGTCAGTAAAAGTATGTATTTACAAATATTCAATTAAAGAAATTAAAATGATGTAATAACCTTTAAATTTTTTATCTTCCATGGATGTTAATTTAATTGATTCCAACTGTGGGCATGACAAAAATCCCTAAAAGATTGAAATGTCTTGGTAAAAGTGATATTGGAGAACCTTACAATATACGGCGTTTCAAAATTGGAAGTGGACTTTTCCCCAACCATCCTCTTCCCTTTTTAGCATCTATCATTCTATCTATCTGCCAACCATTGGTAATAAAAAAATTGAATGCCCAAACTACAATCTGTATTATTTTTGGGCCGTGCATGTTGTGGGTCCAGATCACTATGTTGATTATTAAACATGGGGTCCACGTGCAAAAATGTGAAAATCATATAGTTCCTCAACAAAAATGTGCTCTATGTCATAACATGCAAGATGGCCTCATATACTTTTGTCCTCTCCCTAACTTAGATCTGTGTAGATCTATCTCTTAATTCAAGATATATTTATTTTTAGCCATCCCTTCTTGTCATCTTGAATCTTATATATGTAGACCATTTCTTGCCTCTTCTACCACTCCTCAGTTTGCCTGGGCAAACTTAGCCTTTTTAACCTTGATCATTCCTTGTAAAGATCAATGCAGCTTTTTTTTTTTTATATACGTTTTTTCTCCTGTTTTACATCTGCAAGCATCGTAAGCTTTGCCAATTGCATGTAGGAGCTAACTGCTGCATTACTTTAGTAGAATTGACTTCCCTGGGCATCTAGCACTATATAGTTTTGGGTTCAGTTAGAATTTTGAACATTTGTGTCACTTATATGGGTAATTGCCAATATGGATACCAAAACTGGACAAAGATTGAAGGGAGGATCAGTGATGTTTTTGTATGCACTTCTTTTGTGAGATTCCATGATATTAGTTTGAAGAGAGTGCCAATTCCGGTTAACCGGCAGAGCATGATACCTCCACAAGACTCAGTCTCTCTAGATAACACTTGTAAATTAGTTCTTCCAAGTTCCCAAAACTCCCTTGTACATATCCTCCCTTTAAGGCCTGTTTCTTTACAAGAATTCACAAAATTCTTGTTTGGAAACTTTCAAGTTCTCCAAAAGCCATGCCCTGGCGTGGAACTCATGAATCCTCCTCTTGGGTGGAGCATCCATAAAAACCAGCAAAATGCAAAGAGGTTGGAATCTCAAGAATTCCAAAGGTCATTTGAGACTTTTTTGGTGGCTGGAATTTGGAATTCTTGGCAAAGAAACATGGCATTTGCAAATGCCAAGGGACAAGCCATCACATCAAATCCATGAATTCCTAACATACCAAATTCTAGTAAGAAAATCTGGTAAAAGAACAGGCCCTAACCTTTTGGAAGGGGTATTCGTTTAATTGTACATTGTAAACATTAATATAAATACAAGGCACTCCCTCGAAGGGGATACAACAGATATTATGCCTACTTTGATATTGTAAATGAGTTTAACAAAGAGGAAATCCATGATTGACTTGGAAATTTTCTACTTTAAAGAAACATGGTACTCAATCTCCAAGTGTTTCATCTTCTTGTGCATTTTTAAACATTACATCTCTGATTTGATAAATGTTGTAACAATTGAGTTTACTTTTGATGGTTTTTGTTAGAAAACGCATAGTTATATCCATATTTTCACCAAATTTTTTGTGCAGTTGTTGCCCACATACTCCAAGGCTGGTTTATTAAATATCTATTGCAGATTTTCTTATCTATATTCTTTGAATTGTTCCAATTTTATCGGAGATCTCTAAAGATATGTTTTTATCTAGATTCTAATCAATATTGTAAACAGCACCTTGCAATTGTTACTATGTATTTTCAATTAGTTACATTGGTTTTTGCTGTGGAATCAATTAGTTATAACTTTTCTATACATCACTGTATTCATAAGTACTTCATGAATATGCCTGTTTATATTGATCAATGTTGTGCATATCAAGTGTTATATATCTTGTTAATGACACTTAATTGTGCCTCAATTTCAGCTAAGGAAGAAGATCACTTCAGCAACATCAGCCATCAAATCTGTTTTTGGGCAAGAAGAAAAACGGCAGGATGCTGTAAGCAATGGGTCAATAGGAGCAGGCATTTACCTTAAATAAAATACTAATCATCTTGGTTTTGCTGCTGTTTGCAGTCTGACAAATTAGAGAAACTGAGGGAGAGGATGGTGAAAGTACGGGAGCTTTTTCGTGATACAGATTCTACTGAATTTGTTATAGTTACAATTCCTACAGTAAGATCCCAGGATTTCACCTTGGAGCTTTTTTTATTTATTTTTTATTTTGGACATTTATAGTTTAAGGCTGAACCTTTTTTTGGTACTCCCAACAATAGTTAATTTACACAACATAAATGGCTTCTATAAATTGATAAGCAAGTTAGTGTAACACCTTGTGTGTGCTCTCAAACACTATTAACACAGCGTAAATGGCTTCTATTAATTGATAAGCAAGTTAGTTCCACATCTCATTCTTATGAGTGATCTCATATCTGCATGCATGCTTGTCCCTTGCGGGCATGCGAGTGTGCCCATGACGTGTGCCTGTGCGCTCATATGTGTGTGCGTGCTTGCAAGGGCTGACGGACCCAGGAAATTCTCCTTGGAGGGGCCGCTATTTAAAATAAGGAAAATCTTGGAGGGGCCATATATAAAAATACCTTACAGTTTCATTAAAATTTAAGGGGGTTTATTGAAATTTTGCAGGGGTGGCGCGCGCGTGTGTAGGGTAGGGTGGGGGGGGGGGGGGGGGGGAGGGGGAGGGAGTGGGAGTGCATGGCCACCCCTATCCACACTCTGGTTCCACCAGTGCATGCGTCCATGTGATTGCATGATTTAATGCCGTTAGTGCCTCCATGTCTTTGTCTGTATGCATGTTTCAATATGTACATTCACACCTGCATACATAAATGTGCATGTATACATAATGATGTAGCAAAGTTCCTGTCTCTAGTACTTTTTGGTGTGTAGAAGTTGCAACAAGCATTAAGGATGATGGGTTCTTCACGAGGGCTTTAAAAAAACGTCCCTCTATTTGATCTTTCGTTTTTTGTTTATAGGAATCACGGACCCACAAATTCATCTCAATGAAAAGCAACACATGCATGAGCAGCAACATACTCTTATCATCACAGTTTCATACTTGATGGGGTTAAACATAGGCTTTCTTTGGAGTCTCTACCTTGAAAACTAAAGGTGGGCTTTAAAGGCCATTGTACTTCCTAGAGAGAGATGCATCGTGGTCTTACCCAAGCCATACCAATGGAGCCTTTCATATAAATGGTATCAGTAACAGCATGACCGGTCCATTTAGGGTCTTACAAACTATAAAAGATGATAAAGGCCATGCATTAGCATTTTCTGGTCTTGTTAGTGTGGGGAAACACAGATCTTCGTGATTAGAGAAGGGGTGAAGCTATTTCTGAAATCATGTTCGGGCTAATTGAGGCAGATTTGGTAAATGCTTTGAAGTAGGATCAAGGACATTTCTTCCCCCTTGGAGACTTGCTTTTGAGCAATACTGTCCTCTGTGGATGTTACAGGGAAAGGATGTACTATCTGGATATAAAAATGGCTGTTGGCAACAGTTATCTTTGTAATTTTTCTTGTCTATGTAAAGTTCTTCATTTCTTTAATATGATCCTGTCTGCAGCTGTAGTCCACTTTATGGGGCCCACTTGACCTCATACGAACAGTATGCAGTCTGGTTGCAGGTGAAAATTCCCCCCTGAAGCATTGATTTCGAAAAAAAAAAAAAAAAAAGGAGAAGAAAAGGAAATGAAGTGTTTGCGTCTACAAGAACTCAGAGAAGCGGAGCACCAACACAACTTGGAATGAAGCTGTCAGAGACATATTTGCTTGTTGAGTGACGGAGAACATAAACTTAAATGGGTATGGGCAACCTACCAGGGTGTAGCGCAAATAGTAAGACATCTCCCTGGTGAGGAAGGGTCCCGTGTTAGAGGACTACTGGTTTCCACATTCCTAAACCAACACTCTGAAGCGTTGGATCTCATTCCCTCCCCTAGTGCTTTTGTGAGCCATCCTATTCTAGCATGTCTACTACTAGGTCTTTAAACTGCAATAAAAAGGGGATGAATTGAAGAGTAGATCTCACAAGTCTGACACCAGATATATGGACAGGGTCGTTGATGCTTCTGCTGCTCCTGATGAAGCTCAGTGTGATTCATGCCAAATTGCCAAGAATAATTTGAAATTTTGAATCAGCCATGTCTAAGGGCAAGCGTCAATTGACTAACACTCTTATGAGTAGCATGAGTCATGACACTCCAAACTCAGAATAATGATTATGAACATTGGTTTTGAGCTTATTCTCAACATTTTTTGCAATGTTTGAGAAGTATTCAAACTTTACCAGTTTCTAACACCAGCTCTTTGTATGGATTTGATAAAAACCTAATGCTTCACTACTTAAGTTTGGTCTTGAAGTTCTAGATGGGCATGTTGTAAGTGATAAATTGTAGCATCATGTGGTTAATTGAATATTCATATTTTGGCTTTCTATTTGTCGAGCAACTTTTCAATTGATAAATTGAGCGTATTGGCCGGAATTGAGGATGCACTTTGAAAAACTCACTCGTGTCAGTTTCATTTGAAGGTAATGGCAATTAATGAATCATCAAGGTTATCTGCTTCATTGAAGAAGGAACATGTTCCTGTAAAACGGCTTGTCGTTAATCAAGTCCTACCTCCATCTGCATCAGATTGCAAGTTTTGTGCGATGAAACGAAAGGTATGTTCGAAATTACTCATGAAATTTCACATAGATTAATTTCCTTATTATGTGCTCCAAGCCTGACAGACAACACTTGATAGTAACATACTGATGGGCTGTATTACTTTCATTTAATGATATACTTCTACTTTAAAAGGTCATCATTTTTTGTTGTGCGTACCCCTTTTCCTGAGATTCATGGTAGCCAGATGAAGGCTGCTTTTACATCTGGCAGACGAATGGCCAGCTGAGACACATGGCATTATGGTGGGTTCCAAGGGCCGTAGAATTCAGTTTATCGACCTATTTCATCACCTTTGCTTATATGACTTAAGAAATCCTATGGGGCTAGTGTTTTTTTTTTTTTTTTTTTTTTTTGGTACACCCCAGTTCTGTAGCCCACCTATGCATCTGGTAGGGCGAATAGTCCCTTGAGATACCATGTGTCTAAGCTTTCAAGTTGTTTTCCAGACAAAAAAGTAGCCTTCTTTTCTTTTTCTTTTTTTTTTTTTTTTGGTTTTTTCAGAAAGCTGCAATTTTTATTTAAATTTTTTATTGCAGGACCAAATGCGTGCCCTTGATATAATAAAAAGTGATTCAGAGCTGAAGGGCTTGAAATTGGTCCAAGCACCATTGGTTGATGTAGAGATCAGAGGTGTTCCGGCTCTAAAATTTTTGGGTGACATGGTCTGGAAGTGACTTTTCATTCGGAATATTACCATAAATAGGTAACATTTTTACTCCCACATGATTAATTTTTCTTTGGCTTATTTCTTGAATTCAATGCACTCTTTGTTGCGCTTATTTTCATGCTCCTGCATGGGACTTGTGGTACAGAGAGTCTTATAATAGTATAAATGAAGAACTTTAGTTTGGAAATTGCCATTCAACATAATCTTGCGGAGGAGTTTACGTTCCTGCATCATATCAAGTGTACAGTTATCTAATGCTTTCTGTTCTAAACATGCACATATAACACATGAGTGTGAAAATTAGGGCTGGAGTAGAGAATATAGATTTGAAGGAGAGATGCATTCTTTTCCTCTAGGGAAGGTTGTTTTGATCTCTAAAGTGGTGAATACTCGAATCCCCATCTATTGAACTAATCCCAGTGCAAATTTTACATTGTATCATGACTACATGATATTGTTTGCTTAACTCTTCCCTGCTCAAATTGGAGCATTACTGTCAGTGATGCCCAGTTTGTAAACTTCTCAAAACTAACTTCTTCCAACTCCTATGATAAAAAAGTCCACATGTTGACATACAGTGTTTTATTTATTTAAAATATGGAGTGAACTCCTCTTAATTTCATGTTTGTGTGTATTTATGTGTGTATATTGTTTCTTGGGATTTTTATGGATAAAAACCCTTATAGTTGAGAAAAACAACGGAGAGCCCGAACACTTCGTAATGACATGTAGATTCTGGGATATCATGGAATAGAGGTCCTCTACATCTCATTAGGGAATGTTTGGGCTCTCCATTGTTTTTCTCAACCTTGAGGGGGGTTTTCTCATAAAAATGCCTTGATTCTTTGATGAAGCGAGAATCAGTTGTAATATCCTAGGGACTGGTAGAAGTTCTCTTCTTGGTATTCTCAGGATTCTGAGGATTTGAAAATATAGGGATACAACTTCTACTGTCAAAATATAGTTCAGAGGAAGAGAAACATTGAACCTGATTCTATCAATAAGGTTTTCCAGCATACAAAACTCTTACATCCCATCGTATCAACTGTTTATCAAGACTTGATGAACTGCAACAGTTTGCCTATCATGCTTATATCAAAGGTATTCGTTTGATGAGAGTGCAATATCCTACAATAGACCACATATCATCATTCTACCGTACTGCCCCATCAACATCTGTGTGATGTTCTATGCCCGTATTGCCATGGTTTTTAGATCAGAATAAAAACTCATCTTCTTGGTTACCTTACAATGCAATATACCTTACAATGCAATAGACAATAGCTAAATGGCTTGTTTGAGGAGAGTATACAAGCATCTGCAGTAGAAAAAGAGCAATCAGTAAATAAATAAGCTTACCAATCAGTCTTTGGTGATGGAACAGAAAGGGGACTGGATTGATTACTAATTATCCACCATCAAGGCTTACCTGGTGATTTTGTTCAATGGGTGTATCAATAGGTTTCAATCGCTAGCTCTAGAAAAATAAAATATGATATGAAGTTGAATTCAGAAGGGAGAGAGAAGTATTGCTTCAAACTGTCAAGAAGCACAATTCTAAAAGATCAGCCATCTGTGGTTAGGGCCAACTACGTTAATGGGGGTCTAAATCCACTTGTCCAGCCTGTTCCTAAGCTCTTTGTTTTATCAGAATCGCATCATACTGTTTCCCTTACAAGAATCTATTAAACTTTTTCTTTGTGTGATTCCCTCAATGTTAAGGATTGAAAGCAAGTCTAATTTTCTTCTTTTGTGGTTTTCAGGGTTCTTACAGACGCGATAACTTTTCTCAGCAAGGACGCGATCTTCCTTTCGTAACCCAAAAGCATTTATTTCAGTTTCCAAAATGTTAAGGGATTAATGATAGAAGAGAGCTAATAGAGTTTTCTTTCTTTCTTTTTTTTTTTTCTTTTTTTTTTGTATTTTTTCCTCCAGAGAAGATTCACTTGTAAAATGACTTTTTATGAGTATAGTCACAAAATTGTTATTGGGCTGGCTTGGGCTTGGGTTCATCTAGTTGTGGTCCATTGTTTACAAGGCCTGTCCATCAACCCGATGCAATGGGTGCAAATAGTAAACTGGGCTGCACCTGAAAATGCAGTTCCTTGTGACCATTTTAAACCTGAAAACCATTATTGGACATCATTTAGAAGTCCTAGGATAGTACTACAGAGTTTTCTGTTAATTGAAAATAATCTAAACAATGGCATTTTGGTTAGAGCCACACTTCTAGGTTGACATGAGGTAGGTATAAATCTTTCTAATTATTTCAAAATACTTTTTGAATGATTTTTTTTCTATAGCAGAAAAAAGCCTTATTGAATGCCTTAAAAGTTGTTTCTGCCTCATTTTATGTCAGAATTTCATTTTTTTTTCATTTTTCATTTTTCATTTTTGTTGAACTTTCCTGTATGAAGTTAGTAATTTTCTGTGAGTTTTCTTTTCATAGAAGACCTAGGCATCATTAAAAAGTACAAAATGCTAGTATAAAGCCTTTTAAGCTAATTTGAATCAATAACTGCCACCCTTTTAGGCCTACCTGAATGGCTCTTCAAAAGGGGTTGAAATATTTTTTACCATTTTTAAATATTTCTTATATGTTTTCTTTTGGTAATATTATTATAAAAAAGGCCTCGTTGAAGGCCTTCTGGTAAAATTTCTGCCTATTTTTCACAGATATTTTGATTTTCCAACATTCATAGGGAAGAAACTTGAAGTTTTTTTTTTTTTTTTTTTTTTTCTAGAAATTAAAAAAAAAAAAAAGGTTCATATGATGGTGTGTGCAGAACTCTATGTTAGGTTTAAATAATCGGAAAAAAAGGTGGCACTTCAGTAAAATCAACCTTCCAGGTTTACCTTTTGAATGGCTTCCGTTATCCTAGAATGGCAAACCAAAATTCATGTAACTGATCTAGTATAGTTGAGACAAGGCTTTGATGATAGTAATGAATTTTTAAATTTGGAATGCAGGAATTTTAAACTGATTTCCTGTATTTCCAAGGAAAACCACTGTGGAAAACTGGAGCATTTTGTCTCCCATAGGAGCAACTCTTCCTTACCAAGATTGAAACTTTAGACTAACACATGATGAAGTAGCAACATTTTCACAGGAATCCCACTTACCAGGCCTTCAAATTCTTTATGGGAATTTCATTCAGAACGATGGAATCCAAACCTCCCCCACCCAGTAAGTACCAAACAATTAAAAGAAAAGACTTTATTGCACAACCTCCAGCATACCCATAGGCACAAAAAACCCAAGGCTCCAAATGGTCACACAAATGAAGAATGCATCAATAGCTATAATCATGCAGAGGATCTCAACCATTATCTCAATTTATTTTTGTGGATGAAAATCACACTTCAAGAATCCAGTGATGGGAGAATGGAGGATTCCATTTCAGACCAAAGGAATTTAAGCACTAAATTTTAGCTCTGCTTCCATTGCTGGAATAGTTATGTGCACTCATCTGAATATAGCTGCTGTTGAAGCCTGATGAACTTGTTCCTGATACATCATCTACACTGGAAAATTGATCCAGATAAATTCCCAAAAATGAGATCAGCGGGTCAGCCCGGGACTTATCAATGACAAGTCTCAACCACTGAGATTCTACTGATGAAAATTGCAGCAGCCTTTTATATCCCACTGTTGTACCGTTTGTTACTGTCTGCCATTCCCCCTCGCTTAGCACATCGAGATGGAACTCGATAACCCGCTGTCCCATTTGAATTGGCTCCTGAACTTGCAGCACGTTGAATGATAATGGCTGCCTGAGATCGAGATTTATTGACCAAAAAGACTGGTTCTCCTCAGGAGCCCAGTAAGTGAAAATGCCTTCTTTGAGGATGTTTGAGGGGCCGAACCGAGGATCCCCCATTCCACGTGTGCTGCTTGCATTGGTGATAGCATTCACAGCCAGGTTGTTTGTGAATATGGTGCGGCGCATCTCTGTGAAATTTTGAAGAACTTGGATGTCATCCTCTGATATAAGACCCGACGAATTGGGAGGTACATTGAGCAACAAGAGGCAGTTCCTGCCCACAGATTTGTAATATAGATCTAGGAGAGTGGCTGCGGATTTTGGTTTCTGTGAGCTGTGCCAGAACCAGCCAGGCCTGATGGACACATCACACTCAGCGGGAACCCAATCATGCCCTTGAGGATCTCCGCTACGCGAATACCTGATGCATAAACAAAAAGATAAAAATCAATCAAAACATCAGTTAACTAACGACATCGAACAACAAATATTGGAGAAGAGAAGCTCAAATGAGGATAAGGTTAAATGTTATAGGAAGCACCAATTTATCACTTTCATCACATTTGTATGCAGAGATCACATGCTTGGATAAACATGCAATAACAATGATAGCAAGTTCACATCTGACCATGAACAATTAATTTCAAACTCAGTTATTTCTCTCCTATGCATAAAGTTCAGATAAAAACAATGTTTATACATTCACAAAATCTTTAAATAATACCCCAGTTTCTTTCTTCTCTCCCCAGTTTTTTTCTTCTCTCCTCTTGTTCATGTGTGTTTCCATTTCTATAGTGAACTTATTACATGAAAAGCTTAACCACAAGGTGTGGTCAAGTAAGGTCAAATCATATATAATGTGACGTCCACATTTTATAGATATGGTCTATTCATATTGGGGCCTCACCCTGTTTATACCCATAGTAAGCTCGAGCTTCTCTCTAAAGGAAGCGACATCAACCGTTGGAATGAAGAAAAATGTGATGAAAACATTAATTAATACGATTTTATTAATAAATTTATTTTCTGCATACAATCGCCACACGTTAGGCAATCTGTAGTGTCCATTGGATGTGCAGTGTTCTCCCCTGCAACTTTATGAATTTCTAGTCTAACTGGAGTTACATCCACCATTGGATTGGACAATACAATTTTTGCTGCATTTTTATCCAACAGTAAATACTACACCGACAGATTTTAAATTTTGGGGGCACATACGGTCTCTGGAGGGAGAAGTAGATTGACAGTTCGGGTCCATGCTATGTGATCCTGTTGTGTAGGAAACTTGGCTTTATTACAAAAACATAATTGATATGTGGTTTAACCTTTTTTTTTTTTTTGGAAAGAAGGTCCAAAAAAAGGTGACTTCCACAGTGAAACATGGACTGAAAAAACAGAATCCTGTGGCAGATTAGGCTGTCATCATGTTGTTAACAGGACATTTAAAATTCTTTTAACAAGCCTAATCTTAACCCATAGGTGGTTTCAAAATCAAATTCTTAAATAAACAAAGAGGATTCCTTCACCAAACTTGATTTAACTTTGCTACACCTAATTGAATCCATGATACTCCAACAGGCAAATCATGGTCCATATTGATTGTAACCCAAAACTCATGGAAATTAGGACTCGACCAAATTTGACACCTCACTGTTTTGCTACAACAACACATGGCTAGAGAAAAATCTGATCTCAAGTTGTATTGTCAATAATACATGCTGTTATGACTGGATCAAACACCTGGCAGACTGTGAACATCTAAATACGCTTTAAAGATGAATTCTATGTTTTGAACATCAAAGGTATTTGCATATGCTGTCAGCTGGATGCTAGGCATTTAGAAAATGTGGATGTATAAAACATTTTGAAGTGCATGATAGAATTAATGTATTTATGCATCCGTGCATCATATGTATGAGGTGGCATATCTAATGCTTTTCCTGTAAGGCACCATATCTTGTCCGCTTAAACATCAGATCTTGAGCATGCGAAGATGAAAATGGCATAAAGATCAGGAAGAAAGAGGATAAAGAGAGGAGAATTAACTGGCTATCATTATCACCACCAATTGTGACAGCGCTCCGATTGAAAGGAGACCAGCAAGTTGAGCCAGAAACACCAGCCTCATTCCCAACCCAACGGGTATCTGGGCCAGCATCAGAAAATATGGTGGCACCAGGCTGGAGCTGATGAATTAGTTCAAACCAATTTTCAAAGTAGTAGTCCATGTCCTTCTCCCCTTTCCCTTTGGCACCATCCAGCCATACTTCCTTGATCTCCCCATAACTGCTCCAAAAAAGAAAAAAAGATCAACCACTCTCAAAATCATCAGATTTAAAATCTTCAAAAGCAAAAATGGAACAGGCAAGCTTTTGTTATCATGTACAAATAATGATGAGATCTATTACACCAGTAAAAGAATCACCTGCCAAGTTTCCAATGCTGGAAATACGAGGATGTTATGAGAAGGATGTGAACGGCTCAGGATGGAGAATGCCCATGCATGAAAGCAACTCATGGATCAGGAGAACTTTTTCACCGAATGATTTCTCTCAACATGGATGGCCGCGCTTTCAAAGGCCTATATAGAATATGCCACTTATGTCTATGGTGCAATATTCCACGTGTACATATATCAAGCCTATTTGATACAATTTCACATCTTTTAGGGAAAATTTTAGTCGTATGGTCATATTGTTTATTTGCATTCTTTCTTGCTGATTCACATATTCCTATCATAATCAAGCAATGTGCAAAGTGGTAGTCAGCATAGCACCAAAAATAAGCAGGGCAGTATTGTACAAGGTAATATCAAGGGTTAGTTACAATAATGCAAATCTAATAAGCTAATGTATGTAGGCAGTGATATCATGGGAACAAACAACTGCAACTTGCCCTATACTCCATGAAATACATTACAATTTCTTTGAATGTAATTCTTTGCCATTTGAACTGAGACTGAATTCAGCATCCATTATTGTTGCAATGGAAAGATTAGTATAGCGTACGCTAAGAGGAGACAAGGTAATGGAGCATTATGTGATCAACGAATGCTACTTAGATTAAATGGACTCTTCTATAAGACAGTAGTCAGGCCTAGTATGCTGCATGGAGTTGTTAAGCAATGAGGAAATATGAAGAAGCTGAAGTTCATTTGGTTGAGATGCACATGCTTTGAAGGATGTGCAGTGCTACTAGAAAGAATAGAACTAGAAACGAGTACAATATAATTAATCTTAGAACAACTGAAATTAAGAAGGAAAAAAGAAGAAGAATATCGTTTTTGACGGTATGGGCATGTTTATGGCAATTTTCTTAGCTATGGGCCTCCCGCATGTGAACGCTGTTGGATTTTCGATCCATTCCGTCCACAAAAGCAGGACCACCTAAATTAAAGACGTGGACATTTCCGTCGTGCAGTAGTTCTATAGGTGAGAATCACTGTTTTTAGAAGGTCAGAAACTGCTCCTATAAGACAAATCGATGGGTTACTCGTGGAAGGTACAAGGAGATGAGAAAAGTCATTTAAGAGCTTGGGTGATGCGCTGAAGAATACCATGTCATTTTGTGGAGTAACCCAGAGCATGACATTGAATGGGGTTGAGTAAAAAACTCAGAAAGGTGACCCTATGCAGATGAGTTTGACAACATTAAAGATGGATAGTTGTATCCTTACAGCTAGTAAGAGGGTGACAATCTATACCATGCATCATTATCAAATACTAGTTGCTCGGTCATATTGAGAGAGAGAGAGAGAGAGAGAGAGAGAGAGAGAGCTTCCGTTGTTTGTAGTTTCTCAGAAGGTTTTGGTCTTAACTTTGTTCGCATTTTTCTTATCAAAGATTTTTTTTAGTAGAACTCTTCAGCTGATCCAGATTGATGGGATAAAGCTCTAATGATGATGGCGATGACTTTAGAAGGATCCTATCAAACTCTAACTTGATAAAAAAAGAAAAAGAAAAAGAAAGAGAGCTAAAACGAAAATGTAGAAGATCATCATCATCATCATAGCTTTATCCCATCAATCAGGGAAGAATGCTCTCTCTCTCTCTCTCTCTCTCTCTCTCTCTCTCTCTCTCTCTCTCCACCAAGGTAACACAATGTTCATTGACTGTTGGTTATGCTATGATACACCTTCGACATAGCCTTATTCCATCTGTTTAGGGTCACCTTCATAAAATTTGCTAATCCTTTCGACCCTATCAATTGCTATGCTTTCTGTAACTCAATGTTCTAACATGTCTTCCTCCTTTCCCCACCCTGGCACCTCCTCTTAGTTCCTTGGACTCGTAGCCATTCTATATGTCAATTGGGGCTTATTTCTAGCCTCTTGAATGCGTGCCAAAGCCATTTGAAATGTATTTGTTTGATCCTTAAGTTTTTCCATATAGACTTTTTTATTTGGGATGCAAAGCTGATGGGTTTTGAACAACCAGAGGCATTGGTCTTAGGAGGGAAGTTGCTTTTTGATGGGATCATTAAGTTTTCAGATGAACACTAATAAATTGGTCCGACACCCCTATACATCAATGTCAAGAAGCAAGATTGCATTACAATTGCTATTGTCCTCAACATAATATTCAGATTCCTACCAATAAAAAACTGGTATGGCTAAATTTAGACCCTTTGGATTGAGTCCGAGTACCCAAAAACATGATGTGTACAAATGAGAAGTCTCTTGATTGCCAAGCATCCAAGACCACATCACAAATGATCAGCATTCGATCATTAGTAGAAACTAATTACTAATTACCATAATAGAGGCCCTTTATGGTTTGATCTTTCCCACTCCTAATCATAGACATGAAATGCAGCTTATGAAGGGAAGAAAGCAAATGATTCAAAGAGCAATTTTTATCACATACCCAGTAAGCAATTCAGTCATCTGCGCCATATAGAACTCATTATACTCAAGACTCTTCCCATAAGACGCCTCATGCCGGTCCCACGGAGAGAGGTAGAGCCCGAGCCCAACGCCAGCCTCCCTGGCAGCAGCGGCAAGGTCGGCGACGACATCGCCCTTACCGCCTCTCCAGGGGCTGGCAGAGACAGTGTAATTGGTGTAGGCTGAGGGCCAAAGGCAGAACCCATCATGGTGCTTGGCAGTTAGGATAACACGGGAGAAGCCAGCGGCGCTGGCGAGGCTGACCCACTGAGAGGCATTGAGGGTGGGGCCGGGGTCGAAGATGGCGGGGTCTGCCCGGCCGGTCCCCCATTCGGAGTCATTGAAGGTGTTGGTGCCGAAGTGGAAGAAGAGGGCCATCTCCCCCAGCTGCCATGAGAGCTGGGAGGCTGAAGGGAGGGGCAAAATGGGAATAGGGGGAGGTCTAATTGGTGGGTCTGAAATGGAAGATGCAGAAGATTTCTCTGTTTCTGATAGGGGTAGAATGGGAATATGGTGAGACCCACCAGAAGAAGAAAAAGGATTTTCTGTTGTTGTTGAATGGGAGAGTGAGAGGGTTGAAATGGGAAGTGGGTTGGGTCTAACTGAAGGGGTTGAAAAGGAAAAAGAAGATTTTTCTGTTGTTGTTGCTTCTGCTTCTGCTGCTGCTGTTGATTTGGATATTGAGAGGGGTAGAATGGGAAGATGGGGAGTTTGAATTGAAGAAGAAGAAGATGAAGAAGAATAGAATTTTGCTATTGTGGCCTTTACTTTGGAGATTGAGAGGGGAAGTATGGAGAGATGGGGATGTTGTATTGAAGAAGAAGAAGAAGAAGAGATTGATGTAGATGTTGGTGTTAGTGGTGGTTTGGAGAGTGAGAAGGGGAAGGAGAGTAGCAATAGGAGGAGATGTGGGAGAAGGGTCTTGAAGTAGTGAGTGCTATGCATTTTGTGAGAACAGGAGAGGGAATGGTTTTTAGAAGTTGGTCTTATGATTGAGGAGGAAATAGAATTACAAGGTCAACGAGGACAGTGGAGATGATGATGATGAGGAGATGGTATGATACTTTTGATGGGTGCATTAGCCTTTGATGTTGGAGAGAGATGATGAAATTGGGTTGGGTTAGGTGAGATGCAACATTGATTGAAGTGCAAATCAAGTTGCACGTGGGGCCCATAGGTCAGCATAGAAGTATTAAATATGATGTCCAAATTGGTCACCTCATCTGACATGTCTTGAACAACAGAATCTGTTAAAAGAAATGTAACCCGACAATGGAGCCCACACTCAAATTGCTATCCACACTTTTAATATTTATTCGCGTGGTGTGGAAGTTCAGTAATGAGTCAGCTTAGAACTGTTTGGTACAGTATTAGTGGATAGTGTTGTGAAATGAGATTTTAGTAATGATCAACCGTGGGGGGATTGAAAGATTTCTCGTCATTAAAAGAAAAAAGAAAAAACCTCTACAATGGAGCCCACCCTTTTAGTTGAAAATCTGCCCTCGGTGCCCTCACTTCTAGATTGACCATGCTATCAATAACCTGATGAACACAGTGTTATGCATTATTTATCATCTTTGTGGATGAAGTTATTCAGTATATGGTTAGTCCTAGCTCATATTGAAGTAAAAACATTGTTTTGATTGGATTTGATTTTCAAGAGGCAGGCTTCACTATGGAGTTCCATTCCTCTTATTCACAGATTCTCCAAGTCAATGCCACGGGGGGCTTTGGGAGGATTGGGTTTGAACCAAAATCATACGAGAGAATCTTTGTCCTTGGAAATTGTGCCAAATAACAAATTTGTAAACGTACTTTTTGTAAATCATACCAGGTTGACCCATCCCACTTATGAAAGTAGGATGAGATTTAAGAAAGAGAGAGATGGGAAAAAAAGAAGAGAGAGAGAGAGAGAGAGAGGGGCTGGCATGCTGAAAGGCTTCCCAATTTTTAAAGTTGTGGCCAGTTTATAGCAGAATACACCCCACATCTAGTAATGGAATCACATGATAGGCTAAACAAGTGTTATTTTATTTTTGGGTGGATCTGATTCTGGGTACAACTACCCATGTGACGTAGGACTTATGTTCATCAAAACTTATGACCATCAAAGTTCAAAAGACAAAAGATGTGATTAGTTAATTAGCTGTTCATTTGATTGAAGCAACAATGGATAAAAATTTTAGGCAGAGGTTACTGAGGTGGAATTTGGCTTCTTTGCTTATAATCTTACATCATCCAGCATTTTTTATTTCCTTGAAAAGAGGGAAAAAGAAAATCGTTTAATAATTGGAATTGGAATAAAATAAGAAAGAGATACAATCATAACAAATACTTTCATAGTTTTCAGAAACCCATTCTGGAAATAGTTGAGTGCCACTCTCCAGCATGGGCACCGATTTGGTTAATTGATGAGTCCTGTCTGCTGTTCCCCCAAAACCCTTTTTATGGCCTGGCTATAGAGCCGGCCGTTTGGATTCTTGGGAAAGTAGAGGTGGGAAAACATTGCACTTGAGGGAGTTGAATTTCTCTGCTTGTTGGAGGAAAAGAAAAACCATTTGTACCATCAATCCATCAAGTAATTAAGGAAACCTTGGTAAGCCCCCACAATGATTAAATTGTGGGGTTTCCCTACCCTAGAGTTTCTCCACCTTGTGTAAAATCCTTGATTTCACTATACCCACATCTATACTCTTTTTTAGTCAATGCTATTGGCCTCTAGGGCCTGTTTGGTTGCAGGATCTGAGAATTCCTGTTGGGGGATTAGTCTTTGATCTCCATCCGGTTTCCTAGATGCTCAAGTACATAGTGGCATTTTGGAAACTAGAATTTTTCTACAGGCCAAAAGATGACATTTCATCGGCCTGGTTTTTTTTGTTTCAACAACTGACATTGTTGTTAGTCAGAAAAACCTTCAAACGGGCCAGGCTTTCAGCCTTCAAGTTCTGAATTTGAGCATTGCATCACACTCATTAATCATGCCTGCGGTACCATTCATAAATTAATTCCTGCTTGCTAAAATACTAATGATGATTCCATAAGCTCTCCCTTGAAATGGTTTATAGGCAATATGATGAAAGGTTTCCAGCAAAATTTCTCAGCAAACAAGCCATTGAAATTCCATTACTCTAGTGGAGACTGGGCAAAGCACCAATTCAAGTTGTCATGGGCTATAGATTGAGAAGAAAAATCTACTAAAATTCTTAGTTGAAAGTAAATACACATCAATGCTAATGAGAAGAACGTTTGGAGCTTTACAAGTTGTGAATGGATACATCAAAAATCAACCCAACACTATCATACAATGTCAGCTCAAAATTACTCAGGCAATGGCCCCATCACTACCTATTATCTGATCAAACGGTGGTGAATAGTTTATACAGAAACATCTGATGATGCAGCATTTTTTTTTTTTTTTTTGTCCTGTTTGCTAACAACAAATCCATGTCAATGGTTTCACAAAACTCTGCCTCCTTCACCCTCCGAAACTTTTTAAGTACATCTCATGAGAAAAGTGAGAACTGAGGGTTGATCTGGAAGTGATGTAATTTACATACTTTGTCCCCTTCAGTTTTTATGAGGACTTTCCTATGGAAGCAGCGGAATATTGTACATTTTCTGCAGAAGGTGAACTGGACGGCTGTTATGGTACATGCTTACAGAACTATTACCACCTTTTATATACAAAAAATGGTGAACAAACAATATCTTGGATTACTTCTTTTGGAAGGTCACCATACCAAAGAATGCAATGATGCGAAAAACAATACCATAGGCAATAAGGACAGCTAAACAAAGATTCCAATCGTGAAGGTCATAATCGCTTTTCATTAGTGAACCACAGCGAGTTACCAGCCACACGCCAGAGTACCTGCAGGAGCACAAATGTAGTACAGGAAGGGGAAGAAAATTAGTTATGGGTTTTGGGTCCTGTAATTTTCCAAACCAATAAAAAAAAAAGAAACTACGTCTCTGATGCAGATTAAGAAAAGCATCAATTGGAAAATGGTCTTTTAAGGAATCATCCTGTGTATATACTGTAAAGCATAGACTAGAGTGGAAAAGTAGATTTATAGATATGACACCAAATCATCGTTTTAAAAATCAACTGAGTCGGAGTCAACTTGCTTTTGGGGATTTTTACACTAATTTTTAAAGATAAAAACCATCATTTGTGGAAGATCTAAGCATTCAAAAATCAGTTACATTGTTCATTTGATGAAGCGAAAAACAAATGACAACACCTATTGGTACATAAATTTGTCCATACTAACTAAAACATGATGATTCTTAAAATTACAAACTTATATGATATCATTTTTTTTTCCAATTTTTTAGATTTTTCACCATATTTTTACTATTTGTAGAGAGTTTTGGGCTCTAGGGTGTGATTCGGTCCAACTCGGCAGAGTCTCAAACGACTCGATTGAGTCACTCAACTTGAGGGAGACTGAGTCACCCCTTGAGTTTGATTTTTAGAACCATGATGCTTCGCTGATGATGCAGGTGTGATAGACTTCGGTACTACCTAGGGACCAGAAGCAATATTGAGCAAAATGATGGGTTCAAGTAGGATATAGCATTTTACCAAAAACAAAGAGTAGGATATAGCAAATAGGATCCAAGATCGGTGGACAAAGTGGAGATAAACAAGTAAATTTTATGTGATCTTGAAGTCCCAAATGAGTATTTACAGAAAATAGACCTACTACGCTATATGGAACAGTGTTGGGCAACGAAGAAATAAAAAGAAGCAATAGTGGAGATGTGGACCATGTGGTGCTAAGAAGGATGTGTGGAGTCACAAGGAAAGAATTATAAATAAGCATAGAAGAGGGGACTAATGAATAGAAAAAACAAAAGTAAATAATAATAATAATAATAATAATAAGAAGAAGAAGAAGAATGCCATCTGAAATGGCATGGGCGAGTATAAACAAGGTCAGAAAAAAGTCCTTGTAAGACATATTGAAGGAACTATACCAATGAGGAACTAGGTAAAACCTTAAATGTATTTAAGAAAGACGTGATGGTCATGAATACAAATAAGGTTAAGTGGAAAAGCAGAAGTAACAAGGACGAAGAAGAAGAAGAAGAATAATGCCATCTGAAATGGCATGGGCAAGTATAAACAAGGCCAGAAAAAAGTCCTTGTAAGACATATTGAAGGAACTATACCAAGGAGGAACTAGGTAAAACCTTAAATGTATTTAAGAAAGACGTGATGGTCATGAATACAAATAAGGTTAAGTGGAAAAGTAGAAGTTACAAGGACGACCCCAGGATATGGCATCAACGTTGTTGTTGTTGAGGATAAAAAGCTATAAGCCGAATTTGGTACAGTAGCATCTCATGTATTTTTGCCACATTTCAATCAAACAGAGTTTGGATGATGGACCACCTCTTAATTTCTAAATGGAAAGTTTTAAGGACCAAAACCCATAACTTCCCGTCCTACCCTTCCAAAACTCTGGATTGTGCTCAATCCAAGAGTCGTTCATTCAATTGGTGCTCCAGATTGAAGGGCGAAAACCTCATTTCAACAGTGGATACTGTTTGCAAACTTTCAATGTGTAGCTCACTTTAATCTTCTGGAAGGCAGAGGCGAGACATTAAGGTTTTCCGAGATTTGAAGCATAAATACTGAGATGTGAAGAAATATTCTCCAGTCACTCTTTATGTACTTCGTATATTACAAACTAGATAAAAACAGATTCTAGCATCAAGAAATAATGTGATGGATATTGGAAGAGGAACTGCAGCCAACTGATTAGATCTCAACTCCAGTATTTCCCTTCTTGCTGATCCACAGTGAAAGATGCCAGTATATCCCCATCATATACAGTTAACATATTGTTCTCGGGTCCCAAAGTTGCACTTATGATTTTCACTCCCCTCATCCTTTTGCTTGCTGATCATACAACAGTCAACAGTGGGCCAGGAACTGGCAAAGTGAACTCAAATCAGATTCTAAACTATTTCATAATTTTATAATTCTTTAAGCACTATCATTTTGGTAACGTATTGTTATCGTCAGTAATAATAATGTTTTGTGATCTAGAACCGGAACCACATCAGCTCAAATGCCCAAAGGTGATTCTTATCTGGCTTAATGAAAGCGCTGTTTTAAGTTATGCATCAATGCAGGCCTTTGCGTCTTTTGCATTGTTCTAGTAACAGTGGTTTTTGTATGTATCCACATGAGAATATGCATGCACTCACAATTGTGTATGAAGGTCTTCATGCATCCATGCATGCACAAAAGAAACTACTGATCATGATGAAAGGCCAGGTAATGCCAAACCTTTCAGCATTTGCGATGACAAATGCTTCCAAAGCCCACTTTGGGTAGCATACAGTAGCCAAGTTCTTCACAATTTTACCATCCTGCTGAGTTGCAATGAGAGTTAAAACAACAGGGAGGAGCACAGACCACTACAAGAACAAAAACAACTTACAATTAGAGGGATAAGAAAAGGAAAAATATAATTAAAAAGGAAGTGAAGAATTTCATTTTGAACTTATACTCACCAGTTGGGCTGGACTGGGTTCAAGTAAGTTGGCAAATGCATAGGCGATACCAGTGACACAGTACACAAGACAGACCAAAACAACATAATTATCTGTAAAGGACGACCTTGGATTGTTGAAGAAGTAGAACATGGAAAGATAAACAACTGGTTTAACAATTGTATTAAAGTGGTCGATTGTATCTTTCGATAGAAAATAGGCCAGCGAACTCATGCCAGATGCACTCTCTCTCCAGTAGTGTAACTTGTCAAGGTTAAAGGATCTCAAGGCTGCAATCTTGCACAAGAGAGCTGCAAAATCAGAAAAGGAACATGGATTAGAATCGTGCAAGAGTTCAAAATCAAACAATTTGATGTACAATATCTAAAAAACCACCCTATTTGAGATTTCACCAGATTTGCTCATTTTCTATAGTATTATGTGCTTGTTTTTATCTCTATTGGGAGTGAAGTGGGTAATACCTAAATCTTTATTGGAACTGTTTGAGCCATGTCATATCAGGTTCAGATCAGGTGGTGCTAGTATTCTTCAAGAATAATCTATTGTAGGCTGTAGCCATTCTTTCATCCAATGTAAAGAGAAAAAAAAAAGTCTTTCAGAACTAAGTTAGCCTGGTGGATGTGGTGGTTAGTAAGTCTAAATGGAGAGTGATAATACTGGACTGTTGTTTGGAAAGACACGGAAATCTTAGGTGTTCCAGGCTTGCAACGATTGCATTGCTGGCCTTAAGATGTCTAGGCCCATAGAGTCCCTTGGACGACTCCTCAAAGGTGATGCTAAAGGTTAATTGTGTGGTAGCTTTGGAAGGGCTAGAACTGGAATCGATGGACATGGAATCATGATTCATGAGGCTGTTATGTGACAATTATTCCAGCCTGGCGAATGCTTCAACTTGAATGAGGTCAAGGTGTTACTCATTTGGAGTAGAGATCTTCATAAATTGTATGCTAAGGAGACTATAACTGAAAGTGATTCAGTTTGTGCTATTCAATGGTCACCTAAAGTGAATAAGAGGTTGGCTGATTGGATTGAGGAAATTTGGTCTTTAGCTCTTTAAGTGTGGCTGATAATCTGGCCGAGGAGGTTACTCGTCACACATCTAAACGTTTTAATTTTTTTTTTCCTTATTGGTAATGGGAATAGCTTCATTAATAATAAAAAAACAATATACAATATAGCGAGTCTCAATTTAATAGCTAAATACTGAGACTCTCAAATAGAAGCAATGTTGAGAAAACCCCAAAGACACAGTCCAATCTAACCACCACTACAGATGTCATTGGTAAGAAAAGTAGGACTCCTTGTTTGGCATGTCATCAATAACGTTTAATTTCTCTTCTCAGTCGTGAATCGTGATCTTGTACATGCTCATTAGTAAGTTACTTGTAAAAGAGGATCTGATTTTCATACATAATTCAGTGACATTAGTTGGGTTGATTTACATAATTTATTAGTCCACACAGTTTGGATTAAGGTTAATTTTGAAAATTTTGTTAGTGAACACTGTGTTGGGGTTATGATTCTATAATTTGTTATTCATATGTATTAGTCCTTTTTAACTTTTTTTTTTTTTGTCCTATAAGAAAAAAGATGGTTAAAATGTTAAGGGCATGTTTGTTTGCATTAGATTACACAGGAGTTAATGGTCAAATGAGCTCCACCTCATTATTATTAAAGAAGCGAGGTGTGAATGATATGAAGTGAGCGATGATGGATGTAAGGTAGTGATGTAGATGGGACTTGAATTTCCTAGGATTTGAATTACTAGGATGATGGCTGAGTATTCATTCCCCATCTTCCCTTGATTCAAGTTTTATTTAAGGGTAAGTTATTTTATGGTCATTTTTATATATTCTCCTTTGGTCTTCATTTTTAACCACTTATGGCGTCAATTCCTACATATTTTGTGCAAACAAACAGGCCCTAAATTTTTTATTTTCATTTATGGTGACTACTGGCGATGGAATCTTCACCACTTTAACATTTATAAAGATGAATTTATGTTTCTTTCTCACAAAACTGCTATTTCCCAAAGACCTCAGAGGCTCATGGTTTGATAAGATCAGCTCACTGCATATGGAATTACATGTTACTCAAATTTCCAACATAATTTGATATCCACAATTTGGATTCCAAACAAAAAGAATACTAATGTACATACCATTCCCAATAAACCAATTTGCTATCTGTATGATGGCAAACAATATGGGCAGCTTAGGCAATTTAAATTCTAAAAAATCCATAAAATAAATAGTACTTGGGAAATTCTGGGTCTTGCGACTTACAAACTGCAATGACCGTATACGTGTAACCAAGTGCTCCAAAGGTCTCGTCGCTCACTTTAGCAAGTGTTCCTAAGCAAGCTCCAGCAAGTAACAAGATCAAGAAATCCGCAAATTGTAATCTAGCTTCTCGTAGACGCTGTTTACCAACCCTGGAAAATAAGTAAAGGTTCATAAACACAAAAGTCAACAGCACAAGAAACCACAAGAAAAAGCTTTCAGGGGGTTGCTCAGAAGTCACATAATCTTTTCCAAAATACTTCTTTCAACTTAAAAGATCATCTGCTTTACTTCAAGGTTCACACACTTTTCCTTCAACTATGTATTTGTTTCAATCCATTACAATTTACAAGGAAGTTCCAAAATGAATAAGCAATTCCTTTTCTCAAGGTTAAAAAATATTCCACCATAAAATGGATTGGGTGAAGTTGGAATCAAGTCCCAACATCCCACTTTTCAATTTCTCAAGTGATTATTATTTAAACTAATGATAGGTTTAGTCTTTGAGAGGTCTTGTTACAAAGCCACTGAGAAAGATAAAGGTTCTTTAGTCTTTGAAAGGTCTTCTTATATGGCATGATATAAACAAAAAGAATATATGCAGCTGAGTGCATGGATGATGGATCAACTTTTCATTTTAGGTCCACACATGTGGGGCCCCCAATCCAAACTTTTCGCGTTGTGCAGTCCACCATGTTTACCTATGGTTGGTGGGCATGACCTCCACTTTCATCAGAGCGAAAATAACTGTCAAAAGGACAAAACATGGTTATATACTACAAATCGACAAATCTCATGTATCAAGTGGACCCCACCCTTTAGGTATTCAAGCTATCCTAATTCCTACTGTCCATGCCAATCACACGTAAATGGTGGGAAGGCCATGGTGTGGAATGGGGCAAGGTGGGTCAACCATGATCCAACCAGATCATACTAACCCTTGATTAAAAGCCTTTGATGCTTGGAAATTTTGAATCTTATGTAAGTTGCATATTTTGTGTAACAGCATGGAGAATTGTTAGTTTGAAAGTCCCAGTTTAGGCTGTGTAGGTAAGAGGCAAGGCAGGGGGGAGCACAAGCTAGAGATCCTCTAGCTTAAAAAAAAGGCCATCCTACATAGTCATTGTAGCATAACTGCACAACCAACTGCCCCTCCTCCTCTCTGGAACTCAACCCATTTAACACTTCCAACTTAAAACCTGTTGTTGGAATATCACACAAGGAGTCTGTCTGTAAGGATCTAAAATTTTCACACTTTGAGGCTGTTGATTTTTTGCCAACTCGACCACCCCAATTAGCATGCATCCAAGAGTAACATACAGGTGGCTTACTGTTTCTTTTTAATTTTTTACTAAATCAATATTTGCTAATAGTGATCTAGCCATCTCTGATACTTAATATATTTGTATATACAGGAACTTCTACAGATTGTCAGGCATGCTTAAGCAAATTTATATATATATATGCACACAAAGGAACTTTTACATGTTATGAGTTGAGAATAGTACTTATTTGTAAATAAATAAACTTCAGGGGATTTTATGTTATATGGAAAGATTTCTTTTAAAAAAAATCATAGGATCGAATAAAACTATATATGGATGCATTCGTCTGGCCTAGGCAATAAAGCCACATACACCATTCTTCTCAATTCCTCTTCTTTATTTTCTCTTTTTCTCCTTCTTGGGTTTTGCTTACAACTTATGTATCAGAGCAATCCCTGAGGTAGGAGAATTCCTATTGAAGACAGTGAAAGGGCTGGATTGAAAAGAAAAACAGAAAAAGAAGGTTCTTGGATCTGCCCAACACTGTGGAGGGGTGGACTGGTTTGTCTGGGTGCTATTGCTTTTCTTTTTTTGGGTTATATGATTTTTTATTTTCCATAACTTCTTGTGATTCTGCTATTGTTATGAAGTAAAGGAGGGGTATTAAAAGATTGTTTGAAGGAAGTTTGTAAATTCCTGATAAACCCTGGTGTTAGTGCTGTTGTCAGCACCTGTATGTCAAAGTGTGACCTACAGTGTTGGGACTTATGCAGTAAACACTGTTATGAGCAAACAGTGATTGTGTAAAATCACATATATGTGTCGTTGGAAATAGTCTTCTAGAATCTAGAGTGGTTGAGTAAAATTCCGATAAGTTCAAAGTTTTTTTTTTCTCAGATCTGATTATACAGGCTTTGTAGCTAAAGTAGTTCCAGAGTGCGGTGATGATTTAGTGGACTATCTCCCACAACAAGGAGTAATAGAGATAGGGTTTACCATGGAATCTAAGCGACACATGCATCCTCTATCCAACAAGTACCTAGTATTGTTAATCCAAATATTAGGATTACTCCAAGCCTGTTTTACGGTAATAGCGAAAAAGATTGGGCTTACTCTACTGGAACAGTGATTGAAGCATAAAAAAGACTAGATTATACTGATGGAAGTATTGTGGAACACAACAAGGAGAATCCAAAATGCTCGGATTGGCTAGATGAAAATATGTTAGTCATGAATTGGATCCCCAATTCTAGGAAGAAAGTATAGGCAGCTGCAAGTTTTTAGTATAGTTTGGTTTCACAGAAAAAGAATTATGGAATGTTGTTCAAGCGACATGTGCTCAGAAAAGAACCAACACAAGGATATTTGAGTAGACAATAAGGCTTATTTATTGGCAACTACAGTGAAAAGTTTAGGGCCCTGTGAGGTCAGTTGGAACTGTATGTAAGTCAGTTTGAACTGTATGTAAGTCAACCTTATTGTGCAAGGAAACAAGTAAAGTTGCTGGAAGACCAGCATACTTATGAACATGGAACTTGACATAGAAGAAATGTGGGGAGAGCCGCGGGGGCGGGGAGGGTTTGGTTAGGTTTGGACGGATGATAAGGTGGCCCTCGCTAATGGTAAGATCATGCATACCGTATGCACAAGAGCAAGTGCCATATCTATATGCATGCATAGATAAATGGATAGACAGACACACACACAAATATATATTTATATATATATAAATGGAGAGAGAGAGAGAGAGATAGAGAGAGAGAGAGAGAGATCCTGTGTTTATTGCAGAAGAAAAGTTATCAGAAATTACCTTCCAAGAAAATATCTATATTGGAGAAGTACACCGGCAGTCTGACGGTTGGACAAGTCATTGGACATTGCAAAATTGTGTTGTATCTTATCCCGCTTAAGCTCGACAGTGCACTTCATATCTTGCCACAATTCTCCAGCAAAAGATTGTCCCTCAGCTGCAGCTGCAGCAGGAGCAGGAGCAGGATTTGTTTCACTGTTTGACGCTGAACTTCTCACAGATATGTCAATACCCGTAGCATTTTGTTGCATATCAGGAGGTATTTCGTACCCATTATGCACCATCCATCTCAGCGGAAGCTCTTTATAATCCACTGCATCTTTACCTGGCTTTACTATACCCTCCAAGATGTCAATGAAGTAGTCTGGAGGATTAACACGATCAGGAACGGTGATCCCGAGGCTTGTGAAGTATTCTTCAACTTTCTTTACAGATCCATGATATACAGTAAGACCACCTTTGGCTAGAAGTATTAGATCATCAAACATCTTGTACAACGTATAGCTGAAGCAGATAATTACCCTTTTAGCATCAGCTCAATGAAAGATGGTTATTCTACATGAAATTATATGAATACCAATCTAGCATGATAAGCTACACATATGAGCAGAAGTTCCTTGTGCCAATTAGGAGTTGGAAACATAATAGTCTGTTTTTAAATAAAAAATAAAATAGAAAAAGAATCAGTAAGCAAATTTATTATGATGAAGAAAAAGAAGTTTTGCACATGTAAAGGATGTGTTTTGTCAACTTCTGTTAGCTTCAACAACAGTTGTCAACAGTGAGTCAAATACTGAAAATTGGCAATACTAGGGAACAAAGCATAAATCTCATTTATGGAAACTTATCTTGGGAAAATATCAGGTTATTTCAAATGAAATACTAAAGGGATATGCCGCCACAATTATTTATTTAGATAATAAAAATGTTGTCATCATTATCATCAAACCCTTGTGACATCAATCCAAGACAGAGGATGGATTTCTCATGTTTTATGTCTAGTAATTTGGTTTCTACAAATTTACTCTGATATTTGGTGCTTCATTTTATTTGGGTCATGTGAACTGTATGTAGGCTTTACAATGTAGGTGTATCAAGCTTTGACAATATTTGAGATTGTTTGTTTGCGTGTGACTTTTGTCATTTTCAACATAATTAGCAAAACTCCTTAGCCCCCCTCAGATTGATGGGTAAGGCTTTGATGATGGTGACGATGATTATATTTATATGTTATTTGTAATATGCCAATGCAATTATAAAAATAGCATTAATTGTATAAACTACTAAGTTCAATAGTATTTATATGATACAATAGGCTGCTTGGAAAATTTACATAGTTTTAAATGTTTTCAATCTATAATTTTATCATGGAATAAGTAGTTGACATTGAATTACCTAAAATATATATTACAGTCAAGATAAGAAATCAATCAATGAAATGGCAATAAGCTTTTTGCTAAGATGGTGTAGCTCTTGCCCCTACTTCATCAGAGAATCAGCTTTAAATCAAGGTAACCATTCTAACGAGAATTTGTCATGCTTCTTATCTGCCTAGTAAAAATTGGCAATAGTTGTTGTTGTTAACTCAAACCCACAAACTTAAGGTTGCGATAGTGAGCACCTTGCATTGTGCCATGGACTCTTGTCCATATGGATGATAGTCTAGGTGTAAAATTGGAAATTCCACTGATTATCATCATCATCATCTTGTCCCATCAATGTTGGGGTTGGCTCCATGAATTATGTTTCTCCATTCCGACCTATCTTGAACAAAATCTTCAAATAAGTTGCACTTCTTCAGGTCTATTTTTACTACCTCCATCAACGTTCTCTTTGGCCTACCACTTCCCCTTGGTGGGCCATCAAACTGCATAGGCTGATTATGGAAATCTAAATACCATAAGTTTGAAACAACTCTATACCAATATTTTTTCCAAGAATATTATTTTCTCATGAAATGACAAGTTAATGCTGAATAATCAAAATTGTACCACTACCTTGATCTGAAAAGATAACAATCAAAGAAACAACATTAAGAGTTATGTGGATATGGTTTAGCCCAGTCATTGGAGAATATCACCTTCATGCTGGAGAATGATATAACGCATTCCTTTTTTTATTTTATGAAACTGTATTCTTATTTTAATAGATGTGTTTCTTAGAAATGAATGATTTTCTTTGGTGATGAATGATCATCCAGGGGTATAATTGGGATGTGAAGAGAGTACCAGTTTTGGTACACCTGCAGAGTATGATATCTTTACAAGATTAATCGAAAGATAGGAAAGCCTAGCTTCCAGATTAATGTGATCTTTTAGATAATTGTTGGAGATTGAAAATGTCCTTTATGACTATCTTCTTTAACTTGCCTAGCAATTCCTCTCCTTCACCTAGCGACTGACTTCCAGATTCTTCTTCACCCAGATTATTTAAAGATGTTGTTATCAAAGGAAAATGTATGATGATCATCCACCTCCTTATGACCCTTCCTCAGAAGCTATTGGTATGCCACCAAAACCTCCATGTGATAATCATGCCATATCTCTTCGTTAATCATCTTGGACCATAAAACCTCCTGATTTATGGTTTTCTTTCTAAATCTCTCATTGCCTTTTTAGATTCTGTCTCCATTCCTACCTCTTTTAAGCAAGCAATGAAGCACAAGTATTTGCAGAATGCTATGAATGAGGAGTTATAGGTTCTCCAAGATAATCACACATGGAATCTTGTACCTTTCCTTCAAGGGTCAGACCTACTGTTGTACATAGGTTTATACTATAATGATCAAGTCAAATGGAAGTCACAATAGGTACAAAGAATGTCTTGTTGGACTGCAATACCAACAAGAGCATGATAATGACTATGATTAAACATTCGCTTCTCTTGCAAAGACATTAAAATGCTTTCTTACATGGAGATCTCAAGGAAACTGTATACATGAGTCATCCAGGCTTTACAATACCAAATTCAACCTATGTTTATCAACTTTGCCGATCTCTATACAGTCTTAAACATGCTTCATGTGCATGGTTTGAGAAATCTCGGACTACAATTCTTAGAAATTGGTTTAAATAGAGAAATTATGTCACACGCTATTTCTCAAACAGCCCTAAAAGGATATAAGTTTACTTCTGGTCAACGTTGATGGCATATTGATTTCTGAGGATGACAGGATAGGCATTGCATCCTTGAAGCAAATATCACATTCATCCTTTCAGAGGAAAGATCTCAATCACCTCACTCATTTCCTTGGTTTGGAACTTATTCCTACTCCTTTGGGTCCTTTTCTCTCTCAACATAAATATACAACGGATCTCATTAACATGGATTGGACGTCAGAGGCAAAGCTAGTTGTTACAACAATGCATTAGTATAGAAAGAAACTGAATGTCAAATATAGCAAACAGCGGGGATCCTATCTCTAATTGAGCTCTTTGTAGGACACTAGTTGGTTGTCTCATTTATCTCACAATGCCTCAACCGAAGATTTCCTATTCAATTCAATCATCAATCCGTTTATGTTTGATCAAAATCATCTTCACTGGAGTACAATTCTTCACATCCTTGGGTACTTAAAAGGCCATCAACAATGTGGGATCTAATTTCCCAAAGATTTGTCACTATAGCTCACTACCTATGTTAATATTGGTTGAGCAAGATGCCCTAATACTCGTGGACTGAATGAGTTGGTTTATATTTTTGGGCGGTTCCCTGATTTTTTGGAAAACGTAAGAAACGACATTTTCATCAAGTCCTCTACAAAAGCAGAATAGCAATCTATGTCTTCATCAGGTTCTGAAATTTTCTGGCTTTGACGCCGATTTTAAGAACTTAGGGTTTCTGTTTTAGCACCTATTCCCTTCCATACTGACAACAAGAGTGTTATACAAATCACTTCAAACCCAAAATTTCATAAATAGACCAAGCACTTCGAAGTAGATTATCATCTCATTCATGAACATTTTAAAACTAAATCTCTTACTTCCACACATCGACCCAACTGAAAATTACCAACCTGACTAAAAAGTCATGTCACAAGATTCTATCATTTCCTCATGCACAAATTGATGTTATTTGACAATCCGCATCAATTTGGGGGGAGTGTAAAGAGAGTACCAATTCTTGTACACTGTGGAGCATATCCTGAAGATTGTGATGAGCTTGTAGATAATTGGTGGAGACTATTTCATTCCTAGATTGCCGCCAAACCTATCCTTTCTTTAAACCTGCTTAAGGTTTAAAATGAAGACACTAGCATATAATTAAGGCACTCCCTAAACGAGGGCATGACGGTTTCATTCCTGTTGCTGAGTTTGTCATGGGAATCCTATTAGTTATGAAAACATGAAAATTCTATTAACTTTTAGATGACTCTCTCAAATCCCTTCTTTTCAATTAACCATGAAAATTAAAATGATTTACAATTTTTTGCAAATTGACTTGTCTTTTTGCACAAATTGAGCAAATTAAATCGGGACAATAGTGGCTCAAAATCTGTCAATATGTTTCTTAAACCACCATATTTCCTGATTCTTTTTAATTGTACTGTCTTGTTATTCTCTTTCCATCGTATCCAAAATTTGAGGATCCTCTTGCTTTAGAAACATCCAAAGTCCGAAGGCTGGCATTTAATGGTGGCATGTTTGTGCGATGAGGGGATTCCGCAAGAGAGAGAAAAAATTTCTTGATTTTCAATGCAGCACATTCTTTTTTGTCGTTAGGTGCTGCTAGACAAAAAAGGAAAAAATGAACTAATTTTCCCCAATGGAGGATTTCAATTTCCTATGGGAAAGGTACGAATGCAGGATACCTCTCCATCATGGAAAACGAAATCCACAGAGTGCAGAATCCTCTAGTCACACAAACACACCCTAAGACTCTGAACTCAACAATACCTTGAATAAGACTTGAGGTGACAAAGGAATGGGACCTGTTTGCCCAATAACAAGAATTGATGTAATGAATTTTAAGTTTCAATACTATGAACATAGCAACTTGATGCCAAGAATTAGACAAGCTAATGGTGAACCAAACTGAATGACATAGATTCATTGAATCAACAAAGTACAAACTACAAAACAGGTCAAACTGTTAAGCTGGCAACTATGGCATCTGCAGTTTCTCTATATCAATTTCTATCATGACGTATGGCAACCTAGATCGAAACACATTGTTTCACAAACAAGAGCACCTGGATTACCTTGTAGCTAACTGCCTCAGTAGTTAGTACTGAATCTTTCAGGGGAAGAAAAAAAAATGCCACAGTAAGAATCTATTGCGTATCTCTTGAAAAATGAGATCAGCTGCGAAACACATTCCATATGATGGATTGTGTGAATGAAGAGGAAGTTTTATTTAGGCAACACACATCCAATGTATATTATTTCAGAAAGAAGTATTAGTGAATGCAGTAAAGAAGAAACATGAAAGATGAAAAGAAAAAAAAAAATCCATTAAAAAATAACAAAAAAAATCCTACTTTTTAAATTACCTTGGCTGGTGGACGACCATGCATATGTTAACCCCTTCAAGGGCCTCACGACGAAGAGCTCTCAAAAGAAGGTTGGAAGAAGAACTATCCAAACCAGATGTTGGCTCATCTAGAATCAAAAGTGAAGGTTCCATGACCATTTCCAACCCAACATTCACCCGTTTCCTCTGCCCTCCAGAGATTCCCCTCTTCTCTACAGTTCCAACCAAGGAATCTCGCACTGGTTGTAGTCCTAAAGACTCGATAACTCTTTCAACAACTAGAACTTTATCAGGTTTTGACATACCAGCAGCCAATCTCCAGGATTCATGACATCAAGTAAAGAAAATCCATAGTAGTCAGTACATAAACGAATCTATAAAAAATAATTAAATACACTTCTTCAGTTTGCAGGTAAGCATATCGCAAAAGCAAGACTTCCTTGTTCCTAAATCCAATTATATGTCAAGAAAACTACTTCATCATGAATATAAACTGGATTCTTTATCTTGGATTGATAAGATATGCTCCAATTCTTTCATAGATTTATCACTATAAATGCTGAGTGGCATTGGGACACAGATGTCTCGAGTCATTGATGTAACCTGTTCATTGGATCTAGAGAAAATATATGGGCCACTATGTAAAACTCATTAAGGGATGACACCTTATCAATATCCCATGAAAACAACGGACAAGATCATTTATGGAAAAATAGGTCAAATATTTAACTATCTTTGCTAGGACTTAGCTTGGATTGCTTATGGTTCTAAAAAATTTATTATGATTGGAAGTTATCACGAACAACATAGGGGAACTAATTGGACAAAAAGGATGATTGAACCAACATAGTTTCCACATAAAATTCTATGTTTTTCGGGTAGCTCTAATAGACGATGTAGATCAATGGTTAGACTCTCCATGTGTCTAAATGCAACTGAAAGATTACTTACAAGAATGGAGAATTCCTAGAAATTAAGTTACATAGAAAACTGTTTCAATATGTCAAAAACAAAAAAAACAAAAAAAAAAATTAGGGGAAAAGAAACAATGGAGAATTCCTAGAAATTGAGTTACATAGAAAACTGTGTCAATATGTCAAAAAAAATTGTTTTAGGGGAAGAGAAGAAAATCATAAAGACTGTGTTGTCATCGACACTTTCTTTTCAGATTTCTATCAAACAAAGTTTCTTGTGGCATGTGAATGGGTATCCAACATTGAGGGGACATATGAAGTAATAGAACGATTAAGTATGAGTATCAATTCAAGGGAAGGGGTTGATTTTAATGTGGATTGTGGCTTGACTCGCAATTGCTTCTAGTGTGGTGATTGTTGGATTTGGAGCAAGAAGTTTGATTGATTTAATCCCTTTTTGTTTCTAGGTGAAATCTGGTAGTGTCAAATACTGTAAAACAGAAACATCGAACCATTGTTAGGTGGATCCAGATTCAGGCCACTGATGTGATGACCCCAAATGAATAACCATTTCCATTAAATTTGCTCGAAAATTCTGTGCCTTTGATTAATAGCCGTTCATTAGATGGTTCATAAGCAAATAAAGTAATGGTGCACATTTAATAGAAAAATGGCTATGAACTTCTGATACATGTAACATTTTAGACAAAGTCAATCTAAAGTAGAACCCACCATAGCACTGGTCAAGATCACCCAACAATGAGTGCCACTTGTACAAACTTAAGGTGGAAAGATTGGATACCTCTCACAGATCAAGGACCAAATATTCCCTTATAGCAGAAAAGCGTAAAATAAAAAATAACTTAAGAAAAAGTTATGTAATAAAAAATTTGAGCAATTGGCATGCAATTTTGCACAGATAACGTACCTGCACCTTGCACTGAACCAGAGATTCTCCTCCACAGTCAAGTTCCCATGTACAATATCATCTTGTGGCACAAAGCCAATGATTTTCTTATATGAATGGATGGATTCTTCCTTTCCATTTATAAGAACTAAACCTGTCACCGTGCAACCAGTTGCTTTTCCTGCCAGAGCACTAAGAAAAGTAGTTTTCCCAGCCCCAGATGGGCCCATGACAGCAGAAACACGGCCGGGCATGATTTTCCCCGTCACACGTTTCAAAAGATGCTTATTTTTCCCTTTCAAGGTGAGTGTAAGATCTTTGAAAGCAACCTCAATCACAGGTCTCATCCTGACATCAGTATCAGTGGCCATTGAAATTATGCCTGAAAAGGTCAAGTTCTTGTTTTGTTGCTGTTGAGCCTTCTCTTTCTCAATCTGACCATATGCATACTTGAAAATTTGGCTACGAGTATGCATTTGTTTCCCCTTTGGGGCATTCTTCTTTATGTTTTTATCTCCAATTTCCATATGAAAGCCTTCATTATTTTCAGGGTCCTCCTCAAGTGCACGCATCATTTTTGTAAGATTACTTTGTCCTTTCTTCTTGCCTGTGGGCATTGTAGGTGGTGCACTTGAAGAACCAGGAATCATTGGTGGCAATAAGGCATCATCTGTCCCAGGTCTAACTGAAACCTTCGGCGGCTCTGGCGCTCTTGTAGTTTTTTTGCGAGAAAATGTACGGGACAACTGTGTTTGTAGTCCCATTGCACCCTTCTTAGCAATATCTCTTGCTGATTTCCACCTTTCGCGTGCTTGTGCAGTTTCTCTTGCACTCCTTGCAGCAGCTTCCCTGGACTTTGCTAGCCGTCTTTCTCGAGTAGTGAGAACTTGGTCAGAACAGTTATAGATAATGAGTAGTAAAGTACTCAAGCCAGCCTGTAGCAACAAATGAAATGAATATACTTGTCAAAATTTTATGCAGTATCTACAAGTTAAATCAAATGGTGGGATGAAATAGTGAATTGAATTTATCATCATTCCACAAATGTGGACTCAGCATTCAGATCAGTTAGTGGACTGACTCGTGTAATTGTTCCCACAAGAGTGGAGCATTTTCAACTTTATATGTACAAATTTTTTTAAAATATTATATTAACACTTAGAATTGTTACAAAAAGACAAGCATGCTAGAAAGATACAATTCGGGAGGCTTGAAGAAGAAGCTTCACTCATCTACAAGAACTTGCACATGTAAGGGACATTCGGAACCATTGGTTTTGTGGGCCACTACACAGATAGATTATAGCTTCATGTCATGGATATTTAACAATCTCATTCATGCAGTACTTGTTACTTTACCACCCAATGGACATGGAGGATTGCTCTTATTTTGCTCGCATTTTTTCTTGTCCCAGTTTCAAGCCAGTAATGACTAAAGTAACAGCCAAAATAAGATTGTCATTCTGATTTTTGAGCTATAGAGCACATTCACGTGATGGCCTGCTAAATCAATTCCCTCTGATTTAAAAGAAGCATACCACCTCTAAAGTGAATATGCTGAACAACTAAAAAGACAAGTGGACCTCCTTGAGAGGATCAGGGAAGCAGTTAATGTTCCTACTATTGATTCACCTGTTAATTATTTGGTTATTGATGATTTTGATTTTCCTATAGCCTTATGAAAAGGTAAACATTCTTTTACAAAGCATCATATTCAACAATTTTTTTTTATCATGTTGTATCTTCTCCTTCGAATCGCTATTTGGTGCATTGTCTATAATTTCTAATCCTTCTAGTGTAAATGAAGATTTGTTGGTTCTTAATTGGAAAGATGCAATGAATGAAAAGATAAAAGCTCTAGAGAAAAACAAGATATGGGTGTCCGGTGCCCTCACAATTACTAGGAGTCAAAAGAGTTGTTGGATGTAATTGGATATTCCTGGTGAAGCACAAAGTCAATGGATTTAATGAAAGGTATAAAGCATGCTAGTTGCTAAGGGGTTTTACTCAAACCCCAATTTTAATTTTTTCATGAAACTTTCTCACCACTAGAAAAAACGAATTCTATCCGAGCAGCTACACCGCCAGGAGAGTTCAAACACTACAAAGAACAATATGCTCAAAACAAAGTATTCATGGAAATTTTAATGTGTATTAGATTAATCATTTATAATAATGCAACACATTCAAGACATACAAATGCAGAATGATGCATTAATGGTAAACCACTTACAAAGAGCATGACACCATATGCATGAATATTTTGGGTTGCAGAATTTTGATCACAAGAAGTCAACTTGAAGCACCCTGCAATAGGTTCCTACAAAGATTAGTTTCCTTAATCTCGATCAACAAAAGCACAAGCAGGAGGGCATCCAAGTGCATGTGACATGGTGGATTGCAAATGAAACAGGAGCAAAATTAGCACCTCAGTGGTTCTCCAATGACCAAAATCTCCTCTTAGATGTACAAACAATGTGTAAAAGAAAAGGTAAAAAAATATAAACATAAAAAACTAATATTTTTCTATAAGAAAATACAAAAAAAGATGCCTTGAAACAAAAGCATCCGTGCATTCATAAGTTTTCGGATAAATATTTTTCATTCCAGAATGGGTATCGTATCTCAGGAACTTAAATATACAAAAACAAGTGAAGGGGTTAGATTAAAAAAAAATACAAAATGAACATTATAAAAGAAAATACTTATGCATGATATAGCCAAAAAGTTTAGTATACAAGCATTGAATCGGATGGCTGACGTGTTACATCCCAATAAATGGACAGATGCTTGAACATTCTGGCCCCTATTTCAGTTTTTAGGGTCTTTTTGAATCACATTTCACCCAAATCAGCCTATTTCTATTCTTTTAGGCTAGATTTTCTTGGGATATGGACATTTTGATTGTTTTGGTATTTTTAGGGAACTTTCATTAAAAGAAGCCTCTCTCATTATGGAGAAGGTAGTACCCAGCCATTTTATTTCAAGTGAAAAACATGTGAAACACTCTCTTATAGGTAAAGAATTTATGCGTCTTTCTGAAAGGGAACACCAGAGCAATCCATTCCATTAGGATATGTAGGATATGTTAGGATTAGTTTAAACATATATTAGAATGTCAAGAGAATTGTTTGGAACTACCTTCAAAGAAAAGCTGTTAGAATTTGTTAAGATCCTTGATAGGGTTCAAGGCTGTCAATCATGTCATGTTAACGAATTCGGGTTACAGGATAACGAATTCATGTTAAAATCACCTCAACCCGTACACGACCCGTTAACTTAACGGGTAAAAAAATCCAACCCGAACATGACCCTTTAATTTAACGGGTTACACGACCCAACCCGTTAAGTAATTAAGTCATTTCAAAAACTAAAAGAAAATCCATACAAAAATATATAAGGAGAAAAATATATAAGCCACACGAAATTGTAAGTGAGGATCTCGAGTGGATCCCACCTAAAACCCCACTATAACAATAAATTCCAATTTCTTCTTTATGAATATAAATGAATTCTAGCTACACTTAGGGACTAAAAAAATTTAACGGGTTAAGCAGGTTGTTAACGGGTTACTGGTTTAATTCGTACACGGCCAACATGTTAACAGGTTTGACCCTGTTAACGACCCAAACCCATTAAGAGCCCACCCGAACCCGTTAATATCATGTGGGTTCGTGTCTTGTTAACGGGTCGTGTGGCATCTTGACAGCCCTAATAGGGTTAGGATCCCTATTGGTTAATCTTGTTTATTTTATTAATTGTATTTTATATGTGTGTGTTTACTCAATGGAAAAGTATAGAAGTTCTATTGTTTCTTGTGAGGCAATAGAACGAAGAATTGGTTTTGATCATCCATCTAGTTTAGAGATATTTAACCAATCAATCTTAGCCCCTTGATCAGCTTTTGATCAAGGAGCCAACCATTGTCTCTTGTTCTCCTGCTCTACTCCAACTGCAAAAACCACTTGCTGCACCATTCACCATTAACTATCCTGCTATGCAAGATTTCTCCATGCCACATACCTAACTCTTTTGCTCCCATTTTCTTCCATTCTCCTAAAATCTTCACAATTCTGCATCATACAGGTCTCACAAGTGGCCGACTATCCATCTCTACCGGATTTGAGTTTCAATTTTAGATTGGATACTATGCTTTCAACTCGTTCCTCTACACCTGGATTAGATTTCAACTTAATTCCAATCACTTCTCTGCATCATACCTTCTATCTATGAATCTGACTGTCATTTGCTTCTCCAAATCTGTTCTATCTTTTTTTTTTATAGAAAGAATCCGTTCCATCTTAAAATCTTCTTTGGTCATGCCCCTTCTGCTCTATTGTATCTAAAAACTAGCTCCTCTTATCGTTTGTCTGTTGGATTGGATCTCTAAGTCCAATGCCTCTCTGAATTGGATTTCCAAATAGGAATGTCTGTCTCTGAATCGAACTTCCAAATTCAATTGTCTATTTATCTCGGACCTTCTGTAATCTGTATACAGATTGATTGTTTGTTTGCATGCTTTGTGACTACACTACTAATCTTCTTCCTCAACTTCATCAGTGAGAGTACCCATCCATTCAATCGGTTTGATACTCTATAAACATCAATAATCATCGCATTACCAGATTATTGGTAGGCAAGAATATAAAATTGAAATTTGGATATAGCACAACCTATGTTGCCTCTGTTGGTTTCCTAGTGCATTAAAGAACTCGTTTTCTCTTTTCTTTATTTTATTGGAGTCCCACATTGGTTGTGGAGAACACTTAAGAGTGATTTATTATTGATTTCACTTCTCCCTATGGTTTTTGTCTTGGTAGTGGGCTTAGGTAGTGGTGACCACACACGCACGCGGGCCATCTGTGGCGTTAGGGGTGTCAAAATGCCACACAACCCGTTAACAAGACACAAACCCACACGATATGAACAGGTTCTGGTGGGTTCTTAATGGGTTCGGGTCGTTAACGGGTCGTATACGAAACCAGTAACCCGTTAACAACCCGCTTAACCCATTAAATTTTTTCTAGTCCCTAAGTGTAGCTAGAATTCATTTATATTCATAAAGAAGAAATTGGAATTTATTGTTTTATAGTGGGGTTTTAGGTGGGATCTACTCGAGATCCTCACAGTTTCGTGTGGCATATATATTTTTCTCTTTATATATTTTTATATGGATTTTCTCTTAGTTTTTGAAATGACTTAATTACTTAATGGGTTAACGGGTTGGGTCGTGTAACCCGTTAAATTAACGGGTCATGTTCGGGTTGGATTTTTTTACCCGTTGAGTTAATGGGTCGTGTACGGGTTGAGGTGATTTTAACATGAATTTGTTAACCCGTAACAAGAATTCGTTAACACAACATTATTGACAGTACTACGTGGCTTGGTGAAGCGGCTGGCAGTGCGTGGCAGGCGGGCCTGGCCCACATGCACGTGTGTTATTTTTGGATCCAGGTAGGTTGGATTTGGGTCAACCTAGATTGGATCCGTTTCATTGAGCCCATTAGTTTTGTTACCATTGCCGTAACGTCTCCGCATAAATGTGGAAGAACGTTGAGGAGTTATACGTTGCGTAGATTTAAATTCACGAAAAGGTCGGAACGTTATGCTTCTGAAAGCATAACATCCCCAACAAATCCTTGCCTGAGACCCTATATAAAGGGGTGTCTGGGTAAGGCCTTCTCATCCTTCCCAAGCATCTCTCTCCTCTCCTCTTCCAGTGCTATCTCCGAGATCAAGAAGCCTTCTTCTTTTTCTTTTCAACTCCTTTTTTTTTTAGTTTTTTGAAAAGCTACTGCAAGATCTGTGATTTAGGGATTCGAGATTTCTTCATCCATTCGAGTGCACGAGTGGTGGAGATCATCCAATCAGGAAGCCGGCTTATCCTAAGGCAGACGTCCGCAAATCCATTGCACCAGTGTGGGGGCGAAATCTGCATAAAGAAAGCGTCTTCAAAAGATGTGATTCGGCTGCCAATTGTTCGGTTATTTTTTTTCTTTTTTTCCTAATTTTAATTTATTTACAATTTCGGCGAAACTATTTTTCCAACAGCCTCAAGGGAACTTCAATAAAAGATAGGATATACAGATAGCTAGATAGTTATATCTGCATGTACTTGTTAAATATGCCTTCTCTTATGCACTTCAATTATATTCTACCAAAAAATGGGTAGAAATATCTTTCCTTTCTACGAATCATTTTTTGAACAACAAAATTGAAATCTAGTCTACTCTTTAATAGAATCTTTGAGTTCAATGGGTTCTTAGAATATATTGGGTTAGTATTAATATGTGATAGAGTCGTTATATAATTTTCTTAGGATTTGTTAAGATCTTCAAATAGGTTTATGCTTCCTCATGGTTATTCTTTTTATCGTATTGATTGCATACTATGTGCATATTCTCAATGGAATAATATACGAGTTAGAGAAATTAGGCTGCTTCTGAAAGTTATATCACATTCCAGCAGCAAAAAAGAAAACCCACATAAACAGAATTTACAAGTATGCCTTTAAGAGATATACTTATCTTCGGTGCCTGAACATCAAGATAGATGACCTTTTTTCCTGTGGCTGTTATTGTCTATAACCATTCTTGTATTTCTTTATACAATATTAGCTTATATACAAGATTTAAAACCATTCCACTTCTCCATAAGTTTCTTAGTAGAAGGAATTGTTAGGGTGCATTTGTGCGACAAGAGGATTCTGTGATAGAGTGTAAAATTGCTCTGATTTCATTGCAACGCACCATTCCATGGTAAAACACGTTTTCCTAGCGAAAAAGAAACAAAGGAAGTGATTTTCCTTGATAAAGAGGATTTCAATTTCCTATGGGAGGGGTAGGAATGCAGGATTTCTCTCTACCATGAAACAAAAATCCATGGAGCATGGAATCCTCTCATTGCACAAACAAAAGTACCGAGAGACAACAATTAGTGCCAGAAGCACATGCAGGAAAAAGAAAAAAACACCAGTAATCATACCTTGCCTTAATTGACACAAGCAAGATTCCTTCTTTGTGCATAATTTAAAAACTCGGCTGAGTCAAATTGGCACAGAGATTTTAAGAGCTTAACAAGAAATCTGTTATCGTTTCCCTGAGTTAATGCTCAAAACTCAGTCCCAATCCAAATATGTCAAAACTAAAACTCAACAAAGTTTGACTGAGTTTCAAGACAAGTAAAACAAACTTATTTACATTTTTCCATTTTGAAGTAATTTTAATAATTATAGTATTTTTAAATAATAACACTTGACCATGACTTGACCTATGAGTTCCAATCAAAACTCAGTTGGCCATGGAATCAACTCAATATGGGAGACTTTCAAGTCGACTTGAGTTTATGGGTTTTCCAAACTCCTGTTTCTGTAGATCTAGTTGTCATAATTCAAAAGAGCAATGTAAAACTAAAGGATCTTGAACAGATCTAGCATAGCCTTTATGTCAATTAACTTCCAGCATAGCCTTGTAACCAACCCAATAACAACAAACTTACTTTGTTGAGTAGTGGATCCCAGCCGACAATAATGTCTGAAAAATGCACAAGAAAAGAATGGTTAACACTAAAAGGACACGAAATATCAAATAATACTTTTCGAGTGGACAAGCAAAAGTTCTGCTTAGCCATATAGCCATGTTTAAAACATGTATTCCATAACAAAACATAAGAGCTGCATGATAAATAGAAAAATGCCAGACTATTAGGATGAGAATCAATACCCACTGCTACAAGGGATTTTTTGTGTGGTAGTTGGACAATATGATCCTGCTGAACAAAATACTTCACTGCTACTCGTAACATCAGCCCAAGCATCAGCCCCACCACAAGTATGGTTTAAGTTTTCCGGAGGTAGTTGATAATGGTATCTGTAAGCAATAACCCAAGCACAATGTACAAAATAAGTAAAATTACTTTGTAAAACCTTTAAAACTAATATCATAATATATCAACTTACGGATCACACACGCCAGTAGTTTCATTAAGTGTTGCAAGTGGACAGTATGCACCCAAGGGACAAGCTGCCATAGCAACAAACAGATGGCATGTTACAAAGCACAGATGGCATAATATCTGGATTTTATGTTAATATTTCCACAACCTTTAGCAAAAATATTTCACTAATTCATTAAATTTGAACAAATTAAACAGATTCTAAAGAATATATATAACTATGGGGACCGATAAAATTGCTCTACAAAGTGCCTTGACAGAAGGGGGGGAAAAACTCTAGCATTTTCCCATTTTTTGAATTTTTATATTTTTTCTGAGTTGTTTGGAAAAAAATACGTGTCGTTATGGGGTCACGGAGCACGACCACGACAAAGTGATGTATCAGTTTCTAGGGTCAACCGTAACCCCCACTACTACCGCTATTTTGAATCATGGCATGTATGTTACTTTAAGTAACAGATAAATTACTTCACAATGTTCCCTAATAAGAAGAAAAAATTGATTCAAGCATTTTTCCAATATTCTATAATTTTTAAATATTTTTCAGATTTCTTGTCGACAAAAAAAAATCACCACATGATGGATACAAAGGTGTGAAGTACAACATAATAAAGGTTTCTCTACAATGTATTGATTTCAGGGTCAATACATGATTTTGAACCATGGTTATGCAGTTCTTCCATTTCTAGTTCTCAACAAAATGGGTTTTAAGATAACCCTTTTATTTTTTTTTCATTTATTCATGGAATCAAAAACCATTATGTGAAGATGTACACTAGTAAATACAAATCACAAAGTATATATATGCAAACAAACAATGACCAAGCCACTCGACTTTCACCAAGGCAAGAATCACATCATCATTATTCACCCATTAATTAATCAACAAGGTAACCAAAACAATGCAAGTTTCCCATTTCAACAAGGTAATCCTAATGCCAAGGAATGATTGTGAAAAAAAACAGTTAAGGAACGCTAAGAAACTGTGTGGAACAAATGCACAAGAAAGAAAGCAATCTCTAATAGCAATTACCAGTTTATCATAGTAACCTAAAAAAGTCAGTTTAGTCAATACAATAGGATTATGGGCCATACTATAGATTGGATTGAACAAAAAGGGGTGTAACAAAAACTGATCTAATGTAAAGTTATCGGACACTTTAAAATAGAAAGCGAAATGAAATAGCTACTGCTACTTACGTATCATGCAAGTGATACCATGGGGGCAGAAGAAACCCTCACAACAAGGCTGACAATCTGCAGTTCTATCAGGCATATCCTCGGACTCTTTGAGATTAACCTTCTGATCTTGGCCAACACTACAAGCCCATCCTGGCTCGCAACCAGGAAGCCACGAAGTCAAGTTACAGTTATTGTTAGGTCTCAAGTAGTTGGCAGTGTTTCCAACTTGGTTCATGAAACCATTGAAGTAGAACTTTATTTCTGCTGCTGTACAGAGGCGTTGTGTGAGATCCCCTGTTGATCAGATTCAGAGCATTTGGAATGAGGAAAAAAGATTTCAGAAATGAATTGATTATAAAACATCCATTCATAAAAATCACATGAATATAATATAAGATGCACATTCTTCTTTTCCGATAACCAAATTTTACTTGAAAGAGTGTGAAGAAACTGCCACTTTGAGAAAGTCCACATGAGCAAGAGAGACTCATTAGGAAAGGAAGAATTCTATTACCCACCAAAAACCTATATAGTCAATCCCCACTGACAAACAACACCCCCCTCTTTCCCACCCTACACACCCACACCCAAGACCCCGCCTCATCCCACCACACAAACACATACGCAATATTCATATTCATTCAACCTATACTCAGAGTTGGATTGAATCTCAAAAAACTGTGAAATTAACACCATTAATTTTTTATGACCAATAAATCAAAGGTCATGATAATCTGAAGTGGCTAAGTTTTTGTCCAATCATCTGGATATATCTGCTCATAGGTGAACATCTCCGAGGGCAACAGTCAGCTATAGATGGCTCACAAGCGAGCCTCGGCTGGGACACTCTTAAATTCTATGGAACCCCCCAGAAACACCCATTCCCCATGAGTTTAAATGGGGCCAAAAATTGGTCCCAATTAGAGCAAAATTCGTAGTAAGTTGCAACTACCAAGAAGACTCATCCAGGAAAAGCCAGGTAAGTAGCTGATTTCGAGGCATTGGAGAACTGTAGGTTTGGGTAGGGTCCAGGTCCATTCAAACCCATGTCCATTACTCAGGAGAAGGTTTGAACATACACCAACAAGAGGCAAAGGAGAGCATGGATTGCATTTTCCCTTGTTAATTCCTATTGAGTTTGCAAATTTTTGGTCGGAATATAGAGTCACAGTCAGTGTGAAATCTCTTTAGGGGAAAATACCCACAATCTATTCAGTGTGAAATTGAAATATCTTTAGGGGGAAATACCCACAATCTATTCAGGGGGAAAAACCCACGCTCTGTGCAAGAAATCTTCAAAAGGGATTCTTGCAGCCATGATCACTGGATGGAAAGATGGGAAAACACAGCCACAACCCAAAAACGTTGATATGTCAAGCAATGATATATGATAAATTTCTACTCTCCCACAACCAAACATAACCTAATCATGCAATGATAAGATCGATCGATCGATCGCGGGTTTCGCGCTTCCGCACACAACAATCAGTTTAAAGGAACTAATAATCATACATCACCCCAGCTAAAAAACACAATCCATACCTTTCGTTTTCCGGATGCAATTAGCCAAAAACCCCAAATTCGACGAGAAATTAAACGCCCCATTCCAATCAGCTTCCCTGCCAAGACATCATCACATCCAACAACAATAAATCCAGCTCATAACTCATCGAAGTCAATTCAAATTCCAAACCCAAAACAAATTTCAAGCAAAAGGGGTAAAAGCAGAAGACCCACGTATCCTTTATGCAGAAATTCAATCGCTTGATGATTTCCTGAGAGAAAATGCCCGTGAGATTCGAGATCCTATTGTAAACGAGCTGGGTGAAGAGCGGAACGACCTCCGGATTGTCCTTGTGGTTGTAATCATCGTAATCTTCGGACCACGCGCATGGCGAAAACCCCAGAAGCAGGACGATGAAAAGAACGAAAACCAATCGTGAAAAATCTCTCATTTCGATCTCCGAAAAAGGTTTTAGAATGAGAACCAATCAGAAACTTCTCATTTCGATCTCCAGAGGTTTCGTTTTTGAAATTGGGAATTGGAATTGCAGATATCAAACGAAAGGTGGGATTTTGGGGGTGGGGAAAGCTAGGGTTTGGGAGGAGCTGCGGAATTTTAGAGGGGAGAGAGGAAGAGACGGAGGAGAGAAAGGCAAGGCGAGCTTGCAGGAGGTTTTTTGGTATGAAAATAGAGCGCGGGAACGTGTAACGGTTTCGCACGAATACCACCCCTCACACGTGCTTGTGTAGGCACAAGGTGTGCAAATCCAGGCCCACCTGTTGAAAATCCGATCCGTCCAAAATAAATATCTTAATCGTACGAGAGCTGATTCAACCATAAAATTGAGCATATGATTAAGGCCTATTTGGATGCACAAAAAAACACAAGAAAACAATATCTTATAAAATATAACCTTTCGTATTCTTCGCTTTACTTTATTACATTTTATCATAGTTTTATATGGTAAATAAAAGGTAACTTGTTTACGAGTGTGGTAAAGTAAACTAAATATTGATGTCATATCATGGTAAAAGATGAGGTAAAGTAAGGTCAGATGAAGTATGTGGTAAAGCAGATTGGGAGAGAGAGAGAGTGTTATAAATTAGTTTTTTTTTATTGACTTTACTAGACTTTACCATGGTTTTATGTGATTAAAAAAAAGTAACTGATGGTAAAAACATGAAAGTTAAACTTTACTTTACCATATTACTTTTTTATCTATATGTGGTAAATTACATATAAATTAAAATATTCAATAAAAAAATATTCTTATAATGTAATTTACTTCAATCATAACACTTTCGAAACAACTCAATTTAAAATCTGTAATATTCTTCAAAAATTGTCAAACAATAAAAATATTATACTGTTATAATATTACATTATTGTATTATATACTATTTTATTCTTTCAATATTTAAATATGTAAATATTTTATTCTGTAGACATCCAAACGGGCCCTAAAAGTGTGATGGAATTTGAAGTCATCTAGAATATGAAAAGGAGATTCATTTTTAGCGGCTCGGATTTTCAATAGTTGGAGCCCTACATTGGGGTTGCATTAATTACTCTTTAGAATAATGACATCGAGACATAGTGGGTTTAATAGGTTCAAACCATTAACACATTATTCCAAAGAACCACTGGGGATATTATAAGAGTGTAGTCCAAAATGGGAATAAAACCATACACACAGCTCAAGTAAAATTATAATAAAATAAAGTGTGTTCAACCAACTCTTTATTATCACAAATTGGCCATCAAGAATTAAGGCCACCAATTTTAGAAGTAAGGATAAATCTTATTGGAATAATTAACCTCTTTCAAGTATCTCCAACTGAATAGGATTTTTTTTTTTTTTTGGGAAAGAGAGCTTCCAAAAAGATTTTCAATATAGAGAAGAATTATTAGCATTCTTTAAAGTTCTTAATAATTATCTTTTAAGCTGATTTAATGGTCACATGAGGCCTCTTGGTTTTTAAGATCAAGATCATTAATTTTGTCCTCCCTAGTTTGTATGGGAATATAAATCTCAATAGTTTCCTTCATGCCTTTCTTACTATTCAAATAAATCAAATATTTCAATTCATCCCAATTCCTATTAGAATCCCAAAGATCTTTGAAAAAAAATATTCAGACTTGAAACAACCAAAATTGGCTTCTAATTAAAGCCAGCATAAAAAGGAATCCAACTACAATTCAAAGTAGAAATAATTTCACCATTTCCATCAATCCTTTCAATATTCGCATTAATAAGATTTCGTGATCCATAAAATCCTTCCAAAATCAAGAGTTATCTTTTTTAAAATTCCTCCCATGAGGTCCGCGAGACTATTCTTTCGGTTGCATCATTAGGAACTGAATTACTTTTAAGAAGAGCGATTCAAAGGAAAAAAATAAATTTAACATATGTAAAATTATAAAGTAACAGTACCTATAGATGGCATCATTGGGCCCCAAAAGTTGGGACGTTTAACCATAGTCAATTCAAAACCAATATTTGGTTTTGGATCCATTTAATTCTTGGAGCTGAATTGGACGTGAAGATATTCTAGTCCAGGTCTTTCTCCATGTAATTCCAAACTTGGTGACTTGGACTCCAGCTTTTCTTTTTTTTTTTTTTTTAACACACATACTCATACATTTCCCCAGCAAAGTTTTGAGGCATATCAAATCATCCTAACATCTTTATCAGTGCCCCACAAGTTCAACAGATTATGTCCAGATAGGTGCAAAACCCAGGAGTGCAATGTAATTCAGGGGTGTTTTTATATGTGTTACACTCAGATGGACCATAGGTGAGACTCACTTACATAAAGCTAAAATATAGAAACACAAATATAATATACTCTCCCTTGGGATTTGAGAGCCTTAACATTTTTTTTTTTTGGGTCTGCCAAAAGGCAAGGGCGTGCTTATGTATTAAGATTTCCAATAAGAATTTGCCTTGTTGGCGTTTTTAGACACGGCGTGACATTGTCATTCGGCATTTGCAAATGTCATTTTTCTTTACGAGTATTTCAAAATTCCAAACAACTTAGAAATGTCTCAAATGACTTTTGGAATTCCAGACGTTTCAGCCCCTTTTACCTTTTTTTGTGAAATTTATGGATGCTCAAGTACAAAAGAGTATCCGGGAATTCCACCATGACCAAGAATTTCAAAATTTTCAAAATATAAATTCTATGAATTCCAGTATAAAAAAAAATCACATCATCCTCCTTCCTATCAATGACCCACCTTTTAGATGGATCCATTTGGCCCCACAAGTTGAAATTTAGTAAAGTCCAGCTTGTTTGGAGGAATTTTTAACAGGAGTTTCATTCGTTGGAATATCTATTGTTGTCCACAAAGCATTTGAATTGTATTGATTAATTCTGAAGATTCAACCTAAATGTTACTTTTAACTTTTTAAATTCTTCAAATTCCAACTTTAAATGTAAAGTTGTAATTAAGCATTTGAGAAATACGCTGGGGACATCATTTGGAGAAATTGTAATTCTCATCCTCTGAGCTTATTTGTGCCACGACACGATTATTCCCAAGAGGATTTTCGTTTCCATAACAGAGAGGAGTTTTTCTTTTTTACACAAAAGAGAAGAATTTTGCATTTTGATTCTTTTTTTAGGAATCAAGTTCATCTCTATAAAAGAATCATTCATTGTTTTCCTTTTTCATAAAGATGATATCTAGCATCAGGCGATGAATGAGTTTTTTTTTTTTTTCTCTAATTTCATATTTAGGTACGCACGCACCCAAGGGGAGAAAAAGGGCACTTTTATCCAAAACCCTTTTTACATTCTCTGAGGCCCACTTGGACTCACGTTTAAGCAGTTCAACTCCTTTCACACTCTTACCCACCCATGATCTAGGATCATGCCCATTATTATGCTCGTCGAATCTTTACTCGCCCTAGGAATAAGTCTCGACAAAAATCTTCAAGAGGCTCAATTTTCGTCGAAAATTTGTTGGCCTATAAAATCTTCCCAACTAAGATTGTAGTGTAACTGGGGGAAGGCAACATCAATTAAAATTTCACGAGGACATTGGACAACTTTTCATTTAATGAAAATTGAATAATGGAGAAATAGGCAATGAATATTCAACCATCACCCCAGTAATTCAATTTCCAAGAAAGACAAGATTTCATTGATGGAACGCGCTCCGAGGCGCCGTGGGGCAGCTACCGGGGTCGGCGGAACGTGGGAGTCCGTCGGGTCCGGCCCTTTCGCGCCCTGGCGGGCCTGAAGCGTGCATCAACATTTCTTTTGTGTGGGTGTGCCAGATTTTCTATTTTACTTGGAATTGCAAGTGGTAATCCGGAGATCCACCTTCGCAAGTAAAAAGGAAATCAACTTCTTTCAAGTTTTCCATTGCACAAATATTTAAGAAAAGAGACATTTTCTTGATTTGCCGTGAAAGGCGATTTTGTTTGGCATTTATAGCCGATTTTGTGGCGTTTATAGCCGATTTTGGCGTTTATAGCCGATTTACAATTCTTATCAATAATGAAAGACAAGAGTTGTGATTTTTGTCTCTTTTAGAAAAATACAAACTACAATGAAAAGCAAGAAAAGGAGGATCTAACTTCTCAGGAGATTGTGGGGGACTCGTTCAGATTGACGGTCGCAAGCCATGTGTGGGCTTCGCCATCATCCATGCAGATGAGAACAGAGGATGCTCTTGATTCGCTTGGCTTGGCTATAACCTCAGGTTTTTAGAGGATAAAGCCAAAGAGAAGGTCCTATGTCCAATAAAAAGCTAAGTAGACGGGCTGAAAAGCCACGTCTAAGCCATTGGAGGCAGCGGGAGAAGGCAAGGACCTTGGGGGGGGGTGCCCCCCAAGGGACTTTTGTCACCTTGTAGTGGTGGCCGGTGCAGAACTTCAGCAGAGTTTTTCTCTCTTTTTTCTTTCTCTGGATACGAGCTCTGGATTCTTTCCGATCGATCGATCTCGATTTTCTGATTCTTTTCTCCGCTCTTTTAATTTCAATGGAATGCTCTCCTATTTATAGGCTTTTGGTAGCCATTTAGGAGAGTTTATGAGCTTTAATTGCTTTAATGAGAGGAGTTACAAGATTTATTTCTTGATTTTGTAACTCCTTTTTCCTTGAATCTGATTGGCCGATGGAGATTAAGGGCTTTTAATCACCTTAATTACCATAATGGGAGGAGTTTCATGGGTTAAATGTCATGAATCAATTGACTTGTAACTCCCAAATGCTTGCTTCTGATTGGGCCGTCCAAAGAAATGAATTAATGACTGCAATAAAGCTAGTCAATTAACCACATTAATTGGTCGCCGAGCGGTCGAAGAGTCGCGGGCCATGCCGTGTCTTCTGGAATTCTTCTGGCGATGATCATCGATGGATCTACATGCTGATCGACATCGGATGAACATGTAACTTCAGACATTGATAGCTAAGAACGGGCCGGTGACATCTGTCTTGTCGATTTCACGATCGGTCGGACAGAAAGTGCACTTTCTTGGTCAGCCGGTTGGCGATCTTGGAGCGATCACTGATGATTTTATGCTTTTGGAGGTTGACCCGTGATTTTGACGGATGTCGTCGGATATAAGTCAATTTCAAGCACTAAAAATCACATTTTCAGGAAACCACAGGGGCCAAAGTGCGCGAAACGCGAAAAAGGATGGAAAAACGGGTCACCGGCGGAAAATCCGGTGACCCGGACTTCCATGGTCGCCGGCGACCATGGGCCTGCGACCATGGGCCATGGTCGCAGGGGCCTGCGACCCTGGGGGAATTTTCCCCTTCGGAGCCCGTTTTGCGGTCGTTTTGAGGTCTTTTTCGTCGCCGTTTTCTTCTGTATTTTTCCTGAAATTTCTTCTTATTTATTGGCTTGATTTCCCTGTAGAAAACCTGATGAGAATCCTTGCATTTTTAGAGTGCAAAGTTTCCAATTTTCCGGGAAAGCCGAAGACTTTGTCGCGTAGAGCTGCTGATTTTCCGCCAGAAGTTGAAACTTGGTCAAACGATGTCGGAATGACCTGAAATTTGAGGTGAAGCCTCCTGAGCAATAAATAAGACCAACCATAGGCTTTTGTTTGAGTTTTGAAGCCGTTTGGGGTCCCGTCGATGCTTCACTTGATTTTGCTGCGGGGAAAATGCCGAGCTTTGATATGTGGCCAAACGATGTCCGATTGACCTGAAATTTGACGGGGAGCCTATTGGAGTCATTTTGAGACGTTCCATGGGCTCCGTTTTGGATGTCATGGTCCCGGGTTGCTCCGCCGCCGGTAGGCTTGATTTTCTCTCGGAGCATCGAAACCTGGTCAAACGTTGTCAAAATGACCTAAAATTTGACGTGCAGCCTTTTGGAAGCATGTTGAAGCCACTCATGCACTTGGTTTGATGAGCGAAGGCTTCGGTGGTTCCCGCCGCCGGGAGGCTTGATTTTGCTGCTCGAGCATTGATGGAGGGTCAAACGTTGTCGGTTTGACTTGAAATTTGGCATGAAGCCCTTTTGAGACATGCTGGAGTCATCTGTAGGCTTTGATCGAAGTTTTGACGTCTCCGATGATGTCGCCGCCGAGAGCTCCTGTTTAGCTGTCGGAGAAGTGAAGTTAGGCCAAATGTTGTCGAAATGGCCCGAAACTTCATGTGTACTCTTCTCTTGGCTATCTTGAAGGATCTTGTAGTTTTTGTTTGATTCTGACAAGATTTGATTTTTTGGAGAAATTGCATTGCCTATTTATGGCAGGTTGCGACTTCATGCAGCTTTCTTGATGTTGAAGAGGCAAAGTGACATTTTTGGTGTCAACAAATGCCCCCTCGAGGTACAGCGACGAGTTGCTTGACTTTTGTAGTCGATGTGCCTCTAAGAGATTTTTGAAGGAGAGCTTGTGTCTTGACCAAGAGTCTTTGAGCAATCTTTCCTTTGGTAGAGTAGCCTTTGAGCTTCCAGGGGAATTTTATGGTAGTGAAAGGAATCACACACCATCTCGAGGCAAAGTTTTAAAGATGACATGAGGGATGTGGATTTGGGCTTTTGTTTTTTGACCTTGTGACCTAACAAGCTGTATGAGGCAGGTTAGGGGGTCGGGTTTTGGTTTTGATCTTGTGACCTAACAAGCTGTATGTGGCAAGTTAGGGGACCAGGCTTTGGTTTTTGGTCACTCTTTGGGACTGTGTGGGTCCATTGGAGTGGTTTGGTTTTTTGTGGAATGTCAATTTCAATATTTTGGCTCAATTTGGTTTATGAGGCTGGATGGTTTGATTTTTGGAAGCTCATGGGGCTTGGAATTTTTTTTTTTTTGTATGGTTCAATCAACTCAAAAGAGGCATGGAACCATTATTGTATGCTCTTGGTAAGAGGGATTTTTTTTTTCTGACTAAAAGCCCATTTTTTTTTTTTTTTTAGTGCCTAGGTGGTCAAACCTGGCTCATATGGGCTAACCCATGGGACCTTAAGCTTTTTAGGATGGCTTAGATCTCATGTGGGGCCATTTTTATAAAGAATATCTAAAGATATCTCATTTGGATAGAGAATATCTAAAAATATCTTTATGGGAGAGAATCTCTCATCTTCCCTTAATTTGGGAGAGAATATCTCAAGGTATCTTTCTTTTTGGGAAAGAATCTTCAATCTCCTATTTTATTGGAGAGAATCTCTCATTGATTGATTTTGGGAGAAAATCTCTCAAAGACATCTTTCTTTTTGGGAAAGAATCTTTCTAATTCCTTCTCTTTTGGTAAGGTTACTAATTAGTAACACTTACCTTTCTTCTTTGTTTCCTTCTTTGATTTGCTCTCTCCTATAAAAGCAAAGGAAGGTAGGATCTCTTGCTCTTATTGCTTTCTTTTGCAACAATCTCAAGAGAGCTCCAAGACCAAGAGTGCTTCTTCTTCAAGGATCTTCAAGCTTTTTCCTTCTTCTTCTCCATCAATGGCTTCGAGTAAGTTTTCTCTCTTTTTCTTTCAAGAAAACTCCATGTAGAGAATAGGATGGTAAAAAAAGAAAGTTTCTCTCTTTTTTTTTTCTTTCTTTTCTTTCTATTCTTCTTCTCTTTTTTTTTTCTTTTCCACGTGATTTCTTCTTTCTTTTTTTTTTCACACGTTTTTTTTTTCTCTTCTTTTTTTTTTTGTGGGCCGTACGGATAGATACGTACGGATCTGGTCCGTACGGCCACGTGGCCTGATTTTTTTTTTTTTTTTGTTCTTTTCTTTCTCCCCCTTTTTTTTTTTTGAGAAAGTTTCTTTTTTTTTTTTTGCTCATCATGATAATGCGTTTTTTATGCAAATCTAGATGTTCATGCATGTACTTTTTGTAGATTGAGCATGATAGCATACCTGAAAATCTTTGCAAATTTGGGAATTTGGAGCTCGCAGTGATGTTGAGCCCTTCTTGATTTTGCGGAGATTTTGAGGTTTCGAAAGTTTGGAGTTTCGGAGCCCGCAGCAATGTTGAGCCCATCTTCAAAACTTTCTATTTCTTTCGGGGTATTTCCCTTTTCTTCGGAATTGCCCCGGAACCATGCCAAAATTTCGCCAGATTTGCTTTTAGCGAAATTCTGTCATTTTGATGATGATCTTTTTTTTTTCCAACCTTTGCAGGTGGTTCCTCCAGAGCGAACAAGGGTAAAGAGCCTGCTACAAGCGTACCTCGTCGATCCGCCAGATCTTCTAATGTGGCCGTTCAGCAGGCCTGGGAGAAGGTCCTGTTTATTGAGAAGAACTTGGAAGAGTGCGATTCCCTCAATCGCGATGAGATGAGACAGCGATTGATCGCTCTCAAGGATGAGGAGTTCTATAAGATCATGGTAAGCAGCCGTCCTTGGGTTATGGACGATCTGAGGGTTTTGCCCAAGCCTACCTTCTTCTTTGGAGATGCAGTCCTTGACGACTTGACATACCAAAGGAGATGTTTTCAGTTCTCTTACACAGCGGATGGTGAGGAGAGAACTATTTCTACCCGGTCATCTTTTGATCGGACCATCTCGATCCTGAGCCTTTCTCCCACGTGCCCTAAGAGGGAAGATCCTCCGAGCTGGGTGAAGAGGACCAGTGTGATCAAGACCGGGGTTTTTGTTGGTGGACCTTCCGGTTTTGCAGAGAAGCCACCTGTCCGTATGGACGTGTTGATGCCAGCCAGCGGCTACCAGGGCTCTGATTATCCGTCGGTCGATTTGAGACCGGTGGGCCTTGGCGTTTTCAGCGGTGACGGCAGTACTTGGGTGAAGCCTTTTCGACTTCGTGGCCGTTTCAATGCTGACTCCAATTGGAAGTCATGGACTGACCACACCTTGCTGATTGGGGGCGCCGTTTTAAAGGAAGCCGGGATTTTTGACGCGGTCCGCGCTTTTAGGGAGACCGTGACCTTTTCCGATGATGCCTTCATGGCTATGTTGGAGTCTTTCCTCCCTCAGACCAATACCTTCGTTGTCACGAACGGTGAGATTGGTTTTTCTCTGAAGGAGTTGAGTGCTATTACTGGATTGCCCATCCTTGGCAAACTCTATGAGGAGTTCATGCCGATTGACAGCGTCCTTGAGGAGCAGTCAGAGGAGTTCAGGCTCCTATACTTTCAGCTCGTCGCCTTCTATGATTTTTTGAAGGAGGGCTCGAAAGTGAGATCCAGCAGTTGGAAGAGTAATGGCTCTTCATTCTTCAACTTCTTTGACAGCAAAGAGTCTTCTGATAGCATGACCCTGGTGGATCGGAAGAAGGCTTCCGCCATGCAAGAAGAGTTGAAAGACTTCTTCGCAGGTGCAGATGTAATTTGTTCTGACATTGCACTGCGGAGAGAAATTGCAGTTTACCTCACTTATTGGCTAGGTGAGGCTATTTTTGCTGGAGGAGATGGAACACACATCAGGCCGCATTGTATTTTTCCGGCTTGTCAGATGGTGTTTGGAGAGCGGCTTGCTTTGGTGCCCGCTCTTTACTCCTACCTGTGTACCGAACTGCAGGCTGCTGCTTTCTTGGTTCGGCTTGGGCTCCCTATGAATAGGGTATTTTCAGCCCATATTTTTTATTCGTGGTTTGTATACCACTGTCCTGGCTTCCACCAGCTGGGTGCTGCACAGGATGATGATCCTCTGATGATTCGATTGGTTAAGGGAAAAGCCGTATCCGAATCACTTTTGTTTGCCCGCATGAGGATCCGACGGTTCAGGGACGTCGAGATGGGGCAGTCTTCAGTTAAGCTTTCTCCGGAGTTGCGGAAGAAGGCTTTTGATTTTGGTGCCTCCCGAGACTCTACCAGAGCAGGGTCGGGAAGGCATTACTCTTTGACCAATGCAGAGAAGGAGTGGCTTTTCAGCATACGAGTCGGCACGATGGTGTACCGTAGACATCTTTTCGTCGACATCCAGCCGTATGTACCTTCTCGGTTTGCACTTCAGTTGGGCTTCTCTCAAGGCGTTGTTGGAGCGCCTTCGAGTATGGTGAAGCGTTTTGGGGGTTTGCAGGATGGCAGAAATGCATGGGCTTTCTATAGTGCTGAAGACACTACTGCCACGATTTCTTATCCTGAGCTGTAGACTTTCCGAACTGCCGGCTTCACGAAGTGGTTCGCGGAGAGCTTTTTGGCATATCGGGGGCTTTCCAAGAAGGAGCTTGATGTAAAGCTGTCTTCTGGAAAAGGCATTGGGAAGTCGGATGGCGTCCGGCGAGAGGAAGTTTGGGCCTTCCTTTCTGGAGAGAAGCACAAGATAGGCTTTCTCGGTGACCAGGGCGTCATTGGTTCTGAAGCTGTTCGGGAAGTACCTGATGAGGCTTTGGAGCAGCTAGAACAGGAGGAAGCTGAGCTCGACGCTTGGATGCAAGCGACACAGAGGCGAGCTTCCGCGGAGTCTACTGGCGAGAGCAGACCATCTAGTGAGGAGTCAAGTGAGAAACCTGACTCTGATAGTGGGGCGGGTTCTTCTAGGAAGCGAACCCGTAGAGGTAGGAAGAGGAGGAGGAGTCAGCGTCACACGGGGCGGGACGAAGACTCTCCTAATGTGGAAGTCCATCTCACTGTCAATGAGGAGGTGCCAGGGGAAGCTGACGAACCTCCGGAGAAGAGGATTCGGGAAGAAGAGACCATCGGTGAAGGTATGATTCTTCCTTTTTCTTTTTCTGCTTCTTTCATGGGGCTCTCCATGTTCTGATTTGTTTTCTCACCGTGCTGCTGCCCTTTTTTTTTTTTTTTTTAGCAGAGGATGAAGACTTGGCGATGCCTGAGGTTCCGACCGATGAGGCGGTGATGGAGCCGGTTATGGCATCTGAAGAAGAACCTAGGGACTCTGGAATGATTCCGGAATCTCCATTTGGTATAACTTCTTTCGCTTTCTCTTTTTTGTGCCTGCGACTTGATTTGCTAACATTTTTCTTGTCAGCTGACTTGCCACAGGATTCCGATGACTTCGAACCATCAATGGACGCAAATGTTGATGATGCTTCCGATGAGTTCATGGAGGAAGAGAGTGTTCCGCCAGTCGTCGAAGAAGGTACTTTGTAGTGATGACCCTGATGATGTTTTTTTTTTTTTTTTTTTTTAACAGGATCATATTCATACCTTTTTGTGTTTCATTTGCAGGTTTTGAAGTGACAGAAGAGAGTCCATCGCTTTCTTCATAACCAGAGCAAGGGATGCCAGAGGTCGATCCGGAGGTAGAGACCAGTTCTGACATGATTGAGGAGATGCCTCGTGTTGAGATTCCCTCTCCAGTGGCTCCAAGTGAAAAGAGTTCTTTTGTTACTCTTCCAATGGGACATGACATGAGCAGCCGATCAGCGGAGAAGGGTGAATCTTCATCCAGTTCGTCTCTTCAATTTGCGAAGAAGGTGCTGGCTCGGGTTTTGAGTTCTTGGGTCAAGACTCTCCTTTCTAGACACTTAGAGGCAGGATTTGGCATGATCCCACATGTACAGGAGATTCTGACTGACACCGAAGAGGTTGGTCTGGATGTCACAGGTGCCAGGGCGATCGTTGATAGGATCATTGCACTGGGTGACAAGTGGTTTGAGACCATGGATTTCCCTGACGACCAATTCTTCAAGGAGATGTTCTTGGACCCTGCTGATAAGGCTAAGTCTGACCTGAATGAGGCTACACAAAGCAAGAAGCAGCTAGTTCGGGAGAAGAACAAGGAAGAGCTAGCCATCATCGGATTGAGGCATGACCTTAACGTCCTTAATAGGGAAGTTGAGGAGGCCAGGAAACGTCTTGAGCATTTGAAGGCACAAGTCGATGCTAAGTGGGCTGCTATAACAGAGGCTCGTGACAGGGAGAGTACTCTGATTCGCAGGGTTGCAGATGCCGGTCAAGTTCTCGAGAGGAGGACTCTAGAAAACGAACGATGGCAAACTGCTGGGGAAGAGCTTCCCGGTGTAAAAGAAGGGTTACGGCATTCGCCAGCATCTCATGGCAAGTTCCTGAAGAAGCGTGCCTTGGAAACTCTGACGGCTGAGGCCAAAAGTTTGCTTGAGGAGCTGAAGCTTTGGCTGGAGACCATTTTTGGCTGAGCTCCTGATTTTTTATAGCAGAAACCATTCTTCTTTTTTTTTTTGGTACCACATGTATTTTTTTGGTACTTCTTTTTTTTTTTAGTGCTTGTGAACACTTTCCTTTTTTTTTGGTACCACATGTATTTTTTTGGTACTTCTTTTTTTTTGTTTTCCCTACGCTCACTCAAATCTTTTTGTGATGAAAGCGATTGCTAAATGGGATTTGATCAAAAGCTTTGTCATTTTGTGAAAATCTTTTGTCAAATAATTGTTTTGGCATGGGAGCCTGATTTTGGTTGTGGCGTGAAAGCCGATTTTGAGATGGCATGGAAGCCGAAATTTTATGGCGTAAAAGCCAAAATTTGGGTTGGCATGGAAGCCGAAATTTTGTGGCATTTACAGCCAGTTTGGTGGCATTGATAGCCAATTTGTGGCATTTATAGCCGGTTTGGTGGCATTGATAGCCATTTTTTTGAAAGCCAAGTTTTGGTTTGTCGGCGTGAAAGCCAATTTTTGTGGCATTGATAGCCGGTTTGTGGCATTTATAGCCGGTTTTGACATGAGAGTCAGGTTTTTTTTTTTGTGTGGCATTTATAGCCGATTTGGTGGCATTGATAGCCGGTTTTTGGCAAAAGAGCCAGGTTTTGGCGTTTATAGCCAGATTTTTTGGCTTTCAAAATGCAGGTATCGACTAAATGTCGCCTCCCCGCTGAATGGTCTTGCAAGTATCGATGGAATGTCGCTTCCTTGCTCATTCGGTTTTGCGAGTATTGATGGAATGTCACTTCCTCGCGGGTTAGGTTTTGCAAGTATCGATGGAATGTCGCTTCCTCGCGAATTGGGGTGCAAATATCGACTAAGCGTCGCTTCCCTGCTTTTCCCAAAACTTTTGATTTTGCGGGTACTGACTTGATGTCGTTTCCCCGTGATTTTTGAAATTTGAGGTTTTCTCGAACCTTTGAAATTTGGGTTGTGGATATCAACTGAAATGTTGCGTCTCCACGATTTTAGAGGTTTTGGAAGTATCGAATGGGGTTCGCATCCTTCCGATTTTTTGAGTTTTGCGAGTATCGACTAAGTGTCACTTGCCCGCGGTTTTTGAAAAACCATTTTTTTTTGTTTAAAGACACGAGGGTCGTAAATTTTGACCTAAAACCATTTGGCGGTAAAATGTAAGGTGGACTAGGGTGGAAATCCCTGAATCCGGATTTTTGTTTCAAACCATGAATTTTGGTTCAAGGATCGAAAGTTTTGGTCAAGTCAGGGAGAGGCTCCTAAACTTGGATATTTTTTTGTTTTTTTTTTTTTTTTTTTTTTTTAAAACAATGAAACGGTAAAAGTAAGCATTGTTTTTGAATCTCTAGAAATTTTGACATTTGATATGAAAATTCTAAAGAGAGTGGGTTTGACGAGCGAGTACCTGAGAACAGGTTTTGGCCATACAGGCATTGCTCTTACCCAGTTGGGTAAGTCTTCAAGGGTAGTACCGCTTCAAGAACTTACCGTTGATAGGCAGCATACATCTGTCGCCTTCAATGTTTAGGAGGGCATATGCGCCATTGGAGAAGACCTTGTCGATGACGTAGGGTCCCTCCCATTTTGGTTCAAACTTGCCTTTGGACTTGTGAGCGAAGACCATTGGTCTTTTTACCGCAAGAACCAAGTCACCCCTTTTGTAGGCGCGTTGCCGGACCCTTTTGTCAAAAGATCCTGCCATGCGTGCTTGGTAAAGTTCAATGCTTTGTCGAGCTTCGAGCAGTCTCTCATCGAGATTGTCCAGCTCATGAAGTCGTAATTTCGCATTGCTTTCTTGAGTCATGTCATTTTGTAGAGATACCCTCAGAGAAGGAATTTGTACCTCTAGGGGCACGACAGCTTCGCATCCATAGACCAAGGAGAATGGTGTGCTATGGGTTGGTCCTCGAACGGTGGTTAGATAGGCCCACAAAGCTTCAGACAGTTTATTGCACCAGTCTCTTTTGTGACTAGAGACCATTTTCTTGAGGATTTTGCAGAGTGTCTTGTTGAAGGCTTCTGCTAATCCGTTTGCTGCCGGATTGTATGGAGTCGAAGGACAGCTTTGGATTTTGTATTTGTCGCAGAACCTGTAGAATCGATGATCCCGGAATTGTGGTCCGTTATCATGGACGAATCTTTTGGGTATGCCGAAACGACAAATGATGTTGGTGCGTAGGAATTGAAGAACTGATGAGGTCTTCATTTCGTTGAATGCAAATGCTTCTGACCACTTGGAGAAATAATCCGTAGCGGCGAAGATGAAGCGATGACCTTTGCTTGAAGGGGGAGAAATAGGACCTATGATGTCCATGCCCCATGCTTCAAAAGGCCATGAGATTGCTGTAGGATGCAGCCACTCTGGAGGCATGTGAATGTAGTCTCCATGAACTTGGCATTGTTGGCAGCGCTTAGCAAATTGCATTGCGTCGGGTACCATGGTAGGCCAGTAGTAACCCAACCTTTTGATTTGGTCGTAGAGCTTGGGACCAGCCTGATGAGCTCCACAAAGACCAGCGTGAACTTCTTTGAGTGTTTCTTCAGCTTCTTGTTGTGACAAGCAGCGTAGGAGTACTCCATTGAAGGATTTCCTGTAAAGGATCTTTGAAGGGATATCCAAATGAAAGTTTGGGGCTCGCCTTTGGATGCTTACCCGTTCTTTTGGATCTTCAGATAGGATTCCGAACATAGTGTAATCAATGAACGGATCCCTCCAGTCGCCGATTGAAGGTTGAAGGATAGAGATCCGACTTCCAACCACTCGGTGGCATTCAGCAACTGCTTGGTGTGTGTTAAGAGGAGGGAGGATCCTTCTCTCACACACTGTAATTTGCATGTTTTCCCCTTCCTGGATCGCCATTGATGCGGCAAGTCCGGCCAGGGCATCTGCACGGATGTTTTCACCTCTACGAATGTGGGTGATGTTGCAGATGTCAAACTTTTGCAGAAGCGATTGTGCCTTGTTGTAGTAAGGCAGCAGATCAGGCTTCCTGACTTCATATTTCTGATTCATCTGGTTGACGATCAGTTGAGAGTCTCCAAAGACTTCCAGCATAGTGATACCGGATTCGATGGCGAGTTCCAATCCTAGGATCAGAGCTTGGTATTCAGCTGCATTGTTTGTGCATGGTTCCAATAGCGAGAAAGCGTGTGGAATCATGCATTTGTCGGGGCTAACAAAGAGGATACCAACTCCCGAGATCAGCTTTCTGTTTTCATTTGTCCTGGTTGCACCGTCAAAGTACATGTCCCAGGAGGCATTTGGTGAGGAAGTCTCCACGTTGTAGACAGGTTCGTCTGGGAGATCATCTCTGAGTGGTGAATCTTTAGGCAATGGATGCTCTGCGAGGAAATCTGCCAGAGCTTGGCCTTTGATTGCTTTTTGTGGCACATACCTAATATCAAATTGTGATAGAAGGATGGACCATTTTGCCAGTCGGGCATTGAGAGAACCGGCCTTTGTGACAAGGACCTTCAAGAGGTTGATCCTCGAGACCAGGTAGACTGTGTTGGAAAGCAGATAGTGACGTAGCTTTTGTACGGCGAACATCACTGCAAGGCATTCTTTTTCGACTGGAGAGTAGCGATGCTCTGCACCTACTAGCATGCGGCTGAGGTAGTATAGAGCAGCTTCTTTTCCCTCACCATTCTCTTGTGCAAGCAGAGCGCCTACAGAATGATCAAGAGCTCTTGTGTACAAGATGAATGGTTTTCCAGTGGCAGGGGCAGCTAACACTGGAGGTTTGGTCAGGTATGACTTGATATCTTGAAATGCGGCTTCACAGTCGGCATCCCAGACAAAGTCTACACCCTTTTTCATCAATCGAGAGAATGGATGGCATTTCCCCGAAAGATTGGAGATGAACCGTCTGATGTAGGCCAATCTCCCTTGAAGCCCTTTTAGTTCCCTTAGGGTTCTTGGAGAGGGCATTTCTAGAATAGCCTTGACTTTTATGGGGTCAAGTTCTATTCCAGCTTTCCGAACAAGGAATCCGAGAAATTTACCCGACGAGACGCCGAAGAAGCATTTTAGAGGATTCATCCGCAGTTTGTGTTTGCGGAGTCGGAGGAAGACTTCCCGAAGATCTTTGAGATGGTCTTCTTTTCTTCTGCTTTTGACGGCGAGGTCATCAACGTAACATTCGACCGTCTTGTGCTGCATATCTTGGAATATTTTCATCATAGCCCTCTGATATGTGGCACCAGCATTTTTCAGACCAAATGGCATGACAGTGTAGCAATACACGCCAAACGGAGTCCGAAATGAAGTGTGTTTTTCATCATCGGGATGCATCTTTATCTGATTGTAACCAGAGAAGCCATCCATGAATGTCATTCGCTCGAATCCGTAGGTATTGTCAATCATCACCTCCGGTATGGGGAGCGGGAATTCATCTTTAGGGCAAGCGCTATTCAGGTCTCTATAGTCAATACAGACCCTGATCTGCCCATTTTTCTTTGTCACGGGGACAATGTTGGCCAACCATTCTGGATGTTGTTCCTCACGGATGAAGCCGACGCTTTTTAGCTTTTGAACTTCTTGTTCAATTTTATCCATCACATCTGGACGGAATCTTCTTTGGCCTTGTTTGACAGGCTTGATTTCTTCTTGAAGGTTGAGTTTGTGGACTGCTACTTTGGGGTCTAAACCAGGCATTTCAGCATAGGACCATGCAAAGCAATCAACGAACTCACGAAGAAAAGCGATATACTCGGGTAACTCATCATCCTTTATATTCTTGCTTATGAATACAGGACGTGGGTTATCTGGTGTTCCCAAGTCTATCTTTTCAACAGGATCTTCTGTCGGAAGGTTCGAAGGTGGTTCCTCCACAATATTTTCGGAGGCTTCCAACTCAACGAAACCTTCTGGAGTTTCAACTGCATTACCAGACCAAGGCTCTGTTCCTTTCCATGGATTTTCTTGATTGGTGATCTCCTCAAGGCTTGCTATGAGATAGTTCCAATCGCCTGTTGAGTCTGGTATTTCTTTTGGAGACGAGGGTTCTTCTGGGTCAGGATGCCACAAGTCTGTATTATCGGACGATTCCTCTTTATCATCAGAGAAATCATACCAATTGGATGAGCTTCCTGGATCTTTGTCAGGTAACTCTTTACAGATATCCAGGGAGATCCATGTCTTCATGGACTTGAGATGTTGAGGCTTGGTCGGTAAAAAGACTTTTAAGCTTTTGTGTCAACTGTCTCAGAGGAGTATCAGGATCATATCCTAACCCATATGAAGACTTTTCTACATGACCGTAGAGTCTCCAATCTTCCAGCTGGCTTTTGGTCAAGGCGGGCTCCAATGGCATGAGAATACCGCGTCTTTCTCCCAAACCGACTGGGTTTTGAGCGTCATAGCCCATTTTCTTCATAATTGCTTGTGCCACAGGACTATATAGAGATAGCTGAGGCATACCTTCATTTTGGAAAGGTTCCAGCATGGAGTTTGATGAAGAAGCGTCCGATCTATGGAAGAAGATCGGCCTTTGCTTTGGTGATGTTGCCGGAACAACAAAGGTAGCAGACGTAGGATCTTCTACATCAGCAGGTGTCTCCATCGGAGTGAGAGCAGGCTGAACTTGCTGAGTGTCAGCTTGGCTTGACGATGCATCGTCTTCTGGCTCTGAGTCCGAGTCTGTGTCTTGCATGATAGACACGAGAGAGACAACAAATTTGCCCCCAGGCTTTTGTTTTGCCTTCTTCACTCTGGTTGCGATGACCAAAGGTTTTGAAGATTTGAGGGAGATGACGAGGGGAGGTTGACTACTCTCTTCTAATTTGCCGGAGGGTTTGCTTTCTTCCGGTGATTTTTGAGGGGCCTTGCCTTTATCTTTCTGGAGATTTTCAGCAGGGGGTGCTATTTCCTCTTCTTCTTTTTCTCCTTCATACATCTGGGAGTCTGCGAAGTGGACTTCTTTACCTTTGAAGGGTTTTCTGTCCGCAAAGACTCGATGTACCATGCCGTCGTCGCCGACGAACTTGATGCATTGATGTAGAGTTGAAGGGACAACACCGTTCTCGTGTATCCAAGGACGTCCGAGAAGGATGTTGTAGCATGAGGGGGTTTTTATTGCATACACAGTGACCTCAGAGATAAGATCACCGATTTGCAATTTGAACCTGATTTTGCCGATAGGCCTTTGAGCGCTCCCATCGTATCCAAAGATAGATACAGATGTGTGGCTTAGCTTGCTGGGTGGGATGCCCAACTCTTCAAGAGCCGAAGTGGAGATAAGGTTGAATGCAGAACCTGGGTCGATCTGAACTCTATGTATCCGCATTTCTTTGATGTACCCTGTGAAGTACAGGGGTCGGTTGTGCCTTGCTTCGCCAAGTAGGAGGTCTTCCTTAGTGAAGGCGATGGTTGCACTGGCTGCCTTTTGAACCGAGAGGCATTGGATGCATGATCCCTCGCTTTTCTCTTTTTCTCCTTTTAAGGAGGTTTCTGAGTTTTTGACCCGGTAGTCCATTTTAATTTGGAGGACTTGTGGGGCATGTTTGTCGACATCCTCATTCAGTTTTTGTAATTCTGAGATGAGATTATCACGAGTGCGTGGAGACATTCGTAATAAATCCAAGATGTGAAGACGTGCAGGTATGTGCTTGAAGTGCTCGATCAAATCATACTTGAAAGCCTCCTTAGGGCCTGCATGTTCATCATTGTTGCCACTGGGGGCGCTTACAACATCTTTTCCTGAAGGATTTACATAAGTAAAGGAAGATTGGTTGTAATTTTTGTGGTAGTCCCGGCCCGAGCGGGTGCCTCTACCAACTTCGAGAGCTTCTTGAGAAGGGTCTTCGCTTGGAAGATTGTCTTCAGGATCAAGAGGCTGTCGTTTTTCATCTACTGGGGATGTATCTGCAGCAGAGTTGCTGTCACGTCCCTCGAACCCGATTAGAGAAATAACCGGATCCGAGGAGTGAAATTTAGGACTAATTTAAAAATTTTGTCCTTTAGGCCCAAGGATCGTAAGTCCGCTGTGAGGATAATGTATTTAAACCTCAAATCATAAACAAATAGCGGAATTCATACATTGATATCAACAATGGATAATAAATCTCAATTAAATTTAAAGTTGCAAGAAGAATAATTAAACCTATACAAAAGTTAAATTAATTACAACGAACATCCCAAAACTAAGATTATTAAATCAACGAAGTCAATGAAGGAAAGTTCCAACGATAATAATAATGAATTAATAAAATCTAATGAAGTGCCCCTGTGAGTCTCTCATGTGCCTGATAGTGATGACGTTACTCTACGTCATCGGCACTCCACTCTCGTGCCTCCTCTGCTGGTTGGAGATCCTCTGGGATCTCCTCACCGGCCTGCTCCTCGTAGTAGTACTCACCTGAGGAGTCTGTACACCAAGGAACAGAGTCAACGACATGTTGAGCAATAGATAAGCAAGATATAATTAAAACATAACATGCATCAAGTGAAAGAGTAATGACAGAACATAATCAAGTGAATACAAGGAACAAAACTAGGCATAAAGCATGAGTAAATAACCACAGAATCAATATCAGGAATCCTAGCAATACTAACAATCACCACTATCAATGCAATGCAATGCACAAGAGGGAGACTCCGTGGATGTCCAAGCCACCTCACGGGGTACCAGTAACAATCCTATCCGGACTACTGATACCAAAGTCCGGCTCCAGGGGGATCCAAGCTCCCGGTCCTGGGAATAGTAGCACAGTCCAAGCCCGCTCCCAACTATTCAACGCCATGGACGCCGTCCAAAGCCGACTGCCCACCCCGATGTCCGAGTAACCGGCCCATCAATAAAACTCCAAACTGCAGCTGGCCATGATATGCAAATAATAATAAAGTAGTGCTGACACACGGGGAAAACCAAGACAAGCAAGTCTGGCTAGCTCATCAAACAAGGCACGTTCTTAGGAATTATCTCATTCAAATCAATACAAGACAAACCCACACACGATAATCCCTTACATGCTAGCCAGTCATGTTTATCAATACACGATACACAGTTCCTAAGGTACACTCTAAGTCAGGTCATTATCCTAATTCTACAAGAGTTTATGTTTCATAATTAATTAGGTGTTTTATGCCAAGAGAGTGTACAAGAAACGATAAACAACGGATACAGTTAACAAGTCAATGAGAGATTACAATCCAATCCTAAGCAAGTGTTGTCATCCTTGTACCATATGTGTTTTAACGGAGTGCGTGGGGAATTTGAATCAACAATGTTTATAAAGAATTCCTGGGTGTACAATCATATTAAGCATTGATTGATTCAACTCCATACGCATTCGGTTAAACCATACACAATACACGAATACCTAGACAACCCATCGAAGCACACCAAGCCACGTGCTACGATTCTAATATCCCATTAATGGTCACGTGAGAGACTAAGTTCATGGTTTCCAATATCTAAGGCCCAAACCTAAGTTATTAGTCTCATTTACACTAAAACAAGAGCTGAAACAGTAATCTAAATATTTACATCACTTTCCGACCTCCGATCATGATGAAACTAGAACCATTGGATTCTACATCTCGAGATCTTTCCAACGGTATATTATATGTAGGATTCCAACGGACAGATTAAAAGATATGGCCCAAAGAAATCTGACCTTTTTATATGTATATAAATAATATATAAATATATTTTATTATTATTCAATGTACTGCGCGCCGGACTGAACTGTGAATGTCTCAATGTTCAGAACTGAACGTTCTGCACGTTCTGATTGTTCTTAACGTGGAACAGTGAGCATATTTCCTTCTTTTTCTTTTTATTTTACTTTTATGATGGCCTGCGCAAGACGTCCAATAAACTCTGAACTGGACGTTCAGAATGCTCAGTTCAACGGAGTTTATGTTTGTTTTTTTTTAATTTAATTACTTTCTTTTTATCCCAAATCTTTTCCATCTACTTCAAATCTTTCCAAAAGTTCACCTGCACAAAACTGAGCCACCGTGCTCCCCCAATAATCCATTCCATCCATCATCATATCCACAAACATCACTTAACATCAAATTAAATGATAAATTACAATTTAATTAAATATTATCCAAAATTATTTTAGCATATTAACCCAACCCAAATTAATAACAGGAACAAGCTTGGAATTACGGAAATCTAACAAGAACACATCCAATCAATGAAAAACACATACACATGCTTAATTATAAATTGCAGATCTACTTGCCTCAACCAAGAAGAAGATTGGAATCGGGGTATTCGAAGAGAAGCTCTCTATCACAAAACCCACAAATCTAACCCGACCAAACGCAACCTAACACGCAAAGGAAAAGAAAAGAAAGGAAAAGATTGGGATCAAGCCTAAATCTAAACCAAAGAGAATTGATTGAAAAGATGAAAGTGAGGGAAATCTTACCAAACTGATGTCAATGAAAAGAGGAGATCGCGAGGAAGAAGATGAGCAGTTCGGATCTTCGATATGGCCTTTCTGGGGAAGAGTTCCGGAGCCTTGGAGAAATGAGGAAGGAGGAGATGGCTGCGGTAGAAAAAACCTTCGTTGCAGAGAATGAAAGGAGATTAGGTTAATCTCTCGATTAAGAAGAAAGGGAGGAGGAAAAGACAAGTTTACCCTTAAGTGGGTCCGGTGAAAGAATCAATTATTAGAAGGGTTTCTGGTCGTCGAATCGCAATGAGCCAGAAGACAAAAATGATCAGCGCGATAAGACCTTTCCAACGAACCCAAAATCAAGGCGATAGGAATTTTTTCGGAAAAACACTCAATTTTCCCTAAATTGCAAACTACCTCCCTACTAGGGGCAAACGAACTCAGAATCCAACGAAACTCCGTAGACACTATTCTAACGCTAAAAGAAACTCGCTCACCATCTAAACCCACCTAAATATCTAACCAAAACAATAATAATAATAATTTCAAATAAATGGGTCAACGGGCCGGTTATTGGGCCCAACTGACCCAGTAAGGTCACGGACCTTACATCTATCACCTCTAAAAAGAACATTTGGTCCCCCAAATGCCTAAACATACCTCATCAGGAAAGAGATAAGGATACGCCTTCTGCATCTGGTCCTTGAGCTCCCAGGTGGCCTCCTCCGGAGTATGATGCTCCCATTGTATCTTAACCCATTGAATGGTCTTGGTACGAAGCACTATTTCCTTGGTGTCAATGATCTGTGCCGGACGCTCCACATAAGTTGCATCTGCCTGTAACTGAAGTGGCTCGTACTGCAACACATGGGTAGGATCTGGGACATATTTCCGAAGCATTGAGACATGAAAAACGTCGTGTACACCAGCTAACTCAGGCGGTAGCACAAGACGATAGGCCACATCTCCAATCCTGCTCTTAATCTCAAATGGTCCCACAAACCTCTTCGCAAGCTTCCCTTTCTGTCCGAATCTGACAACTCCTCTCATCGGTGACACCTTCAAAAACACCTTATCCCCCACTTGAAATTCTAGAGGTCTCCGCCTCTTGTCTGCATAGCTCTTCTGACGATCGCGAGACTCCTTCATTCTCATCTGAACAATTTTGACTTTCTCACTAGAGTCAGCAATCTCTGAGGGTCCATGGAAACTCCGAACTCCTACTTCTTCCCAACACGCTGGAGTCCTACATCTCCGCCCATATAATGCCTCAAATGGTGCCATACCAATACTTGAATGATAGCTGTTATTGTAGGCAAACTCACATAGAGGCAAGCTTTCATCCACACTCTCCTTGAAGTCCAAAACACATGCTCGAAGAAGATCTTCCAATGTTTGGATGGTACGCTCAGACTGTCTATCTGTCTGAGGGTGGTAAGCTGTACTGAACTTCAATTGAGTACCCATAGATGACTGGAAAGTAGACCAAAACCGAGAGACAAACTTAGGGTCTCGATCGGATACTATGGACTTAGGCACTCCATGTAGCTTGACTATGTTGTCCCTGTACAACACAGTCATCTTGTTCATAAACTGACCAGTCTTGAATGGCAGAAAATGTGCTGACTTAGTCAATCTATCCACAATCACCCAGATAGCATCATTGCCTTTCCTGGTGTTTGGCAATCCCGATACAAAATCCATAGTAATGTGCTCCCATTTCCACTTTGGAATGTCCAACGGGTGAAGCAAACCAGGAGGCTTCTTGTGTTCTGCCTTAATCTGCTGACAAGTCATACACTTAGCGACAAACTCTGCAATCTCTTTCTTCATTTTCACCCACCAATAGTGATTCTTCAAATTCTGATACATTTTGGTGCTCTCCGGGTGAACTGAATATCTGGTGTGGTGCGCATCCGTCATCAGCTCTAACTTGATGTCTTGCACATCTGGCACACACAACCTGTCCTTGCAGTACAGAATTCCTTCAATCAATCTGAACTCTGAATGATCATCAATGTGGTCAATAATTCTCTGCAACTCAGGATCATCCTTCTGAACCTCCTTGATCCTATTAATTATTTCTGGCTCCCAAACTCCCAAAGTAGCAACCAATACTTTCTCCTTGACTGGCCACACTTCCACATCCATATCTCTGAACTGCTCTATCCATCTCCATTCAGGCATTACACACCCACTGAAGGCTGCTTTCCTGCTGAGAGCATCTGCTACAACATTCACCTTACCAGGATGGTACTTAATCGGAAAATCATAATCCTTTATGTACTCCATCCACCTCCGCTGCCTGTTATTCAAATCACCTTGTGTAAACAGGTATTGCAGACTCTTGTGATCTGTGTGCACCTCAAATCTCTCTCCATACAGATAATGCCTCTACAATTTCAATGCAAACACCACTGCTGCCAGTTCTAAGTCATGTGTGGCATACTTCTTCTCATGATCTTTCAATTGCCTTGATCCATAGGCTATCACTTTATCCTTCTGCATAAGAACACAGCCTAATCCAATCCCTGATGCATCTGTGTAAACCACAAATCCTCCACTGCCAGAGGGTAAGGCAAGTATGGGTGCTGAAGTCAATCGAGTCTTCAATTCTTGGAAACTCTTCTCACACTCTTCTGTCCATACAAACGGAACATCCTTCCTTGTCAACTTAGTGAGTGGAGATGCTATGGTAGAAAATCCTTTCACAAACCTTCTGTAGTAGCCCGCAAGTCCCAAAAAACTGCGAATCTCCCCTACATTTCGTGGACTACCCCAATTAACAACTGCTGCTACCTTCTTAGGGTCCACTGTCAATCCATCCTTAGAGATAATGTGGCCCAAAAATGCCACTTGCTCCAACCAAAATTCACATTGCTTAACTTAGCATACAATTGGTTATCCCTCAAGAGCTGCAATGATGTCCTCAACTGATGCTCATGCTCTTCTTTAGTCTTCGAATATACCAACACATCATCTATGAAGACGACCACAAACTGATCCAGGAAAGGGGCAAACACCTTATTCATCAGTGCCATGAAAACTGCTGGTGCGTTCGTCAACCCGAAAGGCATCACAAGAAACTCAAAATGGCCATATCTCGTCCGGAACGCAGTCTTAGGAACATCCTCCTTCCTGACTCGTAGCTGATGATAACCGGAACGCAGATCTATTTTCGAAAAGAATTGGGCTCCCTGCAACTGATCAAACAGCTCATCAATCCTCGGTAACGGATACTTGTTCTTAACAGTCACCTGATTCAACTGTCGGTAATCTATACACATCCTCATGGTCCCATCCTTCTTCTTCACAAATATCACCGGAGCTCCCCACGGTGAAACACTGGGCCTGATGAATCCCTTATCCAACAGATCTTCTATTTGAGTCTTCAACTCCTTCAATTCTGCTGGAGCCATCCTATACGGAGCCTTAGAAATAGGTGTTGTACCCGGTTGCAATTCTATCGTGAAATCCAACTCACGAACAGGTGGCAAACCAGGGATCTCCTCCGGAAATAAATCCGGGAATTCTCGCACCACAGGAATCTCATCAACAGTCTTAGACTCCTTGTCTTCCGCGATAAACGCGATAAAGCCTTCACAACCACTCCTTATCAACCGTTCTGCCTTCAACACAGAAATCAACCGAGTGGGTGCAGACTTCTTGTCTCCAACAAACTCGACACTACAATCTGCATTCTGTAACCTCACGGTCTTGTTAAAACAATCTAACACCGCTCGGTTCGCTGCTAACCAATCCATTCCAAGAATCACGTCAAATTCTGACATCGGTAAGATGATCAAACTGACAGTCAACACAACTTCTCCAATCTAAATACTACATCTAGGGTAGATAACATTACAAGGTACATGTCTACCTACAGGGGTAGCTACTATCAAGTCATAGGGTAATATCTCCTTATCCTCCCCCAAACGAGGTGCAAAAAATGGTGCAACAAATGAGTGTGTGGATCCAGGATCAAATAGAACTTTAGCATCAAATCCACAAACTGAAAGTGTACCTTCTATAACATTGCCCGCTGCCTCTGCCTCCTCATGCGTCAGCGCATAAGCTCTCCCTGCCTGCTGGGGACGCTGTTGATGATACTGCTGCTGTGGCCTAGGACCACGAACCTGAAGTCTGGGTGGTGCTGGGGGCCTCTGCTGGAACCTCTGCTGTGGTACTGGAGGTCGCTGCTGCGGTGGCTGGGGTGGTCGAACAATCATCTGTCGCTGCTGGGCCCTGGCCTGTGCAGGAGGCACCTGTCTCAACGGTTGCGCTGGATAAGGTGGTCTAGGCGCCGGAGGCGCCGGAGCTGGAAGTGCAGGTGGTGCTACTCCCGTCTTCTTAGGGCAATTGCGGACCTTATGCCCTGGGTCCCCACAATGAAAACATGATCCAGTCTGCTTCATACAGTCACGAACGTGATGACTACCCCCACAGAAAGTGCAAGAAATCCGCTGAGGTAACTGGCGAGGCACTGGTTCAACCCTTAGTCTCTTCGGTGCAGGCTGCTGGTAGTACTGGGATGAAGAACCCTGTGCCTTGGGTTGAGGTATCAATGCCAAAATCCTTTGCTGCTCCAAAGCAATCACATCTTTCAGAGACTCCTCTGCCCAAAAAGCTTCCTTAACCACATCGTCATAGTCGGTCAACTTGCTACGTTGAACCTGTAGCTTGATGTCTGCTCGCAACCCCTTAATGAACCTCCGAATCCTCTCCGACTCGGGCTTAATCAGATTCTCTGTAAACCTGGATAGATGGGTGAAGGAGATCTCCTAATCCTGTACTGTCATGTCACCCTGGACCAATCTCTCAAACTCCTCCATCTTCTGATCCCTATAGTGCTCTGGGATGAACTTTTTCTGGAACTGCTCAGTGAAGGTCTTCCAGGCAACATCCTCACCGATTGCCTCATAAGGGTGCTTCACTGTCTTCCACCACCTCTCTGCTGCCCCACGGAACATGTGGGTCGCTAGCTGCACCTGCTGAACCCCCGTGCACTGAAACACCTCAAAAATCTTCTCCATCTGAACAACCCACTCATCAGCATCAGCGGGGTCCTCAATGCCATGGAACTCTAGGGGAAACCTCTTCCTGAACTTCTCAACTAGATCGTTGAGGTCATACTCTTTGGCCTGTGGCTGCCCCACCTTCTGCATCACCTCAAGCATCTGGGTTTGGAAGGTAGCCTGGCTCTCATTCTGTCTGGTGCTCTGATCAGCCAAGTCTTTTTGAGACTGAATGAATGCTGCCATAAATTGGTGGAACTGATTATCTGAGCCATCTTGAGAAGTGCTACCCTCAGGTTGAGACCCATTGTTGGATCGGGTTGTTCTACCAGCATAGTCCTGTAAAATAGTCAAAGTTAGTTCCAATACACCTCAGGCTAACAACACAATGCTAGGAAAGGACTACCAAGCTAACCTATTAACTAACGAAATCCTCACATGCGTCCTATGGTTTCTACAATTTTTATCCTGAGAAACCATCCATTGCTCTGATACCATTCTGTCACGTCCCTCGAACCCGATTAGAGAAATAACCGGATCCGAGGAGGTCCGTGACCTTACTGGGTCAGTTGGGCCCAATAACCGGCCCGTTGACCCATTTATTTGAAATTATTATTATTATTGTTTTGGTTAGATATTTAGGTGGGTTTAGATGGTGAGCGAGTTTCTTTTAGCGTTAGAATAGTGTCTACGGAGTTTCGTTGGATTCTGAGTTCGTTTGCCCCTAGTAGGGAGGTAGTTTGCAATTTAGGGAAAATTGAGTGTTTTTCCGAAAAAATTCCTATCGCCTTGATTTTGGGTTCGTTGGAAAGGTCTTATCGCGCTGATCATTTTTGTCTTCTGGCTCATTGCGATTCGACGACCAGAAACCCTTCTAATAATTGATTCTTTCACCGGACCCACTTAAGGGTAAACTTGTCTTTTCCTCCTCCCTTTCTTCTTAATCGAGAGATTAACCTAATCTCCTTTCATTCTCTGCAACGAAGGTTTTTCTACCGCAGCCATCTCCTCCTTCCTCATTTCTCCAAGGCTCCGGAACTCTTCCCCAGAAAGGCCATATCGAAGATCCGAACTGCTCATCTTCTTCCTCGCGATCTCCTCTTTTCATTGACATCAGTTTGGTAAGATTTCCCTCACTTTCATCTTTTCAATCAATTCTCTTTGGTTTAGATTTAGGCTTGATCCCAATCTTTTCCTTTCTTTTCTTTTCCTTTGCGTGTTAGGTTGCGTTTGGTCGGGTTAGATTTGTGGGTTTTGTGATAGAGAGCTTCTCTTCGAATACCCCGATTCCAATCTTCTTCTTGGTTGAGGCAAGTAGATCTGCAATTTATAATTAAGCATGTGTATGTTTTTCATTGATTGGATGTGTTCTTGTTAGATTTCCGTAATTCCAAGCTTGTTCCTGTTATTAATTTGGGTTGGGTTAATATGCTAAAATAATTTTGGATAATATTTAATTAAATTGTAATTTATCATTTAATTTGATGTTAAGTGATGTTTGTGGATATGATGATGGATGGAATGGATTATTGGGGGAGCACGGTGGCTCAGTTTTGTGCAGGTGAACTTTTGGAAGGATTTGAAGTAGATGGAAAAGATTTGGGATAAAAAGAAAGTAATTAAATTAAAAAAAAACAAACATAAACTCCGTTGAACTGAGCATTCTGAACGTCCAGTTCAGAGTTTATTGGACGTCTTGCGCAGGCCATCATAAAAGTAAAATAAAAAGAAAAAGAAGGAAATATGCTCACTGTTCCACGTTAAGAACAATCAGAACGTGCAGAACGTTCAGTTCTGAACATTGAGACATTCACAGTTCAGTCCGGCGCGCAGTACATTGAATAATAATAAAATATATTTATATATTATTTATATACATATAAAAAGGTCAGATTTCTTTGGGCCATATCTTTTAATCTGTCCGTTGGAATCCTACATATAATATACCGTTGGAAAGATCTCGAGATGTAGAATCCAATGGTTCTAGTTTCATCATGATCGGAGGTCGGAAAGTGATGTAAATATTTAGATTACTGTTTCAGCTCTTGTTTTAGTGTAAATGAGACTAATAACTTAGGTTTGGGCCTTAGATATTGGAAACCATGAACTTAGTCTCTCACGTGACCATTAATGGGATATTAGAATCGTAGCACGTGGCTTGGTGTGCTTCGATGGGTTGTCTAGGTATTCGTGTATTGTGTATGGTTTAACCGAATGCGTATGGAGTTGAATCAATCAATGCTTAATATGATTGTACACCCAGGAATTCTTTATAAACATTGTTGATTCAAATTCCCCACGCACTCCGTTAAAACACATATGGTACAAGGATGACAACACTTGCTTAGGATTGGATTGTAATCTCTCATTGACTTGTTAACTGTATCCGTTGTTTATCGTTTCTTGTACACTCTCTTGGCATAAAACACCTAATTAATTATGAAACATAAACTCTTGTAGAATTAGGATAATGACCTGACTTAGAGTGTACCTTAGGAACTGTGTATCGTGTATTGATAAACATGACTGGCTAGCATGTAAGGGATTATCGTGTGTGGGTTTGTCTTGTATTGATTTGAATGAGATAATTCCTAAGAACATGCCTTGTTTGATGAGCTAGCCAGACTTGCTTGTCTTGGTTTTCCCCGTGTGTCAGCACCACTTTATTATTATTTGCATATCATGGCCAGCTGCAGTTTGGAGTTTTATTGATGGGCCGGTTACTCGGACATCGGGGTGGGCAGTCGGCTTTGGACGGCGTCCATGGCGTTGAATAGTTGGGAGCGGGCTTGGACTGTGCTACTATTCCCAGGACCGGGAGCTTGGATCCCCCTGGAGCCGGACTTTGGTATCAGTAGTCCGGATAGGATTGTTACTGGTACCCCGTGAGGTGGCTTGGACATCCACGGAGTCTCCCTCTTGTGCATTGCATTGCATTGATAGTGGTGATTGTTAGTATTGCTAGGATTCCTGATATTGATTCTGTGGTTATTAACTCATGCTTTATGCCTAGTTTTGTTCCTTGTATTCACTTGATTATGTTCTGTCATTACTCTTTCACTTGATGCATGTTATGTTTTAATTATATCTTGCTTATCTATTGCTCAACATGTCGTTGACTCTGTTCCTTGGTGTACAGACTCCTCAGGTGAGTACTACTACGAGGAGCAGGCCGGTGAGGAGATCCCAGAGGATCTCCAACCAGCAGAGGAGGCACGAGAGTGGAGTGCCGATGACGTAGAGTAACGTCATCACTATCAGGCACATGAGAGACTCACAGGGGCACTTCATTAGATTTTATTAATTCATTATTATTATCGTTGGAACTTTCCTTCATTGACTTCGTTGATTTAATAATCTTAGTTTTGGGATGTTCGTTGTAATTAATTTAACTTTTGTATAGGTTTAATTATTCTTCTTGCAACTTTAAATTTAATTGAGATTTATTATCCATTGTTGATATCAATGTATGAATTCCGCTATTTGTTTATGATTTGAGGTTTAAATACATTATCCTCACAGCGGACTTACGATCCTTGGGCCTAAAGGACAAAATTTTTAAATTAGTCCTAAATTTCACTCCTCGGATCCGGTTATTTCTCTAATCGGGTTCGAGGGACGTGACAGTTGCCATCCTCAGTGATTGTGTTGCACGGAGCATTTTCAAGGGAGCAAGTCCTGAACAGCATCCAGCAGCTTTTCTTCTTCGTTGACCCATCCATCACCCCAAGTTGGGTTTTCTTCATGGTGATGAGTCGGGAAGAATGTGTATCCTGAAGTCACAGTCTCAGGAGAAGAAACCTGAGAGGGTGTCATCTCTGTGAAAGTCACGTGAGACGAGGTAGCTCCAGAGGATACATTGCTAGGCGTCGTCGGAGTGTAGGTAATCTCATCAGACGACGCTTCAGAAGAGCTATAGTCCTGATATATTACATTACAGGAAGCTCTGATAGGAGATGTTGCCTGCTCAGAGTCAGACTCATCCTCGGATGTAAGAGGATCGTCAATCCAGCAATGTTCTCCATTTTCAGGAGTTGAGGGAGGAGGTACCTGATGGGCTTCAGGGACTTCCGGCTCTGGATTGTGAGGAATCTCGTTGACGCGATCTTGCTCTTGTTCTAGAGCGAGACGCTGCAAGATCCTTGCATATTCTTCAAGATCAGGCATGGGAGCCAGATCCTCTTCTTCGTCTTCTCCGTGTGGCTCAACATAGTTGATTTCCACTGGAGCAATGACAGGTGCTGGGTTAACAGCATCTTCTTGTGCAGCCTCTTGGTCTTCTTCATCATCAGACCAGGATCCTTGTGGTTGCAAGGGGTTATACCAGATTACTGGCATAAGGTGAGTTTCAGGAACCCATTCTTCGTCGGAGAGATACTCTCCTGTTTCAAAAGATTCCTCCCACTTGCCGGTGTAGTTGGGCTCGAATCCATCATCGGTGTCGCTGGACTCGTATCCATCAATGGAGAATCCAACTACCGAGTTGCAAGAGTATGATGCCCCCTGCATAGCTTCTTTTTTGAATTGAGGTGGCATGAAATCACTGAGAGTGAAGTTTCTTACCCCCTTTGAAGTCTCTGGAAGGGACGTTTCTGTTGCCCCGAGTGAAGTGGTAGAGGAGGCCTCTGCCTTTTCATGGACTTCTTGTTTTGGCTGGGTCTTCTCTTGCCGTTTGAGCCTGAGGAGATGTTTCCTAGCCTGCCTTCGCTGTTGAGCTGTCGGCTTTGTTTTTACGATCTCCCAGTTTTCATCTTCCAGGAGATCGGGATGTACCCATATGGGTTGTCCGTCAGGTGTCGGGCAAGGAACCAACACTTCGGACGTTTGAATTCTTTTTATCACCTTGAAGGAAGTAGTGATCTTCTTCTTCGGTGATTTTGGTGTTTGTCCACGTGACACCATGTTGACGGAGGTGGGGCCATAATTTTTGTCAAAGGTGATGACTCCGTTTTTCCACATCTCGTTTATCTTCTCTCTCACAACAAAGCATTGATTGAGAGGATGCGAGACCATCTGGTGGTATGGACAGTACCGAGGATCATTGGTTTTGCCAACGTCTCCAGGTCTTTTGGGCTCTGGCAAAATGAGTTTGCCATTTGCTAGGAGAGCCTCAAAGATTTCTTCGACGTCTTCATCGAACAGATATTTCTTTTCTACTCGCTCTTTGAAGGCATCAGAGAGTTCAGGTCTCTTACCTGCAGCTCTATTTTCAGCTTTCTTTGGTTGCTGAGGAGCTGACTTGGTTTGCACATTAAGGACCTCTTTCTTCTTTGGTTTGGAGGTTGCAATGGCGGTTGGCTCTTTTCTTGATGACTTCTGACTGTTGAGGTCTTTAATCACCGTTTCAGCTTCCATAGAAGCTTCCAGGAGTTCTCCCAGGTTTTTTGATTTGTTGCCGATGATCATGGAGCGTATTCTGGCTCTCATGTTGTTTCGGCAGATGTCGACTAGCGACGCTTGTGGCAATACATCCGAGCATTTGTACGCCATTGCTTTCCACTTGTGAATGAAGTCATAGGTCGACTCATTCTCTCCCTGTTTTAAGCTGCAGAGCTGAGCCATGGTAACAGGATGATCCTCACCTTGGAAGTGGGTCAGGAAGCGTGTCTCTAGTATGGCCCAGTTTTGAATGGAGTTCTCCGGCAGAGTGGAGTACCAATCGAAGGCCGTACCTTTTAGGGTACTTGCAAAGAGGCGAATCTTGAGTGCATCTTGATCCGCGATAGCTCCCGTCAAGATCTTGAAGTGGATGACGTGCTGTCTGGCTGATCCTTTCCCCGTATATGTTTGGAGAGTAGGATGTTTGAATTTTGTGGGGAACGGGACCGAGTCCATCCATAAAGGATATGGTGGCTTGATTCCATGCTCTTTGAGTATATCCTCTTCTTTAGCTTTGGCGAGGATACTGTCTACGTCCTTTTTGGTAAGGGCGTGCGACTCATTTTCTTCACAATTCTCCTCGTTATTGTCATGATTTGGAGGAGGCTCATTGTTCGCCTGATTTTGGACGACAAGGAGAATGTTTTCCATCAGAATTTCAATCCTCTGCTGGCCTTGTTCCAACTGCTGGATGCGTGTGAGCGCATCATCTCGAGGTGGATTCTGAGGTGGTGGCTCAGAACTTGTAGCCAAGACGTTCATCCCTCGGGATTCGAACGAAGAAATCGTCCTGGTGACCGAGCTGGGGCTCATTCTTTTTGATGAAGAGCTTGATGAAGGATTACTCTCCCGTCCTTGGCTTGAAGGGTCAGGAGATTCTTCAGGATGTCTTCGTGTCCCGGTGACGCTACGGGTCACCGGACGTCGGACATGGATTTTTGATGCTGACTTTTGGCGTCTTCTGGTTTTTCCAACCATATGGACGGCAGCAACTTGGTCGGGTCTTTCTTTTTCGACCCATTTGTGGGAGACTTGAAGTGTAGGAGGCTGGGTCCGTTGCTTCTCTAGTCTCTTTTGTCGATATGACGCACGGCGGCGTGCTCGACGAGCGATTTGAGCTTCAGTCAGCTCCGGCTGGGCTCTGACGATGAAGGATGTGCTCCCTCAGGCGCAGCAGCCGAGCTTGTCTTCTTTGTGGTTGGGTAAGGACAGGATGCGGACCCGGTCCTTTGCCTGTTGCAGCGAAGCTTTAAACCTTTCGAGTTCGGCCCCTGTAGAGATAAAGGGTCGAACTGAAGGGGTGTAGGCCCTGGCAGGTGCTTGTAGAGGCCTAGTGATGCATGATCTGATTTTGGGCCTGTAGGAACAAGCTGGTTCATGCTGGGTTGACTTGGGAGTCAGGTTGGAGATGGGTCTCTCCTCTTTCATGTAGGCAAGAGGGTAGAACTGGTTCTCCTTGAGTGGGGCCAGGTATGCTGGCTTGGTGGAGGTTTGAGACCTTCTTTGTTTTGGGGAAGGTCTTGGAGACCAAGTCTTAGGGTAGACCTGGTTGGTTGTTGGTCGAGGCTTCGCGGGGCTGCCGCGGGCTTCGGGCTTTTGGGCGCTCGCCTTTGGTGTCACGGGAGTGACACGTTGAGAGGCGATTTTCTGCCTTTTGGCAGGCGCAGTTTGTTCTTCGGGAAGTGGGAATGGTCCCAGCGTCCCAAAGAAGATAGTCCGGGGAGTCGAGGTCGACCCGGAGTTCAGAGAGTTGCCGAGGGAGTTGACGCTTCGGCAGCTGACAGGGCGCTTATGAGTGCGCGTGCTTTGCTTCTGTTGAAGCATGAGTTGGTGCTTGTTCTCATCGAAGATAATGGTTAAGGCTGCCATTGTTAGTTTTGAAAAAGTTCTGAAACAAGACCACATCCATTAGTAATCACAAGAATATAATGATCATAAATGGGGAATTCTATGATTTTGTCTTTTCAAATCGCTCAAGGGATATGACCCAAGCGACATGAAGAAGGCAAAAAGCCATAGATGGTACAATTGTTCTGACAGCGAGCATGGTAGGCTCGAAATGAGCGTTCCAATGACTGCTAGAAGCAATTGTAAACCTAAATTCGACTTATCGAGAAGCAGGGCTTGCTCGAGATAAGAAGAATATAAGGTAGGAGTTACAAATGTGCCGGTCACAGATACAGTAGACCCTGAAAGGGCGTACCAGTACTGCTATGCACAAATGTTGGAGATCGCATCCATGAGATGGGATTCTTTGTTTTGAAAGGTCAGAAATGGATTCGTCAAAGAGAGCAGGTGGCATTCCGATTCAAATACGGGCTCAACGATTTCCGCGAGCGCCAGTACTCAGAAGGGAAGAGACCACAATTTCTCGAATCTGAATCCAAAAGTGACGAGTTTTTTTTTTTTTGAAATGTCAAGATTGGTTCCATCAAGGAGAGCAAATGGTATTCTGATCTGAACACGGTCTCGGCGATTTCCGCGAGCGCCAGTGCTAAGAAAAGAAGAAACCAAAATTTCTCAGATCTGAAATCAAAAGTGACGAGTTTTTGGAAATTTTTTTTTTTGAAATGATTTTTTTTTATTTTATTATTTTATTTTTTTTATTTTTTTTTAAATATATTTTTATTTATTTTTTTTTATTTTATTATTTTTTTTGAAAATTTTTGTTTTTTTAAGATTTTTTTTTTTGAAAATCTTTTTTTTTATTTTTTTTATTTTGATTTTTTTTTGTTTAAGATTTTTTTTTTTGAAAATTTTTTTATTTTTTTGATTTTTTTTTTAAGATTTAAAGACGAGAGAGTACACATAGGCCTCCTAACCCGGTCTTATGAAACCTCAATTGATAGAATTGCCCCCAGGTAAGGGTAGGATTACTTAATGAACCCGTTTGGAGGACCCTTGCCTAGAACAGTCAAGCTGTCTCCACACTCTGGACAAGGCTTTTCTTGAATCAATCGTGATCAAAGAACGCAATTGGTTTAACCTTAGTGGTCTATGTCTTTTTTTCAAATCCCAAATAGACTCATCGAAGAGAAACGATGGCCCAAAACCTTAGTCGAACGGGCTCAACATTTCTGCAAGCACCAAAGAACGATAGGATAGGATCAAAGCTTCTCAATTTTGAATCCAAAACTAAGAAAACTGATTTTTTGATTTTTTTTTTCTTTGAAATCTCTAATGAACTCATCGAAGAGAAACGATGGCCCAAAACCTTAGTCGAATGGGCTCAACATTTCTGCAAGCACCAAAGAACGATAGGATAGGATCAAAGTTTCTCAATTTTGAATTCAAACTAAGAAAACTGATTTTTTTTTTTTTTTGAAATCTCTAATGAACTCATCGAAGAGAAACGATGGTCCAAAACCTTAGTCGAACGGGCTCAACATTTCTGCAAGCACCAAAGAACGATAGGATAGGATCAAAGTTTCTCAATTTTGAATCTAAACTAAGAAAACTGATTTTTTTTTTTTTTTGAAATCTCTAATGAACTCATCGAAGAGAAACGATGGTCCAAAACCTTAGTCGAACGGGCTCAACATTTCTGCAAGCACCAAAGAACGATAGGATAGGATCAAAGCTTCTCAATTTTGAATTCAAACTAAGAAAACCAATTTTTTTTAAAAAAGAGAAAGAATGGAAACAAACTTAAAGAAGTAGAAATTTCCAAAAAATCCCATCTCATTTTTTGGGTGCAAAATCCAACATAGGCCACCAGCTAGAAAGTAGCCAAGGAATCTGGAGAAGAAGTATAAGCATAGAGCAAAAATATGGTATGCAAATATTTCATTTCCAAGCACCGTGTTCTCACATGAACGAGTCCCACCGGGTGTGCCAGCTTGATGGAACGCGCTCCGAGGCGCCGTGGGGCGGCTACCGGGGTCGGCGGAACGTGGGAGTCCGTCGGGTCCGGCCCTTTCGCGCCCTGGCGGGCCTGAAGCGTGCATCAACATTTCTTTTGTGTGGGTGTGCCAGATTTTCTATTTTACTTGGAATTGCAAGTGGTAATCCGGAGATCCACCTTCGCAAGTAAAAAGGAAATCAACTTCTTTCAAGTTTTCCATTGCACAAATATTTAAGAAAAGAGACATTTTCTTGATTTGCCGTGAAAGGCGATTTTGTTTGGCATTTATAGCCGATTTTGTGGCGTTTATAGCCGATTTTGGCGTTTATAGCCGATTTACAATTCTTATCAATAATGAAAGACAAGAGTTGTGATTTTTGTCTCTTTTAGAAAAATACAAACTACAATGAAAAGCAAGAAAAGGAGGATCTAACTTCTCAGGAGATTGTGGGGGACTCGTTCAGATTGACGGTCGCAAGCCATGTGTGGGCTTCGCCATCATCCATGCAGATGAGAACAGAGGATGCTCTTGATTCGCTTGGCTTGGCTATAACCTCAGGTTTTTAGAGGATAAAGACCAAGAGAAGGTCCTATGTCCAATAAAAAGCTAAGTAGACGGGCTGAAAAGCCACGTCTAAGCCATTGGAGGCAGCGGGAGAAGGCAAGGACCTTGGGGGGGTGCCCCCCAAGGGACTTTTGTCACCTTGTAGTGGTGGCCGGTGCAGAACTTCAGCAGAGTTTTTCTCTCTTTTTTCTTTCTCTGGATACGAGCTCTGGATTCTTTCCGATCGATCGATCTCGATTTTCTGATTCTTTTCTCCGCTCTTTTAATTTCAATGGAATGCTCTCCTATTTATAGGCTTTTGGTAGCCATTTAGGAGAGTTTATGAGCTTTAATTGCTTTAATGAGAGGAGTTACAAGATTTATTTCTTGATTTTGTAACTCCTTTTTCCTTGAATCTGATTGGCCGATGGAGATTAAGGGCTTTTAATCACCTTAATTACCATAATGGGAGGAGTTTCATGGGTTAAATGCCATGAATCAATTGACTTGTAACTCCCAAATGCTTGCTTCTGATTGGGCCGTCCAAAGAAATGAAGTAATGACTGCAATAAAGCTAGTCAATTAACCACATTAATTGGTCGCCGAGCGGTCGAAGAGTCGCGGGCCATGCCGTGTCTTCTGGAATTCTTCTGGCGATGATCATCGATGGATCTACATGCTGATCGAGATCGGATGAACATGTAACTTCAGACATTGATAGCTAAGAATGGGCCGGTGACATCTGTCTTGTCGATTTCACGATCGGTCGGACAGAAAGTGCACTTTCTTGGTCAGCCGGTTGGCGATCTTGGAGCGATCACTGATGATTTTATGCTTTTGGAGGTTGACCCGTGATTTTGACGGATGTCGTCGGATATGAGTCAATTTCAAGCATTAAAAATCACATTTTCAGGAAACCACAGGGGCCAAAGTGCGCGAAACGCGAAAAAGGATGGAAAAACGGGTCACCGGCGGAAAATCCGATGACCCGGACTTCCATGGTCGCCGGCGACCAAGGGCCGGCGACCATGGGCCATGGTCGCAGGGGCCTGCGACCATGGGCCATGGTCGCAGGGGCCTGCGACCCTGGGGGAATTTTCCCCTTCGGAGCCCGTTTTGAGGTCGTTTTGAGGTCTTTTTCGTCACCATTTTCTTCTGTATTTTTCCTGAAATTTCTTCTTATTTATTGGCTTGATTTCCCTGTAGAAAACCTGATGAGAATCCTTGCATTTTTAGAGTGCAAAGTTTCCAATTTTCCGGGAAAGCCGAAGACTTTGTCGCGTAGAGCTGCTGATTTTCCGCCAGAAGTTGAAACTTGGTCAAACGATGTCGGAATGACCTGAAATTTGAGGTGAAGCCTCCTGAGCAATAAATAAGACCAACCATAGGCTTTTGTTTGAGTTTTGAAGCCGTTTGGGGTCCCGTCGATGCTTCACTTGATTTTGCTGCGGGGAAAATTGCCGAGCTTTGATATGTGGCCAAACGATGTCCGATTGACCTGAAATTTGACGGGGAGCCTATTGGAGTCATTTTGAGACGTTCCATGGGCTCCGTTTTGGATGTCATGGTCCCGGGTTGCTCCGCCGCCGGTAGGCTTGATTTTCTCTCGGAGCATCGAAACCTGGTCAAACGTTGTCAGAATGACCTGAAATTTGACGTGCAGCCTTTTGGAAGCATGTTGAAGCCACTCATGCACTTGGTTTGATGAGCGAAGGCTTCGGTGGTTCCCGCCGCCGGGAGGCTTGATTTTGCTGCTCGAGCATTGATGGAGGGTCAAACGTTGTCGGTTTGACTTGAAATTTGGCATGGAGCCCTTTTGAGACATGCTGGAGTCATCTGTAGGCTCTGATCGAAGTTTTGACGTCTCCGATGATGTCGCCGCCGAGAGCTCCTGTTTAGCTGTCGGAGAAGTGAAGTTAGGCCAAATGTTGTCGAAATGGCCCGAAACTTCATGTGTACTCTTTTCTTGGCTATCTTGAAGGATCTTGTAGTTTTTGTTTGATTCTGACAAGATTTGAGTTTTTGGAGAAATTGCATTGCCTATTTATGGCAGGTTGCGACTTCATGCAGCTTTCTTGATGTTGAAGAGGCAAAGTGACATTTTTGGTGTCAACATTCATCTACTCACCACCTAGAGTACTTCACCCCTCACCTACTTAAAAAATGCTCATTTCACAATAAATTCTTCTTTATTTCTTGTAAACAAACAAACCAAGAGAGTTGCAATGCTTCTTCAATTTTTATTCATGTTTGGAAATACATATCTTAGAATGAATTCAATGACATGAAGCAAATGGGATCTACATGTGACCCACATCTAACCATAAGTTGGAAGAACCCTTGCCTATCAGTCCTCCCTATCCAACCATCCACCTGTCCATGGATGGATAAACTTGGCCCCACAAGTTGAAACCTAGTTCAGTCAACTCAGAAGAACTTGTGTCTTGATGGCGAAAAAAGACAGAAAACAGAAAACGTCTATCTATCTACTCTTATAAAAGAGAGAAAGATGATGTACTTTTTTTACTACACACATGCCCAATTAAATGTAAGTTGTGGGGCCCATCCTTATATATATTTATTATGTATATGTATTTTATATATGGATAAAGATGGGGACATAATGGGAATTTTCCAATTTTTATACCCTATTAATGTACTTTTTTCACTACACACATGCCTAATAAAATGTAAGTTGTGGGGCCCACCCTTATATATTTATTATGTATATGTATTTTTTATCTATCTACTCTTATAAAAGAGAGAAAGATGTACTTTTTTTCACTACACACATGCCCAATAAAATGTAAGTTTTGGGCCCACCCTTATATATATTTATTACGTATATGTATTTTATATATGGATAAAGATGGGGACATAATATGGGAATTTCCCAATTTCTATATCCTATTATAAAATAAAATAGTGTCTAAAAAAGAGAGAAAGATGATGTACTTTTTTCACTACACACATGCCCAATAAAATGCAAGTTATGGGGCCCACCCTTATATATATTTATTATAGATATTTATTATGTATATGTATTTTATATATGGATAAAGATGAGGACATAATGAGAATTTCCCAATTTGTCTAAAATAGCCTTTGGGTCAGGCTTGGATTTAGAGGGGTTTTAAGGATCTGGATCAAGATGATATACAAGACTAAAGCTTAGGAGTTAAAAATATCTACCCAACGGTACCATAATCTCAGAAATCTGAAATTACGAAAAAACCCCGTATGCCCAAATGAACCCGGATCTAGACCAAACTTGGCACACACGATCCTAATAGTTTTTTTTAATTTCTTATATTGAGTAGATGCTGATATTTTAAACGTAATAAAATTTCGGTTTAATACATTCCAAAAAAGAGAGTAATCTTTTTTTCGATTTCTTTTTTTTTTTTAAAGGTGGTGGAGAAAAGGAAAGGAAAATGTGGATAAGATTGGAATCTATCTCAAATCAATATCTCAAATGTTGTTTTTTTTCCCTCTTCTTGTTTCAATTTTCTTTTAACAGTCTTCTTACTCGGATACTACAAGATTTTCAATGCAGTGAATTTTGCGGGTATGATGTTTTTCCTTTGTGAGTAATTGTGTAAGGAAGAACATGATATTTTAATAAATTCTTCATTGACTCTTAGCTTCTTTTGAAATGGAAGGAGTTTTCATACATATAAGTGAGCACTGTCTACTGAAATTATTATTATTTGATTGTGTCTTCTTCTTCAATTTTTTTTAATGTTGCAATAAAATATTCATTATAAAAAAAATGGGTGTAACCAGAGTCAAGAAAATGATGATGAAGAGTTGGTTTTTTCTTTTTCATTCCTGTTTGAGACAAAGTTAGGCCCATTGATAGCCTTCGTGCTCTGATAATTTTAATTATATGTCAGTTTTATTTCTTAAATATTAACTGCAGGCTTCCAAATTATGTGTGTTTCGTGTTTCCTTATCGTAGAACTTTGTATTTAGTTCTCACTCTATATTTGGAATATGAATTTGTGTATAGCATTTAAAATGAAAATTTGATACTGTTTTGTTATGTGAGAAAGGAAAATGAAAAACTCAAATAGAAAATGTCCTGGTTGAGAAAGGCAAAGTAGACAATAAATAAAAAGACGATGCTATGAGGTATAGAAAAGCTTTCTATTATCTGTCAGAATCTGTTTTCCTTCTCCATAGAGTCGAAGGGGAAGGCATTTTTTTTAGAAAGAAGTACAGGTGCTAATATTCAAAAAGCCAAAAATAGGATCCATATTTGTATAAGAATCTGACATTTTATTTTGTTTATTTTTTCTATCTATTTTAGTTTATGTTAGTTAAAGTCTTACGCTTTAGACCAAGGCCTCTTCAACCATCACCCTCCAAACCCCTCAAGAGTGGGATAAGACCAGTAAGCATTCATTCGTAGTTCTCATTGAACCATTTTGTTCACTAATTTCCAAATTTTTATTCATTTTTTTTTCTTTTTTTTTTTTTTTTGTCTTTTGTAAAATTAATTGTGAGATATGGTGCAATTAAGAATCATTTCAAAGGAAAAATATTTCAGATTTTATCATTCATAAAGTTTTTTTAGTCTTTCTTGGAATCATTTTGTCCACCCCGGTTAATAAACTAAGCCAAGGTGAGAAAAATAAAAGATTTTAACTATGCACTATTTACTCCATTATGTGGTTCATGGTTTACATACTGCCTTTTAGTTCTGAAAATTTAAATGCCATGTACTTTTTCAATAATAAACCTTGAACTAAGACGGGATAAAAATAAAAAATAAAATGAGTAGTGTATATTATAATGGATGAAAAGAAAATGAATCAAGTGTATTTTACTTATTACCTTTGGGTGTTCAATATTTACAATTTTGTGGGCACTTTAAATACCTCGCCATCAGTTTAAAAGTCGCGACAAAAGGTATTAACTAGCTTGCTACTTTTGTTATTGTTGCTGGTGGCCAATTGGTGGTTGTGTTATAATTCAATTACCAAATTGACTACACACGAGAAAATTAACATTCTCTTTTTTTATACCTGAAACAATGCTAATTGTGAAAATAGTTTCTATTTATTTATTTATTTTTATTTTTATTTTTTGGTTGAACTAAAAGATACTTGAGTGATATTTGTATTTGAAATTTGAGAGTTAAGAACATCAGAGGGCTCCGGGAGATTTCCAGAAGATATGAGATTATTTTTTTTGTACGGATATAACCCTTTGTTATTATTTTTGAAATATTAACCCTTTTATCTTTTGTACACTGACCTTAAATATTTTTAATTTGATGTTCCTTCCGTTTTATATTATTTATTATGGCCTTTGGAAAAGGTATAGGAACCTCCAAAACTTATAAGCACATCCCATATATACAGGTACTTCATTTGCATTATTTCTTTATGTTTAGTTTTTTCGTTTTCAGTTTTAGAAAAAAATAGCAACTAACAAAATATCATAAATAAGAAAGTGAAATGTATATACTTAAACTCATTTTATGTTCTCCCTTTTTTTTTCTCTCTTTTAATGAAAGTTACCATTAAAAAAATTTTAAATATTCTTTTCCCTTTTGCTTCATGTGTTTGTATCTTATTTAGCTATAATAATTGAGTTTTCAATTTGACATAATAGTTGTATGGATCTTGATTTATACCCCCGTTGGAAGAGTAATCACAAGTTGGATAATGTGATAACTATTACTAAATATTGGTTCTCTTCTGATATTAGTAATTTTTCATAAAAACAATTTAGTGGTAGGTCTTATAGATTGCTATCGTAAAACTGTAGTTGTTTAGTATAATTTTTAGTTTCTTAATATACAACTTTTGTGAATTTTTTTTATTATAAAAGGGCATTTCAAGGGCATGAATATATTTATTTATTATAGCTCTTACTCATGAGGCTTAAATTGAAAAACTTTGTTCATTTTCTAACACATTTATTTCTTTCATCATTACAAGCTTCTTCTTCTTCTTTTTCTTCTTGTTATTGTTCTTCTTTTTATATATTTCAATAAAACGTCATGCTTTTCTTTAAAGGGAAAATGAGAATCTCATAGAAACTGCTTGTTATGCTCGAGTTACTACTTACTTCAGAGTCAATGAATGAAGTGGTCGTTTTAAGCGTAAGCAACTAAAAAAATTATTTGATGCTGAGCTGCAACAATTTCAGTTTGCCTTTGTTCGTTTCGAATTTTTCTTACTTTGATTAGCTCTCTCGTCCTCTATACAGTGCATAGCAGAAGAGTTGATCTAGAATACCTGTGTTACATTCTTATGTATTTCTTAAGAGGAATGTCTAATTCTTTTGGCAGACTTGTATTTGTAGTTTTTCGTTTTTTGGTATTTTTTCCCTATAGATATCTCTATTTATGAGCTTCCATTTAACTGAACTTCTATGATTACTTTGCATTATACTTTTCTTACTGGGTATAAAATATAGCACTTTGTATTAAGTAAAAGAAGATGCTGACTCTTGGAGAGGTATTGCCACTTTTTACTTGATAGTGGTCTGTCTTATAAAATAAAACAAAGCACATGTTAAATACTAATATTAATCAACATGTGTTCTGCAAATCTTACCCGTCGAAGTTCATATCATAGTTCCACCATTGTTGATCCTTGTCGTTTGAGGACAAGCCGGATTACTTCATTATTCTTTACGGTTGGTGTGAGATGTTATTCTTCTTTGTAAGTTAAGACTAAAACCACCATCTCAGTTTTGTTATTCTGATGTCCTTAGGTAAGATATAATTAATTTTTTTCCTCAATAGAATTTGGTTTTGTAGTGAACATATAATGTTCATGGTAATTGGTTAGAACGATAAGCTCATCTGATTCTTTGTTTCTATTTTAATTTTTTATAAAACTGCATGTTATCAATTTGACTATGCTTTCGACTGGACTCCAACTTTAGCAGGTCAAGTCTACCATGAAACTGATAAGTTAAATAAAGTAAATTGAAATTTCTTTGTACACATTCATGATAAAATATTTAAAAATATGTGATTTATATCTTCAAAAAGTTATATAAATTTCATATCGATTGTCTTTTGAAATCTCATTTTTCTCACTATATTATTATTTTATTATTTTCAAATGTATAGAAAAAAAGTAGTGTCTGCTGTATTTGGACATTACATGGGCCCTGAAATTTACAATCACTCATTTTCTGTCGAAATTTTATTTTTAAATGTATTGAAGCTTCTACTGAATTTTCTAAGAATTTCTTTTTAAAAGATTTTCTTAGTAAAACTGTGTATTCGGTGCACGTACAGGGCTCCACTAGTACAAAGTAAAGACGTTCTCGCTCTTTGTCATCAGCCCACCAACCACATAAGACTTGGACAGAGTCATTTGGATGTGGTTGAAAAACTCAGGTATGACTCGGATCATCGAACTCAGAAAAGCTTGACTCGTGAGAGTCGTCAAGTGGGATCTCGGGCTCAGCTGGTTAGTACACGGGTGTACGAGTGAGAGTAGGTGAGTTTTGAGTTCCCAATGTAGCCAGAGAGAAAAAAAAGAAAAAAGAGCAGTCATAACACATAATTCATAATCATAAACTGAAACTTTATATATTCAAAAGATGATTTTATGGAAAAAAAAATTCATTAGATGGCTGGTGCATAAAAATGGATCCAATAGATTCTTACATTCAGAAAAGGCCCTCTCGTCACTTTTGCCGTTTGTTTTTGACTTTTAGCATGAGCGTCTCTATTCAAAAAAAAAAAAAGGAAAAATGAAAAATAAAACCTTATAACATTTTTCATAATACTCATTCTTCCTTGGCTTTTACTCCATCCTAATTCAAAATAAGGTGGCTTGGCCGAGTCATGAGTCAACTGGATGAGTTATGACCATGGCTTAGATGTGGCCATGGAGTCCTGTCAAAGTCAAGCTCTAGTTTCTCGGATGTGGCCATGTCTTGAATGGATGTGACACTTTCCATATTTTTACTTCCTGTGCCTTCCTTCTATTACATTGGTTCTCTTTTTTCTTCCCTTTCATTTCTCTTTTTGAGACAACATGATGATTGATATAGATTTATATGCCATATGCCTGCTCAAAAACAGATCACAAACCAAATCTCACTTTCTCTGTGTGGGACTTTGGGACAAGCCAAATCCAGACCCACATGGCCGAGTCCAGTCAGAAGTGAGATTTGGGTTCACATGCAATGGTTCAATTAGGGTTAAGCCTCCATTTTGGAAATTCAGGTCTTTTTGAATTTGGACTATGGATATAGGAATTCATCTCAAGGGGAATTTTTTTCTTGGGCTTGATTGTTTGTATTACAATATATAGGAATTGAACATGTAGGGTGGTTAAAAATGAGAATTAAACGTGAATCTCCAAAAATGAACATCAAACTAAAGAAAACAAAATCAAAATAATATGCTATTCGATGCTCATTCTTGGAAATTTTCCTTTAACTTGATGTTAAGTTTTGGAATCCACTTGTGATTTTCATTTTTAGCCACCCTATGTGTTCAGTTCCTATGTATTTTAATGTAAACAAACAAGTTTGCCGATGCTCCCATATGCCGACATCCACTCACAATGGATATATATATATATATATATATTAATGTTAAATGGCTCCCAAGCTTTTAATTTCGAATAGGAGAAGAGGTGAAGGATTGCCTTTTAATTACGAATTTAAAACATTAGAGCTATTTAAGAGAAAAATGAGTTGATGGAAATGTCCCCTTTTACTACCAATGAGAAGGGATAGTTAATAGAAACAATTGCTTTGGTAGAATTCTTATCCACTTGGGAAAGAAATCTGGCACTTACCTAATTTTTTACCTTTTTCTCCAACTTTGTCTCTTCTTTAAAAAGCAATTATAAGATTGGTACGTTTTGTTACCCAGGACGCATTGTATTCATTGAGATTAATGAGAAGTTTGTGACATGACAAGTGAGTCCACTATGAAAAAAATATGACGCCATCAAAATAAGTGGGTCCATTTGAGGGAGAGAGAAGTTTTCGTAGGGATTGGAACTGAGTGTTTTTTTTAATTATTTCGTGCAAACTTTTAAGGTATGGTGGTCATTGTTAATGAATTGAATACTCGTTTTCTTGTGTACTAATAGCTAGCTGTCTCTATCTTTTTGGAAGTCAGGCTGGAGCATAAACGCCCACCTTTTATAACGTGCATTTTATAGAATTCTTCGCGGAATGTTTACGTGCATCCATCCTTCATCACAAGGTAAGGATAAGGGATATTCATATTATTAAAATATTCATTATGAAAATGAGAAAATACCATATATAGTCATATGTTAAAGAAGATGGTTCATGTGTAAAGAGGAAAAGCCACGTATATAAGTGTTCCTCAACCTATGGTGAGAGATGAATGCACATGAACATTCCTCTCTCTCTCACTTTATATATATATATATTTTATCAACAACTATAAATCTCAATAGTTAAACTTGGATTGCCTATCCCAAAAAATTTTGATCTTCTTTTGCTTTCAAAAAGCTCTAATTTCTCTATGCTATCTGAAACGATAATTTCCTTTTCTAGAATCCCCACTCAAAGCCCTATAAATCCGAACTCCACCTCTATATCAACCTTTCCTTTTATGAAACTAGGGTTTTTATGCAAGTGTGAGAGAAACATACGAATTAGGGTTTGAGCTCAAGTTGGGGTTTCTTCATCATTTATGTATAGCGCGAGGGCCTTTGGTTGAAGGAGGTGGCGATGGATCTTGCAACAAGTATAGATGGACAAGAAGCAAGGTTTACACAGAAAAATCCTTCAAAAAGAGTCCTTCTCGTGCGCACTTGAAGTTGGGCCATTGAATCATCTCATTACAGTCATTGATGTCGAGGCCGATGTTGTTTTTGTTGATGTTTAAGGTCTTTTAGCTCAACGATGATTGATGGGGTTGCTGAGAAAAGCTTCCATCTTTGTAAAGGATGACAAAATTCGATTTTTATTGAGGGACTTTCTTGTATAAACCGTACTTTATGCCCATCTATACTTGTCAAAGATCCGTGGCGGTCCCCTCCATTGGCCCTGGCACTTTACATGAACAATGAAGAAGCTCTAGCTCAAGCTCAAGCCCTAACTCAAGTATTTCTCTTGCACTTGTAGGAAAACTCTAGTGAGAGAGAGGTTGATATGGAGGTGAGTTTGGATTTGCAGGGTTTGGGTGGGGATTCTAGAAAATAATTTTTTTTTGAGATAGCAAGGAAAATTTTAAGTTTTTGAAGGGGAGAGAAAATCGGGATTTTTAGGGAAAGAGACGAAAAAGACGATCCACTTCAATATTTGAGATTTATGGTTGATGTTCTTATGAGCCGTGATTTTTATCTATTTTATGGAGACACGTTAAAGTAAAATATGTTATGATTCGTGAACACTAAGTTCGCAAGTAGGGGTTACACACAATATATATATATATATATATATATATATATATATAAGGAGATGCTCCTATGAGAGATAAGGTGAGGGTCATCGCATTTAAGTTGTTGGCATTAGATATGGATGTAAGGACATCCACCTTATCTCTCATAGTAAGGTGAGGGCCGCTCTTATAGGAGCATATATTATATTATATTATATTATATATATATCCTTTTTTGGCATCTTTTATATATATATATATATATATATATATATATATATATATGAGGGGCTTATCATATGCATGGAGTATAGTCATTAAGCTTTGAACGCCTCAAACGAAAGGTTATGATCAATTGATCTGCTTGATTACTTGCCCACTATTGAATAGCCAAATCCCTAGGTGGGCTTTGTAAGATATGAGAAATTTTAAAGGAAAAGCACCCTAAACGTGGCCCTTTCTCTTAAGAATAGACTTGAAATCATGCTTTCTAACTAACAATCTATAATGTTTGTCGTATGAAGTTTGGAGTCTCAATTGATACAGTGTAACCATTAGTGCATATTTAAACAAGACAGCAAAACAAAACCTACATGACATATTGTGTTACCCATTTCTCCACGGAAGCGGATTGGAAAGTCTTTCCATGTTCAAGCCATTGCTAGTTCATTGGGAAACCTTAAAAATATTCAATTTTTTTTGGGAGGAAATAGAAGATCGATCTCTTGTCCTATGAATGTAGGCATGTTCAGCACGGGTTATTGTGCTAGTATGAGTTATGGAAAAGAGGAAACTCCCAACGCTTATGTCCCCATGATGAGTTTGTGCAACAAGAAGATTCTATAAAAGCGTATCGAACCAACAAAACGTACCATCCATAGAGATTCTATGGGTGTGTTTGGCACTATTCTTTGCATTGAAATTATCTTTATGATGAGAATTGATTGTTTTGAAAATGTTTAGTTTTGACAATAGATTATGAAGAACTTATTTGGCAACTTGTAGCAAAATTTGTTCACACAATGCAAAATTCACATAATTACTAGAGATATATGAGGTAAAGTTTATATCCAGTCAGGTTTATACAACAAATTTTATGTGGAAGCAGGACATTCATTTCCTCTCATACCATAAGCAATACTGTTGTCAAGTGCAACACAACCATCCACAGAAAATAACTTATTTTGAATAGCTATTTTTCTTTTCACAATGTGCAGAAACATGAGTGCACTACCTCTTTCTCAAGTTTTCATTTCCATGGAAGCGATTCCACACTAACAAGTCCTAAAACTTTTTTCCAACCAAAAGCTAAATCCATTCATGCGAGACATTCATCCATAATATTTAAGGGGTAGCTTAGTTGGCTTAGGACTACAGTTTGCACCTAAAAGTTATAGGTTCGAAACTGCACTACAATACTGGGGCTTCAGGAGAATTTATTTGACTTCCTTTTGGGTCCGGAGGTATTAGTCCAGTCCAAATGGTTGGAAACCCAATGATAGGGAAAAAAAAAAAGAACATGAAGTAAAACTGCCATTGAATTTATTTTTCATGTTTGATTGCATCTCAGCCATTCAAACTGATAAAAAAAATTGCAGAGATCTAATAGATTCATTCAATCAAGTCGTGGTCAATAAAAATAATGTCATGGTCAAGGTCAAGGAGTGAGTCTTCCATGAGGAGGCTATAAAGTAACCAAAAGAGGAGCTAGAAATCATCAAAACTCCTTTTCCTCCTTCCTCTGATTTTTCTTGCCTGGAGTTCAAAGATTGCTTTTTTATCATCTTCCCTGCTTCTTCTATGCCTTTAGTTTTCATTGCCAGTTGTTTCTAAGGAATTTCGGGTTTGTTGAGCAGAACTCCAGCTGCTTTCCATTGACTTTGATTGATCATGGGACGCTCGTTGCCTTGTCAATTCTCAGTCATCTAACCCTTTTGAGATCTGGGGTTCTCTCAAAACCTTCTCTGCAAAGAGGATATTCGGTTGTTGGGTCATGAATGTCTGTTTGATTTGATTGAAGAGAAAAAAAAGGTAAGCTTTTTTAGGTTTCTATTTTCCTTTAATTGAAGTGTGAAACTGTATGCCTTTCTGAAATTTGGTGGGGGTAGAATGATGTGAGTTATGTAGTGACCATAAAGATTGGATTTTTTCTCTCTTTTTGGTGTGATTGAGAGGTGAATCTTCTGATTTTGGGATTTGAATGAATTTGATTTTCTTTTTTCCTTGCTTTACGAAAATTAAAGTCCTTGAATTTCTGATAGTGGGGTGGAGAAGAAAGGTTGAGATTTCTATCATGAAAACAAGATTCTCTGAAATCCTGATAAATGTCGGGCAGGAGATTTAAGCTATGTAGAGACTGTAAAGATTGGGTTTTTTTTTTTTTCCTTTTATTTTTGGAGTGATTGTGAGGTGAATTTTCTGATTTTTGGATTTGAAAGATTTTCCTCTTCCCTTTTTTCAGAAAATAAAAGCCCATAAATATCTTATAGTCGGTGGAGAAGAAAGGTTGGGATATCTATCATGAAAATATACTCTATGAAATTCTGAAATTTGGGGGAGTGGAAAGTGATTATGGGGTGAACTTGGGATTTGGAGTGTTTATTTCCTTGTGGAAAGGTTGAAGTTCCTTTGAGAATAAATTCTATGAATTTCTGAAATTTGGTGGAGTAGAAAGTTGTAAGTGAGATTTGGAGGCTATAAATATTGGACTTTTTTGGGTAGTGAATTTTCTGAATGTGGGAATTGGAAGTTTTTTTTTTTCCCAAATGTTTATGAATTTTGAAGTTGGGTGGATGAGGAAGATTGAGATTTTCTGTGAGATGGATTTTCTTTCTCTTTGGCTTGTGAGGTGAATTTTTGGATATGGGTCTTGAAAGGGCTTTTTTTCCTCATTCTCTTGTTAAAGCTTAACTCTAAAAAAAATATGGAAATGGGTGGAGTATGATGACTGGAACTTCTGTAGAGATGTTTTTTTTTCTTTTTCCTTTTCCTTTGGGGCACATTTGTGCAGTCACATTTATGCGGAAAAGGCATGGAGAACCTGGCTGCATTTCTGCAGCAGGAAATTTTCTCATTTGGTGCGGCGGTGAAGCTCAAAAATGAGCTAAATTTTCTGGGATACCTGGGAAAAGCCTTTGGGTGGCCCAATTTTTTTTTTTTTTTCCGTGAAAGTGGAAAAATTCCACACAACCAGTTTTTCGCTTATGTACACAAATGTGGCCAATGAAAACAAGATTCTGGACATTCCTTGAGTTGAATTTTCTGAGTTTGTGGTACAACTGGTGTTTTGCTTTCCTGATTAGAAGAAAGCCCAAAATCTCTCTTTTTTCCTTTTTCGCGCATGTAGAAGGGTGTAGGAGGTAGAAGATGAATTATGAGTAACCAGGTTGGGGAGTGAGATTAGCACATAGATAATTGATATTTTCAAGGGTGGCATTTTTTTTCATAAGGAGGTAATATTTCAGAAGAGGAAATCCTTCAAAAGACTTCTACGTTATTTAGGGTTTAGCAAAAAAATTCTTCAAATTGGTATGTGGGGTCAAAAACTGGTGTTCTGCATAAATAATTAAATAGCTTGAAAATTAGTGTTTTGGAATTAGATTAATTTCTTAAGTTGGGTTTAGGGGAAAAAAGTGTTCCTACCACTTATGAGGTGAATTTTCTAAAGTTGGTGTTGTATGGACGCAAGGAGAAGGGATTCTTTTGTTTTTTTTTTTTTATGTTTTTGTTGTTTTGTGTGTTGGGGGGGGGGTGGGGTAGATAATTCCTGAACTTTGGGTTGTGAAAACCCTTAAAAAATTTGGCTTTTGGGCATTTAGCCTGTTCATATTGAAAATACAAAGATGGATTCTGGAAACTAACATATATGGAGTGATTGGGGACATTAAATTGGGTTGTGGAAGAGGAAATTATTTTGGATTTCGAAGGGAAGAAATGCAGGTCTTTCCAATTGAAAGGTGATATAGTTGTAAAAAGGTCCAAGAAAAGGGATTGTCTGATATAAGATGACCCTTGTAATTCAGTTATTGAAAGAGGTGGGTTTTATCCAAAGTACAGAATTGTTTTTTGAGGAATAAGCATTTGGCTTCATTTTAGTTGCAGAAAATACCTGGTAACTGTATCAACTTATTGTGACTTTTGTCAAAGCACAATATGGGGATTCTCAGCTTACAGTTAACCATTTATGAAATCGGTGGAAGGGAGGGGATTTTGTTGGCTTTGCATTCTAGAGTTGAGTACTTTCTGTCTTCGGCACTTCAAAAAATTGTGATCCTTGTTCTGACAGTATGTTTAATATTTGGATGATTGTTTGCTAGAATGCACGGTCCTCTTATTCACTTAGTGACTGTTGATGCTGAAATTGGAAATGACAAATTTTATTGTCTTCTTTTCTTAGTCCCAAACAACAAGGACTTTTGATGCAGTTAATGAGTTAATGATTTCAGGAATGAAGGAAAATATCCCACCTATTGTTTTTCCATTTTTATGCAACCCTTACAGCAAAACAGATAACCAACATGTCTAAGCTCCAAAACTGCTTGTAATTTGGGAACCATCTAGGATTTCGCCTATTATTTTGTATGATTGCATGGTTTTGAGTCTCCTTCCTTCTTGCATTTTGATCTGACAGGGATAACCAGCAAAATTTTCTTTTGGGGCTATGAAGTGTTTCCATTTTTCCAATGGTGAGAAGAAGGAAGATCTCAAGACTACAAAGCCCACATCAGGGCAGCCGTACAGCACTGAATCGATCAATTGTGATGTGAGGCAATCAGGGTCTGAACTTGATTCTCAGAATGTTTCAAACGCAAGTGCTGAGTCTTTGGGGAGGCCTCTGTCCACAAGTATGTCCCAAAGGCCAAACAATCTCAAGGCATTCACCTTTGCTGAACTGAAGGCAGCCACAAGGAATTTCAGCCGCTCACTTATGGTGGGAGAGGGTGGGTTTGGGTGTGTTTATAGGGGTACAATCAGGATCTCTGATGATCCCAATAGCAGGCTCGAGATAGCTGTCAAACAGTTGAGCAAAAAAGGGTTGCAGGCAAGACTTCTTTTGCGCGATTCTCTCTCTTTGGTTTTAGTCTCTTCTTCGTTTCTTTTGTAAAATCAGTGACCACTTTATTGACTTGAATGCACAAACTGAGAGTTATTTGTTCCTATTGAAACCTATTCCATTTGCCCATAAACATGGTGCTAAAGATTTTATAAATCTCAAGAAACCGTTTGGGGCCCACTATGATGTTGTGTGGGTTGTATTTCTTCTACAGTAGGCATCCAATGATCACACATCCACGAAGTGCATGTGCATGTGATTAATAGCAAGCCACCATAAGCATGGGTATGCATGGTTATGTGATGCAGTTGGGGAAGCACAAATCCCGACTGATAGTGAACCCACAACATCCAATCTTCAATAAAATACAAAATCCACAAACTAAGAGAAAGGTAGAGATTTGCTTACCATTGATCACAAAAATCCACCGTAGATATTTTCAGTCCTTGGGACACACTCTCAAACTAACGGAGAATAGGATAGAAAATTGCAAGAAAATAATTTTATTGAAATCATAGCAGAAGTAACAAAGATGGGGTTGGACCTCCCTCACACGGTATTAAGAGTCTTTAAAACTCATAAATTCCTAAGGTAAATCTAAACCATTGGTTTACATCATAAGAAAAAAGGAAATCCAAAAATAAAAATCCAAAAACTTGTCAAATAAGAGAGAAGAATTATGAAAAGGAGTTGGAATTCAAGTCAATCCCTTATTTCCCTCCTTAACATGACAGACTTCTTAATGAAGGACTCTTAATATCACTTAACGGGGAAAGAAATTAACCCAAAGTCATGTGCTCTTGGATGATTTGTACGTGAGACTGATGCAGTCAGGGACCCACAAGATATCCCAAGACAGCGGCTATGTCTTCACTATACTGCCTTCTAGCAGTAGGTAACAACTGTTTTAAGTTGGGCTTAGTTTTCAACAGGAGGATAGGGATAGATTCACCACAATGATGCTAAGAAACATGCAAGGCATAGAAACTCACTTAGGCAAAATGGAGAGAACTGAAAACAAGAGAATCCATGTCTCTTTAATCATTTTACTCAATATTAATTGTCTCCATACTGCAGTAGACCATTACAATTTATAGGAAACTGGTTTCCTTCTATGGGATTGCAATCAAATCAATTATCCTACTCATTACACAATTATTCCCATGATCTAGGATCTTTATTGACACTAATTGATGGCAAATTAAAGAGGAAAGTCAAAGCTTCTAGAGGATTCTCTAGAAAAGGAAATCCTGCACAAATCCTGCATAGCTACTATTTATGAATTGAATTTCACAAATTACAAAATCCACTTTGTATTTTCTGTTTTCTTCAAAACAGCCCCTGCCGTCATACTTTCTTTAATATCTGGGTTTGTTGAGGCCCAATTGTTCTTTTGGCCCACTTACAAGTGTGTCCACACTCTGCATGCTGGATCACAAGCATCAAATAATTAATCTTCTTGATATCTATTAATTCCTGGAAATTGATCAGCATCAGAAATCATTTTGAAAACCTGTCCCTCTATGAAGCCATTAAGTGTTGGTATCTTAATCCTTTATAGCTTTCCATCTCAATGGCCCAACATATGGTTTCTAAGCCCATCAATTCCAACCTAAGATCTGATTTAAATCCCTTTTCAATTTTAGCATCTTTACTATAGATTTGGGATTTCTTTTATTAGACCCATCATGACCGTCCAATGTGCAATTTGACCTGATCCTTTTGATGGGACCCTTATAAACATAGTTATTAGAACCCTACTATTTGTATCCTGAATTTTAAGGAAAACAATTCGTATCTATGCAACGTATCCCATTTATAGATGAATCATAGGATTCATTTGTGAATCTTACGATTCGATACTCATTTCGTCGAATCTTATGATTCGAGCAATTCGGCGAGTGAGATTAGTTACAACTACTAAATTAATATTAACAATATTTTACCCTTTTTCTTTCTTTATTCTTTCTTTCTTTTAGCGTTTTTAATTCTTAAAAGTTATGTAGTATTTAACAAAACCTCTTAAGAATATTCACGACTTTGGTGAGGTTTTAGAGATAAATAAAGAATATTTATTTAATTAAAGCATTCGATTGTACGTATAATGCTTGTCTATATCTTTTCTTTTAATCTTTTTTTGTTTTTTTCCTCTTCATGAACACTTTCTTAACTTCAAAAAATATCCTACTGTGTAAGATTGATGGTTTGAATTTTATTTTTATTTTTATATTTTGATTTAATGATAACAAAAAATAAATATATATTGATTCCTTAAATGTTTATTAAATTGTTTACACATATCATTTATTATGCATTAAAATATGTTATGATGTTCTTGATATGATTGTATGATGGACTGATTTGTTATTGTATATACTGCTATAAATGGGAAATTGGATGGTTATGAATAACTACTTTTTTTTTTTTAATTCATAATTATTTTTCATTTTTATTAGAAAAATAATTTTTTTTACGCTTCACGATTCTTTCGATTCATGGGTATGAACGATTTGTGATACGATTCCGATTTTCATAACTATGCTTATAAAGGTGAATTGAGACCTCATTTGATCAATCAACTCTATCTAAATATTTTAGGGTGTGATTTGCCACACGATCCACTAAATCCAAGCCATCTGTTCCTGCATCACTATGTTCAAGGGCACATTTTGCCTTTAGTTCCAGATATATAGATAGGCTGTTTACCTTGGCTTGTTTCTATCCATAATGGAAGACTTTCAGCTGACCCTAGGTTTAGGATAAGGCTTGACGACAATGATGATCCCCTCCACACACACCCCACCCACCGCCCCACCCCCCCCCTCCCCTCTCGTTATATTTGATGAACTGATGAGTTGGTCCGACTTCTGAGAATCACCATCTTTTAGCATTGCAACTTCTAATTCACAATTTCTTGCCCTGTGTTTAGATTGTTGATTTGAAATTAAGGTATGATGAATGATCACAATAAATTCATTGGAAGATGCTACCAAGTTCATGGTGCATATAGACCTCAGGCCACATGTGTAGGGCCCAGTAGATTTAGGAGTTCTCCTATTTATTTAATTGTTATTAGTTAATAGTTTTATTAGATGAGTTGTATTTAGGATCAGGTTGCCTATTTATTTGGTTTCCTATTTTAATTAGGTTTCTTAGAGTTTAAGTTGTGTTTTCCTATTTATATGGCATTGTAGATAATTATTTGTCAGAGAGTTGATTAATAAAATTGGGTTTTTCTATTGAGGTGCGTCCTCGTTTATTGTCTCTTCGGAGATTGATTGTGTCTTCTGACATGTGTTTCGGCACCCATTGTGCTTTTAGCACTTCTACCGCAAGCCCTAACCCTAGGGCCTGTATCAGTTCATTAAAATATTGATATATTCCTGCACATTTTTTGTTGTTATTTTATTATCTTGAATTCAAAGACCTTGTTTTATTGAAGAAAGCTATTTTGATGTGTTAGATACGTAGATGAGATCTTATCATGCCATAGTTTCCTCTTCTTTTGGATCTTTTTTCAAATCATCACCATCTTCAATACCTTGCCACTTCTATTGGGGTCTGCATCTTTTCTAGGTTGGGAGAAAAAGCTCACTGTGAATTTACTATGGTATTGAGAATAGTGTATCTGAATATGTAGGTTGGAATTTGCTGGTCAAAAGCATATGTTAAACACAATACTTGAAACTCTTTTCTTGCCAGTAGTTTGTTCATAATGCCACTACAATAGTTCATTTAATTTTCAGGAGGAGTTATCAACATGTAGTAAGTAGTCAACATAAAATGTATGGTTATCTTTTAGCACTATTATTGGTAGCATAACCAGCTATTGGTCTTGGCTCAACGAATGAGAATCTTTATTGGATTACCTCTGTACCGACATTATTTTCACTTTCACTAATTTGATTAAAAAGAAAGTTATTTTATCTTGAAAAAGGGGACTTTTGGTGGTTTTTGTATCACTCAAGTGAGAGACCTTTCTTGTATAATTTTTTTTATTTAATGTTATTCTGGGCGTTTGATTCTGTGTTGTAGGGGCACAAGGAATGGGTTACAGAAGTAAATGTTCTAGGAGTAGTAGATCATCCAAATCTTGTCAAGCTGGTCGGCTATTGTGCTGAGGATGATGAAAGAGGCATGCAGCGGCTTCTGATTTATGAATTTATGCCCAATGGAAGTGTGGAGGACCATTTATCGGTTCGGTCCCAGAAACCTCTATCATGGGCCATGAGACTTAAAATAGCCCTAGATGCTGCTCGTGGTTTAACATACCTCCACGAAGAAATGGAATCTCAGGTATTTCATTGTGTTTTATGTCAGCCTTTATGTTATTTTGGTTATGCAATAATGCAAGGCTTTTTAATGAGTTTTCAAATTACAGAATGGGATTGTTGCTTCTGTTTGTTGTAGTACGGTTTTAGTTTCCAGGTATATATATTATTTGTGGGTGAATTTGTCATAGAATATTAAATTCTTCAAATATGTCCTTTCATAGTATCTGCCATTGATCCAGAACGGGCAAGATAGTTTAGGAAATATTTTTATTTCCTTTTATTTTCCCTAATTATTAGTTAGTATGTTTCTAATTGTAATTAGGATAGTTTCCATTATTAGATTAGATTTGCTTAGGCCCTAAGTTTGCTTGTCTTTTCTGTTTTAACATTGTAGAGATGAAAATCTCAGACTTTGAAATTGAATAGAATCGTGGGTTTTCCCTCGGAGAGGCTCCATGGAGACGATTTGAGGTATCTTTGGACAAGTGCTTCGGCACTCACGCAAACCCTAACCCAAGGGCCTGCATCAGTCATTTCATTTAAGAATATTCTATGTCAATTCATAGGCGAGGAATATATGATTGTCAACTTGGGATGTAAATGCAATACTTTGGTCGTAAGTTTGTGCTTATGGTTCAGTTTTCCAGAATGTTGGTGTGATGGACCCTACTAGAGATAAACTGATAAACCATGCCCCAAAAATAACCCATATTGTTCAAACCTGACACTTCTACTCCCACATGTATTCATAAATTGAAAAACTGTTCCCAAATGATCCAAAAACTGATTGTCATTGAGAATATAAATTTATCTTTATCTGGACTATGATGTGCATACTGAACATTGAAAGGAATAAAATGTACTTTCTTTTTTATATATAAAAAGAAAACAACTTAGGTGAGCCATGTGGCCGATTCACTTAGAAGTCTCAGTCCGGGTATTAACTTTTAACTTTTAGCTCATTACAAAACCCTGCGATCACTGTATTTAACCTGCTAAAAGCAGAGTTAGAAATGAGGGTTTCTAAAATGTGTTGAAATTTCTCTCTCACATCCATTATATTCTATGTTGTTATTCCATTTACATCTAAAACTCCCTAGATGCAATTTTTCTACTTGAACATGCAGAATTTCTTTTGCTTTCTGCACATTTTTCAAAATATTTTATTTTGGAAAAGAGGGCCAAAGAAAAAAAAAAAAAAAAAAGGAGATACCATCATACCAGTGAAGGAGCGATTTGTTGATTGATTCATTAAGGCTTTGCCTTTGGCCGATACAGTGCCTGAAACCTGGGGCAGATTTGAACCTGAAACCATGTTTTATGGTCCCAGCTCCCATGTAAAGGAATGTAAATGACTCCACAAAGAGAACTCAAATTCTCAATTACCGATACACTTGTTAAAGTCTTGTGGAGATTCTGACTGTATGTTACTGTGAATACCACCACCCAGGGTTGCCTTTAGCTAAGTACTTCCGTATTTAAGAGGGGTAAGGATAGTTGCCTATGAACCAGAGCCCACAACACTGGTTGTTGTAGCAGGTCAGTTGTAGCAATAAATCAAAGTGCTGTAGAAAAAGTAGCCCACCCTGACAATTAAATGAGTTAATAATACGAAGACACCTGTATTGCCTTAAACTTGATGTAGATCTTGCTTGCTATGATACCTGGATACTTGTACAAGCCCAACGTATCCGTATTGGACTGATATGACCCTTGTATTGCTACCGGCTACTGCACTGATACTTCTATGGAACAAGTTCGCATATGCTACTTATAAAGTCCATTATTTTATATATAGTTTTTTTAATATTTTCACTTCTCACTACTATTAAAAAAAAAAACCTTCTCACCATGGAAAATGCTATGAAGGGATGAAAACAATGATAATTTCATTGATTCAAAAGTGATCCAAAGAAAACAGTAGGACACTTGTATCCGTATCCGTGTCCTAGATTTTCAAAAGTGACGAGTCGTATCTTTGATCCCCGTACCAATGTCCGTATCCATATCCATATCCGAGCATCATAGCTTGCTTGTAACAGCAATGGAAAAGAATAACTGTTCCTAAATAGTCATCTATCAAAGGAGCAGCAGCAGATATCATATGCTGGTGTAGGGATTGCAAGATCAGCACAAATAAACAATATCTAAAAGATTACACATGATTCCTTTCTTAGATGAAGTGTTTTTCCTTATTTTAAAAGTCGGCCAGGTCGACTTGGTTGCTTAGTCTTATGGATGTTGTAAACTCATTTTCCCCTATTTTCCTAATGGGAGAAGCTTTGAGAGGCTCTTAGGGACCTTTAACACAGATTTTAGAAGATTGCAAGCACAGTTTTGGGTAGATACAATCTTTCGAAGATCAGATGCGCTGTTCCTTCAGTTGAATGAAAAAAAGCATGGATGCTTGTTTATACTTGAATTTGAACCGTGACAAGCATTCTGTTTGTTTTTTTGTTTTAAGGGTTTTTATAACCAATCATTTTTCATGATCTTCAAGGCATTTTGGACTCTTGTGCCTGATTCGTGTGACTAAGCCCAGTGCCGGAGGTGACTGAGTTGCCCACTCAATGCAATTTTAAAACCTTGGTTTTTGCTGCAAAAACCATAGTAGATCATTCCCCTTCCATCAATACTGTTTGAATAATTCCATCTGCGTGATTCCTTTTGCATTTTCCGTTGGGATTCTAGATCCTCTCAGCCACCTTGGTGATTGGTGAGTGTTGCAGAGGAGATTTTAGATTTAGTGTTGAAGGTAAATGTTGTCTTCTCTCATGTGAAGAGATTGGCAAATGAGGCGGCTGACAGTCTAGCAAAGGAGGGTATTGGGAGACAACCTCCGGTTGTCATCATGGGCCCTTGACTGTTGTCTAAGCTTCTGGGTGTTTTTTGCTTTTTTTTCCGCCTTTTGGTTGCTTTGTGTTTCTTTTGCTTCCCCTTTGCATGGTTTTTTGGGTTTTTCTTTCCAGTATATATATGTCTTTTATGCTGTTTAGCCTTTACTAAAATTCAGTTACCATTAAAAAAGAACCCATCTGTATAAACGAATAATAAAAACCCACTGAATCTATGACATTTATCACAAAGACTAAGGTCTAGCTATTTAAAGTAAACCCAAAGACTTTCTACACAAACTCCTAAACCAACTTAAATAAAACGAAGGAGATTATTTGGGAGAGAAAATTATCCCCCACTTGGATTACGCACATATTGTGAAAAGAGAATCCTCTTGGGCAACATGTGAACAATTGGCCCGCCATGGGTTTTGGCAAGCTCTGGGCTAGGCAACCATGCTCTAAGAAAGCCACAATCTCTGGGTTTTGGCAAGATCCTTCTATGGTTTCAGGAACTTGACGACTACTACCCATACTGGTTGATGTTTCTGAAGAACACGCGGTTTTCTAAATAGATTATGAGTTTTCCAATTAATGCTTAGTTTTGTGATTATTTCTAAAAGTTGATTCTTGGATATGTTTAACATTGATGCATTACTTCTACACAGATTATCTTCCGTGATTTTAAAACTTCAAATATTCTGTTGGATGAGCAATGGAATGCGAAGCTGTCGGACTTTGGATTGGCTAGACAGGGACCAGCAGAAGGATTAACCCATGTTTCAACAGCAGTAAGTCAGCATAGAAAAATCTCTAATAACAGCCTCAGTACTACTTTTTGTCCTAATGCTTTGTTTGTAATGAACTTGTGCGGGAGATACTCTGGTTTATCAAAAAAAAAAAAAAAGGATTGATTCTGTTGTATATGCTACAAAGGATGATTTCATTGAGCATTTTGAATCTCTCCTTTTCTCTGCAAACATGGACTAAATGAGGAAAATTTTGCAAGAGTTTGATATAATTAGGTTAAAGAATGATGGACTAAAACCTTCTTTCTTATTCTTTTTTCTTTTGATCATCTATCTTAATCTAGGATCTCACATCACCATGATTGTCTGGCGACTGAGGGTATACAGGTCTTAGGGAATTACCGATAAAAATGGTATCTGTGTGCGCATCTTTTCCTAGTGCCGATAATACTCTTCAAGCCTAAGTTTGAAGCGTAAGCACATTCACACATCTTAGGACTCACACCAACAAACATTCAACACCAAAATAGAGAGTGAATAATGATATTTCATTGAATGTTTGGGAGGAGAGGATACATTCACTTATAGAACCTTTAAGAGGATAGATCACATGTGATGTAACTAATATCTCCAGTCTTTTTTCTTACCTAATAAATCCTAAATTACTAATATTGGACTCTTTGATACCGACTTCGATAAGATTTTTTATTTTTTATTTTGAATGGTGACTTCGATAAGATTTTTTATCAGTCATGATTAGATTTTTAACTACTCTAGAGAACTTTCTAGTTTCACTTATACAATTCTTGTCAATCAAGGTTTATAAAGATAGTACTAAAGTAAAAAAGCATATTAAAAATATCTTCCATGATCTAATTGGTTGTGCAAGGGATTGCTCAACTCATGGATCAACTAATTGGGCCTGGGCCTCGAGACAGAGCTGGTCCATGGACCAAAAGTCTATTTTGATGCAACCCCTCTTTGGCTGCATCATGTACCCTCAGTCCATATTGAAGTTTCCTTTTCATAGCGGATATCTGTGGGCACAGGCACAGATGTAGCATCATAATATATATTAAAGTTTTCAAGTCAGATACTGAAGTGTTTACATGTGCTTGTTATTCCTGATAAAGATTTCTTAGTAATCTGATATTCACTGCTCTAGGATATTTTCTTTCCCACCCAGCTGGTGATGGCTTCTAGTTGAAAAATAATGAGTTCCTACTAAAGCATAGACTTTTCTTTTATTTTATATTCTATGCTCAGATATTTTGGGCAACCTTAGTGCCCGTCTCCAGTCTCCAGTTTGGGTTATTTTAGTAGAAAAACTGCTGGTAGTTTTCGAAAGGACTATACCATAATAGCCAAAAGTTATGGAGCTTGTTGAATTTTGGGTCCCTAGTTCATCTGTACAGATAGGTTTTTGTGGACTTCCTGTTGACCATCATTCAGAGGATTGCAATTAGTCTCCCCTTTTGGCATCATAAAGCTCTCTTTTAACTGGTGCAGTCAAATAACTTAAATATAATTTGTATCTTCTGATGCAGTCCAATAACTTAAATATAATTTGTATCTTTTGATGTCGCCCAAGCATTAAGTGGTTTAAAATTTTAATATGGTGTTATCCTCTGTTCAATTTTCCATATGAGTGGCACCAAGAGTGGGAACACACATTGGGCCTGTTTGTTTAGAAGAATTGTGAGAATTCTTGTCCGGAAGAATTCCGAGAATTCCAAATGTTGCCCACTAAAGTTGAATTCCAAATGCTCAACACCCTTCTAGCATTTGGAATGGTGGAATTGTGAGAATTCATAAGGCTAAAAGTGCCTTTTCATGTGGTTTGGAATTCTGAATTTTTGCAATAAACATAGCATTTGGAATGCCCAGGGAACAAGATATCAGATCATGTTCATAAATCCCCAGCAAGCCCAATTCCATCTCAGAAATGCCTTTAACCGAACAGGCCCATTATTTAGGTGGAATAAACCTAATTCATGAATCCCGAATCCTTGTCTCACTGGCACATGATACACAGTGAAATGGATAACCATCCACGTCAAAATATTCCAGCTGATTGCAGCCAACTCACATCCAATTGCACGCTTTGATGGACAGCTGAGGGTTCCATTCATCTGTGACTCTTGATGCACTCGCGGACATGTCCTCAAGTAGGAGAATGCACATCATACACAATTCGATCAAAAACAAAAGGAAAAAAAATGTTACTGATTTGTAGTAGTACTTGCATGATGCATCACCTTTTTTGTTCTTTCCGTTTTTTTGTTGGGGTAAAGGTACTTGTATCTCATTTGTACACCACTTATCTCAAAACAGGTTGTAGGCACTATTGGGTATGCAGCTCCTGAATACGTTCAAACCGGACGCCTCACGTTCAAAACTGATGTTTGGAGCTATGGAGTTGTCCTCTATGAACTCATTACGGGTCGACGCCCTTTGGACCGTAATCGCCCAAAAAGTGAACAGAAGCTCCTAGAGTGGGTCAAACCATACATTTCAGACATAAAGAAGTTCCCAATGATTTTGGACCCCCGACTCCAAGGGCAATACCAAATCAAGTCTGCTCAGAAGCTTGCTGCTGTCGCAAACCGATGCTTGGTGCGACACCCAAAGATGCGACCCAAGATGAGCGAGGTGTTGGAGTTGGTGAAACGGATCGTTGAGTCACCGGAGACAGGCAGCCCTCAACTACCCATTAAGAATTCTACTAAGGATGATGCTCTTGAAGAATCCAAAAAGAAAAGGCCCCATTTGAAGAGGGGAAATAAAGATTTGAGAAACGGAGACAGTAGATGGTCCATCTGGCGAGCTTGGAAACCAAGGTCGTAAAGATGTGGTGATGGTTACCGAGCTAGACTGACAGTTTTGTTGTTTGCTTAAGGAGTTTGTGCAGGTTGACAGTATAGCCTTTTCTTTTCTTTTTTTAAATATGAATATCTGTGATGGCGATCATATATTGCATTTCATGTGTGTATATATTGTGAATTCAAATAGTTTTTGTAGAATACAATATTGTTTTCCTATTCAGTCATAAATCCTAATTTTACTTTCACTCATTTTGGAGCTTTGGAAAGTAAACTTTGGGAGAAACTCTACCTTGGCTTTAAAAAGATTGCAGTCTTCACCTAATTCAAAGGATCAACCAATGAGCAGATCTTGAACTCCCTCTCCAGGATAAGATTTCTTCTGATCAACTGTGGACGATACCACTGCAGGTTGTAGTGATTCTTGACATTGTTCTCTCTCCACTCCCCATCTCGCCTTCTCTGGCTCACAGTGGATGCCATTTGGATCAGGTTTTGAATTGATCTCATTAATTAGTAGCTGTGAAGGTTTAATCTTGTAAAGTTTTTTACTAGGGGTGAAGGTATGTAAAATTTGTCAACCAAACATATATGTATGTGTGTATACTTTGAGGAATTTTCAGGAATAATTGTTAAACATGTAAAATGTTCCATATAAACTGCCCCCTGAAGAAGAAAGAAGATCTTTTTGAAGTTACACCCATAAAAAATGTGTTGTTGAGGATCCATTTTATAAACTATTAATTTGACAATTGAAAAAAGTCCTTTTTCTATATGAAGTGGGTATCCCTGAAGTCTTGGACCTAGTGGGACTAATGGCACTAATTCCCCAGGTGGTGCTTGCTAAACCCATACCGGGCAAATCTGGGGCAATTTCGAATACAAGATATGGGGAGCAAACCCATGCCTTATGCCACTCCACCAACTCCACAGTGGACAATTGAAAAATAGTCAATCAAATTCTTGAGATTATCCACAATCAAGTAGATCCATGGAACAAATGCTGTAGACATATTTTAGATCATCTTTAAATGAATGCACCTTTCCTCTTACTTTGGTCAATGACTCTTGTTAATTTATGTTGTGTTTGGATTGAAGAGAAATAGGTGGTGAGAATAGAGATGGAGAAGCTATTCAACTTTCTCCACTTGTTTTATCCACCCTTTTTTAACCATCCAAAGGACCATTTTAAGACAATCCAGATCGTCTAAGTTATAGGCCTTAGAGAATTCTCTGAGCCCACCTTTACAAATTAAGTATTGGACCTCATGTGTATTCTAGTGTGAACCAGTAAAACCATAGTGATACATATGCAGTGATGCTGGTCTAAATTTCACTCCAACCAAACTTAGTTCCACTTTCATATTAAAGATGTGAAGAAACACATCATTTCATTCACTCTGTTTTAAAGTTTATTCATATGTAAAAGCAATCATGTTGGTAGCCACAACTCTAATTGAAGTGAGATCTATTTCAGCACCAATAAACAGTCTTAAGTGTAATTCAGAGCTCTTTGATTTAAAAGTGAGTCTCAATAGTTGATTTAATCTTTGCAGTCATTTACATATCTAAATGATTTGCGAGTCTCAATGGTTGATTTAATCTTTGTAGCCATTTACATATCTAAATGATTTGCGTAATATTTGCATTTATTTATACATGAATGAGGTTTGAAGATGGTGTACGCACCAAAATTCTCACATTAATTGGTGTGAAAATCACCTCACAGCTCCTAAAAAAAGGCAGTGATAACGTTCTTGGGCCTCATCAAGCACCTCTATTTTTTTTATTCTTGTGGGCCCTATATTTAAAATTTAAACCGCAATTTATTTTATTGAGCTAATAAACCCCAAGACCTTGTTATGAAAAATAAATAAATAAAGTAAAATAAACCCAAAGACCTTGAAGCTTGGCTATCTTAAATCTTCAAAGATTTTGAGCAATTTGTGAAAAAATCTCAACTTATAGATCTACTTTTTGAACTTCCATGGGCCTCCAATTTATGATCCAAACCATTCAATTTCCTTGCATCAATGACAAATATCAGGATGTTTATTTTCATATCTTAATCTTTTTATGGATTTTGAGAAATTAGTGAAAAAGCCCAAAAAATCTAAATACATCTAAAATTGTTGGATGTACTCATTTACTCGTGTAAAAATGGTGATTTTAACAAACGTGGTAATGTGTTTAACATGTGTAATATGTGCATATGTGACATTTAAAACCCATTTTCCTATTCGCGGATTTAATCCAATACCAAACATGCCCTTAGATACCACAATCATAAGGATGGTCACTCCCATTCCATTCCATTGCCAGAATCATATTATAGTAAAAACCAACCACAGCAAAGTAAATGACCATGGAAAACTAGCACCAACAAACTGAAAGGTAAAGAAAATATTTCCAAGCACTCAAAAGTCAATGAATTCAATGTAATTTGCAACCAAACTCTACAGAGTTTTCCTTCTAAAAAAACTACTTCAATACAATTAGTAATTTGCAATAAAATCTCAACAGAGAAATTGTGCAACGTGCATTTGTTGAGTGTCCAGCCCACAAGGAAAGTTTTGCCGCAATAGAAACTGCTCTGTTCCCTTTCCTGTACAGCAAAGAAACCCAAAAGATCAACCAGCAGAAAACCAAGAAAATCCTTCTAACCACTACAAAACACATCCTTTACACACAAAAAGCTTCCTGCATTGGGTTTTACTTGCATCTAAAACACCCAGAAAAACCATTAATAACAAGGACATTGAAAACCATAATATTCTGGTACATAAATTTTGGTGCAGTCTTTGTACGCCTTTTGCTTCGAAGAAATAAATTAAACCTAAAAAAAAAACCATTAATAACAAGGAAATTGAAAACCATAATGTTCTGTTGCATATATTTTGGTGCACTCCTTGTATGCCTTTTGTTTCGTATAAATAAATTAAACCTCCTTTAAGCAAAAAATAAAATAAAATAAAATTTTGTAACATTTTAAAAATATCTTTTCAGATAAAGGGATCAAATAAACTGATAAAACATCTTTGGAACAATCTTTCGCCAGGTACAAAAAGGTACAAGGCCTGACTTACTGGATCTGGATGTATCCGCTGTTACATAAAAAGGTCACGACCTGACAGATCAGTATTTAAGTTCACAATTTGCCGTCTGACTAATTCATATTTGAGTTCATACTTTGCAACTCAGTACTTGCCATAGTTCATTCATTTATAAGAACGGATTCATTCAGTTCAACCAATTCATAGTTCTAGTTCAGTTAGCTCAATGTATGAATCCAGGCCCCAGTTTCATGCCCGACGATGGGGCCGATGGGCCCGACTATGAATATTAGGCCCGAAGATAAACAACTTGGGTCACAACAAGCCCAAGCATCGCTTGTGGCAGTGCATTTTCAACCCTACTGACCTCACAACAAAAAATTAAAAAGAGATCTTGGCTCTTAGAAAATATTGGTGAACATAGTGAAATATTGATTATTTAATGAATATTCCTTTAAAACTCATTTTTGCAATTTACTACAAAAGACATTGATAGAGGGGTTTACTTCATCTTATCAAAACAATCTTTTTCCTGGTGGCCCATGAACTTTGGGTCCACTCCATATTATCAATTTAGATCATACATTAAACCATCTTAGCGTCCAAATGCAATTCATAGCATTATAAGGTATAGTCCAACAAAGCTTCTATATTATTATTATTATTAATTTTTTTGTGGTATAAGAGTTCGTAGCAACTCTTTTAAGCTTTAAGCTTTTTTATTACCAAAAAAAAAAATCTCTTTTAAGCTTTGACAACTACAGTCAATGCGTCCAAAATGCAACTCATAGCATTTATCGGGTATAATGCAATGACAGGTTCTAAACAGATTGTGATGATGACGACAATGCTATTGAAGCGTCAAAGCATCCTTTCCACAAAGATATATATATAGATATATATATATATATATATATATTGTTGAAAAAAGGTTGCACTTGGAGTTTAGATGTATGTTTTTTAACCTAATTATCACCAGACAAAGAAACCATGTTGGGTCCCATCGCAGAGAGAGACAATGTGACCTCATAAATAAAGTCACTGTGTTTAAACTCACTAAAAAAAATCTGATAAAACCATCACCAGTTGAGGGATGCCACATGTTAAATAGCATGTTGCAACAACAGAAAATAAACAGAAGCTCATCTGACATAAAATGAGAAGATAAACTGAAAGCTACCTCAACATGCTACACCAAATTTTTAACATATTGGTCAAGAGTTGTATTGAACAGCTCACACCTACAAATAGCACACAGCAACATAATTAGTTGGGCAGTATAGGCATTTGTACTAACATATCTAAAGATTATAAACCAAAAAAAAAAAAAGAGATTTATTTTATAACAGTAAATTCTCCAATAAGAAAAAGACACATGCACAAACCACATCCTAATGAATGTAAAGAAATAAGTACTGATCACAGAATAGCTAATCTCAAACAGCACAGAAAATACTCATACTGGGAACACAATCAAACCATAAATCAATGCATCAAAAGGAAGTAACTAAATTTAAGACTCTTTCCCTTCCAAGACCATCCACCAAATCATTTGCTTCTCTAAAGACGTGATTAAACGTAGCATAACTGATTCGAAATATCTTGCACCTCCTCCACCTCCACCATTCTCCAAGGATGTTTTCACTTGTCTTTTCCCCACTGTATAGCTGAAAGGGAATCGCTTTCGATTATAGCATTGTATCCTATCATCTAAAGCAGATTGCAACATACTACCAGTAATGGAAATGCTTCAGCTCCATTAGAATTTGAGGAATCCGCCAGACATGAAAATCATCTTACAAGATATCCAGTACAGTCCCTAATGACACCTCCAATCCCTCCTCTTTGAATGTTTTGTACGTAGTTGCCATCAAAGTTCAGTTTTAGGATTCCAGTTGGGGGACATATACAATATTTTTTTCCACAGTTTTAGTATACCAGCCCCCTTTAAAACTTGCTGGCCATGATCTATTCAGATCTTCCAAGGAAAATCCTTCTTCCTGCTTGCCCACTCCAAAACTGTCCAGACAATGGACTTGATAATCTAATCCACTGTTTTACTTCTATTCCTGAAAACTTTGTTAGTCCTCTCCAAGACTCCAACCATAGCTTCCGTAGCAGTATAGCACTGTGTACAAAGATAAACTCCCACAAAATATTTCCATGAACCCACTTGCACCTGTTATTTCACTGTTCAAAAAGATCTTGTACTGTTCTTGGCATGACCCAGCTCATTTCGAATATATTAATAACTGCTGTCCAAACTTTGTGAGAAAATTGACCATGAATCATCAACTGATGCACCATTTCCTCATCTCTTCAGCACATTGGACACCCGTTGAGTATGGTATGTTTTCTTCTTCTTAACGCATCCATCATTAGAATTTTATGTAATCTTGGACTTATCAGAAAATAGAAACTCTAGTTGGAACTGAAGGACCCCAGAATCTCTACCAACCATCCATTCTTTCATGTGTGTCAGTCAATACATTGTAATAGGATTTTGCCGAAAACAGACCTCAACATCAGTCTTTCATCGCTTCTCCAAACTGACATATACTTTCTCTAGCAAACAAAGGATTCTAGCTAGACCAGTAACTTCACTATCCATCAGATTCCTTTGGAAACAAAAATCTCATACTACAATTCTGCCCAAAGATGAAGGCCTGTTGTCTCCTATCCAGCAAATAAAAAGGTGGAAATTGTTGCTTCAGCATCATCTGTCCACACCCTTCATCTTGCCGGAAGCATACCCTCCACCCTTCATGAAACTTGTATCTTATCCTCTGATCAAAATCTCCCTCACAGACTTCCAAAACCTTAAGCATTGTAGTCCTGAGCCTGGACATCCCAACCATCTCTTCCCAGTTTATATTTACCCATTATAAGCTGCCTCGACAGCCAGCCCTTGTGCAGGCTCCCCCATCTTCGACAGCCACTTCCCCAGCAATGCTTTATAAAACCAAAAATTATTTTGTAGACCATAATAAAATAGATCCCAAGATTGATTGGAAAGGCAGAGTTTGATAAAAAAATGAAAGATCAACAATTAAAAAATAATTAAAAAAAAAAAAAAAAACAATGCAAACCGTAATTCTGGTCTTGTTTGGATGCCACTCTTTAGAAATAGAAATAGTCAAAGGGATGCTACTCCTGACAGGTTATTAAATGATTTCTGCTGTGCATGTCTTCATGATGTGGATCAATTTGCATCAACAAGATTTGATCGAAATGTGGGGTTCAAACAGTCCCAGATACTTATTAAAATACAAAAACAGGGACTGTTTTGATAATTTGGAAGAGTATACACTATACAGGGACTGTTTTGGAGAAAGCAGAAAATTCAGGGGGTTCTGAGTAAATACAGTAAATTCTGAGCAACAGTTCCAGCAACCAAACAAGCTTTGGCTCATTTGATTAAGGCCCAAAACCAGCCCAGCTTCAACAGGATCCCACACCACAAGGTTGCCGATGAGTGTAGTACAAGCTCGTGATGTTCAATAGTTTAAATGGCCCACCAGCTGGGACTCACAGCAGAATAGTCCGTAAGGGTCTGGAGACCCAGTCAAATAGTTGACTGCTTGTTTCACTTTTTTACTTTCCTTTTGGTTCTCCAATTGAATTGATCAAAATTCTTATTACTAGGAAATAAATAGTGACTAAGTAGGATAGTTGATTTGGATGGTTCTTTCTACATGATCCTATTTATATGTAATAGCCAGCTGTGGCATGACAGCCAGACAGTTAGCAGTATCCATCATTTCCTTTTCATTGTTTATATTTTTGGCAGGTTAGTGTCATGTTAGAATTAACAGGAAAGTGTAGTTGGATTGGGATCTTATAGAGGATCTCTTGGTGTTTTCTTTAAGTACTATATATGTCACTGTAAAGTGGACAGTGAAGTAAAAGCACAGTCTATTATTATTATTATTATTATTTGAATGGTAATGGGTTATTTCATTATTTTTCTATATCTCAGGGTATCCCACCTTTGGTAGGACTAATCCCTGGGTCCCATGCCCGCACCCGCACAGACGGGGGACGGTTAACGCTCAAGCGAATCGATGCCAAGACCTCTGGGGAGCAAACCCAATGTCCTAACCACCAAGCCAACACCCAGTTGGGTTATTTCATTATTTTATCTCTGTGGATTTTATTCCTTTACATCTATTCCACTTTCTTCTTGGTGTTTATGTTGGAGTTTAAGCCATACAGAGAATCAATCCTCTTTGTCTTTGAAAGTATAAGCTAGAGACCAATGCAAGTCCTAGAGGGGGGTGAAAAGGACTAATTAAAACTTATGACTAATTAACAAAAATAATAAGTCCTAGTTCAACCAATGATCACTCAAATTAAACAACAAGATATAACTATTGTGGAAATAATTAAGTGATCAAAAGTTCTAATTACAAGACAAAGAATATGAACTACTTACTAGTTATCAAAAAAAAAAAAAAAAAAGAATATGAACTGCTAGAAAGCTCAAACACTAAGAATATGCAAGTGTTTTTTTAAAGGTGAATATGCCAGTAAGTTCCTAATGTAATTTAGCAAGTATGAGTTGTACGCCAATCCAAATAAGATGCGACTATCTAGCACATGCATCTCATAACATAAATGTAAAACAATAAAGCACAACAGAGATGGTGGCACACAACAATATATATAATGGTTCGATCCTTGATCCATGTCCACTCCCAAGAGAACCACACACCAATGGTCACCTGCCTTTCACTATGAGAGGTTTTCAAAAGATTTTTTTTTTTAAAAAAAAGTGACTTTTCATTGCACAAAGACCGTACAGAATAAGAGGGCTAAAACAACCAAAAAAAGCCCCAACAAAAACAAAGGGAAGGCTTTACAAAAAGATTTGAGACCCAAAACAACGGGCACCAACAAAAAGAAAAGGAAATTAAGTAGGGCCGGAAATGAGCAAAGAAGGTTTAAGAACTCCCTCTTTTGCGAGTTTATCTGCCTCCGCATTTAACAAACTTCTTCACAAAGGAGTCACAATCATGATAAAATAATAAAGAAAAACATTATAAAAGGATCGAAAGAACGAAAGAAGAAACCAGCTGAGTTGATTGGGATGACTTGGATATCGAAATGCTATGGGGCCCACATGGGTCTTATGGAACTTGCTGCCAACTCCAATCTGGTCGGCTGTGTTGTGCGACTCTTGGGCTTACAGTCCCAAGTGTAAAGGGTTCAATTTGGTCCCAGTTTTGATGGCTCAAATCAGCTGGCTTCCTGTTCATTATCTCCAGGCCTGGTAGGGCAATTTGAGCATGGATTGGGTTATTACTTATCAAAATGAGCCTCTAATAAACTGATTTAAATCCTTTTTAATTCAACACCTTTATTGGATTTTTTTGGGACCCATCTCGACCATCCAATTTAAGATCTAGGCCTCTTATCTTGATAGGCCATGACTGAGATGGATAAAAAGCCCTTGTGATTCATCAAACCGATCCAAATAATCAATGACCTGATCGGTGATTTGATCCATCAAATTCAGCCCATCTCCACTCTTGCGTCAACAATGATACAAAATCATATGTTGGAAATATCGGTGTCAAGCCCTTCTTGGTTGGGTGAAACACAAGTATTTTCCATTCGTTATTTTATTTTTACTGGGGAAAATGCAAAAATAGTCCACGTTAACCCATATTACCAATACATACCGGCCTTGTAGGTAATACAGGTGCAAATGGGGTATCACACAAATTCTATAGATTGATTTCTTTTAAGTGTCAAGTCATAATGGATGATATAGCATGTTAACAACCACGTTAGCATGTTACATACTAACGAAGCACATATCAGACTGATTGCTAGTCTTTTTTCTTCCTTTTTTTATATCGGTAATGACTTGGTCAGTCTTTCTTAGAATGTTTTGATCAAATTCCCTTTTTAATCAGTATTGACTTGGGCAGTCTTTCTGAGAAGGTTTTGATCAAATCTCAGCATGCATAGAAAAGGAGCCTCCACTAAAAGATCTTAAATTGCATCACAAATATAGAGGGGATTTGTGCTAAATAGACAGAATTGTTTAACTCAGTTAACATACCTAATTGGAGTTCCTGGAGTATAGAGGGGATTCTTAACAACGTACTCAACATAGATGCTATAAATGTACTTAAGAGCCTCCCGAAGATCCCCAGTCTTGGGATGAGTAACCAAGATTATCTGCATTTTGGAACAGATATATGCAGGCATAATTAAAATGTGTGGGGACAAAATCCACCTTTTCTCTAGCCATAAAAAATATTTAAAAAAAAATCTTTCCTTTTTTTTAGCAGTAGGGTAGAATTTAATAGAAAGTGAACTTAAAAAAAATATAAGCCACATTATCCTTCCAAATTACTCCATGTATATTGTATTTGAACAACTCAACATTTCCAGGCACATGGATGTTTTCCACCCCTACCAATATTGGTTGCGATCTTGTGAAACCCATGCTCCCACAAAAGCCCAATAACAGAGCAGATCAGACAATAATCTGTGGCAACAAAATCTGTTCAAGTTGCAATTTAGGGGTGGATATGAAGTTATGAACAGTTGAACACAATTTTAGAACCAACTAGGGACCCATCCAAGTAACTTGTTCATCAACCAAAGCAGTCAGATTATGCAGATGGCAATAAAACACAATTACACATGAAGATTATGTAATTAGACAAGCAATGGCCTGCATGAAAGCTTATGATCAAACACATGGGTCCGACCCATTGTGAGCAGCTCAGATATGCTAGAGAACCCAAATAGCCCCAAAAGATGCTGAAAAATACAATTACAGAGTCTGTTTTTATCAAAACAGAACATCACAAGGGATTCTGTGCAATTTTTATTATTTTTTTATTGGTAAATTTGGAATTGCATTAGATAAAAAAAAGCGTACATAGTAGAAAAGAAACAAGACCAAACATAGAGTTCCGGTATAAGAGTTCTATACTGGACACCCACCACACTTACATTACAAAAGCACTCAAATTCAATAAATGGTGAACCCCTTGTTTAGCTAAACAATCCGAGAAACCATTTGCAAACCTACTTATATGATGGAAAGACACCCGAGATTTTGATGAAAGGTGACGAATCTCATTGAAATAGAACTACATCTTCCATGGGCCCTTAAAAGAATTCGCCCAAGATATGGCATTAGATGAATCGCTCTCCACTATAAGATGATTCTGAAATGAGAAAGTGAAAATGCGAAGAGCATCCAGAATAGCAAGGACTTCGGCTTCATTAGATTCTTTGGTTCCCAGTGCAAGAAAACAAAACCAACCGGCTATAGAATGAGCCCAAAAGAACATGAAGAAATCCATAGGCAAGTGATGCAGTTGATTGATAGGGGTTAGCTAGGGAAAGTTCAAGTCCGTGTGTTGTGTATATATGTTCAATATGTCGATCCCATCCTAGTCCTGAAGATAATTTACACATGATTATATTACTATTATATCATTGCAAATGGTGATCCCCAATCCCACACTGTGTTGGAAAGTCCCACATCGCCTAAGTAATAGGCTTGACATGTCTTAATATATCTGTATGGGCCTTCCACCTATGAGCTTAAGCTTTTGGGTTGGTATATGGTTTATTACATGGTATCAAAGCGGGTTTCGATCCCGTTGTTCTTGTGTAGCCTACATGACAGGCCCGTCCATGAAATCTATTGGGCTTGCACGTGAGGGGGAGTGTTGGGAAGTCCCACACCCACATCGCCTAAGTAATAGGCTTGACATGTCTTAATATATCTGTATGGGCCTTCCACCTATGATCTTAAGCTTTTGGGTTGGTATATGCCTTCCACCTATGAGCTTAAGCTTTTGGGTTGGTATATGGTTTATTACACACTGATGCATGTTATTTCTGAACAAGTTCGATATTTAATGGAAGGCTTAGTGAAATTTAGTCGTTACAATTTTATGACCACATATAAATAAATAAATAGAAGGAAATAATTCTGTATGTACATATGTTTGTGTCTATGTACACTAGAGACGGTAAACACCGCCCCCCCCCACCCCCCCCCCCCCCGCCCCCCCACCAAAAAAAAAAAAAAAAAACCCAACCGACAGAATATATGGGTCAGTCGCAGGTTGGATTTTTCTAACCCACATTAAAGGGGGTCGGGTTAGGGTCAACCTGCTTAACCAGAGTGAGCTGCAATTAACCCTCATATATTTTTGAAATGAAGGTCCGCTTGGTTAAAATTTCACAAATAGGCTAGAGTTTGCATGAATTGGTTCAATGCATGGGACATAAAAAGGCTAATGGATCTTGGCTCACTTTTTCCCAACGAAAAACTAGGCAACGGACTTTCAATAGTTGTTAAAATGAAATTGAGCTCAAGTTAAGCTTACAAGTCAGTGGGCCAGGTCAAGTTAAATGTTGGGTTGGTTGACTCACTAGACAGATGCAGGTTATCCATTTAATTGCCACCTCTAAATTGTACGCACATAACTATAACAACCATAAAGATGACGCTATGAATGGAGAAGGTCATACTAACCTTTATTCCAGAAGGACTTTCCATGAAACTCAATTTGTATGTGTTGGTGCGAAAGCTATGAAAGGAACAACCTTGTCCTGGTAATTGGGGTACACCAAGGTTTCCTTTCTCAATCCTGCCCGATGAAAGAACATAAAATGGACAAATAATACCATGAAGTTACTCAGTGAAAAAAAGTAACAACTTATTAAGAAATGGAGGCATGTATATCAACCACAAGATGCTCGAGCATAGGCAAGTGTACTCCACATAAAACCAAAAAAAGAAAAAGTTCACAGGTCATTTCTAAGAAAATTTCACAATATATTTGTAAATGGAATGAATCACTAGTGAAGAAAGTGAGAATGGTATCGGGACCAAATAGGGTGCATCTGAGGCTTCGTTTGGTCAAGTTTGTAGAATTACAATGCTATATTCTGCTTTACATTAAGTTCAATTCATCATCATCATCTTGCTGAGTTGCGAGTTTCTGATAGCAGGTATAGAGCTGAATCCACTGATTTTCTTATTCTAATTCCATTTTTTATTTGTCAATAAGGACCCATGAGCATTACAACTTATTCATTCAGACTGTTTTTTCCTTAGCTCGAATAAAACCCATTATTAATCGTGTTGAAAATCTGAACCTGAACCCTCAATTAACAGAACGGGTCAGTTTGTGTTGGGTTGATATGTTCTGTGCATTAGTCGAATGTAGTTGGCAGATCAAATAGAAGAACCTACTCAACCCAAAACAAAACCAATTATTGATCAGGTATGCCCAAAACTTGAATTTCCAAGTTAGGTTTGGGTCCAGTCAGGAATTCCCACATCTAGGACAGCAAAACTTTTTGTATCACAGTCCACCCATATCATCTACTCAACCAGTCCAGGCTACAGCTAACTCGAGGGGACTGTCGTAAACTATTGAAATTTTAGTGTCAGAATTTTGGACTACTTATAAATGATATCAGAGCTTTGGGTTATGTCACTCTCACAGTTGAATAAGACTTAATGGATGCTTAGGCAATAGCAACAAACAATGAAAAGAAAGAAAATACATTGCACGGCCTACACCATAAGCAAGAATGCACTCTTCTATTAATCATGGACCACCCATGGACTGTGGGCATCTGATGTAGTTATCTTTCCATCATAGTTTTCAATTTCACTTAAGATGATGTTTCAGTTTGACTCTAGACTAAAACATTTGGGCCAGTTTGGCATTTCGATGTTCCATTGCGGAGTTTTGTTTCAGAAGAAAAATTAAAAATCGATAAATACACATATAACTATAAGTGAAAAAAGTAGTAAATGTAATCGAGATACATTTATTTAAAGAAAGAATTAAGCAATCACCCTAAAAAACTAAATCCTAGTGATATAAACTACACATTTGGGATTTTGAAGGGAGCTAAAATCCCTTCCCATTCACAAGAGACTAAAGGCAACCTGGGCCTTTTGTCAATAAAAACGATTTTTTTTATATCCTAAGTGAATTCCTACATGGACATGACTTCACTTTGATATTCACCTCCCTAGTTTTAGTCTCTTTAGAAACTGGTGGGTGAGATTTTGAAAATTGTTTGATTCCTTATCTACTCTTCTATTGTGGTTTGGGTTCAATCAAGCTGACCTCATGCTCAGCTCCAAATTACATGTAAAAAAACCCCTTAATTGTAGTGGAATCTGGGATTCAAAATGCTTGTACAAGAACAAATTACAAATCCAGTTCCAGAATTTATGGGCATCTGGAAAATGGATTGATTCGCGATAACAACAATGTAAAGCATTAATTGGGGGCACTGCATCTAGCATACTTACAACAATCTATCATACAAAAGATAACCATGATTAGGGTTGGTTTGATCTTGTCTGAAATGGGGTGGGTAATTGAGAGATGAATCAAATCAAATCAAATCAAATAAGAGTGAATGAAGAGATTTTACGTGGTGGGGTCCATCTTGGCAGTGAAGGATTTGAGGGAGAAGAGGAGACCGAACATGAGCTTGTGGTCTTGTTGGGGGTTTAGGGTTTTGAGGGGACGATCCCATTCCCTGTAGTGAAGGCATATGCCGTTCCTGTTGAAGACGTACATCATCTTGGCCTTGTTACCTCCTACAGGTGTTGATGATGAAGGTGGGGCAGATGGGCTGATCAGCTCTGCACCTGATGCTCCTGAACCTCCAAAGAACTGCATTCTTCTCCCTTCTTCTTTCTTCTTCTCTTCTTCCTCCCACTTCCTCTTTCTTCCTTCTCTAGAGAGAAAATAAGGACTTTTGAAGAGGAAAACTGGACTACCTCAAAACCATATATGCAAAAGGGCCATTTTCCATCAAGTGGGTCACCATTTTTCTCAAATTTCTCAAAATTCAAAATGAATCAATCTATGAAATATAATGTAGTTTTTGTGAATTTTTGACCTTCCAAATTGCGGATCAAATGGTTCGGATTGTGCAAATAGACCCCACAAAAGTCTAAAATGATATATTTTGAGGTATGAACTCTTTCGTAGATATTTTAAAATCCTTTATGAGTAAAATAGATGAAATTTGACCACATACCTATTTTTGACCTTGTAAAGAGTATTGGCTGTACAGATCTTGATTTTCTAGCCCACACAATTCAAAATTTTGGAAAAGAAATGGATAGCAGTGATGGACATCGATGAAGTCCATTCGTTCATTCCGATGGTCTTATGTTTTTGTGGTATCTTGAAATCCATGAAGAGCTAAGATGTAAAATTTCACCTCTTAGTTATTTTTCGCCTTCTAAAGATGGTGAATAGTTCACATTGTGAAAATGGGCCCCACAAAAGTCCAGTACGGTATAATTTGATTTTTGGACGTTTTCGCACTTATCTCAAAATCCATGAAGAATTTATTATTGAAACTTGACCTGCTCGCCAAGTTTGGCCTTTTAACAGAGCTTGGATAGTTCAAGTCTTGATTAAGGGGCCCACACAAGTCCAAATAGTAAACGAAAAAATGGACTAAAGCTTTGATGATGCTATTTTACCATAGCACCGCCTTTTCGTCCCTCATTTTAATCCAGTTGTGGTTCTGTTTCACATCTCTCTATGTGAGAAAATTTGGGGATGAAAAAATACACCATTTTCACACCTCATAAATGAATGCATTCAAACATAAATTGATGCGGTTCTGTTATACACGTATCATTTTCACATCAACCACAAGCCCCCTAATTTTAAGAATTATCTTAGAATCATGAGATAATTTGGGCTCTTTTAAAAACTCAAGTTTAAAGGTATCAATATGGACTCTTGTATATATTCCATATGCCTAAAATCCCTCCCGTCCCTTGACATTTTAATCTATGCCATACAAAAGGTTTATTAACCCGGGCATAAATCTATTAATAAATATAATTTTTGGGTGATTTGATTGGGGAATTGAGGCTGTTTTGGAGCAATTTCACTCTCTATTTCAATTTCAATTTGATGCTTCCTTAAATGTGCCAATCCCAATAGAGATAAAATAAGAAGTTTCATTTTCAAATTTTAACTTTTTTATCCATATGCCTAAAATCCCTCTCATCCTTTTGACATTTTAATCAATGCCATACATAAGGTTCGTTAGCCAGGACATAAATCTATTAATATATATGATTTTTGGGTGATTTGATTGGGGAATTGAGGCTGCTTTGGAGCAATTTCACTATTTATTTCGATTTCAATTTGATGCTTCCTTAAATGTGTCAATCCCAATAGAGATAGGATAGGAAGTTTCATTTTCAAACTACAATTTTTTTTTTTATCCATATGCCTAAAATCCCTCCCATCCCTTGACATTTTAATCAATGCCATACAAAAGGTTCCTTAGCCCGGGCATAAATCTATTAATATATATGATTTTCAATTTCAATTTGATGCTTCCTTAAATGTGTCAATTCCAATAGAGATAAGAAGTTTCATTTTCGAATTACTATTTTTTATCTTTCCACTACTCACATCTTCGGAATCTATCATGGGCCCACATAATAATAATCGAAATCGTTAAAAATGAATATCAACCAATCCAATGATATTTAATAAAATTTCAATTCAATAGACGTTGATCCACCGTTTAATTGAGTGCATCAAATTGACTTGAAATTTAAGGTGCAATTTTGAAGTTGATTACTCAATTGAACTTCCAATAATGAATGAATTTTTACATTATCCTATCAATGAAGAAGTGTCCCATACAATCTTGGATTTCTTAATCCTTAACAAGGAGGGGTGATCATGGACCGAACCGCCTGAGTCCAACCCGGGCCAACCCACTTTGGGCCGAGCTTAATTCTTAGATTTTGTTAGGCATGCCATGCATAGATTTAGTGGTTTTGAATTTTGGTTTTAACTTATCTTTTTAAATGAAAATAGTCTCATCTAGATAAGAAAGCAAGTCACAGTCTCAATGCACCTAGAAATCATTGCTCACCGAAAATCTGTCATGGGCCCCACATAATGATAATCTGAACCATTCAAAATGAATGTCAACCCATCTAATAATATATACTAAATTCTCATTTCAATAGACGTAGATCCCCATATTATTAACCTTTTGTACTTCAATTTTGAATACAAAAATCTCCCATAATCATATCTTCCTTTTCTGTTAAAATCAATTATTTAGAGAGATGACTTTTTTATTAGGCCGTGTGAGAGGATAAACAAAAAGGGTTTTGGATTCCTATTTTATCGACTCCTATTTTATCTCATCCTTTTTCTTTCCACGTACTACCGTTTTTTGGACCTTTCTTAAATAGGGAGATACTGTTTAGGGCTGCACATAGACGTCGGATCGGTTTAACACTAAAACCAATAACCAAACCGAACCTGTCGGTTTTTTAATTAACCGATCCGATCCAACCGATGGAGAGGGCTTAAATCAAACCGAACCGAACCAAATGGTTTGGCTCGGTTCGGTCGATTAAATCGTTGTTTTTTATTTTATTTTTTATTTTTGAAAATCACATATTGAAAATTTCAAAATGATGATACACCATCTTTTGCATTTATTCCAATGTTTAGTACAAACATAAAATTCCAACATTCCAGACTGGACTAAACGCATATAAAAAATAAGTCTACTCCAAAAAGAGAGTTTGGACTAAACGCAAGTGCACAAAAAAAAAATAATAATAACCAGCTTACAGTGAAACATTCATTCCACATGATACCATTTGGAATTACAATAGGAATAATAGTTAATGTCAAGAAAAGTCACACACAAACGAAATCTGTATCAGAACCCACTGTATTTTTCAAAAATGAAGGTTTCTTAACACATTTATTAGGTGAGACCAGAACCAACCATCAAAAGGCTAGACTCTACTGTTTTTCTAGCATTCTCAATAGTGCAGCATTCTGATAAAAACTTCATTGAAACGAGATAAGAATTATGATGGAAGAAAAACACCCCGTACAGTAATCCCTCCATCTGTAATGAAGTATCAAAAAGCATTTAAGAGATTAGAGGAGATGCACTGAGGCAGTGTTGACGGTTGAGTTCATGTAAGGATGGAGTTGTGGAATGCAACTTTGAAAGTAGTAAAAAAACGAAACCCTAAGGCTAAAATAGTAAAAAAAAATAATATTAAGTTACTATATATTGCCGGTTCGGTTTAAGCGGTTAACCATGGGCTTAAACCGATACCAGACCAATGTAAGTGGTTTTTATGATTTTCAAACCGTTAACCGAACCGATCTATTATAAATCAATCCGAACCGCCCAGTTTGGTCGCTTCGGTTCGGTTTTGCAGTGATACCGAATTTTTTGTGCATGTCACGTCCCCCGAACCAGATTAAGAATAAACCGGATCCGGAGAGTGAATTTTAGGACTAATTAAAATTTTTGTCCTTTGGGCCTACGGATCGTAAGTCCGCTGTGAGGATATTACATTTCAGATCTCATATAAGTCTAGGCATATGGAATATCAGTCAATGAATAATAACTTCTCATTAAATTAAATGTTGCAAGAAAGAATAATTAAAACTACTGAAGGAGTTAAAGTGATTTATTACATTGGCCCATCCCAATAAACAAGGCCAATAAAAATAAAACCAAGTCAATGAAAGAAAGATCCAACGAGAGAAATAAATAAAGGAATATATCTAATGAAATCCATGTGAATCTCTCTCGTGCCAGGAGTGATGACGCTACTTTACGTCATCGGCACGCCACTCGCGTTCCTCCTCGACTGGTTGGAGATCCTCTGGGATCTCCTCACCGGCCTGCTCCTCATAGTAGTAGTAACCAACTGAGGTGTCTGCACATCAAGGAATAGAGTCAACAACATGTTGAGCAATAGATAAGCATAGTATAATAAACATGACATACATCAAATATAGAGTAATGACAAGTACACATCATATGAACACAAGGAAAGCGAGTGTAGGCATAAAGCAAGAATAATGATCGATAGAAATAATAATAGGAATCCTAACAACTATCTAACAATAACCACTATCATGCAATGCAAGACAATAACAAGAGGGAGACTCCGAGGATGTCCAATGCCACCTCCCGTGGTACTAGTAACAATCCCAATTTGGACTACTGATACCAAAGTCCGGCTCTAGTAGGATCCTAGCTCCCGGTCCTGGGAATAGCAGCACGGTCCAATGCCCGCTCCTAGCTATTCAACGCCATGGACGCCGTCCAAAGCTGACTGCCCTTCCCGACAACCGAGTAACCGGTTCGTCAATAAACACCAAACTGTAGATGGCCATGATATGCAAACAAGAATAAAGTGGTTTTGACACAAGGACAAATAAGACAAGCAAGTCTGGCTAGTTCAATGTACAAGACACGATCATAGGGATTATCTCATTCAAGCAATACCAGATAAGCAAACCACGTAATAATCCCTTTTCATTGCTAGCCAGTCATGTTCATCAATACAAGACAAGGTTCCTACGGTACACTCTAAGTCAGGTCCACGCCTAAATTCTATAAGAATTTATGTTTCATAATTAATTAGGTATTTTATATCAAGAGAGTGTACAAGGAATACAACGACGGATACAAGTCAGGAGTCAAAGGAATATTACAATCCAGTCCTAGGTAAATGGTGTCATCCCTGCACCTCACATGTTCTAACGGAGTACGTGTGGAAATGGATCAACGATGCTTCTAGGGAAATCCCTTGGTGTACAATCATGTTAAGCATCTAATGAAATAATTTCATACGCATTCGGTTAAATCATGTGCAATACATGAATACATAGACAACCCATCGAAACAACCCAAGCCACGTGCTACGATTTTAACCCAATTAATGGTCAAATGAGTGTGGGTGCATGGTTTCCAACATCTAAGGCCCAAACCTAAGTTATTAGTCTCATTTACAATAAAACATGAGCTGAAACAATAATCTAAACATTTACATCACTTCCCGACCTCCGATCGTGATGAAACTAGAACCATTAGATTCTACATCTTGAGATCTTTCCAACGGTTATTACATGTAGAATTCCAACGGACAGATTAAAAGTTATGTGTTTCCGAAGTTCGCATGTGCTGTAAAAAAAAGGCAGTCCGATTGATCGAACAAAAGGTCCGATCGATTGGTTTGAAATCAGCCACAGTTAAGTAACAGTGCCGATCGATCGGACTGCAGATCCGATCGATCGGAACTGCAGCCTGAACCCCGAAAATGGCCGAAAACTGATTTTTCTTGCCCATTTTCCTCCGGCCAATCCATGGCTAACCTGCATACAATGAGCCACCATGCTCCCCAATCATCACATTCATCATTTCCATCATCTCCAACATTTTAAACACAACTTATAACTACCAATTACAATCTTTTATTTGACCCAAAACCCTCAAATACCCAATCTAGCATATAATCCCAATCAATAACAAACATGCTTGGAATTAAGGTAATTCTAATAAGAAAACATAGCCAATCAAATAGAAATAAACATACATGCTTAAAAATACAATGCAGATCTACTTGTCTCAATCAAGAAGATGATAGAATTTGGGCAAAACTCGAGGAGAAGCCTTTCTACCCCAAAATCCACGATCTAACCCGATAAAACGAAATCTAGGAAGCCAAGAAGAAGATAGGAAGGAAAAGAATTAATATCAGACCTAAATCTAACCAAAGAGAATACGAATGAAAAGATGAAAGTATGAGAATGCTTACCAAACTGATATCGGAAGCAAGAGGAGATCGAGAGAATGAGAACTAGCGGATCGTATCTTCGAGTTGATCTCACTAGGCTAGAGATCTGGCTAGTGAAAGGAAGAAGAAGAAGAAGAATGGGCTGCAGTTGCTTTCGTTCAGTTGCAGAGAATAATGAGAGAGATTAGGGTTAATCTCGTTTAAGAAGAAGATAGGGAGGAAAAGACCAAAGTTGCCCTTTAAGTGGGTCCGGTGAAAGAATGGACCACTTGAAGGGTTTCCAGTTGTCGGATCACGATGAGTCAAGAGACAAAAATGATCAGCGCGACGAAACATTTCCAACAAACCCATAAATCACAGCGTTTGGAATACTTCGGAAAAACACTCAATTTTCCCTAAATAGCAAACTACCCCCCTGCTATCAACAAATGAACTCGGAATCGCACGAAACTTCGCAGATACTATTCTAATGCTAAAAGAAACTCGTTCAAGATCTAAACTCACTTAAATATCTAAAATACAATGAATAAAATAATTATCAACAAAACGGGTCAATGGGCCTGTTGTTGGGCCCAACTAACCCAGTAAGGTCGCGGACCTTACAACTCTTACATCTAAAAAGAACATTTGGTTACCTCTTCAGGAAAAAGATAAGGGTACGTCTTCTGAATCTGCTCTTCAGTTCCCACGTAGCTTCCTCCGGACTGTGGTTTTCCCATTGAACCTTGACCCATTGGATTGTCTTGGTACGCAACACTACCTCCTTAGTGTCGATGATCTGTGCCGGCCGCTCTACGTAGGTAATATCTGCCTGAAGCTGAAGTGGCTTGTGCTACAACACATGAGTGGGATCTGGAATATACTTCCGAAGCATTGAAACATGAAATACATCATGCACACCCGCTAACTCTAGCGGTAGCACTAAACGATATGCCACGTCTCCAATCCTACTCTTGATCTCAAACGGTTCCACAAACCTCTTGGCAAGTTTCCCTTTCTGCCCAAATCTGACAACACCTCTCATCGGAGACACTTTCAGGAATACCATATCCCCAACTTGGAATTCCAAAGGTCTTCGTCTCTTATCTGCATAGCTCTTCTGACAATCCCGTGATTCCTTCATTCTCATATGAACAATCCGAACTTTCTCACTAGAATCAGCAATCTCTGAGGGGCCATGAAAACTCCGAACTCCTACTTCCTCCCAACATGCCGGAGTCCTGCATCTTCGTCCATACAATGCCTCAAATGGTGCCATACCAATACTTGAATGATAACTGTTATTGTAGGCAAACTCACACAGAGGCAAACTCTCATCCAAACTCTCCTTGAAATCTAGTACACATGCCCTGAGGAGATCTTCCAACGTCTGAATAGTACGCTCTGACTATCCATCTGTCTAAGGGTAGTAAGCTGTACTGAATTTCAACTGAGCATCCATAGATGACTGAAAAGTAGACCAAAACCGGGAGACAAACTTAGTATCTCGATCAGATACTATTTACTTAGGCACTCCGTGTAGCTTGACTATATTGTCCCGGTACAACACAGTCATCTTGTTCATAAACTGACCAGTCTTGAATGGCAGAAAATGTGTTGATTTAGTCAATCTATCCACAATCACCCAAATAGCATCATTACCCTTTCTGGTGTTTGGCAATCCCGATACAAAATCCATGGTGATGTGCTCCCATTTCCACTTTGGAATCTCCAACGGGTGAAGCAAACTAGGGGGCTTCTTGTGTTCTGCCTTAATCTGCTGACAAGTCATACACTTAACGACAAATTCTGCAATCTCTTTCTACATTTTCACCCACCAATAGTGGTTCTTCAAATTCTGATACATTTTGGTGCTCCCCGGGTGAACTGAATATCTGGTGTGGTGCGCATCCGTCATCAGCTCTAAGTTGATGTCTTGCACATCTGGCACACACAACCTGTCCTTGCAGTACAAAACTCAATCAATCAATCTGAACTCCGAATGATCCTCAATGTGGTCAATAATTCTCTGCAACCCAGGATCATCCTTCTAAGCTTCCTTGATCCTGTTAATTATTTCTGGCTCTCAAACTCCCAAAGTAGCAACCAATACTTTCTCCTTGACTGGCCATACTTCTACATCCATATCTCTGAACTGCTCTATCCATCTCTATTCAGGCATTACACATCCACTGAATGCTGCCTTCCTACTAAGAGCATCTGCTACCACATTCACCTTACCAAGATGGTACTTGATCGGGAAATCATAATCCTTTATGTACTCCATCCATCTCCACTGCCTGTTATTTAAATCACCATGTGTAAACAGGTATTGCAGGCTCTTGTGATCTGTATGCATCTCAAATCTTTCTCCATATAAATAATGCCTCCACAACTTCAATGCAAACACCACTGCTGCTAACTCCAAGTCATGTGTGGCATACTTCTTCTAATGATCCTTCAACTGCCTCGATCCATAGGCTATCACCTTGTCATTCTGCATGAGAACACAACCCAAACCAATCCCTGAAGCATCTGTGTAGCCCACAAATCCTCCACTTCCTGAGGGTAAAGCAAGTATGGGTGCTGTAGTCAACCTGGTCTTCAACTCTTGGAAACTCTTCTCGCATTCTTCTGTCCATACAAACGAAACGTCCTTTCTTGTCAACTTAGTGAGTGGAGATGCTATGGTAGAAAACCCTTTTACAAACCTCCTGTAGTAACCTGCAAGTCCAAGAAAACTACGAACCTCCGCTACATTCCGTGGACTACTCAACTGCTGCAATCTTCTTAGGATCCTCTGTTAGTCCATCCTTAGAAATAGTGTGGCCCAAAAATGCCACTCGCTCCAACCAAAACTCACATTTGCTCAACTTAGCATACAGTTGGTTATCCCTCAAGAGCTGCAAAGATGTTCTCAACTGATGCTCATGCTCCTCCTTAGTCTTCGAATACACCAACACATCATCTATGAAGACAACCACAAACTGATCCAGGAAAGGGGCGAACACCTTATTCATCAATGCCATAAAAACTGCTGGGGCGTTCGTCAACCCGAAAGGCATACAAGAAACTCGAAATGACCATATCTCATCCGGAATGTAGTCTTAGGAACATCCTCCTTCCTGACTCGGAACTGATGATAACCGGAATGCAGGTCTATCTTCGAAAAGAATTGAGCTCCCTGCAACTGATTGAATAGCTCATCGATCCTCGGTAATGGGTACTTGTTCTTAACAGTCACTTGATTCAACTGTCTATAATCTATACACATTCTCATTGACCCGTCCTTCTTCTTCACAAATATCACCGGAGCTCCCCACGGTGACACACTGGGCCTGATGAAACCTTTATCCAACAGATCTCCAATATGAGTCTTCAACTCCTTTAATTCTGCTGGTGCCATCCTATACGGGGCCTTCGAGATGGGTGTTATACCTGGTTGCAATTCTATCGTGAAATCCAACTCACGGACAGGTGACAAACCGGGGATCTCCTCCGGAAATAAATCCGGGAATTCTCGCACCACAAGAATCTCATCAACAGTCTTGGACTCTTTGTCTTCCACGATAAATGCGATAAAGCCTTCGCAACCGTTCCTTATCAACCGTTCTGCCTTCAATGCAAAAATTAACCGAGTGGAGATAGGATTCTCTGCGCCAACAAACTCAACACTATGGTCCGCACTCTGCAACTTCATGGTCTTGTTAAAACAATCTAAAACCGCTCGGTTCGCTGCTAACCAATTCATACCAAGTATCACATCAAACTCCGACATTGGTAAGATGATCAAATCGGCGGTCAGCTGAACTTCTCCAATCTGAACACTACATCTAGGGTAGATGACATTACAAGGAACTGAACTACCTACCGGGGTGGCTACTATCAAATTATAGGGTAGTATCTCCTTATCCTCCCCCAAATGAAGTGCAAAAGCTGGTGCAACAAACGAGTGTGTGGATCCAGGATCAAATAGAACTTTAGCATCAAATCCACAAACTAAAAGTGTACCTTCAATGACATTCCCTGCAGCCTCTGCTTCTTCATGCGTCAAAGCATAAGCTTTCCCTGCCTGCTGGGGACGCTGCTGATGATACTGCTGCTGCGGTGGTCTCTGACCACGTCCCTCGAATCTGGGTGCTGGGGGTCTCTACTGATATTGCTGTAGAGGTACTGGCGGGCGCTGATGTGGTGGCTGAGGTGGTCGGACAATCACCTGCTGCTGCTGCTGCTGAGGCCTAGCCTGTGCAGGAGGCATTGTCTCAATGGCTGCGCAGAATATGGTGGCCTGGGAGTGATGACGCTACTCTACGTCATCGGCATGCCACTCGCGTTCCTCCTCGACTGGTTGGAGATCCTCTGGGATCTCCTCACCGGCCTGCTCCTCATAGTAGTAGTAACCAACTGAGGTGTCTGCACACCAAGGAATAGAGTCAACAACATGTTGAGCAATAGATAAGCATAGCATAATAAACAAACCCGATAAAACGAAATCTAGGAAGCCAAGAAGAAGATAGGAAGGAAAAGAATTAATATCAGACCTAAATCTAACCAAAGAGAATACGAATGAAAAGATGAAAGTATGAGAATGCTTACCAAACTGATACCGGAAGTAAGAGGAGATCGAGAGAATGAGAACTAGCGGATCGGATCTTCGAGTTGATCTCACTAGGCTAGAGATTTGCTAGTGAAAGGAAGAAGAAGAAGAAGAATGGGCTGCAGCTGCTTTCGTTCAGTTGCAGAGAATAATGAGAGAGATTAGGGTTAATCTCGTTTAAGAAGAAGATAGGGAGGAAAAGACCAAAGTTGCCCTTTAAGTGGGTCCGGTGAAAGAATGGACCACTTGAAGGGTTTCCAGTTGTCAGATCACGATGAGTCAAGAGACAAAAATTATCAGCACGACGAAACCTTTCCAACAAACCCATAAATCACGGCGTTTGGAATACTTCGGAACAACACTCAATTTTCCCTAAATAGCAAACTACCCCCTGCTATCAACAAACGAACTCGGAATCGCACGAAACTTCGCAAATACTATTCTAGTGCTAAAAGAAACTCACTCAAGATCTAAACCCACTTAAATATCTAAAATACAATTAATAAAATAATTATCAACAAAACGGGTCAATGGGCCTGTTGTTGGGCCCAACTGACCCAGTAAGGTCGCGGACCTTATAGTGCAGCTCTAATATTGTTTCGTCCAATAAAAAGTAGCCAACTGTGTCAAATCTCATGCCAGCTAATGCACTCTCTCAATTGCTTCCTTGGAATGAGAAAATCAAGGAAGACGTTTTACACCGTTGGCTACTTTTTATTAGATGAAACAGTATCTCGAAACAGGGATACAGACTCGTGATAATAACACAATTTGTTCCTATTTTAACTCAATCTTTCAGGCATGAAAGATACAGGGAATTCAGAAATGTCAAAATTTAGTAACGTTTGGGAATTCTAACATTTGGAAACATGAATTCAAAGAAAAGGGCCCTTAGAGAGTGCAACAATGAATTTGGAAGCATTAGAAGGTGAATTAGGATAATTTTAGAGCCAAGACAAGTAAATTACACGATTGGCATCTTGTGTATTATGAAAAAGAGTTTTGTTTTTCAATTTCATCATGCTAGACACCCATGTTTGGCTCATTTTAGTGTTCACTCTAGGGTTATATTAAAGGATTTTGAAGGGGTGTAAACAAGGTGACTTCAGAGAAAAAAAGATAAGTCAGATGAGGAAAGAAAGGGATTCTGAACGGGTGCAGTTTTGTACAACGTAAAAAAAAAATGGACAACCGGCCATCCACAAAACTTAGAGTTGGATATGGAGACTTTATTTAGTCCTAACAAATGTTTATTAAGTTGAAATTGTTTTCTAGAGTTGGGTTAAATATATCTGAATGCAAAACTTGCAAATGTTTACTAAGTAATTTTTTTAATACCCGATGCAGTACTTGCAACTATTATTAAGTTAAATTTGTTTTCCAGATTTGGATTATATGTGCTTGAATGGAGTCTTGCAAATGTTTATTTACTTGAATGAAAATATTAATCCCCCAATTGTTGAAACTTGATCTCCTGGCCAAGTTTGGCCTTATAAAAGAGCTTGGATAGTTCAAGTCTTGATAAAGGGGCCCGCACAAGTCCAAAACGTATAAAAAAAAATGGATTAAAGCTTTGATGATGCTATTTTACTATAGCAATGCCGTTTCGTCACTCATTTTAATCCAGGTGTGGTTCTGTATCACATCTCTCCATGTGTGACAATTTGGAGATGAAAACATACACCATTTCACACCTCATAAATGAGTGCATTCAAATATAAATTGATGCGGTTATGTTATACACATATCATTTTCACACCAACCAAACAACCCCCCTTAATTTTAGGAATTATCTTAGAATCATGAGATAATTTGGACTCAATATGGACTCAGGTATATATTCCATATGTTTAAAATCTCTCCCATCCTTTGACATTTTAATTAATGCCATAGAAAGGTTCATTAGCCCGGGCATAAATCTATTATATATAATGAAGTGAACTGACTCTAATTGGGAAATCAAGTTCAATTTCTTGAATTAGTTTTGATTTTCTTTAAGTTACTTTGATGCAAAACGGATGACATAAGTGTGGGGCCCAGCTAAGTAGTTTAGGAATTATCTATTATTACATATTATAGACGCAGGAATCAATTTTGAAATTGAGCTCTAATTTCGCAATTAATTGCAAAATTGGAGCTCAATTTCAATTTCAGTTTTGAGTAGCAACAAATCCAAATCTCGGTGGACTCTTTATAGATAGAGATATTCTCACATGATGGTTCCTTTTTCTATTTTGTTGCAAATCTCATATCTTATCTTATTTTAAGTTCCAGACACTATAGGCATGATATTATAGGCATTCTTATCCTTTCCTATTTTGAAAAAAGTCCAAATCTCCGTGGAGTATTTATAGATAAAGATAAACTTTATTCATTTTCTTATTATATTTTATACAATAGTATTTTTTTCTTGGCACGGGCACATATTGCTAGGTATATCATACAATTTTGAAATTGGAGTCTGATTTCGAAATTAATTGAGAAATTGGATCGCAACTGAGGTTTCAATTGTGAAATTGGAAGTCTAATTTCGATTTCAATTTTGATTATGTCCAAAATTCTAAAATGCTAATGACATTTAAAGGTATTTATCTAAATTTCTTTATTAATCTCCCCCTAAAATCTCTCTTGCATGTTTCCTTCTCAATCCTCTCACTCAAATCTTAAAATATTTTAAATTTTAAGATCTAAAATCAAGAATGGTATTTTTTATATTTTGTCAATGATGTTTCTTTTTTTTATTTTTTTTTCTTCTCATTAATTAGTACCTCAAAAGGTGCCCCAAATTAAATAAATTTTTTTGGGTATGGGCTTAGAGCGGGCCTATTTTGCTTTCCTACTATATATGTATATATGTCCCCTTTCTTATTTTAGTTAATTGCTATATTGCACCAAATGATTTGCATGGATGGCCCACTTCTAATTTGTGATCATAAATTAGGTAGGCACTTATAAGATTGAGTCATAGATACTTTGAATGACCCAGGAAAGGTCATGTATAAACATGATACTGAAACCCAATTCAAGCTATAGAAAGAAAGTATATAACCCTTGCTTGGGTATGTGTAATCCCTTGGGCCTTGAATAAGTACAAGTGGGGCCCATGATGTAATCTAGACCGCCAATTAGATAGGATGCATCTTATTTTCCTGATAATTTATATGGTGGAGCTATGGGAACCTTCATTAAACCCACAAAAGGGTAATTGAATATAAGTTACAATTTAAATACTTTTGAGGAAAGGAGTAGTAAATGGTGGAGTAAAGGTACTCATCTTATGGGATATTTTTTACTTTATCATGTTTGGATGAAAAAAGTAAAGTGTAAAAGTAAAATTTAGTGTGACACCGTTTATCTTTTTAACCCTCCACATCCCCTTTTTATACCAAAATAAAATAAAGTATGATAAAGTGTACTACGATAAGCTTTATTTATTTTTCAGTCTTCATCCCATCTTTCACCTGCTTTATCTTATATTAATGAAATAACTTTTTTACCACACCTCTACTTACTACTTTGATATCCATTATTGCTCTAGCCTGAAGGAACTCTACCATTAAGTGGGTCCTAATAGAATAGTAACTCCTAGAGATTACTACTCTATTTAAGGAAAATGAGAATACTTGTTTTTGATCATACAGAAATCTGAGAGTATTTACAGCGAGTTCGCAGGTCTACCTTACACCGAAACGCACAAGGTTTTCGGCGAGCCCAGTTCCGATATCCATCTGATATCAACACTTTCTTCATTTAGTATCAGAACCGGGTCCGTGCGTTTGACGGTCATGATCTCGTGATAAGGATGTGGATCGTCGTATCTACTACCTCTGCATCGTGTGTTTCAATTCCATTATGTTCTGCGACACAACTCACAAGCCAGCGAAGAAGTTGACTTGAAGACGTGTTTTTTCGGTTTGCGCGTGCAGCAGAGAACGACCAAGACGTGTTTCAGTGGAATAGGAAACTGTTGCCTTCTTTTTTTCTTGCCTAGGGATGTGTGAGGAAGTCTTTTGTTCAACAGATAAGAAACTGTTGCAAGGAAGGGACAGTTCCACGCGTGGAATAAATGCATAGTTCATAACCCATTGGTTCAGGACGTGTTTCAAGTTGAAACCGCTGCAAGCCACATTTTCTTTTATTTCTGTTGCTGTATCGGGATGCGTGAAAACAAGGGAAGAGAGAACAGCGCCACCAACCGCCTCGAAACCAACAGACGCACAGGAAAAAAAAACGTATCCTAATATAACACAGTAACTCTAGAAAATTTGGATACTTCTGGTAACTCTATTAATTTACTCAAGTGAAGTAAAGTTGATTTAAAAAAAAAATAAAATATAAGTGAATTATGATAGTATTTTATTTTTAATTGTTTGTTATAGAATCTTTTTAACTTTTTGTATGGAAAAGTGGAATATTTTTATCTTTTAGTGAATAAAGATAGTTGTTTTTTGACTTTTTTAGAAAAAAATAAAAGGAATTTTGGTAAAAGATGCTTTTGATGGGATGTTTAAATTGATTTAACTTTACTTGACTTTATAAGTAAAATTACCAAACGGGTGTGTTTGGATGTGCAGTGAAGTAAAGTGAGATGAGGTAAAGCCTCTATTATTCAGATAATAAAAAACAATGGGTCATATCAAAAGTCGACAATTTCAAAATTCCTTCAATCTTTAAAAAAAAAGCCAAAAAAACCTCATTTCTCCACTAAAAAATAAAAAAACTACACTTTTTTATACAAGAAGTCAAAAAATTTCATACCAAATAACTAAAAACAAAACACCGTCATAAAACATTATATTTTATTTTCTCTTGATTTGATGCTTCACTTCACCATACTTCAATTTACCGTACATCCAAACAGGCCCTAAAGGAATTACTCTATTTAAGAGAGATGGAACCCTTGCTTTTGATCATCCAGAAATTGAGACCATTCATAGCGAGTTCGCAGGTCTACCTCACATTAGAAAGCACAAGGTTCTCGACGAGTTTGACTCCGACATCCATATGGGATCAGCACTTCTTTCAACCCCATCCCCGTCTATACGGAAACAGAATACCACACGACTTCATGAGACTGAAATATCACGGCAAAAACCGAACAGTCAATCAGCCAACGTTGAATCATAGTGAGAGCCATGTTTTCCGTGTCCTTGATTGAAGACTCACAGCCAGAGTCCTATTCTTATCTTGAGCTATTAAATTCCTTCATGTGCATCCAAACTATATACGCCCCATCCCCATGTATATGGAAACACAATCATTTGAAGGAGAATGTATCACGTAAAGCCTGTCCAATCCATATTTTTCTTTTGCCTCTGCCTTTGTAAACCCCATCCTTTTAATATCTGCTGAATCAGATTACATCAATTGGGGTTCATCGCTTTCTGTCGAGAGATCAGATGAAGTTCTCATTTCACCAGATGGCACCTTCTCTGCTGGATTCCTTAGTGTTGGGGATAATGGTTACTGCTTTGCTGTATGGTTTACTAAATCAGCTGAACTCACTCCTGTCTGGATGGCAAACCGAGACCGGCCTGTTATTGGAGGGCGCTCTGCTCTGTGGTTAAGACTAGATGGTAATCTAGTCCTAACAGAAGCCGGTCGGGGATCAACCGTTTGGGAAACTGGTACCGTTTCAATCTCATCAGTGCAATTACGCCTTTTGGATGAAGGTAATCTCATACTCTTGATCCCCTCTACAAACGTTATTCTTTGGGAAAGCTTTGATTTTCCTACAGACACTCTACTTCCACAACAACCACTCACCAAGGACTTGAAGCTCGTCTCATCTCGAAGCAGAAGTAACTACTTTTCTGGGTCTTATTCCTTCTTCTGCGACAATCATAATGTCCTGCGCCTTCTTTATGGTGGCCCTGATGTTTTTAGCTTCCACTGGCCTCATCCAAGCCTTGTTGACCGGGAAACCGGACTAACAACATGCATTAATGCTAGTAGGATCGCGGTGTTTGATTCCGCAGGCTATTTTCATTCAACAGATTCCTTAATATTCTCTGCTTCTGATTTGGGTTCAGGACCCAAAAGGAGACTAACCATGGATTATGATGGAAACCTTCGACTTTATAGCCTCGATGAGAACAAAGGAGATTGGAAGATTTCATGGCAAGCAATATCAGACCTATGCACTATACCCGGCCTATGTGGACCCAACGGTATATGTGTGTATGCACCTGAAAGGAGCAGCTGCTCATGCCCTCCTGGATTCTATATGAAAGATCCAACCAATTGGTCTTTGGGTTGCCAGCCCATCTTTAGTCTTTCCAGTGACCCACTTCATTCAGAGTTCAATATCCCTATTTTTAACACCGATTTCTACAACGACTCCAATTACACTCTGGATATAACACTCCAAGATTGCAAGAATATATGTTTGAGTTGGTGTTCATGTAAGGGTTTCATGTACTTCTTCAATAGCCCCTTCGATAGCTCCGGGCGTTGCTATCCGAAGACGTTGTTAATTAGTGGCTACCAATCACCACGTTTCAAGGGGATGATGTACATCAAAGTGCCAATAAATTGGAACATGTCTGATGAAGGTCTTTTCCGGTTAGAACCTCCCGCCTTGAACTGTACCTTAGGTAGGGCAAGTGAACATAAGCCAGATACCAACTCCTTATTATGGTTTGTCATTGCATTGGGCATGTTGGAACTAATTCTCTTAGTTACAGGATGGTGGTACATGTACAAGAAAAAAGGTCCAAGCAGAAATGAGCAGGTCGATATGACCGCGGTCACTGGGTTTAAGAGATTTAGCTACAAGGAGCTGAAGGAAGCCACAAAGAATTTCAGTGAAGAGATTGGAAAAGGAGGTAGTGGAGAAGTGTTCAAGGGAAAATTGTCCAATGGGCGATTGATTGCTGTCAAGCGGCTCGCAGGAGTCAATCAGAGAGAGGTGGAGTTCCTTGCTGAAGTAAGCATTATTGGCAGGATTAATCACATGAACTTGATTCATATGTGGGGTTTCTGTGTTCAGAAGAAATACAACCTATTGGTGTATGAGTACATGGAGCATCGATCATTAGCTGAAAATCTCTCCTCTAATGCTATTGATTGGGAGAAGCGGTTTAAGATAGCAATTGGCACTGCGAAAGGACTAGCATATTTGCACGAAGAGTGCCTCGAGTGGGTATTGCATTGTGATGTCAAGCCCCAAAATATACTCTTGGATGCAGATTATCATCCAAAGGTCGCCGATTTCGGCCTGTCCAAGTTGCGAGACAGGCGTGGTCTACACGATTCAAGCTTCTCAAGGATTAGAGGGACTAGAGGGTACATGGCACCGGAGTGGATTACAAATCAACCCATTACCTCTAAGGTCGATGTCTATGGCTATGGGATTGTTGTGTTGGAGATGGTGACTGGGAAGAGCTCTACTGGATTCTACGCTATCAGTGAAAGGGGAGAAAGAGATTGCAAGAGTTTGGTTACATGGGTGAGGGAGATGATGTTTGTTGCCACAAGCAATTCAAGAAGGATCAAAGAAATCATGGATTCAAAGATAGATGCTACGGATGATGATGTTGTGAAGATGGAAGTCCTTGTTAGGGTGGCATTACAATGTGTGGAGGAGGACAGAGATGCAAGACCCACAATGGGACAAGTTGTAGAGATGCTTCAAGGCCATGAAAATAACCTTTGACTAGTCTTTTGTGTTTAGCACTTGTTAGTATATTGATAATAGTGTTTAGGATTTGTTAGTATATTGATAATGCCCTTCTCTCTCTCTCTCTCTCTCTCTCTCTCTCTCTCTCTTTCAGAAATCTTAGTACTCATGTTACTACTCTATTAGGTTGTCTAATTGACATACAATCCAAATTCCCCTGCTCCCATCTCTCATGAAAGTGGACTACAAGACTAAAGCTTGATTAGTGGTCAAGACTCCGGGGCATCTTTATTATTGTTCTTCTGCTAACACTTCGTTTGCCTTGCAGATCATATTTGTGTAGGTCGTTGGACCTTTCTTTACCAAGTTAAATGCAAATGTTATTAGACATCTATGTCCATTGTCCTCCTTCAGTATCCGTTTGGAAGAATGTTCTTTGGTTGATAAATCAATGAAAGAAATAACAATGTATTTTCCTTTCTGTGCATTCACTAATTTTTGTATTTAATTTTTCCAACCATCAAGGACTTGATTTGAATTGTAGTGTGCCTTCAAATCTGAAGGATGCATTTGTGTGACAGAAGGACTCCACAATATAAAATTAAATAGGGATTTTGACCATACGACTACCTTATAATCTTACATTTGTCTGTCAACAAAAGTTGAAGTTTAAAAAATCTTAATAAAATGGCTCGTAAACTAAAAAGTTATAAATGAAGAAAAAATTGTGAGATATGCATGCGCACAGCGTGATAGCTCACGGCCTTAGGATATTGCACGAACAATTCTATGGAATTCTTTTTAAGTTTCAATTGTTGACGGGCAAATGGCATGTCTTATGGTAATCTTACAGTCACAATTCCTATAAATTCTTTAGATTTTCTATGTCAATTTATTTTTCAGGCTATATTTTCATATTTTCTCCACTCCCTTTGGTCTCTCACAAAAATAATAGGGTACATGGCAAGAGCAAGGCAGGATGTAACATGTTTGAGGCCATTTCTTTTTGGTGGGCCTCTGTAAACTTTCTGCCTTCGAAGTGTGTGATGCTTGAGAATTAAAAAAAAAAATCACACTTCTTATAGGTCCTTAGGCATAAATTTGTTGTGAATCGGGCCCAACGATGTTATTGTGCCCCATTCTTAGTTTCATTTTTTAAAATTCTGCCCATGATATGATATTTATTAAAAATTTTAGTGTATAGAGGGCCATCATAATGTTGTTCTGGGATATTTTGTGATGGAATTATCATGGGCCCATCACCTTAAGCAGATCTCAGATATTCATTCTACTTGCTCATTCAATCGCTGCATCTGGTGCTATTCCAAGTCATTCGGGCAAGGTGATGGTAACTTTTGATGGGGACGTGGTCAAAGGGTATCAATATCTACAATTGTGGGGCCCAATGATCTGGACCATGGAGCTTTTTTGGCCTTAGAATGCAGAAGATTGGTGGGGCCTACAAATATCAAATGGGTCGGGCCGACACAGCACAACACGGGCCAGCACAGGCGAAACGGTCCGTGCCATGTTTGGCCGAGGTGTTGGCACAACCTGGCCCGTGTCTATCGTGCTTCACGGGCAGGCAAGGCATGGCCCGACCCGTTGGGTGTTCTATTATTAAAAAAAAGGGTCACTTTTTTGAAAAATCTCCATTTAAACCAAACCCCCCCCCCCCCAATAAAATGTTATATAGAGGTATTTTATTAGGGTTTTTAAATCCGACCACCCCCTACAAGATTTGAAAGTCCTCACTTAAGTGGATTTGGATACCGAACCATCGATATACACAAATATCAATGTGAAATCCTTAACTATATAAATCTCTAGCAAAGAATCCTTATTCCAATGGTAGTGAAGAATCATCAAATCTATGGATACCTCACCTGTTACCAAATATGCTCTTAGTGTTTTTGCTCATCAAGTTTATCAAGTTTCTTATCATGTGTTGATTTGCAGATGGAAAATAAAATTCTATTTGGAAACTTATGGTTTAAACTTATCCAAGTGGTTTAATAAGAGTATCCTCCTTTCAAAAATAAGAGGCTCTTACCTAAGAGAATCCTCTATGAATTTGGTAAGGGAGAGACATGGCCCACTTAGGCCATTCTAATTGATTTCCTTTCTCGCTTCTCAGTCTTACAATAAGAAGGTTAGGAGAGATGTGGCCCGCTTTCTAGTTATAAAATAGGAAATACAGGAATTAATAAATTCTAAGTTAAAATTTCAGGCAGGAAAGAAGCAGGAATTCAGAAATGACGAAATTTAGTAAAATTTCGGAATTCCAACATTTAAAAATCTCAGACAGCCACCAGACATGAATTCTATGAATTCTAATAAAGAAAAGTGCCCTTAGAGAGTACAAAAATGAATTTGAAAGCATTTGAAGGTGGATTAATTTATGTAATTTTAGAACTTAGACAAGTAAATTACATGATTGGCATCTTGTGTATTATGAAATGGAGTTTTGTTTTTCAATTTCATCTTGCTAGACATTCATGTTTGGCTCATTTTAATGTTCAATCTAGGGGGAAGGGGTGTAAACAAAGTGACAAGAGAGAAAACATGAGAGGTCAGATGAGGCCAAAAAAGGGATTTTGAAGGGGTGCAGTTTTGTACTATGTTTTCTTCGTAAGTCAAAGGAAAAAATATGGGCAACCAGCCATCCACAAAACTTGGAGTTGGATATGGAGACTTCATGTAGTCCTAGCAAATGCTTATTAAGTTGAAATTGTTTTCTAGAGTTGGGTTAAATGCATCTGAATGCAAAACCTGCAAGTGTTTATTAAGTTAATTTTTTTTGTACCCGATGCAGTACCTGCAACTGTTTATTAAGTTAAATTTGTTTTCCAGTTTTGGGTTATATGTGCTTGAATGCAGTCTTGCAAATGTTTATTTAGTTGAATGAAAACTAGGAATGTGTTGGAGCATTCTTTCCAACATTATCTTGTGAACTGTTTATGTGATGTTACTTTTTGATGGGCTGTTTGAAGAAAATGTGTTAATGTTGGTGTTGAGTGCAAAGTTTGCCATGCACATTTGGATTACACTCTTATCATGAAATAGATGGCCAAAAGACAGACTATCCATTTACAGCAATGTATCACACATTTACACTGCAAGCAACATCTGGAGAGACTATTTTTTCTTCTACTTGGCTCTCCCTAGAAGCCTTCTCAAATCTGGTAGGCCATTACCTCACAAAATCAGAAATCTGTAGTATTTTATTTTGGAAAACCTGAAGCTACTACAGAGGATTCAGTTCCCTATGAAAATGTAGGTGCCAGGTTTCTTTTCACCTGTTTGTCCACCAATTTTAACTCCAAAAACATCTATAATTTGGCTTCTGAGCTCTTGGAACAACTTCAGCTTCTTCAGTCATCTATAGTCAAGTTGGACTGTTGGAGTGTTCCTTTTGGTAAACACAGGTTATTTAGGAGTAGGACATGGGACTGGGAGATGAATGGAGACCTTTTGGTAATAAAGAAGAAAACTCCATGTGATGGGTCCTATCTTTAATGGGCAAAAAATACACAAATTATAAAGCAATCTGATAAAGAGCCATAAACCTTCAGATTACCCTATTATAAGCTGAACAAAGCATGCTTAGATCCTTTTAAATTCTGAACATTTAATAAACCATTCAAACCACCCAAAAATGCTGAAAACATATAATCAGACCATTCAAACTAAACAGAACCATTCATAAACCAAACAGATGCTGAACAAATCCCACAAATTACATTTTAATCATTCAAACCATTCTTACAATCTATACTATTAAATAAGACCCAAGAGAAGTTCCAACCCATAATCCAAGCCATTTGTACAACCAAGTTCCAAATAAAGAAAACTTTAAATTAAATATTATACAATCAACAAGTCCCAACAGTCACAACTCATAGTACTTTGCCTTCATCTGTAACATGGTGTTTTCCTTTGCATTTCACTTGTAAAATCAAAATTCAGATTTATGTCAAACATCAACCCAAATAAATAAAAACCTGGATAGAAAAAAAAAAAAAAAAAAAAAAACAAAAACAAAAGGTTGAGTCTTCATTTAGGTTGAATACACAAAAACTAGGATCATCAACAAGAGAAAAAAAAAAAAAAAAGAAGTCTTCATATGGGTGGAATCAATAAAAAAAAAAATTGTTGCCTTCATTTGGATTGCACCTACATTTGTGGTAAATTATACAATGGACCCAAAAACCCATAACCAACAGGAAAAAAAAAAAAAGAAGTCTTCATAAGGGTGGAATCAATAAAAAAAAAAAATTGTTGCCTTCATTTGGATTGCACCTACATTTGTGGTAAATTATACAATGGACCCAAAAACCCATAACCAATAGGAAAAAAAAAAAACCCACCCTCCAAGTGCTGCACCAACCAGGGTTACCTCTCTTTCAATGCAAGTGGGTTGAATAAAAAGAAAACAAACAATATGGGTTGCACCAACCAGGGTCACCTCTCTTTCAATGCAAGTGGGTTGAATAAAAAGAAAACAAACAATATGGGTTGCACCAACCAGGGTCACCTCTCTTTCAATGCGGGTGGATTGAATAAAACAAACAAACAATATGGGTTGCATCTCAGTTGAATAGAAAAAATTAAAAGCCAAAAAAAAAAAAAAGAGATGTGATGCCCTGAGATGAGATGGGGGCAGAGAGATGCAGAGTCAATTCATCTAATCACCAATCACCCAGTGAAGCCTTGCTCCAGTTGAGTGTTATTCTCCGTTTGATTGGATCATTACAATTTGTTCATATTTCTAAATACATATGCTTAATGACTAGTATTTCTTCAAATGAAGTGAAGTCTAAGAAGCTCACCAAATTGCATATAAAAATCCCAATTTATGGTTTGGATGTGCATAGTGGCCATTATGTTAGAAAATGTTCAACCTTCTAAGAGCAACCATGAATTATGGGATTCATTCGTTTCCTTTTATATGCCCTGTCCAATTATTAAGCATGGAAGCTAATGGTTTTGACTGATCCGATTTCAATTTTGACTTCATCCAATTACAACTTTAAGAGCTTCCTTAATTTGACTTTAAGCAAATTCTGCAAGGCCTGCATTTTATTTGAAAATACCATAATAACTGTTAGATTGTATGGTTCAATAGAAGTAATAAATCAGGTCCCGTGGATTGTCCATGTTCTACTTTGATTAGAAGTAGGTCTATTATGGTAGATCCACTATAATTAGAAGCAGTGTTTGGGTGTAACAGGCTTTCGGGGCTGATATTATAAATAGAGACCGAGACTCTCTACAGTGTATAACCTCTTGTTATTGCATATTGGATTTCTCTCATCTTCGCCATAGTCGTTCTTCGCCATAGACGTAGTCCAAAAGCCGAACTACATAAATCTTGTGTTATCTTGTGTGATTTATCTCTCTTCACTTAGTCTCAAGATCACAACAACAACAACCACCACCACCTTGAGATTTTCAATCCATTTAGGAATATCAAAGGAGAAGGCTAGAAAGGAAACCGTGTATAAATATAAAGATAAAGTGCAGAGAAAGTTCAGCTGAAACCACTCATGTGTTAGGATAAATTTGCAGACACAGATTCCTTAATCAAGTACAAAAAGAAGAAGAAGAAGAAGAAGAAGATGATGACCTTATAGAAATCCCACTGCTTCTGCAATTCCTTGAAGACAAAACAGACACATATATAAGTAGAAGTGAACATGGTCCTAGCAAAATGGATTGCATAGAGAAGGAAGGGACACCCTTACACTGATCAAATCAACCTTTTTTTTCAATCAAAGGCAACCACAGCTGCAATCAGTGTTGAACCAAACAATAATCATGGGGAGAGTTTCAGCGGTTGAATTGGAGCATCAGGATCACATCTAATCCAAGCATGATCGTTTGAACTGTAGATGTGATTCCTGATGATCCTATCCCACCACCGAAATACCCAAACGTGAAAGGAGAATTCTGCAATTGATGCTTTGCCTAGAAACACTTGCAAAAGCAGTGGGGTTTTTTATAAAGTTTTTCTTAATGTCAGTGTTCTTATCCTTGCGCACGATTTTCTATGACTAAAGAGATAAGAGTTGTCTTGGAAGGGAGGTCCACCGACCCATCAATCAAGCAGAAAGGTGAGGCAGATCATCTCTACAGGTGGTGTAGTGTGAATGACACCTGGATCTGTGGAAATTCAGAAGAGCATCATACACGATGAGATTTTGCCTGTTACATCAACCATTCTCTCCGTATCAACCAGTCTCTCCATTTGTTTTAGCATGAGCATGTTGATGTACGGTTAAATTAAGTATGGTGAGGGGAAGCTTCAAATCAACCATGAGAGTATAAAATATTAAGTGTTGGGGTGATATTTTACTTTTAATTATTTGGTATGTAATTTTTTTTTGACTTTTTTTTAAAAAAATATGGAGTTCTTTTATCGTGGAAAAAGGAGGGTTTTCTTTTTTTTTTACTATGTTCGAAAAATTCAAAGGAAATTTTAAAATTGTGTATTTTTTTTTATGACCCCTTGTTATTTTTTATTTGGATTTACTTTACTTTAACTTAACTAGTTAATTGCCAAACATGATATTTCCTAAAAATTTTTTTTCAAAACTTCAAATATTCACTGTAGAGTAGTTTCTACAATATTTGGTGCGATATCGCATGGCCTTATAGTATCGCATAGAGTGACATGGGTGATAACAATCTTAGAATATCGCAAAGTATGATAAGTGTGATGCCACATGACCTTAAGATATTACATAAAGGGAGGTGCTCTTGTGAGAGACACTCTCACCTTACTATGAGAGATAAGGTGGGAGCCCTCACATCCATATCCAATGTCAACAATTTAAGTGTGAGAGCCCCCACTTTTATCTTACATAGTATAATGAGAGACAGTCTCACAGGAGCATCTCCCATATATATATATATATATATATATTAATTCACACAAACTTGTCCTTGGTCTCTTTGTTTTCAGCACAAATCTCTAAAAAGAAGCAAATATGACATTTTGTAAAGGTGGCATTAAGGGATAGGCTGAAATAATATTTTTCAGCTTCAACGGACTCTATTGTATATATTGGGACTCTATTGAATTGGGATGATGCAATGTTTACATTTAGAGCCATGGGGCTAATAGTACTGACTCTACTAAGTGCCATAGAACATGCCAATGATGTGGATTTGGGTTAATTGAATACTATTGATCAGCTTGTTTAAAAAGAAGGCAGAAACAAGGAAAAGATTGAGAACCATGGTTGTTGATTTTATTTGGATATTCAGTTCGGTCTGGCCTATAAAATGAAGTGTGTCAGCCCATTCGAAATTTTGGTAAAACATGTCTTGTAGTTATGTTTAAAAAATACAAAAAATAAAATATAAATTGTGCATTTAATTTATTATGATAAAATAATATTATAACATACAACTATATAAAATTTAAGCACTTTGCTTAACACAGTAAAGTTTAAGTACAATTCTAATAGCAATAAAAATTAACAACCTTTAATATTGAAGTTTGGACACATTTTCTCACAACATTTTGGAAATTTCATCCATTATGGTCAATTGTTGCCGAAATTTATGTTTTCGGCCAAAACTAACCAACAAATCAAGAAATTATACTTTGGAAGCCGAAACGAAATGATATTGATAACTATGTTGAAAAGTACCCTCGTTACCCTATCATTTCTCTAATTGGATCCTCTTACACAAGAAAAAAGAAAGAACCCATTGCACAAATTTTAAAAAAGGGGGTTTTGTCCATAAGGTAAACCTAGTCATTGATTTCTTGCCAATAGATGAAAGTTGTGATATCTCCCCAAGTTCTTTAACTAGAAGGGAAATGACAAAACAAACCAGATTTATACGATTATGCAATTTATTTTATTTATGTGATATCGCACAAAAGTTTTCCTATGGTTGTATTAAAAAATAAATATATTTCAATGCGATATTGCATGGTATTTAATTTTATGCGATATTGCACTATCAAAGGCATTTGAGTCCATAAAAATTATACGAATCCCTATGAAAAAATATCCAAAATTTGGTAAGCGATCAGAAAAAATCGATGCATGGCCAGAACCCCAATAAGTAGGAAGATCATTCAAATTGTAAAAGTTGAGATCATACCGTTTCTAACCCTACAGAGATGCCAACTAAAGGGCTGGCTGCCTGGGGATTAGCTGCTAGACATGCCACTCTTTCCACTCGTGTAGTCTCTTTTGACTTGCATTGGTCCTCCTTCCCACTTGTGTAGTATCTATTCCCAATTGCGCAAACAAAAAAGAAAAAAAAAAGGTTCTAAATAAAAAAATAGAAAAAGTAAATTAAAAAAAAAAAAGAATAAAGAAAGTTTCCTTGAAGTTTCAAGACAATTTCCCTCCATCTATTTTTGACTTTTTTATATGTTGAAACTTCCAAACCCATTTTATTCGGAATTGGATATTTTGGGTATTTGGATAATGGGATATCTATTTGCAGCCCTAGAAGAAACTGCAGCCAGCCCAAATCCTATGAAGAAGCTATTGCAGAAGCATGTTTTAGATGTTTCATTTTTTTTTTTAAGTGCAATCTCAGTGGTAGCCATCACCAATTCAGCTGCAGTTGGCTGACCCAAATTACAAAGGCCTGGCCAAGTCCCAATTGGGTTCGTTGGTAGAATATATAAATACACAAGTAGATTATTGTTGTTAAAAAAATATTATGCCATGTGTTAGGCTCTGCTTCACTCTTTTCTATTCTCCCATGTTATTTCTAGTGTGGACTATGCCCGTTTCATTTCTACATACAAATGCTATGTTGACAATTCTTAATTTATCATTGGAGTAGGACTACAACAGAACACACTCTAGAGACTTTTCCTTTAGCATAGTATTTAGGGTTAAAGGTATTTAGGTCGATTTTCATTGCAATTATAATATATTAAAGTCAAGAATTTTGGCTTTAATTTTGACTGTCAGCTGCAATTTTGACCGATAGTTACGTCTATTCGTTAAAATGTTTTACAATTCTCTCCTTTTAACTACCTACTCATATTTTATCTCATCAAACCATCCACTGCTCTCCACTTTTCTTCTACCTTCTTTTTATAAAAATCACTCGTTCCAGCCCATTTCTTCTGCTCCCTTTCTGCTCAATTTTTCTATTTTCATTTATACAACTTGCTCAATGGAAAGAGGTGCTTCACATAATCTTTTTAATATATGAATATTTAAGTTTTAATGCATGGACATACCGTGCTAAACACGGGTTGTTGTGCTAGTATATATTAAAATAGAGAGCTTCTAAATGCAATTCCCATGTTTCTTTGCACACCCTCTTTCTGTCTACACTGATTGTTGCTGCCTTAAAATGATGGATGTGCTAACTCCAAATAGAAGCTTCCTTGAGAGTGAACTGTAGGCCTTGCTTGACATTGGAAAACTACAGTATTTATAGGACTTTCAGGCACTCAGAGGACTTTCTATAAAGGAGTTGAAAGAAGAAAGAGTCCTTTCTTTCAAAGGAGGGGTGCATTTAGAAGCTCCCTTAAAATAACTGCAAATAGAAGCTTCCTTCATGGGTGTGAACTGAAGGCCTTGACATGGGAAAAATTACAGTATCATAGGACTTTCAGGCACTTAGAGGACTTTTTAGAAAGGGGATGAAAGAAGAAAGAGACCTTTTTTTTTCAAAGGAGGCCCTTATAGTTTCATGAAGCTTCAAAAAAACCTCTCCCATATTATTTCATAAAAATGTACATGGTCAGTCAAGAGATATTTTAGTAAAGCAAAATACATAGGGTCTTTTTTAGGAGATTTCATGATTATGGTTTTGCACTGGATTGAGCGGGAGGGGATCCATTGTGTTCTACATCCTACCTAGGTGGGAATGGGGTGCGGTGCCGTAGAAATGGTGTTACACAAACGCCTCTTACATGGCCTTGTAGATAAGGTGCCTGCTCCCATAGTTCCCACCAGGTTTCGAACCCGGTGGAAGTCCTTTACTTCTTTTGTCCTGGGCACTAGGCCAACCGAGGAAAAAAAATATATGGTTCTTTTCTTCTTCTTTTTTAATCTTCTTTCATCTGTGTAGTTCCTGTTCTTCCTTTTGTTCCATCAATGAAATCTCAACATTTGATTTCCTGGTGCCTTTGTTTTTCTTTCCCCCTTTCAACTAGGGAAGTGAAGTGAGTTGTATTTAGATGATGTAATGTTTGCATTAAGAGCCATTGGGCTTATAGTACTGTGTGTCATAGATCATGTCAATGATGAGGATTTGGTTTAATTCAATAACGTTGATGAGCTTGTTTCAGAAAGAAAAAAAAAAAGTGTAGAATCAAGGAATAGATTGAGAAGCATAGTTGTTAATTTTTTTACATCCTCCAAAATGAAATGTTTCGGCTGATTTTGATTTCACATTCCCGGCGGGTCCTGTTGTAGACCTTTTAATTTCCTGTGATGATTTCACATCCAAGAAGTTGGATTCCCTTGTTCCACAATCTGGGTTGCACTGATTCAATTTATTTCCACACATGTAGTTCATAATATCCTTCTGGTATTTTGATCAGCAATTGATTAGATCTTTTGGTTTTCACCATTCCAGATTAAGATTGCCAATAGATTGAGATTTGAATACAAGCTCGATAGCTTAAAATCTTAGATCCCTAAATATGGCTGGATGCAACCATGTGTGACCTAAACATGACCCATTAATGTTCCACAGGTAGGTCACAAAACCACTACTCAGTCCTTCCTCTTTGTCCATTTGGCTATCAACCTACCTCACAAAACCCTCCTCCTTTGCCCAGGCCCAGGCCTTGGGACTCGCAATAAAAACTGACAGAGTTGATGTCAAACCCTAATCTATTACCATTAAATTTAGAAATTGAAGAATCTGAATCCTCCAAACTTTAGGAACAGCAATATAATTTGTAATATACATAAGCTATGAAAATATTCAGGTGGAGCTATTGAAAACCTCAAACCCCACCCCCCCATCCCGAGGTTTGGCACCCATCCAAATGGACTGGACCGTTAGATGGAGAGCTTATAAGAAATTTGGATACAAGCTTCATAGCTTAAAAACTTAGGTCCCTAAATATGGCTCGACGCAATCATATTCATGAAATAAATGCAACAGGTCACAAAACTACTATTCAGCCCTCCTTCCTCCATGTCCATTTACCATTGTGCAGGCGGATGGGGTGGAATTGCCTGGCCAATTTCAAAACCTTTACTATAAACCAGGGGCTGGTCCATTGGCACAAATGTGCCATGTTCCACTGCATATTAATCCCCCAAAAGTAAAGAAATGATAACAACATTGACCATACATCTCAGTTTTAGCACTGTAATTTTTTTCTATATGCTATAGAGATACTAGTATAGGATTTGCACATGGACCTGGTCAGGCACAATGTTCCTCCAAAAAGTAGCCACAATTGTTAGAAAACACAACACAAATCAGTTTGAAAAATTACTCAGCCAATTTGATTCAGACATAGCCGTGTCCTGACTGAGTCGAAAAAGAGAAGTCAGAGCACTGTCTGAATATTAGAAAACAAAAAACAATTCTAATTATTCCTGGATTTTGACCGCGTCTTCCCAAGTCAACCAAGTTTGGGGCAATTTAGCCCTCCAGCCAAATTTGTTAAGACCCAGTTTCTCACCAGGTCCTCACCCCTTTTTAACAAGCCAAGAGATTCTAATGAGGTTAAGATCTATGCTATGACTTAAGCCTGAATCTAGAACAAACCAAAACTGGGATTGTTTAATGCAGTACATATACAGAACAGACCTGTGTCAGTGTGCCTTCAGAGGTTGGAAGGATTAACATATAATAGGTTCAACAGGAGATTTTGGCACTCAGAGTCTCAGACCAGAATTCATTTGAGTGTGTTTTGCTCACCTCACAGGCTATGAGGAATCCTCAAAAATAAAAGCAAATTGTGAAACATTTACGGCCTGTTTGTTTGCATTAGAATACATAGGAATTGAATACATCGGGTGGTCAATAAATGAAGATTAAAGGTGAATTTCCAAAATCAAAAGAAGATATTATTTGATGCTCATTTTTGGAAATTCACCATTGATCTTCAATTTTAACCACCTTACATATTCAATTCTTACATATTTTAATGCAGACAACCAGGGTCTTTGCAGTCTTGCCAATCTCTAAAGTACCAAACAACATATCCAAATTCAAGACTATATGCACCTTACCTCTTCACAAAAAAACTTCTCAAGTAAAACATTATTCAACTTCATACAAGATGTAACATAATGTGTGAAACAAACCAAAGCACCAATAATGGCTGCTTGGTTAACAAAAATATTAACTGCACCATAACAGTATATATTTCTTGACTGCCATATATACTCATGTAAGAAGCACCGATCATGCCAATACGAATCCGATAATAAATCAGCACCTACCTAAGCAACAGCTCTGATGATATAAATGAGGCACAAGCCCATACCTGGGAAACCGACCATTTTTATTTGATCAGGAAATAACCCAAGATTCATCATGGAGAAGATGCATGAGGAAAGCACTAAGTTGAAGAGTTAGAAGAGGAGAGTTTAAGGCATTCGCTTTGGCATCTGCGGAGGCAAATATCATTCCAATTAGGTACTTGGTGTTGATTAACACAAACGGTGCGAGCGCAGGCATCAGCACAGGCATCAAGCTCAGAAACACCACAAACTGTGACACAATTATCAGGAGTTGGGTCTTTTGAGAATGCACCAACCTTCTTCAGCATCCTCTTTGACGTGCAGACTCTCTCACAGACAAAGATATCGTCGCTATTCTTCTCCCTCCCACGGGCACTCTTTAGCCTTTGTTCTTCAGCACGCCGCCTCCTCACTCTAAGAGCTTGCCCAGCAAGGGCAGCTGGAATTGCAGCCCCCAATAGGGACCACCATATATCCACCATCCGCCACAGGCTTCTAATTTACCCTTGAATGGATGAAATGGAACTGAATGAATGCAATAATACACTCATGTACCTACAATAAAAATACTAGCAGAACAAGTCCCATGAAAATCAATGAAGTGCAGTTTACATGTAAATCAGCACTGCTGATTGTGATCATTTACATCATGAGCTATAGCCTTGTACTCAATTGACATTGATTTTTAAGTTGGAATTGTAAAAGCCTCGGGTGTCATGCAATGATAATGCAGGTTTGAGACCTGCGAGCTCCCGCTTTGTGCAAAATTGCCAAAAAGGTTACTTAGGTCTGTCTCCGGTCTAGACCCTCTCACGACCCTGCTTCGACACGACCCGCGCACTCGATAATGACCTTTTGTTCTAAGTTAGGATTTGGTTTTTTATATTCTTAAGCATTCTTTAACAACCAAATGTGAACCTGATCAAACACTTAAACTGTGGGGCATGATATTCCATCCACATAATAGCTAGCCCCTGAATGTGTTCTATCTATGAAATAATCGAAATGAAGGGGTCCATCAAAACTAGGCCAAATGAAGTCCAAGTTTCAGGCCAAAGCCAAGCTCCACCCCCAAAATGGAAGGACCTAGAGTCCCTAAGGACTCAACCCAAGGCCTCATCTCTGGGAAGGGTGGGACTTAAAAGAGGCCCATAAGGACCCCAAAACAGCAACACAGGGGGGGCATTGAAATTCCCTATAACATTAGAATTTAGCAAATGCTCAACTTTCATGTCCAAACAAGACCCAATTCCTAGTTTAGTCTATTTTTTAAATATTCTCTCATTAAGTGGTGCAATAATTACATTAGGATGTTATCAAAACTAAGCATGTAAATAGCTTAGGACAAGGAGAGTTGTGTGAGTTGGAATGTCTTCAATTTCTTTTATTTCTGCAATCCAATGATGCAAAAGGATGAAATACAATACAGAGAGAAACAGCGAGAGAAATGATAGAGTGATTGATTTATTGATATAAAAAAGACATGGGTTCAAACCAGAGATAGAGAAGGCCATGGTGAAGGCGTCAAAGTCTTCTTCCAGTGACTCTGAAAGGAAGGAGTCGTGGTGGGAAGAAAACCCTAAAAAAAGTGCAATCTGCTTTACATGGGAATTCTCCAAGAAAAATGAAAAATGTTTGGGCATATATATATATATAGTCTGAAAATGGGCCGGGTCCTGGGGCCCAAGGTCTAAACTATGGTCAATAGCAATATTAAATTTAGAAATTTGAAGAATCTGAATGCTCCAAAGTTTAGCAGGGATAATACAATTCATAATCATCGTCATCATGTTTGGGTTGTGACAAAATTTTACACTTGATGTCAACAGACCTAAGGCAATTCTCCTTCCTTTACCTGAGCTTGGGACCGGCAATAAAAGCTGGCCGAATTTGACAATATAATTCATAATAAATATAAAATATGCAGGAATTATTAAGATTTATAAGATGAAGTTAATTTATGATATTTCCTATGAAAACTGTATTGGAATGGTAAAAAACTTGTTATGAATTTAAATTATGATACTTTTTTCTATTAGAGGTAGATTTGTTGTGAGTTGGTATGGTTGGGGGCGTTATGGGTTTTTGGAATTTGCCCTTATTTACATTCGTGCCTAGGGCTATGTAAAATTCATTATTTAAAGTTTGCAGTAGCATAAGTGGTAATAGGAAAATATGTTCTGAACCATTGGATTGAAGGATCAAAGTGCATATAAGTTTACCTAATTTTCTCAAGATGTAAAATCAGCATCTTCTTAGTCCAATGTGACTGCTAGGGTTGTAAACGGCGGTTCCAGTCTAGGTCCACCAATTTCTTGGTTCGGAAACCGGAACCAGAACTATATATGGGACGGGTCTAGATCCGGGTCTGGGTCCGGGTCCGAGTCTAGGTAAAAAATTATATTAAAAAAAAAATAAAAAAAAAACATGATTTTTAGGAGAAACTTTCGAAAATTGAGGTAATATGTCAAATCTCAAGTCTCATGTCCAAACCAAGGTGAAACTGGACTCAGACCCATTTACTTATCCAGGCCTAAATAAGGACCCGAACTCAGTTTTTAACGGGTCGGAACCTCCAGGTAATCGGAGAATCGGAGACCTATTTACATCCCTAGAGACTGCCAAACATTAATGGTCCTATCATAATAAAAAATCTTTACAGGGTATTATTTGATTTCCATGATTAACCGTGCACCAGTTTGATTACTAACATTAGATGCATAATTATATCCAGTGATATTTTTATCTAGTATCAGATGGATCCCTCTGGGTCCTGTTCTGATGATCAATGTTGTAAGCCCACTGTGGTAATGAAAATAGGTTTGGCAGAGTTCACATAATACTTTTATGATAGTTTATTTAATTATGTATTGGAATACCATGCAAACAGCTTTCATAGCTCAGTTGGTTAGAGCACCCGTTTAGTAAGCGGGAGGTCTTGAGTTCAACTCTCAATGAAAGCAATTATGAGGTTTTTTTCTTTTCTGTTTTGTTTTGTTTTGTTTGTCTTGAGTTCAACTCTCAATGAAAGCATTTTGAATCTTGTGCAGATTAATAATACTAGCAACATGTAAGTTGGATGTTTTGACTTGTTTTGCCCAATCATTTATTGAGTTGACTCTTCCTGATTCAGATCCAGAATGAGGTTGTTCAAAGCCATCACAATTATTGATGCACATTTCTGGCATTCATTTCAGCTTCCATACAATTATTGTATATGAAAAATGTAGCAAGATGAGGTGTTGCTTTGGACATTTGTTCTTTGTATCTTATATCTGTTTTTAAATCTATAAGCCAACCCAATATTATATAAGAAAGACCTCCAGAACTTTCAGAAAACTATACATTTTTCACATATCTCTGAATTTACCTTCCAAGTGTGGTATCTGTTCTTATCAGTAAACTAATCTCTGAATGTGATCTTCTTGGTGGGTATGGATATGGCAAAAGTTAAATTGAGAATTTCTCATTTCCATTGTAACCCAAGGGGTAACTTGGAGGTGGAGAAAACCCTACAACAGAGAAACCTCACCTTCATCTTAGCATTGTTTGGCAAAGATAACCTAGAGAGTATCCAATGTACCAGGAAAAGAATTTTTCTTTCATTACTTTTTAGTGGGCCCCAAGTATTGTGGTGGGGGTGGGGGGACCTTAACTGAGTGTTGCAATTGTTTCTCACAGAAAATGCTACAAAACTGAGGAAAGAAAGCTCCCTGATTTTACAAAGCAACACAGAAGCTGAGTGTTTTCACCAAATCAATATGCCCATCCTGGGCTAGGATATCAATAAAGATAATCATGGTGTCGATGGGACTGTGGCAAGGAATGGCTGGGATTTCAATGAAGATAATTTTCAGCCTCACTAACACACTGGTCCTTTTTTTTTTTTTTTTTTTTTTTTTTATGATATCTCAGGGTATCCTCACCTTTGGCCGGACTAATCCCTAGGCTCCACACCCGCGCCCACACAGAAGGGGGACGGTTAACGCCCGGGGAAATCGATGACAGGACCTCTGGGAAGCTAACCCAAGTATCCTAATCACCGAGCCAACACCCTGTTGGACACTAACGCACTGGTCTTCGTTGGTCACAGAAATGCAAATAGGCTCTAACTAAGGTTGTATGGTAAGCACAAACCTGGGGATATATCCCCACAACCTGATATTTACCACCCCAGTCCACAACAGAAATAAAACAGAAAAGAACCCAATTGGTCTGTGTCTCCCTTAAATGGCCTTCAACAAATGGCAATCACAAACCTGGAATTAACATATCCTTCGGACCTGATATCTTATGCCCATTCAACAATAGAAATAAAACAGGAAAGAACTCCATATGTATATTGGAGCATACACTACCCAGCTCTTAAGGTCACAGGAAAATCTACAAACGTTGAGTTGAATTGAATGAATATAGAAGAAACAACAATAGGAGAAAAAGGTCCCATTTAGGACCAGGCATGATGTTGTCGATCCAACCTAATCACCAATTCTAAGATCATAGAATGGTCTCTGCTTGGATTTATCAACCAAACAACCATAAGAAAACCAACCAGGGATCAAGCAAAACAACCTTCTTGCTGTCATTACCAAGTGCCATTCTTCTTAGTTTTGCAAATTTAATGAATAGTTTCCCCAACAAACTAAGGAGTGGCCGTGGATTCACATTCCAAATGCTCTTGGTTTTCCTATCTATTCAAATAGAGGATTACTCAGAAACTACCCCTAATAGCTAATTTCTAATTTAATTAATCTTGGTTTTCCTATCTAATGCCATAATTCTACCACCTTCAGAATTCAAGTCATTCACTTCTTCTTTAAGGATTAAGTTGGTGGGGCTTGGAGGAGAGTAGGGGTTTCAAAAGGATGGCACTTTGCCAACCATGCAAGTAGCACAGTGATTATGCATTCTTCCTAAACCAAAGAGGTCCTGGGATCAATGAACATGAGGGCTGTACTAGTTTTGCTCTTACCTTATGGGAGAGAGGATTGTGAGATCCCTATCAACAGCATACATCAACTAAGCCCTATTGCAAATTTGATCTTGACTTCTTCACCAAGTCATCAAACTCACTTTTGATCAAAACTTATGTATTCATTGTTATACATTGGGTTTGCCAATTGCAGTCATTTTAGACTGAATGTTAGTGTATGCTTGAATAGTGCTTGAACCAATCCACTGCACATTGTAGCAACTCTTAACACTGATCATGGATTAAATTGATCTCATAACATGACATTTGGTTCTTCTTCTTCTTCCTTTTTTTTTTTTTATTTTACCTTACTCATTGGTGTCCAAATAATGAGTTTTATGCTTTAGTGTGCTAGAGTTAAAAAAAATAGTGATCTCATAATATGACATTTGGTTCTTCATTGTGATCTAAATAATGAGTTTTTTTGTTTAATGTTTGAGTGGAAAAAAAAATGTAAAAAAAAAAAAAACAAAAAAAATTAAAAAATTGCGTCTGCCGGGAGTCGAACCCGGGTCTATTGCTTGGAAGGCAATTATCCTAACCGTTGGACTACAAACGCTTTGTTGTTAATGACTGTTATTGTTATTATGTTAACAAATTTTCCTGATTAAATTAAGATACTTTTCCGGTTATTCTTTTAAAAATTTTTCCTTCCTAACCATTAAGCTAGACTGGAAATATTCATCATCAATGAAGCCTTAATCCATCTCCTGTAGTCGTTAGGATGAGCTATAGTCATCTCTATTTGCGAATTTTTTCTTTAATGACATTATAATCTATTTTATCCCGTTAAACTCCTTTATCATATGCTTTTATCTGTGAGTCCAAACCCTAGCTGAAGTCTAACCTACCGCCTGTTGCAAAACCAAACCCAACACACCCTCAACTTTAACTTGAACCAACCAGAGTACAATCCCAAGGTGAGATTATTGCACCTTTAAGAGGTCAGATTGGTTGGAGTTTTAGGGGCTCATTCAAGTTGAGGACCAACCCAAATAACTGCCCCAGCCAACCCAAAACAGGTTCAATTCCAACAATGTTGGCAACATGTAGTGCGATTGGTGGCAAGAAAAAGGATTATTGGGCTTTTAAAACCTTGAATAAGTCCTCTTAGTGAGGAATCTGCAGCTGCGCCAAAAATTAAAAACAAGATTTCACCAAAGAAGAAACTCTTGCTGTATGAGTTTTCAGCACCCAGAATCCATTTATCATGAATTTTGATGATGTGACAATTTCTGCAGTTTCATGAAGCACCTGTAAACAAATGTGTTGTTTCAGATATGAGTTTAGCCCAACCTAAATTGCACCCAAACTTCCCTATCAGCTTTTATATAAAGAAAATATCTGGATAAGAGGCCAAGCTTAAAGAAGCTCCAGACAGTAGGTGCATCATCAACCCAAGGATTAGTGTTTCTATGTCCATCTTTCATTCAAATAATATTATCAGTACTGCCATTCTTGTATTACAATTGTTGTTGTTTTCATTGCTATCCTCCACCTAATTAACAAACTCCATAGAACCATCAGTAGTATCATTGCTTTCTTTACTTCAAAGCTTACAAACATCTCCTTTATTTACTTTTTCACTCCGCCTTCATCATCATCTAAACATCCAATCCTCATACTTTCCATTTGTAAGTTCCACTTCTCTACTCATAACTATTTAAACAAAAAAGGAAAAAATTCTCAGAAAATCTTTAAAACAAAATTGGAATTCAATGTCAAAATGACGAAGTTAAATTTGCGAAGTTAAACTGAATGCTTTTTTTCTCCTTATTATCTCCTCCTTCAAGCACCCAAAACTAAAAAGGCAAGCCTTTACAAAGATAAGACTTCGATGAACTATAGAATGAGTTAAGCAAAGATAAGGCACACCACTCAATATCGATATTAATATTTCAAAAAAAAGAAAAGGATGGGCAATGTGCGCAGACCCAGTTTAAACTGATCTAATGCCTTGGCCAGCTCAGTTCAGGCTAAAAAAAAAAAACCTTGATGTAAAGCACAATGCTAAATATCTAAGTTCCTTGGTTGAATCATCATGCTCAACTAGCTTGAGTAGTAGCTTCAGCTGTGGTTACTTCTCTAGGGCACTGTGCCACATACGGCTTCAGCTGCACACAAAAAACAAGGATTGAGATCAAAATCAGCATCTTATAGATAATGCATAGATGTCTGCAAGCACGGATCACAAAAATCACTCTTATACATGAATCTGTAAAGTCAACATCATCTAGCTCAGGATAAATTCCTGTAAAAGATGGAAGTTAGGAATCTTTCACCAAAAAAAAATGGAAGCTTAAATAATCTGCATCATGGTGGATTGACAAATAGATTTACATAATACGTAACAGAGAACAACATGAAAATGTCATCATTATTTTATTTTTAGAAGAGGCACCAATAGGTATCATCAGATGTTCAGATATAATGCTGTCTCAGAGCCACTATAAATTTGAGAAATTGTAACATCCAAATGCCTCTTCGGAAATTTATTTCCCCTGGATAATAAACCAAAAATTTGTGTTCACCTTCAGCCTTTAGGAACATCAAGAGAGAAAAATTCCGGCATTCCAACAAGGAGCAGGTCAAAGAGTTAATACTTCCAAGAGCCAGCTCCTCTTTTCCATTAACACTCCTCACTCTATAATTAATCAGACCAAATCCATTATGGGTATACAACTAGTTACCCATTCAATAACATATTTGGACACAAATCTTTCGACTCCTCGATCTCCTCAGTCCTCTTGGACTGCAGCTCTTAAAAGAACCCAAAGCAAAATTGAATCTAGGAAAGGCCCTTTGCTCTCACACAGAGTTGGAAAATACTCATTCAAGCAGTTTGTTCTCCAATTCCACTTTATTGGATGCCTCGAGAGAAATTAACATCCAAAGTCTCACTCGATTTCAATCTTTATCTGTTTCTATCTCGTGGACAGGTAAAGATATCGACTGACATTATTTAACCCCTATTGCTTGGGATAAGGTTACCACACCTTGTCTCTATGGAGGACTTGGTACACGTGACCTAAAAGTTCAATCTAAAGCTTTCCGTGCCCATAAGGTATGGCATTTTTTAAACCACCCAGAGGCACTATGGGTTTGAATGCTCAGGCAAAAATACTTGAGAACAACCACATTACAGCAACATCCGGCCAAATCAGGTGACTCACCTTTCTGGAAAATTTTCCTCAAGTATAAGCATATTATTCTTGATAGCACACATTGGATTCTTGGAGATGGTTCACAGATTGATGCCTTTCAGTACCAATGGGTCCCAAAACTACCACGCTTGCATGAACTATTATTAATGCAACCAGCAATACCCCTATCAGAAATGCCCACATCCGTCAAGGACCTTACTTGTATAAGCCCCACCGGGATAGCAATCTAGGATGTCTCTAAACTTCACCATCTTTGGGACCCTCATGCCGTTTCACAAATTTTGAAATTACCTCTAGGTGGCCAGGAAATATTGTCTTGGGGTTCAGAACCAGCTGGATCCTGTACCATTAAAGCCCTATCCAAATACCTTACTCCTATACCCATTGGACCTCAGCTCTCATGGAACTGCCATGGAACCGCATATGGAACCTTCAAATCCCACCCAAAATTAATTTTTTTGGATGGAGGATGCTGTATGGGACTGAACACATCAGACCATCTCCACAAATATAACCCATTGATACCTTCAGAATGTGTTTCTTGTAGACAATCACAAGAAACCACAGATCATCTTGACAAACCCAGATGACAAACCCAAATACCTAGGTATTTGTATATGACTAGCATAACCGCATCCAAAGGATACGATATTGATACTAGATACTCAACACTGCACCAAACCTTGTAGGTTACAAGCCTAGTGTATCCTACCGAGTCCATTACTTCATGCATTTCCTACTTCTCAACAGTAAAGAAAAATTGTTACAAATGAATGTAAATAATGAATATTTCATTAATAAAGAAAATTTTAAAGAATGCTTAGATAAAAATCATAAAATGAACCATGAGATTTCATCTCATGGACAAATGGTCGTATTCATGTCCTAGATCTTAGAAAGTGCAGAATCAGAACCCCACTCCCTCCGCAAACCCCATATCTGTGTCTAAGCATCATGGAGAGGCAAACACATTGATAAGATAATTTTAGAAGAGAAGAAGAAGAAGAGAGAGTAGAGAGATATTTGGGAATTTATTGTCTGTTCTATTCCCCCACTTCCAGAATGCTTAAATAGCCAAATAGAGGAATCAAAATAACAACAGGAAAATAATAACAACTAGCAAACTAAGGAATGGTTGTTGCCAAAGATCTCTCATCCTCCTCCTTGCTTTCAGCAACAACTCTTGACCAAGTCAGGTACCGAACTTGGACCAAGTCCTGTCTTATTCCAACATGACTATATGACTGCCAGCATGTATCAATCCATCCGCCCCAAATCAGTCTTGTCCGCAAGAATGAACTGAGGAAAAGTCTTCGCAAATCTCCACTTGTTCTCCCAGGTAGCTTCCTCCGAAGGACAATCCTTCCATTTGACTAAAATTTCCTCCTTAGGGCGGTATTTGCCTTTGTGCACAACCCTGCTGGCCAAAATTGCTTCTGGTTGATTGCTCACCTCCACAGGAATGTCAATGATGGGATCTTGAATAGGTAGTGAGGGTTCTGGGCCAAAATGCCGTTTGAGCAAACTCACATGGAAAACATTATGAATTTGGGAACCAAGGGGCAGTTCGAGTTTGTAAGCAACCTTGCCTATGCGTGCCATCACCCGGAAGGGCCCTTGAAACTTTGGGGCTAGCTTCAAAAAAGGACGACGAGCCACTGTTTTCTGCCGGTACGGCTGAAGCTTCAAATAAACCTAGTCGCCTACTGTAAATTCAAGTTCACGGCGGTGCTGATCCGCCTGCATCTTCATTCGGTTTTGGGCAAGTTGTAAATTTTGCTTAAGAAAGCGGAGCAGCTCATCACGATCCCGCAAAAGAGAATCTACTGCAGCCACCTTAGTTGTACCCGGAATGTAGGAGAGAAGTGTGGGTGGAGGAAGGCCATACACAGCTTCAAATGGAGTAAGTTTAGTGGCCGAATGAGGGGTGGAGTTGTAACTGTATTCTGCCCATGGAATCCATTCCACCCATTTCTTTGGCTGATCAGATGCAAAACAACGTAGGTACTGCTCCAAGATGCGGTTAACCACCTCTGTTTGACCGTCCGACTGTGGATGGTAGCTGGAGCTCATGCAAAGCTTGGTCCCTTGGAGTTGGAACAAATTTTTCCAGAAGGTACTGAGAAATACGCGATCTCTATCACTCACAATGGATTTTGGGACACCATGTAACCGAATGATTTCTCACACAAAAGCTTGATCAACGCTGAGAGCTGTATAGGGGTGTTTCAACGGCACAAAGTGTGCATATTTTGATAGTCGATCGACTACCACCATTATCACCGAATAACCAGCTGAAAGAGGCATACCTTCAACAAAATCCATAGAAATTTCAGTCCAAATTGTCTCAGGTAGAGATAGTGGTTGAAGAAGTCCTGCTGGTTGTAAACACTCATGCTTATTCTTTTGACAAATGATGCACACACGGATAAACTCCTTCACTGTAGTACGAATCCCAGGCCAGAGGAAATTCTTTGAAATTTTGCTGAGAGTTTTGTTATACCCGAAATGACCGCCAGTGGGTGATGCATGGGCATCTATAAGTATATCAGGAATTAAAGATGAGTTGGGACTCAAAAATAACACACCTTGCTTATACCAGAGACCATCTCTGAGCACATACCTGGACTGTTGGCGTAGTGAGAGCCCAGCGTACCAGTCATCATAAAATTTATCTCTTCTTACTTCAGTCCGCAGCTGCTGCCACCATTCCGCTATGGGCAATGAAATGGCCGAACACTCAAGAATGGTTCGACGAGAGAGCACATCGGCCCCCTTGTTCTCCTCTCCCCTCTTATACCGAATAATGTAATCATACCCTAGCAATTTAGGCAACCACCGAATTTGCGTCGGAGTGGAGATCCGTTGTTCCAATAAAAACTTTAGGCTGCGTTGGTCTGTTTGGATGGCGATGGGCTTCCCTAAGAGGTAGGGTCTCCATTTTCGGACTGCTTTCACAATGGCAAGCATCTCCTTATCATAAGTGGAGAGGTGTAGAGCAGAGCCTTTCAATGCCTCACTGTAATAAGCGATAGGTCCACCTCCTTGAGTAAGAATTTCGCCCAATCCAGTACCACTTGCGTCACATTCTATTGCAAATGGCTTTGAAAAGTCTGGAAGTTGCAAAACTGGGGCGGAAGTCAAGGCTTGCTTCAAGGTGGAAAAAGAATCAGAGGCTTCAGCGGTCCAATGGAAGCCACAGTTGGTCAGCAACTTGTTCAAGGGTGCAGCCAGGGAGCCAAAACCACGTATAAATTTACGGTAATATCCTGCCAAGCCAAGGAACCCGCGTACCTCCTTTATCGAAGTTGGAATTGGCCAATCGCGAACCGCTTGAATTTTTGATGGGTCGACTGCCGCTCCATTCAAGGATATTACGTGCCCCAAATAGTTGACCTGTAACACTCCAAAACAACATTTCGATGCCTTGGCAAACAGTTGATTAGTAAGTAAAATTGTTAAAACAATGTGGAGATGGTTTAAGTGATCTTCCCATGTTGTGCTGTAGACCAAGATGTCATCGAAGAATACCAGAACGAACTTACGTAGATGTGGGCGAAAAATGTCGTTCATCAAACTCTGAAATGTGGAGGGGGCGTTGGTAAGGCCGAAAGGCATAACTACGAATTCGTAGTGGCCCTCGTGTGTGCGGAACGCCGTCTTGTGGACGTCTTCTTCCTTGACTCGGATTTGGTGGTATCCTGCTCGTAAGTCTAGCTTTGAGAAGAATTGGGCTCCATGTAATTCATCCAGTAGCTCCTCGATTACAGGAATTGGGAACTTATCCTTCACTATGATTTGATTGAGTGCCCTATAATCGACACAAAACCTCCATGTACCATCATTTTTTTTAACCAGCAGTATTGGTGAAGAAAACGGGCTGCGACTTGGCCGAATAACGCCGGAATCCAAGAATTCCTGCACCATTTGCTCAATCTCATTTTTTTGATATTGTGGGTACCTGTAGGGTCGGACACTCACAGGAGGCTGATTTGGGTGGATCAAGATCTGATGGTCATGAGGCCTCTTCGGAGGAAGGCTTGTTGGTGGCAAGAACACGCTGGAAAATTCATCCAAGAGTTGCTGCATGTCCGCTCGGTTCTTGGGCTGATCTTGCTGTGGATGGACTTGTGCTACGTGTAAGAAAAAACCCGATCCGGTTAACTGATGTAACTCATGGCAGTGCAAAGGGGATGGATCATGCCGCTTGATACCCTGGAGTTGACATCGTTTCCCTTGTATTTGAAAGGACATGATGAGTTTGTGGTAGTCCGTCTCTACTGGCCCCAGGGTCTCCAACCATTGGACTCCCAATACAGCTTGGCAGGCGGCCACTGGAAGCACGTAAAAATCAGCGGTAATGGGCTGTCCCTGTATGTCAAGGGTTAGTGATAAACACTTACCAGAACAATCAATCTTTTCTTTGTTGGCCACCATGACTTGGAAAGTGGTGTCTCTAACCATTGGCAATCCGAGCTTTGAGACTACTGCATGGTCAATGAAATTGTGGGTGCTCCCTCCATCTACCAACACTGTGATGTCTCTGTTCTTTAATCTTCCCACCAGCCGAATAGTTTGGGGGTGTGAGGTTCCTGTCATAGCATGAAAAGAAATTGCTGGCATTGTTACCTCTTCTTGATCACTAGGTGGTAGATCCTCGGAAGTATCCATATCCTCTTGAAAAGGTCCGTCCGACATCATGAAAAGTTGGGGTCGCAAACATCGATGCCCAGGTACAAACTTCTCATCGCAGTAAAAACATAGCCCCTTCTCACGTCGATCCCGTGCCTCTTGACTTGTGAGTCGTCGAAAGGAAGTTTGGTTGTTGCTTGAGATTGGCGGTTGTTTCTGGTATGGAGGAGGACCTAAGAGCCCAGCAGGTTGAGTAGGTCCGATTTTGGAAGGGGCGCTGGAAGGCTGGCTGCGAGAGTAAGGCCCGGTTTTCCGTTGCAAGCGGTTTCGTTCCTCAATCAATCATGCCACGCCTATGGTGTCTGCTAGAGTTTTGGGCTGCTTCATTTTCACATCAAGTCGAATGTCGTCAAAGAGTCCTCCAATAAAACAGCTAATTAAGAAGGGCTCGGGCAATCCATCAACCCTGTGTGAAAGCTTCTCAAACTCCTCTTGGTAGACTGCCACGGTAGTGACTTGCTTGAGTCGGGAAATTGCTTCAGACGGATCCTCATAATCTGTAGGACCAAAGCGCATCAAAACTGCTTGAGAAAATTCTGGCCAGGTGAGTGGACCTTTGAACTTGGTTATCCATCGATGCCATTGGAGGGCAATTCCTTCCAAATGAAAGGAAGCAAGCTGCACCTGCTGCTCTGGAGAAATTCCTTTAAACTCAAAATACTGTGCTGCCTTGTACAACCATCCCGTTGGATCTTCACCACCAAATTTGGGAAAAGAAAGTTTGAGATGATGATGATCGTGCGTGAAATTGGAACGGGTCCTGTCCGCGAAAGGACTGATCTCAGTGTCGTGCTTAGTCGGACTTCGCGAGATTCTCATGGCTTGAAGCTCGGTCAAGATGGTTTGTAAGGAAGAATGGACTTGATCGAAGCTTGACTCATGCCGAGCTAGAATCTCGTGAACCTCATTGCGGAATTCGGCATTCGTTTTTCCACGGGTATCCATGGATTGTAAGGGCTCTAATACCAATTGATAAGATAATTTTAGAAGAGAAGAAGAAGAAGAGAGAGTAGAGAGATATTTGGGAATTTATTGTCTGTTCTATTTCCCCACTTCCAGAATGCTTAAATAGCCAAATATAGGAATCAAAATAACAACAGGAAAATAATAACAACTAGCAAACTAAGGAATGGTTGTTGCCAAAGATCTCTCATCCTCCTCCTTGCTTTCAGCAACAACTCTTGACCAAGTCAGGTACCGAACTTGGACCAAGTCCTGTCTTATTGCAACATGACTATATGACTGCCAGCATGTATCACACATCACAATGCACGTAGCTTAAAATAAACCCCAACACTTAAACCACTCCAAACCAAGCTAAAAAAAAAAAGCTGCCCACCCACAAAAGTTAGAGAGAGAGAGAGAGACCAATAGCCTCTTTTGTCCACACGTGTTAACAACATTAGGTGCACAGGCACATGTGATACATATGGTGCAATAATATAGAGTGAAACGATCATTAAGTCAGCAAATCATAGCCAAATACAAAGCTATGATACAAAAAAAAAAAAAAGAGAGGAAGGAATGGAGTAACTATTAGAAAGAAGGGAAAAGAATAAGTACCTTGAAGTCGGTCAAATCAGGGACGACATAGTTTGGTAACTTCTCATTCACCACAACATATCCACCTAGAGCAAAATGATATATTGAATCAGATTGAAAATAAGGACAAAGAAACTGGATGCATCATGCATGGCATATCCTTCTACCTATTAACTTCAAAAGAAACCAAGACATACTAGTTGACAGGACAAGCCAAACTAAACTTGATGGTAAGCTCTAAAGGTAAGATGAAAACTTGCTAATTCTACATCATCACAATACACAACCAACAAGGGGAGAAAATGAATTTTGACCTTGCACTGATGGCTCAAAGGAAAAAGGCTAAAAAAAACACTTTGCCCATAAAAAAAAAAAGCCAAAAAATTATGAAGTAATGTCGTCTACAATGTAGATTTCTAAATGATAGAGATGGCGCTAGTAACTGCGCGATATCTTTTTCCCCCCTTTTCTTTTATAGGTCACAAATGTCATATATTGCACATTTACATCTGAAGTCTTTCAACCAACTCTATGAGACATCTCAAAGATGCCCTTTTTTAGTGACAACATTCTTAGTGCTGACTAATACACCACCAAATATTAATTGAATAGAGTACAACATTCTGGTACCTTAATACATCTCCAAACCATCTAATATACCTGTTAAATTCCTGTTAATGACTTAATATAATATCAACATCACCATTATCGCCGCCGCCGCCATCATCTTATCCTTATCCCATCAACCTAGGAATAAAGCTCTTTGGAATTACTGTCAGCCATCAATCTCTTACTAGTTAAAAGAAATTACCACCAAATTATTTTTGAACATTCAAGGACTTTAAGAAATGTTTCAAGGACAAGCCATCATGGCCAGCACTGGTGTGTTGGTTATAATTACAAAACATAACGAAGGTTTACTAAGTTGGCACAAGATAGAGATAATCTTCATATGACTTAGTCTAGAGGTACATTTTTTTTAATGGATCCTTGTGTGAACCATTTTCCATCCTTCTAGAAAAAATAGCCCATAGGCAATTTCCACATCCAGACTAAGCATGTAGCAACTGACATACACAAAGATGTCAAATAGCTAGTCATATACTTTAAGTCGGATGTCAACAATGGCATCCATTGAACACTTGTTATATTTTCCAAACCAAACTGATAGGCACGTCATACTACTCTTTTTTGTAGATTATACCTAGACATTTATGTTTTCAACTGGATCCCAAAATAAATAAATAAGAACCACCAATCAAATGGAGGCCTTCTGAATTGGAAGAAAAACATGATAAAAAGAAAATTGCAATTTGCCTTCTCTGGGTTCACAATGGAATCCATCCTTCGTATCTCCTCTTCTTACAACTGAGCTGGTTATAAATAAAGAGAAATTATCGAGTCCAGCAACCCATGTTTTGGGGCCCACTTCAGTGACACACATACATGTATGATTTTCTTTAGATAGAAAAAGGCATTTCATGGTTTGCAAATGACTTGAACTTGAATTTGATTTTTGATGGTCATAACTGTTGAACAAAGGCAATGCAAAATAAACAGTAGAGCTAAATTGGTCTGCTGATCTATAATGGAGGCTGTCATGAGATGTTTGTGAATTGTGTATAGTGATCATCAAAAGAAGGAGAAATGTGAGCAATATGGAGTATCAATTGAATGCCCTTCTTCTACTACAATGGTATGACCATTCATTTTGTCAACTACGTAGGCTGACTTGAGGGCCCAAAATGAGGGCTATGCTACCATTTGCTATGAATAATAAAATATAAAACTACTTAAAGAAATATTACCAACTCTACTAGATTTGTGTTGATAGAATTCAAGGATTCTCTAAGCAATGAGCTTCTGCCAAACAGGCAAAGAGCGTAAAGATCGAAGGTAGAGAGAGATGTACAAAAGGACCATCAAATTATACCCTTTCAATAGGAAATGATTTCCCACCCTTTACCCTACAAATTTAAATCCTATATATTTTGATGGTGCCCTCTGCTGTCACAAATCTCTATGATACCTTTTAACAATACAACTACAATATTTACCCAGAATGTGATTCTGAATTCTTCAATGACATAATTGGGACAGGGCTACAATTATGGTGATGATGGTGATATAAAAATCAATTTCTTTTCCAAAACTCTTTTCTGATTCTAATAAAAAAAAATTGAATATATCCCAAATCTTCCTTAGACAGTAACTTCCAGAAAGCTCTACTTGTGACAATAGTCCCCTCTACATCTCCACCCTTAATCAGTTCACTCTCAATTCACTGCTTAAAAATGAAGATTAAAGGTGAATTTCCAAAAATATCAAACATCAAATAACATTTCCTTTGTAAGGAAATATAATCAAAAGTAGCCACTGTTTTACGCTCATTTTCAGAAATTCGCCTTCTTTAATCTTCAATTGCAACCACCCTATGTATTCAATTCCTATGTATTCTACACAGTCATACAAAATCCCCTACAGAAAAAAGAAGAAAAAAAACAAAACTTTTCAGAATCCAAACACACACATGCAGCTAAAAAGGGGAAAAAATCGAAGAAACAAATGAATGGCATACTGATGGAGCTCAAGAACAACACCAAACAAACAAAAATAAACGAATCGATGGAGTCTTTATAAAAATAAAAAAAAAAAATTTGGGACCTTTGCGGGTATGGAAACCGGTGGATTTGCAGTTCTTCCCCTTGTAATAATCTCTGGGGGCTCTTTTCGAAGATAGAATGTTGAGAGACGACGTTCGCTTTCTTCGCATTGCTCTTCCTAACCCTATGATCAATCCAAGCGGCATTTCTGATTCTTCTGCAAATCAAATCAGGAAATGCTGAGTCGATGTAGAAGTTCAAAAAATCTAAACCCTAACCAAAACCATCGATCAAAACCCTAAAACCCTCGATTTCGCAACCTAAAACCTTAAACCCTAGAACAAATGGATAGGAGTACCACCTTCAGTCCTCTGTTGTGCAAAAAGATGCAAATTTGCAGGGTTCCTCTCCCAGAGGGTCCCTCTTTTTGTGGAAGTAGTAGTGCGGCCCAACAGTAATGGGCCCTGCTACCATAAAAAAATATAGTGGGGCCCAACTGGTGAAAGTTAAAACCTAATGTAATTAACAACTCAAATTGGAGTAAATACGGCAAATATGACATCCATGATAGATAAGGCATTTATTTTAAGTTGTTCAGATTTTCAATATTAGAAGCTACACTCAGTAATAGGCCCTTCTACCATAAAAAATGTAGTGGGGCCCAACCAGTGAAAGTTCAAACCTAATGTAATTAACAAATCAAATTGGAGTAAGTTCCGCAAATATGACATCCATGATGGATAAAACATTTATTTTGAGTTGTTCGGATTTTCAATATTAGAAGCTACACTCAGTAATGGGCCCTTCTACTATAAAAAAATGTAGTGGGGCCCAATTAGTGAAAGTTCAAACCTAATGTAATGAACAACTCAAATTGGAGTAAGTTCGTCAAATATGACATACAATATAGGTAAGGCATTTATTTTGAGTTGTTCGGATTTTTAATATTAAAAGCTATACTAGGAGCTTCACTCGGGGTGACAAATTTTGATTTGAACCATTCATCCGACTTGGACTCAACCTACATTTGATCCTGTGTAACATGACCTGCAATGTATGAGTTCGTTTGTTTGTCCGTAAAACTTAACTTACATTTAAACTAGCAATACGTATCCATGCTTAGCAAAGACAACATGATTTGTGAGAATAAATAATAGATTTTTTTTATTTTTATAATAGGTGGAATTTTATAATAAAAAATATTATTGAGTTATTTAGATTTTTTGTTTGGATTATAACAATCTTTCTCAAAAGCAAAAATTAAAAAATGAACATTGGAAATGGGAGGGACGCCAGTGGGTTCTTTCGTTTCAATCTAAAGGTGAAAAATTAGGTGGTGTTGTGCTGGCTCGTGAAAATTAAAGGGCCGTGTCGTGTTATGCCCAGGTCAGTTGGGGCTTAGCCCATCTCGGCCCAAGGCACGGATTTTTCTATGTTTTGCTGGGTCATGTCGCCCATGGGCCCACCCACAAACCTTTACTAATTTTTTTAATTATTTTTATAAATTGAAATAGACTTTATGGACTTTTAGGAGTTCTTAACTTAAAATAAAGTTGAAACTATTAAAATGAATGCACCAACATTGATGCTAATTTACAAATAAATAATAACTCTTTAATTACTTCAAGTTGTATATTTTATTTATATAAAAAATCAAACTTTATAAATATGGGCCTTGTCGTGCCGTGCTGTGCCGTGCCTCGACTAGGCACCCTAGCACAGCACAAATAAGGACACAAGGCGTGCCGTGTCGTGCCTCCCTGGCCAGCATGACCCATCTTTTAGGTCGTGTCGTGCCGGCTCGGCCTAGTCAATAGGTCAATGGGCCGGGCATGGCCCAAGCAAGGTTTTTTTAGTGCTAGACTTTGTCGCGCGTGGGTCCGCCCAATTTTCACCTCAAGTTCTCTAATGAGTGTGCATTCCACTAGATGTCAAACATTACATGAATCCAATGGACAAGACTTTTACATCAATCTCAATGGACCAGAATGCAAGCCGGAGTCAATACTCAAAACCAAATACATAGTAATATATTCACTTCTATTTTTTATTTATTTTTATATTTGACAACTTTAATCTATGTTAATTTTCGAGATTAGTTGGATTCGAAGACTCAAATAACCCTAATAAAGGGTAACTCAGTTGGCTTAGGACCACAGTTTGCATCCAAAAGTTGTAGGTTTGAAACCGCACTACCACATTGAGGTTAATGGGAGTTTACCTAGCTTACCTCTGGGCCCGGAGGAATTAGTCCAGATCAAAGGGTTGGGAATCCTCCAATAGAAAAAAAAAAAATACACTCGAATAAGTATCCTAGTCAATGGGCCCACCTTACGAGCATCTGGTGTAGGAAGATATAGGCTATGTCACTTTCATTGTGCTGTGGTCTCTCATGTGACAACATTGGATACCTAAGTCTTTAGCCCCTAGTTAATGTGATTTTGAAAGCAGTTGGCATTACTGGGAAGTTCTTGGAACTCCTAGAAATTTTTTTGCCTATAACGAGTTCTTAGTAAGTTATATCTTATTTTGGAAGTGCTATTTGACTGCCTAGTAAGTTGTGGTATTGAATGTAGTTAGCTTTGTGATTATGCATGTATTCATGGAGGAAGAATGCTATATAACTTGTAAAGTCTTATGGTTGGGTAGATGATACCTGTTTCATTTTGAATGATGTTAATTCCGTGGAGAGCCTGACTCCTCTCTTTTTATCTCTTACTAGCAACAAAGGCCCGTGCTTAGCCCGGGTCCAAAAGTGAGAATATATTTAGAATTAAAGTAAGAGAAAATATATTATTTAATTGAAATAGATAGTATCATATAGACACAAGAGCACAAGTATAGTTGCACATAACTACCATACAATGATAATTTAATATGAAAGAAGAGTAAATTTGTTGCTAGATAGAGGAGATAAATAAATTTGAGATGTAAAAGAAGAGATTGGCACTTGTGCGAGCATCTTCCACCTAAATTTTCTTGACTTTTTCGAAGAAAAAATGTAGGCATCATTTCTGACCTTGCTAACAACTAATTGAAACAACCAATTAAATAATAAGAAAAGAAAGTAAATATAGGGCTGGAATCATATCATGCCCTTTTCCTATATGTCCAAAGCATGGAAGGGCAGAGGCATTTTTGTTTGTTTAGGGAGATTTGAATTTATTTGGGTGTTTAGTTATGATTATTCCAGGGTGTTTGGTTGGGAGGATTCAGTGAAGGCTTAATTTTCTTACGTTGATATCCGGACCCAGGTGGGCAACCCAATGACCCATCTGATCCGTGGATTCGAAGAAGGACCCAAGAGCGACCTAGTAGGTGGTGGACCTGTGCGAGGTGGGCCCTGTTTGGCCCACCATCCAGCATCTAATCATAGAGAGGGAGAGGACATGTTTTAGGAACAAAATCAATTTTGTAGCAGATTGTTATGGGACTCACTGGTTGATTCGATCGCCGATTTGGTCCAGCCACCACTCAATTCATAATTTCACATTCTTATTCACAGTGCTTTGAATTTATTTGGGTGTTTGGTTCTAATTATTCCAGGGTGTTTGGCTGGGAGAATTCGGTGAGGGCTTGATTTTCTTGCGTTGATATAGGGAGAATGAGAGATTTTAGTGATTACATAGCATAGGGATTTAAAGGGAAATAAAAAGAGAGAATGGCAATTCCAGAATGTGGCATTGCAAAAAATATGAGAATTCGCCACGTGTGCTCCTGCCAAGAAGCCCCTACCGCCACATGTCGCTCTCCCGTAAAATCACTTGCTGTCTTTATATATACTAGTGCAACAGGCTTACATCCCACGCAGGCTATGATAAAAAATAATTAAAGTTTTAATTAATTAAAAATGTTTATAAGTATTTAAAATGACTTGAAATATTCTGAAATTTTAAAAAGCAGAGAGATTTTAAGGAAATAATAAGTAAATAGTAGATATTCTAGATATTGATTTGATTTTATTTGTGCTTAAGCATAAATTGATTGTTGCTTTCAAAACTACATGTGAATTTTGAAATCAATCGGCTTCTGTGATGGGCCCTACAAATTACTCATACTGAATATTGAAAGGCGAATAAGGAGAAAAAAAGTAGTAAATACAAACTATGAAAGTGGTCCCTTTTAATTGCGAGTTTGGAAAGAGAAAAATCAGCTTTTGCAATAGGTCCCTTACATTTATTTAGTTAATTTAGTAAATATAATTATGATAAGAAATTTTTTTTGATAAAGATGGAAACTCATGAGCTTTTAGGGGAATATAAAGTAAATAGTAGATATTTTAGAAGCTTGATTTGATTATATTTGTGCTTAGGCATGAATTGAGTGTCAATATTAAATGTGGATTTTAAAATCCATTGCCTTCCATAATGGCCCCCATATATTACTCATACCGATATTGAAACTAAAATAAGGAGAAAAATGTAGTAATTACAACTTATGAAAGTGGCCTTGTTAATTGTCAGTTTGGAAAGGAAGAAAATCTATCTTTCACAATGGGACCCATATATTATTCAAACTTTGAAAAAAAATTGGCTTTGACAGTGGGCACCACAAATTAATAAAAAACAATAAAGATGAAGTCGATTATGATTTATAAGTGGGCCTTAAATCTTTTTAATTTGGATCTGGTATGAGGGTCCCCAAATTGATCTACATTAAAATTTAATACATACATATCCACCTATCATAAAAGTTATTACCAACTTGATCTCTATATTTCTCATCAATTTGTAAGGCCCACTATCAAGGCCAAATAACCTTTCTTCTTCTTTTCTCTTTTTATTTGTTAGTAATCTGTGGGATCCATTGAATGTAACGTGTGTATAAGGAGAAAAATCATGTGATAAGGTAGAGATTTTAGGGGTAGAGGGAGAATTTTTTGGATTAATTAAGAGAAATCGTGTGTAGTATAAGAGATTCCAAGGGAAGTAAATGAAATTGATTAGAGTGACATAGAGAGAGATTTTAGGGAAAATAAATGGAATAGATTAGAGAGGTGACGTTAGGAGGTAGTAAAATTAGAGGTGATGTTAGAAAGTTTAAAATTGAATGGGATGAATTTTAGGAGAGTTGGAGAAGATTTAAGGCTTTTATTTGTGATGTCATGTGTCAGTTTTTTGAGATGCCCACATAACTCCCTTGAAAAAATTAAAAAAAAATTAAGGATGCGCCACGTGTCGCACTCTTGCAAAAAAGTTGTTGTCTTTATATATATAATAATTATCTCTTGTTGTGATCTCTGTTTCTTCTTCTTAGTTTCACAGTATCTTTTCCTCATCATCATCCAAAGTCCACTTAAGTTGTCAACCATGGTTTAAAGGATGACTAGAAGGTTGCTTCATCATGAGAAACATTAACCATTTCATGGATAGTAGAAAAAATAAAGAAACAAGCAATGTTTCTCTAATCCAAACATCAATATCATCTACATGGAAAAAAAAAAACTTCTTTTTGGAATAGATGAACCAAGTGCACATCACATTGGAGGATTGGATCTCTTAAAAGCAGGCCCTATTACAGGCCCTATTATAAGCAAACTCATATAGTTTATTGAAATTTAATCATGTCTTTATCAAATTAATGGTGAATGTTAGTATGATGAAAACAGAACCAAGGTCATTAAGGTAAAAATGGGTCAACTATCATATTGTTGGAGATTATAGGTGGTGGTCCACATGACCACTACTTGTTTGATTCTTTCAAATAACCTTTTTTCTCCCAGTTAAGGCACGTCCCTTAAAATTCCGTGTTCATGCTGTAGTGGGAGTGCTTTCCGTTGATGGGGAGGAAAGTGTAAACGTTGCCTATAAAAGGGCTTAGGAACTCTCTCATCTTCATATATATACACAATTGCTTGGCATTTCCATCGATTAGCAGGCATTAAGAGAAGAGGAGAGAGTTAAAGTTCTGAGGTATTCCGTACCCTTTTTTCGCGATGGATCCAGGTATGCCTTCAAATTGGGTTTCTTTCTTAGTGTAAATCATACTATTAGATTGCAAATCTAAGCTGTTAAAATTTCAGTAGAGAGGACGTTTTTGCTAACATTTGGTATCAGAGCGAGGTTTTGTATTGATAGGGTTAGATTTGGATAAAAATAAATAAAAACCCAGTCCGGCGACAGCCGTGCACTGTGGAGTCGGACACTGCACTGCGAAGGCACAGCAGGGCGCTGCGCAGCCCGGCGTTTGTGAAGAACAGTTTTTGCGCAATGCCAGAAAACTAGCAAAATAAAAAAAAAATTTGTCGGCAATGGACAACTGGCGAAGTGTGTTGCTGGCGCCGTGAGACTATTCGGCGGTCCGATGCAGCCGGCATCGCTACAGGCGTCGGAGAGGAAAATCCCAAGAATACAAAATCGATTGCCCCCGTTTCGGGAGGTTGAAGATGACGTTTCGGGTCAGGTCGATTGGACCTGACCCGCACCGACCCGCCCTGCAAAACTGGGTTGTTTATTGGGTCGGCTTCTTGTCGACCCGACCTGACCTGAAGAACCTTGAGCCTAGCTGCACATTACAGACTGAGCCAACACATTTGGGTCAGACCTGACCCGACTGCTCGACCTATCCCGATGACCCGACCTGACCAATAGACCCATTTAAAATTGGGTTGTTCAGTCAGATTAACCGACCTGGGTCTGACCCGACCTGCTGTCTAACCCATTTGCATAAAATAATAATATTAAAGAGGCAATTGTGTCATTTATTTAATTGGATCATTATAGAATTGATCTAATTCGATCGGAGCCTTCCAATAGATAGATCAAAATATAAGTGTTACTCTGGCAGTGATCTAATAGATAGATCAAAAATATAAGTGATACTCTGGCAGTGATGATTAATTTCTCATTTGATCAGATCAATGTCAAATCAAGAAAAATTTAATGATTAGAAACTTATTTTGATCATTTTGCGCACATTCGATATCGGATTATGATCCTTTTTTTTTCCTTTTTCTAGTATGATCCTTATTGTGAGATCTATCATATTATTGAATTTAATTACTCATCCAATGTTTCAATTTAGACATCATATCAATTTATGCATGTTTAACTCATTTAAATTCATCTTTCCGCTTATTTGCTTACAAAATTAATGCTGATTTGAATTGTGATTATTATATTCATACATGATGATGTTTATTTTAGTATGATTTAAAGGATGGGTTAAGTTAAACTTAGAATTATGGTAGAGTGATTAAGGAATATAAGATTGGGATAAGTTTTTCAACGGTCTGATTAATGTCATATTGGACCCATAATCTTAGAAAACTCATCATAACCATAAATAGTGTGATCTTAAATGTTAAGTCTCTCCTGAATGTGTAGATCAACGTAATTAAAGCTCAATTAAGGTAGAAATTGAGTATTTAAATCGTTGATTAATTAATATAAAAAATTATATCATAGGCGTCCAAGATCACAATGGTGTCATATTTTTCAAGTTAGAAAATTACAAACGACCTGGTTGTCACCAAAGTGACCCACTTATGATGAAGACTATATTTTTAGTGATTGAATTATAAATACCATAAATGACAGTAAAATTGCAACTTCACTTAAAGGATTGATAATCGACCCAAAGGAGTTTATCTTTCAATTATTTGAAGGTGGGATAAGACATATTAAAGATGTGTGAGTGGATTTGTCTTGATCTATGCCCAAAGGTGAGATCTTACTTATTCACTTCACATATTATGATTTTATCAAATAAATGAGGGTAATTGAATTAAGATATCGCATTAAACCCAAAGGTTATTTGTGATGATGTGCAACAATTACTTTAACTTTTTAAGTTCTTTTTTTTTTAATTCAAAGCATTATAGTTTTGTGAACGTAATAGTTATATTTTCATTTACAGCTTCTTCCTCCATATCAATGTCACTTCCTTCGTACTTGGGGTCCATTCGTATGTTAGATGGATCCAATTACCCTAATGGGTTAGACTTGCTGTCATTGACTATAACCTATCTAGATTTAGGCATGGCCTTAGATGAGACCATGCCTCCTACACCCACCGCCCAGAGTTTTGATCGTGATAGGGCCAACTATGATAAGTGGCATAGATGTGATAAAGTATGCCGTAAAATCATTTTGAACTCAATTTCTAAGAGTATTAGAGGATCAATAGATCATGATAAAATGCAAAAGAACTCTTAGAAGTAATCAAGTCACAGTTTGAAGTGACCGATAAAGCATTAGGTGCCACATTGATAAACAAATTGACAAATATGAAATACGATGGGACTAAGGGAATTAGAGAACATATCTTACTCATGTCCAACATCGCATCTAAGTTGAAAGATGTAGATATGAGTATTTCGGAAGGATATTGATCTAATTCATTTTGGATTTCCTTTCTCCTGTGTTTGGCCAATTTAAGGTGACTTACAATCAAAGCTCTAGTCGGTGGACCCTGAACGAATTGATCGCAAGATGTGATCAAGAAGAGAAGAGGCTTAAGGCCGAAGGGCAATTGCTGGTTAACGTTGTCTCCTGGAAAAAGGGCAAGAAAGGTTCTAGACACCTTAAAATTAATGCCAACACCCCAAAGGTAGATCCAAAGAATTAGAAATCAATGACGAAAAAGGAAAGAAAGGATCAGACAAATGTCACTTTTGTGGCAAGAAAGGACACTTCAAGAAGGACTGCCAAAAAGGAAGAGTTGGTTTGAGAAAAGAGGTAAGTCAATAAATTTATATCTTGTATGTGAAACCAATGTTATTGATGTCCCATCCAATACTTGGTGGGTCGACTCTGGTACAACCATTCATATATCTGGTTGTATGCAGGGATTCCTTTCAACCCGGAGGCCAAGTGATGGGGAAAAAACCATCGTTATGGGGAACCGGAAGAAATCAAGAGTCGAGGCTGTTGGAACATACAGGTTAGTGCTGGACACAGGCTTTATTTTGGATTTGCCAAACACCTTTTATGTTCCCGATATTTTTCGAAATTCGGTTTTTGTTTCTAAGTTAGATATTGCTGGTTATGTATTTAACTTTGATCATGGATCATTAAAACTTTTTTTATAATAGTATGATGATTGGTAGTGGTTTATTATGTGATGGTTTGTATAAATTTAAGTTAGATCCTTTATACACACAATTGATCACCACACACCAAATAACTTATGTTGGTCAGAAAAGAGGAGTAATAAAAGAGGACTATCCTATGTTGTGGCATAAAAGATTAGGACACATCTCAAATGATAGGATATTGAGATTGGTGAAAGATGGGTTGTTACCGAACCTTGACTTCACTAACTTTGGTGTCTGTGTTGACTGTATTAAAGGAAAACAAACTAAAACAGTCAAGAAAACTACCACGCGAAGTTTTGAACTCCTATAGTTAATCTACACGGACATTTGTGGAAAATTAGATATACCTTGTTTTACAGGAGAACAATATTTCATTACCTTTATAGATGACTACTCACATTTTGGTTATATCTATCTTATTAAAGAAAAATCAGATGCCCTAAGTTACTTTAAAGTATTTAAGGCAGAAGTGGAAAAAAAATTAGATAGAAAGATCAAAATTGTGAGATCAAATCAAGGTGGTGAATATTATGGAAGGTACACTAAAACAGGTCGTAACCCAAGCCCGTTTGCTAGATTCCTAGAATCAGAAAGTATTGTTGCCCAATATGCAATGCCTGGAACACCTCAGCAAAATGGAGTGGCTGAAAGAAGGAATATGACTCTTTTAGATATGGTTAGGAGTATGGTTAGTAATACTTCGTTACCCGAGTTTATATGGGGTGATGCACTAAAGATGGCCATGTATATGGATGAAAAAGCAGAAACCTTAGCAAGCTCAAGCTTGCATTCATCGACTACATCCGTTGTCGTCCCTTCTACGGGCATTCATCGACTCCGACTCTTCGATTCGTGGGCCGGCGTGTAGTGGGTATAGTGAAAGGGACTCCTACTTTATCACCTAGGGCATCCTCCCTCGCAACGAGGTGATTAGGGACTGGTAGGAAACCCAGCTTAATCCATTTCCACGTCTAGGAATGTCCATCTGAAGTGCGGGTCTATAACCCACAAGAAAAGAAGTTAGACCCTAGAGTAGTAAGCGGATATTTTAATGGATATCCGAAGAGGTCTAATGGGTATCGTTTTTACTGTCCTAATCATTCAACAAGAATAGTTGAGTCCAATAATGCCAAGTTTTTTGAGAACCATGAAAACAGTGGGAGTAGTGAGGCTAGAAATATTGAACACAAGGAGCATAGAGATGAGCCTCAATCCTCTTCTCAAAGTAGATTAATAATTCTACTTGATATAGAAGTTTTCCCAGAACGACCCCTTGATCCGATTCCTCAAGATACACAACCAACTCTTGAAATGCAATCAGCTGTTATTGAAGAACAGCCAGAGGAATTGAGAAGGTCAACTTGTATGAGAAAACCTGCTATTTCGAATGATTATATTGTGTATCTCGAAGAATCATATATAGGAATTAAAGAAGGTCCAAAGACTTTTAAAGAGGCAGTAGAAAGTGAAAATTCTGGTAAGTGGTTAAAAGCTATGAACGAAGAGTTAGAATCGATGGCTATAAACGAAGTCTGTGATCTCATTGAACTACCTGAAGGATCCAAGACCATTGGTTGTAAATGGGTCTTTAAGACCAAAAAGGACTCTAAAGGAAAAATTGAACGATTTAAGGCCCAACTTGTAACTAAAAGATTCACTCAAAGAGAAGGTATTGATTATTTTGAAACCTACTCTCCAGTGTCTAAGAAAGATTCACTCAAAATAGTTATGGCACTAGTAGCTCATTATGACCTAGAGCTATATCATATGGATGTCAAAACTGCTTTCTTAAATGAGAATCTAGATGAAGAAGTGTATATAGAACAACTGGAAGGGTTTGTTCAACAAGGTAATGAAAGAAAATTGGTTTGTAAATTAAAGAAATCGATATACGGGCTAAAACAAGCTTCCAGACAATAGCACTTAAAATTTAATCATACTATTAACTTGTTCGGTTTTTCTGAAAATCAAGTAGATCATTGTGTATATCTCAAGGTCAGTGGGAGCAAGTTTCTTATTTTAGTCTTGTCTGTAGATGATATTTTACTAGCCAGTAATGATCTAAGTATGATTCGAGAAACTAAAACATATCTTGAGAATAATTTTGATATGAAAGATATGGGTAAAGCAACCTTTGTAATAGGAATCGAAATATTTAAAGATCGATCTCAAGGATTACTTGGGTTGTGTCAAGAAGCCTATGTCAAAACTATTTTCAAACGTATCCGAATGGAAGGATGCAGACCACAAAATGCACCTATGTCTAAGGGAGACAAGTTTAGTAAAGCACAATGCCCCATGACTAACTTAGAAAAGTTAGAAATGGATAAATATCCCTATGCAACAGCAGTAGGAAGTCTGATGTACTTACTGACATGCACGAAGCCAGACATTAGCTTTGCAGTCGGGATGCTAAGTAGATATCAAAGTAATCCCAGCCTACCTCATTGGGTAGCTATAAAGAAAGTGATGCGTTACCTTAGCAGAACAAAAAGATATATGCTCATATATCAAAGATTCAATCAACTGGAGGTCATTGGATATTCAGATTCAGACTTTGCAGGATGTCTCGATACAAAGAGGTCAACATCAGGTTACATCTTTTTGTTGGCTGGCAGGGCAGTATCTTGGAGGAGTGTGAAACAGACACTAACCACTCCATCAACATTTGATGCAGAGTATGTGGCATGTTTTGAAGCAACAGGTCACGCATTATGGATGCGTAACTACATCATGGGACTTGAAATTATGGGCAGTATGTCTGAACCGATTAAGATTTACTGCGACAACGATGCTGCTAGGCGTTTCGCTCAAAACGACAAGTGTTCCAGTAAATCAAAGTATCTGGAAGTAAAGTATCTTATACTCAAAGAGAAAGTGCGAGATCATTTAGTGTCAGTTGTAGGAGCTCCATCGAAGCTCATGATTGTTGATCCATTGACAAAGGCATTGGCGCCAAAGGATTTTAAAGACCTTGTAATAAATATGGGCTTGAATGAAATGCCTTGTAAGAGTCAATGATGTATGACACTATATATATTGATTAAGAAAGAAACGATTTTGCAATTCTTTGTTTTTTGAGGTCACATGTGATAATTGTAAAAATAAAGTAAGCATAAGTATTATGACATTACAGTTCCCATTAAGGTAAGTCATGTTACAGATACGCATTAACTGTTGGATTATGCAAAAATATTAATGTTGTGATTGTGGAAGGAAGCATGTCACTAAGATGTGTAACCGCTACAATTCGCATTAATAGACTAACCTAATCACAGATTAAAAGATCTTAGCATTAAAGTTACATGAATAACTGGTATTTTCATTGATGCGCATCAGTTAGAGTTATTTTCATTATATTTCATTATATTTGCAAACAAAAGGTATTATAAAATAAAAATAAATAAATAAAAGGGGATGAATGTTGGTCATATGGACCAAGTGGGAGATCTTGTTGGGGATTATAGGTGGTGGTCCACATGACCACTACTTGTTTGATTTTTTCAAATACCCTTTTTTCTCCCAATTAAGGCACGTCCCTTAAAATTCCCTATTCATGCAGTAGTGGGAGTGTTTTCCATTGATGGGGAGGAAATTGTAAACGTTGCCTATAAAAGGGCTTGGGAACTCTCTCATCTTCATATATATACACAATTGCTTGGCATTCCCATCGATTAGCAGGCATTAAGAGAAGAATGAGAGAGTTAAAGTTCTGAGGTATTCCGTACCCTTTTTTTCGTGATGGATCCAGGTATGCCTTCAAATTGGGGTTCTTTCCTAGTGTAAATCATACCATTAGATTGCAAATCTAATCTGTTAAAATTTCAGTAGAGAGGACGTTTTTGCTAATACTTTCATGTTAAGATCTTAGAGCTTTGAAATGAGTCCTCACATGCATAGATTTATCTTGAGTACACTTGATCTTATTGATAAGGTGGACTTTATTTGGTCAATCCTTGCATAGCTCACTTGGAGGGCATGCCAAGCAACAAGTTGGGGAGGGGTTTATCAAAATACTTGCATCTAAATAAAGAGGTGCAACAAAATTGAAATGGTTGCCCATGGTCCCATGGTATGGTAGAGATGCTAAGATCCTATGATCAAGGGCAGACAAAATGAATGGAAAAAAAAAAAAAAAGAAAGAATGGTGGATATAATCCAACAGGTGAATGTGGGAATGGGGGTCGAAGCTATGCAGGTTATCTGGTCATTTTATCAAAATGTATCAGAATTTAGAAATGCTCCAATAGGGATAGTTCATATGGTGGCAATGGTGCGGATGACTGTGTAGGCCCACTCACAACCTCGCAAGAGTAATTGTATAGATTATCACATGAACCCTAGGCTAAAGAAGAACTAAAGGTGAATATAAAAAAATGACTATCAAATAACACCCTCTTTAATATAAACTAGCCAAATCAAAAGAATATGGGAATGACGGTCAATCCATCACCTCGGTTTTTCAATTCCTAGGAAAGTCAAGGTCCAATCTACATCTCCGTCTTACATCCTTGAACCTTCACCTCATATACTTCACCCTTTATCTTTTTCATAATCATTTAGTGTATCTCATTTGATCATGAATTTCAATGTATTTAATTCCTCTGGAATTTATAAATACAAACAGCCCCTAAGCCCCCTTCACATGGCCAACTTTATCCAAATCATTACGAGCTTACAATTGGATTGATCACCTGATTTATATACGAATAACTACATTAAAGATCGGTGACACTCCCCAAAAAAAAAAAACAACTACATTAAAGATTTCCTCATTTTACCAGTAAACAAGAAAAAAAAAACTGCACTATCATGTCATGCACCCTCTAAAATGTAAGAGTTATACTCAATGTGAATGATTTAGTTTTTGTGTTGGTGCCTATGCAATGTGGAGTTTTTGGAAGGCAAAACCACAACCATGGGTTTAACTTGGAACTTTTGCCTTTTATTAAAAAGTACAACAATGGTGAATCAACGAATCAATCTTTTGCCAATATTGATCTGTGAACACTATAGGAGCTTTGAAAAATGGAATCACTGTGGTGGATATTTTCTATGGTAGAATGGGATCAGTGTCACCATAGCTACTACATTCATCTTTGATAGGAATCATCATTGTGATGTGTCTCTGCGGTGAAGTCAGAGGATGTATGCTATCATGACTCACTTGAATTTTCAAAGTGGCTGACACAATTTCGTGGACTACAAGACCATACCTTTGAAAAATTTTCAGATGAATCTTATAAATTCATTACCCCTTTGCACTGTCATCGGCCAAATTCTACTCAAATGAGTTGGCCCACTATCAAATTTATTGCCCTTAAAATCATGATCCTTTTTTTTTTTTAATTGTAGTTTGTTGGGTAAGTCTCGCCTAAATAAGAGTTGAGTCCACCATCAAATTTACTTCATTTAAAATCACAATCACTTATTATCTTCGTTTGCTAAATCTAACTCAAAACAATAGTAGCCCACCATACGCTTAAGATCATCCCATTTTTTTTATTGTCATCCATCAAACTTCGTTAAAATAAGAGTTAGCCAACCATCGAATTTATCATATGTGAAATATGATGGCTATAATAGGCCCTATGGATGCAAAGCGGAAGTATTCATGGTAGAGCCATTTGTAGATGTGAACTCAAATCCATCTTTGTAAATTCGATATGGATTTTGATTCAAAGACCCTAATCACTTAAGTAATCGAATATCCACTTGTAACCCTAATCGCTTAAGTAATCACGAACCCCATCAATCCATTGGTGGAACTCACTACTAAAAGCTTGATCCACTCAAACTATCGTCCCCACAAATATCTGAAGTGGGTCCTATCCACTCCAACTCGATACGCACACAGTTAGTATGGTTGCAAAAGGGACAGTTCCGGATCGGAACCATAGTGAACCTCAACCCGTTTCTAAATAACGGTTTCGGTTCCGGGTCTAGTTTTGAATCAAAATCTGTTTTGTTGGTTCCGGACTCGATTTCGATAAAAAAATCCGGATCAATTTCCGAAACCGGGTTCACTTAGAGGACTCGAATCTAGTTCTAAAATTGATTCTATTTTCTCTTTATTCTTTTAAAAAAAATAAAAATAAAATAAGCATATCATTCAACTTATAACAGCGTATCAAGTCTACAGCATCCAGTGTTATACATAAGAATTCCCAAAAACAGTTGGTTTTAAAGTACACATTACAAATCAAAGACTAATATGCCAGGTCCACGGGTTGGAACCTATATGGACCTGGACCCGGACCCGTTTATAAATCGGAACCTAAATTAGGTTCCGGACCCAGATCTATTTATGAATTAGAACCTAAAACAACCAAATAGGTTCCAGACCCGATTTTTTAAGGTTATAAAATTAAAATTATGTATTTTTACATTGATCAATCTCACATCAGTCCTAATTCCGATTGAAGTGAAATTTAAGCCGACGGTAAAATAAAGGTATCATGTGGGGCCCACTGATGAAGGTGGAGTTGGAGTTGGAGTTGGATCCGGATGCTTATCCTGTCTACCCTTTTATGTGACGTCTCGAAGCAGTCTCTCATCAATTTCATTATAATTCTCTCTCTATCTGTAACGTGCACTTTCCCATGAATATTTTTCCCCTTTTCCTTGTAATCTAAGTTTTCCAAGATTTCTTCAAAAGCCTATTCGTTGTCGTGAAGGGGGGAATCGGAATTTTGCCCCACCCGTTTATACAGAGGTAAATTCCTCGTAATCATGATTCTGGGGTTCTTGGAATCTTCACTTGGGATGTTCCCAATTGGATCCTAGGGTTTGGTGATTTTTAGATAATATCCTAATGCAATTGCTTTCTTTAGAAGGAACTCTTTTCCTGCTTTCTTGCATGGGCCCGTTTGGATCTCATTGTAAATGAGGGAAATCGGTTTACGCGTTTGGATAACTTGAGTTTTACCTGTAAGTGATGGTTGTTTTGCTTTTTGCTGTGAGTAATTTCTGGCGAATGTAGTTTACAGGGTAATTGAATTTGTGGGTAAACTTGGTGATGGGTGAATGGGTTTGGAGAGGATCCAAAGCGGATCTTTGGGTTTGAATTTTCTGTAATGGATTTCCCTCTCCCCCTCTTTTTTTTTTTTTTTTTTTATAATTTTTTCTGGGTTTGGTTGGAATTTTCTATTTCATGCATTCTGTTGATAGGTTATAAAATGGGGTAGCTTTTATTTTGTAATTTGATTTTTTTTTTGGGTGCTTGAAAAGATATTCTTAGATTTCTGCACTGGCATTATTGTGGAGAAGGTGTAGTTTCCTGTTTTCTCCCTATGTGTGGAAATCCCATGTTTGGCATGGAGATTTTCTGCTAATACATGGTCTAAAAATGCCACCCAAAATCTACTGTTTTGAGGATTTTGGCTTATTCGTCTCAGCACCATGTATTTGGACTTCCTCTCATTTTTTTGAATAAAAAGTTTTTTTTTTTTTTATATGTGCTGAGTGCAACGCTGAGACTAGAAGCCTATATAATTATTGAGGAATATGAAAGAGAATAGCTCGATGTTATGAAAATTGGTTCTTTCTTTAGAGGGTTTGTGATGCAAATTGGGATACCCAAGCTTTTAGATTGTAATCCTGATTCAACTTTTTCACCACATGCTAGAAATATATATATATATATATATATATATTCTGAAATAAACAAGAAGAAGAAGAAATAGAAGACGGCGAGAATATACACACCAAAGATAAGAGAAAGGAAATGAACAGATCTAATTCTTGGAAAAGGGGCCTACATCCGATCGAGTGTCCCACATGTGGCTGAGTTAATTAACTAGGATTTGGAGTAGAAGACTCTCCCTTTTTTTTTTTCCTCTTTCACATCGGCAAATTGCAATGATCAAATGGTGTTTGCATGGCATGAAATTAGGTGCGTTAGATGGGTTATTCATTTACCCATCCTACTAGCCCAAGATTATGTGATTTTGTTGAGTATTAAGTAAGTTATTGTCCATTTGCTGATACGGTGTAGTGTAGTTACAAGTTTTTCAGTAGTCCTTGTTAGATTAGAAGATATTTCTATTTTTGGTGTTTTAATTTCAAGCTCCTATGTTAGTAAGAGTCCTATTTTAGTTAGAAGTGAGCTGATGTGATTGTCGAAAGTAGTAGTTGGAACTACAGTAAGGTTAAGACATGCTACTTGAGTCCTAAGTCTCAAGGTCTTTATATAGTTGTAGGATATTCCAGTCAAAAGATATCTTTTCCTAATTTTGTGTGAAGTTTTGCTTCGGATTCCTAGGTTATGACTTATAGGCCCTTATCACATGCAGTTGAAGCTCCTAGTGTTGAATCCAATAGAATGCTATTGGCTTTGAATTTGATTGGTCAGATTCCATAGTTAGTCGTTTACAACATTTTGATGATACTCTCCTATTTTGTGATGATGTCGGAGACCTAGTTAAAAAATGTTAAACGTGATTTAGGGGTGAAAATAGTCCTGAATACTCAAATAACTTAGGGCATGTTTGTGTACAACTGTAGAAACTGCTTCCATGGGAACCCCTTTGCATTTCCTTGCAGAAAGGCGGCAGCACCAAACATAATTTTTAGTACGACATGGAAAAGGTTTTCTGCTTTCCATGCTTTTTTCATGGAAAAGCGTGTATACAAACGTGCCCTAAAGGGCCCAAATTGGAAAAAATGGGTATGAATCCATTAGTTTTCACTCATTTTTTAATTCAGGTTTGGATTCAGGTCCAAGGCATGGACCTGAATAAAATTCAGGTCTGGCATGGGATCCATGGATTTAATACCTGAGGACCCGAATACCCAATGTCACAATCATATATTTTACAAAGAAAAGTATATTAAGTATGAAAATAGAAAATAATTGTATAAAAGTATTTGGGCCTCAAATCAGGCCCAAGTACTAGCCCTTTATGTCATTCCAAGTTCTGGTTCATGCCTTTAATTTAAATTTGGGTATGGGTACTAGTTCATGTAACTTGAACCCGAATTGGGTATGGGATCCAATATGGGTCCCTCTTAGTAATTTAGGTTCAGGTTTTGCTACAATATGGACCTGACTCAAACCCAACAGATTTTCATCCCTAAAGTAATTATTAGATGTTTCGACTCCACCTTTGGACTAAAAGTTCATTGCTTGCAGAGTGAGTTCATTGAAGTTTGGTTGGAAGAAGATGTGTTGTGGGTCTATGAGAATTTGCAAGGTTGTGGATGGGGGGTCTTGCGACAACTTATATGGCCCATGGGGCTTCCTTTAGCTATGCTCTATACTTCTAAGCATTTGTACAACCCTCTCATTGAGAGGATGGAAATGAAGCTATTTACATCGAAATGCAAACTTATATATATATATATTTTTTTCGTTTGGGTGGGGGGTGGGTGGGTGGGTTAGAATTGCCCTCACAAAGGTTTCATCAACTAACCTTTTGATCTATTTTATGCCTCTTTTTAATGATTTTGTGATCAAGCACATAAAGTGCTGATTTGATCTTTTATGACAAGGAATGGAGGAGGAAAACGAGTTCCTTTTGATTGATCGGGACTATATTTTTTAGCCCAAGTTGCAATCTGGCCTTGGCGTGTACCTATCAAGCTTATGGACCAAGCTTTACTGAGGAAGTGGCTCTGAAGAGTGGGTTTTGGGGCTTGTGGTTTCAGATTCCAAATACAACGTTGTGCATGGATGTTGGCTGACTGAGGACGCATTACTTCATGGATTTTTAGTGTGAAGGGATAAATTCTAGTGGCACATTTGCTTGGGCGTTGCAGATGGTATAGGATCCTTTTTTGGACTAATATTTTGAAACTAGGTTATCCAGTTGCTCTGTGCTTCCTTTCTCTCTTCATTTGTTTGCCAAAATATGATTATTGTGGAGCACATGGAGAGAATGGGGGTTAACGTGGGTCTGGTCAATAGTGTCCTACTTTTCACTGTCCCTTTCACAATGTTGAAGCAGATTGATTTGAACTTATTTTGGAGTCTAGTCACTCAACATATGTTCCATGACAGTGGGCGGATAGAAGATTTTGGGTGGGTACTTCTGATGGTTGTTTTGTGGAGAAAGATGGAATTCGACTATCCATAATTCCGCTCCTCGAATAGCATACTAGCCCAAGACTCAACACCATAAATGAAAGAAGAATATCAATTAAAAAAAATAAAGGGGAAGAGATTAACTTTATTAAAATATAAATATTACAAGTTTAACTTGCGGTCACTTTGGTATAAGATATGGACCTCGATTGTTGATGAACTTCACACTCCTCTCTCCTTGCTCAAGGGTTTCATGAATTTGGTTGTGCAGAAATCACCCACATGCATATATATATATATATATATAGGTGATCGAGGAAATTGCTAGCATAATGACATGGTTGTATGTGGAAAAGAAGGTCATTATTGGATGACCATGGGATAAGAAAGGGTTGAATGGGGGTAATGAGGTGTGTGGAAGTGTAAGATTGGTGTTTGGAGAGGTGATGGGAGTAATGAGGTGTATGGGATGTGTAAGACTGGTGTATGGAGAAGTGATAGGATTAACAAGGTGTAGGGGAAGGTGTAAGTTTGGCATATGGACAGATGGATGTTGGTAATGGCTTGGTGTGGATCCCAATTCCATGGAAGGTGAGGTTAATGATGTGGCAACTTGGGAAGACCGAAAAACAGTTGGGTGGAGAGAATTTGAGAGAGAGAGAGAGAGAGAGCTCCATGTGTCATCCACACGAGCAAGTAGGACTCAAATACAAAACACAAAAATACCGCCAAAATAACCTCACTATAACACTCAAAATAAAAAGTAAAGAAAACAAGAAATTAGACTAGGGAATTTCTAGAAAACGTACTTTCAGATTTTAACAAGTTTCTCTCCTCATTGAGCAAATGACTCTTTGGTCCATCCTAGCTCCTAGAGCTTTGGCTTTTGGTTGGATTGCCTTTACAAGGTAAGATCTAATGATGGACAACTTGTTCCGGAGGCGTTGGATCATGGTTGATGCATGCCCATATGAGTTGGAGCTGCTCAGTCAGTGTACCCTCTTCTTTTGTCTTTGCCCTATTGTGCTTCTAGCATGGAAGTTGGTAGCAACAAGGTTTGTCAATACTGAGTGGCCAACCTCAGTTTGACGTGACACATCTAAATTGTAGATGATGGTTTGTAACTAGTTTGTGCTCTTGTTTGATTTTTTTATGTGTTTTATAGAACAATCCGTGGCAAGGTTTTAAAAGATGGACCTCCCGAAGGTTAAAGATTCGAAATTGCGCTACCACACTGGGGCCACATGAGATTTACCTGGCTCACCCTGGGCCCGTAGGGATTAGTTTGGGCCAAGGGGCTGGGACAGCCTCTGATATAAAAAAAAAAAAAAAAAAAAGGTTTTAAAGATGGATTGCTTGTCAACTCGAGTTGACTTGACGAGTCAATTCAATTTAGTGAGTCAGACTTGGAACAAGTTGTACCCAAAAACCAGAAAATGTTTAAAATATGAAATTCCATTAAAAAAATCTAAAAACAAAAAATAATTTCCTATGACTAATAATGAATTGTTGTATTAATTATTATTATTAATGAACTTAAGTAGTAGTTAAAGGTGGTTGCATTTGGTTTTAAGATTCATTCTTTTTGTTCGGATGAATAGTAAAATTTATCTTTGTATCATTTGATCTGGCAAACAAGTTAGTTTTGATCTTCATAACTCTCCCAATACCTTGTTACAGACCTCCCACACCCTCTTTGAACAGTAGAAAAATGGGGAAAGAAACCTTATACATATAAGGAATCAGCCATATATGTGTATCTGGGTGTGACAACTTGCTTGTGGGCAAGCCTGAATTGACTATACTGAATTATTATTTATTCGATGATAACTTTCATTAAAGCACTTCAGTACGAAAGGCTTATATTGAAGAGAAAAGCACAGAACAAACAAAGACCCAAAACAAGAGACCACCAACACTAGAGACAGTCCAAAGACAAAAGAAAAACCCCCAAAGCTACAACACCCACCCTGGATTAACCTGGACTTGACCAATTTTTAGAACCGTGCTGTGTTGAGTTAAAGAGTCACTGTTGTATTATACTCAAGAGGCTCTCAGCATGATAGTATTCATTTTACTTGTAACAGGTCAATTAGGCTATGCTTCGTCTATTCTCCTAAGCTGAAGTAATTGTAACTTTCCAAGGTATAATATCAGACTTTCCATAGAAGAAGAAGTTTTAGGCTTGAGAATTTTAAACAAAAGCTTATGACTACCTACGAGCAAGATCCTGACATTGTTCGTTGGGGTCTCCATCTTCTTATTGGTGATCCATATTCAAATTTTGGGTATTGTGGGACTGCTAACCAACTTGATGTCAACGTCTACAATGGAGAATATATTGGAGGAAGTGTTTATGGGATAGAGTGTGCTCCTGTGGAGAATGATGAGGTTGCAGCGCATGCTCAACTATCACAATATGCAGTTGTAGAAGCATCTGAATCTTTACAAGAGGAAGAGCATTTTGAAGCATCTGATTATCCACAAGATTGGCTTTCTTTGTCTATGAACAATCTTGATTTAGGTATTGAGTGCCATCTGATTTTCTTATTAGTTTTTTAATTTTATCTAATGTCACTATCTCCCATATCATTTGTAGGCTATGAGAGTGGTCGGGTTGAGGAAGATATGGAATCATCTAGTTCAAGTTCTGGAGAAAAATCATATGATGGAGAGTTGTCGGGTTCATTAGAGCTACCAGAAGATTATTCTGATGAAGTAGGCAAGAGGCTGAATCAGATGGTACCTATTCCTGTAAGTTTCAGCTGGCATCCATAGTTCTTATTTCACCTGTTATGAGATCTGTTTTTGTTTCCTGTCTCAAGATGGAAAGTAAGGGGTTGTTTGCCTTTTACGCATGGGATGAAAATGGTTTTACATTTCTAAAGAATTCATAACATTTTATATGCAAATGTTGCATATGTGAAGCACATCACGAAGTTTGTTAAAATCACCATTTTCTCATGGGCAACTGATATCCAACGATTTTAGATATGTTTTGTGTTTTTCACATGTTTCTCAAAATCTATGAAGATTAATGAATAATGATATGAAACTAAACGCTTGATGCTTTCATTAATATGAGAAAATCGAACAGTTTGGATAATGAATTGGAGGGCCACAAAAGTGCAGAAAATCAGATCGGTAGGTTGTGTTTTTTTGGACATTTTCACAAACTTCTCAAAATCTATGAAGATTTAAGATATGAATCATAATTCGTGGGGTTTCTTAACCCTACAAAGATGAACGGGTTGGATTACCATTTTGGGGCCACAAAAATGAAAAATAAAATAAAATAATGCAGTTGAAGGGGCAAACCTGCAAACTGTTTCCCATGGAAGCCCTATTACAACCTGTACCATTGCCTTCTCATTTACATAAGTAACCATTTACCACCTCTTCGGGTATGTTAATGAGACACTGAAAATGGCTTCATTTACTCACCATTTTCACAGCTCATTTATGCATTTGAATAAATGAGTGCTAACAAACGTGATCATGCGTAACCATTATGCATGTGCTTGTGAGTGCAAACAGATTACCCCTAATTCCCTAAAGCATTTTTTGAAGATGATGATGAGACAATACTGACACACAATATACGTAATATATGACTATAGCATATGGTATTGGGTCCTCAGATATGAAATTCATGGACCTGAACCTGAATCTGAATTTAATTTTGGTAAGTGCAGTGTACCCGAACCTGAATAATCCAAATTAAAAATGTGTCCAAATATTGGACATGCTTCCGGTTTTTCACTTCAGGTCCTTGGCAATTCGGGTTTTATGTACCCATTTTCTTCCCTATCTCTCACAATGTGAGCGGAGACTTGGTGGATTCTCTGGGGAAGGGAGAAGCGTCAACCGGTCAATTAATTCATTATCTATTGGGGGTTCCTTGCCTTTTGCTTGATGTTTGGTTTATTGTAATTGTCGGAGTTTATGGTCCTTTATGGGGTACGGTTGTTACTAATTAAAAAAAAAAATGTGCTCCATTGTTTGTTTACATTTTCTCTTGAAGTGGCTTTGAGTCTGCAGTTTGAGAGATGTCATTCATTAGTGTGTAAATGTTTTATTTGGCTCAGCATGTTCCACGAACTAATGGAGAAATACCTTCTATTGATGAAGCAACTACAGATCACCAAAGATTGCTAGACAGGTATTTCTTTATTACATCCAACAGTTACTTACAATGACTTGGTGGAAGTAGCTTACCAGTTGTGTTATTTATATTAACTACAGGTTGCAGATATATGATTTAATTGAATTTAAGGTCCAAGGAGACGGTAATTGCCAGGTTGGTCAGTGTGGTTCCTGTCTATATTCTTTGTGCATTTAATTAATATGTTACTAGGGAATTAATATATCTGTATCATGCGGTTATCTTGATTCTTGTGTGTGGCTGTAGAAGGGTATAATATACAACCACCACAGAAATTCTAGGTAATGGGTTCCATTTAGTTTTCATTGAGTGGTTGCTTGAATGCATTAAAATGTTACATTAGCTTTTCCTAGCCTTTTAAATTAATTTCTTTTTTATTTGAATGGTCCTTTTAAATTAATGCTTTGTATGGTGGCTGTGCATTTTTTGGACTTATATTTAAGATTTCTTTTATGTAGGCCATTTATACCGGCCTAGTGTTCATTTTGAGTCTCTAAGAATAATAGTTGTCATATTCAAATTAAGGAGCTCAAAAGATGTAACAGAAGGTTACATTGTCTACATCCTAAATATTGGCGTGCTAGTATCTTTTCCAAGTTTGCCCTTGTATGCGGTGATGGAGTATGCTGCAGCCATCCTACCCTACTATCAAAGTCGGAGTCATGTATGCGTGTAGAGTCTCAAGAACCAACGGAATATCTGGGTGCAAAACCACAGGACGAATATCCTATAGATCTAGGGCATTCATTTCATGCGAGATTCCACATTATGTGGATCATTAAAAATACACCACATGATTAAAGTGTATCATGGGTGAAGGAGGGAGGGATTCCTGGTAAGTTATTAAATTAATGGTACACTTTGCACTCTATTCAAATATGGTGGCACTCTAGTGTGGTGGTCTGGACCGGTACTCACTCTCCAATGAATTGCCTATATGGTCTGTTGACTGTAAAAATACTGCAGAAATCTAAGAAATAGTCTAAGTGGATTTGTGTAGGATTTCTAGTCTGCAAGGGATTTTTGGGGGTTCATCTCATATATTGGATCATTGGCTGAAGTAAATTGGATAAGGCTTTGTGATGGTGATGGTGTCCTCATTTGGAGATGGAGGTGTTATCCCCTGTTGTTTTAACTTTGCCAACTTTATCTGTAAATACCCTCCATAGGTCCCTAAGCTGTAGCTCAGCTGGTAAGGGACATGGGCATTAGAATGGGGGTGCGTGAGTTTGAGTGTCCAATGTAGCAATAATAATAATAATAATAAACCTTCCATAGTGTATGACTACTTTTTTTCAATCAGTATGTCTGGCTGGTATTTGGACCAATTCGGGGCTGCGCATTTGTCTTTAATTTTTAAAACTATTCAATGTCTACTTGTCTTTTTCTCTGTTTTTAATGATTATTTGTAAATTTTATTTTTCCAGTTCCGAGCACTATCAGATCAGTTTTATCGCACTCCAGAGCATCACCAGTTTGTGAGACAGCAAGTCATCAATCAGGTTATTTATCAGCATATTTGCTTGAAGTGTAGTTTCTGATTCTCATGAAAATGAGTGCAGTAAGGTCCTCTTTTACCACCACTTGTGATAAAGTGCATATTAGTTCGATTATCTGAGTTTGGTTTCTGTCTATTTTTCTGTCAGCTGAAATCTCAACCAGAGATTTATGAGGGATACGTTCCTATGGCTTATAGTGACTATTTGGATAAGTTGTCTCAGTAATGTTCGACTCCCTTTGCTTTCATTTGCTCAATATTTTGATGATTGGTGCTCTTAGGCAAAGAATACTTCTTGTTTCTATTCTTATAATATGTATCTTGACAAAATAGGGATGGTCAGTGGGGTGATCATGTCACATTGCAAGCTGCAGCAGATTCGGTATGGATTTGAGATTCCATGAGCCCCTTTCTCCATTTTCCTTTTGTGTTTTAATCAATTTTGAGAATGTATTTCAAAGTTTTTATTAAAAAATGAGCTGCTTTGTGAGAGTTGTGTGCTTATGTAGGGATTTATTGGTCTCATGTCTTTGATGTTTTGCTGCAGTATGGTGTTAAAATCTTTGTCATAACATCTTTTAAAGATACTTGCTATATTGAAATACTGCCTAATGTTCAAAAGTCGGCACGAGGTATGTAACAATCTCATTTAGATCTTCATTTTTATTTGCGTGATTCTGTTTCATTTTATCAATTAATTAATATTCTATGAAAATTTGAGGTCTAAATGGTTGCCTTCTCCAAACAAGGCTTAACTTTTATACCGGGTATTACTTGATGGCATGGATCCCTTCCAGCCACCTTTTCCTAACAAGATCTATGGTAGTGGTTCCTATATTTATTGTTACTGAAAATATTTCCACTGGTAATTAAACCAATGCTCTCCATATTTTCTGGCACTTAATCTCAAAGTTACATTTTTTTACTATATGTTGAATTTCAAAAAATAAAAACCAACAAGTGACAAAAATCGGGAGATTAGCCAGGAATATATGTTTCTAACATGTGTTTTTCTTCCTCAGTTACATCATAAAGTCATCTTCTACTGTATTATAACAAGTTATGTGCTATTTGTGAGTCTTGTTTCCTGTATTGCTTCTTATTGGTAATATTTTGGCCGATACTTAAAATTATGCTTTTTTACATAATATTTGGATCTTGATAACTACTTTATTTTTTCTATATATGTTTAGATATTGAAAGGAATGTTTCTGTGACTAAAATTTGAAAATTAGGGACTAACTCTAAGCAATGCATTATTAATGAGATAATATAAAAGATCATACATCAAGCATTTTAACTGTAGATAATTTGGGATTATAGAAAGAAATATGTATTACATAATCCTCTGAAGTAATGAGGGTAAAAAGGAAAATGAAACAGTGTCAATTGGACTTGGGACCTCGATCCTCCCTCCCAATTGTGAAAAAAATGCCATTTTAACTCTTATTCCCTATTTTTCCCTTGATTACACCAAATGGCAAATATCCAAAATGAAATCCCTAGTTTATGTTGTTTATAGATGATGTGGTAGTCATTGTGGCCGTTGGTCAAGCAAGAAAGCAAGTAAATAATAAGCTGGAACTTCGAATTGGTTATTATGAGATCAAAGACAGTATTTATGGAATGCAAGTTTAGTGGTTTGAGAGTGGAGAAGAATATCATATTATCATCATCAACTTAACCATGATCCGGATCAAATTTGTTGGTCGAAGTTAATAATGACTTGGTTGCACAATAGATGATATTTTGATATCTAGGAACTCTATTGTAGAAATCAATGTTTAAATTTGAAATAACTTTGGCAAATAGAATTGGTTCATGGTGGATTGTGGGGACAAGCTTGTAAAATGTTATGTGATTGTCAAGTGTCACATCAATTACCAGGGTATTCTTGTAATACAGCAGTCAGACCTACTTTGTTGTATGTGCTGTGTGGGGTAAAAGAAGGATCAAGTAGAAGCTGAAGTATACGTGGCTGAGACAACTCGCCCCTATCTGGCTCTGGCGTGTCTCATGCTTCTCATTTACTGAACAATAAAATAGTACATCTCATATAAAGATTCATTAAGGTCTGAACATCATCTTGTAATGTTATTTAAGATCTGTATATCGTCTTGTTACATTATTTTACAAGTACAATGAATATTAGTAGTGCAGACATGCCAACCATCACAAGCCTGATAAACTTAAATTGATATAAATATCATGCGAATCGATGTATCCTGATTTTTGGGATTTGCCAAATTGGATACCTTGTACTGCTGTTAGGACTCCTATCTACACCATTCTTGTGCAACTTTAGTTACACACTAAACTTTGTGAGCAGAGGCATTTCTTCCCTTCCCACATGGTAGAAGTTAGCATTTAGAAATTTGTTCCACTCCTTGTTTGGGAAAAGAAAATGTGCTCACTAACCCTGAGGTTGTGGGTTCAGGTCATGCTACTAATAAAAAGAAAATAGAGATTATCCTAATTGACCATAGTCTAGATATGGAACAACCATGAACCTTGGTCATGATGTCTAGTTCTAGTAAGAGCCAGTTCATTCCTAATTTCCTATCATGTGCCACTGAAAATATGGTGCCCAATTTGTAATTTATCTTTTTTGCAATTATTTAATAAAATAATGGTTGATTTTTTAGATGGTGTCACGTTTGATGGATAACATAGTGTTAATAAAGGTTGTGCTAAACACGGTTTCCTCATATATGCATCTACTGGTAGTTAAATGAGATAATGTACACTGATCAATCTTATAGTAATCTCATGTATATGTTATACTCGTAAGTAACTTAATCGGAAAATTGTTGGTGCAGTTATTTTCTTGAGCTTTTGGGCAGAAGTGCACTATAACTCCATCTATCCTGAAGGAGGTAAGCTCACTTTTCTCCCTACTGGTCTGGCTTCCAAACTTGTCACTTGTTTATCAAGAGGAATGATTAAATACAGCTCACTGTATGACAATTTTTAAGATAGCTATCTGTGTTACGGGCATGTGCTCTTAGCTGCATAGTGATCTCACATTTTCACTTGGGGTGAGGAACAGCATTTCCATCCAGACGGATTATTTCTCTGATACGGTTCATATTTGGTCGATTACCAGTTCCCAGGGAGCTTGTGGTTCTGATTCAAAAGTTTCTACAATGCAGATTTTCTGCACTGTCACAAGTTTTATTGCTGTGAATTTTAATACCTATCCATTGGTTAAAAGTGAATTAGTCAAAGAGTTTCTTCCTTTGAAAATTTACAAGGTCCATTAATCAGGAAATAGAATCTACATGAAGTTAAATCCCATTGAGGAGAAGGGGATGACTGAAGTGAAAAATGGAACATGATAAATCTAACAGTCTATACTGTTTAAGTTATTCCTTGCATTTGCCATACACAATACAATCCCCATCGTCCCTGGTGAGATGAAAAAGGGAAAGATTAGAATAAGGGCCATCTGGAAGTGGAGATATCCATTTCAATGCAGTGGGTAGAGAAGATGTGGCTAGTTTTCCTCTTAATTTCCAGAATGCTTGCCTGAAGTGTTTGTGGTAACTAGATCCAGATATGCTGGGGTCGGAAACTAGGTAGAGAAGATGGTGGCTCTTTGGCAATTGAAAAGTCAGGGCTTGTTTGTTTCATTGAATTCCTGTGAACTCTTAAGACTTTATATCTCATTAAGTAGTTAAAAAAATGAAGAATTAAAGATGAATACCCAAAGATGACATCAAAGAATATCCCCTTTAATGGAAATTGAATCGAAGGAAGATGGGAGATGAATACCCAGCCATCACCATAATAATTTAAATTTTAGGAAAGCCAAGGTCTGGCCTACATTGCTACCTCATATCGTTTGCCCCTCACCTCTAATAATCCTTTGTTGGAGATCATTTGACCATGAATTCTTGTGTATTCTATGCAAACAAAGTGGCTCGGGATTATGTTGTATTGTATTTTGAGTATGAATTCTGACCATATTCTTCACTGTCTTACTTTTTCCCAGGGTAATTTTTGGTGGATCAGAACCCATCCTATTGTATGTTAATGTGAGGATGAAGAAACACGGGTAAAAACACAGATTATTTTGTTTTGCAGCTCACTTTAGTTCTCTCAATTAATATATGTATTTTTAAATTTTTTTTTATTTAACTGAGACGCACAATGGCAGAATTGAGGGTGGATGTTTTAAACCATATGACATATATGTATAAAATTATTAATTCCGTTTCCCCATTTGTTTCAATTTCCAAGTTGAATGGAGAATTATGACATTTTGGCAAGTTTGGTGGAACATCTCTGTTGTTTGATTATGTTAACAAATTTTTAAAAGAAATATGAAGATGAAAATGTTACTACCTATCGTCAAGATGAAGAGAGTGAACCCTCCTAGTGAGGGTTCATTTCTGGTTTGGGTCTGATTCCATATTGCTGATCAGTTGGGTTGGAGAACTTGATTCTGCGAGCTCTATGGGGCTTATTTGGCCTCACCTTTGATCGGTGCCACCCCTTTCACACAGTTATCCGCCCATGATCTGGCATCATGCCCATTTTGAATAAGTCATAAAAAAAATAAAAAAAAAGTCTATTGTTAATAGACCATTACACTATTAAGGTTTTTAAATCGAGTGCTAGGATAATCTGACAGGGCTGCGACTTTGCATGATTCTTATTTGTAAAGATACCTTTTCATCCATTTGTCTTCAATGATCCAAAAGCATCTGGTGGACCCCACGAGCTGGACCATATATTCCTAGCATGCGGTCTGTTGGGAGAAAAAAAAAAATTTCTCCTGCTGCGTTAGGTGAAACCAATTTTTGCCAACTGGAACTGATGATGATGATATAGTTTGGAGTGGCCAATCAGATGGGTTCACATCACTGGCTAGAGAGGTGGTCATGTTTACTCTCAAGGACTGGATTAGGTCAATGGGCCCGAGGCTTAGCTGATGGTCGAGATGGTCTGTCTATTCTCTTATGGGCTGATCAACTTCACATTCAGTGGGGGTTTTAGCATGGCAACAAAATGTGCAGGATTGGTCCTAATCCTCGCGTCTGTGCCAACTATCATTGAATAAAACTCCCCTTTTCCAGCAAATAAAAAAATAAAATGTGCAGGATTATAACTTGCTTCAGTCTTCCTTTTTCAATTCTGGATTCAGATCCTAGTTCAATGTCGGGTCCAGATAAAAAAAAAAAAAAAAAAAAAGAAAGAGCTGTCCAAACTCCAAAACCTGGGTGCACCATGGATTCAACCCAATCCCAACCTCTTCACGTGGGGCCAGGCTTATCTCATCATCTGATCCGTAGATTTGTCGTAACACCAAAATACACGCTGCAAAGTGTGTGCTCTCCCATCTTAAGAATTTAGCCCAGAAAGGAATGGCACCGGGGACTAAAGATGTGTCAGAGCATCTCCAAGAGATACTTTAAATTTGGATATGCTTTTTAAAAAATGAATGCTTACGCCGGCATATGCAACTCCAAGAGAGATGTCAAATGCAAATGCAAGTAGGCCCAAGATTATTATTTTATGCAAAAGAAAGATTTGCACCCAAAAGCTCAAATGCAAGTAGGCCCTTACCATTATTTTATTCAAAAAAAAAAAAAAACTTTTGAAGTATGCTTTATGGTGTGTCAAATTTGGCATACCATTTCATACTTCAAATCCATGTAGGCAAAAGAAGTGTCCGCTGGAGTCTCTCTCATATGCCAATTAGAGCAAAATGAGGCTGTCATTGCAAAATAAAACATCTGTTGGAGATGCTCTCATCTATTGCCAATTCTTAGGTTTGGTTCTCATTATTTATTGATAATCTGCTGGGTAAAAGGTGGAAAACCGTGTAGAAGTTACATCATGTGCAATGATGCATGCGTGCAGTGATACCTTCCATTAAATGTTCGGGGGCCCTTATTAATCCAGACCATTGGTTAGAAACTCAGAAAACCCAATTTGGAACATCACTGAGTTGGTGGCCGATAAACATTTTAACAGTTCCTGAGTTTCCAATTTGAGTTCCAAAATTTGGGTGACTCAAGTCCAATAGTTAGGGTCCAAGCTTTCCATTAATGTCCAGAGCAAAGCTTGAGTCTGAAAGTGGGCTTGTTGGATTTGCAATGACAGGTCTAATAAAAACTTAACTCGGTCAATTCTTCATAGATTAAGTGATTTAAAGTTTAAAATATGTATTACCTCACTTGGTTTCATTATTAAGAAATAAAATACATCCTACGGAGGCTATTTGTGTGTGTGTGTTCTCACATCTAAATTGCCATCACTGCCATAAACCAGAAATGAAGCAAACTATTAGTGGAGGCCAGCAGATCCTGCACCATCCAGATCTGATGACACTACCATCTGGCACCAAATGAAATTTCAATGTAAAATTGATGGCCTCTTACAACATGGTCCACAAAACATATGATTAATTTAAACATGATCAAAGACACTATACAAGTTGAGTTGGCGTTTGTGATCAGTTTGATTTGTTAAAGATGGTCCTCATGAAATTTAGCGGGCAAGCCTGTCTGCAGTTCCTGCCCTGTGGAACCAATAATTTTATTAGTTTCAAAGACACTATACAAGTTGAGTTGGCGTTTGTGATCAGTTTGATTTGTTAAAGATGGTCCACATGAAATTTCGTGGGCAAGCCTGTCTGCAGTTCCTGCCCTTTGGAACCAATAATTTTATTAGTTAATGATAACTGCAGAGAAAACACTCAATCCATCACTAACGTCCTCCTCCTTACTTAAAGAGGAAACAACTCCCCCAGCAAGTTACTGCTTTCATAGATTTACAGTGTCCCCACTAAGATGATCAAAGTTGGGTGAATGCCCACTTGTGCTGCAAAGTTCACGAGGAAAGGAGTTGTTTGAGTCATGTCACTAGACCCACCAAATCTGCCAGGTGGTCCTTCAAATGGGCCCTAACAAAATCTCTCTCACAACCTACCAGGAGCAGAAATTCAATGCCACATCATGCTAAGAGCAACAGTGGAACCCACCATCACAAGATGCCACAAGTCACAACTGAACTTAAAACATCCTGCCTCAGCCAACTCATGGTCCCACGCATCCAATGAAGTCACACCTCATGAAGAGTCCAAATGACTTGTCTAGCCTTCTACTTCACCCCATCACACGCTTCCAGTAATGGCAGAAGTGTCAGCCTTGCCTCCTGTGACCATTTAGTAGAGGTGGGTTACATGTACAATGTAACATGAATGGCCCACTGCCAAGAATCAAGTCCTTTTCCAAGAACATGCCCTTGAAACAAGTCCCTTTCTAGAAGGGTAGAAAACTGATATATTTAAAAAGAGCCCACCATGTGATTTTCCAAGTTTTGCTTGTCCATTGCCAGTACTTCACAGTTCACACCCAAAAACGAATGTCAGAAACTGAATTGATCAAGGAATATAACTCACACTAGCACAAACACAGGTCACACATACATTCTCAATAAGAACATTAACCAGATAGGATTGCCAGGTCCAGATTGATGTGCAGAATTTGTGTGTATTATAATCCATCAAGGAATTTATATAGCAACCCAATTTCAAATTCAGACAAATGAAATCTCAATGATTCAGCTTCACACCAATATGAAAATCAAGGAAATAAAACATAAATATGGTTCTGCTGCTATATTTATGGAATCCAATCTTTTATTCCTTCAACTTCTGATACCTTAGAACCAAATTATGGTCTAACCATTATTCTATAATTCACACAATTATACATTATACGCGCAAACTCATCCAGCATCTCATCTAAAAGACTAGGAAGAAATTTAAGTTACTACTGTCATACACCATTATTCCATCGACCTTATCCAAGGAAAAATCATGACTCAATATATGAGCTAACATACACTATTCAAGATCCATCTCTGTTTATTCAACATTTGTTCCCTTGAAACAGAAAGAAGGTCTACAAGAACACCATATTGATGCAAATAGATATTCTGAACTCTATTTAGTTCAGTGCATAATTTGTTTTGATAGCAGGATTTTAAATTAGCATACCAATATTAAATAATCCACATCATAATATTCAGAAAACCTGTTCAACTTCTCATCTCTACATAGAGAATGCCTTAAGAATTAGTGTCATACAAATCATCAACATCATCACTATTGGAGCCTTATCCTGTCGGGCCGGTTTTGTGAGTTCTACTTTTTCACTCAAGTTACTTGTAATCACGTTTTTAGTAGCTCCATAATCCTAATCCTAGTTCCCTTTCAGAACTTACTTTAACATTTTTTGCAATACTTAAGGAAAGGATAGAAGACAGTGAAGTGAAAGCAATATATAATAAGCAATTACACCACCACCTCCAAAAAAAAAAAAAAATCAAGAGCAACAAAAACAAGAAGACTAGCCAACTCCAAAAAAGGGCCCAGATGAGATGGGGTCTTAAGCAATTCTTGCTAAGCTAGCAAGTCAGTCGCCTCACTTGCTTCACCACAAGGATCATGATGAAAACATCTAAAGAGCAGATCTTGGATTTTAATCCATCTAGGGCAGCTACATGAAATCTGTTTCATATAAAAAAAATAAATAATATACACCAAAGAAATACCCACTTCTTTTCCCCTTTATCTTAAATAGTAAGGCCCAACCAAGCATAATGCCACATTAATTAGTATTGCTATCTTACACAATGTTTTGTTGCATAACTTTTTTTTTTTTTTTTTCTTCTGGAGAACCTTAAACTTTCCATACCAACTTTAAATAATCCACACCCACTGAGATTCACATCTCTAGAATTAGGAAAAAAAAAACATAGATATTAGTGTCACACACCATTATTCCATATATATAAGCTAATACTATACACCAACATCTAAATCTTCAGCATCTGGTGATTCTGATCTCTCAAAAACCATGAAAAAAGTCATAAAAAAAAAAAAAAAACAAACAAACAAAGAGAGAGAGAGAAGGAAAAGTACTAACCAACCCCAGATGAAGGATTCAAAGAGAAGAAAAAAACACCCATCTCCTCTCATCAACTGAAAAAGAGGAAAAAAAAACTAGAAACCCCCAAAAACCTTCCTTCAATTCACATCAACCCACTCATCATTCCTCAAGCACCCTATGATCCCTCTCTGCCTCCCCTGGCTGTGGCACCGCAGACGGCTGCAGCAGCATCGCCGTGAAGGGCATGTGCCGGAAACCGACGCTGCCACCGGAGAATTCAAGCCCCATACCCGCCACCCCAGAGTTGAAATCGACAAAACCAGGCGGGAAGCGGGCAGAGGCCGGAGAATTGGAGCTGGGGGGAGCAGAATTGGGGGTTTGAGAGAGCGAACCTGAAGCAGTGAAGGCGTGGGAAGGGAACGTGCCGGAGCCAGTGGCGGCGATGATGGCAGGCTCAGCCTGGCGGAGGAGCCACTCGATGGTCTCGCCCTCGGAGCGGTGGCCGAGCTCGCGGGTCAGCTGGAAGATGCGGGCGGCGCAGAGGGCCGGCATGCGGACGCGGCGGCCCCGGCCGTTCACTTTTGCGTGGCGGTCTTTTGAAGAAGAAGAAGAAGTGGAGATAATTGAGGAATTTGGTTTGGTGGGTTTGGTAGGATCTATGAGTTGGTTAGTTGCAGATGATGGCTTAGAAGAAGGAGAAGAAGAAGAGATGAAATGATTATCAGATACTATGTTGGTGTTGGGGTGATTGTGATGAAGATGGTCTTTGGAGGAGTATGAAAGATCTGGGGCTGAGGTTTCAGGTGGGTGGAGAATCAACTCTGAAGATGAACCCATGTTTGAGAGATTTTTCTAATCTTGAAGTTTGATGGAAGGGTGCTTTTGATGTTCAAGAGGGGATGTGGGGGTTTTTTTGGATTAGGGCATGGGGGAGAGAGAGAGAGAGAGAGATGGTTTTTTTTTTTTTTGAGAGAGAGAGTGGGTTTTTTTTTAAGAGAGAGACTGAGAGAATGATGTTTTTTTTTTTTTTTTTTTTTTAAGAGATGCAGAGAGAAAGAGAGAGTTTGGTGTTTCTTTGTGAGATGAGAGATGGGATAGGAGGTGAAGGGATGGAGGATCTTTCTCTCTCTAGAAGAGAAAAAGATGTGTTTGGATTACGGAAGGAAGGGGACTGATTTTTTGGTGAGAATTGAGAGAGAGACAGAGTTTACTGAAGATGAAGTAGAGAGATGTTATAAGGTAGAGAGAGAGAGAGATTTTTTTCATCAGGAAAGGAGAACAGATGTGAAAGAGTAGGTAGAAATTTTTTTCCTAGTGGTACTTTTGTAATCGTATTTCACTTGGAGTGTTAGCGTTGGCCCATTATAAAAAGAAAAGGGCCACATCATAAAAATGGATGGACGACATCAGATCAAAAGATGATGATCAAATTGGGGCTAACAATCAACGTTCCAAAGGCGATGGATCGGACGGCTAAGATTAATCATCAGAGAAAGGGCCGAAAATAACTCTTGCCCAGATAAAGATTTTTCACATTGTGGTCGTCGTCAATGTCGTTTCTGCTTTGGTGCTTTTCCTTCCCACTTTCCTCCGCGTTTCGTCTCTCCCTCACAGTGTAGATTCGTCCGTCTGAATCCTAAGACGCATGCCGTCTTCTTGACTCAAATTAAAGTCTCCCTTTCTCCTCCTCTTGCCTGCCCTGCCCTGCTATTTTCATATTGCACAGCTATAGTAGGGACTGAGATTATCACTCATGATATAAGGCATATAACTAGCTGATTACCTGCAGGCCCACCTTGGCAAGGGCCACACTTGAGGACGTAAAGGTGGAGGATCAAAAGATCTGGATGAGCTCTACCTCAATATCCAATTTCAGGCTCATCAAACATCCTAACCCCCAATTGATACAACGCCTATAAATTAACAGTTTTATATCAAAAGTTAAAAAAAAAAAAAAAAAAAAGTAACCCTTTATCCAACAGTGCAAACCCATGGGATTCATTGACATATAGCTGTGGAATGGTCCATTCGAATTGATGATCAGGTGAGCAACACTAGGTGTGCATGGAATCCTTCCTCAAATAATGATATATGAAAAGTTTCATATTCCATACTGATCGATCTATCAATAGGCCCAACCAACTCCTATTGTACAAATTTTTTTTTTACAAAAAGTCTATTTGGACAAACTCTATGGATAGAATTTGGGACAAACTGTACACGTGGCGCAACGTGATTGGGCTATCTCAAAAGTTGAAATGTATTGTCCCAATCGTATTGCGCCACGTGAATAGTTTGTCCCAAATTCTATCCATGAGTTTGTCCATATAGAAAAACTGTTTTTTTTATCAAAGACCGATACAAGAGGAAAGCGCCTTGAGCGTTCATATAATAAGTGAGCCCCAAAGAAGAGCCTCAGAAGATCCAGGCTCAGTTGAGAAAGCAAATGCACCTATGAATCTTATTCATTGTGCACCCACCATACTGGAAAGTTCATACCCAGTACCGAGTGGCAGATCAGATGGATATTTTGAACAGTAGAGTGTGTTATAAAACCCACATCAGAAGCCAATCCGGGTAGAGTTGTTCCAGCCTTCTCAAAACAATGATTTGCACATCAAAAAAAAAAAAAAAAAAAAAAATACTTTATTGAATGATGAAGAAACATAAGAATGATAATTAATCAAATGAACCTCAGATCCTAATGAAATTATAAACTTTTTATTTATTTATAAAGGAGAAAATTCTCTCAAAGTCGCAGACTCCGACCCTACAATCGACCGAAGGCACTCTGCGCCCTTGCTTTATACAGTTCCGGTTTCACCATTGCACAGCTATATAATCTTTTTCTCTTTACAGACAAGAAGCTTTACACCTAGTACATTTTCCTCAAGACTGACACAGCTTCTGCTCCCATTTCCTAAACCTAAATACAGCACCTACTCATCAACATCAAATTACAGTGCAGAAATATACACAAGACAACAAAACAAAACCCTTATTTCGGGAGGCCTATCGTTTATTTACACCATAAGATCATATACCTCTCTATTTTGGCCGAAAACAGAGATCTTTATCTTGGGCTGATCAATTCTAATACCAGCCTCATTAACTGTACAAAAGGATATGCCTTTTCGACTCCACTGCTTATTATGAGGAATAAGTTGCCGACGTCCCCATTCGCCTTTCTGCAAATAATATGTGCACCAGATGAATTGTCAAAATTTAGTTTTCCATGTTAAGTGCCAAACGACTGTCAAGGCACATGTGCTTATGTGGAACTCAGGCGCAAGATCCAAGCCATTCATCAGATGGGTATACTGTGAGCAAACATTGACCTAATAAGGGCATTTTACTCATCAAGTAGATTACACATGAATGAGAATTAGATAGCCGGGAAAAGTCACTGCCCTAATTTCAGTGTATATGCTTGGCCCACCTGATGAACCACCAGATCTTACACTAAAGAGAGAAGTTGGCACTGCAACTCTTCCCATGAGTATCTTAACCCAAACACATGCCTTTGAACATGTTATGTCACAAAAATAAAGAAATTTGCATAAATTGTATGCATGTTCACCTCCAGCAGTGATGAGTTTCTCAACACGGGCGACAATGTGTTTCCCATAAGTGTACCTCTTCAAGGCATTTAAGTGGACCTTGATGCGTGAAAGGATCAATTCGCGGCTTTGATCATCACAAGTCTCAAGAACTTTCTGCACTACATAGTTCGCAAACTGATCTTTCATCATGGCCTGTCACATTTTATCACTCAAACATCAAGCACCAAAATAATAAACAGGGAAATATAAAAAGGAGAAGGCCGCAAGAAACACTAGATTCTAGCCCCAGTTCTAAATATAATTGCATCCACTGGAATTTCCATGGGCTGGTGCTAAGCGCACCCTCTGTTCATAAAATAAGTAGAAAGAAACTAGGACATACAATATACAGAAAAAACGAATGATCATTTACCAAGAACAAAGAACTTTCATAAACCTGAGCTATATCTTAACTCAATACGCTCCAATTATTACATTCCATCATTTGAATTAAGTGAAAAACCTGTTAAGGTATCTCTTTTTTTTTCCCTGGAATTAAGGTATCTCATTTGCAGACAAATGCATATCAACATATTGTTAATCTCTTGTAACTAAGCTCACAGCTTGTTATTACATATGACATCTCTCAGAAAGGGGATTAACAACTTACCACCAAATCATAGGGATGAAAATGGGCCCCTGAATAAACTACGGACCTGACCCAAAAAATTTATGCTGGGATTTAAACTCTGGACACATCCAAGCACATTGGCGCAGTACCAACTGAACCAGATCCAGGTCTGGGTCCATAAGGCTGATGCTGAATGATCCGCTCTAGCTCTTACTTATGGCATATTTCTTTAGAAGATCTCAGCAACAGATATCGAGCAATGGGCACCATCTACTCTCCTGTTGAAATCCCCACTTTCCATAGCAATTTGAGAAGGGATTAGGCTTTTGATATTGAGAGGTTTCTCTTTCTCTTGTGAATATACTCATTTTTCTTTTCCGGAATGGATTTTGCAGTTTCAACTGTCGACTACAGATGTGGTGTTCAGTTCAGGTACGAGTACGGTCTAGTATAGACCAACCCTGAACCAGACCTGTTTTCATCCCTTCTCAATCCCCATACCCCATCACCTCTTGCTTTCTCTTGCTATGCTTACAAGATCCAAGGTTAATAGTCAGATCTCAAAAATTAATGTTATAACATCCTTATCTAATACATAATTTGGGCATGTTTCTTTACTGGAATTCAAAGAATTCCTGCCTAGAGAATTTATAAATGCTCCAAAAGCTATCCCCCATGTAGAATTCCTGAATCCTCCTCTTGGGTGGAGCATCCAGAAATTTCAGCAAAAAGCAAACAGGTTGGAATTCCAAAGGTCAATTATACTTTTTAGGTGGCTGGAATTTGGAATTTTGGCAATAACATGGCATTTGCAAATGCCAAGGGACAAGCAAAGAGATTTCTACCACATTCATGGTATAAACAAGCATTATAGTGTATACAGTGTGTATTGTATTAATTCAATTCAATTCAAAGGCAATTGTGGAAGAAGACACATTTTTCTTTTATTTTTTTATTTTGGTATACCTGATCTACCCTAACCTGCCTATTATCCTTAAGAGCTACTGGCTAAAAGCACCCTGTATCAATTATAAAGGCTAGTTAAAAAGCAGGTTTGATCACTTATATACAGGATTCAACCAATAAACCTATGATGCCCAGATATGTATATGGATATGGACATTGATATGGGGATCGAGGATATAACTCCTCGGTTTTGAAAATCTAAGACACAAATACGGATACAGGTGTCCTAATTTATTCTTTAGATCACTTTTGAGTGAATGAAATTATCATTGTTTTCATTCCTTATGAAATAATCGAATTTATAAGGATATGTTAGACTTGTTCCCTAAAAGTATCGGTGCAGTATCAGGTACCAAAACAAGTGTCGTATCAGCCTGATACAGATACGTTGGGCTTGTACAGTATCCGGTATCAAAGCAATAGACTACCGTTGGAGACTAATAACCATTTACCTTCTACCAGGCAAAAAGAAAACTGAAAATGGAGTTTTAAGTGTTGTTTAAGGGTATTTTTGTGCACAAAGGAAAAGCTTTCCGCTGAGGGCTTGTTTGTGAGGCCCTTTTTCAGTAGAACCACATGACTCAATCAGGGAAAGTACAAACCCCGATTGATGATGAACCCACAATACCCTGATCTTCAATCAAATGGAAAATCCACGGCCATAGACAGGGAGAGAGATAAGAGATTCGCACACCGTTGAGTGCGAAAATCCATCTCCAATGCCTTCAACCCCATGGGAGGTACTCAAACCAAGGAGAAGGAAAATAGATGAAAGTGCACGCATTCATGCAACTTTAATTAACTTTCATATAATATTCCAAGACTGCCTTCGTTCCATACAATGGACTTGTATATATGCTATGCCAACAAAGAAGCCCTAAACCTATGATTAAATCACAACCATTAACATTATCCTAATGATAATGGAAACCCTATTAAAGAATATCCTAATTACATTCAAGCATGGAAAGAATTTAAGAGAAGATAAAAAGAGGAAAACTGTGCATTAGAGATTCCTAACGGTTGTGGACCCCACTTGCTTCCTTGTAGTTGCCAACCACTTGCACAATCTTGATCATAGTAGATTATTCCTTAAAGAGCCCCTCTTGTCCACCCAAACCATTAAGGTAGCAAATCCTCAAAGAATCAACGACATATAGAAAGCCTTCCATTTTTTGGTGTCTCGTTGTTTCATTAATTTCTATCCATTTATAGTAACTGATGAGGCTAAAACCCTTAAATTTCTCCTGCATAAAGCCTTGCCATTAAAGGAGGCTTGATTGGACTTAAATAGGGAGGAAGAGTCTCCAAGTGCAATCTGATGAATAAGGACTGCACGTCTTCGTCAATAGAGCCCATGATTGTAGTGAGTGTACAATTGTACTTTGGGAGTCCAGATTCCCTGTTTTCTCGAGAATCCCCATGCAACATGTGTCTGACATGCCAAGTTAGGTATGGCCCTCCTCTCAACTACTTCCTAAAATGAATAAAAGAAAAAAGTGGGTTTTTTTTTTTTTTTTTTACAAATACAACAAATGGGTCCCTCTTCTGCCTCGTGAAGTTAGGCAACGACCACCGCTGCATCCACGGCCCCACCGCCCTCCTGTCGAAGCTCCTCTCCATCTAGCACACTACCATACCAGAGATCGCCCGGCATTGTGGGGTAGGAGCTCCGTCGTCCTCCTCGCTCTCTCCCTCCCTTCCATCCTCATCAATCTCTTCGCCGATGGAGCCGAAGTGGTCTTAGAATCTCGGAATGTTTGCTGAACAGGTTGTAGGAAAATGAGGTGGAGCAAAAATCATTGCTTGTTTTACCTGTCCAAGATAAAATCGTTTGGGTGCTATTGATTTTGGGAGAAATTGTGAAGACTAGTACAGGTTCATCTTAGTTTCTTATTTTGTATGTGAATTTGGGACAATTAGTTTTGGTATCTGAGAATTTTAGTGGGACATTATTGCACATGGGTGGTGATTGAAAGTTAAAATCTTCGGTTTTAGATGATTGAGAAGAGAAGAAATTTAGGTTCTCTTTGTTGTCAAACTTCATGGTTATGACAAGAAGAAGAATAAGCTTTCAATCATGTAGTCGTTCACTAGAAAGATTAGTTATTTGATTCCCATGCTTATATTTCTGCTCCCAAGTTTTTGTTAAGGTAATAGTTTTGAGTGGAGTAGACTGCGGTGTTTCTTTTGATTCATCACCTTCCAGAAATTGTTGTCACAAATTAATTAATTTAGTCTTCATAAAGTATTTCATCTCTCTCTCTCTCTCTCTCTCTCTCTCTCTCTCTCAGCTTATACAGAAACACCCGCTCTATCTCCGACCACCTCGGTACCACCGGTGAAGAGATTGAATAGAAGGATGAGGAAGGTGGGGAGGGAGAGAGCGAGGAGGACAGCGGCGCTCTTGCCACGCAATGTCGGGCGATTTCCTGTATGGTAGTGTGACAGACAAAGAGGATCTTCGACAAGAGGCGGCAGGACCGGGGATGAGGCGGTGGTCGCCGCCCAACTTCACGAAGAAGAAGAAAGACCCACTTTTTTTCTTTTATTCATTCCAGGAAGTAGTTGAGAGGAGGGCCATATCTGACTTAGCATGTCAGACACATATCGCACGGGGATTCGCCCGAACAAGGAATAGAGGATCCAAACCCTTACACCATGCATTAAATTCCTCTTCCAACCTAATTAGAAAACTACTAATTGAGAAAACTGCCTAATAAATGGGAGACTCCACAAAGCAGGTGAGCTGAACAAATCTGCACACAATAATATGTAGGGACCAGTGGAGGGCCATATGGTACCAATTGAAAGCTTGGAATGGGTCGCCAAGTCTGACCAAACCATTTAGGTCCTGTACGAGCTGGGCTGGGCCTGGTTCAGTTGGGTTGAACCCAATTGATGCAGCAGCAACAATAGCAACCGTGAAACACTCATGGGCCACACGTGGGACCCATTGATGCTTAAGAGTTTTTTCTTAATTGTTATTAGTCATAATTATAGCAAAGTTATATTTAAAATTAGTTTCTAATTTGGATAGGATTATTATTTGATTTCCTAGTTTGATTAGGATTGATATCTTAGCCCCTAAGTTTCTTTTATTATATATACATAGAGATGTCAAATGGGCCGGGCTGGCCCATTTTGGCACTGCATGGCCCGCCAGTCGACGACCCACCAGGCACGGCCCATGCTGGGCCGAGGGAATGGGCACAACCCGCCTTGGGCTGACCCTTAAGGCCTGGCTTGCCCAAAAATGGCTATTTTTTAAAAAATTGTTCAAAACTTGTTTGTACAACTCAACTACAGCAGAAAACGAATGGAAAAATTGTCGGTTTTTTCACGCTTTGATCGTCTCAACGTTTGGTGCCAAAAAGATATCATCGATGAAAGGCCAAAACACCTTTTCTTCCTCACAAAAGAGGATATGAGTTCCCAATCTAGGAGGTCGGACTCCCCTATCAGCGGAAAAGAAAACGCAGTTTCCTCTTCTGCAGCACCTGCACAAGCACATCCTTGAGGACTTGTTTGTGCAACGAGAGGATTCCATGTACTACGAATTTCTATTACCATGGGAGAAATGAATCCTATGTTCTTACCCTTCCCATCAGAAATTGAAATCCTCTCTATCAAAGAAAATCTTTTTTTTTTTTTTTAATTTTCCACAAGAAAAATGTCACCTGAATAACAAAAAAGTGACGTGCATGGAAAATCAGAACAATTTTCCTCTCTACCACGGAATCCTCTTGTCACACGAACACACCCTAAGGATGCGTTTGTGCAATTACCACGGAAGAGAAAATACGGTTACATATCCTCTTCTACAAAAAGGGGAGTCCGACCTCCTAAATTGGAAACACAAATCCTCGTCCATGAGAGGAGAAAAATAAAAATAAAAAATAAAATGAAGCTTTTTCCAATTTTCATCGATGAAACCTCTTAGCAGCAAATGCTGAGACGATCCAACGTGCACGGAAAATTGGTGTTTTTTCCATTTGTTTTTTTGTGACAATTGAGTTGCACAGATGTCGCACTTCCACAAAAAGGAAAATCCAACCTTCTAGGTTAGAAACCCAAAACCTAGCTGCGAGTTGAAAAAAAAAAAAAAAGTTTTTTTTCTGCATTTCAGCAATGAAACCTCCTCTCATAAAACACTTTGACGGAGCACGTTTGGTAACAAGTGAGGAATCCCTGAGGAATCCATAGATCTGAGGATTCCTAACTACCTCTGGAATAGGGTTTCCTCGTTGAGGATTTGTATAGCTAAGGATTTGACATTGATAGTAGTGTGGATCAATGCATATAGCTAAGAAAAATTGGTTCCAGGTGTGCAAATCTGTAAAAGTGAGGATTTTCAAATCCTACGTGGGGAGGTCAGATTGAAAGTCCTCAAAATTAGGACTTCCATTAGTTCAAATCCTCGGGGATTTGCAATTGCCAAAGGTGGATTTTCAATGATTTAGTGGAAAGTGGAAATCTTTCCTCGAGGATTTGGTTGCTTGAAATGACCTAAAGTGCAAGTGCGATTGAATGGCAAGTTGAGAAATTGTGGAATAGAAACTAGCCTATAAAAGCTTTAGCAACTAACGTTTGTGTGCTACAGCTTGCATTTGGTGGTTGGTATAGTGCTCTTATACCCTGCTTGTTTGTGTTTGTTTTAGGCTTTTCCTCCCCTGATGTATTGTGTTCACTTGGAATAAAGTTTACCAGTGACTGATAAAACAAAATTTAAAAAAAGAAGAAAAACTAAGGTCCAAACACCTGTTTCCTTCATGTATCAAGGTTAGTTAATAAGGAAGTAGATAAGTTGGCAAAATATAAGGTATGGAAAGGGAGTTTGCCATAATAGTAATGTATTGTTAATATCCATATAATGTATCTCTATAGTACTACTTTTCCAAGTTTCTTTTGCAGAAGCGCACACAGTACATTCTTCCTCCTTGAATATAGTCATGATTCAAATAAGGGAAAAAAAAAAGGTTTAACTTCTCTGAGGCAAAAATATTTTGTTAAATGAAATAAGAGTCACAGCTACCTGTAGTGGTTCGTTTTCATCAGTTGTTCCAAGCATCTCATTTACCAAAAGTTGGCGTTCTTGAGGACCACCAAAAGTTAAGCACTTCTCAACAACATTTGAAGCAAACTTCTGCTGGCTCATCTTTACTATCTGCCCGGCAAGCTTGTTGATTATAGCAGATCGTTCATGCTGTTTCCCATGTTGCAGGACATGCTAAAATAAACCCGGCCACCATAGGCAATGTCAGGAAACTGGATGGAATATTGTAGTAATGCAGCACTACTAAATATAAGAAAATATTAATAATATCAACATTTTTTTTTCTTGAGATAAATAACATCAATGCTAAACAAACAATTACAATAATTCATATAAATAGAAGAATAAGAAGAAAAGGGGTGGATTACTTTGGAAGTAAAATATCAGTATCTGTATGAAGAAACAAAAATGATGAAGCCTTTCATATGATATAAATAGGCATGTAAAAAAAGGAAGAAAATTAGTAAATGTCCTCTCTGAGCAAAAAGGAGACAGCTGGTAGAAAATAATTCAAATAATGATAATGAAATGAGCAGTTCCAACTGGCAGAAAATAATCCAAATGATGATGATGAACCAATTTAAGTTCAACTGAGTACAAACAATCCAACTCTTTCACCAGATATCTACCCTGTACGAATAATGTATCAGTAAAAGGGAAGATAGCTAATATATACACTGCTGATTCTCTATGAACAGTTGAAATGACGTGCATGGCAATTGATGGTTATAAGCATAAAACGAGTAAGAGAACCTTTGACCTTACGATTTTTATTTTTAGACATTACCTCCCGGACAATCTTAATTCATTTTTTTGAAAATGAAAGCTACTAAAAAAAAACTGTGGAGGAGTCAGTCAAGCTTTCAACTGTGCTTCTGATTTTTTTTTCCTATTAAATTTCTATCTACAAGATGAATAAATGGACAATACAATTATTGGAAAAAAAGATAGATTCATAATCAGTGCCTTCATGATTGTCGCCAAAGAACTAGTGACACCAAAGATGCAAGGAATTTCCGCTACTCATGATCATCAATGTGACAATATCAACATTGATTTCCACTGTATTTAAAACATAAGAAAATAATGTTGCTCTTTTTTCGACTTCTTATACTTCCTACATTTTCATTTGACGATTAGTTGTTCCAGGATAGTTTTTCATTAAAATATCAGGAGCTTCAGTTTCTTAATCTTTAATACAATGATTTCATTAACGATTAAAAAAACACTAATATCTCAAGAGAACCTAAGGGGCAAGGAAAGAAAGGATGGATTTCAAGTGTAAAAAGACATTTCAAAGTAAGGAAACCCTTGACTGAGGTTCTAGATTACTTAAAAGGGGACAATATGTAAGTAGATGGTGGAGAACAAATATTTGGTTTAGGGATCATTTTCCATCAGACTCTTTGAAAGGCCCTGCTATCTCAAATAAAAAGAAGCTTCCATTTGATTGAATATTTGAGGGGAAAGTTGATGGGCAAAAGATCCTGTCCATGAAAGACAACCGTAAGACAACTTTTCGGAGCCCACCTGGGGCCATGTCCATCATGGGGAGATGGGGGATGGAAAGATTCTCAATGAGACCTAGTGGTCTACAAAATATCAACCCCAATAGATCATCCTAACGCCTTCATCTATGACACTCAAGTTTAATGGTTTTACAAGGAATCCCAATAGATCATCCTATCAATGGCCCTCGAGTTAAATGGTTTTAGAAGGAGTCATCTTTTCAGGATTTCAATCCAACGGTGAGTAACAGTTGGATGTGTGTTAGATCTGGGTTGGTGCCAATTCAGGGAGAGGAGGGGGGCAGCGGGTGTTAATGAGTGTTAGGGGTTTGGATTAATCAAAAAGGGGTCCCAAGCTCCTAAAAAGGGGAATCAACCAAATGTTCTCTCATGAGAGGCGTCCTTAGGAGAGCCTTTCCCATATATATATATATATATATATATATATATATATATATATATATATATATATATATATATATATGGGAAATGCTCCTGTGAGAACCCCTCTCACATAGGGGATCTGTGAGAACTTTCAATGGGCCCATCTTATGATTCATCCGAATCGTTCACACACAGGAACACAACACCTCTCTCTCTCTCTCTCTCTCTCTCTCTCTCTCTCTCTCATACTACATTCATCGGAGACATTGGGCTAGTTTGGTAAGTTCACTACTAAAATGAAGTGAGTTGAATGGTGACATGAGAAGAAGAGGGTCAAATCAAAAGGTGACGGCTTTTTATCATTTAGTAAAATGAGAATGTAACTTTTTGACTTTCTTAAAAAAAGAATATAGTTTTTTGTCATTTAGTGGCATGGAAAAGTAACTTTTTTACTTTTCTTGGTAAAAAGTAGAGGTGTTCTTTTTTTTTTTTTTTAATTATGGTACTTTCTGATTTGACCCCTTTTTGTTTATTGTCTCTTGAAATTGCCATTCACCCTACTTCACTAGTGAAGTGAAGTTACCAAATGGTGCATAACTTGTGCGGTTCTGTTTTTGAGGGAAAATAGAGTTCTTCCATTATTATCATCTAAGGGATATTTTCAGCTACACACCAGGAAGCATTGAATTCATATTGCTCAAAGCCCGAGATACACAGATTCATCGAGACAATGTGAAACCAGAAAAACTAAGCAAGAAAAATCATGGTTTCAAGAGTCAACATAACATCGACGACAGCAAAATCTTGAATTTCATTCTGAAATGTATAATTTCCCACAAGATATCAAACAAGCACGCAAATGCTTAACCTAAAACAATCAGGGCAGCCCAATGGTATGGTATAAAAATAACAAGAGCCACAAAACTAAGTCTGATACAACTATTTTGTACCTGAACAACATAGTTCCCATATTGATCTTGTGCTAATGTACACACAGACAGGAGGATTTCTTCCATCATAATGCGCTGTGTTTCCGGATCATCACAATGCTCAAGGACCCTCTGCTAGTGTGATGAGATGGTATTCAGAGGTGCCAATTTGAAAAAATATAATATATATGCGGGATGTGAAGAAAGTATATTTCAAACCTGAATGACCCGGCAACCATATGGATGAGTGGAGAGAGCCACAACTTGTCCATAAAAGGATGAGATAATAAACTGAATTTTTTCTTGAGGCACGCACTCAATACTCTTCTGTATAACATGATTACCATTCTGATCACGGACACATTTCATCACTGAACCATCAAGCTCTGACACCATTTGAGTTTGTGTATCAACATCAACTACCTCCAAAGCCTGTATGAAACATTTCAACATAAATTAATTGCTTACAAATATTTTTAAAAAAAAATGTTCACTTTTGTAGCACCCTTGTAAGCAAACACACTGCAAATTAGGCGGAACATGCTAGAGAGCGGAAAATACAACCCATGACTTCTAAACTTCTGCAAGAAGCAATTTTTGGCCCCTTTTTTTAAATTTTTTGGGTTTTCACCCTTGTAAGAAAACACACTGCAAATTAGGTGGAACATACTAGAGAGTGGAAAATACAACCCATGACTTCTAAACTTCTGCAAGAAGCAAATTTTGACCCCTTTTTTTAAATTTTTTTGGTTTTCTTAAAACAAGCAAATAACAACGAATCCTGCTTTCCATCAAAACACTGCTAAGGTAGAGTTTGTGTTAAGGAAAGTTCAAAATTATTGAACCACATAGTTCATTGTAGTACCACAAAACAGTGCCTTAGGACCTGCAGGCCCTGTTGTGTGCATAACTCTACAGAAGCCATGAGAAGTCTTCCTATCATTGTACGATCTAATAAGCCATTATGGGTAAACACCTGAACAGGAAACATAAAAGCATGTTTTCTCTCCAGCCATTGATCGCTCTTCTTTAGATCCAGGTACTGATTTCCAAATCCCACTTGTATTTTCAGGTAAACCCACTCTTGTTGTTGATCCTGCATTAAGCCTCCCACTTGATTTACCTACTGCTACTTGGATAGGTAAGCGCAATTGCATTGCGCAATCTCACAGGGCCGTTATTTTTAGCCTGTCATCTGCTAATATTCTTGCATCTTTACATTAGGCAATGGATGATCCCTACAAGCAAGTGTTATGGAGATGAAATGTGCTCTTCAGAAGTCATACTTCGGACTTGGGAAAGTGTTAATCTACCAGCAAGAAAGCATCCATTCGGTTAAAAGTGGATCAACAAAATAGAATACAATATAGATGGCACGTTTGCCAGACACAAGGCCGGCTTGGCAAAGGCATTCACTCAATTATGTGGAAAAGTTTATACAGAGACCTCCATTCTGGTTGCAAAGCTCATTTAGTTTGAGCGATTTTTTTTTATTAATGCCAATTAGTAGTTGTACGAAGTTGAGGTGAAGAATGCTGTTATGAACCGAGTGGAAAGTGGAAGATAAAATTGTTCAAATTCGAGGATGGACTAAACCTCCTTGTGTCTAAGTTCGAGGATGGACTACACCTCCTTGTGCAAGCACAGATTTTGGGGATAATTTTATGTTATCCTTCTCATTAATTCACCACCAATAAATTGCAATTGCTAATTACATGGATAGAAACTAATTGGATTTCATCTCTACAATCAAGGATAATTATCACTAACTAGGAAGGAAATTATAAGATAATTATGGTTATCAAAAAAAGAAATTATGAGAATTATGACCAACTAGGAAAGAAAATATGCTGGCAACTCCTACTTGATCCTACCACCTAAAAAATAAGATTGAGACAACTCTTGCCAATTATTGCAAAGCATCCTACTATGGATCAGCCCACCATAATAGCAGGCTCGTTGGCTCGTCCAACAACTTAGCCCTTATTGTGCCATTGGGCTGGGCTCTTATTAAATGCCTTTCTACATGACATCTTCTCGAAGAGATCACCTTACAACTTCCTGGATTTCTTCATCAAAGGGAGGAGCAAAAAATATATGAACTGAATAAGTCCATCTATTGTTTAAAGCAATCTCTGTAAGTCCAATTCAATAAGTTCAGCAAAGCTCTTGTCCAAATCAGGTTTAATAACTATACACTGGACCATTCAGCATTTGTGAAAAGGAGACCTTGGGAGTGACAATTTTGAGTGTTTGTGTGAATGATATCGTGGTCACTCAAGACAATTATGCTCAAAGCTTGGCATCAATGGGCTTAAGCAATATTTTAAGTATCTGTAGCACAGACCTAGGCCATTTAAAATATTCTTGGGCACTGAGGAGTCATGGTCTAAACAGGGGATATTTCTTTCACAGTAGATGTGTTATATTCATTCTACAGGAACTCTTGGAGCCAGACATATGGACACTCCACTTGAGATCAGTTATAAGATGACAAAGGATGATGGTGATCCTCTTGATGATCCTCGGGTGTACCAAAGAATAATGGGAAGACCGATATAGCTAACAATCGCAAGACCTAATCTTTCAAATGCTTAGTGTAGTTGGCCAGTTGGACTCGGCATTTTGGAGTTGGTGTTGCACATACTTTGATATCTGAACAGGTCACCAGGAAAAGAGATTTTATTCAGTTCATCTGGGAAACTTAATATATCATGCAGTCAGCGAAGCACAAACCCCGATTAACGGTAAACCCAACGATACCCGATCTTCAATCAACAAAAATCAAACGTAAATCAAGAAGAAATTGAGGATTCGTTCACCGTTGATGGCAAAATCCACCTTAAAGATCTTCAATCCAATGGGAGAAACTCAACCAAGGAGAAGAAATAAAAGAAAGTGCTCAAAGCAATTTTAATTAATTTTCATAAAATATTCTAAGACTACCGTAGGATGTCCATACACCACACTTGAAATAAGAAATATTGTTTAAAGCCCCAAAACAAATGTAAGACATTGATCTTACATCATGATCTATGATACCCAGATACTTGTGCAAGCCCAATGTACCCGTATCGGACCAATATGACACTTGTATTGGTACCTGATACTACATCGATACTTCCAGGGAACAAGTTTAACATATCTTACTTATAAAGTACTTTATTTCATATAGTTCCTTCACCATAAAAAATGCTAGAAAGGGATGAAAACAATGATAATTTCATTGATTCAAAAGTGATCTAAAGAATAAAAATAGGACACCGTATCCGTATTCGTGTCCTAAATTTTCAAAAGTGAGTAGTCGTATCCCTGATCCCCGTATCAGTGTCTATATTCATATCCGTATCTGGGCATCATAGATAATGATTAATAAGAAAACCTTACTTAAATGACCCTAACACTAATAAGATAAGAATGTATCATAATCAGTTTGAAATTGGCAGCAATATGTGGAGAACCTTGGACAACTTGTGTGGAGGATTTCTACAGGCTGATTTGGACTACTTGTTGTTTTTGCACTTAATGGATCCCATATGGCAAGTGACGAATTCAAATCCCTTAATTCCCCATTAAGCATAACCACCTTCTTAATAAAGATCCTTGATTGCACTTGAATAGGAAGGAAAGATCTCCAAACACAATCGAATCAAAAGAGAATGAGGGTGTGCATGTTTTTTGGATATTTCCAACTTTTTAGGGACAATTTTGTTCCAATAACAATTACTTTTAGTTTGGACTTATTAGGACCATTCAAATTCGATCTTAGGTCTTTCCACTTGATCAAGCCCAGGAAAAGGTGAATCCAGATCCCATTCGGTTGATCAAATGGATCTATATACTTTGGGGCCTGATTTATGGATAAATCCTCTAAAATATGCCATTCTGCTCCTACATCAAACTCCCCTGCTTGAAAAAGACTTGACCACAAGTCGACATCCACCATTCGCCTTTCTTTTTCGCTTTCCCTTCCCCTTCCGCATCCATTTCTGATCTTTTGGCAGCACTTGAATGCACAACAATATATCATGACTTGGTTTGATAGATTGATTTACACGACCCATCTGGGCTTGCAACTCAAACTGTGGTAAATCATGGCATTCGATCCCTTCCCAGCAAGGATCTAAATGATAAGTTGCTGGCATATATACTAATTGCAAATCATGCTTCTCAATATCTGCATAATATATCGCATATGCACCCATCAAGATATGATCCAACATATCCACACCTTCCAAGTAACATCAGTCAAATTTGCACCATCCAATATGTCAATCTTCTCGTTGTTGACAATTGGAGTTTCTTCTTCACAATCAGGATACTCATTAAAATTATTTTCTCATTAAAACCGAGATCTTGAGGTATATCAAAGATTTGATCATAGGTGTAAGGTCCCTGACCTTAATAGTATAATTAGTTTTCTTAATTTTGCGAATTAGTTTAATTAATTGTCATGTTAGATAATTAGGCGGGTTTAGTGCTTGAGCGAACTTCTTTTGTTATTAGAAGAGTGCCCGCAAAGTTTCGTATGATTCTGAGTGCATTAGTCTTAGCAGGGGGTAGTTGCAATTTATGAAAAATTGGCTGTTTTTCCGAAAAAATCAGTTTTCGCCGAATTTGGCTCGTTGGAAAGGTCTCATCTCGCTCGTCGTTTTTCTCTCCTGACTCGTCGCGATCCGTCGCCCCTAAGTCCCTCAAATAATCAGATTTTCTTCATTCCATTAAAGAGGGGCAATTTGGCCCTTTTACACCTTATTCTTTCATAAAGCCCTAACCAGCTCTTAATTCATCTCTCTGCAGAGAACCATCTTCTTCCCTCTTCATCTCCAAGCTCAGATTCAGCCAAAGGAGCCAACCTTGAGACGATCCAAGCCGGTCATCTTCTTCCTCTTGTCTTCTCCTTCCTCTAGACATCATTTTGGAAGTTTTCCCTATCTTCATCTTCCCTAATCTCCTTCCTTTGCTTAGATCTAGTCTTGTATGTGATTTTCCCCTTCTTCCTTATTCTCTTTTGTGCTCTACGAGTAGATTGGGAGCTTTTGAGATTGGATTGGTGGTGATAGTGCGTAGAGAGATCCATTTCCTTCATTTTCCCCAAATCTCTTTCTTCTTCTTGGTTGAGGCAAGTAGATATGCAATGTATATTTAATTATGCATGTTTTTTTTCTTGATTATTTATGATAATATGCTAGTTTACCCAATTCCAAGCTTGATTCTTGTATTGATTTAAGATTAACATGTTAGACTAGGGTTTGGTATGGATTGGCCCTAAAATTGCATAATTGGTTAGATTAAATATGTTTGAGGGATGGAAGTATGTTTTGGGAGAGCATGGAGGCTCTGTTTTTGCAGGAAAAACCATCAAAATGGCGTGGGAAGGAAGAAAACGGAAACCCATTTTGGGTGTTTCTGTCCAAGGTCTGATCGATCGAACCTAACATCTGATCGATCGCACAAGGGACAGACACCCTGTTAACTGGATGTTGTCCGAGGCTTGATCGATCGAACCTATATCCGATAGATTTGATGACCCTGCCTGATCAATCGGTCCTCACATCCAATTGATCGGATGTTGTTCTGTTTTGGAACATGACCACTTCGAACAACCATAACATTTAATCCGTCCATCGGATTTTAAAGATCTATATACCGTTGGAAAGCTATGGGAACGTAGAATCCAATAGCCCATATTTCATAATGATTAGAAGTGGGTAAAGAAGGTAGATATTTCATAATGATCAGACCTCGGTCTTTTTGGAAAAAGACTTCTAACCTAGGTTTGTGCTTTAGGTGTTGGATCCTTTGGCCCTACCCTTTACATGACCAACATGGGGAAATGAAAACATGTTAGCTTGGTGTGCTTCATCGATTGTCCAAGATTTTCATGTATTGACCATGACTTGGCCGAATGCGCGTGGAATTGAGTTGATTGGTGCCCAATAATACTGTACACCAAGGAAGGGCTCACTCAATTAGGACATTGTAGACTCAATTTCTATACGCACACCGTTGGGAGCATGAGCGATTCACGGTCAACAACTCTAGACCCAGGATTGGCTCGTAACTTCTTCCTTGACTTGTGACAAGATATACGTTGTTATCGCATCCTTGTACACTCTTATACATAAAACACATGTTTAATTATGAAACATAAATTATTGGAGACTTAGTATCATAAGCCGGACTTATAGTGTATCACTTAGTATCATAAGCCGGACTTAGAGTGTATCCATAGGCACCCCGGTTATCTTGTACTTGATGGACATGTGTGGCTAGGCTCGTCTTGACGTGTGAACATTAAGGAAAGACTACTCAATTGGAATACTTGGTCTTGCTTGAGAACTAGGCTTGATTGGAGTAGCCCTCACTAAATGGTCTTGTACCTCAGAATCTAACCAAATGTGCTTGTCTTGATTCTCGTGTCAATCACCACATCACTATACATTATCCAACCATGGTAGGATCCACTGTGGGGAGGATTGCATTCATGGCTAGCAGCAGTTTGGAGTTTTTAGGTGGGCCGATTCCTTGGAAACCGGGATGGGCGGTCAGCTTGGACGGCGTCCATGGGGCAGAATAGCTGAGAGCGGGCTCGGACAGTACCGTTATTCCCAGGACAAAGAGCTTGGATCCCCCTGGAGCCGGACTTTGGTATCAGCAATCCGGATAGGATTGCTACTAGTACCCGGGGAGGGGAAGTAACTTGGACATCCTCGGAGTCTCCCCTTGCTTGGGCATTGCATACTCATATGTGTTGGTGGTTGCTCTTGTTAGATGATGCTAGGATTTCTGTTACATGATTTTTGTATTATATTCACTCTTTATGCCTAGCTTCATTTCCTTATATACACATGATTATATACCTGTCTTAATTCTTATATTTGCAACATGTTATATTTATTTATGCCTTGCTTATCTATTGCTCAACACGCCGTTGACTCTCTTTCCTTGGTGTGCAAACGACACCACAACCTACTATGCACAGCTGGTAGGTGAGGAGATCCCAGAGGATCTTCAACCAGCAAAGTGAGAGCCACATGGGGTTATCAGCTAGTTTCTTTTATTATCTTTGGCATTAGACCTTTTGATTTAATTCCTTGTAGTCATTGTAGTGGATTAGATCTTGGGATTTAATTATTCTTTTGTTTAAACTTGAATATTTAATGAGAATAAATGCATACATTGCTTTGGTGATTTATACAGGAATTATAATGCAATTAATTGTAAAGTTCCGCAAGCTATTTTATTATGAGGTCTAAATGCACAATCCTCACAATGGACTTACTATCTTTGGGCATAATGGGTGAAAATTTTTTAATTAGGCCTAATTTTCACACCCCGGATCCGATTATTTACTAATCGAGTTTGGGGGACGTGACAATAGGTTTGGTCATCATCTTCATATATATCACAAACCGGTGTGTCAACCTCATCATCATGATCTTCATCTTACTCATCATCAGTAAATCGAATCTTCAAAATCACCATCATCATCTGGTGTATCACCGTAAACTATAAAATTGCCATCGCCTTCATAGGCCGACTCCTTAAATAATTGATCCCAGGGTTCGATTTGATCCAAACGCCGAGTTAGGGTCTCAACCAACTTGCCTACGCAAATTCTGGATTTCTAGAACTTGTGGGTCATATGGGTTTTCTATGTTGCTTTCAACTAAATTCTTGCAACCATGTCCACGTCAAATAGGCATTATACAGGAGATGGAATCAACAAACAAATCATATGGATCGATTTGCTCTAATACCAATTGACACAGTTAGGGAAGCACAAACCCCGATTAACGGTGAACCCAACGATACCCAATCTTCAATCAACAAAAATCAAACGTCAATCAAGGAGAAATTGAGGATTCACTTACCGTTGACCGCGAAACCCACCGTGAGATCTTCAATCCAATGGGAGAAACTCAACCAAGGAGAAGAAATAAATGAAAGTGCTCAAAGCTACTTTAATTAATTTTCATATAATATTCCAAGACTACTGTAGGATGTCCATAGGACTCCATACACCATGCTTGAAATAAGACATGATGCTTAAAGGCTAAAGCCCTAAAATAAATCTAAGCCATTGATCTTACATCATGATTAATAAGAAAACCTTACTTAAATGACCCTAACACTAATTAGATAAGAATGTATCATAATCAGCTTGAAATTGGCAGCAATATGTGGAGCGCCACGAACTTGTGTGGAGGATTTATAGGGGCTGATTTGGACTACTTGCTGTTTTTGCACTTAATGGATCCCATATGGCAAGTGACGAATTAGATCCCCTAATTCCCTGTTAAGCATAACAACCTTCTTAATAAAGAGCCTTGATTGCACTTGAATAAGAAGGATCCTCCAAAATGGATATACTTTGGGGCCTGATTTATGGATGGATCCTCTAAAATATGCCATTTTACTCCGGCATCAGTATATTATTGCTAGTACTCATATGCAAACTGGACCAGCTCAACCAATGATTGTACAACAACATCGAGTTACTACACTTTTGTGGATAGTAATCTAGTAACTTGAAAGGCGAATAGACAATGGTACACAGATCAAGTGTGTGCCAATGCAGAGTATAGGGGGCTCAAACATTTTGAAGGGTGGTATGGTTCAGGCAATTCATATAATAATTTGGTTTCCCAATGTCCAATCCTACAGGCTTTGACAATGATCATGCCCAATCATACACCAATTCATTGTGACAACCAAGCAGTGGTACGCACAGATCAAATCTTGCCTCCTATGAGTACAACAAGCATATAGCCTATTGTCACTTCATTTGGGAGAAGTTAGGGATCCAAAGAGCCTCCCCGATGTTTTGAACTTCGCATGATGATATCAGCTAAAGGTTCATCCTAGCCAAGCCAGTCATGATGATCTCTATGCCTTAAATTGAGGGGGAGCATTGGAAGATGTAACGTGAATTGTATCTTGGAAATTTATTTGTGTATTTGTCCCTCCTTCATATTTTCCATTGGACAGGGTTCATGTAATTATGAAACTTATTATCGAAAGAATAGAACCATAGCAATATCCACACATACGGAGGATTCACACATTCCAAAAGGTCATGTGACCTCTCTTTCCACAAAGGAACCTAAAATTTGACAACAACATAATATAGCAATTCCTAAGGAACATTTGAAAAAAAAAAAGGGAGATAACAGGCCAAAGCGAAAGAAAGCACCTTCTGAATCACTCTACAACCATACATTTGAAGACTGAGAGGTAAAACATGGCCTGTAAGCTGGCTGGCCAGTTCCTTTCTCTGACTTTCGGTGCCATGCTCAAAAAACTGCCAATTTAAGTGTAAGTGCCAAATGTTCCTCAAAAAAAATAAAAGAATAACAAAACCCCTTTAGGTATTGTGAATAAAGAAAGCACATTTTGCAAACTTATCGGTGACAATGATAATGAAAGTGAAGGCAGCACTTACTTTCTGTATAACATAATTTCCAAAGACATCAGTCATCAAAGTACGTGCATGAGAAATTATCTCAGGAAAAATTTTGTCTTTCTCTTCCACTGAGGCAGTTTCTAGTTTCTGTTGAATGAAACGACTCCCATACTGATCCACGCTGGAAAAAAAATGGAATAAGGAGAGGGAAGAACTCAGTCCACCATCCACAAACTGCAAGAATAAAACCAAATCATATGTAAAGAAAGCATTGCTACACAACATACCTGAATTCAACTACATGATCAACAATGTCCGAAAGTTCAAATGGCCTGGTTTTGTTGCTCTTGAACTCTTCCAACAAGGATGATGCAAAATATTCTTCCATATTTCCACCATTTTCTGAATGCAAAGAACCTAAAGCTTCCCCAGTTGCACTTCTCATCATTGAAGGGAAACGTAGAAGCCGTTCACTGTGCCTAATATGGCCTCCCACTCCAGCAGGATGAAGAACAGAGCTTACTGGGTATGGCACACTTTGACCAAAAGCAGGACTGGCATAGTATCCATGACTTAAACCACCAGATTTACCAGAAAATGGCATGCCATACTGTGATTTCTGTTGTGCAAGCAATGCACCAATGTATGCTTTCTGAAGCCCAAGCAAGTCCACCTGTGAAGTGCTCATGTAACTCCTGCCCACAGGATCATTAAGGTTTGCATTGGCCTGTGCTGCATAGTCAGAAGTTCTTTGCAGATACTGTGCATATAGTGGTGGATCCATGGATGGCACCTGAAGACCAGGGCCTATTATGTTTCCACTTCTATGAGAACTTTGTCCTTCTGCACCATCTGTGAAAGATTGAATCAGAAGGTCAGTGATGATGAGTCCAAATGAGATGTTGTGACCACATAAGCTGCAAAAAAGCTGTTAAAAGACAGTAAAATCACCTGCATCAAACTGACGATTAATCACAGATGGCTGCCTCTGGTTGATGGAATATCCACTCCCATTGTAGGAACTAAAATCCATGTTTGGAATATCCGTATTCTGATAGTGAATGCTGGATCTTTCTAAAGTTGCAGCACCTGTAGCAGGTGCCCTTGGTAACAGATTAGAAAAGGAAGATGATCGTTTGGGTATGTTGACTTGCCCATCAGAACACATCTTAGAAGCACTAAATTCTGCTACAACTCCATTGCTTTTAGATAAATCACTGTATAGCATCACAGGCATGCCGGGAATAGTTAATGAATCAGCCTCAGATCTGTCAACAAGTTGCTGCTGCAGATTTTGGGCATGACCATTCGGAAGATCAAAAAGGAAATTAGACTGATCATGAAAGCCCTGTTGCAAGTGGGGCTGTACGTGACTCTCTTCATCTACAAGTGTACCATTTGTAAGGCTTAAACCTGATAAAGCAGCTGCAACGTGAGCGGGATCAGTCATGCAAGAAGATACAACATTGAAAGCATTTGAACTGCCAATAGTCTTCTTATCAGAAACAGGTACCCTGCCTCCAACTGGAGGGAGGCAGGGGCTCGGAGACCTCCTAATTAGCTGAGGATCAGGAGTTGTACTTCTAGAGAGAGATGAACCCAAAGCAGTAGCGAAAGGATTGGAAACTGATGAACCAAAACTTCGAACCCTAACTAGGCCTTGGCCAGTTGCTCCAGAACGCAGGCCATCTACAGCTTCTAGCCCATTCTGAAACTGTGCAAGTTGAGCATCAGAAACACCCATCTGATCCACAACATCATCAAAACCATTGGGATTCGCTGGATGGGAAAAATGTCCAGAAACAGTAGACCGTCCTAGTCCTTCCTGCAAACTAATTTTTCATCAGCATGATCATTTTATTAAAGAATAACCCACGCATCTCCAGAAAAATAAAGTAGACAATTATCAATCCTGCATGATTCAAAATAAGAACTGCAGAGCATTTTAAAACCAAATTTATTAAACCAGCCAATTAACATGATGAGAATTGTTGCAAACTCAAGTAGAAAATAAGATTAAATGTGTGTTAAAAAATTTAGCAATAAGTGAATATGAAATGTAGCAAAGTGAGCTAAGGAAAAAAAATATATATATATATATATATAAAAATAATTCAACATTGAGAAGGAATTTCAGTGTGACTGTCAAATGTAGGAAAGTTAGCTAAGGAATATATATATATATATATATATATAAATAAATAATTCATCATTGAGAAGGAATGAAACCCAGATACGTACCATTCATGTTTATTAAGATATCAAAAACTATAACTCTCTTACTTCTTTACACTTAAAAGCAATGAAACCCAGATACATACCATTCATGCCCAACCAATCTTTCACTTGTATACATAAAATCTGTGTCCTTGGTGTATTTCTGTCGTATCTGGGTATCGCAGCTTGAAAGAGAGAGCACTGACCTAGTTGCTAGCACATTTCATGTTACTTTGCTAATTCACTGCTATACTAGCCAAAAAAAGAAAGTTTCCCTTCCAATTAGTATTTTGTCATCTAAACAAAATCAGCCATTGCTTGAATCACCATCATCATCAAAGCCTTGTCCCAACTATCTAGGGTCGCCTACATGAATTCCATTTCTCTATTCTAATCTATCTTGAGCCAAATCCTGAGACGGGTTACACTTCTTCAGATCTATCCTTACTACTTCCAACTCAACCCTAACCTACTTCTCACAAAGCCAATGTATGTATTTTTTTTATGACAAAAAAAAATCCAATGTTTGAATTATGATGATAATAATTTAAAGAAGTTGAAAATTTAAAGCCAAATGGTGATGGCCACATTGGTAACAAAAGGACAATCATAAAGTTGTTGATCTGCCCTATTGTCAAATCATAAAGTGTTAACCCATTAAGAAAATAAATCAATAAATAAATAAAATTGTTAATATGTTGCATAATGGGCCAAGAAAATCTAGAAGGAACCACGAGCATCTTGCACAGAAGTGGGCAGCGTGGGTTACGGTTCTGTGCTAAAAGCAATAAATGCACAGGGTTGTTCAGGAGCTATGAAACAAGCTGTCAATTCAGATATTTGATAACGTGTTACTTGATCACAAGTTCAGTAAGTATTTTGTTGAGGCCATGCATATGTGAAGTTTTTTTCCATTTTGAATATAATGCATAAAGAGAGTTGTTGATCCACCTCCCACACCGATAGCGTACTGATAGGAATCTCTCTTCCATAAGGAATCAAGGTTGGATCTTAATATGGAGGGTCCCAAAACTGAATCATCCCTTTTGAACTTTAATGTTCTTGAGGAAGGTTAGGTTAGCATAGAAAAACTATGTACTCTTGCTGAAGGATTAGTCATTCTCGATGAATGTGAGAGCTTCCCATATCTCTCAGTTTAGGAATGATTCTCTAGCAGCTAGTGAAAAGTGTTTTCTCAGTTTGTCTGACTTTGGGAGAATGAATCTAACCATACTGGCATTCGATTTGACTACATTGTCATTTTGTTGAGATAATTTCTAGGCTGCATTTTGTTTATTGCAGATGGAGGTTTTTCCAATCATATTTAAGTTGCGGATACAGTATCGCCATGTACAAAATGGCAAACAGGAAGGATGATCAAACGAGAAGGAGAGATGGCGAATGGAAAGGAGAAACGGTGAACGGGAAGGAGAGACTCGAGCAATACCAGCCAACACTCCCTAACCCTATACATCCTCTTATCTCAGTTTTTTTTTTTTTTTTAAACATCCTCTTATCCCAGCTTCAAGAGACAGGAAGGGTCAATCTGCTGTCATAAGGGGAAGGAGATGGCAAAGGAAGGGCGAGTAGATCAAGCTCGTCTTTTTGCAAGTGGGAAGACCTGTCGAGAAGGGTCTTGAGAGCAAAAGTTGAGAGAAATTAGCCTTTCCATTTTTAATCTCCCATTCACCTCTAAACCAAAGCTTATTGCGACGTTTGGTCAAGCAGCAAGAAGCATACTTGATACTCCCCTTTTTTTTTACAATAAGATTTAGAAACTCCTTACCAAGTGACAAAGCTACGATAAGAAAATGAGGGTTCTCCTTCATTAGATTTGGAGATAGAAGATAGGCTGACAGGGCTCTAGAATTGCTGAGAGGAATATCCTAGGGAGGTAGGATGATGCAGGCCATACTAATGGGACCAACCCAAAAGTCTATGCCCGAAGGCCTAAGCCCAATAAGGCCCAAGAAGACAAAAATCCCTAGAATGTGTTTTCCCGCTACACTTTCCTATTTTGCAAGTTTCTAGAGGATTTTCCTAGACTTCCCTAATTTTTAGAAGTTACTAGGATTTAGAGATAAATTAGATAGGTATTTATTTCCAAACTAGAGTTCTGGTTAGTATATTTAAATTAAAGGATTGTAATCCACCTATAGACTATCATTGCATATTGAATAAGAATTTGAGTTTTCTCTTTAAGATGTTTTCCGTCTTTGTTATGAGACCTAGACTGTTTCGACCTATGGATCTCTATCCCTAAGCTTCGGGCCTGTTTCTTTACCAGATCTATGACTAGAATTTGGGAGGTTGGGGTTTTTTGGACATGATGTGACATCTTGTCCCTTGGCATTTGAAATGCTGTGTTTCTTTCATTAGAGTTTTAAATTCCAACCACCCAAAAGACCTTTTGGAATTCTTGGAATTCCACTCTCTATACCATTTGTTGGAATTTCAAATCCTCCATCAAAAAGAGAGATTTGGAATTCCACCTAAGGGGACAACTTTTGGAGAATTTGAAATTCTCCATACATGAATTCTTGGAATTCTGATAAAGAAACGGGCCCTTTCAGCTTGGAGAGCAGTCCATGGATACTCTTCACCAGGATTTAAGCTCAGATTTCCTGGTATGGGCCAGAAAAGTTACTGCCAACTGAATATGAATCAATATCATAAGCAACAGCCGGATGAGGAAGATGCGGCAAAAGGCTGGGTATTAGCTAGGGAGGGAATATTGTCAAGGCAGCTCCTTGGGTGGCAAGAGAGGAGAAGAAAACCCTATGATGCAGCATTGTGGGCTTTTGGAAGGTCAAAGGATATGAATTCTACCAAATAGAGTCTCCATTGGACCAAGAACGGGGCAAACCTGGATGCTTCTGTTATCAAGATTCAACCACTCTTTGAACAGGTGGTATAGGAGGTGTTGGCTTCTGCAGATGATTTGAAGGCTTCTCCTTTCATAGCTCTGGCGAGATTGGATTGAGTTTTGAGTCCATTGCTCCGTCCCTACTAGCTACGTCTAAAATGAGTGCTTCTAACATGCCTGGATGGAGGGGATCTTTCTGTTGATTGGAGATTGCATAGGTCGAAGTACGGCAAGCACATCAGGAAACCATCTCCAAAGAGAAACTTGAGTTTGGAAGAGTCAAGGTATTGTTGGGAGATATCAGTACAGTGCCATCTCAGATTCAGATTAGAGTGGAGGATTTGTAGCTACCAGCATTAGGTGGTAGTGGAATTGGCAGATAACCAGCCGAGCTTTCATCTTCTTTCAAGTTAGGAGCTGAGTTCATTCAGAGAAGGGAGGATGGGCCTCATAAACAGGAAGGAAGTTGACAATGATGAAGTCAGCAAGCCAAATTCAAAATCACATATCAAATCTTCTATTGGTGGGTTCGATTGGGCAATGGGCCTGAAGGGTCGAAAGGAGGCCCAATGGACCATTTCTGAGGGCTGGACCTATGGTGGTCCATGGCTCAATAGATGGTCAGCAATCAAAGCCCGTCGTCAAGGCCTGCTTGACTCCTCTAACATAGAGGTAAGCTAGTGTGTGATGTTATGTTCCTGATTCTCATATATCCATGCCCAGGCGTTATAGTTCAAAATGAGTCTTTGACTAGTAAATACTACTCATTTTTCCAGCATAACTTTGAACAAGTTTATATGTGAATTTCAATACAAGCTCATTGTCAAACAAAATCCACATCAAAGCAGCCTTCTGCAACAAATATCAGTTTTTGAAGGTGCCCAATAAACCCCTAATGTCAATACTTGATACCAATGTAAAGAAGCAGCATTGCTGCCAACACATAAAGAAATAGTAAATTATAGCCCTAAAACACCTCATCCATGAAAAAAAGGAAATTTCTGAATCAACCATTGGAACAAAAAGATGCAGACAATTCAACAAGCACCTGGAGCATGTCTGCGAGACTCTTCCTTCTAGAGCCCAACCCCACCCCCGCCAATCCAATCAACCCATCAGTATCACGCTCCAGCCATTCCGCAGAAGGCTGCCTAGGCAGATTACTCTGTGCAGCAGCGAACTTCCGCGATCCCAGCGGGTCACCTTCCCCCTTCTGTGGGGGCCGGATCCAAGGCTGCGCCGCCGAGTACAGCGATCTACGGACCCCATCATCCACCATATCCTTCTTCCTCCTATCACCAATCCCTCCAAACGCAGCCGCGGCCGAAGATGAGGCAGCACCGGCCTGGGCCTGCAGCCTCTGTGCGAACCGCCAGTTCTCCTTCGACATGGGAGGAGGAGGGAGCCTGGGATTGAGATCCTCGAGAGAATAGTAATACGACGGATAATCCGGATGCGACTGCAGCGCCTCGTCAGAGAGGATGTGGCCACCGGCATTGCCCCGGTGCGCCGGCAGAGAATCCGGCGCCGGCAACAAGCTTCCAACGGCATTCAACGATCCCTCCACGGTCGGCGGAGCACTTCCACTACGGTAGATGTTAAGCTCCCTCTCCCGATCCAAGACCCCGCTGTTCCGGTGCCCTCGCAGCATCATCTCCAGCTCTTTCCCCAATCCATCCTCGAAGTTCCCGTTCGATCCTAGGTTTTGCTTTGGCATCATCTGGATCGGGCTCTCCGTTACCATCCTCTAAACCCTAATCCGAACCAAATCAAAAGATCAGAAACCGCGAAAAAAAAAATCTAAACCAACACGAAATCAATCGATCTCAATCCGAACAAAAAAAAAAAATCAATAGCTCACCTTTCTGCAACCCTACGCATTCAAAAGATCGAAATCGAGCAAAATTCCTCGAATCCGAGTCGATTTCGTAGCGTTGATCAAACGAAATTGGAGGAATGAAGGAGGGATCTGAGATCGATCCGATGCCGATGTTCAGGAGATTCAAATGGAGAGGTTTGTAACAGTAAAAACCGAAACTTTACGAGATCGGACGAAGAGAAGAGTATCGGAGATAGATAGAGAAATGGGGAAGAAGAAGAGAGAATGGATTTAAGAGAGAGAGAGGGGGGAAGAAGAAAACTAAGATGTGGGACGCGTCGACGATAAGCACGAAGAAGGGGGAATTTGGACCGTAAGATCTGGAAATGGACGGTGATGGATTGATGCAGGCGTTACAGGGGCATCTTTACCTGGGAAATGGGAATGAGTTAGTTGCATTTTAGCATCTTGGGGGTGTGGGGGTGTCAATGGGTACCCGGTGATAAAAGATCTATATGGATCTAGAACTACTACTTTCTTCAACTTTTTATTTATGGGCCCACATTGGGCTGTGTTTTGGGCCTGAGGGTTGGACCTAGGGCTAGCTTTTCGGCCTGATGACATCTTGAGGGGGGTTGTTTTAATTGGAAGAGTGTTTTAGGGGAGTTTCATTTGTTAGGAATAATTGAGAGCAATGTTATCTTACCTATTGCTTGTGGAGTATTTGGATTCTCATTTTTTATTGTTGGAGTTTCAAAAATTAGGTTATTGAAATGTGGGTAGAGAATGTAATGTTCGTGTGTAGGGGTAAGTACACGTTTTAGGGGACTATAATTTACGTTTGTTTTTATGAGGTAAAGTAATATATATGAACCGAAGTGAAATAATAAGTTAAGAATTCTAATAGAATGTTTGGTAACATGCGAGAAATCCATAAATCTGATGATTTTTCACTGCCAATTGAAACAAGGATTTCTCGTTGGGGATTTGTATAGTTGAGAATTTCACATTGAAATTGGCATGTATCGATGTGTATGGTTGAGAAAAAATAAGACTTGGTGTGAAATCTACTTAAGTGAGGATTTTCAAATCTTATGAGAGGTGGTCGGATCTGAAAATCCTGACAAATGAAGATTTTCATTCTTCCAAATCCTCAGAGATTTACAATTGCCAAACATGGATTTACAACAATTTTAAAGAAACTGAAATCTTTTCCCTAAATATTTAGTTGCCAAACGTGAGCTAAAAGATTTAGTTTTGCTTGTGTCTTATGAAGTGAAGTTTTATAGTTCGTATTTTTTCTTAATTTGTGGTTGGTAGTTCGCTTTCTCACTTATTGTGACCAATCAAATATGAATAAAGCCAAATAACATACAAATATTGGAACTATTTTTTTTTCGTTTCGCTTTTGAAAATGAGCATTGCGGATGTGATTGCTTGGACTTTTGAAAGTGCTTTTAAGTACTTGTTCAATTATGATATAAATTTTAAAAGTACCTTTTGAAATGTAGAGCTCAGACCCACTCTTTTGATAAGTGACTCCATGCCAACTTTTGCATTTAGAAAATGGGTTTTCCATCATTTTGTGAAAGATCATAAATACTTCACCATGATGGACTTCTTGAATGCTCTATTATGATTGAGCATCCAAAATTTCCTCCAAAAGGCATAGGGATTGAATTCCAAAAATCACTTGAGACCTTATAAGTGGATAAAAATTTGGATTTCTTTGAAGAAACATGACATTTGCCAATGTCAAAAATAAGATGCCACATCATGTTTAAAAATCCACCACATGACATGTTCTTATAAGAAATTCTAGTTAAAAAACAAGGCCGGATTTGGTTGTTAAGCATGACCTATAGCTAGGCGGAAAGAAATCAGACCTTTTATTCTCAATTTTTGTTATCGTTTTTTCTTGTTGAAATGTCATTTCTCTCCTACCTTTGGGGGTGTTCATAGATTGTGTGCTTGAGCGGAGGCATATATAGGCCTAGCCCAACTATAGAAACAAATAGAAACAAAGGCCCATATACAACCCAACCCAACACGGTCATAAGTGTCAAGCCCAAACCTTCCCATTTGGTCAATCGATCCAACCCTATTTGACCTCTTTTTTATCACTTGTTTGGGCTTCATAGCTATTATTTGAAACTACATTGCAAGGTTGCCATTATACAAGCCGAGCTTCAGGCTTTCTACACTTATTCTAAGCCCAACCCAAATATTAAACACAATAGATCTTTCGACCACCTTTTCTATAAGTTACTAAAAATGTTAAACTGATAAAGTATCAAAAGCCTATGTTTCTTAATTACATAGGGGATGTGAAAAAATGTATGTTGTCAACTCCCTATGAACCTGAAACTCTCAAGATCGCTAATCCCCTCTGGGATGTGCTATTGAATTATGATGAAAATTTGTTTGAATGATTGACCATGTTATGTAAGGAAAGAGCGGGGATATAATACATAGGAATTCATGCTCAAGCAAGCTCCATCAAAGAATTATTACAGAGGTGATGGAGGAACAATATAAAGTGAGGGGTGACCAATATAATAAGATAACTAAGTAGAGAGGTCCTTCACTTTCATGTATATGATTTAAATTAATAGAATGATGTCTCAATATTCATTTCCCATCCCTTCATTCAATTCCACATCAAAATGAGGTTATTTTGATGGTATTTTGGATATTAACATATGGCTCTTCATTTTTAAGTACTTATAGAAATACAAAGTCTGAGAATTTCTATAAATTCAATCACATTAAGTAAATGGAGGTTTTACTTTCCCTTCACTTTAATAGTAAATTTCCAAACGGTAAAAGGGAATGAGCCTAGATATTTAGCAACCTAGACAATATTCGACTATTGTAATAAAAAAGTTAATGGAACCTTAAACTCAGACATGGGTTTAGATGCTTCGCCTCATCGGTTTGTGTCGTTAATATCATATATTCTATCATCATATAAGAGTTTGCAATTTCTCGATTTTCTTTTAAATGAAATCATCGTCATCTTAACAAAAAAGATAATGGATTCTTTTTCATTTGCTATCACTTCATGACCTACTGGTTCTCTTTTGATGTTGTCGTGAATTTTCTATCTTTTTCTCTCCTTCCCTCTCCCACTTTAGTTCAATATATTTTATCTCACCTTTAATTACCGTGTCATGACATTTGCCTTTACTTTTTTTCACCACAGATGCAAACAAACACATCAATGTTTGTTTTATTTAATTGTAAATTAAAATAAAGTGAATGTCAAATCAATGAAAAAAAAAAAACTAGTTAAGTAAAGGTGAAGTGTACTTTTTTTGGCAAGGTAAATATGCATTTGTATTCATAAGTAAAATATGTAAAGTGAGTTGAGAAGTCAACTGGTGGTAAATAACAAATTTATTACAAAGATAAAAGAGTCGTGTGGCAATCTCACGTATGATAGGAAAATGGTTGATATGCAAATGAGCCAAAATTGAAACACATTCCAAAGTTCGTCATTTTTCACACCTATTCACATGTGAATCTGAGTTCATCCAATGGTTCACCATTTTTACATATTTCTTCAAAAAATGTAATGAATAAAGACATGAGATTTGACCCTCTAGCTCCTTTTGGCATTCTATAGAGGATCAATGGTTTGCATCATAAAAATTGGGCCCACAAAAGTCCAAAATTGTAGATATTAGGGAGTAGAACTTTTTTCGCAAATATATAAAAATCCGTGATGAATTTAGACTTGAAATTTGGCCTCATGTCTGTTTTTACATTATGAAGAGGATGAATGGTTCGTATCACGATTTTCAAGCCCACACAAATAGAAAAAATAAAGAAATAGGTTGTAAACCACATGTAAAATTAGTATGTAGTAGGTACATCCAGCAATCCACGAATTTTCACAAACTTCTTAAGATCTTTGAAGAATCAAGGCACAAAATTTACTCCTATGACCATATAAACTTTTGAAGAGGATGAATGATTTGGATCGTGAAAATGGGTCCTGAAAAAGTCCAAAACAATACATCCAATAGTTTGGATTTTTTTTATTTATTTTGCAAATGTCTCAAAATATGTGATAAATCAATGGCTAACATTTGGTCTCAGAGTCCCTTTTTGCCTTTTGAAAGACATCAAACGGTTTGGATATTGATTAAGAGGCCTACAAAATCCAAAAGAATGAAAAAAATGGACAGCTAAACAATCTCACCTAGGCTGCCATATAAACACATAGTAATAGAAACCCATGGTGCGAAATTTCAAGCACAAAAGAGTCCATTTTTACATCATTTTCACACTACCGTCTACACATGTGATGCGTAAAGTGGTGCAAACAAACGCATAATGCGTAATCAACCTTTATACATGTAAATGGGCGAAAATAAATAACCCCTAAATTTTTTTGGGGTTTGTAAAGATAAACTTCTTTGGTGATTGAACTTTGCTTCCCCACTTGTCTTGACCAATCAAATATGGTCAAGATAAAATATGGTGGTTGAAATTACTTTTTAACTTGTTTTATTTTACATTTTGCATAACGAACATTACTAATTTCTAGTAACTGTACCTGATGGATAATGTTATACATGTCATGGGAAAAGAATATATACATACGCAAATATTACACATGCCATGTTTGTTTAAAAATTTTCATTTCCCACATGAATAAATAAATGCATCCAACGTTTTAGATGTATTAGGATTTTTTTAAAAATCCTTTTTTTATTTACAACGTCTCGTAATCCGCGAAGAATTAATCTATGAAAGTAAACATCATAATATTTACCATTAATAGAAGAATATTAAACAATTTGGATATTGAATCAAGGGCCACAAAAGTGCAAAACAATTAGATTCATAGGTTGAGGGTTTTGACAAATTACTAAAAATCTATGAAGATTTAAGATAATAAATTTTAAAATCTTGTAGTTAATTAATAAATAAAAATAAAAAGTGAAATATTTGGATTACAAATATGGCCATAGAGAGATGTGTAAAATAAAAGCAGTCAATTGGGCCCACAAGAATGAGATCACCCTATAAAAAAATTAAACTATTGGGCTTTTTTTCTAATATAAATGACTTTATTTACATACTACTTTTACATTTCTTTTACACATTTACACATGGAAATCCTGATACGTATGTAATAAATTCTCACAAAAGAAAGACCCTGGCAAGTGGGCCCGACTCACCCGTGCCTTGTCCAGTTTCTTCTTTTACTCATCCAAAGTGGGGCTTCGTTCCATATACAAACCTTAGCCTTCTCCTCCTCTCTCCCTCTCACTCTCTCCCTCTCAACTGCAATTCCAAAGAGAGGCAGAAGAGAAGGACTGCATCAACAGCTTCAGAAAAGGGAATAGAGCTTGGAAACTGCTTTTACCAATCTATTCTGCACAAGGTAAATCTACAAACAAATCTTCTTTCTGCTTATTCTTTCTCCAATTTCCACAGCACCCAGTTTTGGTTTCTATAGATTTTGCTTGATTTATAAGGTGGGGTCATTTTCTTTTTCATCTTAATCTTTGGGTTTTCATTTGAGACTGTCTGGGGTCTTACTATTCTCTATTTTGGCAGTGGATACATCAAGTTCTCTTAATTTTTTTAAGTAGTATTAGCTGATGTTTCCATCCATTTTTTTGTGGGTTGATGTTTGGAGATACCCATGTCCTACTTCTGAGTAGGTTGAAATGCAATAATCTCCAGTAGGTTGGTACTGAACTGCAAATGACATACTATTCATCTAATTTTTACTGGGTTGAAGTGCCCTAATTTTATTGGAAACTGAGTTGCAGATGAAATGTTGCTAGCTCAGATGTTAATTGAATCAATTTTCCAAGTCTCATTTTCATCATCTGTGTTGGAGTGTGTCTGGGTCTTGCATTTGCGGTTGGGTTTGATTGATTTTTAGGGTGATTCTAGTAAAACGAGTTTTTTTTTTTTTTTTGGTTGTTGTTGGGACAATCGATGGAAGATAGAATACATTGGTTTTAGAAGTTTAGATTGGTATTGGACTTATTTTGTGATAATTTATTTAATTTCTTTCTGTGAGTGATTAAAATGTTTTGAACTTTCATCTTTTGCAAGCAGTGCTATTTGAGGTGTAACCCATGAGATGAACATGCTCGTGTGCCGAAATTGAAGCCCCGTAAAACCCTATTCACCAATTCCCAAGAACAAACCATTTCAACTCTACTGCATTTCCTCCCCTTTTCAAAAATTGTGAAGAATTTAATCCATCCCACAGAACACTATAAATGCCTTGAAAAATTCCCCAATGACGATGAGCACGGCATCTGATATTTTATTCACATCTAGGGGTTTCCATCCCCTCTTTTCTTTCCCTCCATGCCGCCGCCCTAATTCTGTTAAAAAGCCTTCAAAATTGTTAACAATCCGGCCAGATACCCGTGTAACACCCCGCATCTTTGCCAGGTCCCAGAAATCTACTTCAGAGCCGGCATCACAATCTGACAGTAGCAGTAAGAGCACAGGAGATGATTTCGTATCTAGAGTTTTGAGAGAGAACCCTAGCCAAGTTGAACCCCGGTATCTTGTTGGGGATCGATTCTATACATTGAGGGAGAAACAGAAGTCGGGTAAGGTCCCAAACATTGGGATTTTCCAGCTTTTGAAGAAATTGGTAGAAAAATCAGGGGTTAGGAAGGAAGATGAAGTTGGGGGTCAGAAAGGAGAATTGTCGCGTCCAGTGTACCTCAAGGACATTCTCAAGGAGTTTAAAGGGAAGCTCTATGCTCCTGAAGATGTATTTAAAGTGGATTTATCCGAAGAGGAAGAATTCAATAGAAGTTTGGAGGAATTGCCAAAGATGAGCTTTGAAGATTTCCAGAAGGCCTTGAAGAATGACAAGATAAAGCTGTTGACTACAAAATCAGACTCTGGCTATTTCAGTTTTGGTTATAGGGATTTCATTGTGGACTTGAAAGAAATTCCAGGCGACAAGCGATTGCATAGAACCAAGTGGTATTTTTTTTTTTTTTTTTTTGTAACATGCTTTTGCTTTAAATGTTGGGGGGTTTAATTGTGTTGCATTTATAACAGGGCAATGAAGTTGAGTGAGAACCAAGCACGGGTCATCATGGAGGAATACATTGGCCCACAGTATGAAATTGAGAAACATACTATGGTAATACATCTTTGCCAAGGCACTTGGTTGTTTTTTTAGCTGTATATATTTTTCCTCCATAGTTGCTCCCCTTTTGTTGTATTGTTTTAAGAAGTATTATATAGTTGTGACACTGCTTATTATTAATCTATCTAATAATTGCATCATTGAAGATCACAATCCAAGATATCAGGCCCATGTATAAGATGTTTCTTTTGGACATAACAAACAATGACTCCTCTCCAATCTCTGAATGATTTTATGGTCCAACTTGCCAAAATCTGGACCCAAGATTGAATTTACTTTAGATTCTAGATCCTGCAATCAACACATAAGAGGATATCCAACATGGACCCATTGAATTCCATACCTATTCCTAGGGATTTTTTGACTTGTGCAAAATGGCTTAGTTAAATTTTCTATTTTTGATGTCCCTTTTTTAAAGTCAAAAGTCCCAGCATGGCAGAAGTCTATTTCCAATTTTGGACTTTTCTGTTTCAAGTTGATTGTTATCTAAGTCAAGCAGCAGGAGCTTGAATTGCTTTGGGATTTTTTTGTTTGTTTGTTTGTTTTTTTTTTTTTTTGTTTTTTTAAAGAAATACTAATAGAAGGAGAAGCGGTCAAATATGTCTAGCAGGATAAGAATGAGATTGTTTGTTCGTCAAGTTCTAAGGAGCTTTAGAGGAAAGGCCACACCTCCTTTCTATTGTTACATTGCCGAACAACTTTCATGCAATATTAATGCAGCCAACCAAGCAAGTGAGAAATTTACAGTTGATCTTTGTTCTTGGTGGACCACATCCATATAAACCATATCCACATTTTGAGCTTGAGTTCTTTCCAAGCTTGGGAGGTCATACAAATTTAACTACTTGAAGACACCTCTTTGGGCCTCAAAATCCAAAACATCTTGTGTCGTGGAATGCTAAGAAGTGACGCGGTGAGGGGAAGAGGAGGATAGCCTGTTAAGTAGTTGTTTGTGTAGTTTCCTATCACCAATTGGTTTTGGGATTACCGGCAAGCAACACTGAGATGATATCAGAGCCAACACGTCCCGGGTTTGGAACCACGTAGGGCAAAAATGCCTCATGATGCGTTGTGTGTTTGTGCGGGCGCAAGTGCACAGGGCAAGAAGGCCCCATGCTGCGTTATAGTCTTGTGCGGGCTTGTGCTTCTGATCCGGGCGGTGTCCTGCCCGAGTGGGGTGTTAAGTAGTTGTTTGTGTAGTTTCCTATCACCAATTGGTTTTGGGATTACTGGCAAGCAACTTTGAGATAGCCAACGGGCTAAACTCCAAGCCAAAGGCTTAGGGATAGGGATCCATGGGATCCATAATGTCTTGGTTTCACACCACAGACAAATAATTGAGAGAAAATTCTCAATGAATCAGTTTTATTGATCAATGAACTTGTCCCTGAGTAGGGATTACAATTCTTTAAATAAGCTTCATACCCTAACCAATTCTTGGAAACAATTATAATTAAAATCAACTCTAAATCAAATAAGATAAACTTTCTAATTAATATCATAACTATCCCTAAAATTCAGATACTACTAAAACAAAGACTATTACTCGATTTGAAGATCTTTTTATGGGCTCGGGCCAATCATGGATTTGGCCTGCATCAAGAAGGAACAAAGATTTCACAAATTGAGAATGAATTGGTTGTCCTCTCTTGGATTAGAGTATTAGACCCTTCCTTTATATAATGATTTTACATACCCATTAAGGGCTACAATCTAGGATTTGTACACTAAACAAAATTTCCTAATATAGAATTGATAATGCTATACACGTTTTACCCTATTTGACTAAGTCTTGAATACTATGGGCTGGGCTTTTAGTATGGGCCTTTGATGCAGTGAGATCCAAGAAGAATAGGGCCCCCTATTGGACCCCACCAACGAAAATAGTTTAGTAATTTTATTAATTTAGGGTAATCTCTGATTTGACTTAATCAGAGAGATTTTAGTGATTTGATTTACTTAGAATTTTTAGGGAGTGATTTTAGGAATCACTGAATAATGGTAGTTTCTTTATTTAGACCATTCCTCTTTTATAAATAGAGAGGGATGCTTGCTTGTAAGATATGCTATATTAATAAGATTTTAGAATTGTTCTAGTGAGTTCTTTGGGAGTTCTCATCTAGTTGGCCTTAGGGCTCGATCTCACCGTCGGAGGTGTAGATCTTTATCGTGATCGTGGCTGCGCCCTCAGCCTTGATGGGTCATTGACATCTTGGTCATGTGACTTTCTTTGTTTTAATGTGTTGAGGCTCCTAATAGCTTTGGAGAGTCCTAGTATAAGTTGTGTTAGTTAGCTTGGTTCAACTTAGTTATAGTTAGAAGTCCTAGTCCTTAGAGTTTGTTACAAGGTATGCTACTCACGTAAGTCTATGGATAGAAGTCCCAGTCCTTAGAGTTTGATTTTGATTATTTGACTTAGAAGCAGCAAAGAGATGATCCAATTTCATATAAGCTTGGAACCCTATCCCTAGACATATGGAAAACCAACTACTTTATGTATTGTATATTAATCATATGAAACATATAGATTGATGTTTTCCTTTTGTGTTGAAGCTAGTTTTCTTCCATCATGTGGTGATGATTCCTCTGGTCCATGAGGCAAATTGATAGCTTTGTAAGATATCTAAGGGGCCCCACAATGACTTAACAAAGGATCCCTCCCACATGTGACAAACTAGATATGAGATTTCATTTGTTGTTAGTTATATTTTCGTGTTGGTTTTAGAGTTGGGCATGTTTCATGAGTAAAAAGGTACATTTTGTGGGTTGTTCAGTTGCTTTTCCAATGAGCTCAAGACTGTAACTTGGACCAGCCAGTATTAAAGAAGTTCTGTCCTAATCCGTGATAAGGTATAGCGTTGTTTTGGTTTGCTACTGGTTGAGAGTCCAAGTGTAAAGAGGATTCCATTCCTCTCATACACAAACAAACAAAAAAAAAAAAAAAAACCCAAAAAAACTCATATATATATATGTATATGTTGGCTGGTAAAATTGGGTTTCCCCTCTTATATTGGATGGTGCAATGTCTCCACTTTATATGTGAAGGCTGTTGGGTTTATGTCTTGTATTCCGGTTGGACCGGATTGGTTCATTGGGTTGGCCAATAAACAGGTTCGGGGTCACGGGTATTTTGGTCATTGTACCGGGGCTTTCATGGGGGCCAATAAAGCGGAGATTATATATTGATGTAATCGGTAACCCTAGACTAAGTGAGAGAGGTAAGAGCTCTCTCTCCTGTGGTTCCAAACCACGTGAAGGCAGATGTGAGAGCAAGATTGAGACCTATGGGGAGAGAGTAGGCTAAGTTTTAGAGGGTTTGGAATCCTTATAACGAGTTGCCCAATTCCTGCATGGTGAAATCCTTGTAGTACTGGGGCTTGGTTATTTTGGTCATTGTACCGGGGCTTTCTTGGGGGCCAATAAAGTGGAGATTATATATTGATGTAATCGGTAACCCTAGACCAAGTGAGAAGGTGAGAGCTCTCTCTCCCGTGGTTCCGAACCACGTGAAGGCAGATGTGAGAGCAAGATTGAGACCTATGGGGAGAGAGTAGTCTAAGTGTTAGAGGGTTTGGAATCCTTGTAACGAGTTGCCTAATTCCTGCATAGTGAAATCCTCATAGCCCTGTGGACGTAGGCAAGATTTCCGAATCACGTAAATCTCGTGTCGTGTAGATTGCTTGTGGTTGATTGATCGTGTGTGTTTTCCCTAATTAATTCTCAACAAAGTCGTGGACTTTTCTTACAGAAGATCAAATTGTGACTCTAAGCTCTCTCATCAGCTTGGTATCAGAGCAGGTTGGATTTGTTGAGGTCTTTTTGTCTCCTCTAGTATGTAATCGACTAGTTTTTCTAGATCCAATAGCTTCTCTTCCCTCTCATCTCCTTATTATTATATTTTTTGTCCTTTTGTGTAACACCCCGAATCCCGAAGCTCATCAGGACCCGGGGCCTTACTATAAGGAAATTATAATCGCCACATAAATCAAGTAATGCCAAGGAACTGAGCAATGCATTTAATTTCAATTTATTTAAAAGATCAATTAAACAAAAGTGAAGTAATAACAAGTTCAACATCATTAAAGAGTAAACAGTCACTAAAATTCTAAGTATTATTATTCTATCACAATTATACGCTCTCCCATCAGCCACGCATATTGAAGTCCAATGGCAGATTCCCATCGTTGCCAAGCTCCCCCAAACATTGCGCACCTGAAGTGGGGCAAACCACTCATCAGATAACTGGTGAATAATATTCCAAATACACAGGTCATTACTAATATAATGCATTAACAGAAGCGCAGAGGAATTCACGAGGTGACAAATTTCATATAGAGTTTTCTTATCATTTAAGGAGGTTTCATATTCAGCCCTTAATATTGGTAAGTTCGGTAATCCCAATTACGGGTTCTTATCATACAATGGAACTCTACCGTAAGAGTTTTCGGAGTTTCAAACCCTTCCCAAAAGGAAGTCCTTTCCATAATTCATTCAAAACTCCCCGAAGGAGATTAATTTCAAAAACAGTCTTTAAGTCCTTGTCCAACCTTATTTCTCCTGACCTGCAAGGGGTTCACTAAACCGTCCAATAACCAAAAGTAGGGATCCTTACTGACATTTCATATGATGTTCATAACAAAGTGCTCTCATTACAAGTTCTTTAGTTCCTTTATATCCATTATGCATTCGGTAGCACTATTATAGAATTATACACGCTGATTATGTTATTATAAGACTAGTTCCACATAATTCGGGTTTATATACGCCCCACTTAAATTCAACATTTGGTACCCATCTCTGTGGTACTACTCTTACAATCTTAGATCATATGTTCTCACAACATGTCCCATTATGTACATAAGAATTGCTAATAAAACTAAGATTTTCCCATTGACTGGGAAATTCAATTCATAAGTCAACAACATGCTTCTGAACTACCAATTATATGTTAACACTAATATATTTTGACTTTGAACTATACCATCTAAACAGGGCCCATACTAAGATATAAGACCCTGATAGAATCAGTATGTATAATAGATGCATGGTTCAGATAGACAATCTGTATATAAACAATTATAAGAGGATCCTTTGGAGAGTTCAGGAAAGTATCAGGTTCATTTCAACAGTAACCATCACAGTATTTATAATGATGAAGCACAGATCATCACTTTCATCAAATGGATGTGACGCTCGAAGCTTTGGGTGACGAGATAATGGGTCCCTAGTGGTCTAACCCACATGGGTACAGGATCATCCTGATCGCCCATCAAAGAAGATGTATGGTCTGGATCATCCATCAGATCAACAGTTACATTTATACTTCATGTCGTTTCTGCCTAAACATAATGGGATAAAGATCCAGTGGGTCCCACTACTTTGATCTAAGATCAGCCCTAACATGCAAGGTCGCCTAGGGCTAAGTTGTCATACTAGTGGTTTGGATTCTCCGTCAACATTCTTATTGGGTCCCACAGTCTCAATAAAATTTATATATAACCCTTATGGTTAACAAAATTGACGCTTCTGGATAACTAGTCAAATGTGGCCCAGGTCTCATGGGACCACCACCATCCAGATCGTCACTGGGCCCTCTTCGAAATGTGGGGTCTCAATCTATGATTGGCTTAGTTAGTGGGCCCCAATGTAGTTGTCGATTTCCGAGACTTAACGTCTTTTGTGATAAATAATTAAATAGATGGGGCCAGATGGGACCCACTTCCACATCTGTCCCCCTACACTAGGATCGCCCAGGGGTCTGCTACCAGATCCCTGTGTCAGATGTTGGATCAAGCAGCTCACCTGGTCCCACTACCAGATCTACTAAAATTCCAGAATCCTCCAAATTAACGATGCAGTAACTGTTTGGACTCAACTGGGGCCTGGTGGGGCCCAGTTTCAAAAAAAGGCCAGCTACACCTTGGTGGCCCAAGGGTGGGCTCTCTGATCCCTGGGAGTGATCCCTGATCAGATGGGCCATGTGATCATACAACCCAAATCGACAGATCTTGTATCTGTCGATTTATTTTGGAACCAGACTATAGCTTGGGCTTCATCTGATTCCTTCTTCCACAATTAAGATATATATAAAGAAGAAGAGATCTAATTATAGTATCAAACAAATAAAAATGATTAGAATCTAATACTATTTTGATGAGGGGATCACAGATAACCTGATCTGTCGATGACCAGATCTATTGATAATGTTATCATACTATTTTCAACATCTATCGATAATCAGATCTTCTTTGATCTCCTTTTTGGGTTATGATCAACGGAAACACAGAACCCAAACATCCATAATTTTCTGTATACTTAAAATATTACTCACCTCCTAGTGTAGCAAATCGTGGCGCGGTTGATGTGGGATCTCGAGTACTGCATCCACTAGGCTTTTCGACTTCTTCTATCCTCCCATGAGTCCCTTCTATCCTCCCACGAGTCCCGCAGGTCTCTGTTGATCCTCCAGGGAAATCCTCTCCACTCTGGTTCTCTCCTCTTCTTTAATCAATGAAAGCATCGGAAGAAATGAGAAGAACTAATAAAGAGAAGGTAAAAGAAGTCTGGGGATAACCCCAGATTCCAGTCATTGGAGCCAATTCCCCAGGTTCTACGAAGGAAATCCCCCTCCTTAGGGGAATATCGTTCTAACAACCTCACCAAAACAAAAGGCTCCAGTGGGTTGGGGCAGGTAAAAAAAAAGATAACTATTACAACCCAACCCAACCTATTGTCTTATGGGCCAGACGAATTTGGGCCTAATCTGGCCCAGGTATTACATTTTGTCTTCTTCTTCTTCCTAATAAACAATCCTTTAGCCTTCACATCTCACGTAGGCCCTCGACTCTCACTGTGAAAATTCGAACCTTAAGGCCTTTCAAATCTCAATCCCAGTTGCAAATTCAGACCCGACCCTTTAATATCCACTTTTGTCAAGACACCCCAAGAAGTCTCAAGAAGCCCTACCCTAAAGCTTACTTGTCCTTAATATCCACATTAAGAAATGCCAAGAAACTTCAAGGAACCTCTAGAAGCCTCATCCGTCAATATTCACGTTCAAGAAACTTGAACTTTACTCTAATCCCATCACCCAATGAAACCCTTATTTTATTCATCAATTTCCACCAAATCCCATTGATTTTCACTCCAAATTATGCCACAAATCAATCGATACCTATTCCAAACTCGTAGTCTCCCCCTCAGTGATCCGCCCAATTGACCTAAATTAAAGCCCTAATTTTCCATTCTAGACAAGCTAAGTTAACCCAATAAAGAGAAACATTCAATTATAACCCCCAAACTAGTCTTCATGTAGTGCCAATCAGCTCCTTACCTTGTACCAAAGGTTTCTTTTATTGTCAACTTGATGCAGGAGACAATCAAAGTTGGATGTAAGGTCACAAAAACAGGATGTCGTCATAGATGCATCCAATGATAGATGTATGGTTTTACTAAGTCCGCAGATAATTACTGTCACTGAACTCTCGAAGTGCCTCAAGTCCATTTCATCTTTGGAGGTTCATAATAGTTGCCTACAGATGTCAATGAGATAAAGTTGCACCTTTTCACATATTCAATGAGCAAGTCTAAATCGTCAGCGGTTTCAGCAGCCTGTCCAAGTACATCCAGACCTTCCAATGAAGCTGTGCCGCCAATCTATGGTTGGTTGGATGCCAAATCAAGTTGAATGATGATGCGGCACCAAAATCAAAGTGATCAGGGGATCAAGCGAGAACTAGTGCAATGTGACTTTGATCTGAGTGGATGTTGATAACTTGATATAACTTGAGGATCAACACTTTCAAGATGGGGAGAATCATGCAAACTGATGACTTGGGAGGATACTTAGGTAGGACCACTGCCACTCAACAAGAGTCCTATATGTGGCAAACTCAAAATAGGATCTTGTTTTATGTTAGTATATTTCGTGTTTTTCAGAGATGGACATGTTCTGTGTGCAAAAAGGTGTCCAATTGAAGGTGCATTTGATGGGTTATTTGGTTACCTGTCCAATAAGCCCAAGACTGTAGTTTCTACAAGTACGATAGAAGTTATGGCCCACCGAGTGATAATGTATAGTGTAGGTATGAATTTTGGGTGCCCTACTTGTTTAGAGTTTAGCTGTAAAAAAGATGCGATTTCTTCTCTCATACATCAAAAGTCACATATATGTATTTTGACTAGCTATAATAATAGTGGTTTTCTTTTGTAGAAAAACTGGGTTCTCTAATTTTATCTTGGATGATTTCATGGTGTGAAGTCATTGAGCTTATCTTGAGGAAGAAAACCAGTGTGATTTAGAGGCCTCATATAATGACAAAAAAAAAAAAGAAAAAAAGAAAAAAAAGAGGCTGCCTCCTATTGCATCATGCTAGGCGATGATTCTTAGGTTCTTCATGCGAAGGAAGCATGAGGTCATGGTTCAGTGGGCCAATCCTGCAACATGCATTGTAGCCCTCTAGGAAAATGATTTGCTGTGAAACCACCTAGTGAATTAATTTTTGGGTGATTTTATCACCATTTAGGAAGTGTGTCCAATATGCTTTGTAATTTTAAGAGGTGAAGAGAAAGAATAGCACCCACTTGCCATCATCTTCCAGTACTGACATGATGATGGTAACAGTTGCCTTGGGTGAACTTTTACAGTGTTACACCTGATTATTTATCCTTCACTTGATGCAGTCAAGCCTACTCTTCTCATATGATTATTATTAACATTTTATCTGTTTGGTGACTTGATTCATAATGATTTTTTTCTCAAATTCCGACATGATTCTTTATTGGTTTCCTTTAATTTCTTGACTTCTAACTCGCTCCACTTTTGTCTTTCTTTATTCATTCAGGGGTTTGCTTTTAGAGCAATTAGCACATTCCTTGAATTTCTAATTTTCAGTGCACACTTTCACCTTTTAAAAATAATTTCTTGTATCTAAAGCTCACAAATGGGTATATCCATGCAGTCCTATGTCGCGAAATTGCCTGAATATCCTCATCCCGTGGCCTCTTCAATATCCAGCAGAATGATGGTTGAGCTCGGGGTGTTGACGGCTATAATACTTGCGGCGGCATTGGTGGCGGGGGGACTCCTGGCATCTGCGGCTTTTGTTGCCACCAGTTTCATTTTTGGTGCGGCTGTATATGTTGTCTGGCCCCTGGCAAAACCTATTCTGAAACTTTGCCTTGGTATCTTGTCTGGTTTTGCGGAGAGGATCTTTGATAATATCTCCGATTTCTATAGTGATGGAGGGTTCATCTCCAAAGTCTATGAGTTTTACACTTTTGGTGGTGTGTCTGCCAGCCTTGAAATGATGAAACCAATCATGCTTGTTGGGTTGACTATGGTCCTTCTCATTCGCTTTACTCTTTCAAGAAGACCAAAAAACTTCAGGAAATGGGTAATCTCAACTACCTGTTTGACATTTGGTATTTCTTATGCTTCGATTATTTTGCTTTCTCATCAAAGTTTAATGAACTGCATGGCATTCAGTTAATGTGAGGCATATGTTTTTATACAGGATATTTGGCAAGGCATTGAATTTGGGCAGTCCAAACCGCAGGCTCGAGTTGATGTCAGTTCATATGTTTTGACCATGTTTTCATTATCTCTTGCTATTTAAGCATTCACATTCTTTGAGATTTCTCTTATTATGAAGACATATAATACTGAAATTGGCTTTTCTGGTGGCTTTCTATTAGGGTTCAACGGGAGTGAGATTTAGTGATGTTGCAGGGATCGATGAAGCAGTTGATGAACTGCAGGAGGTAAGATAACTAAATCTGAGGATTGGACTCCAATATTCTAAAGTTGTGCAGTTCATATGGAGTAGATTCTCGATCTAATTTTTTTTGGTAAATTGAAAGCTAGCCCTACTTATTTTGCTTACACAACTGGGACTAAATTCAATCCAATTTTCAATAGAAGAAGAAATCCAGCAATGGGAATAATGAGTATTTGATGAACAGCCATTCATTTCACAGACTTGTTATTATTATTATTATTTTTATTATGGTGATCATTTTCGATATCATCATCATCATTATCAGCATCCACAATGATAGAAGCTTATCTATTGAATCAGCAATTACTCTAGTTCGTAAACTAATTCAATTCAAGCACTCTAGCATTTATGACAGCAATCCATACCCAAGATGTCTATGGTTAAAGTGGGGAATTCGTGGACAGAAGTTGATTTCAGTAAGTGGACGTGACAGTAACTTTCAGCATTGCTGTTTATACATATGTCAGGCCCTAACATATGACACCTTTAATTCATGTGGCCTGATGAAAAAAAGCAAAAAAACCCAACCAAGGCCCACTATGATTCTGAGCTTTTTGGCTGCCCGACAAATGCAAGAAGATAATATGTAGCTTCATTCAAGGAACAACAAATCAAAGATTCAGCTCTAACCTTATCTGGCAGCTGAATGTTGGCATGCAGCAGTATCCTGGATTGTGAAGCAGTAGGCCTTTTGTTCTAAGGTTGAAACTGGTTCACGCAAGGTAAAAAAAGACGTTGGCTTCATTCTATCTTGGTGTTCTCTACCATGGGGAGAGCGGCGAAAGGTAACTGGGGTTGGCCGACATTGGAGGTGTTCTAAGAAATCATAAAGGGGGAGTTTTGTATATGTTCTCTAGACATGTAGGGCCCGTTTGGCACTTTACTAGATTAGTAAAAGTCAAGTAAAGCCTCCATTTTTCTGACAAGGGCTCACATCAATAGCACTTTAATACAAAATTCCCTCCAACTTTTTCAAGAAAAAGTCAATCAGCAATCTCCTTTCTCCATTTTTCTATACAAAAAGTCAAAAAGATTCCATACCAAACAACTAAAAGCAAAATACCATCATAACCCCATTATATTTTATTCTCTCTTGATTTGATGCTTTACTACACTTTATTTTACATGTAAAATTACCAAATGGGCCAGGGATCAAAGACTTTAATGAAGCAGAAGTTATGGCAATTTTGGAAGCTCTACGCATTTATCACACCTCATTTCATCATTATCTTATTGTGGAGAGTGACTCGGCTAATGCTATATCTTGAGTGCAATTGTTGAGGGGGCCATGGATAATGCAGTTCCTTTTCAACGAGATTTGTCATCTTATTTCTGACATGCATGTCACCTTTCAGCACATTAGTAGGTCTGCAAATGGGATGACTGATTGTTTAACTAAGTAAGGGGTAGATAGATCTTGTAATTTGACTGCCTCTATTTTGTAGGTTGTGGCTGGTACATTTCTCTTGTACCCGTAATACTTTGAAAGTTGTTCTTCTGGTTGTTTTAGCTGTATTGTAATCGTCTCTCTCTGTAATAAAATTCCTTTGTTACCGATTAGGAAAAAAGGTAAAAAAGACGTTCAGGTCTCACACCTGTACCAAGGTATTACACGAAGTGAGAAGCCCCATTCCCTATAAAATTTTTTTTATCGCAGAGGCGGACATTATTTTTTTCTTAAACAGTCTAACAATATAATAATGATAATGAAATGATGTACGAGTCCTACGTGCAGACGTTGTTCTTACAGCCAGTTAAATCCCTACTTCATAAAGGATATATGCAAGCCATTTAAAACAGGGGGAAAAACAAATCAATTTCTAAGAAAACTAAAATCTTCCTAAATTTTAGGGCTTCTATCTTAAGATAAGTAATTGTACAAAATTAAGAGTTATATAAACAAAAGAAACCTAAATTTCTTCGTATCTCTGGAGATTAAGGGAATTTGTAGTTTTGTACCCATGGGTTCCACATGGTTTCTACCAGACTTGCTTCTACATCAATTTTACGTTGCCAATCACCATACTATGTCCAACTTTTAGGTTGAACAACAATTATATAATCTTAAGCCTTATCCCATCGAACAGAGGTTGGTTAATCTACTTTTCTCAGAGTGGAACTCAAAATATTGTTTTAAAAATTTCTGTAGCTAACCACCAATCCGATGCAACGCCTGTACTTTGGGTTGTAGGATTGAGACATGCTGTAGAATGACACATGTCAGTTGAAAACACTGAAATGGGCGATTGCTATGCATCTCGGAAGGAGCCCAATTGGAAAAGGGTTCGCCTTTGAGGAGACTAACGAATGGATTTTGCCGTTGAAAAAGGACATTTACATGGGCTGTCAAAAATGGACCATCACAATGCTTTATTAATCCATTAATGTGTGTCAATAATTAGATGAAGCGCAAGCATAATTCTGAAAAATGACTCTCTTGAGTGGCTTGAAAGGTTGTAGAATTGAGTAACTATGATGAGTGACCAAATTTTTGGCCGACTTTAGTAGACTTGTTAGACTCAATGCCCTTCTAGTCATGCCAATTTTGCGAAGTTTGGGTGTGTCAAGTCTAGTTTTTGAACAAGAAGTACGCCTTATTGCTAAAGTTGTACTGGGAAGGCTTTCATTGGTTTTGTTTCAAGGTCATATCCAAATTGATTACTTGAGTTGATGTATTCTTTTTTAACTGTCTTTCTTTTCTTATTTTTTTCCTTTTGAGTCATCTTAACGACCTTGTTGTTTCATCTGTGATGGTTCTCTTGTGTGACCTTTAGAATTCTGTTAGGACCTCATCCTCTCATTTTCCTCAAGATTGCAACAGTGAAAGTGGTCTAACTTTCTATTTTGTTGTTTAGCTGGTAAGATACTTGAAGAATCCAGAGTTATTTGATAAAATGGGGATAAAGCCTCCTCATGGGGTCCTCTTGGAGGGGCCTCCTGGATGTGGGAAGGTTAGATAGATTCTTGACAAATTTTTGCTTGGTGTTTTATGTAAACATGCACTTTCTTGGTTCATTTGTTTTATTCATTTCTTTTCCAGACTCTGGTGGCAAAGGCTATAGCTGGTGAAGCCGGTGTTCCATTTTACCAAATGGCTGGGTCAGAATTTGTTGAAGTCCTTGTTGGTGTTGGCTCTGCTCGTATCAGGGACCTTTTTAAGAGAGCAAAGGTAATTGTACTGGCCATTCCCATTTTGCTTATAACATGCTAATGTCTCCTGCCATTAGCATATCTGATACGGTTGATCTGTATCTGCCTATGTCACCCAACTCTCTCAGTAGATTGCCACTAGCCACTCACTAGGTGCATCATTTTGATGTATTTGAAGGGTAATATGGTTTTGCCTTGAGAACACAGTAACTTGTTCTCTTACATTCATGCAAGCATGTTTATGATTGCGCAGTTATCATTTATTTTTCTTTTAGTATCCCATATAGATGGCACATAAATCGATGTAGGATAGAACCCACACGACTTGTTTATTTGTATTCCAAAGAAGAAAAGAAAAACCCACCTCAAGCAGGCAGCGACACAAATTGCAGGGATGTCACACAGCTCTTCCTTTTTTCTTTATTATCAACCATTTCTCTTGGTTCTAACTTTTCCCTTGCTTTTTCTTAGCTCTTTTTGATGAAGTACTGTGATTAATTAAACAATACTTTCCTTTTCTCTCGTGTTAATAATCGATTTATGTTTGAGTTACTTCGGATTTTCCACATCCATTTTAGGAGAAAGATAACTTAACCCTCATTTAGTTATTTTGTAGTTGGGCTTCCTTATTTAATTCACAAAATGAATTCAGGAAAAAGACAGCTTCATGTTCCAAAAGTTATGGTGACTGGGAGCAATTGTCCTATCCATTTCAATACTTAAATTCTTCTTTAAACTTGGACTTCTTCATCTAATTTGCGAAAATAAGAAAAGGGGACACCTTCATGTTCCAGAACTCGTGGTGACACCCCCCCCCCCCCCTCCAAAAAAAAAAAAAAAAAAGAGGAGGAAAGGAAGAAACTGTAGGTATGTGGTCAAGCATGAGTGAATTAGAAACTGTAGGTATGTAGTCCAAGCATAAGTGAACTATGTTTAGATGAGATTATAATATTGAGACCATAATGCTGAAGCCAATAAAAGATTGCATGTACATGACCGGGCATTTTATACTGTGAAAGGAAACGCTTAGTCTGGTTCATAAAGTAATTGTTTGATGCTTTTATAATATTTGAAGATCCAGACAATAATGCTGAAACCCAGTAGGACTCTGTAAAAGACAAGGTGCATTTTATTTCTTATGGAAGGTGGCAACTTTTTTGGATTCTCTAAGTTATTATTTAAGAGTTTCTCATTTCATTCATGCAGGTAAACAAACCATCGGTTATCTTTATTGATGAAATTGATGCTCTGGCAACTAGGTATGGCGTTATGATCAGTGGATTTCAAGTGATACTAGATAATATATTTAACACATTCAGTAAATTTAGGGAATGATAACTGCCTTATAGGTTTCTTTTACAAATCGTTTCAGTGGTTTTGTTGGTAATCACCTTTTTCCTGTCAACTTTTATGTTTGTTTAACTTGAAATCAGTTTTTGGCCTTAGTAATAAGATTTGATCAGCATGCTGCAATTAACCCGCCACACTCAGAGAAGCATGGATGATAAACATTCAGTGCAGTATGAATACCAATTATTTGGCAACAAAATAAATCACATAATATGAGATTTTTTCCCCCAATCTCTTTCAGAAATCTAAAGAAGTTAAAATATCTTGATATTCCTGTATCCTGGTTTTAGGTATGCAAGAAAAATAAACTGGACCTGCATTACTTGATCTCACAGCTGCGTGCAAAGCTTTTACATTGTTTTAGAATATGATCACACTGTTATGTTTCCGAATAAACTTTGCCATGCTGTTATGCCACTGAATTTTTTTTTTTTCTGGATCCAGTGACCAGAACATATGGCTTGGGGGGTCACTGTGAGAACGGTCGGTCCTCATAGGATCACTTCTATATATATATATATAGATATATCTTGGGAGGTCAATGTAAAAAAAACTCTAAAATTACCAGTTATATTAATTTGTGCTTTTTTTTTTTTTTTAATTCAATGGAAGGGAGATATCCATCCCCCACCCCCCCCAAAACACACGCACAACCAAAACAAACACATAAAAAAGAAAAAAAAATCACCACCACTACCACACACACCAAAAATAAAAATATAAACAAAAAAGAAGTTCCACTAATTGCAGCAATTAGCGTCCCCAAATTGGATGATTAGTATCCCCTAGTTAAGGTGAAAGTATCTAATTGATATATTATAGATTTATAGTATGGGATGCTAAATTAAGGTTGTCCAAAATACAATGGTAAGAGGTTGTCTAAAATACAATGTATCCCCATCAGAAATGAATGATAATCTGTACTACCTAAAGATTGAATAACTTTCAATACAGTCCGTGGCCTGAAATTGTTAGCTTGGGGACCATATTTTCCATGTAATCTGGGGATGCCTAATGCCTTGACATGTTGTATCCGAACCCCTTGGAATTTCCAGTTAACCAGGGCTGTATGGGATCAAACGGCAGTGCTTGTATTTTACTTATTTTCTAATTCATCCTTAGATGAAACAGTGACAATTGACAACTCTCCCAACCTTGAAACCATAATTTTTTCATTGGTGCCTCAATCCCATGGGAGGAGGGCCCCACTTTTGAATGAAAACTGGTTAGCGCTACAGCAGCCACTGGCGATGAGCTTGTGAGCCTCTCTGTCAATCTGTTTTCTGACGGTAGGAATTGATCTTTCTGGGTTGTCTTTCTATTGTTGTATCCATTATTGGTTTTCATAAGATTTGCTGTTTAAATACCCTTTTTTTTTGTGTTTGTCTCTGAGTCACAATTATAGCTGGGATCTCATGGTCATTCAAACTATATCTAGTTGTACTTCAAATGGTTGTAGGAGATATAATTGCAGTGGTTGAACTGTTCAAGAACATAGTAGACTTGGTAAGTGCATATGGAAAATTTTCTTATATGTTTTGCAATGACATAGGCGGCAAGGGATCTTCAGTGAATCCACAGACCTCCTTTATAATGCTGCTACACAAGAGAGAGAGACTACATTGAACCAACTTTTGATAGAACTTGATGGGTTTGATACTGGCAAAGGGGTTATATTCCTAGGTGCCACTAACCGTATGGATTTGTTAGATCCTGCGCTTCTTCGACCTGGTCGTTTTGACCGTAAGGTGTGTTGACTTCTGCTCTACTACTAATTCAAACTATAAATCTAGAAATATTTAAGATTTTGTTTGGCCCCTTGAAGTTTTATGTGCATAGATATTTTTCTTTTGCGGCTTTTGAAACTTTCACTTCCAAGTAAGGAAGAAAATATCTTCCCTACTAAAACTGGGGAGGAGTCAAATGCAGCCTTAGCGATGCCTAAGAATACTATATGCAGTTGCACATTTCACTTTGATACTGATTTGAACAGAGCAATCCAGTTGATCTTCAAATGTTTTTTAGTGTGAATTTCTTTGTGCTAGACAATAGGACCCATCTTTGATGCTTGGATGCTGTTGAAAGGAAGGACCCACTCAAAATGAGCTGATAACTTCTATCAAGAGCCTGCGAACTAGATGCAAGACAGACCCATGGTCCCCATGGGTTAACCAGCCAATGAGCCTAGCCCATCTATCTCAACAAACCTTTGGGTCCAGCCCATTTGTTTTATGTCATTTTTTAATATTATTTAGGGTTTTAATCATGTTTTAAGTTATTTTAATTAAATGTTTTAATCCTGGAGATCAATGTGTGCAATCAATGTCTTTCGATGGTCCAGATTAGATAGAAGTTATTTCTTTTGCTTATGTCCGGATGTAATGCCTCTTTGGTAATCAAATAATGAATAATGAAAATTTTCGAGTGCTTTTGGGTTCCCCAATTTCTCTTCTCCTTGCCTGTGACAGGGAGTTTGGCGTGAGGCCAATTATTCAGGTGAAAGCCTTACCTACCCCCATCTCTTCCATCTCTATCTTACCCACACCCCGCATCTCGATCTCCCGTCCGGATCAAAACTGGATCAAATTTGGTAGTTATCTCTTTTGTATGCTCTTAATAAATGACTGGGATCACTTGATTAAGGATCAATTGATAGAAGACCATCCTGTAGAAACAAGTTGCTCTCTTCCTATTCAATGGACCACCAATTTGAAGGTGGGTTCCACTCTCTGCTGTAATGGTCCTCAAAATATATCTGGCGAGCAGGTTTTGCACTTTATTATTGCTGAAAGAAAAAAAAAAAAATGCTTCACACTTTATTGCTCGACTGGGGATGTGTTTTAAACATGATAAAATATGTTGGTTTCTTGAAAGCATTTTCCAACTGGACTTGGTGGAACTTTGCTGTTTTATCTCATTCATGCTTCCTGTTACAGATAAGAATCCGTCCTCCTGGAGCAAAGGGCCGATTGGACATCTTGAAAGTCCATGCTCGCAAAGTGAAAATGTCACCCTCTGTTGACCTTTCAAGCTACGCACAAAACTTACCTGGTACATCTATCCGAAAAAGCTCCTAGTTTATTGATGGTCATAATATTAACTCCATCCTAAGTCCATTTTTAGACTAAAAGAATGTCTCTTGACAGGAACTATGTCAAGCATCACACATCATTGATAGCACCTTTTGAAGTATAAATACTTCATTGATTTGTTTTATTTTATTTTTTCATTTAGCTTATCAGTTTTATAGCTAAAAAGATCATTCGTGTTTAATTGCTGCATTGCAGGTTTGGTACTTAATGATCAGAATGAGCATGTCCATGTTTCTTTATTGTTTTATGTTACACAACTTTAAACTTAATTATCAGATTACCTTTGCCCATAACATGCTAATGGATGGAATTGCCCTTGTGTCTATGCCGAGTTGGCTGCTTAATATCCCTTAGTCGTCTGCTTGCAACTTTGGTTGTGGTATGTGAACCTATCATTGTAATCTATCTGATCCAAAGTAGGAGTTGACCTGCCATTCAAAAAAAAAAAGAAAGAAAAAAAAGTAGGAGTTGACCTTCCAATATATGGACATTGCAACTCTATTTCTTGTTCTGTGAAATCTCTCTGTTCCATGTTGATGAACTGATTCATAGGAATTACTATTTGGAAAAGGGAAAAAAGCAAAGCAATGAAATATATTATTGCAAGCAACACCAAGGGATCTAAAGAAAATTTGCATTAGAAGCATGGTGGAGCCGTCCATATTCCATAATGATCAATGTCATGAACTTGCATTATTGTATATATATATATTTCTATTCCACTCCTGTCGATGTTATATGCCCTAGTCAGTTAGCAATTATAATTATGAGGCATCCATCACCATCTTCTATTTGTCGATTTCAGGTTACTAGTAGATGCTTGTACTAGTTGCTAAAACAAGAGCTTCTACTAGTTTTTGAGCTGAGTTTGATATCTGAGAATTGCTTGTATACCAGGATGGTCGGGGGCAAGGTTGGCACAGTTGCTGCAAGAGGCTGCACTGGTGGCAGTTAGGAATAAGCATGATTCAATTCTTCAATCTGATGTGGATGATGCTGTTGATAGGCTTACTGTTGGACCAAAACGCGTGGGAATTGATTTGGGTTTTCAAGGGCAATGCCGAAGAGCCGCCACTGAAGTAGGTCTTGCAATAACATCACATTTACTGAGGCGATATGAGAATGCAAAAGTTGAATTGTGTCAGCGAATTTCGATCAACCCTCGTGGCCAGGTCTTGTTTTCATTTCCTTAGTTTCCCTGTTTCAAATGACCATGCAAATGTCTGTATTTGTTGAGAAAAAAGGTGTGAGATGATGCTTGCAGACATTCTCTCAAATCGTGTTTCATCGTCTTGATGATGAGTCATACATGTTTGAACGGCACCCTCAGTTGTTGCATCGCCTTCAGGTGGGTCAACTGTTTTTTTGCTTCATCATCTCATTTTCTGAACACTAAAAGAAATGTATTGTGGATTCACCTTGAGCTGTTTGGCGTGTAAAAGGTATTGCTAGGGGGAAGGGCTGCTGAAGAGGTTATTTATGGACGAGACACTTCGAGAGCGTCAGTGAATTATCTCGCAGATGCATCTTGGCTTGCTCGTAAAATCTTAACCATGTAGAATCTGAGACCCTCTTTCACATTGTTTTCTTACCTTATTCTTGTAATTTAGGCAATGACAATTAACTAGTCTTCATTCTCTAGATGGAACTTGGAGAATCCTATGACCATACATGGAGAGCCGCCTCCATGGAGAAAAAACATCGGCTTTGTTGGTCCAAGGCTGGATTTTGAAGGGTCGCTTTATGACGATTATGACCTGATCGAACCCCCTGTTAATTTCAATTTGGATGATCATGTTGCTCGGAGGGCTGAAGAGCTGATCCGTGACATGTACGAGAGGACAGTGTCTTTGCTGAGGCAGCATCATGCCGCTTTGGTCAAAACAGTGCGTGTAGGTTTCTCTCTCTCTCTCTCTCCAGTATTTTATCTGACATTTTTGGTGAGTTTGATAAATATGATGGAGTTGGCTGCTACCCAGGTTTCCTTTCCTTTCAATTTTAGTCATCTAGCTTTTTTCCTACCACATTCATCCAGATATTCATCCTGTCTGCATGAATTTTTCACTATGGCTTTCATGTTGGGGCCTCTTATGTAAACTGTTAGCACTGAAAGTGGGGCCCTTGTGCATTGAGGATTGAAGTGAAACTTGTTGGAGTGGTACCATAGAGTGCTATCAATTGTCTAGTTGTTTTAGTATAAATAGGGGTACTGACTGTTATATGCTGCTCCTTCTTTTCTGCAGGTTCTTATAGATAGGAAGGAGATCAATGGGGACCAAATTGAATATATTTTAAATAATTACCCTTCAGGAACTCCTGTAAATCTTGTATTAGAGGAAGAAAATCCAGGGAGCCTTCCATTACTTGAAGCAGAACTAGGCCGTGATCTGGTATTAACCTCTTATGCTTCATTAGAAGAAGAGATGGTTCCATCAAAAGAAGAGATTGCACTATAATTACCTATCATGCATGGCATTATTCAATGTAAGCTGGCAGCAAAAAAGTTCAATTTTTTTTACCAAGGCCTCAGTAATTGTCAGAAATTTTGACAGGTTCCTCTCGTTCGACTTCATTTTATTTTTGTTTTAATTTTTTGTTCATTATTTCTTTTTGGGGTGGGGGAAGTGTTCTCATAGTAGGCCTTCAAGTCTGTCAGTCCGAGGATCTCTTACTAGTCTCGTGGTTGGCTCTGATTGGTGGGTGGTTGGCTCTTGGTGCTTCAAATTCAAACAGCACTGCAAGAACATCAGGGTTCTGTTTGATCTTTGTTAGGATCAAAGCTGCGAGTACCTTGTACTTCCTCAAATTTTTTTTTTTTTTATCGATTTTAAAGTGTCAGTGCATATGTTGCAGTCTTGAAATTTCTGCAAGAGCTGAATTGTATATGAAAGTCAATGCCAGATACAGTGAAGTTGTGTGGTGGATGATAGATTTTGATATAATTCTGTTCTGTCTACTACCCATAACAGAGGATCCAATTGATACAGGAATAGATCTTTCAAGTTTCAACTAGCTGTTTTGAGCTGGTCTTTTGTCCCTGGTCTATTGGTTTTGCATGGGCTGAGCCTATATTTCATTTCACATTCAGTTATTCATTTGGTAGGCCGGAGATCATGGTTGGTAGTTTGTTAATGGGCCTGCAGCTGATCTGCGTTCAAAGGGAAAGATGACGAAATCAAGGGTCACCGGTCACTGCGCCGAGTAACCGGGTGGAATATGGTCCATTATGATCATGCAACTCAGCTGTGTCAGGGTGACTGAGGATCAAGTTTTGAGCTGTTATGCCTCAGGCTCAAATAAGCTTTCTTGTGAGTCCATAGATGAGTCCATAGATGAGTCCATGGGCTTTTCCAGATGAACGTGGCCAATCAAAACATGGGCTAATTTGAGGGAACATCTCACCCAAAGGGCCTGATCACTGAGTTATAGTCGAATGGGCCTTGTGGGAGATGTGTACAGGGGCTTATCAGGTGTATGATGTATATGCAGGTGTGAGTTTGGCATACAGTAAACTAACTTTTATTTAATAAACTGTTAAAAAATTGAAACAATATTAGGTACTTTGAAAATTGATTTTTATTTATTTATAATTTTACTAAAATTTCGACTTTTGTTGAATATTGAAAATATTGTGAAAATTTTCAGATATTGAAATTTGATGAAAATATTATGACATTTTACAAAAGAAAAGTCCCACTGATTGAGTTGCTGATAATAACAAAAAAAAAAACCAAACACGGCCCCACAATTTGAACACAAGATCTCAATTTTGATATCATGTTAATAATTAGAAAAACTGAAAGCTCAAATTGTAAGGAAATGATAGAACAATGCACATCAAAGGGTCTTGATAGTAACACATCAAGGTTTATATGGAATTGATGCTCCTCTTCCTTATGAATTCTCAGTCTTTACTATGTTTATGTTCAGTCTCGATCTTGTTGACCCAAAAGAAGGATGAAATACCACATCCAAGAAATGGGCCTTTTGTAACATGTCATTACCATTTGATTTCAAATGTTGGTTCCTTCTCTTTCTAATCTGAAATTATAAAATGAATGATTTATCTTTAGATCACATGCTTCTGGATATGAGTACTTCAAGGCACTAGCAGGTGTTCGGGCTAGTGGGCTTCACAAGCATGGTCATTCGAGCAAAAGAAAGTTCAAATCCTCCAGAGACTTTTGACTTGTAGAAATCTTGAACCAGAAAGGAGTAATACGCTACGGTGGAGCCAACTTATAAAAAATATGAGTCATTACGCTACGGTGGAGCCGACTTAATAAAAATACGAGTCATTCAAAACAAAGGCCAATTTCACCGTAACTATGAAGAGAGGAAATCCGCTCATAGCTATAACCAAGATGATTCAAATTTAAATACAATCTTATCTCTAATAACCAAACCAACCAATCTAATCCTATCTCTAACATCCTATCTCTAGCAAGGCCGCCACTCCACTTAACATTTGAGTTTCATATTTATTAATTTCGCTATTAATCAATAGCCAATTTGAAAGTGGAACTAATTTTTATTGAAGTGAAATTTGAAAATACCCAAAATCATGAATTTAAGGAGAAATTCTAAATGCAATCACTTCATTTGCTGAGCTCACCACAGTAAAAACATGAGCTATCCTTTCTTTTGCTGAATCCGCTCACAAATTTTTCCAAAAGTGCCCCTTCTCCTCTTTCCTCTTCTTTCTCCTTTTCCTTCTCTCCTCTTATTTCTCCTCTGCCCCTCTCCTCTTCCCTCTTTTTTCTCCTTTTCCTCTTTCTCCTCTTCCCTCTTAAATGGAATCCAAAAGATAAAATATGTTTGTGTTATGGGTATTTTGATAATAATTTTTTTTTTAAAATGTGGGTTGCTCATAAAAAATGAAGTGGGTGCATTTAGAATTTACTTAACGTGAAATGAAACTTCTGCAAACATTGATTGATCATTGGAATAAAGTGCTAGGCTGGTGGCCCCGCATGCATGCCAGGCCGCACGGGTCATCCATCTAAAAGAAGGCGGCAGTAAAGAGGATCCGGATCTTTGTCTGCCTAATGAAAAATTGCTTTTTCTGCGCTGTTGTCTGTATGGATTGGATAGATTTTTTTTTTTTGCCTTTCTTTTCCAAATCTTTTGGGCGGGGGTAATCCCTCTGGAATTAGAGGGAAGCCGGATAAATTCTTCAATAACCTCCGATGTGTAGTAGTGCAGTTTCGAACCTACAATCTCCGACTACAAAATGTTGTAATAACCCAAGTGAGCTACTCCTTTATGAATTGGATATATAGGATCACAGAAAACCTCATCCTCTTTGTAGTTTGTGAGGCCTGGAACAACTTTCAAGTGAAGAAGAAGAAGAAAGCTCAGACTTGACAGTCCAATCCATGTAGAAAACAGCAATGGAGGCTGGAAGAAAATTGTTTTCATCATCATCACCACCTCCTCTCCATCCTCCAAGAAAACGACCCACAAGTCATCTTTCACCTTCTGCTGCTTCTCCTTCTTCTTCAGGTACCATGTGATATACATACATACATACATACATATGTATATATTTCATGTGCATTGCTTTAATACTTCTCTGCTACCCAAGTTGTCTTTTTTTTTTTCCATGTTATAAGCAATGCCTATGGCCTTTCTGCTGCAAGAAAAGAAATGGGGTTTGTGAGATTGAGCTTTTTACTATCTGGGTTTTGGTGGAAGAGGCGTCAAAGTATGGTTTTTACATGGAAATGTGAAATGAAAGAGGGAAATGGGCATGTTGGTGAACTTGGGTTTTTAGGAACTGTCTCAAGTCTCAACCCAATTTGAATTTCCTGTAGATTTTTATGTGGGTTGGCATTTGGGACTGCGGAAAAGCATTTTGCTCATTGTTCTGATTATACTGAGATGAGAAGGCATTGCCTTTTTTTCTTGTTCGCATTTGAATCGTGGTGGCGTTTATTGCTTTGATTAAGAACTTAGGAAGCTAGGGAGTGTTTGTGTAATAATGTACTGTCTAGCATACCTCTCTTACTTCTAGATCTAATGTTTTAGCTGTTCTCTCCCTTTTCCCAGTTCTTGGTCTAGTAACCCATCATGCCATTGCAAAGGAACTTATTTTGGCCTTTTTATGTACATGCCCAAAACCCTCTAGAGAGAGAGAGAGAGAGAGAGAGAGAGCCATTTATTTTAGATGGGAGAAAATGTGTCCTTCCAGTTTGTTCACCCCTGATAATTACCAAACATGAGAAACTCCTTTTGCCTAGATAGTGTTGCTTCTCTTTGTTTCTCCTACTTCATGGCCCCACCTTAGGCTTGTTTAACAACCTTTAATCAATTGGAAGCAAAATGAATGACAGATATTATTTTGAAGTATTTTTCAGGTTCAAATTATGATTCATGTACGGCCTCGTCGTTCTTATCGAGGCATTTTTGCTGGATCCCTGTTTTTGAGCTAGAAGAGAAAAAGAAACCTTAGCACATGATTGAATGATATATTTTGTTAGGCATTTCTGACATGTGATGCAATGTTTTGTGTGATTTTGCTGTTCCAGTAGCTCATGAACAGGCAGCCCATGCTGTTACCTCTTTGCAAAATACATCAATATCTAGACATTTTCCTGCATCAGTTCTTTGTCGAGAACAGCTTGATGATTTTAGGCTTTCTTTGCACCTCACGGAAGATAAAACACTGCAGGGAAAATTTCTCCTCTGGATGACCCCTCCCTTTCTCTCTCTCTTTCCAATTAAAGAGGGTGCATGTTTGACAGGGGGAGGGGGTTGGTGGGTCAGTCTGTGTTTAGACGCATATTGGCTTATAAATATCCATTTAAATTATAGTAGGCATTGGTTTATTCAGTCAACACAATTGGCTTGGGGGCTTGCCTCCATTATATTTGAGAAATAAAAAATGATTTCTTTGATCTGTGGCTCCTGAAGAATGAGGGGCCTGACGATATGTCTATTAGTGTCAATCATATGGTGGTACAGAACAAGTGGGTCCCATACTCCCATTTGAATTGGTCAAAAGAGAGAGGAGCAGAATATGGAGTTCAAACTGAAGGCAAGAAAGAAGATATAGAGACCCTTGCTTAAGAAACAGCCCTTTTCATCTTGTGGTGTCTTTCCATTTCAAAAAATCTTCTGGTGTCTTTCTAGATTGATGATACATCAATCTATATTAATTTTTTTGTTGAAACTCACTGCATTGCTGTTTAGATATAAATATTTTCTATCTTTTCTCATATATTTATGTTTTTTTCTCATTATTTCTTCAACTCTCTGTTATCTAATCATTCTTGTAAACTTAAATGTTTCAGGCATTACTGGATAGGAGGCAGATGGAGAATGCTGTTTCGTCTTGTGAAGAGCAGAACAGTCATCAATATCATCAACATATGAAAGAATTTGAAAGCCAATTGCTTTATTGGCCAGGTTTCTGGTATTTGTAAGATAGCTCAAGCTCCTTTCCCTTGATGTGCTTTTCATCACTATTCTCTTGTATCAATAGGGTTTTAACTCTTCAGAGTTATGTGTTCCAATGCATGCTTGTATGCTTTTTTGTTACAGAATTTCATCCTCATCCCCAAAAGAAAAGAATGTGTTGCCCTTGTCTTCAGAATCATTAGCAAATGAGACAGCCAAAATTGTTGATATTATACCGAGTGGAGCAAAGGAGAACATCTCCAACTCCATGACACCATGGGATGTTCTTTCCCTTGCTAAGAAAGCAGTGATGGTATCAAAAGAAGCAGCGTCTTTAGCAGAAAACTCTTTTTCCTTTTCAGCAGCAGAGCTTGATCCATCTCTTTTTCAGGGGTTTGTTTCTTATGTATCTCTTTCCTTCTCTGTTGATGCAAACCATATGATGCTTGACTGACCAAAATGCCACTTCTCTATGATCCATTCTATTTCGCTGATGGGACCTGTTGTGCACAGGTGATAAGTATCTCATAACCCAAAAGTTTTGCCCCCCAGAGTAACTTATCTTTTATGGTCTGTTGTTTTTTTGTTGAATGCGGATCATTCTATAAATTGTCTATTTTCAGTCCACCAGTCTAAGGGTTAAAATCTTCTGGAAGTATTTTATGGGACATGACCTGTCCATTGTGAGGGCACTTAGATTATTCTGACCTCTAACAGGTGGCCTGCCCTAAAGTTGCGCTTAATGAGAAAATAAAGACACACTATATGCTTTAACATCATATAATACTACTTTCCTGCTTTGCCTTATTTTCTGACCAATTTTGACTAATTGTAAAAACTTCTTTACAGTTAGGGGCCTGGTGAGTTCGGAATTCATGTTCCAATTGAGGAGGAAGCTACTGTACGGTCTAAACGTCTTTTAGAGAGGCAATCTAAAAAACGCAGGGTGCCAAAGAATCCAACAGATATTTTTCACAAGGTCTCCAGTCGGAAAGACAAGAAAATAAATAACAAGGACTTTGATCCAAATGATCCCCTTAGACTTTTTCTGTGGGGCCCAGAGACAAGACAGTTCTTGACTGCAAAAGAAGAATGGGACTTATCCATTCAAATTCAGGCATTTTCAAACTCCAATTGTAAAAGTGATTTTTTTTGTTTCCTTCACATGGTTCTGTAATATTTCAAATGATGCTATTCTTGCCTGTTGTCCTCCGGGAACTGATGCGATTAGAAGAAGCGAAGCAAAGACTTCAATTGCAGTTTGGTTGTGAACCGACACTGGTGGAATGGGCTGACGCTGTTGGAATGAATTGCTGGGATTTGCATTCACGTCTCCATTCTGGAAATAGCAGCAGAGAGAAGATGATTAATGCTAATTCTCGTTTAGTAATGCATGTTGCCAAACAATATATACACTGGGGTTTGAGCCTACAGGATTTACTACAGGTCAGTCTAGGGACGTTCTGGTTTCTATGCTGATTGAACATTTCCATTCTTACTTTTTTTTTTTAAAAAGGACAACAAAAGAAAAAAAATGTAATTTCTATTTTACTCTATTTTTTGGTTTGTTATTTTTCCTTCATTTTTCCTTCATTGTTCTTTTGGTAATTCAACTGAATGCTCCAACTATTTTGATAAGCAAAGGCCACAAGTGACTTGGGATAATACATAAAAAATGTATCATATTCATTCTGTACCTCTCGTTATTTTGAAGTGCTAGACATAAGTTTTTGAAGCAAAGGCCACAAGCAAATGCGAACAACAAACTTGCTTAAGATGAAAGCTGGGGAGTAAAAAAAAAAAAAGGAAAAAAAAAAAAGAACTGAATACCAAAGATTGAAGAGTTCTCATTAAAGGAAAAATGAAGATGGAAAAAAACCCGTGAAGACGTTGCAGAAAAGAGTGTCAATCTCTCATAATGCCATCATAATGCCACCAATGTCATTTCCTTCAAGTTCTGATATGGACAATGTAATTTCCTCCATTAAGCTACCATAATCTGTGATCTTATCATTAATTGTCATCGAATTATGAATCCTTCATATTGGGGTGCCTGCGTCAAATATAATATGACATAGAAAATTGGGTATGAAAGGTGCATTAGATATGGCTATTATGTACGTAGCTATTTATGTTTTTAAAATATTAAAAAACTGAAAAAGCATATTTATAAGTCAATAGAAGTATCCAAAGATAAAGTTTAGTAGATTAGTTGATATATGGCCATGTCCTTGTGCCTTGAGATATGTGGGTTGTGCAAGTTATAATCTTTTTTGGTCTGTACCTGTCTACCTGAGTAAGGTAGAAAACGTAAGGGTTTGTCTAGTATTCTATTCTCTTGCACATGTGGTTGGTTCTACTTGGTTCTAGGATAGTCCGTCTATCCGGCTATATTTTATAGGGATAGTGTCAGTTCAACTTTACTGTTATTGCCAGTGTCACTCTGTTTCAAATCCTCCAGGTGGGGAAGTAAATGGGTCCGGTTCGGGCAGGGTCCTTCACTCTAAATACAATTGTACTAAAACATTTGACAGATTGGGTACAAGAATTGAACCCACAACCAGATATGCTGCAAGTTGATGTTAGTTTAATTTTCATATACAATGATATTAATATGGTATTTACTGATATATAATATATTTTAATTTACATATCACGATTCACGACCCCATTAAACCCATACCTGTTTGCCAATTGGGTTCATTCAATAAGTGGGTCCATACCAGGTTTTTTTGGGTTGTTTCTTTTGGGTAAATGGGTAATTGGAGTTCCATTACAGCCTTACCTCTAGGGTGTCTGTTTTGGGCTAACACCACATGCATATGGATTCATGTTAGATATGACTAGATATTTTGTAAAAAAGGCGATTGTTTACTGATAAAGAACAAACATATTATTTTTAATAATTTAAAAGATATTGTAAACACACTCCAACCTGTAGGAATATAGGGCACAATAAAAATATGTAGCCATGTGCTGAAATTTATGAGCCTTTAATCTTGATGCTTGTACCAGTTTTCTATTAGTTTTAGCTTGGATCTGTTCCTAGCTTCCTGCACCTGGTTAACAGATACTATCATGCAACTATATTGAACTGTATATGAGCAAAACCAAACTTGAGAGTTTTCATCATTTTCTATGCATTAAATGACCTCTATGCAGTTAAAATGAAACAATAGTTATTTACATTTGTTAATTTCATTTCCTATCTGTTTATATTGATAATTTGTCTTTTGATATGAGGTCAATTTGTTGGCATGAGCACGACCTCCTATATACTCCTTTAGTATTGCATGAGAGTGTGAGATTCACAATGAAATTCGCCTCTTTTACAACACAGTGGAGAGAAATCTATGGAGACAATATTAAAGGCTCTAATCACATGTACACTAAAATAGAATCAAATGCTGGTTGACTGGATCACAAAGAAGTGCGCATTCTTATGTTACTTTGCATGCTGAATGGACTGTGGTCATTAGCCGAGGAGTTAAGGGCCTCTTTTCTGCATGTGTCAAGGGAAGTGAATGAGGAAGCGGCTGAGCTGGGAAAATCAGGAACAGTAAGGAAGGCTCTCATAAGTGCTAATGGATTTTTAGATCCTACATAATGCACGTTACCTGAATATTATTAGTTTTTCCCAAGGAGCTTTTTGGTTTTTTTTTTTGGTTTGGGGCGTGTGTGTGTGGTGGTGGTGGTGGTGGTGGTGGTGGTGGTGGTGGTGGTTGTTTGGGGGGGGGTTGGGGGGGGGTTTGGGTTTAGCTTTTTTGTACATTATTCTCATTTTTCCATTATTAATGAAGCCTTTTGTTAACTTTTAAAAAAAGAGAAAAGATTCATATACTCTTGAGTGTTTATTGAAATGGAGTTAGCCCACAGAGCTGGAAATCTTTCCTCGAAGCCAAAATATATTATGTAATAGCTCCTCTAGTGTTGAATGGACTTTGGTTCCCATGGAACTTACATCGAAGTTTAGCTTCATTATTTCTTGCAGACATTGTGAAGTTTTGGGCTTTTTCCTTCTTTAGTTCCAGAAATCACCCTATTTGAGATAACCAATGAACATCCAATCTGTGAGCTATGCTTAATCTTTAAAAATGAGTGAACAAGAGTCTCACAATGGATCTGGACTCTCAAGGCCCTTTCACAAAGTCAAAATTCCCACTCTACTTAGATTTCTAACACCTGCCGTGGCGATAAAAAGTCGAGATAAATTCTCCTTTGTCTGCCTTAATAGTTCCTCCAATGTTGGATGGACTTGGGTTTCCAAAGGCACCTCCATCAAAGTTTAGCTTTAACAGTCACGGTGGACATTGTGACTTTGCGCCGTTCAGAATCTGATTTTTCTTTCTGCAAGTCCAGGTGGACATTGTGACTTTGGGCAGACCAGAATCTGATTTTTCTTTTTGCAAGCAAGAAATCCACTCCTTCTCTTGGAGGTCAGGAGTGAGATATTCTTGAAGATCCATTCTGAAAGTGATGTTTCTTAAAAATATAGCTTCAACTAAGGAAGATAACCTTGCAATGATTCTTTTGCTTTCCTTCAACACTCTTGTATGATTGCTAGCTGAAGTTTTTACCATAAACGCCTATCACCATAGAAGGCCTCACGCACCTTCTATCCCTTAAGTGATTTAAGCAATGAAGGAAGAACCCACCACTAAGAACAGTGGGAAAAAAAGAGAGAGAATGACAGGAATTGCTTATGAAAGATTTGTTTACACTTTGTAGTAAATATTGTACTTCTGTTATTTATTATAGTAGTAACACTGAAAAGGATACACTACTGGCCATTCTGCCAGGTTGGCAGGAATTACATGACCTCTGTGTAGTCAATGGTTTTTTATAACTCTCTTAAATTTGAACACACACACATATAAAAAGTTTCTGTACTTATTTGGATCCTTGGATCTACAGAGGAGCATCCAATTCCAAGTTGTGTACCTTAGTATCCAATTCCAAGCTGTGTACCTTATCTCATTCAAAGACCCCAGAATTAAACACTTTTTTTTAATGGACCCTGAATTAAAGATACAGTTGTCAGTTATTATACAGGAGTCCTAGCCCAACCATTCCTATAGTTGAGTCTCATTTTATCCTAATAAAATGTGTACTTGAGGGTGATTTGTTGAATCTAAGTATATAGTTTATAGTTTTTCAATCTTTTTGCTGGACACACATTTATTTTTCTCTTCAAATACACTAAGTATGACAAATTTCTGTTTTTAGGAGGGTAGTATGGGTCTTATGAAGAGCTTGGAGAAGTTCAAGCCCCAAGTTGGTTGCAGATTTTCAACATATGCATACTGGTGGATATGGCAATCAATTAGGAAGGCTGTAGTTCTGAAATACAGGACCATCCGTTTGCCTGTAAGACCCTTCTACTACACCTTAATCACAAGACTTCTGGCATATTTTTGTTCCTGAATGCTCAACAAGAAATGAGAAAAATCAGAAATCTGAACCAATCTTGCATGACAACCAAATTATCAATTCACTATTGTTCGCTAAATATGCTTCCCTGACTTGTGAATGTAATCATATAACATTGTTATATTTTTACTTTCAGAAGATATGTTTGCTTTTCTGGTGTCCATAAAACTGATGCAGTTACTTAGATTCGAGGACAGGGTGTTGTTTCAGAATGAATGTTCGATGATTACTAGTTACAACTTACTACTTATTAGCATGTGGACCACGGTGTTCTGCCAAAATTATACTTAAACTCTAGATATGGGTGGATGTAAACTAGCCATCTAATGGAGGTTGGAGTTCATTGAAAGCTTTATGGTTCTTTTTCTTAGCAAGAGAATCTTTGGAATCATCCAGAAGAAGACTAGCAACAGAAAATAATCAACTTTTTTTCCTTTTCTTTTCATGGAAAAAACTATTTATGAAATGAAGATAATCGCAAACACATGGTTTTTTTTTTTAATTTTTTTTAATTTTTTTTTTATATTATATAACTAGAACTGCAAAGACATCCAGGGAGGAAGATACTATAGATGGAAACTGGGAAGTAATGATGCCTAGATATGGCAGGGACACTAGATTCGGCAGGGACACTAGATTCGCCATGGACATGGTAGGGATAGTGAATTTGTATATATGAAAATGATAATCAGACATGATGCACGCAAATATGTTTCCTGCTTTAAAGTATCTGGGTATCATAGCTGGGCACATTTTAATATATATTTTTGTATCAATAGAGAATACATTAAAAAAGAGAAATGATGATACCCCTTTTAAGGTTCATTAAAAAAATAAAATCAAAGTCTATTGATACTGTATATTTGTTTTCATTGATAAAGTCATCACTCAAAAAGGGGAAAAAGGGCTTCTTTCGCCATCCCTCCCAGTTTGGACATGAGTTGTGCCCTACACAGACCCATTTTATCACAGTGGCCAAACAAGAAAAAGAACTGAAGAAAGAAAGACGAAGAAGATGATAGCAGGGGAAGTATTATAGGCCTGATAGTAGGTAATAATGGAGAACGATAGATGTAAGAAGGGGAATTGTGGTTTGCCCCCCATTGTTGCAGTCATTTGTATTTATTGTGATCAGCATAGGAAACTACACCCTAGTCAACTCCTACTCAAAATCCAAGTACATCTAGTTAGATCCCAAATACAATTTTACTAAAATGACAGAAGTATGGTACTAGTGCATATGCAAAGAATTGTTCATTCTTTACAGAGCATTTATATGATCGATCTCATATGAAAAAGACAAGGGAGGCAGAAGATAAATGAGCAGGAAACATAATAATAGATGTAGAGATTCATTCCAATACTGATTGTTATAAAAAAAAAAAAAAACAAAAAAAACCAAGGATGAATGACATCCACTAGAGATTGTTAGGAAGTCCCACATCCCACATTGCCTAAGTCCTGAGTTGGACATGTCTTCATATACCTGTTTGGGCCTTTCACCTATCAGCTTAAGCTTTTGGGTTGGACATGGTATCAGAACGGGTTCGATCCCGTCATTCTTGTGTAGCAGACGTGGCTCCTGTCGTTCTTGTATAGCTCACGTGGCTGGCCCATCCATGAAATCTGTTGGGCCTACAAGTGATGGGGAGTGGTAGGAAGTCCCACATCCCACATCGCTTAAGTCCCGAGTTTGACATGTCTTCATATACCTAATTGGCCTTTCCACCTATCAGCCTAAGCTTTTGGGTTGGTACATGGTTTCTGACAGAGATTTCTAGCATGCTTTGATGGAAAATCAATGTTCACTAGTAAAACAACCACAAACATAACAACAAGAGGGCAGTAGGGGTTTGGTAGATAAGGGAAAAGCAAAGGAAATCAATTGTTGAGATGCATGGAAAAATCCTTTTTAGTTGATCAACATATCAAGAGTGACAAGAGACTGTATCACAGTTGGAAGGTGCTTATTTTTGCAACCACAAGGTTGCTGGTTAGATTCATGTTGCCAATAACACGAAACTTTATGAAAAATATACCAAAGATCTCAAAATGCTCTATCTATATTCCATCATGATATAGAAGAAAAACTCAGTTCAGGATGTCCCACTGTGATCAAAGACCGAAGGTGGTCCATATAATTATATAGATTGATAAAAGCAAGAGCAGATGGAAGGGAAAGATACAACCTTTTTGAGGTGATCAATAGACCTTCAAAGAAGATGGAGGAGGAGAAGTTGGGAATGAAAAGTCATTTGAGATGGTTTGTTCATATACATTAAAGACCTGAAATAATGCACAACGAGAAAATATGGATCTGGAAATTAGTAAATAAGAAGCCTATGAGCCCCAAGCGGTTAGTCAGCTGGTTAGGGATGTGGGTGAGTTTGAGTCCCCTGTAAAGACAAAAATGAAACAAATAAAATAAAAACAAGAAGTCTATGGGAATTTGAAATGAGCATATGACATTCAGTCCATGCGCATGTGGATCTCTTAGTCACTTTTGAAGCTCTTTGTCCATAGTTCTGTCATGCAGAATGATCAATTCTGCATGTGGATGAAACCAGGTGGCTTCCAGGTCAGGTTCATGGTGTACCTGGACCCAGATATGAATTGGGGCATGCACACCTGTATTCCGATCTGCATCAGAATTTAGCTCGTATATCTGAACCTACATTGGTACCTAATTTAGATCATCCATTCCATTTTGTTAGGTTTCCTTTAAATATTTTGTAGACATTGAATAAACCTATGCCATTATTTTGTTAAATGTTAGCTACAGATGTGTCTAAAATCTTACTTAAAAAAAAAAATACTCGGTATAAAATATAAATCCGATCATCGGCATGTCATTTGGGATTTTGGTCTGCTGGTATTAACCCTATAGACTCGTATACAAAGTACAATCCTGATTCTTTTTTTTTCTTTTTTTTTCCTTTTCTTTTTTGGGGTTCATGTGGACCTGTACCCGAACCTGCAAAATTCTTCTGGGTTAGATACTTCTGGTATTTGGGTAATCGGGACCATTTTCATCCCTAATTCTGCCTTGTAACTTGTAAGTTGTATTGCTCTAAATATATTTTTTTAGTTCAGAACTTGAGTAAATGGTATCATAATTATCATTGGTGCACCTGGAAAGGAGAGCTGTCTACTCAGATTTTCAATAAAGCGAAGTGGGAATGTGTCACAATTGAAATATGTATAAAAAATGTATTGTTGAAGTTATAAAAATAAAAATAAAAGTATATTGTTGAAAATGAAGCTATTCACAATGTTTCATGCTGATAACTGCCGGCAGCATGTGTGATATGACATTTTAAATTACTGGTTTAAAAACCTTTAACCATATGTATTGGCCAAGTATCTAATATATATCACCATTCAAAAAAAAAAAGAAGAAGAAGAAGTATCTAATATATGTACTTAGTTTTTTATTTGAGTTTTACACTTTCATGTATACACTGATAATGTGCATTTGATGTGCTGTGCTAACAGGAGAATGTACATGCACTTCTGACACAAATAAAAAATGCAAGGGAATCATACATTCAAGAAGGCCATCACCCAACAAATGAAGAGTTGGCCAAAGGTGTTGGTATTACAGTCGAGAAAATGGAAATGCTGCTGGCATCTGCTAGAAATCCCCTCTCAATTCAATAGACTGCTTGGCGAGACGAGGGTGCCACTTTTCAGGTATTGTTTTTAGTAACCATGTCAGCTGTCTGCAAAGATGCATTGCACCTAGACTGTTGAAACATTACGTTGCACTTAGAGATATTGATGCCTGAAGAAAGAAAACACTACTTTTTTTGTGTGCCCAACCACAGTGTAGGTGGCGCCTTCTTTAAAAAATATCATCTGGAGATTTAGTGGGCCCTCATCACAGAATCAACCATGTCCCAACTGTTATCCTATTAGATGATGACCATCCCTAAAACTGGGCAATTGCAACCTGTGATATTCTTTCTAAAACTTGTATATGCCAGTTACCAGTGTTGATATGATAGAATGTCAATACTCGAACTACATATTTTGTGGATTTTTTTGAGGATAACATTTCACCCTATATTACAATACAATGCTCATTGTTTTCTGAATTTTTATTGATTGTCTTGCATTTGTAGTATAAAAAAGTCGACTTTTTTGAGGATAACATTTCACCCTATCTTATAATTCTATGGTCATTGTTTTCTGAAGTCTTTTTTTTTATTTTTTTTATTTTATTGTATGGCTTTCATAGTATAAAAAGGTCTGAAAGGAAGGTAATAGTTCCATTGTATTTTGGAAATCATCTATTTTAGTAAGGAGTCAGGACAAGGCTTTGATGATGGTCTATTTTAGTAAGTAGAAACTAAGTTTACACGGTTTGAACTCTCTTATAAAAATCATATTATTATGGATGCTTCGGATGTGGCATCAACTTTATGGATCAAGGAAATATTTAGTCATATCTTAGATCTCGGTCAGTACCTATGTTTATAGGTGGACATCAGTCCGGTACTCTGGTTATCGGTGGGAGTGTTCATGGACTAGGCTGAGGAATATGCAGGCCAGGCCTTATTTTAAAACGACCGGCCCAAGCCTGGCCCTAGTCCTAGCCCCACTTGGGCTATAATTGCCTGGCTTGAGCCCAGACAACCTGAAAAAATTGAAGCCTGACTGCCCGAGCCACGTGGATAAAGGTTTTTAAAGATAAAATGTTCTTTATTGATTGTTAGGAGCAATAGGTCGGATGGTTATCACTTGTGTGAATGGGCGAAAGTGCATGGCTTTGAGTCCCCATTACAGCACCAAAAAAATAGTTTTTGCTTAAATGGGGTCTCTCATTCGGGCCGACCGAGATTTCGGGATCTCTACCCCTGAATCCAAGCTTGGCCCGTATATTAACTGGGCCCAGATTTAAATTCCAAGCCTGGCCCTAGTACAAAAATATAAGGCTGAAGCCCGGCCCAAAGCGGGCTGGGCCCAGGTCAGGCTTGGGCTGGCCTGGTCCATGAGCACTCCTAGTTATATGATACCATTTCACCATATCTTAATTGTGTCAATCCAGCCCATCGATTGTATCTTTAAGTTGGCTATAATTTAGGAACTTGTATCATTAAGGTAGCTATAATTTAGGAACTTGTATTGTATTAGGATTCTACTAATAGGGTAACCAACCCTTATATAATGAGAAGGATACAACCCTAAGGGGACACTTTTTTCCTCCAATATCATCATTCTCTCCATGCGTGCATAACTGACAAATTGTATGTACTATGTTCATTGTTAGCTCTAGTTTTTTCTCTCTTTTTTTTTGTTAAATTTATCTTCATCATTGTCATCATTGAAGCCTTATATTATCTATCTAGATTCAGCTTCATGAGTTCCACTCCGGCACACAAACCTATTTAAAGTCAGTTCTTAGTAACTTCATAATTAGGGATGTAAATGGGACAGAGATGGGGTGGAACAGTGGTCTGGATCTGGATCTGACATGGATTCTGTCTTTTGGATCGAGGCCCGATATTGACTAAAATGCTGGAGATCTGGATTCGGATCCAAGACAAGAACTGGGCTCCTGTGAGTACATTTAAGTTAAATGATTCTCAAAATAGATCTGTCGTAGTTGGTTCTGAATTTGGATCTTTGGGTTGGAATGCATAAGGATCCAGAGTTGGATCTATAAACTTTTGCAACCTGTACTCATGGATTTTTTTCCCCCTTGAAAATAGTGAAATTTATTTCTACAAAAGAAAAACACCAAAGAGGGACTAAGCAGAAACACTGCCTAGCCAAATCCATTCTATATGCATGGATTTCAATGCTAGTTTCTCCAAAATCCAAAAAAAAAGTTTTATGAACCCTTTTCTTGGATCTAAGAATTCGGATATTTATATATTTGGATATAAATTGACGCAGTCCATCATGTCTTCTCTCTCATTCAAGATCTTTATTGGTCTTTCCTCCTCCTAGTCCCTTGAACTTCAAAGCCTTTCATTATATCACACGAGTTGTTTCTGGTCTTCTGTTTGTGAGACCAAACCATCTCAAATGACATTCCGTGTTTTTCTTATTATATTGGTGCAAAGAGGTTACCTCTTACATGCTCATTCCTAATTCTATCCTTGTAACTCCACACACATCCATCTTTGCACGCACATTTCAATCATGTGTACACCCCACCCCTCTCTCATTGAGCACCATTCATCTCCACATGAAAAACCTTGTCTGGATATTCCCCAGCTTGCGGTCCAAGTTTATCACTTGTTTGGATAGTCTCTTCACCTAAATTTTAGGAATTGGCACCTAACTTAATGAAGATTCATTCCATCTCTACTACTAGAATTTCTAAACAAACAACACTTTGGATCTAATAACCTACTTGCAAGCTAAATTAAAATAAATGTAGATATATTTGATTCTATCCTTTTAGATGTGTAGGTGGTCCCATATGTACAGTGCACAAGTTGGATGTGTCTCATCATTTAAAGTGATATTTTAGCATGTATGAATTGTACATGTAAGTGAAAGTGCCCCGTTTGAGAGTCAGAGGTGTGGAGGGCCGTGAGTCTCTTCTTACATGGGTGGAATTTTGGCCCATGGGATGGGCGTACAGGCCTTGGGCTGGTTCTGGCCCATTGTCTGAAGTCCCATTTTGCGGCAGCCTCTCTTGAGCTGCATCAGCACCATAGATTATAGCTTTCAGTCTGCATTGTGGATGCTTAGGATCATTTGATAGAAATGTTTTGTCCGGTATCGCCGATCTAGCGTGGGTGTTATATTTGAATGATTTGAATCACAAACAGTTGGGTGCATATGTGCAGTTTGCTGGTCTGATTTTTGCTGCCTCGTGGGTGTGACCTCCTAAGGCATGATTCTCTGGAATTACCCAGCTAGAGAGAAATTGGAGAGGCATGTGCTTCATGTGTGTTTTATATTTTAGAGCCACACAACTTATGTGTAGATTGTTAACAAAGGCCCATTATAATATCAGTTTGGCCCATCCACGACCCATCTGCTCAGCAGCCCATCTTATTATATACTTGTACAGCAATACATACTAAACATAGATGGATACTAGTCAGATTTGTACAGCAATACATCCTATATTTAGGAGATTTGATAGATTGTAATTGTAGCCCAAATTGGGCATCTCTGAATGATAAATACAATGATGTATCCTCATGACAAGGGGATCCAAAAATTCCATTAAGTCTCGTTTGCACTAAGAACCTTCTTACTTATTCGTGACATGGTATCAGAGCCTACGACATTGTCTGCTGCTGCCTTTTCTTCTTCTGCTTCTTCATGCTACTTCATCTTCATCTCAGAAGATCGCTACAGTGACTGATCTCTATTTCTAGAAATTCTCAGCCAATCGGGAGGAAGGAAAGCACTGTTATCAGCCGTATTCACTCCAATCAATCAGTGGCCCACTTGCGATGATCAAGACTCCCTCACCAACTCTATCTATGCTGGTCGCCTGACTTTCTAGGAGTTCTTGGCTATTTTTTCAGATTTTTTGAAGAACCAGAGTATCTATCTGATCATTTTGATCTGATAGATTGAATCATCAGTGGGCCCCACCTACTGTTTTTTGCAGAAATTTTTGGTCGCCTGGACCAAAATTGTGGATTTTTTTTTATCTGAGATCTGTTGCTTCGAACTATTTTTTTGGGCTGTTCCTTGGTTCTCTGGTGTTGCTACCTCTGTTTCATCAACACTTTCTGCATGCTCTAGAGTCTCTCTGGGCTGTTCGGTTGCTGTCTGGTTACTACTCTTCTTGTTCGTAATTTTTTCCTGCTGTCTGTCTATTACTATTAACCTCTGTGGGTTGGAAATGGACAAGAACGAAATGCAATTGATCAAATTTAATGGGAAAAACTATTCTGCTTGGGCCTATCAGTTTGAGTTATATCTGAAAGGCAAAAAATTATGGGGACACATTTCTGGTTCTATGAAGAAGCCAACAGATATTGCAAAATTGGATGATTGGGAAACCAAAGAAGCACAAATTATGAGCTGGATGTTGGGCGCAGTGGAACCTCAATTTTTTTTACATCTTAAGCCCTATAAAACTGCTCAAGATATGTGGGGATATCTGAAACGCATATATCACCAAGAGAATTCAGCCCGTCGGTTCCAATTAGAACATGAAATTGCTCAATATTCTCAAGGACAGATGACTGTCCAGGAGTATTACTCCGGCTTCTTTGCCCTTTGGATTGAATACACGGATATTGCCTATGCTACTATCACCGGAGACACTCTATCTGGGGTTCAGGACGTTCATAAAATTACTCAGCGAGATCAATTCTTAATGAAACTTCGGCCTGAATTTGAAAATGTTCGCTCCAATCTTATGAGTCGACATCCATCTCCCTCTTTGGATACATGTCTCAATGAAGTGCTCCGCGAAGAACAACGGATAGTCACTCAGCATCAACTATCCCAACAATCATCCACTGGTCCGGCTGAAGTTGCTTATGTGGCAAAAGGGAAACCTCCCAGACGTGACACTTCAACTCAGGATTTGAGCAAAATTCAATGCTTCACTTGTAAGGAGTATGGACATTATTCTTCTCAATGCAAGAGAAAAGTTTGTAACTACTGCAAAGCTAGCGGGCATATCATTTCTGAATGCAGAAAACGACCAGAAAATCGTAATTCGCGTGCTTATTCTGCTATTGCTTCTTCAGATTCTCACTCTGTGGCACCTGCTTCTCCGTCTTCATCTATGTCTTCACAGCAATTTGCACCCAGTCCCCCTATCAACCCTGAAATGATTCAACAAATGATTCTTCAAGCATTCTCCACCTTGGGCCTCTCAGGTAAAACCTTTCCATCTCCTTCCACGTGGTATTTTGATTCTGGAGCATCAAATCATATGACTTTCTCTTCCAAACTCATGACTAATATTCACTCACCTGATGGGAAACTCCAAGTTCAAACTGCCAATGGGGTTCATTTACCTATCACTGCCATAGGAGATATTCCACACAGATTGCCTTTGAATCATGTTTTTCTTTCACCTGGCCTTTCTACAAATTTGTTATCTGTTGGACAACTCGTAGATAATCATTGTAATGTGTCATTCTCTTCTTCTGGTTGTGTTGTACAGGATCAGGGGACGGGACAGGTGATCGCGAAGGGGCCTAAGTGTGGCCGGTTGTTTCCGCTTAGTCTGCCTATGCAACCTAGGGATGAATCTACTTCCGTTTTTTCATGTGTTCTTCAAAATAATGTGCATCTGTGGCACAAAAAATTAGGACATCCTAATTCGAACATATTGTTATCTTTGAAAAATTCTGGTTTGATTAATAAAATGCAATTTTCTACTTCTGATATTAATATTGATTGTTCTGTTTGCAAATTAGGAAAAAGTAAAGCCCTTCCATTTTCTATGCATACCTCTATATCAGAAAAATGTTTTGATTTAATTCATAGTGATGTTTGGGGTATAACACCTGTTCTTTCTCATTCTCACTTTAAATACTTTGTCACATTCATCGATGATCATAGCAGATTCACTTGGGTTTATTTTTTACGGGCTAAATCAGAGGTGTTTGAGGTTTTTAAAAATTTCCTGGCCTATGTTGAGACACAATTCTCCACCTGCATAAAGATTCTCAGATCTGATTCAGGAGGAGAATATGTGTCACACAGTTTTCAAGAATTCCTCCAATCTAAGGGGATTATTTCTCAACGAACATGTCCTCATACTCCACAGCAAAATGGCATTGCTGAACGGAAGAATCGTCATCTGCTTGATATGGTTCGTTGCTTGCTCCTTGAATCATCTGTTCCCCCTAGATTTTGGCCAGAAGCTCTATCCACTTCCGTTCATCTTATTAATCGGCTTCCCTCTTCAAAACTTCAAAATCAGACTCCATATTTCCGCCTCTTTAACTCTCATCCTACATATACACATCTTCGTCCTTTTGGATGTGTTTGTTTTGTTCATCTTCCTCCTTTTGAAAGGACGAAATTGTCTGCGCAAGCTACCAAATGCGTTTTTCTTGGGTACGCAACTCATCAAAAAGGATTTGTTTGTTATGATCCATCTCTCAAAAGAATTCGTGTTTCTCGAAATGTTGTGTTTTTTGAAAATTTATATTTTTTTCACACAACTAATTCTTTCACTTCACTTCCCATGGCTATATTACCATCTTTTTCATCTGATTCTTCCTCATCTTCTGTTGAAAGGTTCAAACCTGGAATTGTATATAGGCGACGCACGGAACCAATCACTGCTACGATACAGCCCATTCCCGACCCACCTGATCCGGCACCTGATCCCACTCCCCTAGCCACTACATCAGAACAAGCTATCATGCCAACTCTTAGACGCACCATGCGTGTTTCTCGGCCTCCTGATAGATATGGGTATTCAGCTTTTCTCGCCACTCTCACTTCTGTTAACATTCCCACTTCCTACTCTCAAGCTGTGAAACATGAATGTTGGCGGAAAGCTATGTTCGAGGAATTAGAAGCTCTACAGACTAATCATACATGGGATGTAGTTCCCTGCCCACCTACAGTTCGACCTATTGGGTGTAAATGGGTTTACTCGGTCAAACTGAAGTCTGATGGCTCTCTTGACCGATACAAGGCTCGCCTGGTCGCTCTTGGAAATCGTCAAGAATATGGCATTGACTATGATGAAACATTTGCTCCGGTTGCAAAGATGACTACTGTCCGGATGATTATTGCCATTGCAGCATCTCAAGCTTGGCCCATTCTTCAGTTCGATGTAAAGAATGCATTTCTTCATGGTGATCTTAAAGAAGAGGTTTATATGCGCCTTCCTCACGGGTATTCTCCTTCAAGTAGTTCAGATGTGGCTAAACTAAAGCGCTCCCTCTATGGCCTTAAACAGGCTCCTCGCGCTTGGTTTGAAAAATTTCGGGACGCCTTGCTTCTGTTGGACTTCCAGCAAAGTCCGTATGATCCATCGTTGTTTTTACATAAGTCTCCAAGCGGTATCACTATCCTTCTTGTTTATGTTGATGACATCATTATTACTGGAACCGATTCGGCAATGATATCTAAGCTTCAATCCTCATTGCATAAATCATTCCATATGAAAGACTTGGGTCCACTAACCTACTTCTTAGGTCTTGAAGTTCATCAAACAGACAAAGGCATCATCTTGCACCAACACAAATATGCTCTAGACCTAATTGAACTGGCAGGACTCCAACACTCAACTCCAGTTGATACTCCTCTTGAAGTGAACTTGAAGCTTTCCAAGGATAGTGGGGATCTTCTTCCCGATGCCACGCTCTATCGACAATTGGTTGGTAGCTTGATCTACTTGACTCATACCCGCCCCGACATTTCCTTTGCTGTTAATCTTGTCAGCCAATTTATGACTCAACCGAGGCATCTTCATTTGGCGGCTGCACGACGAATTATTCGTTACCTTCTTGGTACGACTACTCGTGGTCTATTCTTCCCTGCATGCTCTCCACTAAATCTCATTGCTTTTTCCGATGCTGACTGGGCGGGTTGTCCTGACACCCGTCGCTCCACAACTGGGTGGTGTATGTATCTTGGCGATGCGTTGATATCATGGAAATGTAAGAAACAAGATAAGGTTTCCAGATCTTCCACTGAAGCAGAATATCGAGCCATGTCTGTTGCCTGTTCTGAAATACTTTGGCTCCGTGGGCTACTCTCCGATCTCGGTTTTCCTCAAAGCTCACCTATACCTCTCCATGCTGACAACACTAGTGCTATTCGTATTACAGAAAATCCAGTCTTTCATGAACGGACCAAGCACATCGAAGTTGATTGTCATTTCATTCGTGATGAATATCTACGGGATGTCATTTCCTTACCGTTCATTTCCTCTGGCCTCCAGATTGCGGACATCTTCACGAAGGGGCTTCCTCGCCCACGTCATCAATTCTTATCCAGCAAATTGATGCTTACTGATTCCACATCATCAATTTGAGGGGGGGTGTTAACAAAGGCCCATTATAATATCAGTTTGGCCCATCCACGACCCATCTGCTCAGCAGCCCATCTTATTATATACTTGTACAGCAATACATACTAAACATAGATGGATACTAGTCAGATTTGTACAGCAATACATCCTATATTTAGGAGATTTGATAGATTGTAATTGTAGCCCAAATTGGGCATCTCTGAATGATAAATACAATGATGTATCCTCATGACAAGGGGATCCAAAAATTCCATTAAGTCTCGTTTGCACTAAGAACCTTCTTACTTATTCGTGACATAGATGAGTGCGTCCATGATTTGAATCACAAACAGTTGGGTGCATATGTTCAGTTTGTTGGTCTGAGCATGTACTTCATGTGCATTTTATATTGAATAACTTGAATCACAAACAGTTGCGCGTGCATGCATTTCTGGGGTTGTGCTATTAGAGCCATGCAACTTGTGTGTATATGGGTACACATTCTAGCATCTCATCACCAGTTAATGCTCTCAGGAAATTACAGCAGATCCTGGGGTCGAAATTCGTGAAATCTCTGCAACCAAGCAGTTGATGAGAGCATTCTTAGTCCTAGAGAGAGGCAGATAATCCAACTCCGCTATGGAATTCATGATGGTGATTGCAAGTCACGCTTGGATATTGGCACAGTTCTTGGGGTATCAAAAGAAAGGGTCAGACAAGTGGAAAGCAGGGCTCTCAGCAAGCTCAAGCATCACCTTTCAAGTGAAGGGCTAGAGGCTTACAGAGGTTTGCTTATTTAAAAGGTATTTATAGCTACACCAATTTTCCTAGGAGTTTTCTATCTGGAATCTGTAGTTTAGAATGAAAATGTGCATTCAGTTCAGCTTTATATAATATATGTATGCGGTTATTTTAGATGGGACCCATTTTCTTTTTTGATTGTACAAATATGTGGACAAGTGTATTGAACCCTTTAAATGGATTACATTCTAGCTTTGGTCGATGCTCTTTGTTGCTCTTTTTTCAACCTTTCAATCAAATGGATTATCTGAACTCTGGTAAGGTGGAATCCATGTATGGAGTGCCTATCAAATACTAATACAAAAACACAATTATAGTACCTGATATCGCTCATACAGGGAGGGAGTCTTAAAATGTGTTTTATTTTTTTGTTAAGCATCCTGGATGGTAGCGGTGGGAACGTTGCAGCTAAATACCCACACTTGTTCACGGGGGATCTTTTTGTTGCTGTTAGGCACCACTCCATCAGTGCCCACTAAGCACTAGCCACCCTTTATATTGTTTTTACAGTAAAATGCTAGATAGTTAAGGCTCTGTTTGGGCAGAAATGAGAGATGCAGTACTTGCAGCTATGAGATTTATTGTCTCCATAATGGTGTCTGGTCCTCAAAATCCAGGATTTCTAGGTTTTTTTCTTCTCTTCGTCTTCTTTTTTCACTGAAGATCAAATTTCTGCTGACATGGGTTTTTGTAATGATTTCATTTTCTGAGGAAATGAGTTGCTGAAACGAACCCTTTCTTTTTTGTGGCAATTTCTCGATGAAATTGACAGCATACACTATATGGGCCCTTTTCCACAGAGTTTCTGCACAAGGTTGAATTGGCTAGGAAGTGAAATTCGGCAGAAAATCGTCAGATCAAAATATGGAATGTGATCACAATGTAGAAACTAGGATGCATCCATAAGAAATTTGCCTTCAGGATAAGAAGCTTTTTTTTTAAAAATAAGGTTTAGGTTAAAGGACATGAGAAGATTTTTTTATGACAAGTGGCAGCCTTTCCCCCTTCTTAACAAGGCTATGGTGCCCATATATATATATATATATATATTGTATTGTTTGATCTATCTCTGAATAATGTGGTACACATGTACAAGTTCTGAGGAATCATTGAGCAGTCTATAGCGTACATGGGCCATAGCCTTGTTGATGGATGATGTGCTTGTTGGAGTTTTGTTTGATCCAAACAGAGCCTTAGTTCACTCCATTCAAGGACGTGGACAACATACAAAGAAAATTTGAAAATTTTCTAGTAGTCCTGCCTTAATCTGATTAATTTTAAAAACATGCTTGAATTAATCAAAAGAATTTCATCCAGTTACAATGTAGGACCAATGATTAGTTGTGCACTCCTAAGGGATCCACTTGGATGCATGACAGAGATGTGGGGGGGTTAGTTGGCGGAAGGTTCGTTGATCGAGGTGGATGCAGAAAATAGTCAGTCCCATGAAATCCTGATCCTTGAATAAAGGCCTAAAATATTTAAAAGTCTTTTTAGCAGCCATCTTGTTTGGTTTCAACCCAAAGGACAATTTAGGTTGGATGAGAATCAAATTAGAGTAAGAGGGACTGGCCAGAAAACTTATAGTGGGAAACCGTTCTCATCAACAAAACTATTCTATTGAATGATCCTAAATTGACCTCTCATTCTTCAGGTATCAATTCAGAACTGAATGTGCTGGCTTCTGTCCAGGCTTTATCAAATGTTTTTCTATTGTCTAATTGCTAAAAGTGCCCTTTTTCTACTCATTGCTATGCCACTGAAGTGCTGTAATTGTAAATGGCTAGAAATGTTATGCTTATTTTATCTAATCATGTTACTGGTGACATGTTAATTAGGTCATAGGCTCTATGAAATATAAGGCGGTGTTGTAATGTCTTATCTATGAAAAAAAAACCCAGCTTAATAGAGCATTGCAATCAGTTGAATCTCATATGATTATTTTGAGCCAATTTCATTGACTATTTATTTCATATCCTAAACGGAATTTGTGGCAGACCTGAATTCTGCCAGAAAGCAAATTAGTGAACCTTCCTTTATCACATATGCATCTGGTTGGGCCATGGGTGTGTGAATGGGGTGCATGTGTTTGAGTCTCCAATCCAGCAAAAAGAAGATGCAATTCTTCAAATGGTTAGGTCATGTAACACTGTCCATGGTGCATGACAATTTCTGCTAGCACATTTCATTGTAGATGTTATTTTTCTTCATTGTTATGATTATTATGATCATCATCATTAACAGCATTGCCTTAACTCATCTACGTGATAATCATCACCGTCACAACAACAACAACAAAGCCTTACCCCAACTACATAGTCTTTGTCGTCAACATCATCATTAACAACAAAGCTTATGCATACTACAAAGCCTTACCCCATCTACCTGAGCTGGCTGGAAATATCTACTTCCTTAACACCAAATTCTAAATTGAACTTTTCATAAAGAAAATAAGAACTGAAGAAACACGGATTCAGTGCAGGCTTGCTATGATTTTTGAAAGTGCAGAGACGGTGCCGAAAGCCGATGACAAAACTCCAACAACAATAATTAAAATACAAAGGAAACCCTACAAAGAAATAAGCAGTTAGATATCAATTATAGGGAATTGTTTATAAAAAATGTATTGTTATTTACTTCAGAAATATCCAGTAAACCTACTAATATGAAAATACTTCCTTTTTATCTCCCATTTGGTTTTGTCACAATAATATTATGGCCATCTTGTGAAATCTAGATATTATCAGCACAGTATATTCTACTGAAATTATCACTATATAATGTCCTAATAAATTCAACTGGTAATCATTCTATCAAAATGGGAATATTTTGATGGTCCCTTGTAGATCTCCACCTTTGATCTTTTTTTGATAACGGTTAAATTTTATTCCACCAAAAAAAGAAAAGAACAAAAAACAACTACCGAACAACAAAGAATAAAGCAACTAAAACAAACTATACATAAAAAATGATAGAAGATTGAGAAATATTAAATCCAGTAAACTTATTAGCCTGGGTTATACTCCTGAGAAATCTTTGACAAATGGATCCTAAGGTCATGTTTTGCTAGTTCCTAATTAAATCCGGGGAAAGGAGCTTAACGGGTAAACGTCAATGGTGGATATTTGAAAAGGGACCATCAAATCCTTAGGACTCAATTTTATGGACTGAAGGGTGGGCAATCATTCCCTGTTAAGGTGAGCTAATCTAGATGATCTCTTACTAATATGCACTAGTATCTTTCACTTTTTAAGCTCATTGAAATGAGCTTTTTTCCAGGTATTCCAAAGAATTTAGGAGTTTACCAAATGTGCTCCAAGGGGTGTTGAAGAGGAATTGAAGAAAATAAAGTTTAGTCTCAGTCAAGCTCTCAAACACCCCAATTGGGCTCGTTTGGCTAGAGATTAATATTGGTAAACCTTGGGTGCCATAAGGTCTGAACCTATATACAGCCGCCACTCTTGTTTCTCGCATTTGTTTCGTGCTTCTATAAAAATTCTATAACAAAATGTCGCACAATCAAGTGTTTCAGTTCAGGCATTTGTTTCTCGCATCTGCTTCGTAATTTGCCAAACTATGGTGAAAAAAAACTTTAGACACCAATAATTTTCTATCATTTTCTGGTGAGAAACCTATGATTTAGACCTTTTTCTAGTGATCTCTTTGTAACCAAAACTCTCTAGAAATGAACACGCTTCCATGTGAACAAAGTCTTAGATTCATTATTAAGAAACTTGTAACTTAAATTCAGAAATTAAGTTGTATGCAGACCAACCTACCTGAATCCATGTCACCTTATGCCCAAGGATGCTGAGGAAGCAGGCACATGGAAGTATCAATGTCTGCAACAAAATACATCGTGTTATTCTAATCTACACTTAGAGCGCTTTTCTGTGGCAAAATCTTTGTGGGGAATTAGAAGTCTTCTAATCCAATATTTGATGCAGAGATGACTTTTTATTTTGTGCGAAAGTTTTGGCAAATCCAAGATTTTAATGTCCAAGGGAAAGGAGCTGGACTTGTTACTTTCGTCCATGGATTTATGCTCTCTCTCTCTCTTTCTCTCTCTCTCTCCATATAAAAATCCATTAAAAAAATCATTCAAAGAAAACAAATGCGAATTTCACCGGTATGAAATCCACACTCAAAGAAGTCCGCGGGTTTATGAAGTTCACAGCCATTTCCAAACACGCAGTTAAGTTAGAAGTTTCTAAATGCATTGTGAATCCTAAATTCCTAATGCCAGCTAAACCAAACTGAGTTAAGAAAACGAGTGGAAATGAAAGAAAACCTACTACAAGCATGGTTAGGAAAGACCCGATTAGCGCCATAACCAAACCTGAAAGATGAAAATGATCCAACAAAGTGAATATCAATTAAAGATCATTATATATATGGGATATTCATGTGCATCCATCCCTCACCACATGGTGAGGGACAAACTTGATGGGGCCCACCTAGAGCCCCACCGATCATGGGACTTGGGGGGATGAAAAGAGACATCTTCGATGGGCACATATATCAAATTTGGGGTCAATCCTATGCCTCTTAACACTTTCATCCGTGGCCCATAAATTTAACTACTTCATATTAAAGAATAAAATTTGACCCTCGATCCAACGGTTTAATCCATTCGGATCAGTGAAAACTCAATGGAATGACTAAAGGGGTCCCATGTGTGTTTGGTTCAGATGGATCATAAAGTCGGCCACACTATGTTGTCCCTCACCGTAATGTGGTAATATGGTGACGGATAGATGCGCTTGAATATTTCATATATATATATATATATATATATATATATATGGAGATGCTCCTATGAGAGATATCTCTCACCTTATATGAGAGATTGTGTGGGGGCCCTTACATTCATATCCAATCCCAACAACTTAAATGTGAGGCCCCCTACCCATATCTCTCATATAAGGTGAGAGATATCTCTCATAGGAGCATCTCTCATAGGAGCATCTCCCATATATATATATATATATATATGTATGTATATAACATCTTGCCTTGAAAATGCTGGTAGGGACTTTGATTGAAAATCTATTTAAGCACCTAAGTAATGCCAGTTTCTGGGTCCAGTTTAGACCCAATGGGTCAGTTTTGGGTCCATGATCTAACATCCATTAGACCTGATTTGGACCCAAATATTTTAATAAGATAATGTTACTTCAGCATACATTATTAGAATGAAGCTTCTTCTAGTATGGTCTGACTGTAAAATGGTCCTCACTGTGGGGTGTTAAATAGGCCCAAGGCCCAAAGCCCATTATTATATCTCACGTGGGATTGAATGGGAGACAGTAATTAGTTTCCTGCTTTACTTAGAATACTATTGCTGGTTGTAATTAGTTTCCTGCTTTACTTAGAATACTATTGCTGTAATTAGAGAGGTTTCCTTCTTAGAGCTTAGATGAAAGGCATGTAAATACCTATATAATGATGAATAATCTCAATAGAAGGGGACACACAGAAACGATACATTCTGTATTGATTCAACAAGAATTCAACAAGGTTTTCTGTTCATAAAATCTGTCATGGTATCAGAGCGTGGTTCATGAACATCTAGTTTCCTTTCTTCCAAAGCTATCAAGGTCTAGAGAAATAAATCCCTCTCGTGCAGTAAACAGTTTCTGATAACTGTATCAAGTTTTTTCAAGCGGCATTCACCTTCTGCGTCAACCTCATCACGAAGTGGGCCACCCCTGATCATCAGATCACTCTCCACCTTCTACACAGACATGGTCGCCCAATTTTTCTAGGATTATTAGGGATTTTTTCAAGATTTTTCAGCACCTCCAGGTAGTCTCTCTGATCATTCTTGTGTTTTTTCAAAAAATTCATCAAGTTTCAATCAAGACCGTCCAGTTTCTTGGATATTCAGCGGAATAGGTTCAAACTTGTTCCAGAAGGTGCGAAATTACTGTGCCTTCTTGGATCAACCATCTGATCAGCATACCGATTCGTCTGTGGGGCCCACGTTGTGCTTCTGATGCTTCAGTCTGGGTCGTCTGAGGCTATTTTTTCACTATTATTAGCCTGATTTGGATTTTTTCTTCTCTGTTTCGTTGGATCTTGCCATCTGCTCACCCAATCTATTTTTCAGACCACTGTTGCTTGGTTTCAATCCAATTTTTCAATCTACCATTAAGATGGAGAAATCTGAGGTCACTTTGATAAAATTTACGGGAAAGAATTACCCTGCATGGTCTTTCCAATTTCAAACATACCTAGAAGCTAAGGAATTATGGGGATTTGTTTCTGGCACTAACCCTAAACCTATTGAGGATGAGAAAAAGATCTCCTCTTGGCATACTAAAGATGCCAAAATCAAATCCTGGATTCTGGGATCTGTTGAGCCGCATCTGATAATGAATCTCAAGCCTTATCCCACTTCGAAAGCCATGTGGGGGTATTTGAAGAAAATATATCATCAAGATAACTCTGCCAGACAATTCCATCTTGAATGTGCAATTGCTGAATATACACAAGGGAATTTGTCCGTACAAGACTACTATTCAGGTTTCCGTACACTCTGGTCAGAATACGATAGTATTAAGTATGCGGATGTGGCTGACAATGTGTTGACAGTTATTCAAGACCTTCAGGCCTCTAGTCAGCGAGATCAGTTTTTGATGAAACTGCGGAATGAGTTTGAAAGTGTCCGATCTGCTCTAATGAATCGGACGCCTCTACCTTCATTAGATGTCTGCTTGAATGAGCTCTTACGCGAAGAACAGCGCCTTATGACCTCGGCTCATATTGCTCAACAGAAGACTGATACCTATTCAGTTGCGTTCTCGGCCAATAAAACTTCGCAGCCTCCGCCTCGAGACTTGAGCAAAACCCAATGCTACAGTTGTCAGAAATTTGGGCACCTTGCCTCTCAGTGCAAACAGAAAGTCTGCAGTTACTGTAAAAAGCCGGGACATATCATCTCTGAATGTCGCCGCCGTCCACCACGTCCGTCAACACAGTATCAGACTCCACAATATCCGGCTCAGCAGTATCAGACTTCACAGTCTCAGACCCCACACGCATATGTGGCTTCCTCCGTTATGCCTGCTCCTCCATCTGCCTCGCAGCCTGGGCCCTCATCATCTCTCACTCCTGAATTAGTACAACAAATGATTATCAATGCCCTCTCTGCCTTTGGTCTCTCAGGTAAGTCACCTTCATCTTCTACTTGGTTCATTGATTCCGGGGCATCTAACCATATGTCAAATTCCCCCACCCCTTTCTCCACTATGACAAGTTACAATGGCCATCTTCAAATACAAACTGCTGCCGGTGGACATGTTCCCATTACTGCTGTCGGCGATATCCCTGGTCCCATCCCATTGAGAAATGTTTACCTTTGTCCTAATTTAACTTCCAACCTATTGTCAGTAGGACAACTTGTTGAAAATAATTATAACATCTCTTTCTCTTCTTCTGGTTGTGTTGTGCAGGACCAGATGTCCGGGAGGGAGATCGCGAGGGGGCCTAAGTGTGGACGCTTGTTTCCGCTGGATTTTTCTAAAATTTCTAGGAATCAATTTGACAATAATGTGTTTTGTTTTTCTCTTAGAGATAATTGCCGATTGTGGCATAATAGACTCGGACATCCTAATTCCAAGGCTTTGTCCCTTATGTTAAATTCTGGGTTATTAAATCAATCTTTTGGTTTATCTTCTTGTGTGCCTTTTGATTGTGCTACTTGTAAAATGGGAAAGAGCAAAACTCTTCCGTTTCCTCATTCCACTTCACACACCTCTCAGTGTTTTGATTTAGTTCATAGTGATGTATGGGGAATTGCTCCTGCTCTTTCCCACGCTCATTATAAATATTTTGTGACTTTTATTGATGATTTCAGTCGCTTCACATGGGTCTATTTTCTGCATTCAAAATCTGATGTTTTTCATGTTTTTAAAATCTTTTTGGCTTATGTTGAAAATCAATTTTCCACCTGCATTAAAATTTTGCGATCTGATTCAGGCGGGGAATATATATCCTCTGACTTTCAACGGTTTTTGCAAAACAAAGGCATTATTTCTCAAAGATCTTGTCCTTACACCCCCCAGCAGAATGGAATCGCCGAAAGGAAAAATCGACATCTCCTTGATGTCACTCGTTCCCTTCTTCTTGAATCATCGGTTCCTACTCGTTTTTGGGTTGAGGCACTAGCTACAGCCGCTCATCTTATCAATCGTATGCCATCAACCTCCATTGAGAATCAAAGCCCATATTACTGTTTGTACAAGACCGCTCCATCTTATGAGGATCTTCATGTTTTTGGCTCCACTTGTTTTGTGCACTTGCCTCCTTCTGAGAGGACAAAACTCACGGCACAATCAGCTAAGTGTGTGTTTTTAGGTTATGCACCCTTCCAGAAAGGATTTCTTTGTTATGATCCTCACATTCATCGTTTACGTACTTCTAGGAATGTCATTTTCTTTGAACATCAGTATTTTTTTCAAAAACACATTGACCCTCCTGGCTCCTCTTTTGTGTCATTACCTGGTTTTTCTGATGACCCGTCAATTGTTCGTTTTAATCCTAACTTTGTGTATCACAGACGGACCAGCACAGCGCCTACCAGGGATCCCCCTCCTGATCTTCCTCTGGCATCCGGTCCACCACCGGCAGTTGATCCATCCGGACATCCTCCACTGCGTCGCTCCACTCGGATTTCGGTACCGCCAGCCCGTTATGGGTTCTCCCATACTTCCCTAATGGCCACTTTGTCTTCCTCCTCCATTCCCCAATCCTATTATCAGGCTGTCCAGAACCCATGTTGGAACAAAGCTATGCAAGATGAATTGGATGCGTTAGCGCACAATCATACGTGGGATATTGTACCATCTCCTGTGGATGTCAAACCTATTGGCTGTAAGTGGGTATTTTCTCTCAAGTTAAAATCTGATGGATCTTTAGATCGATATAAGGCGCGTCTTGTCGCTCTTGGAAATCGGCAGGAATATGGCATTGATTATGATGAGACTTTTGCTCCGGTTGCCAAGATGACCACCGTCCGCACTATTCTTGCTGTTGCTGCATCTCAATCTTGGCCTCTCTATCAAATGGATGTCAAAAATGCGTTTCTCCATGGTGATCTCAAAGAAGATGTTTATATGCGTTTGCCTCAGGGATGCTCATCTGGAAAGGGTATGGTTGCCAAACTTCGTCGCTCCCTCTATGGTTTGAAACAAGCACCTCGCGCATGGTTTGAGAAATTTCAGGCTGCTCTTCTACGCTTGGATTTTCATCCCAGCCCATATGATCCTTCTCTATTTTTACATCATGCTCCTTCCGGGATCACTGTAGTACTTGTCTATGTTGATGATATCGTCATTACTGGTCCTAATGCACCCATGATTCAAGCGCTCCAAGCCTCTCTTAGTGAGACCTTTCACATGAAGGATCTTGGCCCCCTTCACTATTTCCTCGGTCTTGAGGTTCATCAATCGGCTAAAGGCATAGTTCTTAATCAGCACAAATACACTATTGATCTCATTGGCTTTGCTGGTCTTACTGCTTCCGCTCCAGTCGATACGCCAATCGAACTAAATGTCAAACTCAGTCGAGAGGAGGGTGATCTTCTTTCAGAACCTACCGCATACCGCCAGTTAGTTGGTAGCCTGATCTACCTCACTAACACTCGTCCTGATATCTCTTATGCAGTCAACCTGATGAGTCAGTTCATGACTGCTCCTCGTCATCTTCATATGGCTGCTGTTCGCCGCATCATTCGGTACCTTATTCGCACACCGACTCGTGGGTTGTTTTTTCCATCCACCAATCCTCTATCTCTCAAAGCTTATTCAGATGCTGATTGGGCTGGTTGTCCAGATACTCGCAGGTCAACGACTGGTTGGTGTATGTTTTTGGGTGCTAGTCTTATTTCCTGGAAATGCAAGAAGCATGAAAAAGTTTCCAAATCTTCTACTGAGGCTGAGTACCGCGCCATGTCTGCTGCATGTTCCGAAATTCTTTGGCTCCGCGGTCTGCTCTCTGACATTGGTTTTCCAGCAGCAGGAGCTACCCCCCTCTATGCAGATAATACAAGTGCAATTCGGATTACTGAAAATCCGATTTTTCATGAACGCACTAAACACATCGAGGTTGATTGTCACTTCATACGTGATGAGCTTAAACGTGATGTCATCAGTCTCCCACATGTCTCCACTACACTTCAACTGGCTGATATTCTCACCAAAGGGCTTCCTCGACCACGCCATCAATTTTTGGTTGACAAATTGATGCTTGTCGATTCTCCCACATCAATTTGAGGGGGGGTGTTAAATAGGCCCAAGGCCCAAAGCCCATTATTATATCTCACGTGGGATTGAATGGGAGACAGTAATTAGTTTCCTGCTTTACTTAGAATACTATTGCTGGTTGTAATTAGTTTCCTGCTTTACTTAGAATACTATTGCTGTAATTAGAGAGGTTTCCTTCTTAGAGCTTAGATGAAAGGCATGTAAATACCTATATAATGATGAATAATCTCAATAGAAGGGGACACACAGAAACGATACATTCTGTATTGATTCAACAAGAATTCAACAAGGTTTTCTGTTCATAAAATCTGTCATGGGGCCTACCTGGATGCATCAAAATCATGGGAGAGCCAGGGGTTTGAAAGGCTCCCCATCACCTACCTGTGTGAAAAAATGGGAATCATCTGATTGTAGGAGATGCAGTTTCAGGGGCCTGAAAGTTGTCCACTGCTTAGCCATTAAATAATGCCAAGCATGTCCTAAATTTTGAATGATCAATTGAGGGCCCAGGCAATTCGGTTGAGGGTACACTTGAATTGGTGACAATCTGGGTGTTTTCCACAGGCTAGACCTTCTTAAAGAATTTAGGATGTAACAAAGCCCTGAACCAGCCAGATGGAATGTAACAAAGCTGGGGGGTCATGGGATTAGGACCTGAATCTGATTAAATAGTCCCCATCTGGGCCTGATTCTTTTCCAGGCTTAACATTGGATCCAAGTTGAATTCAGACCAAGACCCTGAACTGTTAACTAGATCCGAATACACCCTGGACTCAACTGAAATCCAGCCGTTCGAAGCCCCATCCAACTGACACTCTTTTTTGTTGGAAGTTCATCAAAATTTAAAAGATCTTGGCAAGGGTCCATATAGAATTGAGGATGTTCTTTTCTTCTTATGATTCCTCCTAGAGCTTGTGATGGGCCTGGATCCAATGTACAATGTGGCAAAATGACTCACCGAAGAAAGGAACTGAGAGACCCACGAGCAATGTAGAGACCACCAAGGCTGATCTTATGAGGATTGGATATATGTGGGACTTCTGAAGACTTGAGGGCATCAACTCCTCCAAACTCAATGCTACAGGAGTCATAGTCAAAGCATATGTTCATTTCAGTCAAGGAGAAAAATCTTCTCTTACCATTTAGACATTATAATCAAATCCAATGTAGGTATGCATTATATTAACATAATGGTTGTTATCCTTTTCTTGAACTAATTAATGTAAGGGGGTCATATCTTCAATGTATAGTGTGGCAGCTAAAGCATGCGCTTCATCTGGGATTTTTGCCTCAAATATATATCATAAAGCAAGGCATATAGTTATAGTTGTACTCAGAGATCATGACTTGGATGTGGGTGGTGAGGCATATAATGTATGGTGGCGTACGCAGTATGCATGAGGGGTATAGAGAAGTTTACAAGTACTTTGGATATAGTAGAATTTTGTATAAATTGGTAGTGTTGTGGAAGGGTGGTGCATCCTTGTATATCATGGATGCTTGTTGACTTGTGTGCAGTTATTTCATAGTAATATTGAAGATGGTGGTTTGGGCAGAATAATGTAAAACATGTATAGAGAGTTCTATGGTTTAGAAGTTTATTATCTATTGGATTGGCAACACATAGATATGTCATATCTGTTGATTTTTACACAGTTAGGTCTATGCATAGAGGAGTCCACATTAATGTGAAAGCAACAAGATAAAAGAAACTTTCATTAGTGTTTGTTCTCTCTGCTTGTTATGTCTGGATGTATATCCTTGAGGTGAGAGTACTAAGTACTTGATATAAAGGATAGACCAGCCTTGGAGAAGGCTGACTCACATAGTTGAGTGCAACATAGAAGCATAATTTGTGATAAACTGCCCCAAATGCAAGTCACCTCTCAGATTTGAGTATCAAGTCGTTTTTGGATGCCTAATCCCTAGGTGAGCCCCAGGCATAAGGTACAAAATGCTTCTAAAGAAAACCTTGATACTGATAGAAAGGATATTTGGTGAATGGATTTACTATCTGCAAAAGAACAACCACATTGACAAAGCATGTTAGTACACGTAAGTACAAATTGATTATTCGTTTCATTAGATTTCTTCTTATGGCCAGAAATATTTGAGGGATGTTGACTTTTGATGGATGCCTTATATTACGTCTAAAAGTTGTTGGGCTAACCGACTCAAGTGTAACTGTGTAAGCACATGATGAACTCAACACCTCATCACCACAAGATCCTGATGTCATGGGCCTCGTTGCCTTAGTTGGTAATAGATTCCTAGGACTTCCCTAGAGATAGGATTCTATCAAAGGGCCAAGAGTGAAGGACAGATTGAAGGTGGGGATCTAACATGGACCATCACTATAGTAAATTAGATTTCAGGATTTGATGGCCCCCTCTTTATCCTTAACCTTACCCTTTACTCTTCTCCACATCAATTCCCCTCCCATAAAAACCTCTTTCCTATGAATTCCTAGGTGTTTATTACAAATCAGGGAAATGGGATCTATATGATGAATGATCATTAAAGCATACCGTTGTCCACACAGCAATCTTGGAAGCAACCAGATTTTTAGGCATGTTGAGAGTGAACTGTGACTTTGTGAATTCCCCAAACATGGTGTAGCCCATTACAGCAGCTACAGCATACATCACGGTACAAATTGCAAAACTGGAAGAAATTTAAATACAAAATTAAACAAGTCAGATATGTACGTGCAAGTGTGAGAAAAAAAATACACATAATCATTCAACCATCAAATATTGAGATAGGCAGGGAGATGGGTCATTTTTCAATGTGCTCTAGTCTGTTCATTTAGAGAAACTAAAGTTTCAAGGTAATCATGCTTTCATTGCTCTTTATTCGGTTTGTTCTCTTTTCCTAGTATATGGAGAATGCACCTCCATGGGGCTCTTACTTTTACTCAACAAAAATGCAACCAAGGATGGATAAAGCAGATTTCCTAAGACAATGCTTTCTCGACATCATGACTTCCCTAAAGTTTATGCTAGGTGGTTCAGTAACCATTGTCTTTGGTGTAACTTGTTGATTCTTCTTCTTCTTCTTTTTTAATTTAAGTTTGTCCCATCCATGGTCTTTTGAAATTAAGATTTATATATAATTTTCCCTCTCTGAAATCTGTAGTGGAAAATTATTTATCTTGTAATCTAGCTAGCATAAGCCAAAGCGGTTTATAAAAATACTTGCTTAAGTTATTATAGCCATCGCACTGTAATAGTTGTTCATGCGATTCATTTGTTTGATAGCATGGAAGTTTTCACCATTTACCATTAAAAAAAAGTTTTTCACCATTTTTAAGCTCTCCTTTATTCTCATGTAAAGGGACCACATTACTCATGGGTCTGCTGTTATATCAGTTTTCAGTGTCTATTTCTTGCAATCTGCCCCTTTGAGCATTCTTTTTATTGCTTGTGGTACTCAATTTTTTTGAACAGCAAAAATAACTAAAGAAGGCCACTCTTCCCCATTAAAGCCACTAAAATTATACATATATCTCTGGCCTTTGGACCTCAATGCTTTCTCGTATTTCTTTCTTTCTTTCTTTCTTTTTTTTTGTGCGTTTATATCCTATATTAGATATTTTCCAATCATGCATGGCATTGGTTCTAGTTACTGGTAATTGGTAATGTTCCCTCCCATACTCAATATTAGACCGTTCTTAAAGTACATTCCTCATCTATTAGTTTTACATGTTGTATATTACCTCGTCTTTACATATTGTATATTACATGTTGCATCATAGCCAGTTCAAACTTATAGTTGCCATTTGCTAATTCTTTAGTTTCGAATTGAACGCACAAATTGCCATAAGTTTGGACTAAGTCAAATGACTAGTTTATTTTTGTCGACCTCTTACTCATTAGGCTTCTATACTCCCTGTTTGATGTCACTTGATGCCACTCAATCCCTGAACACGTCATGTTCAAACCTCCTCAATAGTGAGGCAAAAGATATTCTGTATTGAATGATTCTAACACTTCAATGGGTATAATATATGATTACTATGAAATTACAACAGTGTTTTGATATAGACGGCATGATATTCTACGATGAGGAACTGATTGAATCCATGATCTAGGCCACGAAAACATACACATGTTATAAGATAGTATCAAATGCATTCTGATGCTTAGAGGCTGAAAATTCCTCTCTGGGCATAAAAAACATAAAAGAAAAATCATTAGATTAGTGTATAACATGTTATCAACTGTATTCAGGGGAGGCGCCACACGCACATTCAATTGTAGAACAATCCATTACTTTCGTTTTTGTATGTTCAATTGTTGAGCTATCCATCAGTTGGACCTTGCATGTATACTCAGTGCAGATTATCAAGTGTCGACTAATTACCTATTAGACATTATTTTGGGCCTAACCAAAGGACAATTTGACTTGTCCTTTACAACGGCACTAAGGAGCATATAATATGGTAAAGAGTAATCTACCATGGATATTGCTTTAGGTACATAAATTATGACAGAGTAATTTACCATGAGAAGAGAACAGAACGATATTGGTTAGTGTTTTTCATTGATGTGTATATGTTTGGGAAGACAGCATGCCCTGAGTAGCAGTACCCATAGAGTCCAATAGCAACAGGAAGACCTGCAAGGTCTAGTGCAGTTCCCTTGTTCTGGAAGCCAACTTCATCAAGTCCAACCCAGAACAAACAGAAAACAACCAATATAGATGCAATAACTCCTCCAGCTGCAACGAAAAATGAGAAGTGAACAATGCTGCCAATTTTACTTGGATAAAACAATGAAAAACCTGGAGGGTTGATGTCTTGTATTTTGGGTTAACCAGACTGGTCTTTTGGGGTGGCCAGGATCCAGGTTTAGAGTTTCAGGGGATTTTGGTCTATGTACTAGCCTTTCTTAGGGTTTAAGAAAGAAAAGTTTATAATATTGTGTTTTTCCATTTTTGTGCTTGATTAGATTTGTGTGTGCCTTGTGTGTCGATTGCAGGCTTCCGTTGCACCCAACAAAACTGGGATAACATAATAGCTTGTCTTCTCAGAGCAAGGGAAAAGTGGTGGAGTAAACTCATCTATTGATACATGTGGCCATAGGCTACCTTTTCTTTTAATTTATTTGGGTGGGAATTCTATTTACACCAACCAGTTTTTGCAAAAAATAAATTGTCCCACTGGAACTGAGTAACACCTTTCAAAGAAATTAAAGAAGAATAAGGAAAAAAAAAAAAAGAGGTTTCAGATGGGCAAAATCCTCTTCTGTTCACCCAAGCAAATGCATGGGTAGGAAAAGAAGAAGAAGAAGACTACTTTGGGATGTAACTGAGTAAAAAAATGGTCTAACTAGTAAGTTTGAGTAAACTTGTCAACAATAGCAAGTAAATAAGTACTCACCTGAGATGTAACTGAGAACACTCAAGTCTCGAAGCCAAACAGTAGGAAGAACAGCAAGTGCAGTCATGAAGGCAAAGAGATGATGAGAGTTCAAATAAAATCCACCAACAGATAAATGAGCATGTGGGAATAGAGATGACAAGTTATCACTCTCTAGGATTATATATTCAACACAGCATGCCTGCAAGATAAATGGATTTGGAAAATAGATTGTAATCAAACATAAGATAATGCTTCAAGAATTGGCCCAAGGTTTTATATCATAGTAATTTGATAATTGAATCCATCATTTGCAGAAGGTGGATTGATGCAGAGCTATCAGTTTAACTAATTCCTATTGAATTCTTGGAGGTGTAGATTTCCACTTAGAGCCTTTACCCTTAGCCCCTTCTAGCCCCTTCAATAGAAGTCATTTCTAGGATATCCTTCAAATTTAGTAATAAGTTACTCAAGCCTCTTTAGTATATTTGGATATTGGATTTCTCCAGATATTGAATCCCATTAAATCGCCTATTTTTATGTGGAAGATGAGGATTCCACTGTTTGGTACAGCTACATTTGTGGCGAAAGTTGTTCAAAATTTAAGTTTCTTTTGCCAGGGCAGGTATCTTGCTTTCCATGAAAAATGAAAAGGGAGTTACCAGAAAACCAATGATCTGGATGTTTTCTAATACCAAGTTCCATGCATATTGGGTCCATTATGAACTGTGCCTACTATTGACCTTAACTGGGATTAGAAAATTAAAAAATTTATTCGATTGAAATTACTGTAATCTTTGGATTGGTGGGATCCAAGTTGCATCATTGTCATCATTGAATCCTCGAACTCTCTTTCTGGAGCCATCTTTGTGGGTTATACTTCTGGTCCTCTTTCTAATGCAAAGTCATGTCACAATGCAATTTAACATGCTCTATTCTGTTGAGTCCTTGATACTTGAGTACTTAAATCCTTTGTATGGGTGTTGTTTTTGGTCTGTTAGGTACATGCTCGAACCTTTTCAAGATATATACCTTGATTTGAACATTTGTTGTAGCCACTTTAAGCTTCTTTTTATGTACTCAGTTCTTATTAGTTACTCCACAGATCATGCTTAATAATATCAACTACATGCACTTTTGTCTTCTTTTTGCCTTTTTGATGCTTAATGCTAACTCAATTATCGTGACTCCAATTGTTTTCTCATAGAAGTGCCCTATAAAGTGATAATCTTGCTTGTCGTTACTTTAATCACCATCTTCTAAATTTGTTTAGTAAATCCTCTTTCACCCCTTCATTTTTCCCCCTGTACGAACCCTTCAATTTGTTTTACAGCAGGCCCTAGATATAAAAGCCTATCATAATTGGCATTGAGTAATTTCAATTTTAATCATATCATCATCCTTAGTTTTAAGGACACTACCTTACATTCTACCATTGTATTCCTGACCTTTTGACTTGGAGCTTTCTCTAAATTTAGGATTTCTTATCTGATTGAGTCTTGTATGGCTAATTAGCACTGCATCGCTAATTAATATGATGAGAAAATTCTGCAAACCAAATATGATGAGGAAGTTTATCCATACTTTTTGGCACCGAATGACCCCTAGGATAAAAGAAGAAAAAAGGAGGGGTCTGCTGGCTTGTTGTTTAAGGTTCCCCAGGCGCAATTCAACTTCACAGGGAGTTTAACCGTTTGCTAACAAAGTTTCAAGATTTATTATTACTGTTTCAAATAGGGAAATACCCTGGGTTATCATATATATATATATATATATATATATATATATAGAGAGAGAGAGAGAGAGAGAGAGAGTAGGGCTCTTCTAAGCTGAAGGTTTAACTTATCTTAAGCTGGAATAGTGCTGGTCCCACAAATCAAAGTTGTTTATCCTGATTTTGGAAACGATCATTCCAACGATAATCGACTTTGATTTGTGGGACCAACACTATTCCAGCTTAGGATAAACTAAGTTTCAGCTTAGGAGAGCTGGCCCCTATATATATTACCCCTATGTATATTACTGTTTCAAACTATGTCCTCTGTGGTTTTAACATGTTTACCTGGTCTCAGTTCCTTCTCAAGGAATCTTGGATTAGTTATTCTGGTACTTTATCATGGCTTTTTCCAAATTGATAGCAATCATATATAATAGCATCCTCTTCTAGCCTTTTATCCTTTCTCACTAGGACCCTTTGGTAAAGAGTGAGTAAAATTCCATGCCACTCCAATTAATCAAGATTTGCAATCCAACTTAATCACAAGAGTAGAGGTGCGTTTGTGCAGAGAGAGGCTTTCACTATGTTGATTTCCATTTCCATGAGCGAGAGGAATCCTGCATTCATATCCTCGTATAGGAAATCAAAATCCTCTCCACCAAGAAAAACCGGTTCATTTTCACCTTTTTCAACGACAAAAATGTATTGCACCAAACGACTGGAAAAGAGGCGAGGCTGCTTAGAAAATCAACACAAGTTTCTTCTCCAATGCAGCTTCCTCTCATCTCGCGAAAGCACCCTAGAGGTCTCATGGAGGCCGAAACTTTATACACAACCTATTCATATTTTCCCTACTCATCCCACAAGTATTGTGGGCCTTCAAGTGCCATTTGCCATCAGCATATGAATCAGTGTGGTTTCCTAGATAACTTTCTATCAACTTTTACACAGGAAAACAAATGATGGGATTCAGCAAGTTTTACTTACGTACAGTTCCACGTATAAGATTATCTGCACACCAAAAACAACATACAACAATAGACAAAGCTACATCAGATTTTTCTGTCGTGAAAGCAGGAAAAAAAAAAAAAAAAAGCACTGTTCCATCTTCTCTAAGAAAACTAGGGTGGTAAACAGGCCGGTTCTGGTCTGGGTCCATGGTGGACCCAGAACTGTTAAGGAGAATGTGGAACCGGATCCGGATCCAGAACCGTTTCGGAACTAATTTCTTGGCTCCGAAATCGGAACCAGAACCATATATGAGACGGGTCTGGATCCGGGTCCGGGTTTAGGTAGAGAATGCTATTAAAAAAAAAACATGATTTTTAGGAGAGATTTTTGAAAATTGAGGTAATATGTCTGGTCTCGGGTCTACGGGTCGGAACCAAGGTGGAACCGGACTCGGACCCATTTACTTATCGAGGCTTAAAGAAGGACCCATACCCGATTTTTAATGGGTCGAAACCTCCAGGTAATCGGAGAATCAGGTACCCATTTACATCCCTAAAGAAAACCCTGTAGGTCCATCTAGATGAGGAGAAAATAAGTAAGCATGAAATTTTCACAATGTAGAGAAATGAGGAAATGGTGATTCTCTAGTCTCTACTATGTTTTTCTCTACTCCCAAACTTGGGCCTTCACTAGGGTTGTGTTCAAGCTAACCTCCCACGCCGAACCTAAACGAAGACCAAGCCCAACCCATTTAATTATTGGGCCTAATATTTGGGCTGGGCCACCCGGTTCGGACTTTCGGGTAGGCATCAAACTTAAATCACCAGCAAGGGGTGGGCTGTGGGAGGGTGATTCTAAAACCAGGTTAGACTCAGTATGACTCGGCTGCATCACTCAGGATTGGTAGAGAACGAACCAAAGTACTCACAGAGATGGCGAGGCGACCAATGGTGCCGAAAGCGGCCTGGCCGATATCTGGATATGTTTGGAGGCCCGGCTCGCTGTCTAAGCAGTAACGTAAGAGAATTCCTGTGTAGAAAGACAGCACAGAGAAGAGAACCAATATAAAGAGCCCAAGCCAACCTCCTTCTTTGGCTGCAAATGGAGTTGATAGTATTCCCACCCCACACAGAACGTTAATGCCTGCAGAATTAGAATTAGATGAACAAAATCAAACACATGCAAGCAGGCCTTCACAAATAACTGTCAAACTCTTCGGGTAAAAAAGAGATTTGGGTTGAGTCCATTCTTACTATTTGACCTACCAACCATATTAGTTTCACTACACATACCAAACTCGGCCGGTTAGATAAGGGTTTCTGTTGACCATTTTAACTTCGGGTATGGGTAGACATTTTCAACAAGATTAATAAATGAGTGCCACAGAACTCAATCCCAACTCAAGCATTGCCAAACCCACCTAAAAGTGAGTTCATGGTTTAGGTGTTATAATCGTGTGAAGGGGGTTGTGAGTCCACTATGATGGTTAATTGGGCCCATTCTATGGACATTGAGTTTTATGTTTATTTGGGTGTTGACCCTAATCCGAACCATGTGTCAGGTTCTCCTGACCTGTGACCAACTCTTTTTATGCTGCGAGTTAGCTTATGTGGGTCGGGTCGGTATTTGCCACCCCCTATTTGACAGTTAGTCAGCTGACTCGAGTGAGTCTGGCCGAGTCTGACCCGGTGAGTACTTGGCCGGTCTTAATTACCCTAATAACTGTATCAGTGACCGAGTCAAGCCGAGTTTCCCAGTTTATAAACTAGGCTGAAGAGCTTAAAATTCACAGCTCACCATTTAACACTGCTTGTCCACATGAGCTCTGCCGACCAACAGGAGGCCCATGAGAAACTTCAACTGCCTTCTTTATGGAAGGCTTCTTTGTTGGTGTTGGTGGAGGAAGATATTGTGCATTTTGCTGCTGCTGCTGCTGCTGCTGCTGCTGCTGTTCATCAGTTACTGTAGGTAAGAGAGGCTTAATCAAGGAGGAGAGTATCTCAGGAGTGTGCTTCCTTTGAAAAGAAGAGGAAAGCAAGGAGTTGCTCAATTTAGATAGTGTGGGAGAGCCCAGAAAGCCTATACTTGGAGATGGCACACTACTATACATGTCAATGGATTGCCTGAAAGAAAGAGATAAAACCAGACTGAATAAATAGTACAAGCAAACACATACATAAATAGAAAGCCATTAGAACTTCTATGTTTGTTGCAAGCCCTTGATGTGCAAATTTAGTTCCTTACGATGATTATCAAACTGACGAACAGACATGTAAGTGGCGGCAGTTCTCACCTGGCAGGCCAGGATTCGAACAATGGGTATGTCTTATTTTCCCATTTGTGTGGGCCTTCTTCCCACTGGTGTGGGCTGTCTTTCCTTGTGTGTGCGGGTTCTCTCTTAGTTCCAGCCCCCCTTGACTGGATTACCAAAAAAAAAAGAAAAAGATGATAATTAAATTGTCTTTACAATATCCATTATCCAATCGATATACAATCCATACGATCCAATTCAAAAGCCATGGGCCCATACTTGATCTGGATCTTCTACAGACAGGCCTCTAAATCCATCATTGGGGCCCACCTATGAATTAAAAGAGCTGAAGATCACTTTCCTCATGTATTGACGCTGGCCAATTTCTACAATTGGAATTGGGCCCATAGTCTCACATGAAAAAAAAAAAAAAAAAAAAAAAAGAAGAAGAAAACAAAAAAAAACACATGCTTTTCATTCTACATGTCATCAATTTGACAATGGACACAACTCCACTATTAATATATGTGGAGCATTGTTTGATCAGTTGAATTTCAATTGGTCAGTCTAATGGGTATTGTCCACTCTGGTTGGAATGAGATCTTGAACAGTGCTAATATTGAGAGAGCTTTATTTAAGCAGTTTGGATTTAAGAAAATGATCTCTTGCATTATCTTAGTTGTTGTTCTTCACAAATTCTGTTTGAAGTGCCCACAAAGGATTCAAATTTTGGACACTGGCCCTTTTGTTTTTTTTTTTTTAATCACATCAATGTCCCTGAGATCTTTGACCCAAACGGACTAATACCTCTGGCGGCGCCTACTAAACCCATACAAATGCATACCAGACAAATCTGAGACGATTTCGAACACAAGACGTGCGGAGCAAAACCACACCTTATGCCACTCCACCAACTCTCAGGTGGGTAGACGCTGACCATTCGATCGATGGTCACTTAAATTATAGACAACCTACATCGATCATTTATGCCTGACCATCGATCAATTAAAAGAATGTTATAAAGATCTGATTTTTTCTAGTGGCTGATCAACAAACTCTCTTAGTTCAAAATCCAAACAGCCACTAGGCCCATTAGTATGACCCATCATCATACACCATATCATCACATGCAACTTTTATTAAAATAAAGTTGGTCACCATCTAATGGATTATATGTGAAAGCACTTGATTAACTCCTCAAACCAGATAAAGTTAATCACTGTTAACATCTAATGGCCCTTGATCACATTGAAAGACAAGCAGTTTTCCTTGTTCTTTTAAGTGCCAAGAAAAAGCCAAACTACAAGTGGACACATTTTTATCAATGGTGCTTACACATCAGCACAAATGAGTTCTCACTGTCACTGACGTGAATCACCAATATGTGGGGCCCATCATTGATAATTAGTTGCAAATTGGAATCCAAAACCATTACTAATAATTCAAGTTGAAACAAGAGGAATCTTCATCACCAAGATGGCACATGTCATCAATAAAAACTCCAAAAGTTATACCTACAGTACCAAGTAAAGATATGAAGGTGTTTGGATGACTAATGGAGTTCCAAAAGTTGGGAAAAAGTATATCCTGGAATCAGAGATTCCCTAAAAGGTGGAGTTCAACTAGTTCTTGAAACTTGGAATCTTTCATGAGAGTTGAAAAGGCCAAAAAGGAATTAAAATTTACATATAAATGGGTTATTTTTTTCTATTTTGAAAATTTAGACAAACCCACCCCCTTGTGCCCTCTTAGAGTGAGTGTTGGATGGCACGTAGGAACGATTGCAATTGCTAACCCAGATGAACCGATCCGATTAAATTAAAATACAAGATATAACCCCAACAATGAGGAGCTAAAAAAATTTTCTTCGAGAGGATGCCGTGTTAGGAAAAATATTTTAGCAAGGGTCATGAAGTAGAAGCATAAAGTTTTGGGGGAAAAAGAAATTGGGGTGGTGACTTAGGCATTTTATAGTCTGATTATTTTCAATGAGCACAAATCAATAATGGTAAAGGTATTTTTATATATTTTTTAAAAATATATTAACAGAGTTTGGACACTATAATCACCAAAAAGTATTTTTAAAAGTAATTTATGTTAAAAATAAAAGATAGACACGGTTTTCAATAAGTAATACCAAAATGACATGTTTTAATTGAATTTAAAGAAAAAAAAGTCTCTAGCGGCAGCCAAACAAGAGATTTTTAGAATGATGAATTCATTTCCCCACACAAATAGAAGTTCATGAACTTTTGCTTCTTCTCATGATTTTGTGTTTGAATCCTTGTCAAAAAAAATACTTTTTTAATAGGTTCGTGGAAAACTGCACCGCTTTTACTATTTTATTCTCGTGAAAAACAATTTGTATCAAATGATGAAAAGGATTTTCGGAAAAAAAAAATGCCTTGCTTTTCCTATTCATTTTCACAGAAAATCGGTTCAGTCAAACGTGCTCACATGATTACTAGGTGTAAAAGAAAAGGTGAAGAAAACTGTCCATCGTTTAAAAAAAAAAAAAAAAAAAAAAAACAATATTTTTCCTCATCCAAACTACCTCTGAACACAAACATACCTATAACTCTTGGGCCATGAAGTGCTGTAAGAGCTAGACAGGTTCTTGTCAGGGCTTCCAATTGAAGATACTTCAGAAGAATCTGATTCATTTCCATTTTCAAATCCAAGTTTCTGCTCTTCCTCGTCGTTGTTCTCATCATCTTCTTCTTCAATTTCAATGCAGAAGCTCTGATCCGACACAGAATTCTTCATCTTCTTCTCCAAAATTGAAACATCCACAAAAAAGAATGATCAGATATACAGCTTTCTAAGCTCTGAACAAACCAGATATAGGACTCCATATTTCTAACTGGAGTAAAGCATCAAATGGATTTTCAATGAATTTCTAAGATGAGGGAGAAAATATGCTAGAAAACAATGTTTCTTGGATTCTATGGAAAGAAAAGGGAACTCACAGGAAAAAGGAAAGTTTGACAGATTTCTAGAGTGGATAGTTCAGGGATTTGGAAATGGAAATGGAAAGGTGTGTTTGGAACATGGGATTTTGAGGAAAAGACCAAACAAGTGAGAGTAAAACCAGCTTTTTTTTTTTTTTTTTTTTTTGGTTATGGGAATGTGAGGGTATATACTGCAACTTTGAGTCTCAAGTCCTATCTTTCTCTGCTTCAGTTGTTGGGACAGAACTCTCACTGGGAATTAGAGAATGGGCACATGGAAATGGAATGTTTGTGTGGCCCACTTTCTCATTGTATAAAAAAATAGGATCCTCTCAGTATTATCTGATTAATCAGTCAGTGGGGCCATTGTTGAAATCTAAACCATTCAAAATGGAGTCCGGATCCCCTTATTGTTCCAACCACGGTTCCAAATAGGGGAACCGTGTTTGAAACAATAAGGGGATGACACATGAACTTGTTGAGTTTAAAAGCCACCGGTGTTGTCTTTAAAAGTCAAGTCCGACTTTTAAGTACAAAACAATGTGTCACCCCCTGATTGGTCCAAACAGGGATCCGGATTCTTCAAAAGGATGGTCACTATGTGTTAATGATGTACCTGATTTTACTTCAATTGGTGATTGACACACTGTAATTAATCATTGATTATAGGAGCAGTTTGAATTTAAGGTGTGGGATTTTATAATGGATTTATATAAATTGGGCTGCAAAGCAGGGATGCAAAGAGGCTGATCTTATAGCCCAGCTTGAGTTGGGCTTGAGTTTATAGAAGTTGTGTCAAGCTCGAGGTCAACTTGCTTGGAATTAAGTTGAGCAGAACCCTTATGGGGTTGTTTGTCTTTTATGCATGGGATATGAGAATGAGTTTTATATATGTAAATGTTACATATGCAGATATTAAACATGTTAAAAATCATTATCATTTTGTTAAAATCACCATTTTCATGTAGAGTAAAGGAGCAATACGTCATCATTTTGTTAATCACCATTTTTATGTAGAGTAAATGAGTACAAGCAAGGTTTCTAGATGTGTTTTAATATTTTGGACATTTTTCGCAAGTTTCTCAAATCCATGAAGATTTAAGATATAAAACTAAATTTCTTGACGCTTGACAATATTATGAGAATAAGATATAGAACTAAATGTCTTGACGCTTGACAATATTATGAGAATATTGAATAGTTCGGATCATAAATTGAAGGCTCACAAAAGTGCAGGGAATTAGATCTTTATGCTAAGAAAATTTAGACGCTTTCACAAAATACTCAAAACTTTGGAATGATTAAGATAATCAACTTAAAGGTGTTGAAGTTTATTAGTTCAATTAATAGATTAAACAGTTTGGGTTACAAATATGGCGCCCGTATGACATGAAAACAATAAAAGTAGTTGATGGGGTTTGATCATGTGACAAATTGTATAATCAAAATACAAATCACAAACTTGTGAGTCATTTACTATCATCATCTTTTTTTTTTTAATAACGCAAGGTGTCCCAGCCCTTTGAGCCAAAATAATCCCTACAGGTCTAAGAGAGAAAGCCGGGTAATATTCCACTGTGGCCCCAATATGGTAGTGTAGTTTCGAACCCACAACCTCCGGGTGCAATTTACTGTCATCTTCTTGCATGTGCGAGATGTGAAATAGTTTCACACATATTTAGGTGTTAAGAATAGGTGTGAAGGTATTACCTTATTTACTCACCATTTTTACACAATGAGTTCAAACAAACGACCATTCTTTCGAGAACACTGAGGATGTATAAATGAAATTCTTGTGTTAATTTGTCTGATTATCCACGTGTTCTTGCTGTTGGTTTCCATATTTTATATGTCAAAATGGCTCAACAAGTGTTAATAATATTCAAACTCCAAGAGGTAGCTCAGTTGTCCTAAGACCACGGTTTGCACCCTAGGTTGTAGGTTCGAAACTGCACTACCACACTAGGGCTACAGGGGAGTTTATCCGGTTTCCCTCCAGGCCCTAAGGGTTGGAAACCCTCAAATAGCAGAAAAAAAAAAGTGTTAACATTATTCTCTTTAACCATCACCTATTTTTTCATTATCCTTTTTAATTAAGATAATGTGACTCACATTTCCAATTTCAGGGTCGTGACAATGAGTGCCTCAGGCTCTTGTCAATTATCATTTACTTATTAAGTTGAAGACAATAATTTTTTGGATATGCTCTAAATTGATTGTGTCATGAATAGTCAGTTTTTACAATATTTAGTGAAATGTATATGCTCTAAATTGATTGTGTCATGAATAGTAAGTTTTTACAATATGTAGTGAAATGTATCACCATTTATGGACATGTGACATACATGATTAGATTATGGGGAGAAAATGTCGTCATACTATCATGATGTTGTCATAAAATGACAATTTAATTCTGACAATATCATAATAGTTTCAAAATGTCATGAAAATTGAAAATGCAGTGACAAAAGTTCAAAAAAATAAGCAATTGCCTTTGAATCTCAAAAATATATATATATTAGAGGAACTTGTGTTTATGTTCTTCTCTTTGTGATCTTTTATTATTTAAAATTAATTACTTTTGACAAAATTATCCTAATATATCCTAAAAAAAACTCCAAATTTGAAAATATCTCAGTATTTCACCGTACAAAAATTTTCTAAGAAGGACATTTGTGATAGTTCTTATACTCATTCTCCACACATTTCACATTTGGCCTTAATACAAATCCAATTCTTGGCGATTATCAAATAAAGTTGCAATTAAAGAAAGATCGTTATATTAATTTGATTTACAAATAAGAGGAAGAATGTCTACTCAGTGGGTTGGTCGAGAAAATGGATCAGGGGGGATGGAGAAAGAGGTGGGAGAAGAGAAAGAAGAAGACACGAGCAACGATATCGTTGTTCAACTCTGAAACAAGCGACAACATCGTGGTTCAGTCAAAAAGGCAAAAATGAAGTTAAAATTGGTGGGAGGGTCTTTTCTGTTCAGTTGAAACTATGAGGTCCTTTTTTTTGTGCATGGGCCATCTCAAGGGTTTTTCCTAGTAAAATCCTATTTGATTTACATGTAATTATATTTTCTTGCTCATCTTTAATATTTGAACTAGCACCATAACCCATGCCAAGCACGGACATGTTTATACAGTGTAAAATATAAAAAATATATTAAAAAGTAAAAGATGATATATTGTAAATTAAACAACCATACATTGCAGTTTTCTATTTAAGTTGATGCTTTTTATTATACTCTATAAATAGCCTAACTGTTATTAATGAAGAATACCAAAATCATAATACAATGTTGGTGTATATAAAATAGGTTGACATGATGACTTTTCCAAAACACAGATATAAAACAACTCATTTGATACCTGAGTCGAACTTCTAATTGACATCAATATTGGCTGATTCATGCCAATTCAAGTCAATATAGACTATCCTTATATTTTATTTTTAGTTTTAAAAAATAAAACTAAACTAATGACATACATGCTTTAATACATATCATTGTGGGGCCTACACCTAGGGCCCCTCCTATGGATGGGTAGGTGGGAGATCGAAAGATCTGGATGAGCCCGACCCACTATGCATCTAATCTTAGGCACATCAAATCATTCTAATCCCTTGATTTGAGGCCTATAAGTTATCAGTTTCATGTTAGAAGAAAAAGGAAATTGACCCTCGATCTAATGACAGATCGGTGCAATCCAGTTGGATCCAATGATATATTGGGGAAGGGTTTGGATGGTCCATTCGGATCGGTGATTAGGTGGGCCTCACTAGGAAGAGTGCATTGGATGGTTTTTTTTTTTTTTTTAGCTTGTAAGAAAAAAAGTCATGATATGATTCACCCATATCATGACCAATATGATTTGATAGTTATCATGTGGGACACTTGAACTTAAGTGTTTATAAACTATTCCCTTATATTATTGTGGTATCACATGTACTCTCTTTTACAATCATATATCTTTTGAATCTCATGTGGGGGATTTTGGACTCATGTTCCACTTCTAACAGCCGTCCATGGGTTTTTTTTATTCTTCTCTACTTTCTGATGTATTACCTGTCTGTTGTCATGAAAGAGCCATTTACTAAGTATCTATTTGTCATGTAGATCGAAAGCTTTTAGTGTTGTTTTTTATGATGATGTCTTGGTATGAATCATCAACAATTAAATTGGATGTTTATCTCAAGTCAAGTCTCAATGCATGCATACCAGATACCAGAAGTTGGGAGTGCCTTCACCACTAAATTTAGTATATGACTCTAACCCTTTCAGGGCTGCCTCTGTGTGTGTTGTTTTCACATATAAATTCTATGAGGCTAGCCCAAAAACTGACTCAGTGGGGCCTATTTTTTAAAATCCAAACTACTGAAAATAAAACTGTCTACTTGTTCTTTCATTTGTACTAGATTTCACTCTAATAAGAGTTATTTTCAAGTTTAAGATCAATCGCGTGTGAAGTACATGATTAAAATAAATCACAAGTTTTATAATTGATGAATATGATTATGGAGTGCATAGCCAGTTCTAATGGTTTTATTTTTATTTTATTTTGATAGGTACCTTTTGTTTACTATCAAGTGGGACCCACATTGATCACTAAATATTATTAAGTGTAATGATCTGATTGAGATAATTTTTGCCCAAAACCATATTCACAAGACCTTTGCTTCATACTATCCTACCATGATTGGCATGAATCCAAATGGGTCCCACAAGAGGCTGAGAACCAGCTTAGACATTTACCTTTCGAGCAAGCTATGAGAGGTACCTCTTAGCACAACATAACCCACTTATAATTGAGATGATTGAAGAGATGGCCCATTTGACAAGAGCTTGTTCCACAGTTGGAAGGTGTTCTTCTTTGTAATGTCGATACAAGATTAGCCCATTTGACATGAGAAGATTAGCCACATGAGTTAGATGTCGATCCCCAAGACGATCAAACAAGAGTGTGATCCTGATTCAAACTCTTTTAGGTCATGGATTAAGACTTTAAAGCTAAGATGATCTCTTGGTAATTAACTAACTAATTGATTAATCTGACATGGGTCCCATGGCAGGCGGGCACACATTCCTAACACGAAGGACTCCACCTAAGAAAAACAAAGTAAATAAATAAAAGAAAAAAAAATGGACATGGGTTCTGATTTTGGACCCAATTACAATGGGGTCAAAGTTCAGGTCTAAATTTATTGGCCTCCACCCAGCCTCAGGTTTAGGTCACAATACCCAAATGCTCCCGAAATGAAAATTTAACAAAGTTTTACATGAAGTCCTGCCTGGGCCTGGTTTTTTAACAAAATTGAAAAGCTCAAGTTTACAATGGGCTCATTTAATTAAACACCAGAAGGACCCAACATGCATAAATCAAGTACACATATATGGGTCCTAATTTTGGGCATGAGAGTAACAAATTGGGTTTAAGATCAGGTCCACGTCTAAGGGTCCATTGTAATACCAGGGCCTTACTCTAATAATCACAATTGGGTCAGAGACTCGGTCCACATGGGCCCAATCCGAACCTGAAGATTTTACTTGACTTAATTGCACTCGAATTCTGCAGATCCAACCTGCTCCCAGCCCAATCCTGACTCGTTTATTAATTGTAACCTAAAAAGTGGGAGGGTCAAGCCGAGCCCTGAGTTGGCATGTGAGCTTGGATTGGCCTGATTACAGGGCCAGACGGTTTGGGCTTCAATCTATTGCAATAACGTGCACCTGAACCCTACCGTTTATGAGCCGGATTTGAGTGTTAAACCATAACCGCTCTCAGGCCCATGGGCCATTGTCAATTAACCTGAAGCCTTACCGGTTAGTGTCAGGTCAGTGGGACTCAATGGTGGACCTAGGATTTTCATTTGGCTGGTGCCAATAATGGTCAAGTTAAGAAGTTAGCTATTAAAATAATTTTTTTAAGGTGCTATTTAAGAAATTTCTAGAATATCTCGGGTGCAGTCGCACCCGCATTGTAACATGTAGGGCTGCCACTGGGTCAGGTGAGGAACAGCCACTGATAGTTTGGACTATGCTTACAAACCAAATTACCTGGTTGTGGCTTGATGGGACTGAGCCCGAATCTCATAGCAACAGTTTCTGCATATCCAATATGCTAAAAGGTCCATTTTAAGACTCAAGTTAAGGGTCCAAGAAGCTTATCACATTGAACCAAGATCCTACCAAAGCTTATTGGACTTAGCTTCCCATAACCATACCCTTATAGGATGGGCTCGGATCTAGGCCATGGGGTGAGTTACACTCGGACTGAGATTCAGTCCTAGAATAGGAACTATGTGACTCTTACCCAAAGGACAAAAAGCTAGCATGTGTTGAGGTTAACATCCACTCTCGCTCATGAGTAGTCATAATTGTGGTCGAGCCCTTGCTATAAAACTATTGTTGTACCATTTCCTATCACCCATTAGTTTTGGGATAAGTGGTAGCTCAATAGGGTGTAAGATCCTACAAATGGTATTAGAGCCTGGTAGGTCGGGTATTCGAGTCACAGGTGTACCGTTGAGGGAGGGATTGTTGAGGTCAACATCCACCCTTACTCCTGAGCGTAGGAACCTACAACATGTTGAGATTTACATGTGTGTTGGTGTTTTTGTTCAATGGAATTTACATGTGGCTGCATCAACTTGATCTGAGCCTATCCTTCAATTGGTCTTAGTATTGATTATCAGTTATAAGATATTTGAGAATACCCTTAAAATTGATGAGAATCCAGTGCCCTTAAGGGACGACTGTAGTTTTACATATATAGGGGCTGATTCCCTCATTACAATCCACAGATCCTATATTATAGCTAACTAGGGGCTGTTTCCCCTCATTACAATCCACAGATCCTATATTATAGCTAACAACTATGCATTATCCTTTGACTTATTCTACAATACAATAACTGGACTGATAACTGGACTGGGCCTAATGGGCCTGCTTGCCTAGATTGGGCTTCGATTGACACCCCCCCCCCCCCCCCCCCCCTCAAATTGATGCTGGGGAGTCAAAAAGCAGCAATTTGGAAACAAGAAATTGATGTCGAGGCCTATGAAGTCCTTTTGTGAAGATATTTGCAAACTAAAACTCTGTAGGGACATGAGGGAGACTAATTACATTACGCTTATATTCATCTCGAATAAAGTGGCAGTCAACTTCAATATGCTTGGTGCGTTCATGGAAGACTGGATTTTCAGTGATGCGGATGGCTCCAGTATTGTCTGCATGCAATGAAGTAGGAGAGGTTTGAGCAAACCCGAGTTTCAATAGAAGTCCCCGTAGCCATAAAATCTCAGAACAAGCAAAAGACATTGCCCTATATTCAGCTTCTGTGGAAGATCTGGACACACGTTCTTATTTCTTGCATTTCCAAGAAATGAGAGACTTTCCAAGGTACATGCACCAACCAGTAGTAGAACGATGTGTCTGGACAGCCTGCCCAGTCAGCATCTGCATAAGCTGTTAGATGAAGAGGATTATCCTTTGGATAATATAAACCACGAGGGACAGTTCTCAGCAGCTAGCGGATAATGCGCTTCACAGCTGTCAAATGAAGGTGTCGAGGAGCGGACATGAACTGGCTCACAAGATTAACAGCATAGGAGATGTCAGGTCTAGTGATGGTGAGATAGACAAGACTGCCCACCAGGCGCCGGTATGTATGAGGATCAGAAAGAAGGTCGCCATCATCTTTACTCAGCTTGAGATTTACCTCGATAGGTGTATCAACAGGCGAAGAATCATGGAGGTCAGCCAACTCGATAAGGTCTGATGTATATTTGTGTTGATTAACAAAGAGATCTTTGGGAAATTGATGCACCTCTAAGCCCAAGAAATAATGCAAAGGACCCAAATCCTTCATATGAAAGTATTTCCTAAGGGAAACTTGGAGAGATGTAAAGTCGGAGTAGGCGTGGAACCAGTTGTCGGTGGAGGATCAGGGGGAAGGCCATCTGCAGTGGGAGGTTTATCCCGTCGGTAGTATACAAAAGCAGGATTAAACCTAGTAATAGAGGTTTGATCCGAAAAACCTGGTAAGAGAGCTGGGGAAGAGGGGTGAGGACAGTCTATGTGAGTTTGGAAGAAATATTGATTTTCAAAGAAAATAACATTTCGAAAAACTCTGATACGACGACCAATGAGATCATAACAAACAAAACCTTTTTTTTATTAGTGGCATAACCCAAAAAAGCACACCTGCGAGATTGTGCTGTTAGTTTCGTTCTTTCTGTGGAAGGTAGATGAACGAAGCAAACACAACCAAATGTATGTAGGTGATCAAACACAAGATGATGATCAAACAATTTATAATGAGGCGTGAAATGAGCAATGGTAGGTGATGGAAGGCGGTTAATGAGATAGACAGCAGTGGTGAGAGCTTCAGTCCAAAAACGAGGGGGAACTGATGATTCAATCAGAAGAGTCCTAGTTACATCAAGAAGATGCCTGTTTTTCCGTTCCGCGACACCATTTTGTTGTGGAGTATACGGACAGGTACGTTAAGAAATGATTCCTTTATTGTGTAAAAATGATTGAGAATCGTTGGAAACATACTCCCCCCCTGAGTCTGAGTGTAGAATTTTACTGCATTTAGAGAATTGGTTTTCAACATAGGTGACAAAAAATCTAAAGGCATTAAGAACATCAGACTTCGAATGTAATAAATAAAGCCAAGTAAATCTACTGTAGTCATCAATGAAGGTGACAAAGTATTTGAAATGACTATGTGAAAGGGTCGGAGCAATGCCCCAAACATCACTGTGAATTAAGTCAAAACATGCAGTGCTCCATGTGTTAGAGTTTGGAAAAGGTAAAGTTTTACTCTTTCCTAATTTACAAGCATCACAGTCAAAAGAAGCAGAATCAATAGGTTTATTTATTAATTCAGATTGAAATAAAGTAGATATTGTAGAAACATTCGGATGACCAAGTCTATTATGCCACAATCGAGAATTATTCTTATTGAAAAAACAAAATAACTGATGTAAAGTTTGATCATGAATAAATGAAGAAACTGGTAAGGAAAAAAGTCTTCCACGCTTAGGTCCCCTCACGATCACTTCCCCCGACGCCTGGTCCTGCACAACACAACCAGAAGAAGAAAATGAGACATCGTAATTATTTTCAACAAGTTGACTCACAGAAACCAAATTCGTAGCAAGATGAAGAGAGACTAAAACATCGGTTAAGGGTAAGGGGCCAGGGGTATCACCAACAGAGGTGATGGGAAGATGATCGCCGTTGGCAGCTTGAACAGTAAGATGACCAGTGTAAGGAACTACATTTTGTAATTTTAAGGGTGAAGAGGTCATATGGTTACTTGCACCAGAATCTAAGTACCAGGTATTTGAAAGAGAGGAATCAGTACCTACAATGTTCATGGATGCTAAGGCATTGATGATCATCTGGTTGACCATCTCAAGGGTGAGAGGAGTTGGTGGCGCAGAGTGGGAGGAGGAACCAGGTTGGGAGGAAGAATCATACTGTAAAGAACCGCTGAAGTCAGATGATGCAAATGATGGAGTGGTCACTGTGTAAGCACTAGGAGCTGATGGCGCTGTGTATGTACCAGGGGCAGACTGCACATAGTTGTGGGAAGTAGAATTGCGAGTCTTCTTCCGACATTCTTCAATAACATGACCCGTGGCCTTACAATATCTGCAGATTTTTGCCTTGCATTGATTTGCATAGTGACCATATTTTTTGCAGTTATGGCACTGAACTTTACTGATGTCCCGAGGAGGTGGTCTGGTTGTAGCAACATAGGTAAGCGGAGCACCAACAGTCCTTTGCTGTTCCATAGTAGTTTTAGTGACTAGACGTTGTTCTTCCCGTAGAAGCTCCTGAAGACAGTCATCCAAGCTAGGAAGAGAAGCCCTGCTCATTAAGTTGGATCTAACTGTCTCAAACTCCAGACAAAGTTTCATAAGAAACTGATCCCGATGGCTACTTTGCCGTAAGGGAAGTAGTTAAGGTAGAAAAGCTTCAGACACCGAGCCAAACTTAATCTCATGATACTCGGACCACAGTCTACGAAAGCTATTGTAATACTCCTGAACAGACTGTGTGCCTTGAGTATATTGAGAAATATCAAGTTCTAATTGAAATTGACGACCAGCATTGCCTTGCTGATAGATCTTTTGAAGATAGTCCCACATTTCACGGGCAGTTTTACAAGGTCTGAGGTTGAGGATAAAATGTGAGTCAACTGAGCCCAGTAACCAGGTTTTTATTTTAGCATCCTTAGTTTTCCAAGCTAAAATCTTCTTGTCATCGGCCTCTGGTTTAGGGTCAGATCCATCAATGTTTGCTCAAAGTTTTTTTCCTTCTAAGTAAATGTGAAATTGGAAGGCCCATGAGGTATAATTTGTGCCATCAAACTTAACCAGGGAGATAATGTCAGATTTGTCCATGACGACCCAGAACAAGCAATCAATCCAGAAAGCAGTAAACAACCAGAATGAAGAATAACTAGCAGAAGGATGATCAAGCAGCATTAATATCAAAATCAGACCACAATTAGTGGTTAGATACACAATCAGACGGTTCAGATTGGTGATGTACTGCAGCAGATAGCAACCAGCAGAGATGCACAGATTCACCGAATGATGAACAAGCAAGAACAGAACAAATAGAAGGAACTTGCAGCAGTAATAAACCAGGAGAATTAACTAGCAGAATGATGAATCACTGCCTGCACTAACAGTAAGTAGCAGCAAACAACCAAACAGTCAGCCAGCAAAAGTTCTTGGAAAGAAGCTCCCAGCAGCATCCAAACGTCCCTGTCGTCAGGGATAGGTACATGACCTGGGCCCCACCTGATGATCTCTTGATAGATCAGAGAGTGGGGATGGTTGAGCAGGATAAGCACGCAACTAATGGAAGTGGTCTCGAACAAATCAAATCCAGATCCAGGATTTTGGACGGCCGAGATGAAAACAAGTGAAAAAAATTGAATTTCCTCAAAAATAGGTAGAAGGCCTACCTCTGATGACCAATAAATGTTGGAAAAATCTTCATAAATAAGAGGATATTCAGACGACCAAGAGGGAGGAATCCGCTGAGATGGTGATAATGATGATCATAGGTGGGCCACGCCTGATCTGAGATGATCAGGGATGATCAGAGAGGATCCGACTGAAGAAGATGATCACAGATTGGCTTCCAAGGCTTGGAAGATGACTGAGACAATCAAGATGATTGATTGATTTGGCTCTGATACCATATCAGTTATAAGAGATTTGAGAATTCCCTTAAAATTGATGAGAATCCAGTGCCCTTAAGGGACGACTGTAGTTTTACATATATAGGGGCTGATTCCCTCATTACAATCCACAGATCCTATATTATAGCTAACTAGGGGCTGATTGCCCTCATTACAATCCACAGATCCTATATTATAGCTAACAACTATGCATTATCCTTTGACTTATTCTACAATACAATAACTGGACTGATAACTGGACTGGGCCTAATGGGCCTGCTTGCCTAGATTGGGCTTCGATTGACATTGATAAGGATATTGACTGTCTAACAATTAAAACAAAGGGCCTAAACTGCATCAACCATTTAGACTTCAAATGGAAAAGTTCTTTCTATAATTCTAGTTCAATGCAAGAGAAGTTCACATGGACAGCAATAGCTCAAGTTCATTGCATGAGAACATGCATAGAAAAGCCTATTTATTGGAAAGTTTTTTGTATGCCGAACAAGACAAGCTATTGTATCTTTTGTATGGTCACTAAATGGTCTCTGTCTTTGAAAAGATTGGAATTAGCTTTTCGTGGGGTTTTGAATGTGGTAAAAATTGGAAATGAGTATTCTTTACAACATTGGAAAAATGAGCCTATCCTTCAATTGATTTGAGCCTATCCTTCAATTGATCTTAGTATTGATAAGGATACTGACTGTCTAACAATTAAAACAAATGGCCTAAAAAAGACTTGTTTAGACTTCAAATGGAAAAGTTCTTTCTATAATTCTAGTTCAATGCACGAGAAGTTCACATGGACAGCAATAGCTCAAGTTCATTGCATGAGAACATGCATAGAAAAGTATATTTATTGGAACGTTTTTTGTATGCCGAACAAAACAAGCTATTGAATCTTTTGTATGGTCACTAAATGGTCTCTGTCTTTGAAAAGATTGGGATTAGCTTTTGTGGGGTTTTGAATGTGGTAAAAATTGGAAATGAGTATTCCTTACAACACTGGAAAAATGAGAGAAAATTAAACTTGATCAGTTTTGCATTAATTTACTGATCAGCCTACAAAAGTGCAGATAATCAAAAGGTGGATTTAGATTTTTTTTTATAATGTTTTTCACGTGTTTTTCTCAAGATTTATGGCGAACTAAGATATATAAGACTTTACATCTTGGGGTCTACCATTTATATGAGAATGTTGAATGTTTCGGATCATGAATTACGGATTCAAAAAAGTGCATAAAATCAAATCTATAGAACTAGAATTTTTTATGAGTGAAATGCTCAAAATATCAAAACTTTCTTGCCTATATTGACTTATATATGCAATATGTAGCGGTCTATTGATACTATATATATATATATATATATATATATATATATATCAGTGTATATGAACAAGATTTGAACCGTTTCTTCAACTGATCTTAGATTGATAGGGACATGATTGATAGTTACATAATTAAAGCATGATCTAAGAGACTTGCTTAGACTAAAAATGGACAAGTATTTCCTACCTATATAGTTTAAGTTCATTGCATGAGTAGTTAATATGGCCCAAGTACGTTGCATCAGGAAGCCTTTCTTGAATGTTTCAAACCCAAACATATGCATTAAAGACTTTTAGACTCCTTTGAAAGAATGGGATGCCCCAAAGTTTCATGGAACTTTTTCAACAATTATAAGGACATGGAGGATAGATTCAGAGATTTGAGGTTGAGGACAGGAGAATTTGGCCTCATTCCAAAAGTAGAATTGTCATCATGACTAAATCAACATATAATCTTTTGGCTACAGCAATTCCTACTCCCAACCCTTACTGCGAGCTTATTTGCTGGAGATGTTTTGGAAAATTTCCCTGCCTCACAGTGTCCATGTTTTTGGTTGGAAATGTCTTAAAAGGGCCATCATAGTAAAATCCCTACTTAAAAGGGCAATTATGTCCCTATGATTATGAAGAGTGCAGCTCATGTAGTAGCTAATTTTGGTAAGTTTTGGGCAAGGGATGTATTTTGGCGAGACAAGTTCCCCGGCCAAATGAATGTCTAGTTTTCAAGTCCGGATCCTCTATTTCTATGAAACAAGGAGATATTGTTTTGTCCAATCAAAATTAGTCAACCGTGTAAAATTTCATCATTGATTTCCTTATTCCAAGAAAGCAATTGAGATTCTGCATCAGCTAGCTTGAGATTTTACACAGTCGGCTGAGTTAGATTGGATGAAATAGTATATCCCTGTATATACGAAACAAGAGATCTCAACTCCTAATTTTCTCCCTTATGATTTTGTAATGTTTCTCCTTTCTAATGAATTCGTATCTTTTTACCAAAAACAAGTACGTTGCATTAAGAAGTACGGGATAGGCACAACAAGTCTATTTATTGCGTTCTTTTGAATTATCGAACAAGATAAGCTACATTATGTTTTTATGTTGTCCAAGAAAATATGTGGCCACTAATTGGTGTGGTTTTAATAAGATTGGGATCAACTTTGGGTGAAGGAGAAATGGAAGTGGGAACTTGAGGGAGAAAAAAGACTGATGAATTTCAGATTCTTGCATAATAAATTCTTCCCTTTTCAACAATCTATAGAGCCTCATTAGTCATTTAGATGTGTAGGAAGGGGAGAAATCATTCCATTATTTATTTATTTATTTGTACAATCCCGTTGTTTTAGAGCCAGTTTGTTTCATGGAGCTGAATTTTAGAAATTCTAATTGATTTTATATTTTCATATGTGGTTAAAAATGAAGAAGCAAATTGTGAATACTGAATATCCAAAAAAAGACAAAAAATAACCTTTGCTTTAATGAAAGTTGAAAAGGAAAAAAATGAGAAATGAATTACCTAGTGAGTAGTGATAGCTCTAGAGGTCCCATCTAAATTAGATCACTACCTTAAATTCTTCACCGCTTCACATCCTTCATCCCTCATCTCTTTCATCCGGTGGGCTCATTTGACCATGAGACCCAATATATTCATTTTCTGTTTATTCTATGAAAAACAGATACAGTCCTTGGTGTGTTCACTGATCACAATAGAATTTTGGGAGGAGGCCAGTCAAGAGGTCCACATTTTTTCAAATTCCAATTGTTAGGTAGTACACTGCATATGTACAATCAATTTTAGCAGGATTCTTTTTAATTGGTTATTTAGCAGAATCTCTTAGCTTAGCCTTATTTTATCAAAGCTTGATAGATTAATCCACTCCTCTTTATTGATTCTAATTCCCAAAACACCAATTACCAAACTTCCTTTGTATTGATGGAAAACAACGTTACTAGTGATTGCTGTATGTATTGCATGCTGCCATAGTATCTGGCTACTGTTGTTACATGAGGAATTCATTTGATAGACAGATGTTTGAGGGTTCCAACTTCCAACTACTTGGATAATCACGCATTTATTTAAGATGGGAAAATAGGATCTTCCCCATTGCATTTTTTTCTGGTGCGGGTCCCACCATGATGCAGCCATTTTGGTAAATGAGTTGCGGTCTACTAATTAAATTTACTTTTCATTTTTTGGCCATGGCCAGTTTTCAGTTGTCAAACAATGTTAGGATGGTATGAAGTTGATCACATGGATGGCTTACTCAACTAAATAGCATTCCAAATAAGCCTAAGTTTATCTGATTCTAACACATATTGAGAAAAATGAGATGTTTCTATAAATTAAAAAAAAAAACCCTGATCATATTGAGGAAGTTATGGCCAATTTTCTTATAGATATAGGAAAGTTGTAGACTTAAGCATGTTTTTGAAAATTCTATTTTTATTGTGTTTAGATGATTAGGATTTCACTTCTAGTGCTTTTGATGATTTGAATTGACTAGCTTTTATTCTTTTACCTATAGAAAAGAGGTAAATACTATATATGCGAGAGGAAGATTGGACTAGGGATCATTTCTATGAGATGTTATTAATTCAAAGGATTGTCTTGGAGACCATAAATCTCGCTAGAGGTTTGCAAGGACCTTAAAAGCTAGCTAGTTTTAATGATTGCTTGTGCTTATTGTTATCTTCGTGCTCAAGACTTGGATCTTCAATTTTAAAAAATGAGGTATCACATGAATTGAGGGGTTACTATTTCTTTCCACCTATTCGTCTATAACTCCTTTCTAAAAGTAAATTTGGCCATGTACTATACTTATATTTTGGGAGTCCAGATCGCCTGTTTCATCTTATCAACATGCAACAACAATATAAAACCTCATATTTTCTTTTTTTCATTCCAAAGAATCAACTGATAGAAAGCATTAGCTGGCATTAGATTTTATACCGCTGGCGCATGTTGATAGAATGAAATAATATCTCCCTATTTCAACGAAAGAGGGGATCCGGACTCTTACTTTGGGCATTTATTTAGTTGGTTAATAAGTTTGATCATTTGGATTTGTTGGAAAGAAACAGGCTCTAAGGTTTCTTTCCATCAAATTTATATCAGACATTCTAGTAAAGAAACAGGCCCTAAGATTTGATAGATTTTGATCTTCTTCAAAGGAAAAATGAAGTTATTTAAGGAAGGCCTTAAGGGTTTGTTTAAATTAATATTAATCTAGTATTCGGATATGGGTCTTCTCAAAAGTAATCGAAATTCTCTAAGGACTTAAGACAGGAGCGGAACCATGAACCTCGCACAAACCGCGGAGACTATGAGTGACCATGGCCCTCTCAAAAGTTATAGAAAACTCCCAAAGGTTTAGAAAATTATCTTTTTTACAATTCTCACCTCCAAAAATTTATTTTTACATAATGCCCCATCCCCAAAGGAAGTTTCTGGATTGATTTGAATATTTAGGTATTCTAGCTTGTTTTTTAATGCCATTCAATTGAAAATGAAGACTTTTTCTAATATATCTTGTTTTGATTGCTATAAAGAGCTAGAAAAGGAATCTATATGAAGTGGCACTTTATTTTTCTACAAATAGGAGGAACTCTCGTTTTGGAGAAGTGAGATTGAAATGAGGATTAATTCCCTTCCCATAAATAAAAGTGACATTTCTAGCATCCATAATTTTTACGTTCTAAGGACATGCCCAAAAGAACCCTTAAATCCTTTGAGGAATCATAGCTTAGTGATGCATCACATCATATTATTAATATATGTTATCTATAATTATCATGGGTATCAAGTTGGTTTGTTGGCCCCACATGCATATACACTTACACAAGCAAAGGAGTAAGGATGAACAAAAAAAACAAAATGAAAGGAAAATCATGGTGATAGCAATGGAATATATAATATATATGTGTGTGTCAAAACAAATAACAATAACAATAACATCTTCAGCAAAGAAAGAAAAGGAAGATTTACCTACAGCAATTGCTCCTATTTGTAGACCTTTTTCATTGATTTATTTATTTTTCGATAAGAGCCTATATAGACATTAAATGCACTGGTGCCATAGGCCTCAAATATAACAGTGAACCACATGGAATAATATAAAGATTTAGATGAAGCATCTATATATTGCACATGATGCAAATGCAACAAATCTAATCAAACAATCTATCTCAGGGAGAACAGCACAATAAGATCTTTCTAGGTTGAAAAAGCACCTACCATCCAAAAAAAAAAATCCTTGAACCCTAAATCTGAATCCAGACTGACCCAGAAGGTTGGCTAACCCTGAATATATATATAGGACATTTAACCAAACAACAAGGCTTTATCTTCTAATTTTGATTATATTAGGTTTGTTTTTATTCCTAGGAGACCCAACAAAGTAGCTCATCTTCTAGCTAAGTTGAACTATATATATTTTGAGCCAGGATAGGGTCCTTTCTGGGTTGAGGGGTCTGATTCCTTGTTTTGCTTGTAGTTTCTCCCTTGTTTTTTTTCCTTTAATGATGAGAAAGTGTTCTTTAAAAACAAACAAACAGACAGACAACAAGTGGTAAGCATCATTATCCAACACCATGGTTTTTGGACACTATATCGACCAATTAATGCCTAAACGTCGGCACGTCGAGTAATATATTAGTTCATGATTAATGTTTCACAACTTGATTTCAGTTGGGTACTAAAATCATGGAGAGTACCCAACAAACCACACTACATACAAGTATAAGAAGTTAATAAATCAAAAAGAAAAACTCATGGTCTTGTTAGCTGAACTAGACCAAGACCACTCTTACTTTCTTTAGCATCTCTCCCCTCAAACGTGGTCCTCCTTGGTCACATGGGTCTTGTCCTATTTCCATGTAGGTAACCTTAGCTGAAACATGTGAGGGTGGTTAACCAATAACCAAGGCCCATTTGGGCATATTTCATTCAGGAAGTTATGGCAGTTTCGAAAACACTCCTCAAGAAAGCCAGGAAGATGTGGCATCTCTGGGAACAAGTATATAAGGACAAGATCCAAATCTTTTGTCCAACTAACTATTTGAAGTTTCTTTAACTTTCACCTAACTTGGTTGGGCCCAGTGCCCCTTATGTAGCCAACAACCTAGTACAATAATAAATTGGGTGGCTCCATCCTCCAATATTCACTACTTTTGCCTGACCGTAATGATTCTTTTCAGTGGAAAGAACGATCCATCTTTCCTTTGTTTTCATGTGCCTCAGTGCTTAGCAAAGTGGTTAAGATGCTTCGTTGAAAAGTATTTGGAATCAAAGGCCAATCAAGGGACTTTGGCTACATCATGAAGGGACATGTGAATTTGATAAATGATTCTCTCTCTCTCTCTCTCTCTCTCTCTCTCTCTCTCTCTCTCTCTCTCTCTCTCTCTCATATATTCATGGTATTAAAAAGGCCACGTTTAGTGACAGTTTGGGCCATACCTGTTACTGGTTTAGGATGTATTTAAAGCATTTGGTCCTTCACCCCTGTTTGTCACAAATATAGCTGATATTTTGAAAATGTCACAATAATATTATGCTGTGATCTATAAAAAACCAGTATCTTGATTATATCTAGATTTTTCAAGATATTGAGAAATTCTGGGAACATCATGTGAGGAACATAATAAATAGATAAAAATAATGTCCCTCAGTTGTAGCTTCGCTCGTTAAAGACATAGGTATTTTAGTGGAGTGTGTAAGTTGAGAGAAGAATATTATTTCTTGCAACAATCTTTTGGCAATAATAAATAGTTTCTTCGCAATTTTTTTTACTATTGTATTCTTGCCGAGCGACGATATTGAACTTGGATACAGCATGAGATACACGGAGAGCATGCAAGTCATCGGGGAAGTAGAGTTGTGTGATTTATAATTTTATGCATAACGATATCGTTACATTTTTTTGGTAGCTATGTTTTCCAGCAAAGGGAATGATCCTGGCTTACTAATGAGACACAAATGCGATGGAAAAAGGCCATCAAAGTTTGGTAAAAATGCTAGATATGATGATATTACAACGACGATATCATTACCAATCTTCATACTTTCATACTCAAGTTTGGACATCTAGAAAGTCCATGGCATACCCTTAAAGGTCTGATCTTTACACGGTAGGTCCAACCATTTCTCAATGAGAAAAACCCAAAATTTAGAAATACCCCAATAATGTTTTCGAAATGGTAATTTATTGAGAAAGATAATCGCAATTATCTTCAATGTTTATTAAATAACTCTGCCATGGATTATGTTTTAAATGTCAATTTGATTGTATGGTGAGATAGTGATCACTTTGTGCTTAGTTTCCTCAGGTACTGGTAAGGTTCACACTTGCCATGCATGTTGTACATGATCACATATATAGGATTATGTACTTATATAGTAGAAAAAATGATCGAATACCACGTAAAAGAAATGCTTTGATACCAGATTGTAAAAATATGAAGGTTGTGCAGTGTGTAGGGGGTTGGTCGTACGACCAAAGGGTAGTATAGAGCCCTTGCTCTAAATCAAATGAGCAAAACACTTATATATAATTCAAGCCTTAAGATAATAAGAGATTATCTACACCAAAACACTTAGACAATCTCCTAGATCTTCACCACACATACTCTTACATCACAAAAAACAATCACAACACAACCTTATATAGCTGGTCAAAGGACACTTCCAAAATACATGACTTTACATGTGCCAAGACAATGATAAAGTCTTATGATGTTTAGTTTTTCTAGATGACCTTTAGACATTCCTTAGGAGATTTTCTTGATTTTCATACTAAAATATTAAAAGTAATAACTCGAACATATATACTTCTAGATTGTGGATGAGTCGCAACCAATATTAATGTGGAAAAGACGGTCTATTTATACTATATCTTGTTGCTCCACTATGGATTAAGGAATTAGTGGCATGGAGTGGGATAAAGTATCCCAAGGGACAAGAAATTGGGGATTTCCGGTGAAATCTATTTTATTTTTTGATGATATCATATCGTCATCAAACTTATTTAACGAATTTCATAAATGAGTAAAAAAAAACATGTAGAAAAGCAATTTTTGAGATCTATGGGAATCTAAGAACTCAATTTGTCTACCAAATACAAAATTATGAGATAAAGAAAATTAATTCACATTAGCACACATCTCCAATTCATCATGTAAGCCAATTCTATTCAAAGAATTCAAATGATTTGTGGACCAAATATTAACCCTAAACCAAGTAGCCTATGCAAGCATTCAAATCTCAAACAAACATAGATAGAATATTGCATGTATTCCCCAAACATATTCTAAGGCCCTTAGTGTTTGGAACTTGATTGTTATGTGGTCTACTTATAAGTTACCTATACTCTATTTATATATTTGGAGATATTTAGGTGAGAACTAATTCTCACCATGCTTCTGTTAGAACCATTAGTAGGGCCCACCTAGAAATCCATCCAAACCGTGCACAAACAGGGGGCCCCTGATAGTCAATGATCCCAAGGTTTGACACCCATCTGAGTGGACTGGACTATTGGATTGAGGGTTGGTTTTTTTTTTTTTTTCTAATATGAAGCCATTAAACTCATAGGACTCAAATGTAGGGGTTAGGAGCATGGGATTGAGTTCAAACTTGATACGTGGGGTGATCCCACATCGATCTTTCCATCCCTCAATCCTGTCCCTAGAAGGGACCCATAGTTGGGCCCCACAGAAAGTTCTCACTGTGATTCCGTGAAAACAGTTCTCACCTGAATAAAGTCGTTAGATATTAACTAATGATGACTTAGAGCTGAACAACCACCACTTATGGGGAACAAGGGGGTGTCCAATTGGTTGGGTGCCATTTTTCACCTAGCTTATTGTATAGAGTTTGATCGCTAGGTTCCTTTTCCTATATGTGAATGGGCTTGTTTTCTCCATGGTGGGGCTGCTCTTCCTAGGGGAGTGTTAGATATTGATATGTTAAAGATTGATTATAGTAGAATTCCTTATCCTAAAGTTTAGCTTGGACTTGAGATTTATTGTTATTGGTGTGTATAAATTGAGAGGATTTCCTCTCATGTAAATCATGGTGAATTTATATCTAATTTTTTTGTGGAAAAATTTATATGTACTTAGTTTATTTCTTTTAAATTCTGTATGGTATTAGAGCCTGGCCCAATAATGATCCTACGATCAACTGGGGCATGGTCCTTTTTTCTATCCTTTTGCAATAATCACCATCGCTTTCTCTTTTTCAATAAAAAAAAGATCTAGCATCCTCCTTTATCCATCCAATCACCCAGATTAAACCTCATGATTTGTCATTTTCATCAAATCAATTGACAATCAAAAGATTTTGGAAGTGTCACGACAAATCTGATTCAGTGGGCCACCAACATTGATGTACCCGAAGGGAGTAAGTAGTGAGATTGATGGATCCACAAATAGATAGTGATCGAGTGTTTGTATTATAATTCTTCTTGTTTTAATAATTACATATCCTTTTTCAGAAATGACCATTTAATTAAGGGGCGATGTTAGAGATTAATGTGCTAGAGATCGGTTAGAGTAGGATTTGTTATCCTTGTTTAGTTTGAATTTGAAAATTATTGTTTATTTTTGTGTATAAATTGAGAGGATTTCCTATCATGTAAGTATGAATTTATGCAATTAATTAAACTTTTTGAAATTCTTTAGGGAGCAGGCTTCTTTTCCGTGGATGGGTTCTCTCATCGGTCCCATGGCTCCACCTGTTGGGATTGGTGTATGCCCTAAAGCCCACTAGCTGCATTTTTTCTCTCTGTTACTGGATATTTATTGGTTATATATATATTGGGATGATTCTTTCTCTTTAAACATGTGTATATGTATGGTTGTGTGTAAGGCCCATTGTTTTCTAATAATTGAATCAGGTGTGAAGTGGCTTCACACAGATAGGTCTGATTCATGGATATTGGAAACAACAGATTGGTTCATAACTGAAAGATGGAGTTGGGCACTTCATCTTGGTATAAGTTATAATGAGATACTCTCCTATATAGAGTGACATACCTAAGTCACGGGAGGGCTTTCCCGGATCTATCTCATTAGTGCATGTGTCATGCATTGAACAGGACCATTGTAGGTGTGATCTCTATAATAGTACTATCACAGAGAGAGATCAAATCACCTCATGCTACTAAGTGACCGGTGCTCTTAATCTTGAGCATTTGTGGATGAACTGACGAAGTCAAGTTCTTGTGCTTTAATTCACTATGGGTGAGATTCTTTTCATGGGTCAACAGCTCTGTGAGTTAGGTACTCGGGCTCGATCAGTGGGGACATGCAAATGCAATATAGAATCTATGCCATCTACTGATGGATTGATCGTCCCCTTAGAATTATCCGATTGATCATCAAAATCTAAGATCTTAGTATATGGATGTTCCATATTGATATTGAACTTGTGGGTCGCTCCCTGGATCAAGAGAATAATATCAGGATGATGATTAAGTCAAGGATATGAAGTTCTAAGGTTTAAGATTTAATCGAGAAGGTTGATAGTACATCGGATAACCTAACTCGATTGAGGATGTTACATAGAGGGGCATTTAGGTCATTGCACTTGGTAGGTCGGAGACAACAGTCATTTTATGACAAGCTTATTTCTTACTTTATATTTGTCCCTGGAGTGCAACCATAACTCTCTAGTGGAATGAGTTAAGGTTAAAATGGTCTTAATGTTGCTATGGGTTTAACATGGACATTTTGGTCATTTTGGGAGCCAAGGGCAAATATGTCTTTTGGTCCCTTCTCTAGTCACTTTCCTATATTGGCATGGTTTCCTAATATGATTAGGAGATGAGGTTGAATTATTTTATGGAAAAATAATTTTGAATTTAAATTCAAATAGGCCTTGATGGCATACATGAATTTAATTCTAGACAAATTATGGACATGTGGGCCATAGTGTGGGCCATAGCATGTGGGACGTCCAACATAGGGATTTCTTAGTGTGGGGTCTCTAACTTTGAGTATGTCTCTCTACTTGGAAGGTTGGACTCCTCCTTGGATAAGTATTCCTATAATAGAGTTTCCCTTAGAAACTTAAATTAGTAATTGTTGCACAACTAGGATTACTAATTGCTAAGTTTAAGGGATATTCATCATAGTTTCCTTTTCTAATTTGGATTGTTTCTAAGAGGAAATTAATCTTAGGATTGAGCTTTCCTTTTAGGACTTCTAAGAGAATTAGTAGGAGAGACTTAATGGGAAAGGATTCCTTGCAATCTTCATAAAAGGAGGAAGCTTCCCTTGGGCGTGGATCACCTTGAAACCACAAGAAGCCCCAAAAACGTCCAGCCCTTGTTTCTCTTCTTTCTTGAGGAGATTTCCATCTCATATGATTCTAGAAACTCATCTCAAAACCTAGATTAAGGTTCCACCACCTTAGCCAATCAGATTTGGAAGTGAGATAGAGGAGAAGATTAGAAGAAGAATAATTCATGCAGAAATTCCTGCAGCATAGTAGCTGATTGCAAACCTGATCTTGTCCCTATTGCATCAGATTTTCAGAGGTTTAAAGCTTGCAAATCTTTGAGGTAATAGTCTTCTATAATCTCCTATTAATTAGACACATGTTGATTATGATTTCATGGAGTTTCTACGCGATTCTTTATGGCTGATTTCCGCTGCATAGTGCAGAAATCAGATTTTTTAAAATCTGTCATGCTTTGTATCAGCCATAGTTGTCTCTATATGAGAAGTTTCAGATCTGAATCGCGGTTTCCTTCAGTGGTATCAGAGCCACTCCATGCGAAATCATGATCCCATGATGTGATTAATTAATCCTAGATTAGAAGGGGCATGGTAGCACCCTGCTGAAATTTATTTCAGATTTGTATTAGTGCTGTATTTTTGTATGCTGGTTATGTTTGGATGGCTGGAATTAATTTTTCCAGATCTGAATCATGTTGTACATTATGCACTAACCTTTTTGGTTGCAGCCATAATTAGCATCCTTGATGGTTCGCATGTATGTTATGTGGATTTGGATGTTTGTTTTATTAGTTGGAAAGTGTACGATTGCGCGGTTAACAATCATAGGAAGTTGTAAAGTTTTCTTAATTTTATTCCAACTAGTCTTGATGTAAGCTTTTTTGAAAAGCATAGGAATCTCCAATGTAATTTTTGTTTTGTTTTTCATGGGTTTGCTTGTATAAATTTATTTATGGACACAAGCATGAAAAGGAAAGTTTCAAGACAAGAAGGTTGCAAGAAATTGGAATCCTTGGAGATGAAGGAGTCAAGACTTCTAGATGCATGAGGAGTCCTAATTCGATTAGGATTTGAAATCCTAAGGACAAGGAGCCATCAAGGATTGCATACTTTTATTTGCTTTTATATATGGAATGCATGGTTGAATGCTTTATATAATTGCTATAATTGTCACCTAGAAACATGGCCACCATTAGGATCTAAAAATGGCATCTTTCTAAAATCAGTATGTTTTTGTTTGGTCAATTGGTTTTAAACGGAACTTAGACCAGCACCTTCTAATTGTCTAAGGTTTAAAATTGGATAGGGTTGGCACCCTTTGTTTCCAAAATAGACTAAACTCAAAATCTAATTAGATGCTACCTAAGGGTTCCCCAAAACCCTAATTAGGTTTTTGATTCTATTAAGGGTTTTTTTCAAATGTTTTAATGCAAAGGTTATTTACTTTCAAGATGACTTGAGTCATTGAGTCATGAATTTAATTAACCAAGTCTGCTAGTTTTAAAAAAGAGCTTTTGAGAAAACGAAGTAAAGATCAAAGGAAAGTTTATAAACCCTAGTGATAAATTATCAAGTGGGAGAGGGGTTTAGGAAAAACCCCACGACTTTCCATTCTCGGTTCATATTAATCTCATTAGAAGTGTTAGTGGGAGCGACCATCCCTTCGGTGGAGTTCTTTACTAAAGACCACTTCGATGGGTTAGTGGGTGAACTAAAGTGAATATTCGTAATGAGGTGTTAGTAGGAGCGGCCATCCCTTCGGTGGAGTTCTTTACTAAAGATCACTTCTATAGAATATCAATGAAGTGTTGGTGGGAGTGGCCATCCCTTCGGTGGAGTTCTTTACCAAAGCTCACTTCTAGATTTGGACATTCTGGGAATTTTTCATAAGAGATGGTAATACACTTGACATAAGGCGGTAATAATCTCTTCAAGGAGTTAGAGTTATTTGTCTTATGAGGTCAAACCAATCAGTGATTGGACTGTCACTGGATATGTATCCAGATAGTGATAATCCAAATAAGAAGAGCTTAATTCAGCGTTACTATAGGCTCGGCCATCCTTTCGATGGAGGGTTTATGAGGAGGTTGAAACACTGATACATTATATTTAGGGTTGAAATAATGTAAAAAGTTTTGTGCATGTTTTTCCTTTTATAACAAGCACCATATGCATGTTACATATATACTGCCTGTCTAATTATAAACCATTTTATATCCAGAGAGAGATGGGTAAAGATTCTTTTAGCCCGTTGATGAGTATTCTTCGTGAGAACAAGTTGACCGGCCCTAATTACGTAGATTGGAAGAGAAACCTTGACATAGTACTCACTGCTGAGGAGTACAAGTATGTCTTGGTAGAAAATTGTCCTGAAATTGATCCCAATTCTACTGAAGACCAGTTAGAGGCTAAAAGGAAGTGGAAGAAAGCGAACAACATGGCTAAATGCTACATGCTCGCTTCCATGTCCAACGTGTTGCAAACACAGCACGAGAATATGGACACAGCCTACGAAATCATGATGTCCTTATCAGAAATGTTCGCAGACAAGAGCAGGCCAGCTAGGCAAGCTGCTATAAGGACCATCATGAATACTAGAATGGCTGAAGGAACACCTGTCAGAGATCATATGCTCAAGATGATGGATTGTTTCAATGTAGCTGAGATTCTAGGGGCTGAGATTGATGGAGAGAGTCAAACCGATATGATTCTAGAAACTCTGACGGATTCCTTCAATCAGTTCAAGCTCAATTTCAATATGAGCAAGATGGACATGACCCTTGCGGAGTTAATGAAGGAACTCCAGGCGGTAGAGGCCATAATGAAGCCCAAGGCCCAAGCCCATTTTTTCCAGTCTTCCTCTCATCTAAACCCGAAAGGGAAGAAGATGAAGAAGAAGAAGATCAAGGGAAAGGGACAGAAAAAGGGCAATGCTGGTAATAGAAAGGACAAGGGTACAGATGATAAGCCCAAAGGGAAATGCTTCAAATGTGGCCTCAAAGGTCATTGGAAGAAAGATTGTCCCAAGCTCAAAGGCTCGGTTAATAAAGGTACATCTTTTTCTTATTTCATTGAAACTTGTTTAGTGGTTGATTCTACTGACTCGTGGATAGTAGACTCTGGAGCCACTAATCATATCTGCAATTCGTTGCAGGGGTTTCAGATAATGCAGAAAATTGAGAAAGGGGAGTTTGCCTTTAGAGTTGGAACTGGAGCTAAAGTTTGGGCGGTTGCAGTGGGAAATGTTTCTCTACATTTTTCTAATGATAGGTTTTTGATTTTAAATAATGTTTTCTATGTTCCGGACATAAGGAAGAATTTAATTTCTGTTTCCAGACTTATTGAATTTAATTATAGTTTCTTTCCATTCTGGTGTTGATATCAGTAGAGATGGAAATATAATATGTTCCGGTAGAATACATGATAACTTATTTTATATAAATCCTATTGCTCCCACACTGCATAATGTACAACTAGAAAGTTCTACTTCCCTTAAGAGGAAGGTATCTTCAACCAATGACACATATCTTTGGCACTTACGTTTGGGTCACATTAACCTAAAACGGATTCAGAGGTTGGTAGAAGATGGGCCCTTGAGCTCATTAGATTTCGAACCTTTTCCTCAGTGCGAATCATGTCTCAAGGGAAAGATGACCAAAAGGTCATTCTCTGGAAAGGGACTAAGATCAAATGAGTTGTTAGAATTGGTTCACACTGATGTGTGTGGTCCTATGAACAAACTAGCAAGAGGAGGATATGAGTATTACATCACGTTCACCGATGATTACTCTAGGTATGGATATGTCTATTTGATGCGACGCAAGTCTGAGGCGTTTGATAAGTTCAAACAATTCAAGGCTGAGGTGGAGTTACAACTAGGGAAACATATCAAAGCCCTTCGATCTGATCGAGGTGGCGAATACCTCCTAGGTGAGTTCAAGGAGTACCTCACACAACAAGGGATTGTGTCTCAGTTGACTGCACCGGGTACACCCCAGCAAAATGGTGTAGCAGAGAGAAGAAACCGTACTCTTCTTGATATGGTAAGGTCCATGATGAGTCATGCAACCCTACCTATATCTTTTTGGGGATATGCCTTAGAAGCAGCAGCATATATTTTAAATCTGGTACCATCTTAGTCAGTACCTAGGACACCGCAAGAAATGTGGACAGGTCGAAAACCTAGTTTAAGACATATCCACATTTGGGGTTGTCCAGCTTATGTACTGAATGATAAAGCTACCAAGCTAGAACCCAGATCGGAAATGTGCTACTTCATTGGGTATCCTAAGGGAACTAGAGGTGGCATCTTTTATCATCCAAAGGAGCAAAAAGTGCTCATCAGCACTCATGCTAGATACTTAGAGGATGATTGTATGATGCATCAAGAGCTTAGTAGTACAGAAACTCTTGAGGAGATTCTTCCTGAATCCCCTATAACATCTGTACCAGATCCAGCAACAGTAGATGGACCGGATATTCCTTTAAATACTCCGGAGCCTCGTCGTAGTGGGAGAATTCCTAGACAACCAGATAGATATCTAGGAGTGTCTTTAAAGACAGACTCTGAGGATATGGTTGAGGATCCTACTAGTTACGATGAAGCAGTAACGGATATAGATGCTGACATGTGGCAGCAAGCGATGAAATCTGAATTGGATTCCATGTATTCCAATCAAGTCTGGGAACTTGTAAATGCACCTGAAGGGATCAAACCCATAGGATGCAAGTGGATTTACAAGAGGAAGAGAGGAGTGGACGGGAAGGTGGAAACCTTCAAAGCAAGACTGGTGGCGAAAGGATATACTCAGAAAGAGGGTATCGATTATGAGGAAACCTTTTCACCAGTGGCTATGCTCAAGTCCATAAGGATTCTCTTAGCCATCGCATGTCATTATGACTACGAGATATGGCAAATGGATGTCAAGACAGCTTTTCTTAATGGAAGTCTTGACGAATGCATCTATATGATGCAACCAGAAGGTTTCATTGCTAGTAGCCAAGAGAACATGGTCTGTAAACTTAAAAAGTCCATTTATGGACTTAAGCAAGCATCTAGGGCATGGAACATCAAGTTTGATCAGGAAGTCAAAACTTTTGGCTTTAATCAAAACATTGATGAACCATGTGTGTATAAGAAAGGAAGTGGTAATGCAGTCATATTTTTGGTCCTATATGTAGATGACATATTGCTCATTGGAAACGATGTAGGTGCACTATCATCCACATAGGTTTGGTTATCATCTCAATTTCAGATGAAGGATTTGGGTGAGGCAAGCTACATCTTAGGGATCAAGCTCCTGCGAGATCGCAAGAATAAGATGTTAGCCTTATCCCAATCTTCATATATTGAGAAGATATTGGTCAAGTTTAACATGCATGACTCCAAGAAGGGCTTGCTACCTTCTAGACATGGACTACCACTATCTCGAGATCAATGTCCTAAGACACCTAATGAGATAGAGAACATGAAGAGAGTTCCATATGCTTCAGCTGTTGGAAGTCTCATGTATGCTATGTTATGTACTAGATCAGATATTTGCTTTGTCGTCGGCATGGTTAGCAGATATCAGTCAAACCCTGGACCTATGCATTGGACAGCTGTGAAACATATATTCAAGTATCTTCGGAGAACGAAAGATTATATGTTGACTTATCGAGCAGATGATTTAACGCCTTTGGCGTATACAGACTCAGATTTCCAATCAGATACGGATGCCAGAAAGTCAACCTCAGGATATGTTTTTTCTCTATCGGGAGGGGCTATTTCATGGAGAAGTGTTAAGCAAGATTGTATTGCTGACTCTACCATGGAAGCAGAGTATGTGGCGGCAGCGGAAGCTGCAAAGGAAGCAGTATGGCTCAGGAAATTCCTTTTAGAATTAGGAGTTGTTTCTGCAGCAGAAAAACCGATTGTCATGCACTGCGACAACACAGGTGCGATAGCACAGTGTAAAGAGCCCCGGAATCACAAGAAAGGAAAGCACATTCAGAGAAAGTACCACTTGATCCGGGAATTCGTTCAGAATGGAGAAATAGTTGTGGAACAGATTGCCTCAGCTAATAACTTAGCAGACCCATTTACTAAGACTCTTACTGAGAAAGTCTTTACTTCTCATGTTGAGTCTATGGGAGTTAGGTTAGGAAGTAGTGATCTTTAGTGCAAGTGGGAGTTTGTTGGGATTGGTGTATGCCCTAAAGCCCACTAGCTGCATTTTTTCTCTCTGTTACTGGATATTTATTGGTTATATATATATTGGGATGATTCTTTCTCTTTAAACATGTGTATATGTATGGTTGTGTGTAAGGCCCATTGTTTTCTAATAATTGAATCAGGTGTGAAGTGGCTTCACACAGATAGGTCTGATTCATGGATATTGGAAACAACAGATTGGTTCATAACTGAAAGATGGAGTTGGGCACTTCATCTTGGTATAAGTTATAATGAGATACTCTCCTATATAGAGTGACATACCTAAGTCACGGGAGGGCTTTCCCGGATCTATCTCATTAGTGCATGTGTCATGCATTGAACAGGACCATTGTAGGTGTGATCTCTATAATAGTACTATCACAGAGAGAGATCAAATCACCTCATGCTACTAAGTGACCGGTGCTCTTAATCTTGAGCATTTGCGGATGAACTGACGAAGTCAAGTTCTTGTGCTTTAATTCACTATGGGTGAGATTCTTTTCATGGGTCAACAGCTCTGTGAGTTAGGTACTCGGGCTCGATCAGTTGGGACATGCAAATGCAATATAGAATCTATGCCATCTACTGATGGATTGATCGTCCCCTTAGAATTATCCGATTGATCATCAAAATCTAAGATCTTAGTATATGGATGTTCCATATTGATATTGAACTTGTGGGTCGCTCCCTGGATCAAGAGAATAATATCAGGATGATGATTAAGTCAAGGATATGAAGTTCTAAGGTTTAAGATTTAATCGAGAAGGTTGATAGTACATCGGATAACCTAACTCGATTGAGGATGTTACATAGAGGGGCATTTAGGTCATTGCACTTGGTAGGTCGGAGACAACAGTCATTTTATGACAAGCTTATTTCTTACTTTATATTTGTCCCTGGAGTGCAACCATAACTCTCTAGTGGAATGAGTTAAGGTTAAAATGGTCTTAATGTTGCTATGGGTTTAGCATGGACATTTTGGTCATTTTGGGAGCCAAGGGCAAATATGTCTTTTGGTCCCTTCTCTAGTCACTTTCCTATATTGGCATGGTTTCCTAATATGATTAGGAGATGAGGTTGAATTATTTTATGGAAAAATAATTTTGAATTTAAATTCAAATAGGCCTTGATGGCATACATGAATTTAATTCTAGACAAATTATGGACATGTGGGCCATAGTGTGGGCCATAGCATGTGGGACGTCCAACATAGAGATTTCTTAGTGTGGGGTCTCCAACTTTGAGTAGGTCTCTCTACTTGGAAGGTTGGACTCCTCCTTGGATAAGTATTCCTATAATAGAGTTTCCCTTAGAAACTTAAATTAGTAATTGTTGCACAACTAGGATTACTAATTGCTAAGTTTAAGGGATATTCATCATAGTTTCCTTTTCTAATTTGGATTGTTTCTAAGAGGAAATTAATCTTAGGATTGAGCTTTCCTTTTAGGACTTCTAAGAGAATTAGTAGGAGAGACTTAATGGGAAAGGATTCCTTGCAATCTTCATAAAAGGAGGAAGCTTCCCTTGGGCGTGGATCACCTTGAAACCACAAGAAGCCCCAAAAACGTCCAGCCCTTGTTTCTCTTCTTTCTTGAGGAGATTTCCATCTCATATGATTCTAGAAACTCATCTCAAAACCTAGATTAAGGTTCCACCACCTCAGCCAATCAGATTTGGAAGTGAGATAGAGGAGAAGATTAGAAGAAGAATAATTCCTGCAGAAATTCCTGCAGCATAGTAGCTGATTGCAAACCTGATCTTGTCCCTATTGCATCAGATTTTCAGAGGTTTAAAGCTTGCAAATCTTTGAGGTAATAGTCTTCTATAATCTCCTATTAATTAGACACATGTTGATTATGATTTCATGGAGTTTCTACGCGATTCTTTATGGCTGATTTCCGCTGCATAGTGCAGAAATCAGATTTTTTAAAATCTGTCATGCTTTGTATCAGCCATAGTTGTCTCTATATAAGAAGTTTCAGATCTGAATCGCGGTTTCCTTCACCACCACCTTGGTTAGATAAAAAAAAAAAGAAGAAGAAAAAAAAACTTGTCACTTATGATAGCTTGTTAGACAAACCTTCATTTAATGTTACCTTTATTTTCTCCTCTCTCATCCACATGATCCTCTCTCTCTCTCTCTCCACAACAAACTGTTATGAAAGGGGCCCTTCATTTCCATTTTTATAAATGCCTTATGAAGTGTTTTAATTGTAAGTGAAATCTTAGAAAATGGCATAAAAATAAAAATAAAAAAAACCTTGAGTTCATATTGCAATAATAGAAATCAAAGATGGCCCCTAAAAGCATTAATGTTTTCACTAAAAAAATGGCCACCTCATATATTGGAGATGAATATACATGGATGCCCATAATATGAGGGGCTATGTTGTGTGCACACGTGCATGTATAGAGCCAATATCAGTCGAATCAAATGGTATGACCCTTAATTTATGGGTCCAAAGTTTTATTGATTTTGATAGTATAAATTTCTTATATTTAAATTCCACACTGGATCATGGTCAAATTAGTATCATATTGATATTGAGACGACAGATAATTCAAGTGATACAAAATTGCATCAAGGGATTTAATGGTTCATAAGTGACTAGGTGCAAAACCAAGAAAAAAACAGAAATGGAAGTGGCTGAATGTCCAATAATAAAGCTACTTTTTGCTGCTGACTCATTTGTGTACGGCCCTTTGCCCCACCCCTGTTCCAACCACATATACATGCATGGCAAGCACTAGTCTTCCTTGCTGTTGTTGTCATGTGATATGCTACAAGCCTACAGTCCACAAAACAAAACTAGATGGAGATTTGATGTCGTGGTGTTGATAACCTCCTGAAACTTCTCCATCTAACACATTCTACAGAACTAAGTGAGACCCACTTTTGTTTGATCTAAGATATTCAATAATTTACATGCCCTCCCATCCCCATAAAAACGAACTCCTAATTTCCCTTTAATCACAGATATTTCAGTTTACTGTGAATTAGGGTTTATGGGTTTGGATATATAACCTGATAAACTCGCAAGTGGCATTTATTTTGTTTACGTGCATAATCAATAAATAACAAGTAAAGATTTACAGGTAAACTGAGTGCAATACAGTTCCTACCGAGGACTCAAAGAAGTCTTTCAAGTTTCATATCTAAAAGACTAAAACTCATTAAGGGTCATTTGTTTGCACTCATTTACGCATCACATGCATATACGAGATGTGAAAATAATGTGTAAATGAGGTTGTTTTTTGTGAATCTTTTACATGTTTGGGAAGACCATAAATAGTTGCATATGTAAATGAGGAAAGGCGTTGGTGCAGATGAAATAGCTAGAGTGTTTGCTAGATCAAATCAGGTTATGGGTTTTATTAGTTTCATAAATGTAATATTTGCTTATGAAAAAAGTTACACATGAACTCTTTAGTAAAAGGCAACCCTTCTTTTCTCAGTGTAAGAGAAACAATCCCAAACTAATTAACCTGCTTGCAAAGGACTGAGTCAATCCCAAGCTAGTTATGTTGGAAATGGATTATTGGATACTGTCACCCATTGGTATAATTCCTTTGTCCTCTGAAGGATGGATGTGATTTGTACAGAGAAGATGGTCCCTATCGTCCAGATCCTCTTGAGCACTTGCTAGACCAAGGTAGAAATGACATCATGTCTTAGTCCATCATTGTGGATTGGGATTAAAGAGTTTGATAAAAAAAAATCTCAGCAACATAAGTCCAAAATCTATCAAGAATGAGTGAAACTAGGGATGGAGAGTTAAACCAAAAAAATCTAAACAACATGAGTCCAAAATCCATTTAGAATGTGCAAAACCTACAAGCACAATTGAGAACAGTAGGGGATGCTGTACGGGTGGGTGACTACAATTTTTGTTTGACATTTTGATTGAGAGAAGAGGAAGAGAATACACATGGATTTGCAGAAGGTTGAAAAAAGAAGAGAATACATAGATTTGTAAAATTTTCACAAGCCTGACTCCTCTGTGGACCTTAAAAGTCCTAAGAAACATAGTTTTTGCTAGCAAATTTTCATATCTGGGAAGACTTGTGCATTAGATTGTGAGCAGATGTTAGGAAATGAGTTTAAACTTAAAATAAATTTGAGTTTGAATTTAAAATAGGTTTGAATTTTAATAAGTTTTTATCATCTTTCTTGCATTAATTATTTAGATGTTTACTCATAATTATTGAAGAGTGGGCTCCACCCGAGGGGCAATTTTGAAAAATATTTATGATGCCTCTATTAAAATTTCTATCCTTTTTTTTTCACAAAAACTAAGAAAAGTTGGTGGCAAGTGGATGCCCTAGGGTTTTATGGCTGTTTTTTTTTTAGGGGGTTGGGGAAGTGCTAGCTCCTTTTATTAACCATCTATCAAAACCAAGGAGCTTCATTGGCCTTGTATCTAAATTTAATGATGCCCCTTAGATCATCATATTTTTTCTATATATGACTTTAGGACTTGGGTACCAATGGAAAAGATGTTGCTTTCATACAGCTCAGAAATTGTCTATTTCGTAGTCTTCCTTGTTCCCTTTCCTGCCCTTCTATTGGCCCTTGAAATAAGGGGTACACCATTGGGTTACATCAATCTGTTGGATGGGGGGACCATCTCTTACACCAAATATAGGGCAAGGACTAGTCTTCTCAATTACCACCAACCTTTTCCTACTAGAAAATTGCATTTTACAAATAAGGAATTGTACTATCCTTAACTACCCCCAAGCTTACAATAGTAATTTCCAGCCATGAGATTGCACATGTGAGGCCCATAATCTTGACCTCATAGATATGGAAGATCTGGTGATTCAAAATTTTACCCTCAAATTTGCTAGCTTTTACTATTGAATATCCCAAGAGCTGGTAAAAATAGAGGGTTGTGTCAGATTGGTGACAGCCAACCTGAACTCTTGTCACTGTTCAAAACTAAATTATGAAGAGTTGAGTTTAAGGCTTTAATGGTGGTGGTGGTGGTGGTGTTGTTCTATCCTTAATTTGTGTTCTATCAAAGGATTTGAAAGTTTAAGGACATGAAATTTTGAAAAACCTTTGACTATGTTCGATGGTTTTCTTCCACTGAACCATGGCCCCCACATGTGAAAACTCAAGGCCCAATCAAATCTCGCGAAGCCTGACCGTCCCCACCAAAACTGAGTTGGGTCAATTGGCTCGGGTTGTGCCCGACCCAAGCTGCACATTCTATATAGATCAATGAAACTTGGGCCCACATGGGTTGCAGCAAAAACTGGATATTAATGCGGCCCAGGACCATTTCCATTGTAAAATCCTGAAACACTCCATGATGATGTATAAATATACCTACAACGACCCTCAACTCTACATGTGATGTGAGTACTCTCTTTCCCTCTCCCTCTCCCTCTGCCTCTCCCTCTCCCTCTCTCTCCTTGCATGGTCTTCTGTTGTTTGAATAATCTTCCAACTTGGGTTTTATGTAAGGTTTGAGGCAGGTTTTGATGACAGACAGATAGTATTTCTTAGTCTTCTACTTGAGTTATAGCATGCCTTTTTCATCCTTTGATTCTCTTTGCTATCAATACAAGATCCTGTAGATGCCTGAGTCTGGCATATGTATTAAACCCAGTTCATCAAAACCCTTTTTTCCAACAATTCATCTACTGACCCAACAACCTATAAAGGAATGAGTTTGAGCCATGGTATTAACAGTTAGAGCTCTGAAGTGAGGACACTAAAAAAGGTTAAGATTAGAGAGAGAGAGAGAGAGAGAGAGAGAGAGAGAGAGGGAGAGAGAGAGAGAGAGAGAGATATTAAAATTCTTTACTTTCTTTTTCTTTAATCTCTTTCCAGTTCATTTTCTTTTCTCTTTTTGGAGAGAGAGAGATATTAAAATTCTTTACTTTCTTTTTCTTTAATCTCTTTCCAGTTCATTTTCTTTTCTCTTTTTGGGGTCTGTATTTTATGAATACAGATTCCTTTCAGGCCCCACAAGTTGTCTGACCACCAGCAACATGCCACATCAGCTCATGATGTGTGGTTGACTGGAAATGGTCATGAACCACTGTGTCCTTATTGTTGTGGTAGGGTTTGTTTTCCTTTGTTTCTAGATGTAGCTCATGTCTTCTTCTTTGTGTTCATAAAATTTTGGTTCTACTTTTTTCTTCTTCTTCTTCTTCTCCTCCTCCTTCTCCTCCTCCTCCTCCTTCTTCGTCTTCTTCTTCTTCGGGAAGCACTGTTGTTCTGCATGGACTGGTGGACAGTCGATGTTTGCGTATGTAGCATCATCAAGATTCAAATGCATTGAGGCCATGGTTGGTGATGTATTTTAGCCATAGTTTCGGGTTTGAAATGCGAATCTTGATGATGCTGCATCGGCGAACAGCGACTAAACAGGGGGATTTTTTATGGGTATGCTGCTATTTCCATTCAAACAAGGTGAACTGCCTTTGATTGCTCAAATTGCCATTACTAATTTCCTCCAGTGTGTGTGTGTTTTTTTTTTTTTGGGTGGTGGGGGGGGGGGGGGGGGGGGGGGGGGTTTCTTGTAATACAGTGTGGAAGAAGATTGTGCCCATGCTAGATTCCATGAACCATGGAGACTGGAATATAAATTGGATGAATTGAAGATGGATTTCCAAAAAGAATATGGAGGAGATGAAATGAATAGGTATGGTTGTTACGACATACTTTGTTATTCAATGTACTTAAGTTTTTTTTTTATGCAATCCATCCCTTTTATTGGAGTCTACTCATGTTTTATGCTTTTTCAGTGGAGAGAATTGATTTTACATCAATTAGTTTATTGGAATTCTTTCAAAATTTTGAGCTGGGTGAATGGATTTTTGAAATTTGGAACTGTGTTATTATGTTGGATCAACTTGATAGATTCAGAGGGAAATATTGTTGACACAGGAGGAATGATTTAACAGATTATCATTGTTTCTGACTCTTGTGAACTAGGTATAGTAACCATCTGTCATGAACTTGAATGATAGCTAGTGATAGGGAAACTTTCAGTGGCACAGATGCAATCACCATTTATGAAACTGTAATTAGGGCTATGACTCTCTCTCTCTCTCTCTCTCTCTCTCTCTCCAAAAACGAATGGGGACCCATGTCAGAAATCTGATTACTCATTCAAGGGTAATGATAAAGGATCCTCCTATGACACAAAGGACTCTGATTCACATGCCTAGCGTTTGCCATCATCATCATCATCATGTTCTCAAATTTCTTGTTGTTAATATGATATGATGAGCAACATCACAAGTTGCAAACTTCATTAGGAACTTCTTTTAACTTTTTTGTTTAATGAAGTTTAAGGCTTATCTGATAGCAGGTATTTGAGGATTTTGTATCTTGGAGATTTCATCATCCTTCTTCCCTCCCTCGCCTAGTACTCCTTCACCTCCTTTCATCCAGGAAATTCGGTGTCTCTGTGTTGTCCGGATAAAAAAAAAAAAAGATAGATTCTCTTCTTCAGCATTCATGAGCCCCCTGCAAGTCCGGTAGCTGTTAATGTCTTAACTATCCATTTGCATGCATATGGCATGATTCAAACCAACCCCTTCTCCTCTCTTTTTTAAGTTAAAATTGTCCGAAGCACTACAAGCCCCGGAACTCTCCTATTGCAAAGAGGAAATCCTCTTAAACACCATCATTCTATCATTTTGCTTCTCTAACCATCCTTCTGAGAAGTTAGTACAAAACTCATTTGTAAGTGAAACAAGTAGAGAGAGAGAGAGAGAGAGAGAGAGAGAGAGAGAGATCCTCAAACGGGTCTTTTGAAGCACAATTTACATCATACAATGTCCAATTGAATTCAAGAATTTAATTTATGCTGTCATGCTGCAATCTCATACTCCTATACTTATGCATATCCTATTTCCTATAGTTTTCTTTCATTTACACTCCTAAAATTTTATTTCCTCTTCTGTTATTTGTAAGATTCCTATGAACCACATACTGCTAGGATATTAAAACCAGGACTTGGCCCCCAACTTGGCTAGGATCAGATAAAGTCGAGTCGAATCAACTTAGGATTTGGCCCCTTTTTGGCCATCAAGAATTTTGTAAAAAATCCTTAAAAGCTAAAAAAAATGAAAATGGTGTAATGGTATCCCAAAGTGGATATATCAAAAGAGGAGAAAATAAGAAAGAAAGAGAGGGAGGGCAACGTAGGCTCTTGTAAGAAGGCAAAGGAGGAAATGAAAACAAGGAAAGGTCCCTCATCCCATAAGATTTTGTAATCAATTGCCTCATGTTTCTTTTGCAAGAAGGAAGCAAAGAATCAGAAATAGAGGATCACATCATACATTGTAAGGAGATTTCTGGGCCTTTTTAGACTCCTCAGATCCTAATGAAGGTAAGTTGTTTGCTCTACTTAATTGGTTGTCGAGAGCACCAGTTGAGTGGTTCTAATGTTATTCTTGAAGTTGATTCTTTTTTGCTATCCAATGGGTACTACAAAAGAGTACTGACTTTTAGGTGCGGAAAAAAGGAAAAAATTAGCATCCATTCGTTTTCCATTGCAATAACTGCCGCTACTATTAGTTCTTAAGAGACCTTCCCGGTATTAGCAGCAGTTTTAGTGGCTGAAAAAAAAAATTCAGTCGCTAAAATATACTTTAAGCAGTGGGGAAAAAAATGATACTATTTTTTCTCTCTTTCTGCCACTATAAGCCTTTTTAGTGGGGGTTTTAGGAATTCTTTTTATCCTTGGAGGTTGGCAAATTGAGTAGAGGAGGTGAAAAATATTTCAACACGATAATACTAGTTTCAATCATATTGTTAGAGATGGTAATGCTTTGACAGACGTCTTGCTAGGGAAGGAGTTCTTTGCTCTTCTATTTCTTTTGATGTTTAGTTCATTTATACTTTTTTGTTGCTAGTATTGTTTTTGGTGTGTCTGAGCATTGTTATGTTTTGTTCCTTTTGGGGTTGGTGAAATAAAATTGTATTATTATTATAATAATTATAATAAACATGGACAAGTTTAGTGTGTTACTTCTGCATCTAGGAAGTGAAAAATATATCATACATGGTGAGTCATACTAGTGGATAGGCCCATATCCCAGTGGTCACTTGAACAATTGCCTTTCCACAAAGGATGGTGAAAACAAAAGGAATCCACATAACCATTCGCAACATTAGCTGCAACAACTCTATTCCTCCTAAAAACAAGAACTACAATAGCTTTCACCTGCAATCAGAGTTTCAAAACTCGACCAATCGAGGTCCACCGAGCCACGTTGGGAATGACTCATTTGAGTCGTAGGAAATCCTAATGATCTTTCTATGTTTTCCCTTATATTGCTGCTCTTTATTCTCCCTTCTATAAGACCTTTCCAATCTAAAAATTGTGTATGCTTCATTAATAATCTCCAAAGCATGCCCTCCCCTTCCTGTCCAAAGCATGCCCTCCCCTTCCTGTCCTCGTCTCTTTCTTCCTTTCGCATTGCATCTCTTTATCTTTCCACCTTGACTGGTACTCATGATAAGGTGACCACCTTGGACCGAAACACCTAGTGGGGCCCAACTTTTGATCCATCCAAGCAGACCATAAAAACCGGGATCTCCCGGCACCCGTCTAAATGGACTAGACCATTGGATCGGCATTTTGGAAGGAAAATTTCTCAGTAGTTGATCAATTACTTAGAATGATAATTCAAGCCTATCTCACCATACACAGATAAGTGGAGGAAAGATCCCCATCTGTGCCTCACAAGAAACGATGCTCACCTGCTTCCAAGTACTGAATCAAAGGCCGAGTCTTTCGTTTTTTTATCACTGCCCCAACACCAGCCCAATGAGAATGCATGCTGCTTTTAAAAGTAGTTGTCCTTCGTACTTTCCTTTGTAGTACATGTAGCTCATATCTTGTTTTTGCTGATGGATTAGTTTTTGTTTGCTTGAACCTTTGTCAAAATGTAGGAATGTGAAAGGAGAAGTGGAGAGGTACTGGAAGCAGCATCTGGAGCTTGTTAAAAAATACACAAGGCATTTAGAGCATATGTTAGTTAGCCACATCATCTGCTGCTCTTCACTGCCTTCAGACAAGGTGGTTTTGGTTTCACTCAACTCAATCAACCCTCAGCATTATGCAACTGGTAAACCTCAATCATCAGCATCAGTGTGACCAACAACAATTAGCATTGTCTAAATGGGTCAGGCCCACTTTGTATTAGTTGAGCCTGATTTTTAGTAAAGCCTAGATATTCAAGTGTGTGTGTGTGTTTTTTTTTTTTTTTTTTTTTTTTTGATAATGCATAGTAACAATCATTCAGTCTTAACAAAAGAAAAAAACTGAGAATGCTGAGAATTTATTATTTAGAGATTTTACAACTAATGCACTCCATAGAAAACCCAGATTTTTTGTGAAGGCAATATATCAAAATGCCGATTGCTTTTTAGAAAGAAACTTTATGTAGTTGGAGAGTATATCATATTATGAAAGTATGGAGATAATACTTGCATGTACCCATTTAAATGCTTGATATGCATGTAATTCCTTCCAAAAATTGATAAATTGAGTACGATGTCCAACAATAATAGGATGGTTTTCTCCACTTTTGTACACCCCAATTCATGCCCAAAATCAAGTAAATCCTCTTATAGATGGTAAGCCCACCTGAGAGTTGGTTGAGTGGCATAGGGCGTGAGTTTGCTCCCCACATCTAGTGTTTGAAACATTTTCCAAATTTGTGTGGGCGTAGCAGCCAGGAACCACCCGGGGGAATCCTCCTATTGGGTCAAAGACCTCAAGGATGCCCACATCATAAAAAAAAAAAATGGTAAACTTCAAAAGATGAGTTTCATATATCAGATTGTCATATATTTTGAGGAACATGAGAGAAAAATACAAAACATATATAATCCCCCTTTCACAGATGTTCACTTTGTGGCCCTCAATTCATGATCCATAACATTTAATTGTCTCATAGAGATGATAAAACCCCAATGCATTAATTTTTGTATCTAAGATCCTCATGTATTATGAGAAACATGCGAAAAATAGAAAAACAGATCACTCTCATTTTCAAAATTTTATGCACTTTTCATCATCTTCATCATCAAAGCCTTGTTCCAACTATATTTGGAAATTTTTTGCAAACCTTTTTGGGCCCCTAATTCATGATCCAAACCATTCACTATGTTTGAGATCCACGATTGCTTATGTCCAAAAGTTCTTGGGTCCTAGGGTCCACAAAATTATGTAAATTAAAACTATTATAGATCATATTCTTGCTCTTTCTCTTTATACCCAGGAAAATGCTAATTCAAAACAAGCATTGTAAAATGCTTCACATGTATAAATTTTACATATGTAAATCCGTTTGCATGTCCCTTGCTTAAATGAAAACAAGAGAACATATTAAATAATAAATATAAACATGTTTGTATTCCAATTATAGCATATTTTATTTAGAAGAAATTACCCGACAAATCTCCTAAGATGTCCCGTGCACCAAAAAGGACCTCATAGTTACTCTGTAATAGCCTTCCACCAATTTTCAGTACTTTTGTTAAATAACAATATCGTCACTCATATTTCTTCTTCCTTGTTTTTCTTCCTCTTCTCCCTCCTCTTTTTCCATCTCTCCCACTCCATTTCTCGCCCAACCCGCCGCCTCCACTTTCTCTTTCTCTCTCTCTAAAGATCTTCCATCTTCTTTCCATTCTCAAAAACCCACACTATGCCTCCACTTCCATTAAAATCAACTCTATTATCACCCCTAAAGACATCATCTTTCTTCCATTAAAAAAAAAAAAAAACCGCATCATATGCTTTTATTTTCATCAAAAAATTAATTCTCATTCACTGTCTGAAACTTTTTTTCTTCTTATCTTAAACACACACATTAGCTCTTCATCCTCAAAAAAAAAAAAAGAGCTCCATCTAAAAAATCTCGAGGCACCCATTGCAAGAGAATCAACTTTATGAAATGGGTTTCTCTGAAAAATGACAATGTTGGGTTTCTCCCGTGGATTTAGATCCTTCTTCTGCATCTTCCTCCATTTAGGGTTTTGGGGTTTCCGAGTTTCGCTACCTTTGTTGAGCAATTCATGTTTGTGGGGATTTTTGGGTCGACCCAAAAAAGCTCAAAATTTCACAATATTGAATTGTAGAGCTTTTCGGCAAGCTGGGCAAGAAATGGAATGAGGGAGATGGAGAAAGATGAGGGAGAAGAGGAAGAAAGATGAGGAAGTAAAATACGAGTGACAATATTGTCACTCAACTAATGAGCAATGATATCATGGCTCAACAGAAGTACTCATGAAAATTGGTGAGAGGGCATTAACTGTTACAAAGGAGCCATAAGGGCCATTTTAGTGCACTAGACATCTAAGGTGATTTTTTCAGTAATTTCCCCCCTGTATTTATCATTATAAATATACTATAACAGCAAAACTTTCAACGAGAAAGGTCCATTTTTAATTGTGTCACTATTTTTTAAATTCAAATGAGTCTGAGGTTCGAAACTTGCCAACCACATTTTTATATATCTTAAATATCATAGCCCAAATAAGTCTAGAGTACAAAGCCAGCCAACCTCAGTTTTATATATCTCAAATTACCAATAGTTTTTACCTTTTTTCTTTTTGCACTTTTGTGGGTCCCCAATTTGTAATATATATCATTTTACATTTTCATGAAACTAATAAACTTCAAGGGGCCGGTGAAGTCCCATATCTTACATCATCTTGGATTTTGAGAAATATGTGAGAAATAAGAAGAATAATTTAATTTTTTTCCCTACACTAGCATGTATATAGGCCTCTACACTGACATAGGCCAGCTATTCATAATTTAAACCATTCAATATTTTTTTTATAGAAATGATAAATTTAAAGTCGTAAAGTCTCATATATATTTTCTACACTCTTGTGGGCTTTGGTATTGGTAAGGCTTTATAAAGGTGTTTGCATAGTTTCAACATAGATTTTTTTTTTATTGGTGGTTTATGTAAATTTCATATCTTAAACCCCACATATTTTGAATGTGTGTGTGTGTGTTGTGTGTGTGTGTGTGTATATATATATATATAAACAAAAGCATAAATAACTAATCCCACTTTTTATTTTTTCTATACTCGTATGGGCCCCAATTCCATAAATAACTTAATCATATTTTCTGATTTTCACCATTGTGGACCCTCAATTCATTATTAGAAAATGTTATTTTCATGCATTTTGTCCTCTTTCTTACTAATAAAACTGTGGGAAAAAACTTCATTAGAGTTTTAAGAATTTATGACGTATAGAGAATCTGTAAATTCTCCAAAAGTCATCCCCTAGGTGGGGTTCATGAATCCTCCTCTGCACTAGAGCATCCAGAAATGCCATCAAAATCATTTTTCTTTTACTTTTCGAGTGGATGGAATTCAGTTTTCTAGTAGAAAAGTTTCTGCAGGCAGAAATTCCAAGAGGCAACCCTTCACATTGTTTTCTTTGAATTTCCAGCATTACAAATTCCAGTCAAGGAGGATTTTGCTAAAGAAACAAGCCCTAAATGTGATAGTGCATTAATAATCTTAATTATTAATAAACTATTTTCACCAAATGATGGAGAAGAGCATCAAGGGAGTTTGAGTAACTTGAAGTTGCTAAAAAAGTATTAGCAAAAAGGACTGACTAACCTAGAGCACAAACTAAATAACATAATTATAAATTTTATAAAAGTTTCCAAGATGAAAAAATAGTTGAAATATCAAATTCCCGGTTTTCTATAAGATTATTTCCAAGAAAAAATTCAATATATATTTATACAATTATAAAAATCTTAAATTTATTCAAAATAGAAACAAGTTTAATGAACATACTTATGAACCATAATTGAGAAGTCACAAATTTCCCTCTTACGTACATCATGTTACATGGATAGCGAAGTTAATATTTTAAGATGAAATTTTAATTTGTGAAAATAGTAAATAATAAAGCTGAAGATAATTGAATATAGTAAGAAAATAAAAAATAAGTATAATATTTTTATTAGACAATATGAGAAACATAATATTTATAGTTTTTTGTATTTAGTCACAAATCTTAGATTTTAATTTAAATTTATATTTCTTTGAATACTGTTTTTTACAAAGATTTGAATGAAAATTAATTTTTTTGGCAAAAGATAGATCTCTACGAGAGGAAATGGGAAACATAATATACGTATTTCTTAAATCTAATTATAGAAAGACAATGAGATTATATGCGAATATAAGAAATATTTTCTATTTTCAATTATAGAATATTTTAATTTTAAGGGAACATTTCAAAAAAAGTATAAACCTTTTGCTCATTTTTTAAAAAGTAAGTGAGGATTTGAGTATTTCAAAAAGGTATAAGATTTTTCTATATTTCTTTAAATTATCAAGTCATCTCCATTAAAAAACTGAGATTGAGAAAAATAGCCATATGACAAAATAATAATAATAATTTGGAATCCATATAAACTCTTTTTTTTTTTAAACATCTATGTATAAAGGTAGCTGGAGTGGGCCCCACTATTTTATTTGAGTTGGACTTGATCATTTCTCTTAAATGATTTATTAAAGGGGAGTTTTAAAAAATGACATAAGGGTGTTTTTACCATTTAAAAGAAAAAACTTTTTATGGAGAGGACTTGATGGAAAGAAAAATGAAAGCTTTTATACTTTTTTAAAAAAATGTTCAAATCCTCATGTACTTTTTTAAAAAGGTAACCAAAAGTTTTATACTTTTAAATTTAAATTTTATTTATTTTTTCCTTTAGAGCATATTCTTATTTATTTCCTAAGAGTAAGTTTTGACTTACTAATGGATGTTGACTTTATACTAAGTTGGGTTTTTGTCATTAGTTATGAACTATTTTGAATGCATCTTTATAAATTTTGAAACTGTCTAAAAATGTGATGGGTTCACTGCATGATTGTCATGATTTCAAAACACAAATATTGGCAATGAAGTTTATAGATTTCAAACAATTTTTATTATATTCGGAATCTACTGAAGGGATCTCATTTTGATATTAACCACTCATATTTTATTATGATTATATTTTTTTTAATGGCCCAGGCTTAGCACTGGCCTATTGTGCTAAAATAGTTCCAAGCAATATCTCATATCCCTCAAACTCAATATGCCTTAAAAGACAAACACAACCTTAAGTATGTGTGGGGTGGATTCTATTGATCAAAGGTGGGTCACACTACTGTACAACTGACCATTTCTAGGTTTTGTTTGTCCGTGCAACGAAGTGAGTTTCGAATAAGAGAAATCCAAGGGACAGATGCCAGAGACAAGCGGCGGATAAACGTCTGTGATTTTGGTGCCTTGAGAAGCGTGCGTGCCTCAAACGTTTGTCCGCCGCTTGTCTCTGACGTCTATCCCTAGCATTGCTCTTCGAATAATGGATAGTCCATGTGCCCAATCAATCCTCTAAAATATAGAATGGGCCGGGTTTACCTTTCAAAAACAAACGGCCAAAAACAGACTCCTGGATTTTTAACACTGTAGTAAAAATTTCACACCAATGATAGTAGCATGGGGTAATGGGTATACAGCTTTGTTTGTTTGCAAGACTTATAAGAGAATCCTGTTTGGGAGAAATACAAATTCTCTGATGTTGGGAGAAATATAAATTCTCTAGTACAACCCTGTTTGCTGAGTACAATCTAACATTGTGGAAAATGGGATTTAGAGAATACCAGGAGCCAAAAAGTTATTATTTTGAAAGGCTGGACTTTTGAGGTTCCATTAATCAAATTGAGAATTCAGCAAATCCACTATCTGTCAGCTCATTGGTGATGCATATTCATGTCTACGTAAAAAATCAGCAATCCATCTCTGGCTCCATCAGAGTTAGAAACTTGGGAGAGGTAGGTGGGATTGTGGGTGGGTGTGGAGTGTTTTACTTTCTCCACACTGACTCTCTCCACTCCTCGCACTTACTCAATACACACCTTGTTTTGCCCAAAATGCCCTAACCTATAGAAACCTCATTCCTCTCTACCCCCCACTCACTCTCAACTCTCCCTCTCGCCTATCGCCGCCCGCCATCACTCGCCCACCAGCCCACAAAAGGCTATGCCACTAGTCCTGGTTGGAGAGAGATAGTCGTTGGAGAAAGGGAAGAAGCTCGCTACCTTTATATCTTACTCTTGATCAGTAACCAAGTAGCAAAGAAGATGAGATGTGTTGGAGAAGACAATATTCTTTCAAAGAGTTTGTCTTGGGCTGCAGAGATGAGAAGATTCTTGGCCTCGCCTAGCATGACATTAGCCGTCGCCGGAGAAGGAGGATCGCCATTAGAGCCCCTCTACTCACTGCCCACCCTCTCTCTCTCTCACTCCCTGCCCCCATCTCCTTGGTGGTGGGGTGAGGATGAGTGCGGGTGAGTGTAAAAAGAAATTGGGAGGGAAAATGTCTTTTTAGATAATTTTACACGAAATTTTTATGTGGAGAGCAAAAATGGGTGTGCATTTAGGGGCTCTCAAAATAAAAGGCACCATCTCACGTTAGTTAAGCTTTGCTCAGTCACAAGAGGAGGGGATTAGTTTGAGCGAAATTAGACCAGGGGAGATGGGCCCCACCATCTGAGGGGTCCCATATCTTGTGGGTCACTTGATAAGCGACACGTGTCCTATGCTGTCTTTGGTTTCTTCCCAACCCTTTGAATGTGAAAGTGAAATCCCATGATTGTTTTTGCTGCTTCCAAATTACCACCACACCTATAAAATTCCCTTTCCAAACGCTTTATTCTTTTCCTCTTTCACAACGATCTTGGAGCAACAACCAAAAAAAAACCCAGCTCCATCTCCATCTCCTCATGTGAATTTGTCTTTTGGAATGCATCAATTCTCATTGCCAGGTACTATCTATAATCCATGCTATTGCCTTTCTCTGCAATCTAATAATCTCATCTCCATCCTTTCCAATTTTTCTTCGAAAAGATTATGTTTTTCCATGGAATCCTCAAATGGGTAAATGTTGGGTGTCTTTTTTTTCTAATCAGAAATCCTCTTGATTGTGCTTTTCTTGGAAAACCCAGAAAAATTGGGGTCTTTTGAATCGTTTGGGTGGATTTCAATCTGGGTTTTGTTTTTGGGGGAGAATATTTTCCTCCCTTTGTTTGGGGGGGGCTTTTGTTGAGTGGGTTTCCAGTTTGGGGTGTTGGGTTTTTCAGAGCATTGCTTCTCCCAATCACGAAAAATCGAGAATTCTTGGGCTTTTAGCGGGTTTTCCGATCTCATTTTTTTGGGGGAGGGGGGATTTTCAATTTAGGGTTTCTGTTAACAATCCTTGTTTGGTTTTGGGGTTTGCAATATGCCTCGTGAATTGATTACTAGTCCCCATGAATTGGCTGTATTTGTAAGTCTTTACTTTATCCTTTTTTTTCGAAAAGTTCTTTCCTTTGTTGTTGTGATGCCTGGATTTTGGGTTTTTGGTTTTTGGGATTGTTAGGTGGAATGAATGATGTAGAACTAGAAATGCATTTACCATGTGATTCTACTATTTGTTTGGGATGAGCATTTAAAACATGATGGGTGCGTCTATTGAAGTAGAGATGGCTGGAAGAATGAGTTGGGTCATTGAAAGATGTGCCATACTTTAGAAATGGAACTCATAAAGCTATCTCCAGCTAGATTCGATTTGGATTCTATAATGATGATGAGTTTGATGGTATATCAAGTAATCTTTTTTAAATACTGTCAGAGAAGCAAAGTTCCTGATATACTAGAACTTGTTTAAATTTTGGTCTAAGGAAGCTTTAGATACAATGATGCAATCTTGTCTTTTATGATCTTTAGAATGTCTTATATTTCCTTGAAAATCTTCAAAATTTTTGCTCTTGTAGTTGTTCAGGATATTCTTGTCTTGTCTTGTATGGCTTCTTTTAATGAAATTTTAAGTTACCTTTATAAAAACAAAGTTACACTGCTTTAGAAGATGATCTTTTATTTTCCTTTTTTGTGCAAAGTTTGCTGAGAGAGGAATAAGTAACTCTTTGAAGGAAAAGAAGTCCCTACGGTTGTATGAGATTTGTTTTGTGTTAGCATTGGATATGGAGCATTTATGTTCTTGGTGATGCCTCAGTGGGGGCTTATCAATGCCTCTTTCTCTTAAAGCTTTTTCTTTCTGCTCTTCTTCTCCCTTCTTCATTTCCCCTTTTCTTTTCTCGTCTCCAAATTGATCGCCTTATTAAGAATTTAGTAAAGCTATTTGTCTTAAGAGGAGGAATAATTGACATGCAACTTCATACCAAAAATAGAGAAAGAGGGAGGCACTGCCTTTGAAGTTTTCTAGGATTGAACTTGTTAGTATTCTTTAGATCCTAAGAGACAGTGGTGCAGTCCTTGGTGAGTGACATGGTTGCAGGGAGACTTTATTAATTAAATTTCAGTAGTTTTGTGATGATGGGGTATCAGTTGTGGGGGAAACAAACAACTTATTCCTCAAATGTATTTAATACATATTTGTAATTTCTTATTTCTTATTTTAATGAGTGTTTACTAACGTCATCTTCATCATGGTGGAAATCTTACTAATACTGCAAAAAGCTCAACTCAAGTCACTTTGACCTGCTCAAGTCAACGTAACTAGTTGAGAAAAATTAGAGACTCATTAGAAATTTGCTAAGCCATGGGTTTTGGCTAGTCTTGGTTGACTTGTTGAGTCTGGCTAAAAGCTCGATCAAGTTGGGTTTTGCCAATGTCAATAGAAACTTATAAAAGTGGGAAAAAGATGAGTTTTTTATATATTATTCAACAACCGGTTTTATTTGGCGAGGAAAGCAGATTGCATGAAAGGAGATTTTTTTAAGGGATGGAATTTGACAAATCTATCTTGAGTATTGGGCCAAGAATGACTGTCAAGCATGGGGATTTGTTTTTTTAAGTGAGATCTTATATGCATGAAACGTGGTTGGATTGTGGCTAGAATGAAAAAAGAAGAACGTCGGAAAAGGGAGACTCATTCAGTTTTTTCTTGTTTGTTTATTGTTTAACAACTTGACCCATAGGTTTCCAATGACCATAGGAATGCACGACCTTTAAGCTCTTATCTCTTTGCACTGATTATGGATGAGTTAAATGCTCATATTCAAGAGGAGGTACGTTAGCGTATGTTGTTTGCATATGATATTGATTTGCTGGATGAATCGAGAGATGGTGTGAATCCGAAACTTGAGAGATAGTGGGGTGGGGTGAGGGGCGCTTTAGAATCCTAGGGCTTTAAAATAGTTTTTACAAAGACAAATATATGAATTTCAACTTTGGCAGGGATGTGCATAGAGATTAAATGCCTATAAAAACTGAAGCTCCAGAGAGAGCACAAAGAGATTTATTATGATACCTTGGCTAGATAATTAATAAGGATGGAGAGATTGAGGAAGATGTCAAATATAGGATAATCGCAGGATGGTTGAACTGGAGATTTGCTTCTATATGAATTGCAACTTCAGCAGGGATGTGCATAGAGATTAAATGCCTATCTATAAAAACTGAGGCTCAAGAGAGAGCACAAAAGATTTGTTCTGATACCTTGGCTAAATAATTAGTAAGGATGGAGAGATTGAGGAAGATGTCAAATATAGGATAATAGAGGATGGTTGAACTGGAGACTTGCTTCTGGATTGCTTTGTGATCAACGTGTAGTAGCAAGATTGAAGGGAAAATTTTATGGGATAGTGATAAAACTAGCTATGACCTATAGAGAAAAATATTGGCCGGGGCAAGACGCAACATGTGCACAAAATGAGTGTGACAAAGATGAGAATGTTGAGGTAGATGTGTGGTAAAACTAAGAAAGATAGAATTAGAAATAAGCGCATTTAGGAGAATTTAAGGATAGCATCAATAAGTGATAAATTAAGAGAGGCTCGTTTGGTATGGTTTGGACATGTCCAATGTAGGCCAACAATATCACCAGTGAGGAAAAGTCTTTCTATCCAAGTTGATGGCCCACCAAGGAAAAAGGTCAAGCTGAAGAGGAAATGGATGGAAGTAGTAAGGTTTGATCTGAAGAAGTGCAACCTATCCAAGAATTTGGACGTTGATAGACCGGAACAGAGAAACAAAATTCATGTAGCTGACACAACATAGTTGGGACAAGGCTTTGATGATGATTGTGATGACCCGCCAAGGGAAAGGGTAAGCCGAAGGGGGCATGGAAGAAAGTATTTAGGATAAATTTAAGAAAGTAGAATCTATTTGAGAATTTAGCCCAAGATAAATCAAAATGGAGAAACAGAATTCATGTAACCAAACCAGCATAGTTGGGACCATGTTTGATACTTGCTTTGATTCGAAAATTCAATGGGGTAGGTTCAGTTACTTCACTTTTTTATTTTCTTCATTCGCAAATCGAGTTTGATAAATTTTGTTTTACTTCGAATGCACAAGAATAAATGGGTGAAAATACATATTTAACATTTACTCAATCTATTACAAACTCGAATTTGTGTAAAATGGCCCACCACCAAGTAACTTGGTAACACTAGTTTTTATCGGTTTGGATTTTGTAAATGGGCCCTGATTATAGATTGAAGATCACCATATCTATTCTATAATTGAATGAATTAAAAACTATGATATGGTTTCTAGGAGAATTTTAGGGATTCCCACAATCGTAGGAAGAAGTGAAGGGGAGAGAGAGGACTACATCAAGATCCAGGAGGTTGTAAATTGGGCCCATCTATTGAAATCTAAATGGGTCAACATATTTGCCATTTATTCATAAGCACTCTTGAAAATTTTCTTTGATAAGAGATGATTTCGTCATCAGATTGACAAGTAGAAATCACAAACTTTTATATATTACTATGAGGGTCCAACTCATTTTGAAATGAGATTTAGCTAAATCCTATGAAAAAAGAGGACTCTCATCTTCATATGTTTAAATTTCTATTGGGGTAGGCCACACACATTGAATCTTACAAATTTCATGGAACCACTGGAATTTAATTTGATGGTGATCATTATTCAGATTGGTGAAAAATAAGAGTTAGCGTTAATTTATTAGGGATTAGTGAGTGTGAGGGTTGGATTTTTTATGGGTTGTCCCATGCGGTGGTAAAAAGGTTGCCTCTCACGCAAATCTGTGAGAGGTACTTTTTAGCAGAACATAGCCCTATGAGTATATATATATTTGCAATATGGTGATTTCTTAATTCATGTTTGTGACAAAAGTTTTACGTTGACTGTCGACGTACCTAATGCAACCCTCCTCTATCCGGGCTTGAGACTGTTGAGATGGATGTGTGGCAAAACCATGGAAGATAGAATAAAAAATGAGCACTTTCAAAAGCATTTAAGGGCAAGATCATTAGGTGATAAATTAAATGAAACTTGTTTGAGATGTTTTGGACATGTCCAACACATGCCATCAGTGGTGCCTTTCAGGAAAAGTTTTCTATGTAGGTTGATGGCCCACCAAGGAGAAGAGGTAGGCTGAAGAGGACATGGATGGAAGTAGTAAGGTTAGATTTAAAGAAGTACAACCTATCCAAGGATTTGGCTGAAGGATAGCTCTGAATGGAGAAATAGAATTCATGTAGTTGACCCATCATAGTTGGCACATGGCTTTGATGATAATGATGGTGATGATTATGATTCATTCACAGTTTTAGATTTGCAGCCTATTTGAACAGTGTGATATATTCCAATTATCTTATAGTTGTTGCTACAGTTATCGTAGGCAGATAAGTTGACAGAGAATGCTTTTCTGTCGATGCACATTGAAATATATCTGTTCTCAGTGATGGAGAGGAAGAATCAGGCAGTGAGAATTTTTATGTAGCTATAGGATGACCTTAGGTGACACCACACTTGAGGCTGATGTGGCTATAGTATTCGACTCAAGCATAACAAGACGTTGAGTCTCAAGCATAACGAGACGTTGAGTATGTATCACATCTTCAGCAAGTGGATGTGGAGTCTGTATTGTTTGGACAATATCAGGGTCATACTCCTATTGGGACCGCTCAAATGATGGTGGTGTTAGGGAGCAGGAGCACCATCTTTTGAGGTCTTATTTTCTTGCAGATTAGCACTCTATTCTTGTGGGAAATTGTTAACAAAATAAGAGTTGGTTAAAGCCAAACATGCAAAGGATGACTCAACATGTGGATTTGTATCATGCTTTAGTTATAGTGTTGCGCTTTGAGAGGTTGGCTCATCCCACACCGATATCAGTCATAGGTCAAAATGAAGATCAGAAACAGACCCAGGTCAGGCCCAACCTGGGTACGGCTATCCAGTCCCTTTTATGTGGAGCCAGCCCATGCCCCTATTCCACTCTCTTCCTCTTTGGGCTTGTAAATTCAGTAGGGTGGGAGAAGGTGATTGACTACCTACTCCACTTGGGGACTTGAGGTCTCAGTGAAAATGTCTTGATTTCTCTAGTGCTAACTGATTTTTTGGTTTGGGTGGTAGTTCGACGCGGAAGGCAATGAGGTAGAGATTCATGCATAGGAGTTATTGATTAATATAGGATATATGGATTTAGGGCTTATTCAGCAAGTCTTATTTGTTTGAAATAGAGTTGATTCAACTCAACCCTTTTACAAATAGGCAATTTGGTATTCCTGATTCAATTAGAAAAAGCGAACTTGTCATACTAGGAAAGTTATATGGGCAAATTTATCAAAGGGTAAAAGTAGTATAGGAAAATTTGTCATAAGGTAAAAGTAGGATGAGCAAACTTGTCATATTATAAGAGTTATATGGGCACGTGTCTGATTGCTTTAGACATTCATGTCTATTTTAAAAAAATTGCCTTTTGGTTGATTATTTTAAAAATAGGCAAAAGGTCTTAAAGCAGATTGAATTATACTCCCACAAAAACTTTGCCAAACAGTGTAAAACATTCAAACTTTTTTTTTAATCAGCTTTGAGTCAAGTAGCCACAAAAAGTAGACTTGCCAAATGGCTCCTTAGCGTTGCTTCTATTGTAGTACAAGTTTGCTCCTACCAATCAAAATATGATTTGACAGATAGATTCTTCTAATCATTATAAGTAGGTAGTTGGTTTTTTTTTTTTTTTTTAATCCAACAACAAACGGATTGAAACTTGTTTTCTTATTTGATTATATCCACTAGACATTTATCAGTCTTTCTTTTCTTTTCTTTTTAAGCTTTCTTGATCCTTGATGGGTTCTTGATGTTGGGCATTTTCTGAAAGAGGTAGGGTTTTCTTGAGTAGTTTTCTTTTAAGTAAGCTTCTAATATGAATGGGCATGGGTAGGGAAAAGGATTAAGGTGAAGTTTCTAATCAGAAAGGGCATGGACAGTAGAACGGTTTAATTTTAAAGTTTTTTGGAAAAAAGTGGCATGGATGGTGGAAGGGGTGAATGTGAAAGGTCTTAGTGAGGAAGGGCGTAGATAGTAGAAGGGTAAGAAGGCCATGAAAATGAAGGGTCAATAGAAGAATTAGTCACAGGAACTACTTAGTTGCCCAAGGAGTTAAAAGTTGCTTTGATATCGCCTGACACAATCATAACCTTGATGCATTACAAAGCAGCAAGAAGAAAGGATGAGAGAAGGGCCCGTGCAAAGGGACTTGCTCCTTAAGGCCCTCCCTCATGTATGCCTTTCACACAAAAAGGTCAAAGGGAGGAACGAAGAAGACTCCATGTGCATGGGGATGGCAATTTGTGAGAACCCACCAATACTATCAGCCAATTTGATTTGATCTAGACCCAGACCAACTATTTGCCCTATTACCTGCCAATGCAACCTGAATCTGACCTGTTAATTTAGGTTTTTGGTTTAGATCTTCAACCCAATTAATAAATGGTCTGGATTCAGGTTGAGCCTGTAATGTTACCCCAATTGCGAAACCCAACCTGAACATGACCTTATTCGACCCGACCCATTGCCACCTCTATCGCTACATACAATTTTCTTTGTTTCTTAAAAGCAGACCAACTTTAATGCTATCCTAACCATCAATCTAACTACTGTAAAATCATAATCTTTAATTAGGAATCATACACAGAACAAATAAAGAAATAACAAGAAATTAATGTATATAGGAAACTATCCTAGAAAGTCAGTCCTGGCTGTAATGCGTCTATCACTTATTTTGGGACGTGATGGAATATGAAGCCAATGTTCTTGGCCACAGAATTTCACTAGGAGAGTGACAAAAACACACGTTGTTATTATTATTATTATTATTGAACCAAGAGATTGTATTTCTTGAAAGCGCTTCTACAACTACAGACCACTAAATTCTGACTTTCAGTCAAGGAATCCTCCCACTGCTTATTGCCTTGTTCATTGGAAGGTTTCTACTTTGAAATCCTCTTATCAACATTACCCTGCAAAGAAAAGCCTCTTTTTTGATGACGTGGGTATCCCTAAGGTCTTTGACCCAATAGGAGTAATCCCCCCGGTGGGCACCTGCTAAACATTGTTAAGATGAGTTCATTATTGTTTATAGTGGATTTTGTCAGATTCTGGTAGTGGTAGATGTCCATGAAATACCAGTTAGTTGTAATCTGTTACCAATCAATTTTTATTTATTTACTTTTCTCATTTGAATAATTTTAAGTTTTTAATACCTCATTTAAATTCTTTGTCCTAAATGAATTTTGTCCAAAGAAAGAAACCATAAGTCTTCAAGTGAGAAAGGAAAAAATCTTAGTTTCATAGTAGGACTAAGTCCGGGATTTTGATAACTTGCTGAAAGTATTTGTATTAGCCTAAACGGACTTAGTCCCACAGTTTTATGTAATTAAAGTCTATAAAAACATAAGAATTCTGTATGAATAAGTTTAAAGCATTAATTGGTTGAATGGTAGTTTTAAGATAATGCATGTTCTATTCTTAATTTTTGAATTTATGTACCTGCTTGTGTCTGACAGTGAGAATCAACACAAGAGTTTTTCCTTTTTTATTTAGATTTTACAAAGTAATGAAAGCTTGATGGAAATGATTCTTTAAAAAAATTTAAAAACCTCCTTCCTTATTTTTAGTGTTTAACGAGTTGCACTTTGTGGCACAGCTGGAATCGATGATAGTCGGCCCATGTTGGACTGAGTTGGGCACTTGTGCCGAATCATAAACTGAGGTGCATGATTATGATTACAAGAATATGTTTTGCAATGAGATATCTGTACATGGTGTTATCGGCAATTTTCAGAGCATATGATGCTTCGCACATTGGGCACAATGTTAGGTTTGTTTAAACAAATAGGTAATCTTTAAAACATTATAAGTAATAATAATACTAATAATAATAATCATGATAATGATGACTTCAAATGTTACCCTAGACAATCAAATATAAGCATTTCAATATTTTACAGTCTATCATATTAAGTGCAAATCAATCGTAATCATCATACAATGCCTTGTCCTAGCTGTGTTGGGATCAGCTACATGAATTATGTTTCTCCTTTGGTTTTGTCTTGAGCCAAATCCTTGGATAGGTTGCACCTCTTGAGATCTATCTTGACTCCATCCTTGTCCTCTTCGGCCTATCCCTTTTCCTTAGTGGGCCATCAACATGCATAGAATAACTTCCCTTAACAGCGTCGTCATTGGACTACATTGGATGTGTCCAGATCGTCTCAAACAAGTCTCTTAATTTATCATGTATTATTGCTACCCCTAAATTCTCCCGAATATGCTCATTCTGATTCTATCTTTCCTAGTTTTACCAGACATCCATCTCAGCACTATCATCTCTTCTATACTCATTTTGTGCATGTCTTGACTCCTAATTTACCAACATTCTGAACCATGAGTCATAGCTAATTTAATCGCTTCTTGATTAGCCACCTACTGCCCATTCAATCTTATTGGTATGTACCACTCACAAAGCACTCCAGAAGTAAGTCTCCACTCCAACCATTCCGCTCTTATTTAATATGTAACATCTCCTTCAATCTCTTCATTCTTATATATCGGAATTAGTCTCTTTGTGATATCTCTTAAGCTTTAATTTTCACAAGACTCTCAGCTCTTTGTGCATTCCTACTGAAGTTGCAATTCATATAAGTACAAAAGCATTCCGTAATATTAGATGAATAGTTGTGGTCTTATGTCCAATAAGTTTGACACTGGCATGCTACTCATTCAAAGATTACGTTCAATATTGTTCCTTTGTATTTTTTAGTACCAGTGTTGAGCTTGTACTGGTTAGGTCTGAGTTCCAGGTGACTTGGCTGAGCCCACTTGGTTTTGGCAAAGATTTGATTTGTTGGTCATTATTCATGTTACTTGCCTTCAGCCTAGACTGCTATGTGCATGCCTAGATGAAAATAACCACCTTAGTGCCTAGGTGATAACTCACATGAAATGCATAGGTGATTATTGCGCCTGGGTTGTCCTTGCCAAACAGTGGGTTTGCAGGTTTACTCAAAATTGTTTCTTCTAGGAAAAAATGTGAATTTCAGGAACAGAACTTCCAAAATTCAGAAAAGTGCCCAACTTCTATTGTCTGTTCTGTTTTTGAATATTTAAGTTTTTTTTTTTTTTTTGTCTCTGGTAGAATTCCAATAGATATCACCTAAAAGCTTCTTTTCTTTTTTATTGTTTTTGTCCTGTTTATTTATTGGTGATATAATTTTGAGCTCTTATCTCAATTTAAAACTCTCTTTTTTGCAGGCTGAGTAACTTGTCGGAGGATCAGCTGTTGATTGTTTAGCTCCTCACTAGCTCTTTTCTGCAACATCATGGATAATAATCTGTACGGGGATGATCACGTAAGCTCTATCCCTGGAGGCCTAATTGATGTTGCTTTTCAGTGCCTGCTTTCCTGTAATGAACATAGATCTGTGTGCAGGACGAGGTAAACATAGTGGGATTCGAAGTCACAAGATCACCTGATTCAAGTTACAACAACCCATACCCGGGTAGTGAAGATGAAGGGCGGGAGCCACCTACCGTACCTGCTCACCTGCAACACACTGTGCTGAGCTTCCCCGCTGGCAGAGAGGCATCTGGGAGTCTTCCTGTACCTCAGAATGTCATTCTTAACCATCTCTACATAGAGAATAGGGAGGCCCCGCGATCTGTAATAGCCCTCGGGATCACTCATCGCTTCCGTTCAAAGTTTGTTACTGTTGTGCTCTATAAACCAGTCCAAAGAAGGTGAAGATTGAGGTGTTCATTCCCATATGTTGTTCTGTTTAGGTTAGGCATGTGATCCAGTGATTGAACTTTTGGGTTTGGTCCAAATCACACATGAAAATGCAAGGCTTTATTCTCTAATGGCTGCTATTTGAATCAGTCTTGCATCTATCAATATCAGATGGTTTAAGATGAATTTTGGTGTGTTTCATATCTTTAGGCCTCAATATATCAATCATCCAGTGCTGGTTAGTTCCCCCTTGTGCAATCTTTACATACCAGCATATTTCTCCATAGTGGTCAGGCCTCAAAACTGGTATATTGAATATCAATCAGCTAATACTTGGGTCAGTTTTTAATTTCTGTATATTGAATTTTATATGGGACTGATAAATTGAGATACCAGTATTTTGAATGGTATGACATAAGTTTTTACAGTTACGATTCATCGGATTCAGTCACACACAGGAAACCTGCAGCTCTATACTGTTGATATATTAGTGACTTGTATGCTATACTACATTTGGTTCTTTCTGGGACCAAGACAGGTACATAAAACCACCTCAATTTCTATCTACCAAAAAAAAAAACCACCTCAAGCTTTCCAAAGTGCCCATTTGGGTCTTTGTAAATTGAGTACCTTTAATTTATTTTATGAGTAGATGATAAGCTGTGTGTTTGGATGAACCTAATTTGCACTTTTTAGAGTTTTTGTTCTTTCTATCACCAATTACAGATAACCAGGATTATGGGTAACTAGATCAAGGGGCAGTGGAACTTGGAACAATCCAAACACAGTTAAATTTGCTGGCCTGAGTTCTTGTGCTTGGTTCGGTTTTGCTGGTCTCTATACGTTGGATCTGCGGCTAGATAGGGGATTATATGGCTTCAAAATAAGGGTGGACTTCTATGATCAGGTTTTGTTTAGTGTATCAACCTAATGGACATTTTAGGTAGAAAGAGGATGAAAAATGTTTGACCTTGATTGTCCAGGAGAGGCTCAGTCAATGGGCATGCTTGATACGCTAAATGCATGTTTTGCAAATCCCTACTGATGAAAATATACCATCAGTTTGTTTAATTGGAAAATGAAGTTCTAGGCTCAGCAATGCCTCTCTGTAAGAATAGCTTAATATAAAGGATTAAAGTAAAGAAGATTCACAAGGGCCCTAAAATAATCTCCTCTTTTGCAAACACCAGATGTGCCTGGGAAATTTTGACAGAAATGGCAATTAGTGCCCTACAAAAATTCCAAATTCCTTGTTTGAATTGTGAGAATTTATAAAAATAACCCAGTGAAATGTCACTTTTGCCTTAAAATTTTGAGAAATCAACAATGGTAATTGTTGTCCCCCAAGAATTCTGAATTTCTTGCTTGAATGGAGAGAATTCATAAAATCAGCCCTATGAAATGTTACTTTTGCCTCTCTTTTTTTCATGTTTCCTTGAAAAATCTGTGCCACACTAATAAAAAAAAAAGTTTAATTTTTTTCTTCTACCGTTAGAAAAATGTGTCACATCAAACAACATAACAGTGGACTCCATAAAAAAATTAGAACAATTTCCTTAATCCTCCTACAAAACACTGTAAGCAATGACCCAAAACCATACTTAGAAGTAAAGTGATTATATAGCACCAAAATAAAGTGGAAATGAGATCTGAACCAAATAATAATAATAATAACACCTCTTGTTTAGAAGCCAAGATGTGATATGTTTGCTGATCTTTTGTGTCTTAGAAAGGTTTTGAAATTATAAAATTTATGAACTTCTAAGATTTGGGTGAAAACCTTGGTTTTTGAAGTTGGAGTTTTGACCCAAATGCTAAAAATCAGATTTTGAACTTAAACTGCAAACTTAATTTCTTATTCTTTTTTAATTTGATTTTGGGAGTACTTTTATTTTATTTGAATGGACTATAAACTTATTTGGATTAAATATCTTAAACAAAAGGAAAAGTAAATGGAAATAGAGGTGAAAAGATCCAAAGGATATAAACCAACTGACTTATCCCTAGCCCTTGGTTTGAACTTTGAACGTCCAGATCTCTACTAATCAAGCTGCAAGCCTCTAGAGCATGATGTGTTTGAAATTGGCACTATACATTCTCAGTGCCTCTATTATTATACATTAGCCCCAGTATATGTGTGTCCAGTTATTTTAAACACTAGCAATATACTGGCATGAGCATCTATGTGTCCAATTGCTTTCAGCATATCAATATGTTGGTCAGGCATATCTCTCTGCGTGTGTCTAGTTATTTTCATTAGTCTAACGATTTTCACTGATTATAATCTGGTTGGAAATTGTGTTCTTTTTTTGAATTAATAGTTTTGGGGTACTTCCAATTCCAAATGTAAAAGAGAGTAATGCATTATGAAATTCTGATATTTTTTTGTCCCCACATTTATCTCTCATAGTAAGGAGAGAGATACTCTCAAAGGAGCATCCCCCTTTTTATTTTTCGGCCATTGGCAACCACTAGCTGCCTACAGTTACTGGTAACCCTCAAAAAAGTAAGAAAGGAATATGAAAGAGAGGCAATTGTAGAGGTAAGAGAAAAGTAGCTCTAGCAGTTACTTTAATAAGATAATTTGTGTAATTTTGAAAATTGGAGAAAAGTCATTGACTATCAAGGTTGAGCGTAAAAAAAAGGACTAATTTAAAAGAATATCGAAAATTTACAAACTATTAAAAAAATTATGAAATTTCACAAATATATCCTTAGCTTTTTATTAGTTTTCACAAATGACGTTATGATTTACTTCTATATAAGTTCTCCACACTTCTTTCAATTGGGTCCTTTGGACATTGACCCTCGCCACCGGCAATCTTTAACAGAAGGCCCCTTGAAGAAGGGGGAATTACATTTTGTTTTTCTCATCTCCTCCCTCTCCCTACTCTCAAGTAACATTGGACCATTCTCCTCCAAGGGCAACGAGTCACCAACATTGATTCTCATAGGAATGGTAGATCTAACGGAGTTTCTCATATGAAATTAGTAAAAAGCCCCCGTGCTAAGCACATGTAGCGTAATTCATAATATTAAATATTATAAAAAAAATTATAAAGTTTGAACCATCCCATGGTGCTTCAAACTCTTTCTTGAGACATATATTGTCAATTTTAATTGTCATGTAAAAATTCTCAAAGCTTCTCTAATGGATGACACCTCTACTTCGTTCGACTTCTTTAAGACTACCACAAGCCAAAATAATAATGCACACAGTCAATCAGGCTTTGGGACAGCTAAAGAACAATGGACAATTGCCTTTCATGTTCCAGAAATTGGATCACATTCATTATGCTTGGACAGCATGGACAATCATAATCAAACTGTCAAAATCACATTTGAAATTGGCCATTGATTTCTCAATTAGAATCAGTCGACTTCATATATTATAATAGTTAAAAAAAAAAAAAAAAAAAAAAAACCTTGATGCTACAAATAGTCTATAATTTATAGTGTGGACTTCATACATGTTCATGTTATTTTCATCCAAATATCCCCTATTTAAAGTGGAACTAGTGGCACACCTATCAAAAAACATGAAATGCTCATAGTGATATGGTCTAAATTTTTAATAATAAGTGCTCAAAATATACTCCAAAATAAAATAGAAAAAATATAAATATGAAAAGAAAGTTGCCATTATGGAAAAAAATAAAACAATAAGGTACTAGGATTGGATTTAGCTTGGATTCAATTTTCCCAAATTGAGTTCTTAAAGCAAAGGGGACCACCATCCACCCCTACCACCATCATCATCGTCATCATTGTAATCATCACTATTTTTGTGTGGATGTTCTTATTTTAAACCGACATTGGAAACCGTATACCTATATATGAGTTGAAGCCTCTTATCTTTTTTTATTTAAATCACTAAGCCAAAGTAAAATGGGTATAACTATTGCATGTAAAATCTAATTTTTAAATTTTATATATATATTTATATATATGAGCAATATGGAAGGAGGTTGTAGAGGGCGCCACGTTAGCACTCATAGAGTTCTCTTTTGAAAAAAATCTAAGAGAAAATACGCAGAGCTTTGGCTTTGATATGGGCCACTACACTTCTCCGGATCTCCTCATCTCCAAATTACAGTCACAATTATCTCATCACATCACATTCAAATTCAAACAAAAGTTCAACCTTTCCGACTTTTTTTTCATCTCAATCCCTTGTTATCATCAAAATGGGATTCTCTCCCCTAAAATTCCTCTAATTGTGCTTTCATTTAAAATCTCTTCCATTCGTTGCCATAAATCTCCTCACAGCATCACAACTAAATAGTTCAAATTACTTGCAAAGATATCAACCAATCTTTAATTGGAAAGATAAATTTATGGGGCAGATCGGTTTATTCATACCCGTTTGGTAACTCTACTAATTGAGTCAAGTGAAGTAAAGTTGATTTTGAAGAAAGAATAAAATATAAGTGGATTATGATGGTATTTTGTTTTTAGTTGTTTGTTATGAAATCTTTTTTACTTTTTGTATGGAAAAGTGGAGTATTTTTGTCTTTTAGTGAGTAAAGGTAGTTGCTTTTTTACTTTTTTGGGAAAAGATGGAGGGAATTTTGGTAAAAAGTGCTTTTGATGGGATGTTTAAATTGACTTAACTTTACTTGACTTTATAAGTAAAATTACCAAACGAGCCCTGAAACTTCTCACATTTGGGATTTGTTGGCATATAACTCAAGGTCCTGCCTTCGAATCCTTTAAGGCCTTACCCGATACATAGGACTAGTGGGTGTATCTATGTATCCGTGGGTTTACCAATGATCAACCGAAGGGGGTCGGCAGGTTCCCATGTTATCAAAAAGAAAAAAAAAAAACTCAAGTTTTATTTTTTCTTACAGGATGTACTTTGCCCTTTAAAGAACAGGAAAGAGGACCATTCACAATATAAAAGTTCAATAGTAGCAGTGGCTGTGAGCATAGTACTTTTCCCTAGCTTGTATGCAATGCATCTTGAATTTCTGGCCTTTTGAGTTCTGATGCATATATGATTTGCATTTTGCAGGTTCTAGACAACACTTTTGCATCACAGATGCAGCAGCTGCCTGGCAATTCAATCCAATACAAGGATTTGGAAGCACCCATAACAATCATGGAAGTGCGGTCGATGCTCTGGAAGGATGCACCGAATCATCGGTGCTCTACAGGATACATGTTGGAGAGTTATTTTTGTGACAAGAGCTCAGAGAGACAATATAACAAATCAGGTTTTGTAAGTATCGGTGATGGAGATTGTAAGTGCCTAAAAATAACAGACTTGGTTTAGAAGATGATGAAGCTTTTAATGATGTTGCTTATCTGGTTTGAATATCACTGGATGCCTGAGAACTGAAAGGGATGAGAAACAAAGGTTAGAGCCCCTGGCTGTTGTCAGCCGAAGGCACTCCGACGCCTGAGTTAGTGCAATCACTGAACTAGGGTGAAGTGAAGAAGAAGAAGGTTCAGGCAATGGTGTAGTGTAATACACAATGCATAATGCATACCTTTCATGGACTTACCATGCAAGTATATATAGGCTAATGGAAGCTTCCTGAGTGGAGGTAGGTGAGGGAGCTTGTCCCATCAGCCCATACCTAGGCTCCTCAGTGGGGGTGGGTGAGGGCACTGTCCCATCGAATCTCTCCTCAATCCTACACATTAATGCAGACGTGATTAGCTGATAAGGACGACCCCTTATCAGTATTCGGCAGCCACCCTATCTGCCAGTACGTTCTGCAACGTAGCTGTCCCGTCACATAATGAGGATTTGACGTTCAGTGTTCACCTCGATTAACAGATCCGAACTGGGGAAGTCACCGAAGTCGAAGGAGCAAGCTCGGATAGTGCTGCCGAGCATGGTTTAAAATCTCGGTCTCGGTCGCGGTATCGGCCGGGCCGAAAAACCGATATGATATCGGTATCGGTCGCAGATATCGGTCCGTCGCGGTCGTCGCGGTGTGAATTTTTATTTTAATCCAAAAAAAATTACAAAAATATCCAAAAAATCCAGAATATTAGAAAATGCTGGAATACAATATTTTTTTCCATTAGTAACAACAATAAATCAAAATCTCGGTCACCTTAAGTTATGAGTCCTGTCTGTGTTGCAGTTCGCTGTCTTTTTTAGTATTTCATATAATGCAACCATTATTGATGCTTATGATCAATTTATTAGTGTAAAATATAAGAAAATAAAGATAACATATCAATCATTATTTAATACTAACACAATCATCAAATAAGTTGTGAAATTCAAGACCCTGAAGATGACACATTAAAATAAAAAACATATTAGTGAGATAGATAAATCATAAAGCACTTGGGCATCAAAAGGTTCATGGCTCACCTGAAATTAGAGGGGACTAGTAGAGAGTAGAGATTAGAGAGAGATTGATGAGTATGAGTGTATGACAGATTAATAGCTTAATTCCAAGTGGAGTGTCGCCCTGGCTCGATATCATCATCATCATCATTTCTTCGGTATTGGCTAAAAATATATGCTCCATAAAAGTATGTAAATTAATCATTTACACACCATACAATGGTTATGAATCATTAAAAGAACATATTTATGATGAAAGCCCCAAAAAAATGATATATTATAATTCAAATATTAAAAAATTCGAAAATAAAATAATTAAAATAAAAATCTAAATCATGTTTATGATTATAAGTAGATGTAGATCTATCATCTACACACTATTAATAAGCATTTGGTATCACAAATATCCTAACAAGTAACAACAATTATTTTTAAGAATTTTTTTTTAATAAAATCATTTTTAAAATCCTAAATATATAGATCTAGCATAAAAATATGTAGATCAATCATTTATACACCATACAATGTTCATGAATCATTAAAAGAACATAGTTATGATGAAATCCCCAAAAAATGATATATAATAATTCAAATATTAAAAAATCCAAAAATAAAAAAAAATTAGAAAAAAAGGTTCAAAATCATGTGTATGAGTAGATCTAGCATGAAATGATGAAAGTACGTAGATCTAACTTCTAAATGAAGAACACAACACAAATGACAAACCTAATGATTTCTATACTTCATCTAAAAAATTAAAAAAAAAACACATAATAAAATGCTTTAGGTTGATTTTCTCTTACTTAGATAATATTTTCTTCAAAAAATTAATGTGGGATTTGAAAATATGCAAGAGGGAGTAGGGCTGCTGCTATGGGTAGTAAGGAAATGAGAAGAAAGGAAAAGAAGATGAAGATGGGGGAAAAGTTGCAAAAATTAGGATTTTTACCCTTTTTATATCATCTCGGCCGATATTTTGAAAATATCGGCCGAGATATCGGTTCACAGCAATATCATCTCATTTCGGCCAAGATATCGAATTTTTTTGGGGATATTTAACCGAATCCGATATCTCAGCGAGATATCGGTTCGGTATCGGCCGATACCGAGTCATATCGGCCGATATGACTCGGTATCGGCCGATAATTAATACCATGCTGCCGAGATGCGAGATGCCGAACTCAAGGGAACGGGCTCGGTACTCTTACCGAGGTGGGCTCGGACTCGATGCCAGCTGGCGCTGTCGCCGAACTGAGCGAGGCCGGGCCCAAAGCAAGCCCAGTTGGTACTCTTACCTAAGACTGGGAATAATTTTGGGATCACGAAAATACCCCGCACAGAGATGTAAGTGAGCACCTCACTGAACTGCAACCTGGTGGATAAGCATCCACATGGATAGATATTGATGATTTTGTGTTGTACAGGAAATGAGACCACAACGATGGTTAACAAGGAAAGATGGCTAACCTTACCATTATTTGAGTTGGAGATTGGAGAATGCCAATCTCCAATACTCCTCCATCTCAAAGTTGGTTTTTCACCATACCTATCCTGAAAAGTACTTACATGAAATTTCACATTGACAAAAAGAAAAGACGTAGAAAAGCATATTAAAAAATATGATTTAGAACAATAAAAACATAACAGTAAATATATATATATATATTTTATATGAAAGGGATAATGCAACACCCCAATTCTGATTACCGAGTTTACTGCCAAGGTATCCGGATTTAGCGCCCTACTTCTCGAATAAGACGGGAACTTCCAGGATCATAGGTTCGCATTGAGGTCTAATTAAAATCTTGTTAACCACATTTACTACAACAGTTAATTACGGAAGCAAATAGGAAATAAAGAAAGCAAAATCATGAGTTATTAGTCTCATAAAGCAATTACAAAAGGACATAAGTCTCATTTAGTCTCAAAGTGAATATAAAGGGTACATATTAGAATGAATAACCCCCCAATCCTCGCAACAAATGATCACTCTAAATCCCAAAACAAAGTCACTTAGCCCCCATGTCGTCCTTCTATGCCTCCTTCGGGTCAATCGGGCCCCACCCATACTCATTGTCTTGTGGCGCTTCAAGGAGCGCGTCACCCTTGGGGATGGGGTCGGTAACAATACTTAAGCACCATATATGATGCGTCAGATCCAAAGGATTTGGCAACACAATATACAAATAACATAGGATGGATGCATCAAAGAGAATAGATACAGTATTAAGATTAAGTGAATAATAAAGGTACAATGTTAGGCAATCGTGCACACTATACAATAAGGGTCAAAGTAAAAGTAAGCATGCTAAATATCCATTTAAGGAATATAACGCATTCACAAGAGCTGGACACCACGGGATACTATGCCGCTGCTCTCCCGTACTACCTATGAGTTGCAGTTGGAAAATGCACGGGATCATAGTCCAGCCGAAACATAAATGACCGGAGTTTGTCGGCCGTATAGCATAATATCATGCATTGTCGTGTGTTACCCCTCATAGCTCATCATGATGGCATCATCTCTTATAATAATTAGCTCCTACTAAGTATAATCAGTCCAAGACGAAGCTTACAACAGCTAAGAACTAGACAATAAGTTAGTGTTCGGTTAGACTTTCCTCGTGTGAATAAGGTCAATCACATATTCATACAAGGTCCGGTATCCAAGTCCAATCTATATCTCGGTCCATATCCACGTCTGTAGTCAAAATACATTTCCATGACCCATCATCATTATGGTCATCATTCATTTCCATTGCATTCCTTTCCATAGTCATAATCAGAATATTAATTCATTTCATGACTCATTCATAACTGGGTCCCTAAGAAAATAACATATCCATCAACTCCAAGGTAATCCCATCCATCCATTCCTTAGGGGATAGAATAGCTCGCCTGGCCACAAACGGGGTAAGGTGATTTCCATACATAGATAGGGTCACCACTAGGACATCCTAGGTTAAGGTCCTCCATTTTTCCATTCGTTAATTGGGTTTAGCGATAGGTAAAGACAAGAGTCCATTCGTTAATTGGGTTTAGCAATAGGTAAAGACAATAGTGAATAGTGGCAAAAGAGCATCTAAAACTTCTAACATCCATGCCAATCAAGGAAGGAAAGAAAAGGTCCACCCTAGGTCAATGCCCCCTTTTCCGGTCCGAGGTCCCTTGTCAGCCAATTCAGTCCCTAAATGAGATCTCAAATGCCAAGAGGTGTGTACTTGGTGCTAGGAAGTCACGGGCATCCAAGACAATTTTTAAGGATTGAATCGGAATTCAAGTCAATGCCCCAGACCCTACTTTGGTGGCCACATGGGTCAGGTTAAGCCCCAACCCTTAGACTCATGTTGGGCACATCAATAGAGGTCCATATGGAAGGCCTAATATTTTATTTTACCAAAATGAGCCTACTTTCCACATAATATTGTCCGCTTTAATCAGAATCTTATAACTTTAAAATACGTGATGTGGAGTCAGGCCACACATGCTCAGGGTCAGAATTTTAATGTTTATAATTTCACTTCCTCTATTTGTAGGTTCTCTCATCATATGAGCGAGTCTCGTACGATGCAACACCCCATAGATGGGATGCAAGAAAAACAAAAAAAATTTCAAGAGTAAAACTTTAGGAAATAGTTTTTACATTTTTAATTAAAAATGAGTTAATAGGTGGGATAAAAACACAGAGTAAAATTTTAAGGGGATTTAACAAAAAAAAAAAAAAAAAAAAAAAAAACAGATCAGGTGACTACCACACCGAAAAGATAATTTTAAATGCCCTTGCACCAAATTAGTCATTTTGTCCGAAAATGTATTTTTTTAACATTCTCTATTAAGGTCTCTATTGACCTTCATTTGCAATCTTAAGGGTCTATAGAAACCCTGCAGTCCATCCTAATATTCACAGAACTCCCATGAGTCTCAATCGATCTTTATTTGTAATGTTAGGGGTCCCTATCAATCCTGCGGCGTGCGCTTATAAATGCACGAAACTCATCCCTCATTCCTTGTTTTTGAAAAAAAAACGACCATGCTCGACTTGCTTTCCGTCCGTAGGATATTCCCACCTCTTGAATACCATTAAAGCCATGTGCCGTTATTTGGTGGAGAACATTAAAGTGCATATGTTATTGTTTGGGGCAAACAATGGAAATGTGGAGTTTTTATGTTGCTCTAAAACATGATATTTTACTTTTCAGAGACCCTTTTCATAATTTCCAGTTATATGTCACCATGACTCGATGGAGGACCACGAGAAGCACCGTGAATATGCCTAGCAGTTGATATGGAGTCGCAGTCAACGCTGACGAAAAAGAAGGAAACAAACAAGAGAGAAAACCGGACTTTGTCCTAAAATGTATGATAAAAAAAATTACGTTTTCTTACAAAATGATTGATTTAATGCAAGAACTTAAAATTACCTTTCGGTACAGTGGTCACCTAATTTAATTTTTTTTTTCAAATCCTCAAATTTTAATGAATTATAATGAATTACATTTTTACTTGAAAAATGAGTGAGATACTACTAAATACTAGTGATAAACCCTTAATTTTAAACCCTCGAAGCCTTCACTCCTCCTCCTTCTTACTTGGCCCAGTTGGCCGCCTCCTTGAAGTACCACGAAGCAGCCTCCTTGAGCTATCGACCGAGGTCGATTTCGATCAGATGGCGATCCCTAGCAAGAAGAAATCTTTCAACAGAAACCCTAAAGACGGATTAAAGCCCAAGAAAACCCTGTCGAAATCCTCAAACAGGAAGAAGGACGATTCAGAGAGCACTGCAAAATCAGAAACATCTTTCATGCAGCTCGAAGACGACGCCCCAGACTTCCCACGAGGTGGTTAGGGGCTTCTTTCTCTAAAACCCTAGATTTTCATACATAGGGTTTAAATACTAATTTGCATTTTATTGGATTTTGTAGGAGGACGTAGTGCTCTGAGTCGCCGGGAAGAGGATGAAATTCGAGAGGAAGTGGATGCGGAGTTTGAATCCGAGCAGAGAGATTCAAAGAAGAGAGGGAAGAACAGGAGAACCGCGAACGTGGAGGATGATGATTTGGGTTCTCTTTTTGGAGATGGTATTAGTGGCAAACTACCAAAATATGCCAACAAGATCACTCTTAAGGTATATAAAAATCAAGTTTTGGTATCTATGTACCAAATGCACATATGGGGTGCTCCTAGAAAGTTTGATACTTTATCATCATCATCCTCCTTCTCATCTTTTATCATCTTAGCTTCATCCCATTAACATTGTGTACATTGTGCGCGCGCGCCTTCATAACAAGGCACCTGTGGTTGAGTATACTTTATTTTAATTACATGAAGTAACAAACAAAGAGCCTTCACAGAATTTTTTTTTTTTTTTTTTTGCATAGAACCCAATCACTTTGGGAAGAAAGCTTTGTTTCTGTTTTACCATGTTTTGAATCAGAAAGCTCATTTACTTAAGAGTTTGGAAGTTATTTACAGTTTAGATTCCTTTATTTTTTAAGTTTTATTTTAGCAATGCCACTTGATCAAAACGGGGTGGCCTCACTATTGTTTCACTGGCTTCTATACTTCTTCTTTTGACTTTTATGATTTTATTCGGTGTATATGATAAGGTACAATGTGTGTAAAGAAAGCACCCAATAGCCCAACACTTATTTTACACATTTATCAGTTGAACAGTTATTCCATGGGTGGTGATCTCAATAGAATTGAAGGAATTTCAGTTGTTGGTTTATATCACATGTGGATAAGCGTGGTGGCTGTCTGTTTGCCAAAGCAGAGGCATGCTTATTTGGGACTATGGGGCTTTCCCCAGTGGGGATTCTGAAGTTGAATTTCATGGAAGTTAGGTAAAGCTTTGATTCTGATTATCAATGGAGCGATAAGAAACTCCTTGGGGCATTTTATTTGCAACTTATGTGGCCCGACTATTGAGTTTGATTCAAAAAGTCGAGATTAAAACTCTTTGGGTGGTTGCTGAGAGGTGCTGTGAACTAGGTGCCGCGCAAGGATTAAAAACTAATTTGAGTTCGAGTCGATTTGTCCAAGTCGACTCGGACTTGGCCTTGACCCATGGGACCCCTGATTACATAGGACACGGTAGAGTCCTGGACGACTTGTGTGAGTTGTACATGACTCGGGCGAGTTGGCTCTAGACTTGGCCGAGTCGGGTAGCACTTGGGTGATCAAACTCGTGCTTATCGTATGAACCTCTTTATATAAAAAAGTTGTCCGAAATCGACTAAAACCTGATTTACCTGTGTGGGGCTGGTTTTGAGTGATCAAACCTGATTTACATTATCATATGGACCCATTTATAGAAAACTTGTCCCAATTTCTCTTCATAGAGGGTGACCTACACTAATGATTGATTATTCTCTAAAAACATAACAATCTTTACATGTCATCATTTCAACAATTCTTTTCACTCATGTTGGAAGGAAGGTGTCTGTGTAAAATGAATTTGATCATGAAAGAAGAGTCCTCTACACTACTAATCTTATTCAACTTAAATAATCGATAGTGAAAAAATGCAATGTAATCATGAAAATGCATTGAAATCAAAAGATTCAGCAAAATTTATTTAGGTGGGGTATTTTATTTATGTTTTTTTTTTTTAAATTTTTTTTGATGATTTTTATGATTTTTTTTAGGACTTAAGAAGAAACCTAGTGTGACTGGCTTGAGTCCCATGCGATGACCTAGTCGACTTGGACTGAACCGGTTTCAAAGGGGACTGATTTGGGTCTCAGTTCAGTTTTGTAATCCTTGGTTTTACAGACACAATTATTGAAAGGATTTCAACTATTCACCTCCATATTATTTGTATCATTGCTGCCTTGGTGACTGGCTGATTATATTTGAGGAGATTTTTTTTTATAACAGTTAATTTTTTTAAGGTTGACAGTTAAAATATATTGCATGATTATATTTGAGGAGATTCAAGTCTAAATTTGATCAGGGAATATGGATGCATCATATTCTGTGGAAGCAAATTGTAAGCAACTACTTTGGAAAAGTTGGCGCTGCTCGCACTGAGCTCATGTATATTGTTTAATGGTGTTTGTGTTGTACTTTAGCTATTTGAGACAAACCATTTATTTGACATTCATTATATATGTATACACATTTGTGTATGTATATAATCATTCAAATAGATATTTTTGTATGTATGTATGGTTACATGGTAGAGGGGCGCAGAAACCCAGATTTACTTTCTGAATGTGCACCCAGTGAGTGGGGATCCACATTGCAGCATGCTCATTATGAAGGTAGTTGTAATGAGAAGGGTTTATTGGGAATTTGGGGTTTGCTAAATATCTCTCTGATCAAATGACCCAGGCTTAATGGTTTTGTGGGTGCATTTTTTCTTCCCATGATTCAATCGATGGTGAGTAATGATCAGAATATTGTCAAATTATGTAGAGTTCTTTTGGTTCGCTTGTGCATGCAGATCGATCATGGGTGGTCCTGTCGTGTTAAATGAGAATGGGCTGTACTTTTGCAAAAGCAAATTTTTTTTCCAATTTATTTTTAATCCTTAACGGGATTATGTTTCATTCATGGTACATGCAGATGCTTGCTGAACATGTGTGTTTGTGTGTGTTGGCATGCTAGCAGCTTATGCGAAGAGATGTCTACCTTTTTTTTTTTTTGTTTTTTGTTTTTAACAGAGAATTTTATTACCTTCCTAAAACAACTAATACATAACCAAAACAAGCAATAAAAAAAAACTGAAAAAGAAAAAATAAACATAAAAAATCACATAAGAGAAAAAAACTCCCTCCCTTGCAAGAATATCCGCCGGTGAATTTATTTATCTTAGAACATGATAAGATTAAACGCACAACTGATGACAAAGTAGAAACATACCAAATCTCCTCTACCCAATTTGCCAACCTTCAAGGAAAAGAAGACTTTCTTGATCCCCACTGGATAGCTGAGAAGGAATCACTTTCAACATTAAAACCTCCTAATCTACTCAACTCACAACAACCAATCAGACCTCAGAAGTGCATAAACTACAACTTCATTAGCATATGAAGAATCCACTGGCGTGAAACCTCCAAACAACTTTGCCATTCCAGTCTCTAATAACACCTCATAACCTCCTGTATTGATAGAATTAAAAAAATTCCCATCAAAATTTAGCTTGAGAATTCCCATAGGAGGGCTCATCCACAAAACTCGCTTCAAGAACTTCGCATGCCAACCCCTCATCAATATTGCTGCCCATGCCGCACTGAATGACTTTTATTCCAAAAAATTCTAATAGTCCTCTCCAACCACCATAACTTCTAGATCGTAGCATACAGCACTGACTTCCACAGAAGCTTACCCAGTGTTATGAAATTCAGTTCAGACACCATTTCGGTTTGGCCTCCAAATGAAATATTTTGGCCGATTCGGAAATTTCGGTGAAATATTTCGGAAAAAATTATATATATTAAAATGAAAAAACAATATACGATACATTTAATTTATTGTACTAAATGAATGCAATATGTCAATTTATATTTGATGGGCTATTTCATATTAGAGTGAAATGGCTAACTTATTTATAATAAAATAATTTTATTGGAATAAAATCTGATTAGGGCGATAGTGCCCATATAGTTATTTAGATTTTAATAGATGGGCGGCTCCACAGGGAGCCCATTAATTTCTCTAATCCAAATGGCCAAAAAGGCATGTTTTACATTTACTTTTAAGTTAAAAAAATAAAAATGTTTAGCCCCTTCAGTTTTCATTTTTTCTATTTTGAAGGCAACTTATATGTTGGGATGAATAATTGGACGAATCAAACGAATTGGATGAATTGACCGAAATCATAAAATTCGGACCAAATTGGACGAATTGGAACGAATTTTGGGATGAATAATGTGGTCCTGTTCGTTTTGGTAGAGCGAACGAACCAAAATTATTCGGAAATTTCGGCCGAAACGAACCGAATTTTGTAACAATGATCTTACCACGAACAGACTTGTACTCCAATCTCTATTGACAAAAAGATATTCAACACGACTTGGCAAATCCCACTTCAAATCAAACATATTAAAAATGACCTTCCACACCCTACCCTGTAACCAAAAGAACTATGAATCATTAAATGATGAATTATTTCCTCATCTTTGAAGCACATAGGACAACCATTGACTATAATATGATTTCTTCTTCTCAACTTATCAATATTCAATAGTCAGAATGTTATGCCATTTCGCAACCCAACGAAAAACCAACACACGAGGCAGAACTAAAGAATTCCAAAAGCTTTTCCAACCATCCACTTTAGCAGAAATAACCACTGAGTCTTGGAAAAGAAGACATCATCAAAAACTTTCCTTTGACATCCATTCAAAAAAAAAAAAACTTTCCTTTGACATCAGGTTTCCAAGTACTTGAATCACCTCTTCCAACTGACAAATAAGCGTCATCCAACAAGCCAAGCAACCATGTGAAATCAGAAGCTTCCCTAGCATTAAAATCCCTCTGAAAACAAAAATCCCGAACAACTATCCGCCCACAGAACGACAATTATCAGCAACCATAGCCTGCTACCTCCTATCTATCAAATAAAGATTAGGGAAGAGAGAAAGCATCACAAACTGCCCACACTGTACATCATGCCTGAACTTAACCCCGCTTCCCATCATGAATCCTATATCGAATCCTCTGATCCAAATCAGCCTTTACAGAAAGAATAGACTTCCCATAAAATTGAAGCATTATAAACCTGATTCGGCTGCCACCAACTGTCATTATACAACTTATACTTACTTTTTGAAATCTGTCTCTATAAATCTTTTCCAGACTCCCCCACCTCCAAAGCCACTTTCCAAGTAAAGCTTTATTAACTTCATCAATGGACTGAACACCCAATCCACCTTGATCCATGCTGTCTACCTTTTCGAGGTGGGTCGATTTGTAAGAACATAATTAAGCAAATTTGACAGTATGAGAAGCTGCCAAACTATTTTCAATTATGTTTTTGGGGATGTTACAATTGGCGGTGATTCTACGGATGCAATCAAGTGGGCAAACAGAAAGGAAGGAGGCAGTCCTATGGAGATCAGCTGACATTATGAGGGAGATAGGGTATATCTGTTGGTTGATGCCTGTTACATTTGTGCATGTTTGTTAAAGTGCAGGTGAGTGGCTGGTGATTTGGCTTAACAGGGGGTCCAGCCTCGAGGGACATGATGTTTTTAGCTGAACATCTTTTGTATAATGGGATATTGTTCTTGTGCGCAGCTTTTTAATATTTTCATTGGAAACCATTTAGTGCATAATACTGTATAGAATGATTTATACTGCATAATTTAATTGTACTGCAGTCCGTGTAAACCATATTTTTCAACGCATTTCATTTCTTATATATACTTTGCTGAACTTTTAGTTTCATCCACTGTTTGACATAGAATTCCCTTAGTTTTTTTTTGAAGCTTGACAATACACTGCAAAGTTGTAGGTCAGGGGTTGGAACTTCATCCTTACTATAAAAGAACCCTCTCAATGTTTTCATCGTTGCTGATCATTTGATCTTCTATTGGACATGCTCCCATATTTTTTTCTTTTAATATTTCAGATTATTTTTACGTTTCTTCTTTATGAAAGGTTTATGACCAACCCTTGGTTTCTATGTATTTTCCTAGAATATTTCACCTGGAATGAAGCTTTGGGGAGCTATTGTGGAAGTCAACCCTAAAGACCTCGTAGTTAGCCTCCCAGGGGGGCTACGAGGATTTGTACGTGTAGAGGAAGCATCTGACATCTTTTTAGAGAATGGAATCAAGGAACTGGTATTCTTTCGTGCTATTTTCAGAGGAGAGACTGCAAATTATGCTTGAGAGATAACTTTGAATCTGACAATATGCATGTGCGCATGCATGTGTGCATTCATTGCTCTTAGGAGCTGTGCTGCTAGGTTTGTTCTGAGTATTTCTTTTTTTCCCCAGGACCATGAAAGTTCCTCACTGCATAGCATATTTGTCGTTGGGCAACTTGTTTCTTGCATTGTACTGCATGTGGATGATGATAAGAAAGAAGGAAAAGGAAACAAGAAAATTTGGCTCTCGCTGCGTCTTGGTTTGTTTCATAAGAGTCTCACGCTGGATGCCGTGCAAGAAGGGATGGTATGGTTGCTGTTCTTGCAAGAGTTAGAACCTATTTGGCTACATTACAAGAGTTTTTTTAGGTTTAATTCTAGCACATAGCTTCTTAGTTTCCATTTTTTTCTAATCACCAGGACCAGGTAATATTTCTATTTATGTTTCTTTTCCATTATATTAATCGCGTGGATACAAACTCAGCCAATTTTGTATATACTTCTGTTCCCCACGACCCCCCCTCTTGCCTTCATCCCCCCATCCTTCCTCTCCCACACACACACATACACACGCACACACAAAAAACCGAATAATGTTTTGATATTTTTCAAAAATATCTTTCCACTTAGGCTTGAGGTAATTCTTTTATAAATCTTTTTTGTAGGTAGTAACTTGTAGGAATTGTCTTGGGCCAAATCTTGTCCAAGTCCATCCTGTTAAGTTATAAAGCCTAATTTTCAGGTCCATATTCCATAACCAACCCGTGGTCCTCTAGGTTGGGCCTGGGCCCAGCCCTATTTACGAAACTTGCATATTCTTGATGCTTGTTGGGCGTGCCACATTAGATGAGCTGTGGACCCCATGTTTTGTACCTGTAAAACCAGTCTATGGGGCATGTACATGGACCAGGTCTAGACATCCATCCTGCACCTGGCTTGGACTTAATTGGGCTTGATTAGTTGGTCCAAAAGATCATTAGGGTGCTTTTTTGATCCTTCAATTAATTCTGAATTTTTTGTGATGGATTTGGATCCATCTTGGCCTTCCAATTGATGATTCAATCCCATTCTTTTTTCCTTCTCTGATTGATATGAAATTCTGGCCCCTGCTTTTGATCAAGCCAATCAAGATAATCAACGGCTAGATCTGTCATATATCCAAATAAATCTTAATCATCAGCTCCTCCATCGTGCTTGTTGGTCTTCCTGTCTTGTGCTGAAGTTATGTCATGGCACTCATCTTGTCCTTCATTATGTAGATATCTTTGTGGTAAATTACTGAGAGTTTTCAGGCCCATGTATCTTGGCTGGAAGAATTTCCTTAAATTGCATTTGCATTGTGCATATGTTTGAGCATATGTTGTGTTTAAGTTGCATATTGGAAAGAATTTTGTTAATTTTATATGTTGGAATGATTTTGTTATTTTTACTTATTACACTAGTGCTTTATAGCCTGTGTCCTCACAATGATGAGTGTATCTATAATGGTTCTAACACAAAAGTGAGTGCATCTGATGATTGGGAAGTATGTCTGTTTATTGTCATTTGCAGGTCCTGACGGCTTATGTGAAAAGCATCGAGGATCATGGCTATATTCTTCATTTTGGATTATCTACTTTTTCTGGGTTTTTACCAAGGAAAAGCCAAGATGGTAAATGAAGCCAACTCAAATAAGCCCAAATTGAAAATGTTACTTTCCTGTTTTCTTCCAGGCTGCTTTTGTGTGACGAGAGGAATTTGCGGTTGAAAGGAAAATTGTTCTGATTTTCCTTGCAACCTCTTTTTCAGTCTTTTGGTGCGATGCATTTTCCTCATGGAAAAGGAAAAAAATGAGCTGATTTTCCTTAATAGAGAGGATTTTGATTTCCTATTTGAGGGAAGGAAATAGGAATGCAGGATTACTCTCTCTCGCGGAATTGGAAATCCACTGAGTGAAATCCTCTTGATGCACAACCGCACCCTTAATGATTCTTAATTCCATTAGCTGCTTTTATATATATATATATATATATTATATACTTGTTTCATTTACTTCAGTTATTTTACCTCTCTTTTCTATCCTCATCTGTTTAGCTCATGCTTCTGCTACACAGTCTTGCTTGCGCTGTCCTTGTTCTGTAATGCCAATTATGTCATGTCTCCATATGTTGCAACCTATCACTTATAGTTCTATTTAACACTACTTTTGCAGGCAGTTTAGACATTAAAATGAACACAGGGAAATTGGTACAAGGTATTGTGAAAAGCATTGATAAAACTCGGGGAGTAGTTTATTTGGATTCCAATCCAGATTTGTTGTCTAAATGTGTGGTAAGTTTCTAAGTTGCTTCTTAGAGTTGCCAATTGTATATACGATCGCTTTGGTTATTGTTCTTATTCACATTTCTTTTTGTCATCTTATATTGATGTTATGCATCTGTTATATCATTTTTCAGGTCAAGGATGTTAAGGGTCTTTCCATTGATCTCCTGGTTCCTGGCATGATGGTTAATGCTCGTGTACACTCAACACTTGAAAATGGGATTATGTTATCTTTTCTTACTTACTTCACTGGCACTGTAAGTGTCTATTTGTTATATATTTTGTTGATTACATCATAGACACTTCCATTTGGATGGCAAATCTAAATTTTCCGAAGGCTGTCGTCATGTTTTCTCATTTACATATATTTTACAGGTTGATATTTTCCATTTGCAAAATTCTTTACCTGATGCAACCTGGAAGAATGACTACTACGAAAATAAGAAGGTACTTAGTTTTCTTTGTGAAAATTCTTTTCTCTTTTCTTTGTTTTCAAATAGTTATAGGCTTTCATGATTTTCCTATTTTTTTCCTTTTAAATTTCAGTTGTCTCTTGACAGTTATTTATGTTCTCTCTCTTTCTTTTTGTAAGAGGTAACAATATAATCTTTTGAATGAAAGAAAGGTATACAGACAGTACCTCGCTTTAACTAGATGGACTTTTGATTGGGTCTCCCTTTTAACGATTCTAATAGCCACTGCTTGGGTTGCTGGGGCTCCCTTTAGCAGTTTCCGTGGAGTGTAGTTTCAGATTATTATTCTTTTACGTTTGCTTCTGTGTCTTATAAATTCTCATACCCTTTGCTTTGCCAAAACTGTTTTCATTGTGTAGGTGAATGCTCGGATATTATTTATTGACCCATCAACAAGAGCTGTTGGTTTGACCATGAATTCTCACCTTGTTCACAACAAAGCTCCTCCACCAGTAAGTGTTTATTGTGGTCCTGTGGATTCTATTTGATTGCATAATTCTTGCCATGCACATCGAGGTTCAAAGCATATCATAAATTAGAGTTCGGTTGTTGTTTTTCTGTGAAATTATGATTTTGCTGCTGTTCATTTGTATAGGTTGCTAACAACTAGTAATCTTACTGACCATTTTATTGATATATGAATTGCTCATTTTGAACCTTTTCTCATCTTTTGTATAGTATGTTAAGACTGGAGATATCTACGATAGTTCCCGCATTGTCAGGGTTGATAAAGGATTTGGTCTTCTGCTTGACATTCCCTCCACTCCTGTGTCTACACCTGCATATGTTAGTGTATGTACATCCCATTAACTGTTTGTTTTGTGGTTGGTACTGTTGAGTGTTATTAGTTTCATGGCTAGGGCCATTATATATATATATTTATGTTATGACTGATATTCATTCATCGGTTGTAGATATTTGATGTGGCTGATGAAGAAGTTCGGAAACTGGAGAAAAAGTTCAGGGATGGTGGTCATGTACGTGTACGTGTCATTGGTTTTAGGCATTTAGAAGGGTTAGCAATGGGTACATTAAAGGTAATTGACTCTTTCCTCTATGTTCTTTTACTAATGGAATGACAAATAAGAGTTAAATTCTGTTGTTGTGGAGACTGTTATATCGCTTGATACTTGGCTCTCTTCTTTTCTCTAATCATTTCTACTAACTGGGCTAACGCACCTGCTTGGTTTATGGGGTCTTTAATTATTAATGAATGAACTGTTGAATGTAAAGGTTTTGCTTATGGCTTGTTGATAACTTCCAGTGGGCACTAATACATTTAAACCTCGCCTTTTGTCATACAGGCCAGTGTTTTGGAAGGGACTGTTTTCACCCATGCTGACGTCAAGCCAGGCATGATAGTGAAGGCAAAGGTAATTGCCGTGGAGAACTTTGGGGCGATTGTTCAATTCTCAGCTGGCATAAAGGCACTTTGCCCTCTTCCGCATATGTCAGAATTTGACATTGTGAAACCTGGGAAAAATTTTAAGGTCATTTCATAACTCAATATTGCATTCATGGTGGTATTTATTTAACCGTTTATTCCATGGTTTTGGTCTTCTGTGAAGCTTTAAATTGTAATATGTTATTTCTTTCCTTCTATATGAGGTTATTAGCTTGTTTATCAATAGCATTTGATCAGGAACTCAAGGGTTCTTTCTTATTTGGATGTGTATAGATTGGAGCAGAGTTAATGTTTCGGGTCCTGGGTTGCAAATCAAAGAGAATAACGGTTACACATAAGAAAACTCTGGTAATTTTTATTCCTAAGTCCTCCATTCATATTTCTTGGTTCAATAACATGAATATTTTGGCTGAAAAACTGTTTTTAGTACAATGTATGAATTATATTTATCTCCTTATGCAAACCATCGCTTAGCACAATTTTGAATTCATGATCTAGTGCTTCGTTTATTTCTGAGAAAATTGTCTCTTCTAATTCAATTTAAGCCTGACATTTAACTCTAAATTTCCTTTTTAGGTGATTTCAGGCATTTTAGCTATATAAGATATCATGTGCGATCAGTGACTGATGGCACCTGATTGTGGATGTTGTGGTAATATGTGATGCTCTGCCAGTGTAGGTTGAATTTGTTGTGGACGATGTGGATTGGTGTTGGTAGAAAATATACTCCATCCAATATTCCTACCCTGGTGATCTGGGCTTGGCTCATGTTTGCTATTGCAGATATTTGTGATTGGATGTCTGTTGCTCACTTCCCACCCTCATGGTCCCCATCACATCCCTTACCTTTGTTGAATAGGATATGCACATTAATGATTGCTGTAATCACACTTGATTGCTACTGTTAATGTAAGATTTTAAATGCATGTGTGTGCGCGTGTTCTTATGCTCCTGTTTTTAGCTTTCATCATACTGATACTTGGTATTTGTTAATTGTTTTTTCAAGACATATGTTTTTTGTGCTTCCAAACCAATACTGAACATGGTTTCTTTTTTTGGATTGGTAACTTGACTAACCCACAACCTGAAGGTTGCAATAGTGAGCACCTTCCACTCTGCCATAGGCTTTTGTCCTGGCGAGCATCACTTAGATGACATTGCAATCTTGGGTGCTTGCCATGGGAGATTCAGACTGATTGTTTGAATCTGTACTGGTGGGTCCCTTATAAAATTTTTAAAGATCAAACACACTTTTGAATCTAAATCTGACACACCCTTTTGAAGTCTCTCTCTCTCTCTCTCTATATATATATATATATATTGGTATATGGATCTAACCATCTGTACCTTTTTTTTTTTATTTTTTTATCAGTGCCATCTATACCTTTATGTCCTCTTCCTTGCACAAACAAATACATGCACTTGTTCGCATGAAAGTTTCATTGAGGTGCTCATTAGTTTGATATCTTGGTGGTTGCACAATTCTGTATATTTCCTTTGTTCTTATAGGGACTGTAATGCAATTTATCCAATCATCACATTCTTCCTTGTAATCAAGATTTTGTTTAACAATTTGGTAGTATGCATTCAAATGTGTTGAACAATTGAGGAAAATGGGGAGCAAAAGAACATGTTTATCGAAGATTAAAGCTATGCGATCATCTCATCATCATCATCATCTTCTTAACTTATCCCACGGGTTTGTGAAACTGCGTAATAACTTTCATATGCATATATACGTAACATGTTATATGTAAAAGCGCATCTAAAAGTTACACATGGCTTCGATCTATTTAAATTTGGTTTTTTCCCCTCTTGATACTTCTTTATTTAAGAGGAATCTTTTGTCCAATTTTCTTTTTTCTTTTTTTTTTCAGATTGATATGTCATCCAATAATTTCAGCTCAGATGTGTTTGCTGTTTGCAGTTTTCAACTTTTTATGGCTCATTATCATGAGTTAAAGTCTTCCAGAAAAAAAAAAAAAAAAAAAAAAAAACACTGTTTCATTTGATTGGTAAATATCAATGTTCTTTTGACAGGATATGGTAGTTGGAACATGCTCATTTTCACAACGACAAGGTTGTGGGTTCAAGTCAAATTACCAATAGAAAATTCTTTGTTTCTGAAGGCACACTTATCTGGAAATTTTATCGCATCGCCAATGTTTTTCTGAGTGCATGTTCTCTTTGTCAAGGAACTTCAAATAAAGGGGGTTCCATTGTTGCTTGTTCTCAGTGTTGTTGAACTAGTTGTTTCTCTTGTTTTCATTTACTCATTCCATTCATGCATGTCAGTGTTAATAATTTTTTTCTTGGTTTTTAGAATACATGCACGCAGAATTTTACTTTGTGTACATGACCATAACTATACTCCTCACTCTTTTCTTTTTTGTATGGGTGGCATGCAAGAGGCATTTTCTTCATCCTTTTTATGCTGTCTTATTCCTTTCTTCTATTGATAAGCCTTGTCTCTGTACTCAGGTAAAATCCAAGCTTAAAGTTCTTGCTTCATATGCTGATGCTACCGATGGATTAGTTACACATGGATGGATTACCAAAATTGAAAACCATGGGTGTTTTGTGAGATTTTACAATGGAGTGCAGGGGTTTGCCCACAGGTGCGACTCTGCTTCATATCAATTCCATCACCTCTAATTCATCATGTCATATGGAAAACCATAGAATGAAAAAATAGGAAAGGAAAGTTGTTGGAAGCCTTTCACAACTGGGTAACTGAAATAACTAATATGTTTTAAAGGGGTAAAACTTTTTAGGTCATCAAAATTAATTTTAGTTCATACCAACAAATACTGTAATGCCCAACCCCATTCCCAAGCATGATATTGTCTGCTTTGGCCTACGGGCCTCACAGTTTTGTTTCTGGTGGGCCTCAACCCACCAAAAGGCCAAGGTAAGGGTGCAAGCTCTACATATAATCCATTCACTTTCCTCTCTATAGTCGATGTGGGACTCTAGATCGTCACAAATACGCTGGTAGATACAATAATGCCCGAACATCATCATCATCATCAAAGCCTTGTCCATACTATGTTATGGTCAACTACATGAATTCTGTTTTGGTTCACCATTTCATCTATCCTGGGCCAAGCCCTCAGATTGGTTGTACTTCTTTAGATCTATCCTTACTTCCATCGATGTCCTCTTCGTCCTACCCCCTTTCCTTGAGGGGCCATCAACTTGCATAGAGAAACTTTTCCCCACCCGGGCCATTGTTGGCCTATGTTGGACATGTCCAAACCATTTCAAACGAGTCTCTTTTAATTTATCACCTGTTGCTGCTACCCATAAATACCCCTGAATGTGCTCATTTGTGATTCTATCTTTCCTAGTTTTACCATACATCCATCTCGACATCCTCATCTCTTCTATTCTCATTTTTTTGCACATGTTGTTTCCTAATTGGCCAGCAATATGCTCCATAGGTCGTAGCTGGTCTAATATATCTCTTGTAAGGTTTTCCCTTGATTGATCACAAAGCACTGTAGAAGCAAGTTTTTACTTCCACCATCCGACCAATAGTGTTTCAAAAATGATGATTAAGAAATTTGTACAGAGGATGAAGTAGTTCAACATAGAAAAGCAAAGTGATCCATCTACTCGATTGACATAGATCTGTGGTATAATGGTTGGTGAGTGGTTTATATATGCTAATTAAGTGCTAATATGAAGATAAACTGGAGGAATGCCAACTGGAAAGCCTTGGTTAAAATTATATCTATAATTACCTCAATCTTTCATGGCTATTGGGATGAACGAATCCCTGCTCTAACTAAGCGAATTTGGGCCCGGTCGCATCCTCTAATGGGTGTAGGGGAGCTCAATTTTGATGGTACTCTACATCATTGGATTTGTGAGGCAGGTACTGCTGGTGTTATAACACTATTGTCTTGTTATCTGTACTTTCTTTGGTCCACTCTCTGGGGTAAAAATCTAATTCACATGAGTTGTATGGTATACTTGTTGCAACTTGCAACAAGGGAGCTTGTCAAGCTTTGACCGTCAGATGATATTGTAGATGGTGATTCTCTTTGCACTATCTTATGGTTGACTGCAGATTCGATTGTTCTAGTTCATTCAAGCAATGAATGGCATCATGGAGAATGAGCCACTGCATGCTTTTATAACATATTTTCTTTAGATTAAGTTCTATGCCTTTGTTATATGATTAGATAGAGATTATTTAGATAGGAACAAAATGGATGAACAGGCTAAAATTTGTGAATCTTATAGAAATTTTAGTATTTTCTGCTGTCTTCAATTTATCCTCTCTCTCTCTCTCTCTCTCTCTCTTAAATGTTTTGTTCTTATGGAGTGTAATGTTGCTGCTGTTCTTTATATATGCTCATTGCATTTATTCTTTATACACTGATTTGATGATCTGGCTGTTTGTTTTGTTGAGCGTTTACATAACCAGATCTGAGCTTGGATTAGAGCCGGGAAGCGAGGCAAGTTCAACATTTCATGTTGGACAAGTTGTCAAATGTAGAGTAATAAATGCAGTTCCTGCTTCGCGAAGGATCAACCTTAGTTTCATAATATCTCCCAAAAGGTTTACTTTGTTCATGTATATAGCTACTCTTATTATTGAATTATGAATATTTGAATATCTGACATAATCATGTATTTCTTAGCATTATTTAGAGCCTGTTACAAGCTTTTAGAACTTTGAAGTCTGAATAGTACTTACTTTTGCATGGTTTCTATATCTCAAAATGACTAACTTTATCATGTGATCATCGATGGAAACATTTTTTGCATTGTGCATTTGACATCTACCCACCTTATTGTCATCATCTTATGCATGGGCAATAAACATTGTATATTTTGAAGTTACTCACGAGTGCTGAAATTTCTATTACATCCTTCTGGTGTTGTAAAAGTCATATAATAAGTAGCCTCTTCACCTCCCAGCGAGCCAATATGGTTAAACTAAAAATGGACTAATCCCCTGGGGGCATGTGTGCACCTGGGGATTAGTCCTGTCGGGTCAAATACCTCACGGATACCCTATTCATTAAAAAGAGAAAAAGAAAAAGAAAAGAAAAAAAGGGTTAAGCTAAGTAGGGGATATGAAAACCAATAGGAAAAAAAACAGCTATCTTGAAAAGCCCCCATTTGCTATTGATTCTTCCATGTATTGACCTTATGTGAAGTAAGATGTAACACCACATGAAAGGATGATTCTCATGATCAATAACTTTGATTTGTTGACAAAGGAGAGATCTTTTGAGCTCCCCCTTTCCATTTTGCAGCCCGTGTGTTTGCAGTTTGGAATCCTCTTTTAGAGTAATGGCCTAATGAAGATTATTTGAACATATGAAAACAACTCCAACACAATTATGTGAATCTTCACTTCCTTTTCAATGGCTGTGAAGGTAGTTCATTTGTTTCTTTGTTCTTTTTAACTGAGAGAATTAATTATAAACAATTCGTTGTTTAGAGAGAGCAGGGGAGTATAGACAGATCAAACCAATTACTGAATCTCTCTTGATTTTTGCCAAAGTTTTTCTTTGAAAAAAGAACTTGCATTGCATCGGTTCATTGGATTTTCCACACTGGATAGTAGGAAGTTAGGAAAATCTAGTTTGAATCCTCCTATCATTTACATCAATTCTATCTTGAGGATGTAATTTGTCATTTTGGTGTCTTTGCTTTGACAACAGCTGCATCAATGCAAATTTTCTGAATCGGAGATCTTAATCCATTAGCTCTTTAGACACCAAGTGCTGCATCATTGTCTTGAGTTTTGCCATCTGTAGAATGACATTGACCAGGGGAATAAGAGGTATTGAAGGTGTTGGAGTTCTGTCCCCCTTTTTACCCTTTTTTTTTAAAACTTTTCATCCGAGGCTGGTTTTTCTTTATATGCTTCAACTAATAAAAGTTCGAATAAGGTTTCAATGGTGATGTTGAAGAATTTGTGAAGGTGCTGTGGATAAAAACATACCCAAAAAAAAAAAAAAATCATCATTACAAGTCAATAGGCTTAAGGCTGGTGGTGTCCTTCTCTTTCCTTTGCTCAAGTATTTTAGAATTGGTTTTGGGGTTGGACTTGCTTCCAAAGTCAATTGGTCCTGGGGCTTTGATGCATGGTGCCATTGCTAGTACTTTTGATTTCTTTACATACCCATGTTTCTTTATGATAGTAAAGAATCTTGACCTATGACTGATATGTGCCTGTGACTGTATCCACGGTATCATTGTTTTGCTATTTTAACACTGTTGAAGCATATCCCTTGCTACCCATGTTAATGTGTATCAAACTGAATATATATCATTTTGTAATTGACAGGGCTTCCATTGATGGTGATGTTCCTAAGTTAGGTACTCTGGTTTCTGGTGTTGTTATTCGGCTGACCCCTTCTGTAGTTGTAATAGATGTGAATGGAAAAGGTTACCACATGGGGAGTATACCTAATGAGCATTTGGCAGATCACCAAGGTGCATATTAGGGACATTATTGATTGCATTATTATTTTGTCACTGACTCGCATGTATTAATATTATACTTGCTTTTCCCCATATCTGTCAATATGCTGTCCAGGGCATGCAGGTTCATTGAAGTCATTGTTGAAACCAGGATACAAGTTTGATAGTCTTTTGGTGCTAGGTATTCTCCAATTCTCTATCCATCTATCTTATGGTGCCTGTCTGGTGAGGCCTTTTTTTTTTTTTTTTTAATGCTGGAAAAGGCATTTTATTGAAAAATCAGTAGAAAACATAAAACTTTAGTACATCCCAAAATGTTCGCAAAATAAATGAAGGTAGATGGGGGTCCGTTCTTCATTCATGCTTGTCACTATTCATAACTCTTCTTATATCAAGCTTAACTTCTTCTGGAAGGGACTTCTTGCTTTAGGGGTTGCATTTTGTTTGATAATAGTAAATGGCTTCTTAACTCGTGGGCATTTGGGGTCATGGTTGAGGGATTTCTTTTTGTGTTGTCCAATGGGCATCTGCAGTTTATGATTTCACTTGGAAATTGTATGGATAGTAGAGGACATTTAGATTTCTTTGTCGATGGCAAGTCATCTTCATCACATTTTCGGGGAGCAATTGATGTGGCTGATTGGTTGAGTCAGGAGTCATTTTCTTAGTTGGATGGTTTATTGTCATATTTTTCTCGTGGCCTCTTGCTTTCTAAATGGAACTTTAGTTACATCTAAGAATAATCTTGCAAAATCTATTTAAGACTGAAGGTTGGTCGCTCTTCTTATTGATATAAAAAAGAAATTTATTCCTTAGAAATGATTGTCAGTGTTTGTTGGCTTACTTATCAAGCATTTTCTTGGATAATTCACTGTATTATGTGGGAAGAGAGACCAGTAGAAATGGTTCTCCTACTTTGGTGCATCTGTGATGTGCCTCAGGGCCTCATTTGCCAATGCGTAATTGTGAATGCATATTTTCTATCCTAGGGAGGTGGACTCTGTTCATCTATAAAAGGGAAAAGGAACAAAAGGTGAAAAAAGGATATAATTTGATGATGAGTTGGGGCTTTGATGGTGATTGTTGGTAAGATGATTGTGAATGCATATTTTCTATCCTAGGGAGGTGGACTTTGTTCATCATCTATAAAAGGGAAAAGGAAGAAAAAGTGGAAAAAGGATATAATTTGATGATGAGTTGGGGCTTTGATGGTGATAGTTGGTAAGATGATAATGCTTATAAAGAATAAAAAATTACTGATGTGGCCAAAAAGAATCACTAATTGTATGAAACCCAAAATCCCAGCCCGTAACCAAAATCAACAATAATCAAAGCAAACAAACTAGGAGAAAACAAGATTACTCACTTTTTTTAATGAATAAGCATCTGTTTTCTTCAATCCCAAGGAGAATGCACCAATCCCCGATGGGGAAGAAGCTAAAAACAGGTTCTACACAATGCCTGAAACTCCATGACTGCTGAAAACTGCAGTCTTGACTGTTTTTGTTTTCTAACATGCACACAAAGCCCTTTAAAACCCTAATGTAATCTTGATGATCTAGATGGGTCCTATACAAAAAATTAAGGCGAAAATAAAAGAGAAGAAGCTGCCGAACGTGATATGGCTGTGCACAGGTCACAGAGACCTTGCTGGTCGTCTGGGGCTGGGGTTCCCACATAGGCCATGACTTGATGAGTTGTACACTTGTACCCTACCAGCTTGAAGTCCCCTTATGGGCGACCCTAAGGGTATGAGATTCCAATAGGTTTGGTGCTCCAACCTGCAGCTCCAATTAGATTGCACAATAGGGCCGTATTTGAATTTCAGAAATTTCTGAAATTATGAAACACACCGTGCAGTCTTATCAATTTATTAAAACAGCTCCTGTTGTGCAGATTTTTTTTATTAGCTGGGGACTGTTTTGGTACAATATTGGACCTGAAACCATCTCCACCTTGACCAGCCCTTGCAGGCCCTCACAGAGCCCTCAAACTGGTCCAAAATCTCTTCGGTAAGTAGAATTATATGATTAAAATCTGCATTTTCATCAATTACAAAGATGGCGAAGCAGAGGCAGTGCTGAAGTGTTCATCAATCACAGAGCAGCCACTTTCTCATTATCTACTTGGGAAATACGAGCAAAGAACACAAATTGAAAGAGGTGACACCCCTTGAAAGGGCAACCACTGATTGATTCTCTCACAATAAACTTATGGAGTGACTTATTTCAATGTGTTATAGAATCTGCTTGCAAAGTTATAGACGGACACTGGAGTGGGACATAATTAGTTGATGATGATAGTAGGTAGGATTGAAACTTAGGTTAGACTGGATGAAGTTCATCTGAACTTGGTTTGACTTAACTTCCTCAAAACTTAACCGACCCTTTCAACCTGATTGATTCTAAATGATCAGTAGCACTGAGTTAAATGGACCCTGAATAAAAGAGACAGTGACTTAAGTGACTTGATACTCAGAAAGTTCTCCAATGCAAACCAATGATTGGTTTCTTGTTGAGTTAGGTTCTTATTTATTTATTTGTTGTCATGATGTTGTTTGTGGAGGTTGTCAAATTCACTCATCCTGCATGGATTAAGCTGTGGGGTCGCTATAGCCAGCAAAAAAGTGACTGCTAGGATTTGTTTTTATTTGAAGTGAGAAAAGGTAAAAAAGGAGAAAGTAATAGATGACTGCTTCACATTCCGACTAACATACTCCTTAAAATGCAACCATCAACCTGCTCTTTATGGAAACTCCACAATAGACCTTGGATACTAGGATTTTGTAGGTTTCAAAGAGAAAACTTAGAGATTTTTTTGGGTTTAAAACTAGGTTTGATTTTTAGTGGCAATTTAGGGTTCATGTATGTGTAGATTTAATGGGAAAGTATAGGGGGAAACATTCTGGACTTGGTTTCGAGGGTTTTCGGTAGGGTTTAAGGACTGATATTGGATAGATTTTTGAAGGATGATGAAATTGAAGGAAAAACAGAAGAAGGATGAAGAAAAAGAAAATAAGAGGGAAGCGGAGGATAGCTGAATCATTTCCTCTGATACCAAGTTGAAACTTTTAATCCACAATAAATATGTAGAAATTGATTTCTTAAACTGCCAGTCGACTAATTGAGTTTCCTAGTTGACTCAACCTAGTAACTTCTCGGGTCTAGTTGATCCACTAGGTCAGGAAACTGCAGATGCACTCCCTCCAAAGTGAATTTGAAGACTTTACTTTTCTAGGCAACCAGAGTGGTAGATAAGGGTGAATGCACTTAGGGCTTATTTGGCAAATGTTATATGTTTGAAACAGATCTGTTTCAAATGGTCCTGTTTGAAATAGATGCTTTAGAAATAGTCTCGCTTGGCAACACACAAAAAACATGATTGAACTAGACTTTTCTAAATCAATGGTTGAAAGTTTTTCACAAATATCTTAAGATCTACTGGGAATCAAGTTTTGAAATTTGACCCCATAGCCATGTAGAACCTTCCAAATAGCTTTAACAGTTTTGATTTAATTTGTGGGGCCCATAAAACCCAAATAATAATATCAAATGATATACGTTTTTTTTGCAAATATCTCGAGATCTGCGATATATCAATGGCTCAAATTTGAGTCCATAGTCGTGTTTGGACTGATGAATATTTCCAATGGTTCGGATCTCAGTTTACTGGCCTGGAACTTAAGAGAAAAAAAACATGAAAAAAAGGACTGATATAAATCACATTTCAACTGCATTGTTCTAACCTGAGTTTTCCGACGGCTGTCAAGTTTTCATCATTATTGCGAGATCTGGACAAAATCAGAGGCTGGAAATTTGAGCCATAGCCGTTTCCAGTCTTCCAATGAGGATTAATGGCTCTGATCATGATTATGGGGCCCATAAAAGTCCAAAAAATTCAACTCCATGGTCCTGCATTTTTTGCAAATACCTCGCGATCGGTGACATATCAACGGCTCAAATTTGGTCCTGTAGCTGTGTGTGGTCTTCTTGAGACTCCCAATGGTTCAGATCATCCTGGGGGGTCCAGGAATTAAAAAAAAGAAGAAATGAGCTGCCCAAATGTAACTCTTTCCGCTTCAGACGATTCCGTCTGTTTCGATTCTGCTGGAAAATGGGGCTGGACGGAATGGACTTCGGAGGTCTATATGAGGCTTCAAATGGAGGTGGTTGCAGTGGTTACCAAACACATTTAAAGATTTTTGAAACCTTTTTAAGATAATAAGAGCCTCCAAATAGAGTTGCCAAACGGCTCCTTAATGAATTGCTGAAGCACCATAATTGAAAAAAGTTGGATATGTTTCCAATTTTTAATGCTGTTTTTTAATTTGGGGTCAACAGCTTGGAGTTCATGCTGGTGAAGTTTTTCTAAGCAGGTTGATGGCCCAGCAAGGGGAAGGGGTAGGCCGAAGAGGACATGGATGGAAATAGTAAAAATCAATATGAAGAAATGCAACCTATCCGAGGATTTGGCTCAGGATAGATTGGAATGGAGACACAGAATTCATGTGTAGCCAAAAAAAAAGAGTTTTGGTCATTCATGTACATGGATTTTTGAAGAACCCAAATTCAAGATGCTACCATACCCAAATGAGAAAGGGGCCCGGGTTCATGTTTATGAATTTCATACTTGAGGACCCAGTTATCAAATACCTTATCTCAAGACAGTATTCTACCAAAAGAAAGAGGCAGTATTATATATATTGATTATATTTTATTAACATACATGCATTTGGGCCACGATTGGGCCTGGTTCTGGCCCTTTATGCAGCTCCAGGTCTTAGTTGGGGTTTTTAAGTTAAATTCAGGTGTGAGTATGGATCCTGTAACCTGGACCCAAGTCTGGTACAAGATTTGCTGTGGTTCAGCATCAATTGGTTCTGGGTCCAGGCCCTTTATTCTTGTCAGGGTGTAAGTTCTGGCATATATTATAAATCTGGCTATGGTTATGGGTCCCCTGACATAGATTTTTATCAGGTACATATACAGACATGGCTCCCTTATTCGTAATTTGGGGTATGTCTGGGTACAATATGGTCTGAAAGGGAACATGACTCGCTTTGATCTGTGGTGGCAGAGAATTTGTTAATTCTAGATCAATCTGAGTTGTGCGTAAATAGATGGCATATCTGCTGATTATTGTTGCTTCGTGCATTGAACACTGTATTTGTTTTTGTCACCTTTTCTTGGTTCCTTTGCATTAGTTAGCTTCTCTAGGGTGCCTTTGTTCTGTTGCTGTTCAATGGGTATTTGAGTCAGTTTTCTTGGTGCATCATTCTCTTACCTACCTGTCTTTAGTTAATCCGTTACCGTTAGTTTTCAATTAATCCTCTATACTTTTTCTTCTTCAGATGTTGATGGCAACAATTACGTGCTTTCGGCTAAATATTCTCTTATAAATTCTGCTAAGCTGATTCCTTCAGACATTGCACAGGTTCAGCCCCACACTGTTGTCCATGTAAGTAGTCCTGTATGCCAGCAATACTAAACTGTTATTTTGTTAAAGTACTTTTGCTTTTCATTCAGGCACTAGTCAAGCCTTTGTGAATCATTCTACCTGCAACATTTTTCTGTTCTTTACCCTATTATTTACCTACTCTTTATTGACTGAAACAGGGTTACATCTGCAACTCAATTGAAGCTGGCTACTTTGTTCGCTTTATTGGACGATTAACTGGTTTTGCTTCTAAAACTAAAGTAAAATATAATTTTTCTTATCAATGGTGTTGCATGTAATTTCTGTTGCATCTCTAGATGGGTTTAAGCTAATACAGTTTGTCTGTTTTGAAGGCTACTGACGGACCTAAAGCCTTTGCTTCTGATTCTTTTTACATTGGACAATCTGTTCGCAGTCATATTCTTAATGTCAGTGATTAATGTTAAATGTCAATAGAATTTCTCTGAGAATGTAGTAGTTTGTCATGTAAGTCAACTGGTCAGGCATTTATTTAATGTCTTTCCCCACCTTTTGGCAGGTTAATAGTGAAACTGGTAGAATAACTGTCTCATTGAAGCAGTCGTCTTGTTTTTCAATAGATTCATCGCTTATTCAAGGATATTTTCTATTGGATGAGAAGGTGAAGTCCTGCTTATAATCTTGTTATACTCTTCACATCTTTTTAACCTTATAGTAGGCACTTAATTTTCAGTATTTGTTTGATCTATTAAATTTGTTACATACACTGGAGCCAACTGTCTCATTCCATCGTGTTTTGCTCGTCAGTCAATACTGCATCTTTTTAATTTTTTCTTCATGATAATACGCTACCATATGTAGGCATGTACTCCTACTATTTATCTTCTTCACCCCCAAAAAAAAAAAGCAGAAAAATGAATAATTTATCAGAGAGTGTGGCAGTGGGCACTTTTTTTGCTGTCATATCCAATGAAACAGAATTCTTGTAGCTGACCCCAACATAGTTGGCACAATGCTTTGATGATGATGATTGGTCCAATGAAAAATTTGTCTGCATTTGTTGCTGCCATAGCTGCCAGTTTTGGTTTGTTTAGGCCGAACTGGACAAAATTTTCATTTAGGTCAATAGAATGAATGAACAACCTGTTGGGATTTCAGTTCTATTCGGATTAAATTCCTGATTTGGTTCTGAGTTGGAGATTTTGGCTGAACAGGTCAAAATTCTATATTTCAGCTGAAATTTGACAATGGTGTGGATTTCCCCCATTTTTAGTTGGTTTTTATTTTTATATGCTCCCCACTTAGGCTGAGCATGCATGGTCTTTTTGTATTTTTCATTCAAATGCAAGGGCTTTTTTAGCTCTTTTAGGGCTGTACGGGGAATTGTTTCCCTTTGTTTGCCTCCTCCTTTGTTCTACTTCATTTGTGGAGTAGCACAGGGGAAAAAGGAGGGTAGCCAACGGGCTATTCCTCAAGCCAAACGGCTTCGATAGGGAGTCTTGGTCTCACACCACGGACAAAAGAGAAACACACGTTTGAGAAAACTCAATTATCAATTAATTTCTGCCTATCCCAAGAGAAGGGATTGCATCCTATATATAATAGAGTCTCCGCATAATTTTAGTAATCAATCTCTACTAAGAGACTTCTTAATTCTAAGAATCTTGGAAATTAGAAACTACCTAATCAAAGCAATTAAAGAAATCTACTAATTCTAGAACTCTATTAAAATAGGAATTTCGTTACTTATGGACTTGGGCTTTGGGCCTTTTGCAATAAACTTTCAAACGGGGCCCATTGGTCTGGCCTGCATCAATTTGGTCCTCCAATCTGTGCAAAAAGGCCGGCCTCTCTCTCTCTCTCTCTCTCTCTCTCTCTCTCACAACAATAAAGGGATTCAGATTCATTTAGTTTACCTATTACCTATCTCAATATAGTATATGATTGATTTGAGGAGCGTCTTGAGATTCAGGCAAATATTTAGTGTAAATGCTTTTTTTGACTTATTAAAATTTTCATATATTTCTGATTTTTTATAATATATATTTTTAATACAACTCTGAAGTGTAGCACCAAAGTTGCTGACATGGATGAAGTGTTTCAATGTGGAGTCAAACCCTTGTTCAAAACGAAATTGACAATTATGGTTACTGCCCATTAATTTTTCCCAATTGCGAAAATGTATGTAAAGTGTTTTTTCCCCATTAGTTTTGTTAGACATAGGTATCCTGGCATTCTTATCTGGGAACCTTATTGATACTATTTACCTTTGTGTTTTAAAACTCAGATTGCAGACTTGCAGATGTCCGACTCCAATGGTTATGGTTTTAAATGGGTGGAAAAAATTAACATTGCGAGTGTGGTTGAGGGAGAGATTCAGGAGAAAAAAGAGTTTGGAGTTGTTCTAAGTTTCAAAGAGCATAATGATGTTGTTGGTTTCATTGCACACCATCAAAGTAAGTACTTCTGTCTCCTGTCATTATGAAGCTTCAACCCTTTTTCTTGAATTGTTTCTTCTACCAATAAACAATATTTATTATTGTTGCTGTCTTCACAGACGGACAGAAAACACACACACATACAAAAAAAAAAAAAACCTCCTGTTGGTCGATGTGCCCCTGATCTTGTGCATGAATGTTTGATTGATTCATTGTGAGCTGTGCACCTGCAAACTTTTTATTGTGCTCACCAATGGTCAGTCCAGCGGCCAGCCTCTGCTGGGACTTAATACCTGCCCCTTTGAACTGGATATTTCCCAAGATTTAGTGTCAGGCCAGGATTGGGTTAAGGCCAAACATACTTGAGAGTTGGATCTAGTCAAATATAAGCCACTTTTAAAACTTCAGATATCACCATCTGCTCAAACTGATTATTGGGCCATTGCTAATCTATCATAAGACCATGTCTCACATTCCTCCTGAAAAGTGGTGGGTACTGCAGAAGTATATATGAGTTCTCATGGGAGAAAAACCTCACACTTTTTTCTTATTGCATAATGAAGGATATCCTCTGAGCAGAGAGGAGGAAGAAGGAAGAAAATGGTGGAGGAGGGGGGGACTCATATAGGATGGGATGGTCATTCCTTCCTAAGTTGGAATTCCCATTCCTGAGTTCTCTCATAACAAAGCAAAACTGAATCTCCTATATAAAACAATCCGAATGAAGCTAGATCCCTTATTTAATGACTCCCAAAAATATCGAATTAATAATTGAGTGAGTGGTCCATTGGGCCTGTTGGTTGGGCCCATTCCGATAATGGAGCGTAGCGGCCACTATGTTGAACCATGCCTGGGAGAGGCCAACTAGACTTTCTTGTTAACTGTGCTGGTCTCCTAGAAGAGGAGTTTGGTTGGGAGAAGAGGATATGGAGAAGAAAGGAAGAGGAAGAAAGGAAGGGAAAGATGACTGAGGCAGATTTTTGTGGAGGAAGAAAAAGTGCATTTAAAGGAGGGAAACCATACTCTCTCTCTCTTTTTATTTTTATTTTTATTTTTTTTAAAGAATATAATGTGCTTTATTGCCAAGTTGGCATGGACAGCTTTTGTTAATGAGAAAAATCTGATCCTACTTGTGAGCGTGGCACCTTATTATCATGGTTTAGTACAAAATGAATAGAATACCTCTACAATTAAAAGAAATGACAAGAAGAACAGTATCTAAATACAACAGAAAATATCAAAATAAAATGTAAGCCAATCAGACTAAACAGGGCCCATTCTGCACGACTGGATCATGCATCTCCAACAATATGTATTCAACCCCCATATGTGGATTAATATGGATATTTGTAAAATTACTTATCTTTGTACAATATATTTTGTGCAGTGGGTGAAACAGATGTAGATGTAGGCTCTGTTGTTCGAGCTTTCGTTCTTGACATCTCTAAGGTGGAATGCATTGTGGATTTGTCTCTTAAGCCAGAGTTGGTTTCTGGTGTTGTTCAAGAAGATGGGCTTGATCACTTGCGTTCCAAAAAGGTAGCATGATTGACCGACCTGTGTTTTTGTGTGGACAGCATACTCCTTTTGTTCAATAATTGCTATATCTTTTGTATTTTGTTGATCCAAGACAACTTTTTATTTCTTTTTGTTCTTTTGGTTATTCCCATCTATTCATTCTCCCATTCAGAAGCGTCGAAGAGATGCACGCAATGAATTGGAGCTGCATCAGACTGTAAATGCCATTGTGGAAATCGTGAAAGAGAACTATGTGGTTAGTTTTTCTTTCTTTTTTTGTTTTTTTTTATTTTTTTTTCAGTTTCAGAATTGTGAAATGGACTCCATTTCTAAATTTCATACCTGACACTTGTGCACATGCTAACACTACTGTTTAACTTTTTAACTTATGATATATATAATCATTATAACCCAATATATTCCTAAAACGTTGGATTTGGCTTAAGTGATGATGATATAGCTTGTATCTGACTAGTTAGATACATATTTCTGTTCCCACTCCTTAAGTCCTTTGACTCTAATTTGATGTACATCCAGGGCTTAATTCAAGAGATTGGGTCCACCAATGAGAGTCTAGGGTTGCTTGCCTGTTTATGGAATTTGTGAAGTAGAAAAATTAATAATATGTTTTTCCATTATCATTATGTAATTGTGGAGAATAGAGATGTATCAGTATATCCAGCTTTCCAAAGTCTCCTGTGCCTGTTTCTATCACCTCATCACCAACCTCCATTCTCTCTTTTTAACCTCCACACACACTCTCTCTCTAGATAAATATATTAATGTTAACCCGTATTCTATAATATTCGCTATTACATTTGTCTAGACTCTAGAGTGTTTATTATTGACGTTTGTTTTAACTGCAGGTGCTTTCGATACCTGATTACAATCATGCAATAGGTTATGCGTCTATATGTGACTATAACACTCAAAAGCTTCCTATCAAACATTTTGTGAACAGGCAAAGGTGCACAGTGAATTTTTGTTGCTTTCTTCTTCTTTTTGTTTTTTTTTTTTTTAAAGATTTGATCAAGGTTGTGTGTTTCTTTTACTTAAATATATATTTTTTGTATTTCCACTTTAAATTTGACTACCTTTACAGTTGATGTGTATGTGTACCTTTCCTGCATAATGTTTTGCACAAGCTGCATTTGCTACGAACATCATCTTTTAAGAGGGCTGGGGCATTGTCCTTGGTAAAGGTCCAAAGCTCTCCCAATTTGCTATGAGGTATAACATCGTTATCGTCATCAAAGCCTTGTCCCAGCAATGTTGGGGTCACTTACATGAAATTATGTTTCTTCATTCTAGTCTATCTTGGGCCAAGTTCTTGGATGGGTTGCACTTCTTAAGATCTATCCTCATGACTTCCTTCCATGTCCTCTTTGACATACCTCTTTTCCTTGAGGGGCCATCGATCTGTATAGAAAAACTTTTCCTCATTGGTGCCATTGCTGGCTTGTGTTTGACATGTCCAATCCATCTCAAATGAGTTACTCTTAATTTATCACCTATTGATGCTACCCCTCGTTGCGAAATGCGATCGTTTCTGATTCTTTCTTTCCTAGTTTTACCACACATCCATGTAAACAGTCTCATCTCTGCTACACTCTTCTTTTACACGTGTCTTTTCTTGATTTACCAACATTTTTTCTATAGGCCATTACTGGTCTAATCGCTGTCCAATGTATTTTTTCATTAAATCTTGTTGTATAGCTGATCATGAAGCACTCATAAGCAAGCCTTCACTTCAACCATCTAGTTCAAAAGCAAGCGTGACGGCTCCCCATACCCATATATGTGGGTATGCCTATGTCTCAAACAAAAGGATCAAGCCTAACCTAAATCATTGCTCTGCCTCCCACAAAAGGATCAAATCAAAGCTCTTCCTCCCAACCAAGGTCAACTGCCCTGTGCATCTTTTTTCCACCCACCCTCTTTGAATTGACAAATGAATTTGGAGTGTACTTCCCCTCTGATTGGTGGTCCTTGTTTTTAGGGATGGCAATGGGTCGGGTTTAAATGAGGACCCGCCCTCAACCCACTGCTATTAGGGGCTGGTTTGGTAGGGTTCGTGTAGGGTATGGTTTTTCATACATTAACGCAAGTCGGGTTTGGGTTTTTGGGTGCATCAACCTGAGCCGGGGTATATCTTTACTTCATATATTATTGAGTGCTTCTCATTTCATCTGAGAGCAGTGGCGGACCTAGGATTTTCATTTGGGTGGGGTAGATGATCATCACCACCTACCGATAACATCCACTTATAGCATAGTTTTTAAAGACATGATTTTCAACGTTTTTTAAAGTAAGGAATCCTATAACTACCAATTTGTACATAAATGAATACCTCTCATTAAAGAAAGGGTCTGCCCCGCCCCATTGCCATCCCTACTTGTTTTATACTATATACTGACTTGTCAATATTTCGATCTTCCTTTCATTCGTGCCAAAAAAATCTCTCCTCTGAGTGGAGCCACATCATGGATTCTCCAATTTAATTGTGGTTCGCTGGAGCATGGTACTAAATTTAGATGTCTCCCTTGTTTTGGTGATTTTAGATTGTCCTTTGCTAACCCTCAATGATTGTTAATGATAAAAAAATTTGATCCTTATCATTCAAAGAAAGTGATCTATCAAGTGAAGTAAAACAAACTTTATATGCAATGCATATAAATGGAAAGTTTCTAATTTCTGTTTCTATGCATAAATCTGTATACTGGTGGTTGACGAACTGTAGTTTGCAATTGAATTGACACCTACACGAGTATCCTTGTACTATATTTCTGGGTGCAGCGTTGTTGCCACCATTGAGGCTCTCCCAGGTCCCTCAACGGCAGGAAGGTTGCTTTTGCTGCTTAAATCTCTTAGTGAAGTTTCAGAGACTTCAAGCTCTAAGAGAGCCAAGAAAAGATCTAGCTATAACATTGGATCAGTTGTAGAGGCAGAGGTGAAATAGTTTCCACATCTTATGTTATTAAGACTAATAAATAGCTGTCGGATTAAAATAGGCCGGACGATTTACTGAAATCATTCTCTCTTTTCCAGATTACTGACATAAATCCTCTTGAACTGAGAGTAAAGTTTGGTAATGGTTTATACGGCAGAGTGCATATTACAGAGGTAATTGTTTTCTACTATCATGAAATTTATAATACACTAGTTTATATTATTTGAAGTTTTACAGAATATTGAACTAATTGTGTCTCATGCTTAGGTGAATGATGATGATCATTTCATGGATGATCCATTCCTCAAATTTAGAGTTGGGCAACTGCTGAGTGCAAGGATTGTTGCAAACGCTCATCAGTCAAGGAACGGTAGAAAGGGTTCTCAGTGGGAGCTATCAGTCAAACCCTCAATTCTTGCAGGTAGACCAAGGGATCGGCAATATATCTTTTGTTCTTTTTTTTTTGATCTTTAATGCAACTATGTACGAAGGCATGATATCATCAAGGTGCTGAGAAGGCTTCTATGCTAAGCAAACAAATGCATGATATATACACATTAGGCCATTAACCACGTGAGCATTGTTTTAAAAGTTGAAATTGTATCGCAAATCATAGGATTTGGTTTATTTTATCTTTGAAAAATGAATAATGGAAAAAAAAAAAGAGGAAAGGTAGTTATTCATAATCCATCTATTTTCTAGACTCATCCCTAAGGTGATAGATAAGACAATGATATGAAGAACATTATTGACATATACTCATCATCATCATCAAAGCCTTGTCTCAACTATGTTGGGGTTGTCTACGTGAATTCTACTTCTTCGTTTTGATATATCTTGAGCCAAATCCTCGGATAGGTTGCACTTCTTCAGATCTATCCTTGCTACTCCCATCTATGTCCTCTTCGGCCTACTCCTTAGTGGGCCATCAACCTGCATAAAAAAAAAAAAAAAAAAAAAAAAAAAAACTTTTCCGCAACGACACTGTAGTTGGCCTCGTTGGATATGGCCAAACCATTTCAAACGAGTTTATATTAATTTATCTCCTATTAATTCTACCCCCAAAGCACTTTCTGATTCTTTCCTTCCAAATGTTACCACTCACCCATCTCATCATTCTAATCTCTGCTACACTCATTTTGTGCTTGTGCTTTATCTGGATTAGCCAACATTATGCTCCATTGATCGTAGCTGGTCTAATTACTGTCTTGTAAATTTTCCCTTCAATCTTGCTAGTATACGCTGATCACAAAGCACTTATTGACATATACTAATATATTAGAAATGATATGTGTGAATGGTTAAATATGCTTAAGAAATCCACACACGCACATGTGCACATATTTTACTTAACCCACAGCTCAAGTTTGCGATAGTGTGCACCTTCCACTGTACCTGACAGCTCCTAGGAAAAAAAAAGAAGAGACAAGTTAAAATGTTTTCGTTTCTTTATATTATGAAGTAGTAATGAATTCCAGATTATCACTTACATGGTTATGATGTCTCCTGAAGTTAAAGAAGTCTTTATAAAAAAATAACTGAAAAAAACAGAACCTAGAATGAAACCAAAATGTACAATCAAATGCTTCATTCACATGCCAAGTGTCATCTCGTTATTTATCTCTGAAATCTCTTCAAAACCCACAAATTCTTAAAATATTTTGGAGTTAGTGAGCAAACAGCTTTTATAAGTATGTATTTTAGGACATTATGAAATGACTATGATCACACCAAGAAATGGAAGATCAAAATAATTAGTTTGGTAGCAGAATGTATTTTAAGCTATGATATCGGAAGCTTGTACATGCCTGGCATATCTGGCATATCTGTGTCGATCTGATATGATACTAGTACCAGTACCCGATACTTTACTGATACTTCAATGGTACAAATTCAGATATCCTGTTATACTAGGTCCATTATCTCATATAGATTTATTACTTTTCTTACTTTTGAGCATAAAAAATGCTAGAAATGAATGTAAACAATTACAAGTTAAATAGAGAAATGTTCTAAAGAAAAAATTACTGGACAGCCGTATCTGTTTCTGTATTCTTGCGAAAAGTGCAGAGTTGTTTCACCAATCCCTGTATGCAAATACTTTAAATTACTTTAAAATGCCTCTTTATTATAAGAATTAGTTATTTTATTTTATTTTACTTTTAGTTGTTCTTAGAATATAACTTGACATGTGTATCCAGGTGCCTGGGAGAAGGCGGACAATCTTCTGGTCGAAAATTTTAATTCCTCTGTTGGAAAAGCTGTCACTGGATACGTGGTTAAGGTGGATAATGATTGGGCTTGGTTAACGGTATCTCGACATGTTATGGCTCGGTTGTTTTTTCTTGATAGCTCATGTGAGCCAAGTGAACTCCAGGAATTCCACAAGCGTTTTTATGTGGGGAAAGCTGTCTGTGGCTCTATTTTAAGCATTAACAGAGAGAAAAGTCTGTTAAGGCTCACATTATGCCCATCCTCTGTTATATGTAGAGAACCAACAGACAATGATATTAAGATACATAACCAAGGAAATGTCAACTCGAATGATAATGGCACTGACCATGTACTTGAAGGCGAAGTAATTGGTGGCAGAATTGCTAGAGTGCTTCCCGGTGTTGGTGGATTGTTTGTGCAGATTGGGCCTCATCTACATGGGAAGGTTCATTTTACTGAACTTACTGATAAGTTTGTGACTGAACCTCTGAATGGATATCATGAAGGGCAATTTGTCAAATGTAAGGTTCTGGAAATCAGTCAGTCGTTCAAGGGTACGAATCATATTGATTTATCTTTACGTGGTTCTTTGGTAAGCCTTCAGCCTGACAGGCCAGTGGGAGCAAATGATGATGAGTAAGTTTTTATCTATTTATTCATTCCTTAATTGAACATATCTTATCTTGACTTGCACAATCCTGTCAGTTTATGAAGCTATGCATTTTTCTGGAAGTTGATTCTAAATTTATCACTTTGACCTTCTTAATAAGGTTCACTTTTGCATCATTGTAAATCAGGTTCTGTTCCATAAATTGTATACGGCTAATCGACAGGTCATTCCAACCACATGTAGAACCTTTAAATAGAAAGGAGATAGGGGGTCATGTGGATGGAAGTAGTTAAAACAGATTTAAAGAAGTGGCGATCCTTTCAATACCCTTACCGTCTTTAACGTCTTCTTTAAAGTAAACCCTTATTATGAATTCTGAAGTGGCGATCTTCCTTAAATGTGGGGTTAAAAGAGCGACTCACAAGATCTTGACCTTGGACTAGTGTTCCAAAATCGGGTTCGGACGACATTTTGGTTTGACCTCCAAATGAAATGTTTTGGTCGGTTCGGAAATTTTGGTGAAATATTTCGGAAAAAAATATTACATATATTAAAAGGAAAAAATAATATATTATATATTTAACTAAATCAATGCAATATGTCAATTTATATTTGATGGGCTATTTCTTATTAGTGTGGAACTTGGTTAGCTTATTCATAATAAAATATTTTTTATTGGAATAAAATTTGATTAGGGCAATAGGGCCCATATAGTTATTTATATTTTTATAGTTGGGCTAAAAAGGTATTTTTACTTTTACTTTTTAAGTTAAAAAAATATAATTAGCCCCCTTCAGTTTTCATTTTCTGTTTTAAAGGCAACCTATATGCCGGGACGAATAATTTGACGAATCGGACGAATTGGCCGAAATAATAAAATTCGGACTGAGTCGGATGAATTAGAATGAATAATTATAAGGGTCCCGTTCATTTTAGAATAGCGAACAAACCGAATTATTCGGAAATTTTGGCCGAAACGAACTGAATTTCGTAACACTGCCTTGGACACTCGGAAAGTGAAAGATCCAGTTCATGTCGCTGTTGGTGTAGAGAAATATACAAAATACACACTCTACCCATATAGTGAAATATACACCATATTAGGTCCAGTGAAAGTTCTGCCAGTGCCATCACCACCTCTAGAGGAAGTAGTTTTTCTCATCAAGGGATAAGTTGCTTTACATCATCGTCTCATAGGGCCTCAAAGCTGAGATGGTACGATGTGGATGAAGATGCGCTTTTTTGGATGATAGGAGTCCATCAACTCAAACACTGATGCTATCCTAATGAGAATGTCTTCTGTCAGATTATTAAACGTATGTTGATAGATAATCTCACTTGAATATTTTGGACAAGGGACAGATGCAATGGAAATTGGAAAGCGAACTTCTTTGTCAAAAGTGATTGGAGTATTGTTGAATATTTTGATGGACAGTTATAAAAATGTTTTGCTTAGTAAAAGAAAATTTATTTTTTTCAATTGCACAGTTGATCTCAATACAACTATGTAGAATGAATATATATAAAGTAGTTATATGGTGCTCCCGGTACAACCCACCTGATGGTGTTTTGCACCCTTCCAAATGGACTGGATTATTGGATTGACTGCACACCCATCTGAATGGACTGTACGCCGTTAAACTTGTGGGGCCCAAATGAAGATGATAGGGCTTAGGTTGTAGAGATGAAGGGCCAAGGGAGCTCTTTCGACCCCCCTAGGTCCCAGCCCCATGGGGCCCCACATTGAGGCGCGCACATTGATCCGGTGCGCGGGATCATGACTCTCTTCTCGCTCTTTTGATATATATATATATATGGGGGATGAGGGACACCCCTTTTGGGGAAGTTTCAAGTACAAAAGAGAGGTACAAAAGAGAAGTACACCTCTCTTTTGTACTTGAAATTTCCCCAAAAGGGGTGTCCCTCACCACAAATGGTGAGGGATGGATGCACTTGAATATTATCCTATATATATATATCCTTCAATGATAATATATAGCAACATAGGTTAATTAATATTTCATAATATATGCATAATGGCATAATGCAAATTGTATGTTGCAAATGTCATCGGTGGTTTGTCCATGCGATGTTGGAGGCACTCTTTACTAGTCAAGCTTGTAACCCACATGGTGACGCATTTGAGATAGTAGTAGAGCAGCAGATGAAAAGAATCAAGTATTTAAGAGATCTAATTTTCCTATTGAGACAGTCCTAATCAGAGATGGAAATTTCTTTGTATATGAATTTTATTTCATTGGCTCAGAATATGCTCATTGGGGTGCAACGTCCAAGAGAGTGGATTTTGTGGAATATGAAGAAAAAAATGGATGTACCAAAATCGCACTTTTCTGTATGGAAGAGTTGGCTGAAATATTATAAAGTGGTCCTTCACATAAAAGATATCACGTGGAAGTATTTACTTGTGAATGGGTGATAACAAAACCCTTTTGGATCCTATTAAGTCTGAATGGTTCTTAGGAACCTTATGACAGTCAATATTGAAAGAAATGACCCCATTTCTAGCCTAGTAGCCTTATGGCCCTTACCCACCTTATGATGTCCATATCAAGCAGTTAATATTTATGCTTTCACATTAGTTGTTGGGTCCATTTTAATGAGCATGCTTTATGTTAATTATTGATTATTGTTCTATAGACACAACTATGAAGGCTAGTAAGTTATTCCTTGGTCTACTGGTGTTTGTTTATTCACTTCTTTTGTTATATTTTTTTACATAGGGAACTGTAACAGTTTTTAAGTTGTTATTGTTGGTTTACAGGGCCTTTTCTGACTTGCGATATGAAAAGATTGAGGACCTTCATCCTAATATGGATGTTCAGGTATCAAATACTGTCCATTCAAAAATTTGTTCATTAAACTACAAGTTTCTAACTCATCATTAGTTAAGGGGAAAAATGTTCTTTTATTCTTGAGCTACACAATCTATGATGCCCAGATACGGCAGGGACACGCCATAGACATGGCGGGGATACGGATTTTACATATAAAAAGTGAAGTATCGGATACGATACGTTGCCCATTTTGATGTATCCGTGCATCATAGTACACAATTGATTTAATTCCTGGATTGGTTCGAAGTTGCAGCTTTTGGCTTCTGTTTTAGGGATTAACTACCGAATGTTGTTTACTTACGAATAGGATTATGAATTATATGTCACTTATGTACTTTGAATGTTGGAGGCCTTTATTTTTATTTTGATATATAGGAGTTAGATTGGAGTACCTTGTGGATGCATTTATTGCATATTTTTTTTACAATATATACTCTGAAGATCTCTATTGGTTCCCAGGAGCATTTAGTGGTTTTTTTTTTTTTTTTTTTTTTTTTTTTTTTTTTTTAAATAGTAGGAGTGCACAGTTTTGTGGGAATGTATTTGCTACATCGTATGTGGGCATGAATTTGTGGTCACATTTCTAAGACCTCCTACCCCTTTTTTTTTATACGACTTTGGAATTCCGGTATGCTCTTTCACTTTTCTATGTGCATGTGCTGGTTTGATGTGTGTGTCAAATCCAAGTGAAGCATTACCTGAGGCCACAAAGTGGACCATCTCTCCTGAAAATTAAGTCAGTCAACAATCAGCTGGACCTTGCATGTTTATGACTCTGGGCCTTTGGCCAACATTCTGTTATATGCAATTTTTTTTTTATAACATTCTGGCCCATCTGATAGAATGTTCTTACATTGGGCTACAGAAACTACACTATGGGATCCGCTTTGTGGCCACATTTCTAAGACCTGCCCTTTTTTTTTTTTTTATATACAACTTTAGAATTCCGGTATGTTCTTTCACTTTTTTTTTTTTTTTTTGTGCATGTTCTGGTTTGATGTGTGTGTCAAATCCAAGTGAAGCATTACCTGAAGCCACAAAGTGCCACAACCCTGCCCAACTCAACATAAAATTATCCGCTTTGGCCCATGTGCATGTGCGAGGACTTCCAAGGAGGTCACCCCTATTACTGCTTTCGCCCTAGCATGCTTTACTCCAGAGTTTTGATGGGATCTGGGGCCGCACAGTTTTAAAAGGCCTCATGTTGAGTTAATACGGGGTTTGACTTATAAGCCCAGGGTTCGGACTTGGATATTTCTGATGCGGGCCTAGTGGAGACCCTCTATTTGAAGCCCGTGGTTGTACGCTACGCCCCATGGTTAAGGGTGCCGCCCGGACCAAGTTCTCACACAAAATGGACCATCTCTCCTGAAAACTAAGCCAGTCAACAATCAGCTGGACCTTGAATGTTTATGAGTGTGGGCCTTTGGCCAAAATTCTGTCATATGTAATTTTTTTTTTTAAAAACATTCTGGCCCATCAGGTAGAATGTTCTTACATGATTTTTGGGCTACCACAACTACACAATGGGATCCGCTTTGGGATGGATTGGATCTTCCATGTCTTCTACTTAGGTATATACTGTAGCATGAAAACCAAAACAGTTCGGGTAGACTTAGCAAGCCTTTTATCACCATCTGTAATTTATATTCCCCATGTATGGAAAGTAACTTCCTACCCTGTCACCTTGTAAGTCGAGTTGAATGCTTATGTTAGTTTCATTATATATGTGGATGTTTCAACCTGTATCAGTTTCTGATTAATTTGTGCTGGAGTTGTTGAATAATAAATTAGTGTAGAAATTTTCTTCCTTTGAAATAGTACCTCTGTTGGAACTGTGTGATGTCTGGTATGATATTGCTATAATTGGGAGTGAATTATCCTTAGAAACTAAAAACTTTATTACATGTGCATCACAGAAAGTCATAGGTCATCATGTCTACTGATCTGGTGGTGGTGTTCTTGTAGGGTTATGTGAAAGACATTTCTTCAAAAGGATGTTTCATAATGCTCTCTCGGAAGATTGATGCTAAAGTTCTCCTGTCAAACTTGTCTGATGGTTATGTTGAAAAGCCTGAAAATGATTTCCCTGTTGGAAAACTAGTTAATGGCAAGTAAGTATTTTGGCCATTAGAAATTTGATTATTTGAATGAAGTTTTAGTATCTTTCATGTGTAACAGAATTTCTGGTGTAGGGTGTTATCTGTGGAGCCTTTGTCTAAGAGAGTTGAATTAACTTTCAAAACAAATAACGCAAAAAGGGCTTCAAAATCTGAAATTGGTGATGTTTCCAAGTTAAACGTGGGAGATGTAATCGCCGGCAGGGTCAGGCGGATTGAGTCATATGGTTTATTTATTACAATAGATGACACCAACATGGTAACTATGCTTTTAACTTATAACTGTTTTTCTGCGTGATGTGTGTGTTGATGTTGATGCCCTTCCCTTGGCCTAGGTTGGTTTATGCCATATTTCGGAGCTATCTGACAGCCATATTGAGAACATCGAAAGTAAATATAGAGTAGGAGAAAGAGTTGTGGCGAAAGTCCTGAAGGTAATAATTCTTATTGTTAATAGTTGCAGGAACATTATTCATTAGATGAACCTTTACAAGTAGTTTATTTTGCTCAAGTGAGAAAAATGTTTAGCTCTTTTTTTGAGTGAGAAAAAGGAGTTTCATGGTTCGACTGACAATGTTCAAGGTTGAAATCACCTTTGCTGTGTGATCTTTTAATTTAGCAGGCCTAATCACAGTATGTTTGATTGAGAGCTCTCTCTGAAGTTGATGATTTGCAAATATGATTTTAACAGCCAATTGGCCACATATAAGGAAACCAATATTAGATGGCTAGCAAAACTAGGATCTCCTTGTCATCTCCCATCCAAAATGGGGCCCATCATTTAAGCTGTTTGGATCATTCAAAATGCGGCCTCACATGTATAGTTTGTAATGCGGAGAAAATGATGTGGTGTGATCAAACATTATAATTTCCCCCTTTTTTCTAGAATGGAAGGTTTTCAACATCTGGCCTGACTGGCAACCTTCATTCTGTAACAAGATTGGAAATTGACATTGATTTAATCAATGCCATCATGCAGTTAGTTTCATTTGATGTCTTATGCCCAACTACTTATTGTTTCTCAAATAAGAATGAGGCCTTTCTAGCCCTCACCCACCCACACACACGACAGAAACAAAGTAGTGTGAGATGTGTAAACAGGCAAGGCTTGTAGGCCCATTCCGTGTTTGTTTTCTTTGACAATGCTCTTTCTGGTTCATTCCACTGGTATGCTTTTAATGTGTTTAATCATTGTGATTAGGTGGAGAAGGAAAGGAACCGAATATCGCTGGGAATGAAGGATTCTTACATAGGAAACTGGACCGCTGTTAATGTTACTTCTGACCATGATAGTGATGGGGGCTTTGGTGGCAATAGTGCTATCGATGATTTTCAGCTTAGTATGCTGCAGAATGATGATATGCCTGCTAGTAATTTACATGGTGAACATGAAGAAAGTGACCTCCCAGCTCTTTCCCAAGCAGATTCAAGGGCTCACGTTCCTCCTCTCGAGGTTACTCTAGATGACATGGAGGGTTCCGAGTTGGAAGATGCAGTCATCGGGACTAAGGAAAACCATGATGAACAGAAGATTGTTGAAAAGGACAGAAGGCGTGAGAGGAAAAAAATGAAGGAAGAGAGGTGTTGACTTATTTTTCTTGAGAAATGATCCCAAGCAGCTGAAACCTGATTTACCCTTTGACCCACCTTAGTGTGATCAAATGTACTTATATGATCTCACAGATATCTGTATATATTTGGGCCCCTAAATCTTACTTGAGTTGGATTTATATGAACTGTTGGATTGACTCTGAAATATAGTTAGTTTTTCTGGACATAATCAATCCAATTTGAATTGAAATGAAATTTTGGCCTGGATCCTACACAGGTATTTGTGTGGTATGAGAGGGCTTGAGGTTTTGCTTGCACTGGGGTATGCCCCACAGAGGATAAATCAGTTTTTAGTTGCTACCATATTGATGGCAGCATGGATTCATTTCTGTTTTTCTTTATTAATGGCTATTTTGAGATTCTGGATGCCTGTTTTGGACTAAGATCTTCCCATCTTTGAATCCTTCCACACAGAGAAAAGGAGATTAGGGCCGCTGAGGAAAGGCTTCTTGGACAAGATATACCGAGGACTGCCGATGAATTTGAAAAATTGGTGAGAAGCTCACCTAACAGTAGTTTTGTCTGGATAAAATACATGGCCTTTATGCTTTCTATGGCTGATGTCGAGAAGGCCCGCTCAATTGCTGAAAGGTATGCTTTGACCCCCTGGATGTTGATATTTCACTGATACTGATGTTTTATCATGTATACCTATAACTGAGTAAAAAACAGAACTTACAGTTAGACCCTACTGGCAATATATTTTTTCCAAGATCCTGCTTTGATTAATCAAACCAAATGATACAATTTGTGATCTTAAACAAAACAGGAAAAAATCATTTACAATAAAAGGAGCGCTAAGTTTTGTACAAAAGGGAAATATGTTAGGATAGGAAAAAAGGAAGGAATGTAGAAAATTCAATTAAGATCTCTTGGATCACATGGTTATTTTCTGACTTGATCTTCCTAGATAGAAAATCACTTCTCTGTTAGAAGATACTTGATTTCGTAATGAATCTAATCCGCCATTATTACATCATGATTCTAACTAGGGTTGCCTAGATGAAGATTGTCCAAGGCCAATCCCATCAGTGGTTGTCTAGTATTTAGGCTGGGTTCAGCCCACCAGCCTGAGAGTCAGGCACTGCACTGCCCTCTTGTAATGTATATCAAGGCTGTTTGGGTCTAGGGCTGTGCTTGGCCTTATAATTGTGTATTTGGGGTATTGGCCCAGGCTTGGACCATTTAGTAGATGGTCCCGAAAATAGGTGAGTAGGTTGTACTTTGTTTCCAGTGCAGCATCCTTTTGACCCTAATTCTAACCTGTTGGTTTTCTTCTTCGAGTTGTGCACGGGCGCTCACCCACACACACTCGCAATCCCTTTTTAGTTGATAAATATGTCTTATGTTTGGTATAGCTCTCATATTACTTTTGTGAAATGATAAGCTATTATATTTTCTTGTGAGTGAGTAGTAAGCTGATCATCTCCCGCAAGACGTAGGGTTAATACGAAAATGGCGTGCACTTCATACTCAGTCTCGTTTATTTGGATTTGATCACTTCACTATATTCTCATCTCCTGCATTAGAATTAATTTTGTACCTTTTTCTGCTTAGCTTTGCCAATCTTGATTGCCACCTTTGTCTTGTTTTGAGAAGGGCTTTACAAACAATAAACTTTCGAGAAGAGGGAGAAAAGCTGAATATTTGGGTGGCTTATTTTAATCTGGAAAACGAATATGGTAACCCGCCTGAGGTAAAGAAGGAAAAAGAATGCTCATCTTCTTTGTTAATTAGTATTGCTGCAGTTTTGGCTAAATACATCAACTACATTCAGGAGGCTGTTGTAAAGACGTTCCAGAGAGCATTACAGTATTGTGATCCCAAAAAGTTGCACTTATCTCTCATAGGGATGTATGAGAGGACTAACCAGCACAAGCTTGCTAATGAGCTTCTAGATAGAATGACAAGAAGGTTCAAGAGCTCTTGCAAGGTAGCTGCAGTCTTTGATCTCATTCCTCTTAGCATTTTTAAATATATAACGAAAAAGAAAAAGAAAAAAAAATCCTCTACTAACCTTACATGGAAGCTTTTGTAGGTTTGGTTGAAACGGGTAGAAAGCTTCTTGAAACAAGGAAAAGATGGAGTTCAATCTGTTGTTAATCGCGCTCTTTTAAGCCTTCCTCGCAATAAGCATATTAAATTCATCTCACAGTCTGCAATCCTTGAATTCAAGTGTGGTGTTCCCGATAGAGGACGGTCCATGTTTGAAGGAATACTGCGAGAGTACCCAAAGAGAACAGACTTGTGGAGTATTTACCTTGATCAAGTATAACCACAGTCTCCCTTGTATCTCATCTTCTTTAGACCCATGATTATTCCATTTTTGCCTGACCATTAGTTTCCTGTTTATAATATATGGCAGGAGATTCGTGTTGCAGATGCTGAAGTGATTCGAGCATTATTTGAGAGGGCGACATGCTTAAGTCTTCCTCCCAAAAAAATGAAGGTGAGTTTCCGTTGTGGGCGAAATATTGGTTTCTGTTCGTTGGTGTTTTCAACTATGGGACTGGACACCAGACCTTTATTCAACTCGTATTGGTTTTGCAGTTCCTATTTAAGAAGTATCTGGAGTATGAGAAATCTTGTGGGGATGAAGAACGGATAGAGTCCGTTAAAAGGAAAGCTATGGAGTATGTGGAGAGTTCACTTTCTTGATGATAAGATTGATCTGTCTGCTTACCATCGGAGTCCAAGGAAGGCTATGGACTTGTGTAGAGTTGTTCACTCTTTTGATGATCATGGATGCATTTGCCTCAAGATGGACTGTCAGATTCCAAGGAAAAGTGGTGTGTTTGTGCTTCCAACTTGATCGTAAATTATATGCGATAATGGTGTAGGAGAATACTGAAAACATAGGTTATTGTATTTTATCATGAGGTTGGGTGATTACAAGTCCTTCGGCAATTGTTGTGATATAAAAGAAAATTTTTGATCTTGTGTAGCTGAGAATATATATAATTCCATTTTTGCAGATATCTTGGTTTAGCAAAAATGATTGAGGATATATATATATATATATATATATTTGCTTCAATAGGCTAATTGACAGAAGGATTGTCCTACCAAAGTGGTAAAATTTTTACTGTTTTAAAAAATTGATTAAACAGACTTTTACGCCTGAAATATGACTATCTAATGGGTCTCAATAGCAATTTGTAGGTTTAATAAGGTCAAGTAACTCATAAATCTCAAAACAAGACTGTTTTTCTCCCATTTTACTATACTGCAGGTAAATTGTTTGGAAGATATATTAAAACATTCAATTTTACTCCCCTTTGATATTGGTATTTAGGAAAAGAAAGTTGTGGGAGCGGGTGAACCTGTATGATGAGTTTTTAACTTGTTCAAATTGGTTTAAACCAAAGGGTTTAGAAAGGCTTGCATAAATTTTTATTCATGTGAACTGCGGCACCAACATCGTTCTTGTGCTATAGAAGTTTAAGAAATTAATAAAGTGGTATTTAAGGATTAAGAGAATTTGATATGTGGGGGTGATCTCATATGGATCTTTGCATCCCCTATCAATCCCCTGATCTATGGGGCTTCAAGTTGGCCCCAACAGCATTTACCTTGCATGGTACTGTTCAACCTTAATCTTGTGCTATAGAAGATGGAGGGTAGGACTTAAAATGTCTTATGCTATATCTGATGGTGTGACAACTTCCATTGGAGTAGAATTTGGAAAGAGTTCTTTTGGGGGATCGGCATTTCCCAGTTCTCACAGTGGACCACATTAAAATGATCAAGAAGATCCCAACTATGAAAATTAGCTAGTTTTCAGAAATTAGTTTATGATGATTGATGATATAGCAAGTGGAGTCAAGAAACCTCCAAGAGCAGCTGTTATCATGAATTAGCATGAAGGGAATTTACAGTAACCAATCAAAGGAAACGTGGACGTCTTTTGTCGAGACATGAATCAGCTTTCCATAAGAAGTTGTGAACCAAGAAAGCTTGCTAGCAAATGATTTGGCAGGGGTTCAAAAAACAAAAAATAACAATCATAATGTGGTACATAACCATGAGAAACAACCGACTTTTTATTTTTTACAACATTTGGGCTAACCACCCAGTTTGACTTTCGGGTTCCACTACTCTGAAACCCAGAATCATCTATGCATAGGCATCACTCACGCGTTCATTGCATAGAAATTCCCTTTTAAGCCTTTCCTTAATCTGTGTCAGAAAGATGCTCTAATGAATGATGTATCTGTTCTGAAAAAAAAGATATGCTCCCAGATTTATTTTCATACAATGGACTGACTGGACTAAGAACCAAATCCAAGCCTTAATTAAAACTCAAATCATATATAGATAAAGACAGACATCATTGCATTTGGCCTATTTGGCATAAAGGCCAAATGCATCCCAAATAATTTGAGCACCATCAGGTCTCTCCACTAATTAAAAGGACTACAGTAGCACATAAAGATAATGCCACCAAAAGGAATGACAAATTTCATGCAACTGGTTAAACTTATAAGACTGGTCATCAAAATAGGAGAAACTACCACTAATGTTGTGAGCAACACTAGAAACTTTTTGAGAAGATTTTCCAAACAGAGAAGACATGAACACTTGTTAATCATACCATGCAAATGATTATGTAATTTCCAATTTAGTATCAGGATAAATCCTTCATATAAAAATGTCACATGACCATTGTAATTTGGATTGGGAGGGTGGGGGGGATTTGTAACAGAGTAGGCAGATGGGCGGGGTGGGGCTTTGGGGTTGGGGCGTTGCATCAGCGGAGGTGTGAGAGGGAGAGAGAGGGGAAAGGAGAGCTCCACCTGAAGATGGTGCTTGCTTGCTGTAGTCGACGATGAAGAGGTAGGTTGGTGCTTGCTGTGGTCGACCAAGTATGGTTTTGGGTTGAGTTGGAAATGAAATAGTACATGGGGGAGGAGTTTTCTTCTGCCGAAATGAAATTCCCAAGTCAGTTTTGCCTGAAAATCCATGATTTGAGATTATTGAGTGTCATGAGATCTAAAAAGTGGGACAGAAGAATATTTTTATTTAAGATGTCTCTGTTTGACCTTCTGTCATATTTTTTGACACAGGTGATTCTACAATCTACATTCACAGTAGAATTGCAAACGTAATGGTTCCGAATCGAAACTATAGAGTCAACAGATATGGATCCGTTTCTAAATAACGGTTCTAATGCCGGATTTGACTCGGATCCTATTTTGTTGGTTCCAGACCTGGTTCCAATAGGAAAATCCGGGTCCGGTATCAGAAACAGGTCCACTTAGAAGACTGAAATTTACTTTCAAAATCAGTTCTAATTTCTCTTTATTTTTTATTTTTCTAAAAAATAAGCATATCACTTAGTTTATATCATTCAACTTATAATAGTGCATCAAGTCTACTGCCTCCAATATTATATAAAAAAAATCCAAAAAAGATTTGAGGTACAATTTGCGATATCAAAGGCTCGTATATATGCCGGGTCTCGGGCCCACGGGTCGGAACCCATATGGACCTGGACCCGTTTATCAATATGAACCTAAATTAGGTTGTGGACTCGGTTTTTTACGGGTCAGGACTTCCGGGAAATCGGAGAATCGGATACCCGTTTGCACCCTAATTGACAACCAAAACAAAAATCCATATTTAAATCTCTTAGCATGGAGAATAAGTAATGCATCTTTGCATACTCTTGAATTTGTGATCCTGGCCATTGATTTGATGGGCCTTTATAGATAGGGATCCATAAAAAAATTTACTGATTGGAATCAACAGTCTTTGGCCTTTCCGTGTTGAATCTGCTTCTCAATGTCAATGAGTACTAAACAATGAAAATCTCAGAACAGACACTAGTGACACTGTTACAAACATGGCCAATTGTAAGTGCCTAAAAATAACGGACTTAGTTAAGATGGTAATGGAGTTTGTAATGAAGTTGTTTAGCTGGTTAAGAGTGTCATTGGAAATCCTGAACCTGAAAATGAAACAAAAGTCAGAGCGCCGGGCTGCTATCAGCCGAAGGCACTCTGACGCCTGAGTTAGTGCAGTCACTGAACTAGGGTGAAGTGAGGAAAAAGTTTCAGGTAACGGTATAGTGTAATACACAGTGCATAATGCGTACCTCTTATGGGCTTACCATGCAGGTATATATATAGAGGAGTGGAAGCTTCCTGAGTGGAGGTAGGTGAGAGAGCTTGTCTCATCAGCCCATACCTAGGATTTTGAGTGGGGGTAGGTGAGGGTCCTGTCCCATCGGATCTTTCCTCAATCCCACACATAAATGTGGATGTGATTAGCTGATAGGAAAAGGCCCTTATCGATAGCCGGCAGCCACCCTATCTGCTAGTACGTTTTGCAATGTAGCCATCCCATCATATAATGTGGATTGGACGCTCAGTGTTCATCTCGGTCAGTGGACCGAACTTGGAGAAGGCACCGAGGTCGGACGGGCAGGAAGTCGGGCATTGCTGCCAAGATGCCCGAGGCCGAAAACGGAGGAGCGCGGTTGGTACCTTCACCGAGACCGACTCCATCTTGGTGTAAGCTGGTGCGATGCCGAACTGGATGAATGGGATCGAGGCAATCCCTGATTGGTACTCTTACCTAAATCAGGATAACCTCGGTCTCGGGAAAACACCCCACACAATTGGCCCTTAGCTCCTGACCACGTTGGTCTCGGTACCGTTCGGGGTCGGGAGCTAAGTGAATTGGAGTTTCCCGAAGCCGAGCCTACAGCTCCGCGTGAGAGCGTTGGCTGTTGTTTCGCCTCCCGGGGCGCATTGACAGCGTGCAGCTATTTGGATGCAGTTAATGATCTGCTTTAATCATTATGGGAGGCGGAGCGACGACGCCACGTGTCGCAGCCCAGATGGCTGCCAAGTAATATCGAGGAGACGAGTGGCGTGCCCGAGGTGGCGTCTTGCACGCGCGTCTTCCGGGATACGAAAAGATTTCCGTCCTATATAAAGAGGCTCGTCTTCGCTGAAGGACCACTTTTGCTTCTGCTAGAGAGAGTGCTTCCCTGCGTTTGCGTTTTCGCCGAAGAAATCCCCTTGTCGCTTTGAGATTCTTGATTCCGTCCGTCCTTGCCTCGTCTTCGAGTTCTCTTTGTAAGTTTCCTCCTCCTTTCATTCCTGTCATCTTCCTCGGGGCTCTTTCTGGGGGTTTTTCTTTCCTGTCCTCTTCTTCTCCGTCTCCGTTCCTGTTTTTTCCGGCCACTTCCAAACTGAGGAACATAGGAGTTTATAGGTACTGGATAGATACCGAATTGGCCCTGACCGAGTCTATAGGAGGACGTCCGCATTAGGGCGGACGGTCCTGAAGATGTAGTCCGAGGCCGAATCTACCAGGATGGATGGATGCCGTTCCCGTTGGTCTCCATTATTGAGGGCGGGGTGAGGTTTCCCGTCCATCCACTCCTGAGGTCCTGCCTCAGGAAGTGGAACCTCACCCCATGTCAGTTGATGCCCAATGGCTTCAAAGTCATCATGGGCGTGGTGGAGCTGAACAAGATCCTGGGGACTAATCTCGGTGTCAATGACATCGAAGATATTTATGATCTTTGCAAGTCCCCAGGGGAGGACGCGTACTATCTCCGAGTGCGGTGGAAGGAGATCCCCTTGATCATCGACCTCGAAGATTCCAGCAAGTACGCCGGAGATGATCGCCTCTATGTCTCCGAAAACTGGGAATTCGGTCCGCCAAGACTGGGGCCGAAAGGGCAAACCGCACTCCTAGCCGCCTCGAAGAACCGCCGAGTAAATACCTTCTCTCATTCTTTTTTAATGATGTGCTTTTATGCCCTGCCGAACTGATATATTCTCTGCAGGCCACAGGGAGAGGAAGCAAGAGGCGAAGAGGTCCGGGTGGCGCCAAAACGTCTCCTGGTTGAAGACAATTCATAGCTACAGGGGTCATCAGGGGCGAGCAGCTTGGTCCCTCCTAGGGTAAGAACTAGTGTACCGTTCCTTCACCAGGAGGCGGCACGAAAACCTTAGGGGGGAAACAGTGCTGACTTTGGCAGAGGCCGAGCAGCAAGGGACACCAGGAGCGGGGCCTTCTCAAGCGAATCCCGAGGTCGGGCCTTCCCAAGTCGGCAACAAAGCCACCCGCGAGCCAACTCGGAAGCCGACCCTGAGGACGACAAGCTCGAAGAGGCGATCGAGCTCCATTCATCGAGTTCGGACGAAGAGATCAGCATGGGGCAACGCCGTCCAGCCGTTAGGAACCTTGATGCCATCGTCTTCGGGGAGGAGTCCTCTACCCCCACCTCGGGAGCCGCCATCCCATCTAGTCTGTCCAATGTAGCTACTGTTGGGACCTCTGCCCCCACTCTGCCTGCTTCCTCGGCGGCCGAGGAGCGCTCGACTGAGTCCACCCGAGAGGAGATCCGGGTAGGGAAAAGGCCAAGGATTGAAGATCTGGCCGCGGGTGAAGCCGATCTGACCTCGCTGCTCCTGCCCCCCGGCCCAGCCCCTTGGAGGCCCAGCTTCCTGCTTGAGGATGGCCAGCCGCTATCGGTGGAGGACCGAGTAGGCGATGGCACCTCGGTCGTCAGCGCTCTCGCGCACGCCTGTACCCTGCCGAAAGACATGGCGGACACTGGGAGTCTGGCGATGTGGAGTTGGCAGTGGCACAGATGGGCGATGCCCTCAGGGTAAGTTTTCCTTTCAGAGCTTTCTTTTGAACTTTTTTAACCTCGGTGATCTGCCTAACATCTGTTCTCGCAAACCCTGTAAAGGAGCCTGGTGCTGGCGGAAAGGTCCCAGCAAAGCATCGCTCGAGCGGCCAGGATGGAGCAGCAGAAGGCGGCCCTCGAGGCGGCGCTAGGGGAGGCCAACAGGAGGGCGGCCGAGCAAAAGGTCATCGTCACGGGCCTCAGCTTTGAGCTCGAAATGGCCAAAGCTGAACTGGAAAACCAGAAGAACAAGATGGCCGAGCTCGAGAAGAGGTGGGAGGAGGTTGAGGCCGGGCTTCGAGCTGAAGCCGACCGCTCCTATGATGAGGGGGTGGAGGCAGCCTCGGAGCTCTACGTGGTCCAAGTGCGCGAGGTGGGCCAGAAAGCTTGGAAACTAGGGTGGACAAGCGCTTTGAAGGAGGCAGGGGTCGCCGAGGACCATCCTTCTCATAGGGATGTCCCCCATTTTCCACCTCCACAACCTACGCCGAACCCCCTTCCTGAGGCCCCAGCTGGACCCGTTGCCCCTGAGCAAACCCCTGAAGGCGCCGAGGTGGAGGTTATTGCCGAGGACACCGAAGCTGGTGTTTGAAGAAACTCTATTTGATGTAATCTTTCTTTGCTTTCATTGTACTTAGGGAATAACTTCATTGTATCTCTTTTTTCCTTTTCTGCATTTGGGGAGGAATTCTACTGTATCTTCATTTCGTTTTATATGTAATCACTCTCTTTTGGAAATGAATGAATGAAATCAGTTTCTACTCCCATCCCTGTGTAATGTGTTGAATGTCTTGCCTTTTTCTTTCCTGTTCTGTTCTCTGTATTTGGCCTTGTAACCAAGATAAAATAACAGGAATAAAAGCCAGTAACAGAGCTCGGTCCTATAGCCGAAGTCAGTAGTGTGCTAGGTTCCGTAACCAGGGTAGACTTGACTAGGTTCCGCAACCGTAACAAGTCACTGGGTTAGGTAGAACTTAAAGAGCTGAGTCCCACGACCCGAGCTGGAGAGCTAGGTTCCATAACCTTAGCCAAGCTTGGTCCCGCAACCAGGGCTAGAAATGGCTGGTCTTGTGACCGGGCTGATGCTGCTGGTTCTATAACCAGAGCTAAGTAACTGTACTAGGTTTCATAACCAGAGCAGGAGTCGCGGTGTTCGGTTCTTTAACCAGAACCGAGGGGTGGCTGGTCCTATGATCGCGCCATGGCAGCTGGTTCTGTAACCGAGCTGGGGGTGGCTAGTCCAGCGACCGCGCCAAATGCAAGCTGGTTCTGTAACCGAGCTGGGGGTGGCTAGTCCAACGACCGCGCTAAATGCAAGCTGGTTCTGTAACCGAGCTGGGGGTGGCTAGTCCAGCGACCGTGCCAAATGTAAGGTGGTTCTGTAACCGAGATGAGGGTGGCTAGTCCAGCGACTGCGCCAAATGCAAGCTGGTTCTGTAACCGAGCTGTGTGCATATGCCGGGTGCCTTAACTTGGCAAAACCTGAAAGTAACAAAACACGTCCTTCCACAAGAACCAATTTGATTGACTTCCAAAATTGAGTACAGCCTAGAAATAGTATTTCTTGAGGTGAAAGGCATTCCATGGGTGTGGTAGCTCTCTACCCTCCATGTCCTCAAGTTTGTACGCAGACTGCCCGGCTGCCGAAGTCACCTTGAATGGCTCATGCCAGTTCGGTGCTAGCTTTCCTTCAGTGGGGTTTTTATCCGCTGGAAGCATCTTCTCTAAGACCAACTCCCTAATCGAGAACTTTCTTTTCTTGACCCTTTGATTGTATCCTCTGGCCAACTGTTGCTGGTAAGAAGCGAGGTGAATGGCTGCTGCATCCCTTCGTTCTTCAGCTAGGTCGAGCTCTGTGGCGAGGTTCACATCGTTCTGGCCTTGATCGAATAGTTCCGACCTTAGGGTTGGGAGGCCGACCTCAAGCGGAATTACGGCTTCCATCCCATAGGCCAGGGAGAAAAGTGTTGCCGAGGTTGAGCACCTTGGGGTAGTCCTATACGCCCAAAGGACACTGGGAAGTTCTTCTACCCATCTCCCCTTGGCTCGGTTGAGTCTCTTCTTAAGCCCGTCCAGCACTACTTTATTGGAGACTTCGGCCTGACCGTTGCTCTGTGGGTAGGCCGGGGTGGAATAGTAGTTCCTGATGCCGAGCTCCTGGCAGAAGTTTTTGAAGAAGTTGGAGTCGAACTGAGTCTCGTTGTCTGAGATCAAGGCTCGAGGCACTCCAAATCTTGTGACAATGTTCCTCCACACGAAGTTTTTCGTATCCAGCTCGGTGATGGAAGACAATGCCTCAGTTTCTATCCACTTGGTGAAATAGTCAGTGGCTACTATTAGCCACCTCTTATTCCCTGGAGCTCGGTGGAGTGGTCCCACTAGATCCAGCCCCCACTGGGCGAAAGGCCATGGGCTGGCTGATGGAGAAAGTGAGAGAATTTCTAGCACGTCTCTCATTTCCTGACGTAGACCTAGGCGTCCTTCTGCATGTATGGCCACCAGTAGCCCTGGCTGATGGCTCGATATGCCAGTTATCGACCTCTAATGTGGCTGCCGCAGATCCCTTAATCGATTTCATAAAGGAAATCTTCGACTTTGCTAGGATGTATGCACTGGAGGTAGGGTCCGTTGTAGGACTTTTTATGGAGCTTGCCGTCTGGAAATAGCGAAAACCGAGCTGCCTTCAGCCATATTTTGTGGGCTTTGCTCTTATCTTCAGGAAGCTGGTCATTTTTGAGGTAAGAGATGTATTGGTCCATCCAGCTCGGGCCGAGATTGGCGCATAAGATCTGCCGAGGTGGGTGGAGCTCTATGCTTGGTCTGCCTAGTGCTTCCACTTTGACAGTCCTTTTCCTATCAGCTTCGACTGCAGAGGCCAGGTTGGCAAGAGCATCGGCGTGAGAGTTTGAGTCTTTGCCGATCTGCTTGACTTCAACTTTTTGGAACTGAGAGAGGAGTTGCTTTGCATGAACCAGGTAGGCTGCCATCCTGTCGTCACGGGCTTGGTAGTCCCCATTCAACTGGCTCGTCACCAGCTGATAATCGCTGAAGACCACCAGTTGCCGTGCCCCCAGGATTTTTGTGCTGCCCAGTACTACGATTAGCGCTTCATACTCAGCTTCATTGTTTGATGCCTTGAAGTCAAGCGTCAGGGCTTGCTCGATGACAAGGCCCTCCGGAGATTGGAGGACTATGCCTGCGCTAGCCCTCTTGGAGGTTGAGGACCCATCGACGAAGACCTTCCAGGATGAGTCGAGGAACTACTTCCATGACCGCTCCTGTTCCATCTCGGCCTCGGTGGTTGCCTCCACCTCCTTGCCCCCAAGTTCGGTGTCGAGGTGGCTTGGTGCCGAACTAGGAAAGGTGAACTCTACGATGAAGTCTGCCAGCACCTGGGCTTTGATTGCCGTTCTGGGCTGATATTGGATATCATATTGCCTCAGTTTGACGGCCCATTTGGACACTCTTCCAGAGAAGTCTGCCTTTCGGAACAAAGACTTGAGTGGATGTTCTGTAACAACCACGATGGAGTCTGTCTGGAAGTAGTGGGAGAGCTTGTGGGATGCACTGATGAGCGCAAGTGCGAACTTCTCTAATGGCATATATCTTGTTTCGGCATCCAGCAAGATCTTGCTCGCGTAGTAGATAGGCCTTTGTTACCTGTCTTCTTCTCTGATGAGTACTGAGCTCATTGCGTGATCCGAAACTGCCAGATACAAGCATAAGACCTCGCCCTGTGTCGGAGTGCACAGCAGGGGAGGTGAAGAGAGGTATCGTTTGAGCTCCTGGAGGGCGCTGTCGCACTCTAGAGTCCATTGGAACCTCGAGCTCTTTTTCAAGAGCTGGAAGAAGGGGCGGCATTTGTCTGAAGCTCTGCTGATGAAGTGGTTCAGTGCTGCTGCCATCCCCGTGAGCCTCTGAACTTGTTTTGCCGTGATCGGACTTTGGATGGCCTGGATTGCTGAGATTGGCTCTGGATTGGCCTCTATCCATCGTCTAGTGACCAGGCTGCCCAGGAACTTGCCGGAGCCGACGCCAAACACGCGTTTAGAGGCGTTTAGCTTGAGCTTGAACTCTTTAAGGACGACGAAGGTTTGACTCAGATCCGTCAAGTGGTCCTGTGACCTTTTAGACTTAACGACCATGTCGTCGATGTACACTTCGACCATCTTACCGAGCTGGGCCTGAAACATCTTCGTTACCAGCCTTTGGTAAGTGGCACTGACGTTTTTTAACCTAAAGGGCATCACTTTGCAACAGTAGATGCTTCTGGGTGTTATGAACGCGGTCTTTTCTTCATCAGGCCCGTGCATCGGAATCTGATGGTAACCTCAGTAAGCATCGAGGAAACTCATCCTGTTGTGCCCGGCGGTGTCGTCGATCAGTTGGTCAATCTTTGGGAGCGAGAAGCTGTCCTTGGGGCAGGCTTTGTTGAGGTCGGTGAAGTCCACGCAGACCCTCCAGCTCCCATTCTTTTTCTTGACCACCACTGTGTTGGCCAGCCATTCAGGGTAGCGGACTTCCCTGATGGCGTCGGCCTCTAACAGCTTCTTGACCTCCTCAGTTACGGCCTCTGCCTGTTGGACCCCAGTCCTGCGAGCCTTTTGGACTATAGATTTGTGTTTGGGATTCACATTCAGTCTATGGCACATACTTCGGGATCGATGCCGGGAATCTCGTAAGGGGTCCAAGCGAAGACGTCCTTGTTCTGCAACAAGAAGTCAAGTAGCTCGGACCTCTCAGCTTCTGCAAGCTGATTGCTGAGCAGAAAGTACCTCTCCTGGTCGTTGGGGTCGATCTGTACCTCGGTAAGGTCTTCTACACTTTTCTGCTTGGGGGTTCGGCCCACAGCTTTGAGCTCTGCCTCCAACTCTGCCATATGTACTTGCTGTGGCTCTGCCTCGCCGGGGACCACGGCCATTAAGCACTGTTTGGCCATCTGCTGGTCGTCGCGGATTGTGACCACCTTGATGCTGCCTTCCCCATTTTCCAACGGGAATTTGAGCTTCTGGTGATGGTCGGAGGGTACAGCTTCCATGTTGTGCAGCCAGGTTCTCCCCATTATTGCATTATACGGGGACGGAGCATCCACAACTAGGAAGTCTGCTATCATATCTGCGCCCCCTACTTGGACTTGGAGGGAGATCTTCCCTTTGGGGTACATTGGCTTGGAGCTAAAGCCCACCAATGGGGTGCGGGCTTCCTGCAGGTCCTCCTCTTGTAGACCCATTTTCTTGAAGCAGTTGTAGTAGAGGATTTCTGAGGAGCTCCCCGGGTCCACAAGGATCCTCTTGACTTTGAAATTTTTTAACTTTAGCGTCAAGAGCAATGGATCGTTGTGAGGCAGCTGGACCCCGTCCAAGTCCTCATCAGAAAACCAAATCTTCGGTCTCTCTTTCCTTGCCTTCTTTGGAGAAGGACTAAGCTCAGTCGTCATCACCTGTTTACCGTGCAGGGCCCTCCGGGCCTCGGCACGGGCTTGGTTGTTTCCCTGGGGAGTGGGAGCTAGGTGGATGACGTTGATGGTCCTTTCCTCATCGCTGTCCCGACTGGCATCGGGCTGGCCTTGGTGAGCTTGGTTAACTCTGCCTTCTTGTTTGACGAGGTCTTTGAGGTGCCCGTCTTTCATGAGCTTTTCGAGGTGGGCCTTAAAGGCATGACAGTCCTCTGTTCTGTGCCCGAATTGTTTGTGGTAGGCACAGAACTTGCTCTGATCTCGGGCGGAGGCATCACCTTTCATGGGCTGAGGCCACTTGAAGGAAGGCTCCATCTTGATCTTGCAGAGGAGCTTGTAGATGGGCTCCTTGAAGATAGTGTTGACGGCTTTGTAAGAGCCTCCAGTCGAGCTCGGCTTTGTGCCTCCTGAGGTGGAAGCAGGGCGCATCGCCTCCATTCTGTTTGTGGTAGGCACAAAACTTGCTCTGATCTCGGGCGGAGGCATCACCTTTCATGGGCTGAGGCCACTTGAAGAAAGGCTCCATCTTGATCTTGTAGAGGAGCTTGTAGATGGGCTCCTTGAAGATAGTGTTGACGGCTTTGTAAGAGCCTGCAGTCGAGCTCGGCTTTGTGCCTCCCGAGGTGGGAGCAGAGCGCATCGTCGGACTGGCTGGTTCTCTGTTCCAGACCGCCTCTCTCCTGGATAGCTTTCTATCCTTCTTGGAGGGCCTATCCTCTTGCCAGATGTTGTGGCTCTCCCGAGCTCGGACCTCATCTTCTTCCTATTCGATGTATTGGTTCACCCGGGCCATCAGTGCTTTCACTGTGACCACGGGGAACCGTACCAGTTCCTTCCGAAGCTCGTTGGCTGGCAACAAAGCCTGTTTGAAAGACTTGATGGCCACTTCGTCATTGGTGCCCTCGACTTGGCTGTAGGTGGTCCAGAACCTTTTGGCGAACCGAGTGATATTTTCGGTCGGCCTCATTCTGATTGTCATCAGATCTTCGTCCGTCTCCGAGATGACTCGATGTGCTTGGAACTTCTCGATGAAGGATTCTCGGAGCTGTCTCCAGCTCGAAATCGATCCCTCGGAGAGCGCGCAGAACCACCGAAGTGGAAGGTCGCCGAGATTGGAAGTGAAAACTTTGCAGTTCAGACCGCCCTCGTCGCCCCATACCGACATTCTCTGGGTGAAGTGTCGGAGGTGTGCTTCTGGGTCCGAGGTCCCGTCGTACAGATTGAACCTCGGAACGCTGAACTTCTCGCGGAGGGCGTGATCCCTGATTTCCCGGGAGAAGGGAGACGCGCCACGGCCATTAACATCATTGGTAGTAAGCCGACCTCGGGTGAAGCCGGCGAACTCCATGTTCTGCTGCACGGACTGCTTTATCTCCTGGTTGAGCCATGCCCTCAGGTCGGGGTCGGTTCCCAGTCTCCTCGGTCTCTGGCGCTGCTGCTGAGGGTCAGCGCTGGGGTGAGTGCTGCTCGAGCCTTCATCATAGGCTCGGTCAAGCCTCTTATTATTCAGGACATGCCTCAGGTCCTGTCGAGCCTCGGGAACCTTCCGGGCTCGCTGACGTGCAGGAGGCACGAGCGAGGCCCCGGCTGGGGCCTTCTCCTTCCCTTCAAGCTGCCGCTGGAGCTGGAGGATCTGGGCTTTTTGCTCTTGAATAAGGAGGTTTTGAGCCTTGATTTCCTCGCGGTCCACCTCGTCGGCCTCCTCCAGAATTACGTCGTCGTCACCCTCGTTAAGGAACATGTCGCCATCGTCGTCAAGGAGTACGTGGTCATCCTCCACGCGGTCCTGATGACGAGACTGGTGTGACTTAGACAGCACTGGTGTTCTGTCTCGTCGGGAATGTCCCTGAGGGGGAGCATCTCTGTGGGGCTGCTCCTGTAGGATCACGTCCTGACGAGGACGCTCTGCCTGAGAGGGACCTGGCTGGATACACTCCAGAACGGGGCCGTGGCGAGAAGGTGCTGTCACCCCTCTCGACGACGAACCCGACTGGGTGACAGGCGACCCCACGCTTCTCATACCTGGCCCTCCCCCAGTCCTCTTTTGGCGAGGGACTGAAGGCATCCGCCCAGTCGCCTCTGGCTGGTGTGTCACCAGTGGAGGTGGCATGATGGGCAAAAATGGCTGTGGCGATTTGGACCTGGGTGGCCCAACGCCGTTGCCCTTCTTAGTCTTTGGAGGCATGGTTTTTCAAGATGGAAGATTTGGTTTTTTCAAACGTTTCCCACAGACGGCGCCAATTGTAAGTGCCTAAAAATAACGGACTTAGTTTAGATGGTAATGGAGTTTGTAATGAAGCTGTTTAGCTGGTTAAGAGTGTCACTGGAAATCCTGAACCTGGAAAGGAAACAAAAGTCAGAGCCTCGGGCTGCTATCAGCCGAAGGCACTCCGACGCCTGAATTAGTGCAGTCACTGAATTAGGGTGAAGTGAGGAAGAAGGTTCAGGCAACAGTATAGTGTAATACACAGTGCATAATGCGTCCCTCTTATGGGCTTACCATGCAGGTATATATATATATATAGAGGAGTGAAAGCTTCCTGAGTGGAGGTAGGTGAGAGAGCTTGTCCCATCAGCCCATACCTAGGATTCTGAGTGGGGGTAAGTGAGGGTACTGTCTCATCGGATCTTTCCTCAATCTCACACATAAATGTGGATGTGATCAGCTGATAGGAAAATGCCCTTATCGACAGTTGGCGGCCAACCTATCTGCTGGTACGTTCTGCAATGTAGCCATCCCATCATATAATGTGGATTGGACGCTCAGTGTTCACCTCGGTCAGTGGACCGAATTTGGAGAAGGCACCGAGGTCGGACAGGCAGGAAGTCGGGCATTGTTGCCAAGACGCCGGAGGCCGAAAATGGAGGAGCGCGGTTGGTACCTTCACCGAGACTGACTGCATCTCGGTGTAAGCTGGTGCGATGCCGAGCTGGAGGAATGGGATCGAGGCAATTCCTGATTGGTACTCTTACCTAAATCAGGATAACCTCGGTCTCAGGAAAACACCCCACACACCAATAATATGAACATGCCTTGTTAATAATATAGCAAATTGTCAGAATTAAATCTATTGTGATGTTATCCCAATAGAAACACAATAAAACATCAGAATGATATATATTGTTTAAGAAGAGTATGGGTTTCTATCATCTTCACTTCTTTTTTTTCATCTAATTTCTACTTATCCTTATAAAACTTGCCAATTTGAAATTATCTTGATATTATCTATGGCTTATATCATTTCAGCGTAGCCTGTGGTACCTACTCAGGTACATGGTGAACAATATATAGGTCTTGAGTTAGTCATGTTACTGCAGTACTTGGCTATTTGTTTTCTCAAAAGTGGTCCAACCAGAGTTGATTAATGAACCAATGTTATCTCATTTTTTTTTTTTTTAAATGTGGGTCATTCACTATGATTATCATGTATTGTGAACACAGGTCAGTGTCTGAAAATTGTGAGGTTGACTAGATGAATATTTGATGCTCCAGGGGAGTTGGAATGAATGGTTATTAGGCCTGTTCAATTCATGCAAGTAATAATATACTTTGACACAAGAAGGCATTTTAAGTCCTTAAATGACAATGACTTCTCTTAAATAGAACCTAAACAAATTAGTTGAAAGATATTTTATCTTGGTAAAAAGATCTACCCCTCTATGATTGGCTATTTAGGTAATTAACATGTAGGACGTAGAAAATTTAGGAGCTACAACATGCCGGTTTATCGGTTTCATTTTATTAATTAACAATAGCAAATAGTCATTTTAAAAATATAATGATTTAAAACAGAAAACCTAATCATACCTATAACAAGAAACCTAATTATAAAGTGAATCAACAAACCTAATCACATTATAACAATAGCCTAATACAACCCAAATATAATCTAACCATACTCAACAATCTGACACTACTAAATTGGTGGAAGGATTTGCCCAAGCGTAGGCAACTTGAAGTACATGGAAGTAATTCTAGGACTCAACCTAAAAAGAAGAGAATATCTGAATTTTGTTGATGAATTGAATGGTTTTAAAAATACATGAGAGGTAGTTAAAGAGGCCACTTTAGAATCCAAAGAAGATAATTTTCTTATCCTTATTGTTGATGAATTTTCTTTCCTCAAAAGATATTCATTGAATCTAAACTTTAATAAAATGAGAAACTAAATAAAAGAAGCTAGATACTTAATAATCCTAGTAAAGACATTAAATGACACATTGATTATTGCTTTATTATGACTTGGTCACAATATTGACTGCTCACGGCTGTGCTAGCTCTGTTATTAGGGATGTAAATGGGTACCCGATTCTCCGATTACCCAGAGGTTCTGACCTATTAAAAACCGCTTCTAGGTCCTTATTTAGGCCCCAATAAGTAAATGGGTTCAAGTCTGGTTCCACCTTGGTTCGAAATCATGGACCCGAGACCCGATATATTACCTCAATTTTTGAAAATCTCTCCTAAAAACCATGTTTGTTTAATATCATTGTTTACCTAAACCTGGACCCGGATCCAGACCTGTCCCATATATGGTTCCAGTTCCAGTTCCGGAGCCAAGAAACCGGTTCCGAAACTGTTCCGGGTCCGGATCCGGTTCTACCTTCTCCTTAACGGAAACCCTATCTGTTATGCTAGCTGTAGGCCTATGCCCAGTGGACAAGGCTCTAGCCCATGAGTCTTGGAATGGGTATGGTCCATTTTATGGGAGCTCCATTTTGGCTGTATCAATTATACTTTCCATATCAAATATTATTTAGAATATTCATCTTGTGTGTTCTCTGTTTGAGCATAACAAGATCTATTTTGACAAACGTGAAGTGCATTGCTTTAAAACTCTTTTTTTAGTTACTTCAGTTGGTTTCAATGAAATGGTATAATGGGTCACTTCACTAAATTCAGTCTGTCCAAGTATCTAGAACCAACTGGCTTGCATGCTTAAGGATACAGCAACAAGAGAAGAACCAAACAACAACATGAGACAGACAAGAACTACCACCACCACCAATATAACTACTCTCCTCAACTATATCCTTTGATGACAGTTAATTATTTATGGTCTGATCGTGGCAAGGCCTTATAAGACAGGCGTTGGAGTAACAGGAGAGATAAGGGAGTCACTCCAATCCAAGTGTTGAATATTTCAAAGAAAAATATCTACCACAATTCTCCTTTGTTTTAATGTGTTCTTTGTTGGTATCTTTTTGCTCCGATACGAAACGCCAAAACCTTTCCAAATATGCGAAAAGGTGAGATGGGATTTGAAAATGTTTGGGTCACCATCTCGACAATGGGGCACAGAGAGAGAGAGAGAGAGAGAGAGAGACAGCGTGAGAGACTTTGCACCTTCTCTTTCATTGGAGGAACAATGCTAGAATACTGAAGAGAACGAGACCAAGAGGCTTCATATAACCATTGTGAGCTCTTGAATGGGTTGAAAGGTAATGCGAAGGGAAGGGAGAAATCAATAGTTTGTCACATGCCCCAAGTTGCATTTGTTTGACAAAAGATCAAGTGAGATTATGACCAAAATTGTTCATGAACAGGTGCGCCGCACTACAAAAAGGAAAAAAAAAAGTATATAAGTAATTAATTAATAGATGGAAGGCCGAGGAAGAACTTGCTAGAGGAGTGGGCCATTCATCATCAGGTGGGGCAAAAAAATTATCAATGGTAAGCAAAGATAACAAACAGTTCTTATCCAATGTCCATTAATTTATATGGGGACCCATCTGCTGAGTAGAGTACTGAGATTTCATAATATCTACTATTGAATTTCGAATCTCTCCAAGATATAGTCTTCTTAAAAAGTTGGAAAATTTTCAAATCTTCCTGAGATGCTATAGTGAAAATAAGTAAATTCTTAAATAAAAAAAATGATATAAATTACAGTGGAAAAACTGCAGCTAAAAAAAAATTGCAGCTTGTTTCTTTACTTGAGTAGACACACCCACACATGCAGCCAAGATGAGGTGATAATGGATTTTATTTTCACCCCTTTTTACCAATTTATCCCATAATATCATGATTTTTTTTACAACTTTCAGAACCAATAATTTAAAGAATATTACAAAAAAAAAAAAAAAAAACCTGACATCATCAAAATGTTTCAAACAATATTACAAAAACAAAGTTAAAAATAGTAGGGAAGACCATATCCCATCTTTATGAGTGAGGTCATTTCTGTACCGTTTTCATGTGATCCCTTGGAATATGCAAGGAGGCCCCAATGTTTCCAAGGGGAAGCGGCGGCCTGGGTTTCCTCTTCCAGATGCTGAAAAACCAATACCTCTTTCATGTTTCAACCAACCCAATAATGTCAACTGATCCCTAATATAAATACAACTCCCTCTACTACTCTTCCTCAACACCTTCCTAGAGCCCTTTCGAATCTCCAAAACTTATCTTCTTTATTTATAATCCCATCTGGGCCTCTAGTGTTACACACACTTCTTTTCTGCTAACTTGTCTTTCTTACATAAAATCATAGCTCAGGAGAGAATGGATGAGGAGGTGGGTGCACCAGGAAGCTCCATGCATGGAGTCACAGGCAAAGAGCAGTCCTTTGCCTTCTCAGTCTCCTCCCCCGCTGTCCCTACGGACACGACGGCAAAGTTCGCATTGCCCGTGGACTCAGAGCACAAGGCCAAGGTCTTCAAGGTCTTCTCCTTTGCAAACCCACATATGAGAACCTTCCATCTCTCTTGGATCTCCTTCTTCACTTGCTTTGTCTCCACCTTCGCTGCTGCACCTCTGGTTCCCATCATAAGGGACAACCTCAACCTGAAGAAGGGTGATATCGGCAATGCCGGAATTGCCTCAGTTTCTGGGAGCATCTTCTCTAGGCTTGCCATGGGCGCCGTCTGCGACCTACTAGGCCCCCGATATGGGTGTGCATTTCTCATCATGCTTTCGGCGCCTACTGTCTTTTGTATGTCCCTGGTGTCGTCGGCTGGTGGGTATGTGGCCGTCCGGTTCATGATCGGATTCTCGCTCGCGACGTTCGTGTCATGCCAGTATTGGATGAGCACCATGTTCAATGGCAAGATCATTGGGCTGGTGAATGGCACTGCTGCTGGGTGGGGCAATATGGGTGGTGGGGCAACCCAGCTTATCATGCCCTTGCTCTTTGAATTGATCCAACGGACAGGGGCCACCCCATTCACGGCATGGCGGATTGCCTTCTTCATCCCTGGATGCCTACAACTGATCATGGGGATTTTGGTTCTCACCCTTGGACAGGACTTGCCTGATGGGAACCTTGGGAGCCTTCAGAATAAGGGAGAAGTTGCCAAAGATGACTTCTCTAAGGTAGATTTCTGTTCTCCTTAGAATTAGCAATTCTTAGTTGGTTTTCAACCTATGATGAAAATCCATTGTGAACTTTGCTACATCTTTTGACATTTTCAGAGATCCAAACCATATATATATATATAAGGTTTCAGCTTTTCTGTGAAGATTATGAGAAAACATATGAGAAAATGGTACCCAACTGAAGCTTATTGATGTCTATGACCCTATACTAACTGTTGGTTTCTTTTCTTCTTAAGGTCCTATGGTATGCAGTCACAAACTATAGGACTTGGATCTTTGTTCTTCTCTATGGATACTCTATGGGTGTAGAGCTAACAACAGACAATGTCATTGCAGAATACTTCTTTGACAGGTCTTTCCTCTTACCCTTGATCATTTTATGTTCTTTTTTTTTTTTCCCCTTTCTATGTTTTCAGGACTAAAAAAAAAAAAAAAATATGAGACTTAAAAATACACTTGCAGGTTCAATCTCAACCTTCACACTGCCGGCACCATTGCAGCTGCGTTCGGAATGGCCAACATCGTGGCCCGCCCCTTCGGGGGCTATATGTCTGATCTGGGTGCTCGCCGGTTCGGCATGAGGGCCAGGCTCTGGAACGTCTGGGTCCTCCAGACATTGGGTGGAGCCTTCTGCATCTGGCTCGGTCGCGCCAGTAGCCTCCCCGTCTCTGTCTTTGCAATGATCTGTTTCTCAATCTGCGCCCAGGCTGCTTGCGGTGCGACCTTTGGAATCATTCCTTTCATTTCCCGGCGATCATTGGGAGTGATTTCCGGCATGACAGGGGCAGGTGGGAACTTCGGGTCAGGCTTGACCCAGCTGCTGTTCTTCACTAGCTCAAGCTACTCTACAGCCACTGGGATTTCACTCATGGGGGTGATGATCATGGCCTGCACCATGCCCGTCTGCCTGGTGCACTTTCCCCAGTGGGGAAGCATGTTCTTGCCGCCGACAAAGAACGTCGCCAAGTCGAGTGAAGAGTACTACTATGGGTCTGAATGGAATGAGGAGGAGAAGCAGAAAGGGATGCACCAGGGGAGCATCAAGTTTGCCGAGAACAGCAGGTCGGAGCGCGGCCGGCGTGTTGCCTCTGCGCCGACCCCACCCAATTCGACTCCGGCACAGGTGTAGGGTCATCTCAAAGGCTCAGCCCATCTAGTAGGGTTCATGTAGAAGGCATAGAGGAAGGAGCAGTAAGAGGTGCAAGAAGGTAGCATGGCTGGTGCAGCTACAAGCCCCAGCAGGAAGTGTTTAGAGTTACTAGCAATTTGCACACTCATAAATTACAAGAGCAAATGGTGTTAATCTCTAAGGATACACACAAATTTCCAAATGGGTGATGCTAAAACGTACGTTTTGTGATTGGATTTTGCATATTAGTAAGTGTGTGTTCTCCATAATAAGAGTGAATGGGAAATCTTCCTGTTATAGTTCACTCTTATATATATGAAGTGTACTGAGTGCTGACATGAATAAATTAGAATCCTGTCCTGGATTGTGTGTTTTGGATTCATCTTTACTTAAATTGGTGAAAACTGGTTTGGAAATTGGTGACATATTCTGAAAGTGTGGGGCCCATCATTGGTGATCTTGACCATTGAATGTGTCAAATCCCATCCTTTACGGGGTACCCCACAGAAAATCCCACTGGTTAGAATATTATTAGACCATTTTAATTGGCAGCTTCAAAACAGTGTTAGAACTCACAGGTGAATCACTTGACGAAATATATGTATGTATCAGAGGTGAAGTCTGATCGTCCAATCTACATAGGTTCTTGGGACGAATCCATATACTATTAGGGTCAACTTTTTTCAATCCACTGGATGAAACAATGAGGACCCACTGAGCCCAAACAATTGTTTTTACTCTTACAAAGTTAGATGAGGACTGCATCTACTGTATTCTATAGGTTATAAAGTTGGATGAGGACTGGATCTACTGTATTCTATAGGGACTGCTCTCTCTCTCTCTCTCTCTCTCTCTCTCTCTCTCGCTCTCTCATTGATCATAAGAATCTGATTGCTCTTAAATATCCATGTGATTTTCGGGTGAGCCCAAAGCCAAATGGGCAACACATGCTGCAGCCAGTTACGTCTCTCTCTCTCTCTCTCTCTCTGATCAATGTGATTTTCAGGCTTCCACCCAACCTACCTTCTTGTTGAAATTGAAAACTCAATCTCTCTTAGTGCATAAACTTGTTAGTATTTACATGTTCTGCTATTGAACACAAATGTAATTAGGTCATTTTCTAAGTGTAATTAAGATTTGTCCATACCTAAATTTTGAGTATTTACACTAGGGCTGCTCATGGGCGGTTCGGATCGGTTTAACACTAAAATCAACAACCAAACCGAACCTGTCGATTTTGTCATTAACCGATCCGATCCGACCGATGGAGAGGGTTTAAACCAAACCAAACCGGACCAAACGGTTCGGTCGGTTAAACCGTTGTTTTTTATTTTATTTTTTTGAAAATCAGATATTGAAGTTTTCAAAATGATGATACCTCGTCCTTTGCATTTATTCCGATGTTTAGTGCAAACATAATAATCCAACATTCCAGACTGGACTAAACGCATATAAAAAATAATTTTACTCCAAAAAGAGAGTTTGGACTAAACGCAAGCGCTGAAAAAAATAACCAGCTTGCAGTGAAACATTCATTCCACATGATACCATTTGAAATTACAATAGAATAATAATTCATATCAAGAAAAGTCACACACAAACGGAATATGTATCAGAACCCACTGTATTTTTCAGAAATGAAGGTTTCTTAACACATTAGTTAGGCGATACCAAAACCAACCATTAGAAGGCTAGGCAGTACTGGCTTTTCTAACATTCTCAAGAGTGTAGCCTTTTGATAAAAACTTCGTTGACACGAGATAAGAATTATGATGGAAGTAAAACACAATATATACTAATTCCTCCATCTGCAATGAAGTATCAAAAGGCATTTGAAAGATTAGAGGAGATGCACTGAGGTAGTGATAACGGTTGAGTTCACGTGAGAATGGAGTTGTGGAATGTAACTTTGAAAATAGTTAAAAATGAAACCCTAAGGCTAAAATAGTAAAAAATCAATACTTAAATTACTGCATACGATCGGTTCGGTTTAAGCAGTGAACCGTGGGCTCAAGCCGATAACCGACCTATGTAAGCAGTTTTTATGATTTTCAAACCGTTAACCGAACCGATCTACTATATACCGATCCGAACCGCCCGGTTTGGTCGGTTCGGTTCGGTTTTGCGATGATACCGGATTTTTTGTGCAGCCCTAATTTACACTAATTTAGAGTCGCAGGAGTGGAAATCCTCATAACACCCTATTAGTATCTCTGACTTTTACTCCAATAGGAGTTGGTGGAAATCCTCATAACGCCCTATCATCTCCTACTTTTACTCCAATAGGAGTTGGTCACACCGTAAGATTGACCATCAACTAAATAAATTATGTTTCTCTATTTTAATCTATTTTGAACTAAATCCTCATATAATTGCACCTTTTAAGATCCAACATTACTACTTCCATCCACACGATCTTCTGCCCACCCCTAACCTTTCCTCTCGGCGGGCTATCAAACTACAAAAAAATAAAAATAAAAATAAAAATAAATAATAATAAAACCATGTCCTAACCATCTCAAATGAGCTTATCTTATTTTATTATCTATTGATGCTACCCCTAAATACTCCTGAAAGCGTTCATTTCTAATCCTATCCTTCCTACATTTTGCACATATCCACCCTAACTTTTCTCCAATTTAAGCATAAAATTGATTCATCAATCACGTTTTTAGCAGAGGTGAAATCTGCCTTACCCATATGAAACAAATTGGTATGCCCAAAAAATCAGCATGATTGGAATATCATAGCTAAGAACTTTCAGGCACCAAAAACAACGAAAAAGAGAAGAATACAGCATTTCAAAACGAGTTTAACTCCTGGTGGTACCAGTCACCCTAGTGTCTATGGTTGAATGAATTTTTTTATTTTCATTTTTTGTAAGCAAGCCAAGAGGGCTAGGACCCAAAAGAGAGCACACACAAGAACAAACAAGGCCCACATATATGGAAAAAAAGCCCACACAAGTGAGAAAATATGGTGTACCCAGGGTTCGAACCCTGGACACCCAGCTGAGAACTGCCCCCCTTACCAGTGAGGTAAGTAGCCGTTCTCCTATGGTTGCATGATTAGAAGTGCATAAAAGAGGTCAAGGGTTCGAGAATGGGTATACCCTCTTGATCAAAAACTCCTGGTGGTGGTCCTCAAGGTTTATTGAAGCCCCTGGAAGATTGAATGCGAATTTTATCCATTACTTTTCAATCGAAAGAAGCAATAACACCTAATCATCACTGGAAGGAAACAAAATGTGAATCTCACCCACCGTCTCCCACATCTCATCATTATAACTGGAACAAAATTTATGAAAAGAATGATGACCTATTGAGCCTGTGATCATCTGCCGCCTTTCAATCAACAAAAGCCATGAATCACTTGTGACATAAACAGAGATTCTACAGCTCTTGTGACCCAGTTTGCAGGCTTATATATCAAGAAAAAGGCAAAAAAAATGTAAGTGACCTATCTATTAGATCAATTAATAGGAAAAGAAAATCCTCAAGGCACAGACAACAAAATTTTGATCAGATGTACATATATTGACAAGATTACAGTCAGCAGCCGGCAGCACTCAAATAGATTCAGGTGTATGGCAGAGAAAACTTAAGCTAAGCAAATCCATTTGGTCTTTCCCGACTTTTCGTGGATATCTTCTGCATTTCAGCATCATAGTGAGCAAATGCAGCATCCAATGCCTGTTCAGAAATGGCAAATACGAGGTTGAGGCATGAATATGAAAAAAAAAAAAAAAAAGAAGTAACATTTCAAACTAGCAAAATTCTCCTTAGGAAGATACTGTACAACTTGCTAGTCATCAATTGGTAATGTTTCATCTGGCTAAAGTTAGCCCAAGGTAGGTTTTCTCAACAAAATCAGGAGAGTTTTCACCAGCGTCTTCTCTGGTTTCCCTTTAATACTTGGGTTGAACATATTAAATTAAATAATGGAAAGTTAAATAATGAAAACAGGACGGGCTTGAAGCACACAGTTGGAAGGTGCACAGACAAAAGGAAAAGAACTTGATGTATGGATTAAGAACTCATAGGGTATCCCAATTCAATTTGAATTGCAGATGAAGGAGGCCCTCTAACATCTAATTTTGAATCATGATCATGGTTTTTCTTTTTTCTTTTTTTTTTGGGTATCCCCGAGGTCTTTGACCCAAAAGGACTAATCCCATGGGTGGCACCTGCTAAACTCACACAAGCGCACACTAGGCAAATCCGGGACAGTTTTGAACACAAGACGTGGAAAGCAAAACCAGTCCTTACGCCATTTCACCAACTCCCAATAGATAGTGATGAGATGATTGGGAGTATAATTTCTTATTAGATACCTTTAAGTTTTAGATCAAGGTTTTAAACTCGGGGTGTAACTTGCTCAATGAGACCGAGTCTCGCAAGGTCTACGACCGAAATTGCACAGAATCACACCCAGAATGATAAAATAACATAAAATACGTTAAATACATATAATATGTCCATGGAATTTAAGGACTCGCATTATATTGTAATTGTCTTTAATGAATTTCAATAGTTGTAGGTAGCTACATCTGGATTTGAGGTTCATTATTTATGTCCAGATGAATAATAACCTTGACTGTTGTATCATTGAAACTCAAAAGGAGAACAGTTCCAATCTTAAAAACTTGCCCTAGAACCTTGTTAGAGGCCTTGCACCCCATTTTTCATTTTAATAATAAAAAAACTAAAACCCATAAATATAAAGGAAACCGCTGTATACACAAGTCAGAGGGCAACTCGAATCACCGCTAACCTAGTCCAAGTTGACTCAGAATCAGCTGATTTTTATAACCATGTTTAACTTTTCTCTCTGAGCTGCTTCAGTGGTTTATCTAGTTACTAGAGATTTCTTCCATTTCCTGATGTTGGCAATGTTTATTTGATCATTTTCTTCTTGAGAGTCATGCTTTGGTGGACTTGCAACTGGGGGGAGCTTTGTGTACTTGGTCTAATCATCAGAGCAGTCCTGCAATGTCCAAGCTAGATAGGTTCTTGGTCTCCTTAGATTGGTTGGAAACCTACCCAGAGGTTATCCAGACAGCTTTGCCTAAGCCAATTTCATATCACTGCCCGATCTTGCTCGAATCGGAGTGTGAAAGATGGGGTCCTTCGCCTTTCCGCTTCGAACTTATGTGGCTAGAGGAAAGGAATTTCTCTAAGCTGGTTCAGAAATGGTGGGAAGAGTTAAGGGTGGAGCGATGGGCGGGTCATAGGCTAGCCACAAAACTGAAGCTTTTGAAAATCAAAATGAAGGAGTGGGCAAAGGAGCACTTTGGGGAAGTTAAGCACCAAAAGTCTAAAATTCTAGCAGATATCCAATCTCTAGATGGCAAGGAGGAGACTGATCAGCTATCCCGGGAAGAAGAAAAGAAGAGGTTGGAATTAAAAGAAGAGTTACAAATAAATCTGCGGGAGCAGATAAGATGGAAACAAAGATCGAGATGCAATTGGCTAAAAGTAGGGGATAAAAACACAAAGTTCTTTCATGGAATGGCTTCCTCGAGAAGAAGGGCTAACAGGATTGTTAGCATAATGAATGGGGGGAAAAGATTAGAGAAAAAAGAGGAGATTATATCTCACATAATAGATTATTTCCGGTCGCTATACACTGATGATGGCTGGGAAAAACCTAAGTTGTGAAATATAGCTCTCGAAGTTATCGGTGAAGAAGAGGTGAAGTGGCTGGGACGGAACTTTGAAGAGGAGGAAGTTCGTCAGGCGCTCTTCGATCTTGCAGGAGATAAGGCTCCAGGCCCAGATGGCTTCCTGTTGGACTGCTTCCAACGATTCTAGAAGATGGTGAAGAAGGATGCTATGGACTTTATGTTGGAATTCTCTCAAAGGGGTAAATTGTCCAAAGGATTGGGGGCTTCTTTTATTGAGTTAATTCCAAAAAAGACAGGAGACCTTGGCATCAAAGACTACAGACCCATTAGCCTTCTTGGATGCATCTATAAAATCCTAACTAAAGTTCTAGCAGGGAGAATTCAAAAAGTTCTGCCAAAGATCATTTCCAGTGAGCAAGGGGCTTTTGTAAAAGGAAGACAAATCTTAGACAACATCTTGGTGGCCAATGAATGTGTGCATTCAAGACTTAAGGAGAGAGCTCCGGGGCTCATTTGCAAGCTAGATCTGGAGAAAGCTTATGACAGGGTGGATTGGAATTTTCTTCAATACATGCTAGGAAGAATGGGGTTCGGGGAAAAATGGCGGAGGTGAATTCAGGAATGTCTCGTCAGCTTGGTTCTCCATTTTGATGAATGGGTCTCCAAAGGGCTATTTTCAAGCTGGAAGGGGGCTAAGACAAGGGGACCCCCTATCCCCTTTTCTCTTCCTAATAGTAGCAAAAGCACTGGGAATAATGATAAAAAAGGCGGTGAATGTAGGAATGTTCAAAGGCTTTAGAGTGGCTAGAAATTCCCCAGTTATCAGTCACTTGCAGTATGCTGACGATACTCTCAAATTTTGTGGACCGGAAGAAGGTCAAATAACAAATGTTAAAGCCACTACCCAATGCTTTGAAGCAGTGTCATGGCTTAAAAGTCAATTTTTTCAAGAGCGAGGTGATTGGTCTACGAACAAAGAAGCCCCTTCTCCTTAACTTTTCAGAAATTATGGGCTGCAAGATCCGGGATCTTCCTGTTTCATACTTAGGTATGCCATTGTGCTCGGGGCGGGTTACTAAATCTCTTTGGAACCCAGTTGTGGAAAGGGTAGAGAGGAAGTTGTCTTCATGGAAAGCAAATTACCTATCTATAGGAGGAAGGGTTACCCTCATCAAATTTGTCCTCTCCAACTTGCCAGTCTATTATTTCTCCATCTTTAGATGCCCATCCTCAATTATAAAGAAACTCGAAAGATTGCAGAGAGAGTTCTTATGGCATGGCATAAGCTCTAAGAAGAAGATCCACCTGGTAGATTGAGAATCCATATGTAAACCGAAGGAAGAAAGAGGCCTGGGAATTAGACCCCTAAAGAAGATGAATCAAGCCCTTCTGGGCAAATGGCTGTGGAGGATTGGAGACGGTTCATAAGGTCTTTGGAGACAGGTGTTAGAAAAGAAAAACAACCTTCCAAGACATGAGTGGGATATCCAGGATCCCCCTTGGAATTCATCTGCTATATGGAAGGGTTATCCTCTCGGTTAAGAGTCTTTTCATGGACATCAGGTACCAAATTGGATAGGGGGAAATGATCCTTTTTGGAAAGATAGCTGGGTAAGTGAAAGGGTGTTGTGTGCTCAATTCCCTGACCTGTTTAGGTGTGCACAAGACAAGGAAGCAACGGTCAGCTCTTATATGAGTACTGCTGGAGGCCAGATGGCATGGTGCCCCAGTTTTAGAATGAATTTGAAGGATAATGAAGAATCACAGTTCATTGATCTCCTTAATTCCCTGACTAGTATTACCATTCAAAACAGCAGAGCAAATGATAGGGCGTGGACAGCCTCTAAGAATAGATTCTTTTCAGTGTCTTCTTTCTTTAAAACAATCCTAAACAATCCCAGGGGTAAGAGTGGGGTGTATGGCATCTGGAAGATGAAAGCTCCTCCTAGGTTGCTTGTTTTTGGGTGGCTTGCTCTGAGGAAAAGGATCCCTACTATGGACCTTTTGAGGAGGAGAGGGATGCAGAAAGTGAATGGCTGCCCGATGTGCTTGAGGGATGAAGAAACTGTGGACTATCACTTGCTAAACTGTAAATTAGCTCAGACCATATAGATGGCTATAATAGGAGGGTTTGGTTGCAATTGGGCCCTTCCTTAGTCTCTCCCAGAGCTTTTCCAAGCTTGGAAGGCCCCAGTTGGGACCCTAGATGCAAAGTGATGTGGTGGTTGTCTTTTCTAGTGGTGGTCTAGACGATTTGGAAGGAAAGAAACTCAAGATGTTTTGAAGGAAATGCAGTTAGTGAAAGCAGACTTGTGGAGAAATCGAAATTCTTAGTAGCTTTTTGGGTGTCTATTCTCTCTTATTTTAAGGGATACTCCTTAGATCAAATTGTGTATCATTGGAAAGAGGTGGCCCTTTCTATGACAGGGCCTTAGTTGGCTTTTGTTAAGGATCTTCTGGTGTTGTCCTGTTTTGTTCTCTTCGGCTTTCAATACTTTTCTCTTGTACTGATTGCTCTTTTAATGAAAGTAACCATTCAAAAAAAAAAAAAAATCATTTTTTCTTGAGTAAAGAAATTAATGTGATAAACATCAACCATTGTCAAATGGGCTTGATATTCATCCACATTGGCTTTCTTCTCATGCACAATAAACTAGTTAATTGTATTGTATTGTTTTGGGGATATTTTCGGGTCTCATTTTCTCCTAGTTTCATGGAGTTTACACTATGGGTTTACTTTCATATTTTGTTTCTTGTTCTTTAGAAGGTTCCTGTACACAATTTATCAATGGTACATCCCAGGAAATACTTCTCTTGTACACGGCTCGCATGAGAACTGTGCGTCGGGACCATCAAAGTGGTGGGGACAGACCCACAAATTCCACTTGCAAGGGTGCCTGATGCACGGTTCCCATGCAAACTGTGCAGAGGGGAATATTCTCCTATAGACAATAGTGTAGCACTTATCCATATCACCTGTACATTCTATATTGATGTATAGCCTTGCACTTATCCATATGTACATTTACAATCCATGCAAGCTTTCATTTTACGCATAATTATGAAGAAAACAAAGGGAAAAATATACCTGAAGCATGGGTTGGACAAGCAACGAAACCTGATGCCGAGAATCAGATTGCATAGACTCTTTTATCTCCTAGAAATTCAAAACACAAGAAATCAGGGAAGCACAAGGAAACATCTTCATGGCAAGCAAACATTGTAGGTTAAGGTCTTTGAATTCCCTTTTTTTTTTTTTTGGTGATGACGTGGGTATCCTTGAGGTCTTTGACCCAACAGGACTAATCCCCTAGGTAGCGCCCGCTAAACACACATGGATGCACATAAGGCAAATCTAGGGTGGGTTTGGAACACAAGGCATGGGGAGCAAACCCATGGCTTATACCACTCCACCAACTCCCAGGTGGGTGGTGGGATTTGAATTCCAAACAGAAGTATTGAATAAACCAATCAAATATTATGGTGTTTTATTAGGTTGAACCTAGCCAAGTTGTAGTTAGTTGATGTCTGCAGGTTTCTAACCCTCGAAATGAACAGGTATTGAGCAGATACTTTCGTATTTGTTCGGAGCAAGTCAAAATTCTTCCAACAGCATTGTGTCAAGCAAGCCAATTATATAGAGAATTAAAGAACCCTTCGTAAATCTAATCCATTACTCTTTGTCGTAATGACCTTAGAAGCCAATTATATAGAGAACTAAAGAACCCCTTCATAAATCTAATCCACTACTCTTTGTCATAATGCCCTTAGAAGTTTCAATCCTGACCGTTTCAGCAAACAAAACCCATAGAGCTAAAACCCTAACCATGAGAATCCTTTCTAAATTAGAAGTCCCTACCCAATATAAAAGGAGCTGAATGAAGGAAAAAGTTTGACTAATTGCATGGGACATGCAAAGCATGCAAAATGAATAGGCTTAGGGCCCCATGTGGACCATGATCCTTGTTTGGACTTCGGAGCAAGACCTAAGACTAAACCATAGGCTTGCAGAATTTGCATCACAGGATCTACATGGACCTCTAAGCAATCTAACAAATTCCGTTTAAGATCTGATGGTTGAATCCCATTCAATCCTTGTAAGCTGTTCCACAAGATTTTATTCCAATCTCCCTTTCAATGGTGTACACCCTCCATTGACTCAAAATGGTTTCTAAATACCTCTCCATTCCACATCCATAAGGACCACATGATGACCAAACACAAGATATCATCATCCTCACCAAAGGCTTGTCCCAACTATGTTGTGATGACCAAACATAGATGGGTTATAAAATTTTTCCACACTGAAAGGAAGCAAAACTCCCATGCTGCAAAGTACTGATGAAATGCTGCCATCAGGGCCCATTGGACTCCAAAAGGCCCAAGAAACTCTACTACACAGGTATAACGAAAGGACAACAAGTAAGTAAATGACTCACCCCTTTTGCATCATGAACACCCCCACTAATGTGCTTTTTATATAGTTTTTTTTTCACTGTAGTTCATATATGGTAGTTGATGGCTTGATGCACAATAAAGATGATAATTCTTCTATCCAAGGATCAAAAAAGCAGTTCGGGCCAGCAGGTATAGCAGCCTGCGGTCAAAATGCTATGTTGTTTATATATATATATATATATATATATATATATATAGGGAAATGTTCATATGCATCCATCCCTCACCATTTTTGGTGAGGGACACCCGAAAAGGGGAATTTCCAAGTACAAAAGTGAGGTACTTGGAAATTCCCCTTTTGGGGTGTCCCTCACCAAAAATGGTGAGGGATGGATGCATATGAAGACCCCCCATATATATATATATATATGAATATTTCCCTATATATATATTTTCTTTTTTTTCAATGTCATTCATATATGGTAGTTGATGCACACCAAAGATGATAATTCTTCTATCCAAGGATCAAAAAAGCAGTTCAGGCCAGTGGGTATAGCGGCCTGCAGTCAAAATGCTATGTTGTGGGCAATACATAGTGGTGGAGGCGTAGCGGTGTGAATTGAAAAGGTGCTAAAAAAAATTGAAAAAATATCCAAAAAAATCCAAGATATTATAAAATGTTAAAATTTGATGCTTTCCTCCTATAGTAAATAAGACGGGGATGTAGTGGTCCCTTTAGTGCATAGAGGTTCCGTACCGCTGAATGATTATAGAATATCATTGTTGATCTATTTTTTCACATGTATTAATGTTGGTTAGTTATACTAAGTTAGAAACTATCATGCACTTCCAAATTCATAATTAAAATAAGCAATTTAACACAAGATATATAAATTATACAGTGCTTAAATAAAGTTTAAAGTTCAAACCGAATGAAAAATTAACTTTTATCAAAATAAACAATTACTTATGTTGGGAGTGGAGAAAAGAATACCTCTACTAATACCAAAGTGGGTGTCTTTCAAGATGTACCTAAAGGAGAGCCCTTCAAAGAAACTTTATATATCGGCTTCAATTTGGCAAGATCTTGTATTTTTTGGTTTTCTTTTAAGTATAAATGGGTAGCAGAGTTGTGTAGAAATGTTGTTTGGAAAAAAGAAGTGAAGAAGGAAACCCTACTGTGTGTTTTCAAAAAATGAAGGAAAGTAGCTTCAGTCTCACTCTATAGTGGCCACTACATGTAAGAGCGGCTACGTAGCTATTTTGATCCATGCTTCTACCTACCTCCAAGAGACTGAAGAGAACATTTTAACATCAACCAAGTTCTTAAAACTTCAGCCTCATATGACCAACCTCTCTCTTAAAACAGATTATACTTTCTTAGATAAAAGACTGCAACTTGCAACTAAATAATAGCTCTTTAATGTTGAACATACATGTGCAAATGTGTTCGTGTATTGGACTTCATTAAATTGGTGGCGAACGACATGTACCCATAACTGAGAGTATCTGATAGTACGTACATAGCTCCTTCAACTGTATTTTAGTCAAGGCTCCTTCAGTTGGAATACAAATTGTAGTCCTCAAGCACTATGACATCCCATTGGCTGCTAAAACAGATTCCCATACCCCATGCTATTACTTGAGAACTACTTTTTCAAAGAATACTGACCTCTTTCCCATGAAAAAAATAACACATTGTAAAAGCCAAACACTTTACAGGAAAAGAAATGAAAACGAATAAATGAACTCCGAGAGAGAAAGGGGGAAAAAAGTAATCTGTCAACTCATACCTGTAGCTTGGGATAGATCTGTGTCAAAGCATCTTTCAATCTGCCAACCTGTTGTAAACATAAATCAGCTGATAAAATATAGTGATAACCAGTTCAGTCTTATAGCAGAACTAATTACACTTACCATGCCACAAACATAAATTTAAAAATAAACATTAGTATCAGTGGCAGAACTAGCATTTTCATTTGAAGGGTGCAAACCCAAACAAGCAATTGGATTTTGGGAACAAACCCAGGATTTTCATGTGGGTTTTGGGGGCAGACACAAAAATTTTATGTGAAATTTCAAATCCAAGCCGGAAATTTTCTTATGGATTTAAAAGTGGACCAAGGTCCAATGGGTGCGACCGGCCCCACATGGATGCACTTGGGTCCGCCTCTGGTTAGTATACTCTCCAGTTGTGAAAAGGCACTAGATTTTGCATTCGGTGAATCAGCACTGGATGTGGAGTGTCTGTTTTTTGGGCTTTAGGTTTAAGAGGTTATATGAATGGATTAAACAAGTCAAGATTTCTGAATTTGTTTGTAGTGTCATTTCAAAAGGGGGTTCTCATATGATACTATATAGAATTGTTGGGCTGGCAATGGGCTGGGACAGCCTGGGTTCCATGCTAAGCAGGCAGAGTATACTGATTACAGGTAAGCTTGGGCATGGACATTGCGCAATACTGTAGTTCAGGATCAGGCCAGGCAAATTTTGAGCACCTAGAGCCCAAAGAGGTGCGCATGAGCGAGACCCATTCAATGCATATATTGTAATATATATGTATATATATATATAGGGGGATATTAAAGTGCATGGTGAGGGACACCCCCTTTTTGGGAAGTTTCAAGTACAAAAGAGAAGTGTACACATACTTCTCTTTTGTACTTGAAACTTCCCAAAAAAGGGGTGTCCCTCACCACAATGGTGAGGGATGGATGCACTTGAATATTCTCCATATATATACATATATATATACATATATTTATATATATATTTATATATAGGGAGATGCTCCTATGAGAGATATCTCTCACCTTAAATGGTGAGGGCCCTCACATCCATATCCAATGCCAACAACTTAAATGTGAGGGCCCCCACCCCACACACACAGATATATATATGGGAGATGCTCCTATGAGAGCATCTCTCACCTTACTATGAGAGATAGGGTGGGGGCTCTCACATCCATATCTAATGCCAACAACTTAATCTCCGATATATATATATATATGTGTGTGTGTGTGTGTGTGTGTGTATGTGTGTGTATATATATATGGGAGATGCTCCTATAAGAGATATCTCTCACCTTATATGAGAGATAAGGTGAGGGCTCTCACATCCATATCCAATGCCAACAACTTAATGTGAGGGCCCCCACCCTATCTCTCATAATAAGGCCAGAGATGAGCACCTCCCTATATATATATATATATATATATATATCTGGGACATTCATCCATTTGGGTTCTTTTTGAGGTTTTGTATATTTTAGTTAACTGAAACCATGATTAAAAATCTTTTTATATACTCCTAAATATAATCCTATTTTGGAAACAAATCTAATTGAAATAATAGTCTACATGAATTAAATAAAACTTTCTACTTGATCTCATATTTATGCCTAACATTTAGCCCCTCACTTGCCTAAACCGATCCCCAGCTGCCGCCCTCTTCGAGATCAGAACCTAATCACTGAACCAAATAAAATAAAAACCCTCGCCCACAAACCCACCCACGGCCCCATCAAAAACTGAAAAAAAAAATAAATAAATAAACCACGCCCTTACCCAGATCCCATTGCATCCAACCCCAGACCATGTCATTTGGAACCCAAACCTCCTAGCCCAGAGAAAAAAAAATCAGAAGAAGAAACGAAGTGGCAAAAGGGAAGAAAGTACATACATGGATCTAGACCCCAAGCATCCCATTAGGTGCCGAATCGTCTCCATCGCCAGGACTGTCAGCGCCCTTGGCTCCTCTCATCTCTTTGCTTCTCATTACATGGAACCAAGGAAAAGGGCGTTGAGGCATTTTCTTTGTTTTTTCTGTTCTCTTGCACAGCAGACGAGGCTGAGTTTCAGTCAATTGTCACACGTGTGACACATGTGCCAGGCAAGTCAGTTGGGCCTAGTTTCTAATCCGGGTTAGTTCAAGTCAAATCGGACCCAACAGTAAGATATAACAAAAATTAAAAAAAGAGCTGGCATAATCAGTGTATCACCAGAATCTGATCAACAGCAGATTTGACCTGATCAACAATTAAATCTTCTTTTCGCAATATCAGTCACCCACCGCCCACCGTCAGATTTCCAATACATTTTCTTGCAAGGATGGAAACCCGATTAGCCAATTTAGAAATTAATCGGCGTGAGGATAATCACCGAGATGATGGAGGACATAATCGGAATCAATGAGATCACAGGCAGTTAATGTTGACTGAGATTTGGGAATTAAACTAGTGATTCCTGAATATGATGGAAAATTAAAGCTAGGTGAATTCAGGGATTGGTTAGTGCCTGTGGAAAATATTTTTGCACACAAGACAATGACTAATGGCCAAAAAGTTACTCTTTTGGCAACTCAATTTCGCAATTATGCTGCAATTTGGTAGGCCGAATTGCAAAAGAAGAGAAGGAATCGAAATATTGACCCTGTCGACGCATGGGTTGAAATAAAAAAATCTTTTGAAACAAAAGTTCCTTCTGGTCAATTACTCCAGAGATCTTCGTTCAAGTTTTCAAGATTTGAAACAAGGTTCGAAGACAGTTGTAGAGTATTCTCAGGAGTTTATGACCATGCAAGCTCGTTGTGGCTTGAATGAGGATGATGATGTGTTGGTTGACCGATATTCAGCATATACTTGCATTCAAAAATTTTGACAATGTTGACGAGATCATCTAGCATGCCATCAAGGCTAAAGATATTGCAAATTATTAGGCTTGAAAATTTGGTGTCTGAATGGCCAGCACAAAAAGCCCCATCAAACCCAGATTCTAATCCAAGTGCTAGTTCTTCAGAAAAGTTTCCCTCCAAATTTGAAGATCAGAATAGGTTCACATGTTTTCATTGTAAGCAAAAGGGTCATCGTTCATTTGAATGTCCAAAACGAATTAATTTAATGGAAGGTGCCCACGATGAACCGGAAACACAAGGTGATCCTAAAGGCGAAGAATCAGAGGAAATAGAAGCCAAAAAAGATGGCGAAACTCTCTTGGTACTCCAGGAGTCTACAGCCACTGTTGAAATGAAGTGGGTGAGGAAAAATATTTTTCGTTCCACAAGTATAACACATGGACAAAAATGTATGGTTGTAATTGATGAAGGAAGCTATGAAAAATATCATCTCCCAAACTCTTGCTGATCGCTTGACGCTAAAGGTTTATAAGCATAATCACCCATATTTTGTCAAATGACTAATGACAGGTGATGAAGTGCAAGTGCGACATACATGTCAGGCTATTTTTGCAGTAGGTGATGATTATAAAGATACAATTTGGTGAGATGTGTTACCAATGGATAGTGGAAATATACTATTGGGTTGCCCATGTATGTATGAAAAAAATGGCATGCATAGTATGCGCAACAAAACGTACACATTGATGCACGGTGAAAAGGAAGTTACACTCTATTCAAAGAAACCAGAATTGCCGAAGCACAGATCAAGGACTCATGCCACAGAGGAAGTGCTTCACGTACACCACGTCTACAAAGGCAACATGAAGAATACCCGAGTTCAAGGTCAAACTCTTCTTTCAACCTAAGGAGAATGATGCAGAAAGGGCCATACATATCATAAGTGGTCCCGCCCAGTTGGATGTATTTTTATTTTGTTTCCTTTTATTTTTCCTAATTATTAGGTAGCATATTTCTAATTGTAATTAGGGTAGTTTCCATTATTGGTTTAAGTTTGCTTAGGCCCCAAGTTTACTTTTCTTATATATATTACATTGTAGAGATGAGAATCTCAGACTTTGAATATTGAATAGAATCATGGGTTTTCCTTCGGAGAGGTGTGTCCTCGTGTTGAAGTCTACGTGGAGACAATTTGAGGTGTCTCTTGACATGTGCTTCCGCACCCATGCAAGCCCTAACCCTTGGGCCTGCATCACCTTGTTACCTCAGGAGAAAGTCAGAGAGATATGATTGAATGGCATGCCCTTCTTTGTGAAAACATTATATTATAAAATGCATTACTAGTTCATCTCTTCCCTAAAGGAGATCTGATTACACTAATCACAACCTATAACATATCTACAAGATATATGCACTGTGAATAATATCGGCAGGAGTTTTTGAACAGTATTCATTCAATATGGTAGACTGTTGGAGCATATTTCACAGCCATGATTCCTAAGCATTCAGCAGTCCAAGAAAGTCTTTTCCTTCTTTTTTACCAAGTTATACCTTGTTAGAGGGTAATATTATAATCAACAAGAAGCAATTTGAAATTAAATGATAAACTAATTCAGTCACATTTTCATTCAAGATAAAATATCAGACAGGATGCAATTGCAATCAAAATAGGCAGAGAGATATGACATGCACATTCAAGGAAAGGGGTTAAGGAGGAGATAAAAAATAAAGATTCATGTTAAGTATTTCAGTCTTTCCAAAAGCACACACGTAAGCATGCACACAGACATAATAGTATAATACACGTAATCTATGCGTTACCATTCTCTTTGGTGAAAGCATAATGGTCTCAATGAAGTACCTTAGTGGAAAGGTATGAAGTTGTAACTGGATAAGATGACCAAAAATGTCGCAGTAATTCTTGAATGGATGTCCAGTGCTGAAAAAGAAGAATCCTGTGATTTGTCAAAATAAATCTAATCTCTCTCACTTTCTTTCTTTAAAAAGAGTTAACTGGTTAAACATGTCTAATATCAGTTTCACAAAATTGATCAATCCTATAATCTATGACACCCAGACATACTATGGATATGTCAAGGACAATGATTTACACAAAAAGTGAGGTATCGGATACGATATGTTGCCTATTTTGAAATACGTGGGTATCATAGCCAATAATTTGCTCACCATACATGTTGCAAACCTGGAACCAAACTCTTACTTAAATCACTCATGTTGGAGGCCCAATCAGGGTGAATTGACGCACCAACTTTCTTTGGCGTCAGATAATCCTAGCTGTTCAATTTTTCTCTCAAACAATTTTTCTTAATAGTATTTTTCTCTCAGACAATATGACTCATTTTCTATAAATGCCCATTTAAAACCAACAATTGGAAACTAGGAACCAAACTCTTATTCAAATGACTCATGTTGGAGGCCCGGTCATGGTGAATTGATGCACCAACTTCCTTTGGCATCAGATAATCCTGGCTGTTCAATTTTTCTCTCAAACAATTTTTTTAATGGTGTTTCTCTCTCAAACAATATGAATCATTTTCTATAAATGCCCATTTAAAACCAACAATTGGATATCTAAGCTATAAAAAAAGTGTCCAGGCTGTACTATTTCTTATCCAATGAATATACATTGCTTTCAAGAAATCAGGAAAAGAAATGATTCTCTTAAGTCTCTTATAATGCCTCCATATTGTATGCAGGATAACTGTGACAAAAGAATTAAAGGGGAAACAAAGAGTGAACTCACATGCAGAAGTTCCTCCTTAGTTCTATTGGGTAACCTATCAAGCACACTCTCTTGAGGATTCTTCCCAAGACGAATGCAAGTACTTGAGAGGTGATGAGTCAATACATTTATAACCTAAAACAAAATAGTGAGGTTGTCACACTTATTGCTCCGCATAATAAACAAAAGGTCAATATAAGGCTCAAAAGAAACCAGGAAACCTAAGAACAAAGTCAACATCATTTCATTAGAACATAATAAACAAAGTTAGCTGTTACCAAATCACAATATAGACACAAGATTTTCATAATCAGCGTAAACTCAACATTTTAAAAAGATCCTTGGAAAAATTTTCTACAGAAAGAAAACAAACAACAATACACAATCAGTTCAGCAGGTACCATGGTTTGAAATTTCATCTGTCACTGAGTCAACTAGCTACTGGTCAGTATCATACAAATATGCAAATGGGATTCCCAAAAACCATGACTTGATGACTCAGTCTAGTCAAACCATAACAACAATAACACTGACTAGTATGAACTGAGTCACACAATAACCCAACTAAAAACAAAAAAGGGAACTCATTTTTTCATTTTTCCTCTAAGTTTCAACTTTGAAAGTGAAAGAAACTAGTACTAGTATAGTACCCAAAACAACAAAACTAAATATCCCTACGAGGGACTTTAAGGTACAATTAAATTATGAAATCTACAAGTTTTTTTAGCATTTTTAGTTAATCATTTATTTCAATTGTTTGTGATTTTTTAAGACCGGCATGCCAGTAGCAGTTCAACACCGCCAACATGGACCACATAGGTGTTACTGACTTGTCCCAATCTCCACTGCCGCGAAGACCAGCACCAAAATCCAAAACTTTTGTAGGTATTAACACACAAATCAAGTGCCATGTTATGTAATAAGGAAAAATACCATAGATAAAAATCCCTTTTGTATGCAACTACCAAGAGCAAGCAACAGAATCAATTTGGGAATCATACAGAAATGGAGAGTGCATGCATGCTTCTCACTGAAATCAAATCAATTGGACATGCTTCTAGGAAACTTGATTTAACCATGGGTATCCACTGCGTAAGGGGACAAAATCCACATGAGCATCTTTAAATTTGATTAGGGTTGCAACTGGGACAGGGCCAGGCCACGGATGTTTACATTCGCTACATAAATCAGATAAAAGAGTTTCATGGTTGGACCTGTTAAGCCAGATTTAGGCTAGGTCTTTCTTCAAGGTCTTAAACCCTTCACAGTTCATTCTCTAGTTTTCAGTGGTTTAGCACATCCTAGAGTGGAAACTTTCGGCAGGACAGCCTTAGCACGGAAAACTCTACCCATAGGTTGTGCTGCTCAAAGATTGCCCCATCCATTCCTTATGGAAGATTAAGATGTAAGACAGATCAACTAGTGTGATGTGTGCTTGCAAGTTACGCGTGAACAAAAATACTTAACCTGATTGGAGTGTCTTGGCTGTTTGTTAGTAGGCCCATTCCAAAAGATGTAGAAACTACCAGGGAATATGTCCTGCAACCAATCTTATTGACTTTATAGAATAAGGGAAGTAATAGAGAATTTAAAGATAAAGAGTGCTTCGCTGAGGAGGTCCAGGAGCTGGGAAAAGCAAGTGTTGCACAAGAAAGGAATTATAAGATATGATGAATGTTATTTTGAGGAATTGCAGAACATCAATGCAAAAAGGAGGTAATCAGGAGAGATCTAAGCTGGAATGGGATTCACCAAATAGTAAGTTCAGTACTAACGGGATTGGTAAGAGGTAAGCCAGGTTCAACTAGAATAGATGGATTATTACGGAATGAAAACAGAGAACTTATGTGCACATACTTAGGGCCATTTGGTAACATTAAATCTACTGAAGCAGAAGTTTAGGTGATAAGGCCTTGAAATTACTCAAAGAAAGATATTATGGTCCTTTGATTGTGCAAGGCGACTCATGATCTCTAGGGCAACAAAGCAGAGCAGGGTTTTAATGTGTTTAGAGTTCAGTTTAAAGAGATCTGAGGAAAATATGAATCTTCATCATTTTCCTTTTTGCATGGTTATTGAAGGGATGACAAGACAGATGAATTAGCAAAACAGGGAGTGCATAGCATTGCTAAGATTATTGCATAAAAGTTATATTTTGTTGATTTTCTTTTTAGTATATTTTATTTTTGTCAATTTAGTATACATCTGTTACACTAAATATTTTGCTCATGTTTTCTGTAAGGATGATTCCTTTCGAATGAAAATTTAAGTTATCAATAAAAAAAAAATAATGATGAACCTCAATGTAGATCACACATCCACAAACCATATCATAAATGCCTATACCTTAACAGCTACATCAGGATTAACGACTGGATCACTAAATCCTGCTGCTTTAATCTCAGAAATATGTTCGCTCAAAGAATTATATGCTTCTTCTGTTCTCAGGTTGCAACTAACTGGTCTTGCTCCAGCACCAGAGTCCCCTAGAGCTTTAAGGGCATTAGCTTGCTGAGAATCAAAGTACTCCCGGGGGTCCTGATGCAAGAAACAATAACTTATATGCACTCCAATTAGTAAAGTAACAGCCAAATGTTCACCATTGAGTCACACCTTGATACAAAGAGGAGCAAGAGGAAGGCTACGAGGTGCCTGTAGATCCTCAATTTCAGTCATACGGGAAACCCTCTCTAAGCGCTCCTGGTTTTGGTTTTCATCTGAAGATCCTGTAGCTAACTCCGCTGCAGAACATATCAAACCACAATTCCGTACTAGTAAAAATGGATGAACTGAAAGAACAAGGATCAAAACAATGTATTATAAATAATAACAATATCATTTCTAACCCTGCTTGGACCTTGCAAGTGCTTCTGCTACCGTCCTTGTATCTCCCAACTCAACATCTGCATACAGGTCAATGAACAAATTTGCAAATTATACATGGATAAACTCTCATACTTTTTTAACCAATGAAGCACCTCATAATGAATATAATCAGAATTTGTTGCTACAGAAACAGCTGAGTCAACCGGGTAGTAAACTTCTGAAGTATCGGGGCACATGGGTTCAAGTGGAAGTGCAGAACCACTTCATACAAAGTAAGGCCCATTGTCCAATGATCCAGACCAACGATCAGGTATGTCCCACTGATAATGGAAAATTACAAATCAAACATTCATATTGGAATACCCAAGATATTCAGACATAGGCATACTGAGAGTGCAAGGCAGTTAAGCTACCAAAACAATTCTGAAGAGGGGGAAAAAGGACATATCAGATATGCTAGAATTTTCCGCGAAGAAGCCTGCTACAAGCCTACAAGGCCCACTCATGGCTCAGACATAATTCACGCCAACAGACCGAACAAAATGAAGGCTTCTGAGCTGAATTGGTTGAAAGCAAGAAAATCAAAGAATGAACATACGATGTGCAAACTTATTGGATCTAATAAGACTCAAGAAGACAAGTTGGCTAAAATGAAGGTAAATTAATCTCATAGATTTCAATATCCAGGAACTACAAATAAAAATGAAGGGTGTTAATTAGTCTAGATTGCGACAATTGTTCTAATAGGATCATAGTATGATATGAGGCAAAGCATTCTAATTCAATCAAATGAATAGAAATAAAACTTAATACCTCATAGTGGAACCACCAAATTTGTCATTACCTAAAGTCCTCCCTTCAAGAACTACTGCTGCATGCCGATTGATATCTTGTAAAAGAGTTCTTTTTGTTAACTCATTCTCCACATCAGTATTCCTCTCCTTGATACCATCACGAAGAATTCCATGATCCTACATCTCAAGAAAGCATTAAGAAATAGAAAGTCAGTGATGGATACAAAAAGGTTTTTTTTTTTTTAATGGTTCATAAAATAACTTATAAATCAAACTGAAGACGAAGTCCTCAAGATTTTCCAAGGTCAGGTGAAAACAAGCATCCAGGTGTAAGAGCCAAAATACCATGGAGATAAGGTTACAATTAGAAACAAGTACTACATTTTCAGATTATTTAAAAAAGACCTATGTAGAATATAGCTTTGGATGGTGAAATCTCACAATTCCCAAAGTAGGATTTAGTGGAAAGCTCAATGACAATTTCCATACATTGGAACCTCTAAAATTCTGACATGTCAGGATAAACTGCAGCTACAAGTAAAAATCAAGCTACAATATCTCAATCATTTTCTTTCACACACACACACACACACACACACACAGAGAGAGAGAGAGAGAGAGAGAGAGAGAGAGAGAGAGAGAGAGCGCATTAAGGCAAAGAAAAAACAGCACCCTTTGCACAGCCCTCAAGAAACCCCCATCCAAGGACCTCTCCCCAAAGGGAGGATGCTTACAAGTTTTTATGTGGAAACTTTAATTAGAATCTATGACTATAGGAATGGCTGAATATTATGAGAAACACGTCTATCTATGTAATCACAATCAACCTTAATAAGACAACAAATTATATTTGTGAAGTAGTGTTTCCCTCCTGTTTCTGGTATGGAAACATCCCAGAAAAGTCAGGAAATCATCATCATCCCAGGAACAAGAGGGAAACACTACTGATAATTTCCAGAGTAGGTATCAGGAAATCACCATCACCATCATCATTTTGAATGACAAAGTCATGGAAGAAGACCAAAGTGAGAATCTAAGGCCTCCCTCCTGCATCAAAGATTTCCTTCAAATTATACATTACTGATAAAGAATAGATATAGAGCAAGATATCATGTTTGAGTAAATGGTTGCTGCCTCTCTGAACTAGAAAATAAAATGCAGTGGCACAATAGCTCCAAATTTTATTAAAATCTTCAACCCCAGTAGTTTTAATTCACGTAACAAAGAGTTGGATAGATGCGGAGTTTACACATGCATCTTCAAGCCACACACAGTCTTTCACTTGATGCATTAGAGATGCCAAGAATCTTCACTCAAGGCTAAGAGAGTTAATTTCCCAACTCAAGATGGGAAGTGAATATTCATTTTATTCATAGGGGGACCTTTACAAGTTTTATGGATAGAGTAGCCAACAGTCTTGGCTCCTACTTAGATATTACACCTTCTAACTAAGGTGGTCCATGATTTTATTTTATTTTATTTTTTATTGGCAACTGGCAACATGACTTGAACCTGCAGCCTCAAGGTTGCAATAGTAAGCACCTTCCCCTGAGCCACGGGCTCTTGTCGGGGTTATCAATATTGTTGACTCCTAATTAGAGATTGTGCCTTCTAATTATGGCTCCTAAAGATTTTTTTTACCAACACATCTCTAAACCTTAAACTATATTAAAATCAAATGGACCCGTTTAGAATAAAACTTCCTAGAATAAAATATCGCAAAAGATTGGCATGTAACATGACCATAATGCCCTTATTATGCATGTGCCGATTAAATAATGAAGCTATGAAATCTTTTAATCGACTGGACCGATGTGGGCCTTCTTGGGCTGTCTTTGATATGTTGTTTTCGGCCCATAGTCTGCATCAAATATACATGTAGCTAAATGCATAGAAAAAAAAAAAAGTTTAAATAAATACTGTTGAACGGAATATCGCTTGATTCATTTGTTTTGAATGAAATATCTCTAGATAGTGTCAATAATTTTATTAAAAAAAAAAAGCGTCAAAGTGTCTTACTATCTTATAGCAGGTTGGCTTTCAGTTTTATCATTTTTATTTTTCCCTCAAACCATAGCTCCCCATTTTCATCGGTTCCCTGAATCATCTCTCTTGATTCAGCCTCCTTGTAACCCTCACTTTCCTTATCTATTTATTTTCGATTTTGAAACAGTTATACCAATCAAAGTTATATTTGAAGTCCAATATACAGAGTTCTAGAAAAAAAGAAAAAAAAAAACCTTTCTTTTTCATTTTCTTTTTTCTTTTTTGGGGTAACACAACTGAGGCTCATAACCTCATGGTTTCACCTTTCAACAAGAAGTACCTTTCAACTGTGCTACGGGCTTGCCTCAAAATACAAGAAAGCTACCCATCTTAAGGGCCTATTTGGTTAAAGGCATTCCTGACAAGGAATTGGGCTTGTTGGGAATTTCTAACATGATGCGACATCTTGTCCCTAGGGCATTCCAAATACTCTGTTTGATGCAAGAATTCAGAATTCTAGACCACATGAAAAGGCACTTTTAGCCTTATGAATTCCCAGAATTCCAGCATTCCAAATGCTAGAGGGGGTTTAGAGCATTTGGAATTCTACTATGCGGGGCAGCATTTGCCATTTGGGATTCTAAGAATTCTCCCTAGACGAATTCTCACAATTCTTCCAAACAAACAGGCCCTAAAAGCAAAGAAAGCCTATCAGCACCCTCTTTTAACAATCTCTATGCACCCAAATTTCCAACATGTGAAATATAACTAAAAATAAACCCCTCCACACACAATCCAATATGTGAAATATAACTAAAAACAAACCCCTCGACATTTGCTAAAGGATGGATTTCCTCTATCCGGTACACTAGAAGCCAATGGAAAGGAGACATTTCCAAAGGCCAATTTAAAAAAATAAAGTCTCCTCCAACAATAGCATCCAGTATCCCCATTGTAACAGGTTCCCTACAACAACCAAGCAGCTGCGGAGCCAGGATTTATCTTAGGAGGGGCAAACATTTCTCTTCGCAGGGAATTTAGAAATAATTAAGCGTGTATGAGATCACTTATTGCATTTGGCTCTCTTGAGAAATAAATAGGGAAATAAAGAAGAAAGATAAATGATTGAGACCATATAATTCAAATGGAGATATTAGTTGGATAGCTTTGATGAGTTCTCTATTGAATATAAGTAAATGATGAGATTACTATATATTTTGTTCAATTACTGACTAAGAGGGGGAAGATTGTTAAGGGTCAAAAAGTGAAAAAAAAAAAAAAAAAACTGGGGGGCAAAGTGAACCAAGATCAAAATACACATGAGAACTTTACAATTTTTTATCATATATTAAAGGAGTTTAAAAAAGTTGAGGAGACCCAATGTGGCTCCGCCACTGCAACCAAGCATCTTGACCACTTCATCTTCATCGGAAGTAAGGGGAGCAATGGATCATGTTGAGTCAGGTTTGGGTAGGATTGAGAACTATGGTTTGAATATGCTCAACCCAAATCTGGAGCATTTATTAATTGGGTTGGGTTGGTGAGTCAAAATGCAATTAGACGGGTTGGGTCACTTTTGCAGGTTAAAAATAAGCATGGAGTCAACACAGACCCAGCCATGTTGTATCAGGTCAGAAATGTGAACCTGAACTGTAACTAACAGGGTTGGGTTCTGGAAGGGTTGACAGGTCGGGTCTGGAATACAGTAGTCTAGTTCACGAATAAGGCCTTGGAACTATGAACAATTTGTCTTTAACAATTTGCAGTTCAATTCACGAAATGTTTTCGTACAATTCCCTAAGTTAAGTCCTATAGATTCATAAGTTGAACCCAACTAAGAAATCCAAGTTGCTAAAAGCATTGTATCACCCCAATGTATTAATGTTAGTCCATGTGTGACTCTAATAGGATTTGGCCCCACCAAAATATTGATCACTTGTAAACATGAAAATTTACTTTTGGCTTTATTTTAACCATGTGTTTTACATGTGACTCTGAGGTGGGCCCAACTTAGATTGAAATAAAATCTTAAGTTCATCAAACTTGTCAAACTTGAACCTCATACTAGATAAATCAAATGAACCTACTCCATCAAACTTTCTGATTGTAATGAATTGGAATTGGAATTGGAATTGATCAAACTATGAACTAGGTAACTATGGGCTGGAATTGCCACGCATAATTGGAAGGCAAGGACAAAAGGCCTAAATAATTTCCAAATGCAACTACCAACATGATCACATATATCATCACCTCTACTTAGATCTCTTATCTTCTCTGAGAAAAGCCCATTAAATTATAATTTAACACAAGTTAGCAGGACCTAATTATAGACTAGCAAAGGATGCCCATGCTAATCACGGACAAGCAACTAACAACATTTGAGACATAAAAATTGGAGAGAGAGAGAGAGAGAGAAGATGGGAGATTCATACTTTTTTAGTGCATTCTTTTATAGCTAATCAAATGAACATTTAAAACTGGATTGTAAAGTTAGAATATAATAAATGTTGCCCTATAGGTTATCCTTATCCCAGATTTGCCCTCCTTTCCTGTCCCTAATATGCAAAGCATGTCGATAAATGTGCTAACCATATTGAAAATGCATATGTGATAACCTTCGCAGAAGATATTATCATATGAAAAATGTCACTTGGATTAAACAATAAGAAAAGCATATAACAATCATATACTTCACATTTGCACAGAGCTCTAATTTATGATTTTTATTCTAGGAAATCATATACTTTTTGAACCAAATGGATCCTTATCAGGGGTACAAAATGGTCCTTCAAGGTTCTTTAATTATTCCAAAATCACACTTAAGTGCTCACCATAAAACCACAGAAACCACATGAAGACTCATGTAATTTCTTTACTGATCCAAATGTTCTTTCTACCTTTTTTTATAGTGAGAAAAAAAGGATAAAGAAAATTTAATCTATTCATAAACAAATATGAGCATGTGCATCAATATTCAAACACAAAGAGGAAAATCTAAGAAACTGAATTTAGTTAACATAATGTATTGTAATTTTAAGACCATCTTTTTCAAGAATAAAACCACCAATTCATGTTGCCATATGACAATATACACCAAGAACCGAAAAGCTCAAGTTTTTTAAGAACAATAAAATGCTAAATCACATTTAGAAAAACAAAAATTCAACAGCTTAAAACAATAGCACAAAATTTCTAGAGTGAAAAGAAGAGCAAACAACATACAATTAGAGAAACAACTGTGCTCTATGTATATATATTGGCTTTTGTTATGATGTGAGTATCCCCTTGTTATCTTTTACCCAACAGGACCATTAAGTTCTTATGTGTACTGATTGGTTCACAAAACTATACACATTATCATCAACTAAACCAATCCAAATATCAGTGTGATTTTTATATATCCCAAAAAGTCATATGAAAAAATGAAGTCAATTTTTTCAATATAATGTAAAACGTCATAGTATTAGACTCTAATGTTTCTTTTTATTTCCTTTCTTTTTGAATGGTAATTTTCTTTTTTCTTTTATTTACTTTTTTCCTTTTTTGTACTATGACAGTATATGGAAAATTACGTCAAAAGGAGCATAGGTTTTTTTTTTTTTTTTTTTTCCCTAAAAAAAAGGGACTTGGCCATAGCAAATTATGTGCAAGCATCAATGTGTTTTTCAAAAAACACAGCTCGCACCCATAGCTAGTGTTACAAAACATAATGACCATACACCGTAGCTAAAAATTAAACAAAAACCACGGCTAAAAACTATCACTTTTTCTTCAATAAAAAAAAAAAAAAAAAACACCTTCATTTTCTCTTTCAATACAGGTTGCAATCTAAAATAGAAGATAAATATTTAAAAAGTGGAATAAAGTTCAGATTTATTATTAAAAAAATAAATAGACAAAAAGACAAAAATTAAATGTGCGCAAATTGCAGTTAGGGCACGTAGAATGGTTATCAATTATACCAAGTCAAAGACAACATAGAAAAATGGAATTTATGGCAGGTGAGATTTTCAACTGCAAATGTTAATTAACTGGTAGAAACATCCCACTAAAGATGTTTTCTGGTCACGTATCCCAATAAATATGCTGAAAATGGATAAGCACCGTGCAATTTCTGTACGCCCCCAACACACACCCATCAAGAAATACAGCTTCAATACATTGGCAGCACAAAGAAGGTGATGAACTGATAAATGCATACATGAAAATGCAATAAGACAGAACGGGGAAAGGAAATGGGAAATATAAAACTGAATTTAAAAAATAAAACAACAATAGCTAAAAAAGAGCCAAAGTGAGTGTTGAGTGAACCCTGCTTGTGCTTGACCCTGTAACCACGAGCTAAAAAATAGCTGGTTCACATAATATTTCTGACATAGGACATATAACTACTTAATAGAAAATCGAGTTCTTGTAACAAGATGGTTCGAGAAAGCAGGAAGACGATCTAAATCGAGTAGCAGGTGTCTTAGTGGATTGAGCAATTCCAACTACACTTACAATCAACAAATACAAAAATAATTTAGACACATTTCTAAACTCTAGAAGGAAAATGCACATAGAACTATGGACAGGACTAAATAAAAAAGGACTTCAATACAAACACACCTTCTCCTGATTGGGCATAGTGATTTTTCTTCTTCCCAAACACAATAAAAGATAATCATGTTGTAATTAATAATTCTAAACTTTAGGCTTAAAGGTGGTGTTGTTGTAGGGTCATTAACCAAGACATCACCCAAGTGATCTTCATCCACAAATGCCTAAAGCGGTCAAATTGCATATCCCCCCATTTTATTATTCATGACTTTTGGAATTCCAGGAAATTATGTTCATCATAAATTAGTATTCATGATATCAGAAATTATATTCTCTAGCATTTCCATATATACTGAAAAGGTGATGTTCAATTTTTTTTTTCGGAATTTTCACCTAAAGAAAGTAATGCAATGTACCCAATATCAATATTTTTCAATTAAAAAAAAAAACCCACTCTGAAAAAGACCGGGACCAAAACCAGCCAGCAGAAGTGGCACTTGTAAATCAGAACTACCAACTCCTACAAACTCTTCCACCCAATAATGGAAATTGGTATATCGAGATTGAAAAACCTACAAGGATGATATGTCCTCTGTGCAAAGCAACATCATCTCTGTCCTGTCCCCAAACCCATCACCAACTCCAACGTACAAGCACATAAAAGAGGAGATGCAAAGAGAGAAGTGGGGAAGATGTAGAGATGAAGAGAGGAAAAAACTGCAGAGATGCAAAGAAAGAGAGTACCGGAGCTAGAGAGGGAGCACAACGCGAGAAAGAGATGGTAGTGGTTTGTGCTGTATGAAGAAAGAGAGAGAAAGAAATCACTTTCAAGAGTTTCCCATGAAAGATTGTGAGAAGTTAAAAGGGTTCAGAAGAAGAGGAAACGTTGGGCTTGGGGAGTTATGCATTGAGAAGTTAAGGAGGACGGTCGGGTTACGAAAAAGAGAAGCGCAGTTGGAAGAGGAACGGGGATAGAAGTTGTCCCACAGTTAGTGGAAGTGTTTCATGTGAATTTAAAGGATTGTCAAAATAATTTCAAATGGTCAAAATCAATTGGATCCAATTGCTGATTTCTACAACTGAAGCCTGTTCGCTTCATATATTATTATAATGGATCAAGAACTTGACTGACAAACAAAAAACCACTAACATCTTCATAAATCAAAAGGCTAAAGGACACAAATTCTTTCCAGAAACAGCCCAAGAAATAACCTTAAGCTTATCAAGTCCGACTAGCCAATACATCCCAAAAGCTTAAGCTGTTCGGAAATGGAAAGACCAATCTACTTAACAAACCCAAGCCATCCTAGCAACAACCTCAACCAAATCCATCTTGTTTCATAACATTTTGTTATTTCACTGCATCCAGATGGACAACAGGAAAGAAATAAGGGAAAATAAAATACAACCATGGCATGAATAATAACTAAACATCTAATTTTCAATCTGGACATCACAATTTTGGCCTTCCCAGTACACTTCGTATAGTAATTTATGTTTGCATTTGCTTATAATCTCTTTTACTCCCGCATGCTTTCTTTGAAATGGTTTTTCATTACTTTTTTAATAAAATAGATTACCGTAACTAATAAAAAAAAGTACACCTCAAACAGTGTTAGAAAAGAATCCTAAACAGACCTCACAAACGGATAGTGAATGAAAATTTGATGTACACCTTTGTGCATAATATGCAAACATATACAAGAATTGCTTTTGGCTTCTAATATGATCGATAGTAAGAATCTTATGCAACCCTGTGGCCCAAGTAAAAACTATCACTTTTGGTGAAGCGTTAATTATCCACGAGTGGGGGAAGGTATCTATCACCAGAACAATAGTATGATCTAGGCGTTTAGAGTTCAAGTATTGAAAAAATAGTGTCACGTGGGATTGACAAAATGTGTACAGCACTGTCAATCAATAAAAGAGTATACACCCATTTCTGAAAGAAGGATAACAAAGCACTACAAAACCAACTGCCTAATCCATGGAAATATAAGGAGATATTTTATATACCGGAAGATGCAAGTAATCGTCCCCTTCATCAGCCTCCATGTCCAAAGTTGGATCAACTCGTCTAATCTGCAGATGGATATTTCAACAAAGAACATAAATACACGGGTATTAGTCAATCGACTCAATCCAGCACCAGCTTCCATCTTCTGGGAGTCAGGTATGCATAACAGAATCTGACACAGCTACACCCTTTATGAGGTTCCCAATTCAGCAAATACAGGAACAAAGGATTTATAATTTTAGCAAAATATTCAAATAAATCAAGATAAAATGCAAATTTTTAAATATAAAAAAATATACAAGATAATAATAAAATAATTAGTAATATTAATAATAGATAATAACGACTCCTGCCTAAACATTCAAGTAGTAATAAACATTTCAATAAGTCACCTACATTTCAAAAGAACAGAAAACCTAATTATATCACCAACCATACAATGTCTAAAATAGCACGGAGAATCAAGATGTGTTGTGAAGTGAGTGAAATGAGATATCTGTCAACAAACATGTCGATACAAGAAACATTGCTTATTTCAAAGAATTCATGTTACATACCATTCAATGATAAACAAAGAGAAACTACAGTAGAATCTTTCTTTTCAAAATTTTCTTTATTAATTACTACAGTTCTATTGATTACAACCATCAACATCACTAACTTCCATATTACAAGAAAGAGCACCTTACGGCGTGCTTCATTGGCCAATATATCATCATGTCTTAGAAATACAGCAAGATCCTCATCTTCTGCGGCCTCTGCTTCAGCTGCCACAGAATTTTTGGTCCTATGAAGATACTCTGCTCTACAATATTTTGTCCAGAAATCCTTTTCTGTCATCTGCCAGAAGAAAACCAAAATCAGATATTAAGGTTCAATTTGATAATTCAAAAGGATCAATATAGAAAATGTATACAAAAGTGGTCACATCACCAACTGTAACATGGTAAATAGTGCTTGTATCGCAATATCGTTAATACTGGAGGTGGCTATCATTACCTTGCTGGGAACAAAATTCAGGAATGCTTGATGAACGGCTGGTTTTTCAGCAAAAATCTGTAAGATAATTGCACAATCACCAAACAGAAACAGTATACTAAGAAATTTCAGTCATAGTAAATAAGCTTTGTAGGCTCCAATAAATAATTTACAAGCAAGCATGTCAGTGATTGTAGTGCAAGCCATTAAGTGCACAAATGGTCAAGAACAAAATTAATGTTACAATGTTGCACCTAAGTTGTGCATCAGATGGTGTTGCGAAACAAAACATAAACTGATTAAAAACATGATAAACCTACGATACAAAGAAAAATGATAATAAACCTACGTTACAAAGAAAAATGATAATAAACATATGATACAAAGAAAAACTGTGACAAACACAATCAGGTCACAGCTTATTTCCCACAGAACCTACAAAACGTAATGAAACTATATTGCCCGATATACTGTTGTTCAATTTTGAATAAGTATACCCTTGTTTAACTTTTTTTTTATTTTTTTGAATGGTAAGTATACTCTAAGTATCATTGAAAAAAGTCGAGCATACTCCAATTGTTCTCAGGATTATAAGTATTAGTATGGGCCCTCACAAGTATTTAGGTCCAACAAACCATGAACCTGACATTGGGTCCCGAAAGCCAGACTGACCACAAACTTGGACCCTGATCCAGTGTTCCTCAGGTTGGGTCCAGTCAGGTCACACACCCTAATATACAGAGCTCTAACTACATATAAGAAAATACATAATCTGAATGCTAATTTCCTATTGAATATGAACTTATGAACAGTAGTAATTTTTGGAAACCCAAAAATAGAAAGGCATATATAATGGAGGCAAATAGAATAATAGCAAAAACTAAAAATGTCTCAGCCTATGATGCACGGATACTTCAAAATGGGCAACGTATCGTGTCGTATCGTATCCAATACTTCACTTTTTACATGTAAAATCCGTGTCCCTGCCATATCTGGGCATCATAGGTCTCAGCTAATGCCTTCATCTCAAAATGCTTTCTGAATCACAAGGAAACCCATATACTATAGAGAGAGAGAGAGAGAGAGAGAGAGAGAGAGAGAGGATTTCAGGTTTGCAATGTTTCTCATAAAACGAATTATTTAAAAAAGTGCATGTTCTTGAAAAAACCAAAAAAGCTAGCTTATCTTCTAATTTCAAGGACTTAACCTACAATTTGTGCATATGTGATCCCTGTCACAATTACAGTAATGAAGGTAAAAGGTAAAATATTCCAAACGAAGCTCAACAGGTGACCAGCAACTCAATCATTAACATTCATTAATTATCTTTAAAAAAGGACTAGTCTTCTCTTAACTATTCAAAAAATAAATAAATAAAGCAATTAAAATGCAACTAGAAACTAATGTAGATAACATCATACCTGATGAATGATCTCTGGAGTCAAGCTGAATGTAACTTTATTGGTCTGGTAGAATAAAATCATGACTGAAAACTTAGAAACTGGTAGAATAAAAAAAAAATGTCTAAAATAATAAGAACTTAGAAACAATACTCCATTTTCCAAACAAATTTGGATAAGATGCTCAATCACTCCTCTTCAAAACTTCTAATAGGAAAGGCCTTAGCTTGAGTTCTGTTCTTATAATTTGTAGAATTTACATGAAACAAATATGTGATCAAAGGCTGTTGAGGAAAAGTTTTCCGCTGTAGATTAATGTAATGGCCCACTAAGGAAAATGGGTAAGCTGAAGAGGTCACATAAATGGAAGTAGTAAGGATGGATCTGAAGAAGTGAATTTATCCGAGGATTTGGCTCAAGATAGATCAGAATGAAGAAATAGAATTCAATTAGCTGACCCCAACATACCTTTTTTCCGTCGTTAGGGTGGAGAACTGAACCAAGAATTCTCTTTCTTCATCATCAATCGAATCACTTTTCGCGACCCAGGATTCTATTTTATCATCAATCCAATCACCGTTCACGTTTTTTCTTTTTCTTATCAATGAATAGATCTCTTTACTTGTACGACTTAGATGTCTCGTATTTCTCGAAAAAGTGATTCGATTGATGGGATTTGGTATGATATTGATGAGATCGATGAGATTGATATTCAAATATTTCTTCTTAGAACGTATTGATTTGACCCCATAAGCGGGACCACCACCCAATAGTTGGCACAAGGCATTGATGATGGGGATCATATGTGTCCTCAGGATTTTAAATTTTTAATATAAGAATATTTGTACTTATTACTATTTCATTATTTTCATCTATTTGTGTGGACTGAGGATGTGCTGGCATATAGGGCTTCCTTGATGTTCCTGCACCTGAAGTTCTGAACCCCATATCTGACATCAAAATGCATGCTCATTTATAATTTAAAGGGAAAAATTAGAACCCTAATGTTTGACCACACCTTCACAACAAGTTCCGTTTGTTTTCTACCAAAAACTTAAATAAATAAACATAAGAAAGAGAAGCTAAAAGTTGGATGTTTTACCCGACCATCAGTCAGTGGCCTCACATCAGCAAGCATGGCACTTTTGAAGCCCACTCGTTGCTTCAGTGTTGTGTGGGCATCAGCATCAAGCAAATTCTGCATGAGAGAAACATCAGTGCATCTCTTTTATAGTAAATTATATATCATGTTTCTCAAAATTAAAAAAAAAAAAATGTGATCAAGATGAGGATGTACTCAAGAAAATAAACTGAGTGAAAAACATTTGAATCGAATGCAGTCAAACCATGATAAGGAAAGGTAAAATACCATAATAACACTGAGATAACTGACCTTTCTTGCTGCCCAAAACTCGGCTTCTGACAACACACCGCTAATGACAAATTGCTTGTGCAGTTTCTGCAGTTCACTGTCAAGGGTTCCTTTCAGTGCTATTAACTAGTTAATCAGCAAATTGCTTCAAAAAATAGGATCAAAATGAAGAGGCAATATAAAGCCCTCGAAGTTGTTTACAAGGTTTACTAGACTATACATTCACAAACTACAACTTAACCACGTTCCAAGTAATACAGCCCTAAGCTTCAGCCAATTCACAACTAAAAGTAAGCTTCACATAAACAGAGCCATGGCCTTTCAATGATGTGATTTCTTTTCAGACTTTAGCACCTTTATTTCCCTAGTGGTTTCCTCATGGAGTTTTGCAGTATTTTAGTGTGTTGCCAATATAAATTACATCTGTCTCGCATAAAGGAAACTTCACATGACAGAATGGCATAAATGCTGCTAGTTGATAAGTTAATTGGATAATACGTAAACACAAACTCTCTTCAGATAATTCATTCCTGCCATTTTAGATTCTTTCCTGCTCCGCACTCACTTTTGATTTCCAATAAACTGCAGCTACCATTACTCCGTAAAAAAAAAAAAAAGAGAGCAGCAGATATTTCAATATCCAACTTGTACACGTGATTATCAGTATCACTTGGATGATGGAAAATGGGGAACTATGACCAGAAATTTATCAGTTAAATTTACATCCAAGCACCATGGTAAAGAAGCAAAGCATTGCACACAAGTGGAAGCTTTATATAGAACAACAGTTATACTTGGTATTGGAAAGATGATCATACAAACCAAGGGTCAAAATATCGGTTGTGGTGGGCGTATCGGCCAACCGCCAAAAAGATACAAATCCTTTAGGAACTTTTTCAAGAGTAAAGGCACTTCAACATATATCCCTATTAATTGCCCAAATACTTGCCTCTATCTGTATCAATCCTATTTACTATCTGTTTGATCCATATGAATCCATTTTGATCAAGAGAAATGGATTTTGATACATTATCAAAAACTGTAAACCTTTTTCATTTACAAGATTTATACCTAATCAATTCATTTGTTAAAAAATAGACTCTAAGAGAACTTCTAGAGCTGAATAATAAATGTGATACATAATTGGTCATATACTTCTAGTTCCAATTGATGCTTATTTATGCAACATGCTTAACAAAAAGCTATAAGAGGAGTAGCTAAGGAAACTAAATTTTCTTGACTTAAAGTGGAAAAACACTCCTTGGGTCAGGGCCTATCACCCTTATTGGCCAATACAGTAAATTACTGACCGCTTTGGGCCAATAAGGGTGAGGGCAGATTAATCCTAAATACGCAATACAGCTAACATTTTGAACCTTAATCTAAACCATCAGTATGAAACTATCAAATTAACTTTAATAATAATAATAATTTACAAGATCTGTGACACGGGGTCATTGCTTTGGTGCAATGATAAAAGTCTCGGGTGTCATGCATGATAACACAGGTTCGAAACCTGCGAGCAGCCACTTTGTACAAAATTTCCAAACGTTAGGTCTATCTCCGGTTTGTACCCTCCCAAGACCCTGCTTTGGTGGGACCCGCACTGGGTAATGACCGTTTATCTAAGACACATCAATAATAGATTGCAATCATCATCATCATCACCACCATAGCCTTGTCCCAACTATGTTGGGGTTAGCTACATGAGTTCTATTTTGCCATTCCAGCCTATTATGGGCCAAATCCTTGGATAGGTTGCACTTCATCCAATCTATCATTGCCACTTCCATCCATGTCCTCTTCAGGCTACCCCTTTCCTTTGAGGAGGCATCAACGTACATAAAGAAACTTCTCCTCACTAGCGCCGTTGTTGGCCTACAATAGAACATATCCAAACCATCTCAAACGAGTCTCACTTAATTTATCACATATTAATGCTACCCCTAAATCCTCTCATATGCTCCCATTTCTATTCTTTTTACCACACATCCATGTTAACATTCTTTCCTTTGCTACACTCATTTTATGCATGTATTGTTTTCAAATAGGACAACAATCTACTCATAGATCATATCTAGCCTAATCATTGTCTAGTAAAACAAAAAAAAAAAAATTGAATGGTCTGTCTCGTAAAATTTTCCCTTCAATCTTGTTGGAATGTCTCAAGCACAGAGCACTCTAGAGTCTAGAAGCAAGTCTCAAGTTAAACCATCTCGCCCTTATCCTATGTTCGACATCCTCCTCACTCTCCCCATCCTTACAAAATTACATTACTAATGTATCAGAATAACTCTCTTTGTGGCATCTCTTTAACTTCACTTCTTACAAGAGTCACATCTATCTGCACATCCCTAGTGAAGTTGCAATTCATACATTCCGTCTTTATTTGACTTATTTTTAAAGCCCTTGGATTCTAAAGCCTCTCCTCATCTCTCAAGTTTGAGCATTCACACCATCTCTTGGCTCATCCACCAACTATATGTAAACCAAGTACCTCTTCTTGAATATGCACAGTTAACTCATCCATAAACAGTTGAAACTGTGAAGTGATAATAAGGGCTTAAAGCTGACCCCCAATGCAAACCTATGGTTACTATACACTCATTTGTCTCTCCAAACTAAAGGCTATCAATGGCCAAAGTCTTTCCTAGAACAAACGTCCAGAACAATGCCTAAATCTTTCCAACTGAACACGAGGATATTAGATTCACGAAAGACAATTTTACTAAGAAATCACTATGTTTGCCAAGCTCCCAGAAACTTTGTCACGTCCATTTTCCTTCAATTCAACATGTTCTAAAGAAAAGACAAAAGATCAACCGAATCAACCTTTTCATCATGAAGATTCCAAATGGAAAGTAGCTGTTCAAACACACAAAGCTCCTGAAAATTTCACATAATCTTTTACCACTGCATGAGGATTAGAAGCAATAGCGAATAGGAAAGCCTCTTCCAAAGAACACTACAAACCACTCGTTGATCCAGAATCTCACACAAGGCTTGTTCCCAAGAAGTCATGAAATGGTTAGGAAAATTCAATCTCTAAAAGATAACATCAGTCCCTAAAACTGTACATATCGGCTTGGAGCCTCAATGACTCTCCACCCATCATTATCCAACTTGAATTAGTAAACAATCTTTCTCCACAAAGAAGCTTCCCATTCAACAAGCTGTCATAACCATTTACCAAGAAGAGTTGAGTTGACTCAATAAATAGCCCAAGCACCTAAACATCCCCCTCTACCATAGACCATTAAAAAAATCAAGACATGTTCTCAAGTTTGATTCGAGCTTCAACTATTATAAATGAAATAAAAAAGAGAAATATATTTCCTATGTAGATGCTCTCATTAATAGCTTTTCAATGACATTTTTATATTTTTACAAATTTTAAAAATATCTCTTTTTTATTATATTCCATAATGCAAATGAAACACCAAAACATCTAAGTTCGGAGGTTTGAACGAAATTGACGACTATGAGTGACTTGAACCACTACAACAAAATCTTCAAGCAAGCAACCCTAAGATATAAGATCATTATTTATACCTTACTCCCCAAAGTACATATTTGATGACCAATCTAAACCAACCTACTTCTGAACCGACAATTCAATAATATTCATATCCCAAAATACACTCATGTAGTCTAGAATCTAGATAATCTTTCTTCACATGTTGTTATTTTTTTCTATTTCCAAGTTACACCACATTGTTCTTATGGAATCCATTTATTAGATAAAAACCAAGAACTTATCTTGTGCTATAAGACTTGTCGTCATCGTCGTCATCAACAACAAAGCCTTGGTCAGCTGCATGAATTTTATTTCTCCATTCCGATCTATCCTAAGCCAAATCCTTAGACAAGTTGCATTTCTTCATATCTATTTTTACTACATCCATCCACGTCCTCTTCAGCCTACCCCTTCCCCTTGGTAGGTCATCAACCTGCATAGTCAAACTTTTCCTTACCGGCGCCATTGCCGACCTACATTAGACATGCTCAAATCATCTCAAATGGGTTTCTCTAATTTATTATTATTATTATTATTATTATTATTATTATTATTTTATAACGGAGGGTGTCCAAGCCCTTTGGGCTGGACTAATCCCTACAAGCCCAGGGGGAGCCGGGTAAATCCCTTATGGCCCTAGTGTGGTAGCGCAGTTTCAAACCCTAAGCCTCCAGGAGCAAACCGTGGTCTTGATGCTACACCTAATTTTATCACATATTGATGCTACACCTAAATGATCTTGAAAGTATTCATTTCTAATTTTATCCTTCCAAGTCCTACCACACATCTACCTCAACATTCTCACCTCTGTTAAATTCATTTTCATTTTGTGCATATGTTACTTCCTGATTGGCCAACATTCTGCTCCATAGGTCATAACTGGTCTAATGGTTGTCTTATAAAAAAATTTCTTCAATCTTTGCTAGCATGCGCTGATCACAATAGAGTCTATAAGCAAGTCTCTACTTCAACCATTCCACTTTTATCCTATGTTTCACATTCACCTCACACGAATCTTACCATGCGAGGTAGGATGTGGGAACCACCTATCATTGATCTGAATGGACCATCCAAACCCCCCACCCCAAATATGTCATCAGATCACATGGGTTTGCACCGATCCAAATGGAATGGACCATCGGATTGAGGGTTTTTTTAATATATAAAGCTGTTAAAGTTGTGAGCCACGGATCAAGGGGTTAGGGGCATGGGATTGACCTAAGATTTGATATGTGGGCCCTACACAAATGATCTTTCCATCCCCCCCACCCCCCGCCCACACACACACACACACAAAAAAAAAAAAAAAAAAACCTCTCTCCTTCTCTCTCCCAGTCCCATGATCTGGGAGGGGCCAGGTGGGCCTCAACAAGCTACCTTGCACGGTTTCCCTCCCACTAGAAGAGGGCCCACACGCACGCATGCACTCTTATGAAAAATATGGAACAAGGTATTTGCACTGCAACAATAAAAGGCAAGATTCATTGGCTTGTAGAATGCATGATTGAGAATAAATTTCATTTTTATCTAGTAATTTATTTAGTTTTCTCGAAGCAAGTAAAATAAAGCATTACCTATCCTCTCGTAGCAACTTCATTCTGCGCTCCATTTCTGCTGTGCTGAGTTGTTCATCATTAACTGGAATAGCAGCTCTTTCAGACTCCCCATGTGCATCCTGTCTGGATGATGTTACAGCCTGTAATTTTCCTAGGATTTTACCTGCTCAGAGAGGATAAGACACTGAAACATCAAACGATCTGATTCTAGTTATGTCTATGATACTATTGGTGAAAGTTCTGATTCTACCAAAAAGAAGAGGAACAGAAATAAGCAAGAGAGAGAGAGAGAGAGAGAGAGAGACCATAATAAAATTTAAAGGTTTTGGTAATATTAGATAACATGATAAAGCTTTTGGAATTAGGCTCAAGAATCATCATTGTCATTGTCGATGAAAGCCTTACCCAATCTATTTGGGGTCAGCTTTGTCAGTCAACTTTTTCACACAAACATTTTATAAGCAACTTCTACAATTCTGATGTGTTTCCTCAGTACATCATTTAAGGTCTTTACCAGTCACCTGTTTTGCCTAGTTCCTTTTTTTTTTTTTTTTTTTTTTTGAATGGTTACTTTCATTGAAAAAAGTAAACAGTACAAGAGATAAGTACTGACAACAAAAGACTGGAAGCAGGAAAACACAAAAGCCAAAAACAAAAAACAACAAACTAGTTCCTTGAACATCAAACCCTTTAATACGTGTTATTGAAGCTGTCTCTAGTCTTCTACATATGTGTACATACCATTCCAAACAACATTCCTTGATTTTCTCCTTTGAGTTACTCAAAAGTCTCCTCTTATGTACTCATACCGAATCCTATCGTTTCTTATAAGTTATAACTCCATAGGTTCCGCTTAGCATGCACTTCTCACAACAAATACTTTTGCTATTTTTTTTTTACAGGTTACGTATTTTATTAAAGTTAAGCTAAGCGGCAAAAGAGACATCTTTCCCTTACATTCACTTAGGTCTAACTCCCATTTAGCAAAACACCACTATAATCAAAGCGAGACTCGATTATCGAATAACAATCCACTCACTTGTCTCCACTTTGACCACCCATGATTATTCCTATTTGCAATATCCAATTCAAACCTCCATTTGCTCAATAGTCGTTCCTAGGTACTGGAATCTATCATATTGTGGCAGAAAATTATTTTCCATTTTTATCACCACATACTCTAGCCAGTATTGTAACCTGGAGAAGGAGATGGAGGTTCAGTAATCATCTGAGGAAGAAAGGGTGCTATGGGAGTTGCTTCAACCGAATAGTAGGAGAATGGAGGCACTAAAGAGATGGGACAATCTTTTAATGATGGTTGTGGACAAGCTGCATAAAGAAATCGATAAAAGGGTCTTGCCGTTCATCTTTCTGATTTTGGTGAAGTGTACTATCTTTTCATCCTGGAAAAAAAAAATTTTGATACCGCAAAACGATGGACTCACTTTGGGTTTGAAAGGTTTCTAAAGTATGAAGGCCTGGATACATGCAGAGAACTAAGTAGATATCACTGGAAGGAGAAAACATGGCGGGACAAAGTGGCAACATACGGTTGGAACCATAAAAGAAGACTACAGCAGAGATCAAGAAGCCAAGCAAGATCTGTACCTAAGTTTCTAGTGGAAGGAAAGGAAAGCAAGGGACTCGAGGGCAGACTTAGAGGGAGCAGCAAGGGATGGAAAGGTCTGTAGAGGAAAGAAAAAATGACTTAGATTTGATCTCTGAAAAAATGAAGAAAAAGAGTAGAGAGGGCAAATACTTCAGACAATGAAAATTGATATAGAGGAAAATACAAAAGTGAAAGTTGATATAGAGGAAAATAGAAAAGCAAGGTGCATCAAGGTTGTGGGGTTCAGGGAAGACAATCCATCCTTGGAGATTAGCTGATTGGGAGGAGGAGGTGCAAGACATTTCTAGGCAGTTGGATGCGTCACTTAGTCACATTTTCCATGAGGCCAATGCAATAGTTGATGGTCTTGCAAGGGGAGGAGTTTTGCTATTATCCCTTTCTTTTGAAGTTATTCTTGAATGGTAATAGAAATAGTTAAGTTGTAATTTTAAGTAACCAAAAACTTATCTGCGACAGTAATGAAAATATAAAAATCATTCAGACTGCTTCTTAATAAAATATTAAAACTAACAAACTACATCATGACAATTTTCAAAATGATGGCCATATTATGATGATGACAAAAATGTCTGAGGTGATGAACTTTCAACAGCCTAAGCATCTTTGATCGTTATTGGAACTTACCAACAAAATCTCGGCAGATATCACGGTCGGAAAACTTGTCAAACTCAAAAATGTAACCTCCACTCTAAAAAATAGAAGAGAATCAAGTCAGAGATGCTCAGTTATTGTAAATAAAGTGAATGATAAGAAATAGCTTGATAGTCATCATCTGTTCGGTAGTACACACATAAGGGCACAGACAAGGGAAGAAGGGAAAAAACTCAGAAGATGTGTAAAGGAAATATGGTCTCTTCTTGCCATTCAAAAATAAAGAAAGATGGTCTCTTCCTCCAATAAGTTATTAAGTTTAACACCGATGGGGTCGCATGAAGCAAACCAGATCCCTGTGGAATTGGTGGACTCCCATATGATGACAAAGACAGTACAACTGTGACTGTTTCAGATCTAGTGGTCCTAAAGATTCTTAAGCAGATTCTATAAGCAATATAATCATTGGAGTAACTCCATGTGTGTAACGGCATGGGCAAAAAAAAAAGTGGTAAGAAGACATGGAAGTTTGCATTCATTTTGGGAAAAATCAAGGAATCAGGTCCTGTAAGTTTCATTTTGTCACAACAGGAGCGGTAAAAGGATGCCTTTTACCAAATTTCAACATACAGAAGTTAAGGGGGGCAAATAGAAGACATGGGAAAATTCATTAGCTTTGAAGCAATACTTTTTCCACTGTATGTATGTTGAGGTACATATTATATTTAATAGTATGAAATATATGTGTGTGCCTACATACATACAGTATGAAATATATAAAAACATACATACATATATACATATATACATACATAAATATGGGAAATATTCATATGCATCTATCCCTCACCATTTTGGTGAGGGACACCCCTTTTGGGGGTGTTTCAAGTACAAGAGGGGTACAAACAAGGGGTGTCCCCAACCAAAAATGGTGAGGGATAAATGCACATGAAGATCCCCCCATAAATATATATATATATATATATATATCAATGTCATTTAATGTTACACATCGAACAAATTTGTAAAAATACAAAAATGCACATAATGCTCATGCATCCAAGCTACTCATTAAACTAAATAATATAGTTGGTTGAAGTAAAACCTCTTGTGTAAGATTCAAAAGTGCCTGTTTGGAGCCCTCTTTGCTGAACTTGTGACCTGAAAAGATGTGCAACAGGAAAGCGACACATTTAATAATGCACTGATAGAATTAAGTGTGAAAACTAAATGCTAAGGTAGCGTTTGGTTAGCTGAAATGGTTTTAGGCAGGAATGGAATGGAGAGTGGAATGAGTCTGGAATGGAATGAGGCAGGAATGGTCATTTCCATTCCAACGTTTGGTTAGACTAAAGAATCAATCCAGTAATGGAATTCTTATTCCTATTCTTGTGTTTGGTACGCTAGAATGATGTCCAGAATGGAATAAAATTTACATAAGATGGACCAAAATACCCTCCTCCTCGTCCGCCACTTTTTTGCTAACCACACGCTGTAATGATCATTCCGTTGGAATGACCATTCCATTCCGACCTTCATTACAACGAACCAAACGCTACCTAAGACTCTAGGTTGTAACAGAAATGAGAACAAACTATCAGCGTTTTCTAACAACCATGCATTCATCTGCATTAAGGTTCAGATTTCAATGATCTGTGTGTCGCTTGTCTAAATCAGCTTATCACAAACTAATTTCATACTCTTATAGGGTACATTTTCATTGACTTTCACTTAGAATCACCTACACAACATACATATATGAGATCCAAGCCTTTAATCAGGTAGGGCAATAGCAAACAATCATTTAAAAAAGGGTAAAATCCTAAATTGGACACTTTCAAAGAAAGAAGATAAATGTTTAAAAAAGGGCTGGCCACCATTTCGTTTGACACACTATTTTATTCAATGATATTCCATTGACAACATCAAGATTTTCTAATGCATAAGATTTTTGTCTTATGGCGTATCATGGTATGGCCCATTAGATGAACAATTGATGTTTGAAACCATGCATGTCACATTTAACAGAAAAGAGAATATCTTATCTTTTCAGAGGAAAAAAGGAATGGCAAACATTGTTGACTCTCCCTTGCTTTTTAGTTTTCTTTTGTCATAGAATAAAAACAATCATCATAACCATGAAAGCCTTAACCCATCTATCTAGGGCTGGCTTCGTGAGTTTTACACTTCTACTAAACATCATGAGAAATATTTAACTGAAGAACTCCTTCCCACCATATCATTAGCTTCCCGTGGGATGTGATTAAAAGAAGCCACTAATTGAGTGGAGATAACTTGCACCACCTCTACTATACCCCCAATAGAGTCATGTTCTAATAAAGTTCACATTTGATCATATAACCAATTAGACTGATTAGTTTGATTGGTAGCATATATGATATCCTAACTGAAGTCCTTGCAACCAGCTTCAAAAAGTCCTTCTCCATAACATATGGATGGCTCAAGATGCATTTGTTCATGGGAGACTAACATTGGATGGTGCCCCTGTTGTGAATGAGCATCTTCATTCAAGCCACAGAGAGAGAGGACCGGACTTGATACATAAGCTTGATCTCGAGAAAGCAGATGTTGGACACAAAAGGTATTCATCACAACACTGATCCTAAAATTACATCACGTGTTATATGGGGGTCCATCAATGACAACTGAGTCTAATTCAATCTGACAAGCAATTTCACCATTATAGGCTATCATTAACCACAAACACAATTGATACAATGGGAGTGATAATTAGTTATTTACCATCTCATTGAGTATGGTGCCCACTAATGCTAATCTGTAAAAAATTCTCACCATCATCCATCATCAATATGACATTGATGCAAGCAAATATTTATTCATTTGTGCATGTCGAAACATAAGAACTATCAAAGGAACTCACGATCTTACCTTTAATGGATCTAAAACCCACATCAAGCTTGACAGATACTCTAGGATCATTAGGAGTGAATGAAAATTTATCTTCAGTCTGCATGGACATAAGCAAAACAAATCAATTTCCAGATTGAAGGTTCACAATAACTAAGTTTTCAATACTGATATAATATATATATGGTCAGAAATTAGAGTGATCATGTGAGCCCCCGTCACTGTACATGATAGGGCACACCCATATCTTGCTTCCTCCCACACCCCACACACACACCCACCCACCCACCCCCCTCCCCCCCCCCCCCCACCCAAACCCCACCCCACCACTCCAAAAAAAAAATAGCAAGGTGCATACTGCGCACAGGTTATAACTACCATAATTACAGTAAGAGTGGGGAAAAAGAGGATGAAAAGGAGAATTAGAAGAAGAAGAGGAAGAAGAGCAAAAACCATTAAAAGAAACAATACATGTCATTTTAATTTCAAAAGTAGCAAAATACCATGCACAAGATCTCAATCTCCCAATGAAAAAGATATTGAACTGTTTCCCTATGATATGCCAATACCTTTGCTTTTCTTTTTTTGAAAATAATATGCCAATACTTCAATAGGCAACATATGCATCTTGGAAGCATGTCGAGTATTTCAATACTAAGTGTATAAATCATATCGCCTATCAAATAAATACAATAGAATAAAATATTAATTGTACAAGAGTCACCATTAAAAATGTAGCTTTGCCATATCAGGGTAACATGGCTTCTTGAATTATTATCTGTCTTTGGGCTAGCATCGTCTACTGTGGGCTAGTTAGAATATACCAGGGTTTATCATATTGTTCAAGCATATTTCACTGACCTTAGATGACCAACAATACAAACCATGATTAAACCAAGTACAAAAATTCCATAAAGCGGTGGCTATATGCCTATATCCATCCATTGTTTTCTGCTATATATGGAATAAGCCTAAAATTTGATAATGCCAAGATACCATCATATGGGATATTAATGCAGCACTTTTTAAAAAGAAAAAAATTTAATTTAAAAGCTAACAAAGACTATTTCTTTTATAACAAAGACAACACAGAGTATTAATATAATATTTTATTCATCTTGATCGTATGCAGCATGCAAGGAGAGAAGGTAACTTGGTTGGGAATTCTTAGCAAAGTTTTTGGGTACATAAGGACAGCGAAAATCAATATTCAGAAGAAGAGGCCGATTGAATTAGATTCTTTTGACATCATAAGTTTTATCATCATCTTTAGCAGGGGAACAGTTTTGTACATTTATTTTGTCTACCTTTCAAATGAAAACATCTCAAATGAGGGAGGAAAAAAAAAAGACCCAAAAACGAAAAGACTAAAAAAGAAACACTAGCATTTATAGACACTAAAAGTAATAGCTAACGGATGATCACAAAAGGGTGGTATGTAAAATCCAGAAAAATGAGATTTTGAAGCAGAAGAGCAGATTATCATACACATGGAACCCAATTCACACAAGTCCCAATACATAAAATAGAGGCATTACTATCTACTATGCTCGAAAACCCTCAAAACAGTCGATCAAGAACATTACATTTTTAAAGAATCCAAGCATATGAAGGTGGAATTCTTGTATTCATACCATATGGAGGACACCCGGAATCCCAGGTTCCTTGACGGAGGTCTTGTATTTGGCGCGCATGGTCACATCCATTTCTATATCGTAATCGAATCCAAATCTAAATCTAAATGAGAGGAGGAGGAGGATTAAGATGATCTAAATCTAATCTAATCTAATCGATTCTCCAAGTATAAGCGAGAGAGAGATTGCTAAAGAGAAGAAATCGAGAGAGAGAGAGAGACGATCTAGGGTTTTGGATGTATTAATCTCAGTTGGAAGAGAAAGGGAACGGCGGAAAGCTTGAGACTTGAGAGATTCTGAGTCTGAGTCTGAGTCTGAGTCTGAGTAACTCACTCGCCTTTCGATTGAGTCTAATAAGAAAAATAATGAATGTGGAGGGACAGGGGAAGGTGCAGAAAATTATAGAGAAGGATGGGAGAAGGAAATAGATATGAGCTGCTCATATGGGGAGCGGCTAGCTCCTACTGCTGCAATCATATTAAAAGCCTGAGGGTTTTGTTTCCAATTTTGACCAGATTTTTTCTAATTTTGACTTTCTTTTGTTTTTACCCTAAAATATACGCAGGCAGCTTCTGTTTCTTTATTGGAATTGATGGAATTTTTATTTAGCAAATATTGATATTTCGCACGTGGTGGAATTTCTAAATGTTTCCTTTCACTTGAACTATCATAAATTTCATAGAAGAGGAAAGGGTTTGAGTTCCCAAATTCAGGAAGACCGTTCGAGACCTTTTAAGTAATTGGAAATTTGAAATGCTTATAAAGAAGCATAACATTTGCAGTCTTGTCATAAAAAAAAAAAAAAAAAAAAAAAAGAAAGTCTCAACAAGGCAATTTCCTACCAAAAATTCTAATAAAAGAACATGCCCTTAGTACACGTTTAGGTAAATGTACAATCTACGGAATCGTTTTGCTTCCTCTTGTTTCCGTGGATTTTCCACATTTGGTAATGAGCAAATTTTGAGCCTAACAATTTTTCATCTTTTACGTTTACAAATATTTTCCAAGTCTGGCCTTCCCCACACCATTTCGGAAATAAAAAAAATAAAAAAGGGGGATGCTACAATAGCTTCGGGCTTTAAAAAGAGGTTATCCATTTTGTCTTCGTATAACACATAAGGAGTTCCATAATCATTAATTTGAACTGATAATTACGTTTAAAAGGTTTAAAATGGCTAGGATATCAAATATCAACCGTTGATTCATCATATATTTTGAGATATTTATAAAAGAAGTCCAAATTGTTAGATCATGATTTCTAGACTTTTGTGGAGCCTGTTTGCAAAATCCGAGCCGTTAAGCCTCTGAAAAAGGCCTACAACGGCTATGGGGTCAAATTTCACAATGTGTTTCATCATTAATCATGAGAAATTTGAAAAAGCACATATCGGCCATTGAAAATATTTTCAGCTCGGCAAACAAAGAAGAGTTTGATGCATTACCCAGAACCGGTTACTCAAAGGTTACTGTTTCTACTTTAGAACCTACTGTTTGGGTCCCATAATAAAGATCTAAGCCATTAATCATGATTTGAAGATCCACTATTATGTCAGATTCCAGTCATTGATCAATCATGGATTTTGAGATATTTATAAATAACTTCAGATCCCATAATATTAATTTTTTATTCATGTGGGCCCCATTTGCAAGGTCTAAACTGTTCGAATTCACTAGAGAGCCAAGGATACCCACGGGGTGAAAGGCCAACTCTTGGTTTTTTTTGGATCTTGAGAAGCTTGTAAAAAACCCGATGACCATTGAATCACATATCCGTGGATGATAGGAATTTTCTCTGTTTACTAAATGTAGAACTCTCCTTTGAAATCCTCTTTGTAGATAGATATGTTAGATCCAGGAGAACAAGGGAATCCTCTAAATAGATGATTCCTCTATATTACCAAACGTGCTCTTAGTAGACCAAAAAGGACCTAAAATTTTGATGGCTAGATTTTCCTTTTTTTTTTCTTGCACTTTTGCATTGAGTGCCAATATCACTGCTAATGTTGTACATGAGCTGCTTATGTTGTACAGGAGTGGCGATATCCCCCCTAATTTTATACACCAAATATATCATCGTCTCAAATTCCCTTTTTCTGATTTCGCAACTTTTTTTTTTGTTTAAGAATAGATTCTCTTCAACTTTTTTTCATCTTACAACCCGTATTTTGGTTTTTTCCTTCTGATTACTCCATTAAAGAGGTAGGTAGACTCCAGTAAAGAGGTAGGTATCTCACCTAACCATTGTTTTATGTGTGTTGAAACCTAGAACATGGTTTTCATGGATTTTTTTTTTCATACAATGGTTCTTTTGAACTAAAACCTTTATAGGTGGACTCTATCATAGTGGTTCCCATGTATTATTTGATTAATATTTGTACTCTATTAAAAAGTTTGGTGGACTATAGGCTGGTCGAGTCAATTTTCTTTCTTTAATGTCATAAACCTTGCAGGAGAAAAACAAATGGCTATTGTCTCACATTCATCCATGTGTGCAATAGGTTACTGACAAATGTTTAAAAATGGGCATTGGCTTTGGCTCACATTATATATATGGATGGGCATTGACATTTCCCAAAATCCATTTTGCATTCCTACAAAGGGGCATTGACAATACCCAAAATCTATTTTGCATTTGCCCACCAAATTGTACAATGATCAACCTCGGTCTGTTCACTGTTAAAAAAAAAAAAACCTCCAACCAACACATGGCATAATATGATTCTCTTTTATCAGTCTACATAAAATATATGACATTTTGAAATACTATCTCAAGAAGTCCTTGTATATTGATCTAATTAATATCAATTATACAATAGATTGATTGCCAAAGAATGATAGAATACCAGCTGTTACTTGTTTTGCTTTCTCATCTTGGATAAAGTGGTGACCATCTATGATTTCAACCTCAAGGTTTGGTACTAAGCTCTTAAATGTACTTCCTGTGATATAAGCTCTTGTGCCAAAAGCTTCAAACCCAATATCCTTGTCACCAACTACATACTTTGTTGGAACTAAAATCTTGGCACCTTGCCATGGTGCTAGAAGCTCCCAATTCCTACATCCCATGGAAAAAAGAGAGAGAGAATGAGAAAAATAGTTTATATTTAAGAATACATTGAAATTACAAGATTTCCCAAAAGGAAAATGAGAACAAGAGACATATATATCTTGGCTCTCTCATAAAAATATTCACTAGATCAAACTATTTAAGTGCAAAAGAGAGCTCACAAATCCATAGCGCGGTAGTAGTTCAAGGGTCCAGTGAAGCCTGTTTTTTGAAACTTGCTAGTAAAATACTGCAGTTCTTCCTCATTGAGCCATGTTGGCAAAGCTGATGGTACCTCAAGAAAATCAATGAACTCCATACCAAGAGGAGAAATTAAAGGATCACTTTTATTGATGGATAAGATCTTTTTCATGACTGTATAGCAATCATAATGGGCAAATGCTTTCTCTGCTCTTCCATACTCCTACAATGTCAAAGGGATCATGAAACCTTATCAATAAATATCACTTGAATTCTATCACAACTGATGACTTTATAGCCACAATTTGCAGAAATTTTACAGAAAAGCTTGGTTTTTAGAAAAAAAAAAGAATCATTAGTGTATTCAATAGGCTACATTGAGGATATGTAAGGAATTGAACTAGGATTTCATCTGAGAGTAAAGAATATATACTCCATTCTGTTATGGTGTTATCATAGACATACCAGTTATGTGTACTTTAGTTGTCACTAAAAATTAAGGTTTCAAAGTTTAGAACCATCACATGCATTAGTAAATGAATAGAAGCCGGCAAATCTGTATGCCTTATCCATTGATCACTATGAGTTATAAGACTAATTTGACAGTATCTTCAATAAGCACCTGATCAGCAACTTTAGATAACTAAGTTCTTAGTTATCTTCATAACTCCAAGGTGATGAAGACAGGATAGTGGACTTCAAGTCGACACATTCCAACAGTCCATATAAGAATGGGTCGACTCATTCTACAAATGCACTACAGCAGCCCACATCACTCAGGAGCCTACATGGAAAGATCATGCTTCCCACAGAGTAAAAATATCCTTCAAAATCTACCCAAGATACTCTTGGCCACATGAGAGAGCTGATTCATGGTCACGTCACTACAACAGCCTGCATATAAAGCAATCTTTCCTCGTCACTAGGAAGCCAATTTACCTTATAAGTTTAACCTGTCAAAGAAATTTTAGTCTAAGTCTAACCTTTTAATGCTGCTGCCAAACTCATTCGACACAAAAATAAAAAAGGGTTACTTCATGTTCTTTGTTTTTATATAATTTATTTACTATCTCACGCATGCAAACACACACATGCACATGCATGCATCATCTTCCTGTAGTAACTTCATAACTAGATGAGTCTCTATAGAGAATTTACTAACCTTCATTGACAAGTGAAGAGCTTCTGAATCTTTTCAAACCAATATTTAGGTGACAGGTTTAAAGTAATAAGATTGATTCTAACAACACTTAAAAAAATCCATGAACATTCCCCGATATGTCTAAAAGCAATATCAATGGATTAGAATGTGGGAAGAATTCCTCCCAATATTTACCAGCAAACTGACCTGAAATTGAGAAATGTAGAATCCTTCACCAAATCTGTCTGCAAAAGACTTGGATGGTTTTGTTGTTGGTGAACGCGGAAAATAAGGGACCCCCAAATTAAAAAGTGCATGAACTCTATCTGGTCTGAAAAGGCAGAGGTACCAAGCAACTAATGCTCCCCAGTCATGCCCAACAACAAAGGCCTGTAAAAAAAAAAAATCCAAGTTCTTATGTACTTATAACCACAACACTAAGATATACATACTAGTTGATTGGAGATGTAGAGCAGAACTTCTATAGATCTTCACTGAAGTGAAAGCTAGATATTTTAAAACAATAATATTGCTGTAACAGAATTCATATACGCAATCCATACATGTTTCAGACAAGGCTTCGACGATGATTATGATTGCTAAAAATTGAAACCTCTTGTGGGACACTCAATGCATTTAATCTTGATCGCCACAATGCACGGTTGTGGAAATTTGGTCTTACATTCTTTCTACATTCATGCCATGAACTATGTTGGGTTTATGTTTTCTATCATGGTTTAACCAGATTAATTAGTCCATTGGATTAGCTAGGGACCAAATTTTGAGTCCATTGATACGTTGGTAATTGTATCGGATTTTCCTATAGTTTAAGAAATAAAGTTTTAAATATGATGTACTTGTAGACTCTAAACTATTATTATAATGAGACTGAGAGGTTTCTCTTTGTCGATGGATGTAGGCACACTGCTTAACCAAGTAAATCTTTATTCTATGTAAACATGAGGGGTAGCTCCGTTGGCTGAAGCGATTTCAAACTCGCGCTCTCTCTTTAGGGTCATATGCCTAAGAAAAGTATAGTTAGGAATAATTGGTTCTCGAAGAGGCTAGACACCCTCTTTAAAAAAAAGTATATTTAATTTGTGTGGTTCGGCAATTCCCCAAAAGTATTTTGAACAATGTTTCACAAATAAGTGTCTCATATATAGGTTGATGAGAAAATTGGGTGTTTCTGACCTGTTGGCTTTTCTTAAACTTCCTTCTTAAGTTGGCAAGAGATGAAATCCGTTGTTGATTATATGCAGCAGTTAATTTCTCTAAAAGAATATATTCTAGAGCTATTCACCACATTTAACCTTTTAGTTAACAAAGGTGATGATCTACAATGCAAGTACAGGTCCTGGATGGTTATTACAATCATCAAACAAGAAGCCCGCATTCACATTTCTTAATTTAGCCCAATCATCTATCCATCCAATTTGGTCCGGCCACCCTTTCATATTGAGCCATTGAGAAATCACACATGAAATTATACTAATATTAATGCAACATATCATCTTATCAACATTCATAAACTCTTCCATGAATTTAATGGCCACAATCATATGATGAAAATGGATTCTTATGATAATTGGCACATTAAAAAATACATAATTTCAACATGAGAGTTTATGGAGTGGCATATAGAAGGCGTGGGTTTGCTCTTCATGTCATGTATTCGAAACCCACCCTAAATTTGCCCGGTGTGTATTTGTATGGGTTTAGCGGACACCACCCGGGGAATAGTGCTTTCGAGTCAAAGACCCCAATACACCCATGTCATAAAGAAAGAATATAAAAAATGATTGTCAACAGAGATAGCATAAAAATACATTGTAAGGAGGAAAACAAAATAGATGAGGACCATCATCATCATCATCAAAGCCTTGCTCAGCTACATGAATCCTCTTTTGCCATTCCAGTCTATTTTGGGCCAAAAATCTCGAAACAGTTGTACTTCTTAAGATCTTTAAAAAAAAAAAAGAAAAAAAAAAAGGGAGGACTTGCCTTTTTAATTTAAAGACCTCCGGGTGAGCCTAAACAGGCCCCAATCCATGACATTAACCATGCAGATAGGATAAGTTGCATCCAACTCAACCAAATCAGTCTAGTTCAACTCTGACCACTAGCAGGCCTTCATCACATTCGACATAGTAGGCCTTCACATAAATGATAAAACACAAGGGTCTGTTGTAAAGAAGGACCATTAGAGTCCAATGATCCTAGCCACCCATTTAGCATTCAATATTTGATGGATGACCAAGACCACCCAATCAAGACAATCCAACCACAAGATCAATCAAACAAATTCAATGGGATGATGGAGATCACCCGTTCATGGCCAAGCTCGTCGAGAAGGCCGATCAGATCGCCGACAAGATGGTGACACGTGTACGACGCAGGATCAATGGGAGAATCTGTGTCCCCATAGCCTCTCATATCCGGGGCAACAACGTGGTAGCCATGTTGTGCCAGGTCCTTGATTTGGTGCCTCCAGGAGAACCAAAGCTCTGGAAATCCATGGATGAGAAGAACTAAAGGCCCACTTCCTTGCTCTGCTATGTGCATGTTGATGCCATTGGTTCGAACCATCCGGTGCCTTAGCTGATGACTTTCCATCTCCATCTCCATCTCCATGATCTTCTGGTATAATCACTCACTCACGCAAATGCTCGTAGATGGAAGAAATATGTAATTGAAGAGAGATGGATCCTCCAAGCACCCACTTGAATGAGCAGGTATGTGTGCATACATGGAAGATAAACATCTAGAGAGAGAAAGATAGATATGGAGATAGAGAAAGGGAGTCAAATAAGGTGGCTATGTTATCATAATGAGTTTTGTAGACTTTTACTTGATGAAGTTTCTATTGTTGGGTTGCTATCCTGTTTTTCGATTTAATCGGATTGGTCCATTTGGTTAGCAATGGACGGATTTTGGGTCGGTGGTATTTTGATAATTATATTAGATTTTATTAGAGAATATGTAACTTGTAAACCCTAGACGATAGGTGCATATATTTTAAGGTCATTCATTGGATGGTTAAAATTGAAATTTCTCCATTTAAAACACAATTTCATTCATTGCATGCAAATTTCTACGTACCAAACTCTAGGGCCGTAAGGTGGCCTGTGTCAGCCTTTTGGCTAATCCAAGTTTGACTCGAATTATAGAAACACCGTCCCGAATCTAAGGCAAATCCAATTTCATTGAATTGGAATTCTACCCAAATTTCAGAAGGACTGACTTACAACCCTACTTAATGAAAGTTGACCCAAGTTAGATCTATATATAGTCTTGTTGAGCTACATCCAACAAAATGAGTATGGATCTTCTAAGTGTCTCGCTCACGCCTTCCATGAGTTATGAGAGTAGACTAAGCAAGATAACCATATTTTTAAAATATCTCTCTAAATCTATGATTTATCCCGGTATTTTATTCCAATCAAGGGCACTAATTTTTATTAGAGTTAATTTGGGGACGTTCCATGAAAGGAGGAACACATTCACTTTAAGGGTTAATTTTTTTTTCTTTGAAATAAAAAAAGTAGTGCAGTCCAATAAATGGGCCCCACCGTATATTTAAATAGAAATCATGTATTGATAATTATACATTTTCATATGAACCATACCCCAGACCCAACCTGGGTTTGAAAAAATTAAACATAAGCAGGTCTGCAGGAAGCATACACCACACCCAGCCAAGACGTGGAGTTCTAGGATTTCGTCCTCTCTAAGAGGGGGAAAAGTTGCAAGATTTCCTCCTCTTTCATAGGAGGAAAAGTTGCACAACGCAAGAAATTGCAAGAGGTGATCCTCGTACAGGATTTCCTCCTCTTAGAGAGGAGGAAAAGTTGCAAGGGTGGTTAATGACCTTTTTGTTATGAAAGACTCTCCATATGACAGTCCAAGTCTCCCATTCCACATGGTCTTCTTCCTCTTTATTTAAACCTATTTTCTTACATGAATCCAATCATTCATTGTGGGACCCACCTCGGACAGGCGTGAGATTAAACAGTCCCAGACCTCATGAGTCATGATTAGTGAGAGAATGGATGGCCATAAAGAAAATACACCCATTAATTAGTCCATATTCAACTGCATTTTTAAGAGAATTGAAGTGAAAGAAAAGTTCGTCCCATTAAAATGAAAGATATGGATCACAATCCAAAAGGCCCACCCAATACATAAAATTCTTGAAGTGTACAAAGTTTATGTTCATTGAGAGAAAATAAAGAAGTGGAATTATTCAATCCTCACTCACCAAAGAAAAATAAAGGGACTTTCTGCATGGAAAGAAGAAAAAAAAGGCCCAAAAATATTTACAAAATGCATAGGATTTTTGCTGAGTCACCAAAAAAATAAAAAAGAGAACCAGATAAGAAGAGGTCCATTAGATAAAATAATAATAATAATAATAATAATAATAATTATTATTATTATTATTATTATTAGAGTTTTTTGTATATACTCCCCTAAGGTTTGTAGGATTTATATATAGGACCCTAAGGTTTTAGTATTTGTAAACAGGACCCTCCTTTTCTTTTTTTAATATCCTTTGTGTCCCCAAAATCAATATTCCTAACAAGAATGGGCAGCCCCCGTGACATTTGTGTTGGATTTTTATAAAAATGACAGCTTTGCCCTTACATCTATAAAATAAAAATGAGTATATTATTATTTACAAAAATACTATTATTTTATCTCAAGTTTTAATGATTTCTCTCAATAACTCTCTTATGCACATGACAAAGGGTGGACCCAGGTACAAGGGCCTGGAGACTAGAGCCCCACTACAACAAAATACAGTTTTGCCAACGCAGTCATCGCGTCTGGAGAAATCAGAATCGCATCGGCAAAGGATTTCCCAATGCATTCCCGTGCGTCGGCAACTAGCCTTGAGCAAATCCATAGTCGAAAACCACATTTGCCAACACACTACTAGTGTTAGGAACATAAAGGCCAATGCTGGTAGTGCGTTGGGAATTTCTAATAATGGCCAACGCTGGTAGTGCGTTGGGAATTCCTGGTAACGGCCGATGCTTGTAGTGCGTTGGGAATTCCCAATAACGGTCGACACTGGTTGTGCTTTGGGAATTCCTGATAATGGCTGACACTACTAGTGCGTTGGGAATTCCTAAATAATGGCCGACACTACTAATGCATTAGGAATGCTTGCTTTATCTTTGGGCTAGGTTGGAAAATGCAACTTAGCTGACACAAATATCATGTCATGAAAGGTTGTAATACTTCTCTTTTTTGCAACAGACATTGGTGCGTTGGAAAAGATTATTTTTAAAAAAAAAATTATATATGTATTTTTCCCTGTATATATACCACAAATAAAAATCTGAATACTTGTTCAAACCAACAACCTTGATGTACAAACCAATTTAAAATAGATTCATCAACAATTCCAAGATAATATCCACAACCAAATATCCTACATCCATAAACCAAAATAAAACCACAAATCTCTAAAATATACAAATATTACCACTTGATCATTTTCAAAAAGATATAACATCTACAAATGTATGTGACCAAAATAAGCAGGGTAGATCCCTAAGAGCTTGCAGTGCACAATAAAATCCAAAACCAATATGCAAAATGAAAAACGAGCACGATCAAAATACAAGCTTAATAAACTTCCTACACAAGAGGATTTTGAGATCTAACATCAGAACACTTGAGTTTGGGGCAGAAAATGTTGGTTCCATAACTCATACAACAAGATCAACAAGTAATCAATACTGCATCAAACTTCTTGTGAAATCTCACAAAATGGAAGACTTGCATGACTCATACAACAGGATCAACACACCATCCATTGATTTCATACTCATACAGTAGCAGAAGCAATACTTACCCAATGCATTAATTAATTTCATTAAGATAGTAATTCGTGCCCAATGCTAAATTAGACACATCTACAGTATTTTATTGAGAAAAGAAGGAAAGAAAAGAACACACAAACACCCTACAAGGCAATTATCATATTGACCAACAGTTCAAGAACATTGCAGGTGTATAAGCATCATTGTAAGACCCCGCCCCGAGTTAATCAAGATTAACTCTAATTAATTAAAGTTAATGCTAATTAATCACGTTTAATGAGGCTAATGATGGCTAATGACTAAGCTCGATGAGATTAGTCTCAAATGATTGAATTAAGCTTAATGAAATGATAATGAAGGGGATTGAATGGATTGAATGAGATTTTAAACTCAAACTAAGAGAACAAGGCCTTTTCCTGTAAATATGGATTTATACGTATTTTGTCAAATACGGAAACTCTTGATACCAACACGTGTATCTCGACGAGTACGTTAACTTTCATAATAGGCTCGAAGTCATCCGACGAGTATTGACTCAAGTGAGCCTCCATTTGACTCGAATTGAAAATAAGAAAGAAAGAGAGGGTGTAGTTGCAAAATAGCCTTATAAGGCATTGAAATGAAACCCTTGGGTTCCTTCATCTCAAATCCATTGCAAAGAAACCCTAAGCACATTTTTCCCTTCCCTTCTCCCATCCTTCTTCATCAAGAGAGAGAGAGTGTGAGATTGGAGTGTCTCAAGCAAGTTTTGAAGGAGCTTCATCTTCTTCATCATCTTCCTCACCTTATTTCCTCCATTGGAGTGTTTGGAACTTGGGAGAAGAGCTCAAGGATTCCTTTCCTTAGAACTACAAGTAAGTAGATGATCATTTTAGTGAGTTTCCAAGTTATAATGAGTGATTAGATGTGGTTTCTAGCCAATTAGCTCATAAGGTAGTATTTCTTGTGTTTTATGGAAATAGGGTTTGGATTTGGGGATTTCTCACCTCAAAGTCAAGCTATCAAAGGATTTCTTGCTAATAGGCTTTAAAGGCAAGTATAAATGCTCATTTATGATTCAAAATGCTAGTCTACAAGTTTATTGAGCTATGATTTGCAAGAGTGGGTTTTCAAACCCTCTTTGTTGTAGAAATAAGATGTTATGGATTTGTTTGAGCTCTATGGATGTTATGATGTATTAATGATGGAATAGAAGAGTTGTTTGTGTATTAAATGATGAATGAGGAGAGGATAGGAGATCCTTAATGTATATGCAAAGGGTGGTTGAAAGGAATGAATGAAGGAGTGAAGTTCGGAGTTCCAGAAATGGGGTTCTGGACAGTTCGCTCGAGCGAACCAGTTACTGTCTGACGCGAAAAGTGTCTGCACGAGCGAACATTATGTGCGCTCGTGCGATGAAAGTTCTGTTTGGGTCCGCTCGAGCGAACTCGGGTCCGCTCGAGCGAACCTGATACTGGCCCAAACATGAAATTGTAAGCAAAAATTTGTCCAATCGATCGGACCTAACGGTCCGATCGATTGTGGGACTCAGTTTGAGTCCAGTGGATTTTGATATTGTGGGTGGAAAATTTTTGGGGACTAAATGCACATATTAAATGAAAATGTGATGTCCATCGAAAATAACACGTGCATTTAGTAACTAATAATTACACCCAGAATTTGTCTAAATTGGGATAGAGACAAGTAGGACCGTGAGTAATTAATGATGCATCTAATCCCCTTGAGTCTATAATGACTGAATACACTGAACCACCGAACAATGAATGAATACACTGAACCACCGAACAATGAATGAATACACTGAACCACTGAACAATGAATAAATGCAATGAATAATGATTAATCCTGCTGCAGCAGATGATTGGGGTGTTCCGGAGCTCCGTGGTGATGCCAGTGATCTCTGATCAAGACACTGGTAGATCCCACATATAGACTGAAAAGTCAATGAATTGATAAGCCATGTAAGGAAAACTGAAATAATATGGAAGCCTCGGCCATGAATGGTTCGCCCTTCCGCCTTGTGCTTCATTAAATTGATTAAATGAAAGTGAAATAAAGCCAGGCCATGAACGGTTTGCCCTTCCGCCTCGCGCTTAAGTTTCTTCCGTTGGAAGACACGAAATGAAACGAAATGACACGAAATAAATGAAATGAACTGAATGATAGTAACACTATTGTATTTGTAAATTTAGCCATTGAGTATCAATGGGCTACACTGTACATGATATTGCATTAACCTAGATGTAATTGTCTAGAGTTGTTATATTGATAATGGACAAGTTTAGCATGTGTTATCATAAATGTGTTTATACATTGTTGAACCGTCGTGTTCATAGTGTTATTGATGGCATTACAGGCCCAGTTGCCCCTCCCGGTCTTGCAGAGGCCGCGCCGCGTGCGGAGGAGGCCCATCCGATACCTCCAGGAGGTTTAGCCGAGTGGGCATAGCTCGGAGGGCATTGATTTTAATGTTTTGAGATTATTTTGGGAATTCATTGATAGATACTTTTGTATATCATTTTGAAATGTAATTAGATGTCCCCTGCATTGTATTGTGAATATGCAGTGGTGGACTTCATTGGATTATATTTTGTATATGTGAACTTTACTTGTAATGTAAAGTCAATTATTGTCAATGTATATATATGTTTCCGCAAAAATGTACATTTGACAGGTATGTATGTTAGATCCCTTGTGAGTCTTCGTCTTAACTTCGGTTAATTCGAGATTTACGGGAGTAAGTATGTTGGATTCGCGACCCGGGGATTAGGCCCCGATTAGTCCGATCTCGGGCCCGGGTCGTGACAATCATTCCAACACTCAAATAGCAATACTAACAAATTCCCAAAACTAGAATAAAAGAAACCATCTAAATTTCATAAAACAGAAGAAAGAACTACTGATTGAAGTCAATCCAAAAAAGAAAAATAACAACTGGGATTTCCAATAATTGATTCTATATTCACAAAGCAATAGCAATACATGCACAATAACATATTATTCCTTCTTCAACCATGTACTTAAGATTCAGAAAGCAGACAACTTTGAAGTCAATGGCATCTCCAAGCTGAAATAACAACAGTAACATCTACCCAGTACTCATTAAAGTCACATAACCAAAACCATTAAGCGATATCTACCCAAAAAGAAATACAAGGCAAAAATATCTAAGCATCCAACCCATGCTCAACACAACAGTAGCAATGTATACAAACAGGAAAGATAACCAAACAATGCCAAGTTAATGAAAAAAAAAAAAAAAAAAAAACTCATATTAAAATGTTCCACTAGCTCGCGAAGTTCGTCTTTCCTTTGTGAAACTCATTGGCTTCTCTCTAAACATGAGAAGAAGTGAACTGCAATTTGGTTATTAAAGCTGAGGTTTCTTCCATCAAATCTGTAGTACTGGTCCTCCACGCGGGGGAAAAGAAACCCTTTAGACTGAATATGAGCTTTAAATGTGTGATCTTTCAGATTTCATGCGAGATACATGTGAGGATTTTAGTACCATTCTAGGGAAGAAATACAGAGACAACAGAATTTTCAACATACAGCATTTGGCATGCTGTAGGAGTAGTATTTATGAAACTATAGCTCCTCTTGCTGTTCAAGAAAAATAGAACAATTTAATGTGTTTCAAATATAAAGAAATTGGTGGACTGAAATTATAATTTGTTTGATCTTCACGTGACAATTGTTGTAGCCTTTTTAATAAATAATAGAAGCTCTCATGAAGCTTCATCAGAACAAGCTTTAAGGCATTCGACAGAGAAGTAATGTGTCATGCGGATAATGCCTTCAACTATGTTAATGAAAATGAATTCTCTATAATCTATGAAAAAACACAAGTAGCTCTCATGTGTAAATTTCACTTCCCTCAATTTTTTTAAAAAAAGTCATCCATGTAAATCTACTTACGCTTATTTTCAGCAGTTTTGGTGATTGAACATCTCATAGCATATACTAAATCTCCACTTCATCAGAAACCAACAAAATAACCCACTGCCCACCCATCAATTTCATACTTCACTCAACCTATTGTAGTTTAAATCACTTCGCACCTATATCAGTGCAGGTAACTTGAAACTTCCAGCCTTGTGAGTTGTGAGCCTTCTGCCTTCACATTTGACTTTATATTTGCCTTGCAAAGACAAACCCTATGGCTAGGGACTAGGGTTCTAGGGATATGTTTCAATGTTCTCCATGTGCTTGCTAATTGTTGCCCACTTGTTGTCTTTTTGTGCAAAAGCACTCCCCCATAATTGCAGAGACAAACCCTAATACCCTATGGCTAGGGATTTGTTTCAATAGTCTTCATATGTTTGCTAATTGTTGCCCATTTGCTCTACTGTCTTTTTGTGCAAAAGCAATGCCCCATTTGTCTTTTTATTATACTTTATTCAATTATTGGTCTTCTTTACGAGGAGATGTCCGACCCACTTTATTTTATTTATTTTATTTCTTTATTAATTTGTGCATTTATATGCTGGCTTTTCGTTTTTTTTATTATTATTATAATGTGTACACTGCTGTTGGGTTTGTGTCTTTACTTTTTTTTCTCATTAGTATGCTTGTGAACCGTTTTTTTTTAATTGTTTGCCTTTGCTTTTCTATTTATTTATTATCAAATGATGTGTTGAGCTGGGCTGATCTACTTAGACTTTAACTTGAATATGAAATCTATAATAAATATGGTTTTTATTTGATCTGTAGATGGGAAAGTCATCTACAATTGACGGATTTTTCAAAAGAAAAAATCCTACAAACTTAGATGCTGATGGGCCATCGCACACCTCTAACGTCGAAACTCCAATTGCCGAAAATCATCCTACAAAACTTCAAAGAACTAAAATCAATAATGATGATGATATTGGTTCTTTGGAGCGTGATCCAGGATTGCGTCGCCAGATATGGGAGTATGATGTCAATCAACGCGATGAAATTCGACGAAAGTACATAAAAGTTGGTCCATACCAACCGAAGCTCTCAAAGTATCCGAAATCTGGATCAATAGATCATCCCCGTAGCTTTCAAGAGTCTTGGTATAATTTATTTCCTTCGTGGTTGGAATATTCTCCAGAAAAAGATGCAGCTTTTTGTCTTCCATGTTATCTCTTTCATAAGCCAATCGGACATGCTCGGCAAATTGCATTCACTATTGACGGATTTCTGAATTGGAAGAAAGTTAGGGATGGAAGAAATTGTGCTTTCTTAAATCATATGGGAAAAGGTCCTAATACTTTTCATAAAGATGCGGAGAGATCATGCGAGGACTTGATAAACCAACCTCAACACATACAAAAAGTGCTTGACAAGTTTACTTCTGAACAAATTGCAAACAATCGGTTACGACTTAAGGCCTCGATTGATATAGTCCGATGGCTTGCATTTCAAGCTTGTTCTTTTAGGGGACATGATGAAAGTCAGAGTTCAATCAACCGTGGAAATTTCTTGGAGATGTTAAAGTTGTTGTGTTCTTATAATGAAAAGGTTTCAGAAGTTGTATTGGAGAAAGCTCCCAAAAATGCCTCATACACATCACCAAAAATCCAAAAAGAAATTTTGCATGTGCTTTCAACTAAAGTGAAGAAGGCAATTCGTGAAGAAATTGGAGGTGCAAAGTTTTGTTTGATTATTGATGAAGCTTCTGATGTGTCAAATAAGGAGCAAATGGCTATCGTTCTGAGATTTGTTGACAAAGATGGTTTTGTGCGTGAGCGTTTTTTTGGGCTTGTTCATATCTCCGACACTGCGGCATTGACCTTACAAAAAGATATATATTCTGTGTTGTCTTATCATAATCTCGATATTCAAAATATTCGAGGACAAGGATATGATGGTGCAAGTAATATGCGTGGTGGGTGGAAGGGATTACAAGCTTTGATTTCAAATGATTGTCCATATGCTTACTATATTCATTGTTTTGCGCATCGCTTGCAATTGGCTTTGGTAGCAGCATCAAGAGAAGTTCTTCCTGTTCAGCACTTTCTAACTACATTGACTAGTGTTGTCAATATTGTTGGTGCTTCATGCAAGCGTAATGAACAATTGAAAATTGCTCAAGCATCTGACATTGCACATATGATTGCTTTGGATGAGTTGGAGAGTGGCAGAGGACTTAATCAAATTGGTACTTTACAACGTGCTGGAGATACTCGTTGGAGTTCTCACTTAAAATCAGTTTCTAGCTTAATGAAGATGTTCAGTTCAACATGTACAGTTCTAATTAATATCATTGATGATGGAACTACTCATTCTCAGCGAGCAGATGCAGACGTTGCTTACAAGGCATTGACTTCCTTTGAATTTGTTTTCATCTTGCATATGATGAAGGAAATTATGGAAATCACTGATTTACTTTGTCAAACATTGCAACGCCAATCTCAAGATATTTTGAATGCCGTGGATCTTGTTTCATCAACTAAAGCACTTATTCAAAATTTGAGAGATGTTGGATTTGATGCTTTACTTACCAAGGTGAAATCATTTTGTGATGCACGCAACATAGATATCCCGGATATGGATGCTCCTTATGTGGTGAGACGAGGTCGAGCCCGTCAACAACAAGATGAGTTTATAATTAAGCATCATTATCGAGTGAATATTTTTTATGTTGCAATTGATTCTCAGTTACAAGAATTAAATCGTCGATTTAGTGAGAACGCAGTGGAGTTGCTTATTCTTAGTTCAGCTTTACATCCTTGACTTTCACATGAGTCTATTAAAATTGATGACATTTGCCAGTTGGTAGAGAAGTTTTATCCCCAAGACTTCACAGATCATGAGAAAATGCAGTTGAGAATACAACTGAACCATTATGAGCATAATGTAGTTCGACATAAAGACTTCAAAGAATTGTCAACTATTTCTGAACTGTGCCAATGGTTGGTAAGGACTGGAAGATCAACAGTGTATCAACTTGTTTTTAGAGCTATCGTCCTTGTGCTTACTCTTCCAATCTCCACTGCAACTACTGAACGATCATTTTCAGCCATGAGCCTTATTAAAACTAGACTTCGCAGCAAAATGGAGGATGAGTTTCTCACATACTCTTGTCTTGTGTACATTGAGAGGGAAATTGCAGAGAAGTTTAGCACATAATCAATCATTGAAGACTTTCAAGATTTAAAAGAACGTCGAGTTCCATTTTGATGGATTATGGAAGTTGGTATGTATTAAAATACAATTATTTATGTCAGCTAGATCCTGGTTTTATTTTTAATGCGATATTTAGTCCTTGATTTTAATATATTTAATCTGCTTGAACTTGGATGTATGTCCAAAAAAATTATATAAAAAATATTAGCTATCTTGATTTGTTAAAATATATTTATTTAAGCTTGCGCCCCCCCTCCCCCCCCCCCCCCGATGAAATCCTGGGTCCGCCGCTGCCTATATGAGAGACTTTAGTGAGTTTAGTCCTCATATTCTCTTCACTTTCAAGTTCTCTTCACTCAACCTATGCTGATTTAAATCATTTTAAACCTATTTGAGAGACTTTAGTCCTCATATTCTCCATTTCAACTCTCACCATTTTAAGAATTTCACTTTCAAGTTCTGTTTGATCATGTTCCTTTAAATTATTTTGGTGTTTGGTTTAGCGTGAGAATTTTAGAAACAATTAAAAATAATTGCTACATTAAAATAAATAAAATAATTTGAAAATCCTTGTCCAATAATAGTTAAAGGGTTTTTCAATTTTTGGAATTTTAACTCCTCAAATTCCAATCAGACTCTTAAACTTCTCCAACATAAGTAGAGAATTTCCATGAAACAAAAAGAAGCAAAAAAGTTAATGACATGCATCCAAAGCAGGCCTACCCAAGTAAGAGAGATTTGTCAAGCAGCCCAAAGCAGGAGGGTGGAAAACATTGGGAATTTTGCAAACCAGAAAATATTAGAGATTTTGCAAGAAGCTGGTTTGATACCAAACATGGAATAGAAAAAAAAAAGGGGAAAGGGAAGGAGGATACTGAACAAAGGGCAGATAATATATATAATAATGAGTATGTCTGTAATAGATATACTTTCTCTTGGCATAGAAGGTTGTCAAATCCAACAATAATGTTCAAGAGATACAAATGGTGAATATAAAAATTAAAGTAATAGGCAAAGCATCATTGAAAGCAAAACCATACTTATAGCAGTGATGATAGCAAGACCCAGCAGCAAACATCATAAGTCAATTTTCATTGACTGTAACAGAATATGAAGATTATAGATATGATTGCCGCACTGACGAAATTCAATGAAATATGCTTCATAGAGTTGTCGTAGCACGTGACATCTTATACTACCAAATTATACAGCACCTGGTGGACCTAGATGCAAGGTGCCTTCATTTTATGTTTATTTATTTGGGTATGATGAAATGCATGTTGATTGGTGGATAATGGATAGATTTTATTTGGATATATATGATGACATGCATGTTGATTGGTGGATAATGGATAGGTTACTGTATGTTAATTGGGTGAATTTAACTTTTCATTGATAGGTTTAGGGAACTTTCAATTCATTTGCATTTGAATTTTATATATAATGCCCAACACTTGAATGAAGTTGTTCTTCGGGATTGTTGGTTGGTAGTCATTTACGTTTGTAAATGATTCTCATGTATAATGTTTTCGTATCATAATGCCTTTTCACCTGCACATTTATGTATGTGGTGCATAAATGAGGTGTGAAAATGATGTGTAAATAAGGTCATTTACACCAAAATTTTCACACCTGAATAGGCGTGAAAGTGATTTTCATAGCTCCAAAAAAGTGTTAGTACAGTCACGCGCGGTGATTGCCATTTTGATTTTGACAATCATAACTACTTAATGTAGTTGTTTTCAAATTTAATTTGGGTGGAGGTTAAACCAAACATCAGATTCAATAGAGGAGAGAATAATCCATAAATAAAGAACTGACAAAGGAAAAAAATGTAAAATCCGAACCTGGAAGAGGAAGGCAGCAGTTGAGAGAGATCAGTTCGGTTTCAGGGATGAGGAGGGTGACCTTCGTGGTGTGAGATTGCAAGTTGCTTTGGTTGCATTCCAGTCAAGAGAAAGCATGAAGTGGAAGAGAAAGAAAGGATCAAGGCAGGAGGAGAAAACACAAGTCGGTGCTGAAAATAAAAGTCATTTCTGCGTGAAGGGTTTTAAGCAAACACATGGCATGTAAGGTCTCACAAGCTAACATGTTAGCTTAAAACAAAATGTTCTAGATAGGTAAGAGTGAGAGAGAGAAATAAAAAAAATGTTAAGCAAGCAGGAGGGAAGTAAATGAAAGAGTTGATGACAAGCAGGTAAAACTGCTGCTTTTATATATGGTATATATATATATATGTATGTATGTATGTATGTATGTGTGTATATATATACCATACTATAAAAGCATCAGTTTCAACTGCCTGTCTCCGAACATGCATTCCACCACTCACAAGTGAGTAGTTTCTAAACACGTTATTTTCTTCTCCTTGCTTCCCTCTTTCTGTTTCTTTCTACGGTTTTTTATTACATGTGACTTCCTGCTTAACTCTTTTTATTTATTTCTACAGCTTTCTATTCTTTTACATGTGTGCCTCCTACTTAGATGCAAGTCGAATGCTATATCCCAGGTGCCCACTTAAGAGACCTGTTGGTGGGCCCTAATACATGCAAAAAGATTCTACCCATTTTTTAGATGAATTTGCGTTGGTTACTACAACCAAATTCTCTATCTAATCATTTATGCATTTCGGGTTCATCAGGTAGGTTTTTCATTTCATGGCTTGTAATGGGAGGTAGGTTGAATAGGATGAAATTCACTAATGCATGGTGGTTGGATAGGGTAAAAGTAAGTTTTGCTTTATGGGTCTCCTTTCCTTATTCTTACTAATTGTAAAGGGGGGTTTATACGTTAATTAGGTGGATTTTAGTTTTCATTGATGGGTTTATTTTGTTATTAACTACCATGAACACCAACTGCTTGATTATATGCCACTGAAGTTCTCTTTACAGAATTATCTCAATTTCATAAATTGAAGTTCTTCAATTTCTTCAGATGCTGCTCTCATAGCCCTTGTGTTACTCATATGGTTGATACCATTTTTCAAAGTGTTTATTAAATATGTATTGAAGTTACATCCTCACAACACTCTAAAATTATATTCCCTAAATAGGATACTAAACAAAAGGTGGACAATATATATAATAATTAGTATGTCTGTAATAGATATACTTTTTCTTGACATAGAAGGTTGTCAAATCCAACAATAATGGATTCAAGAAATACAAATGGTGAATGTAAAAATTAAAGTAACAGGCACAGCATCATTGAAAGCAAAATCATACTTATAGCAGTGATGATAGCAAGACTAAGCAGCAAACATCATAAGTCAATTTTCATTGACTGAAATAGTTCAAAAATGTATTGAAATTACATCCTCGCAACACTCTTAAATCATCTTCGCTAAATAGGATACCATGAATTGCCAGTGGACTCAATTTGATACTTGGACCGAATCCACTATTGAGTTTAGTTTTGAATTTTTTGATAGACTTATCACCCTTCATTTCAAAGACTTAATATCTACTCTCTAGTAACTAGACCTTTTGGAATTTGGTCCACCCCTTGTCCGGCCATCATCAACATCTTTATTAATAGAGCTTCACCCATTAAGAAGAAAAAAGACGATTCCATTAATGAAAATGCTAATGCCCAGGCCCGGCCCGGGCTGATGGGATATGACATAGCCCTGCTCTATTTAGGGTCGGGATTGGACAATCCGTGGCAGGCCTGTCCCGTCCCATTGACAGGCCTACATACCCCAAACCCAACCGAGGGTTGAAAGAATTAAAAAGGATTTTGACCATACGGGATATAAAAGACCATGAATTCCTCAAAATGGTGTTGACCAAAATTATATTTCAAATGTGGTTATTGTACATGGGGCTCCCAATTCTTTTTCCAATTCTACCTATATTATGCAGTATTGCACAATCTGTACAATATCGCACAAACTGAAGGTGAAAATAATCGATTACATTCCCATTTCCTAAAGCACTAAACCTCCATTTCTTCCTGAGACTTTCTTCATTCCTACTACTTTCTCCATCGTTAAAAAAGGTGTTCTAAAGGGTTTCTCCATTGCTTTTCCATTTATCCAAAAGTATCTCGAGGTTTCTCCACAACTCTTCTTCCCTTTTCTTTTCCATTTGGTCATTGTCCTATTATGATAACTTTACCTTGAGGACAAGAGATAGATCCACAATATCAATACCTTATATATTTTTGTGGTCTATGTACTATTTTTGGGAATTGCTTCTCATGAATCATCTTTAGGTGAAGAGAATAAAAGACTATTCTTTTCTAGAACCTTTTTTAACGATCGAAAAAATAGTAGGAACGAGAAGGTCGTAAGAAAAAAAAAACGAGGTTTAGTGCTTTAGGAGATAGGAATGGAGGGAAATATAAGAGGGAGATCGAATAGTTTGTGCGATAGCGTATAAATTGTGCGATATTGCACAAAAATGGGTAGAATTGGAAAAAGAAATTGGGGTGCCATATATAGTACCCACATTTGGGATATAATTTTGGTCAATACCATTTTGAGAAATTCATGGTCTTTTATATTTTGTATGGTAAAAATCCCGATTAAAAATAAGTAGGTTTGCCGGAAGCATACACACACCCAGCCACGACGTGGAGTTTCATAAAACTAGAAAAGTTGCAAGATTTCCTCCTCTTAGAGAGGAGGAAAAGTTGCACAACAAGGTAAATTGCAAGATTTCCCCTGTTAGAGCGGAGGAAAAGTTGCACAGTGCGGTAAATTGCAATATTTCATCCTCGTGCAGGATTTCCTCCTCTTAGAGTAGGCGAAAAGCTGCAAGGGCGGTATGCTTTTTCTTTTGAAAGACTCTCCATATGACATCCCAAGTCTCACATTCAAGATGGTTTTCTTCCTCTTTATTTAAACCTATTTTCTTACAATCCCACATCATTCATTGGTGGGACCCACCTTGGACAGGCATGAGAGTAAAAAGTCCCACACCTCATGATTAGTGAGCGAATGGATGGCTATAAAGAAAATACACCCATTAGTCCATATTCAACTGCATTTTTACGAGAAGTGAAAAAGAAAGTTCGTCCCCATTAAAATGGAAGAACTGGATCACAAACCAAGAGGCCCACCCGATATATAAAATTCTTGAAGTGTACAAAGTTTATGTTCATTGAGAGAAAATAGAGAAGTGGAATCATGCATCAATTATTCAATCCTCACTTACCAAAGAAAAATAAAGGGGCTTTTTGCATGGAAAGAAGAAAAAGACCCAAAAATATATACATAATGGACAGGATTTTTGCTGAGTCAGCAAAAAAGTAAAAAAGAGAACCAGATAAGAAGAGGTCCATTAGATTAAATAATAATAATAATTTATTATTATTATTATTATTAGAGCTTTTTGTATATATCCCCCTAAGGTTTGTAAGATTTGTATATAGGCCCCTAAGGTTTTAGTATTTGTAAACAGAACCCTCCTTTTTCTTTTTAATACCCTTCATGTCCCCAAAATCAATATTCCTAACAAGAATGGGCAACCACTATGAGATTTGTGTTGGATTTTTATAAAAATGATAGCTTTGCCCTTACATCCATAAAATGAAAATGAGTATATTATTATTTACAAAAATACCACTATTTAATCTCAACTCTTAATGATTTCTCTCAATAACTCTCTCATGCACATGACCAGGGGTGGACCCAGGTACAAGGGCGTGGAGACTAGAGCCCCCACACATATATGAGAAAAGTTTAAAACCCCCACCTAGATCTTTTCAGAGATTAAGTTTAGTACCTAGGGCTCATAATCGTCGGTGAATAGAATGTTTGAGGCCTTAATGTCTCTATGATGATATGTCTAAGGCAGCCATGATGAAGGTACTTTGATAGCCCTTTTGCTAACACCTAAGGCCACCTTAAACCGAACTCCGCATTTAAGACTCTCCTTTTGTGATGGGGTTCACAGCGGATCATGATGAAGAAGAGCAGTGGGGAGGAGTTACGATTACAGAGATAAATTAGAGCTTGAGGGATTACAGTATTGAAGAGTCATTTAAAGGGAGCAGTTACAAAAATGTAATTGTCAAAATGGAATGAAATGAAGAAAGAAATCTGAAAAAGGAAAGTGTGGCTAGTGCCATCGATGAGAGAGTTAAAATAAATCAGGGATTCAAAATCAATTAAAAGCAAGTTCACTTTATATATATATATGAGATGCTCTATCTCTCACCTTACTATGAGAGATAAGGTGGGGTCCTCACATTTAAGTTGTTGGCATTGGATATGGATATGAGGGCCCCGACCATATCTCTCATAGTAAGGCATGCAAGAGATACTCTCATAGGAGCATATATATATATATATATATATATAAATCATCAAAAAACTCTCCAATCTTAAAAAGAGAGTTTCTGCCCCAATCTAATAGATGTAATTTATTAGTATTTTATAAAAATCTATCAAGGTTGGAAAACTCGCGATTCAGACTCAACTCGTCTAATGCAAAAAAATTTGACTCGAATAGAGTTAACTAGGAGACTAGGGAGAGTCATGCTTTTATAAAAATATATTAAAAAACATTTAAAAATAAACCCATTACTTATCAAATCTAAAAATACATTTATTTACATGATTCATAATAATCAACTCAAATTAATAAATTTATATATGCCAAAAAGTACTAAAATAAAGAAAATAAGAAAATATTGCATATTATTTAATTTATTACTCCAAATCCCAAACGTAAAGATCAGATATAATTCTCAAATTACATTCCATTCTTCATGTTTAAATTACTGACTCCAAACCTCAAGCATAATTACTTATAAATAAACTTTAATTATTTTAAAATTAGATTTGCTTATTAAATGGTTTAGAATACAAATAATTTATTAAATTGAGTTCACTTGACTGAGTCTCCACTATTTTTTACTCGGACCTTTGTCAAAACGATATGGCTCGGGAAAGTTAAGAGTCAATTCGGAGGGTTTTCCAACCATGGAACCTATAAGAGATCCACCTTTTGTAGGAGAATGTGTAGAAGGGAGAATTGGACAAGTGTATCATTGATGACATGTGTTAAACTTTCATTGGCTAAAAAGGGGGCTTTTGTGAAAGACGTGAAGGGGGTTTTGTAGCGCACCTTATATGAGAAATTCTCAAAACCTTCCCTGTCTCAAAAGGGAAGTGTTTTTTTGTCCCTATCTAATAGCAAATGATTTGTTAGTATTTTAAAATAATCTAAAAAGATCCACTTTTGTAGGAGAATGTTGAGGAGAGAGAATCGGATGTGTATCATTGATGACACGTATCATACTTTCATTGGCTAAAGGAGGGGCCTTTATTATTATTTTTTTTTAAAAACGTCCGAGGAGTTTTGTAGCATAACTCATAGATATATATATATATATATATACATACATATGTGTGTGTGTATATAAAATCAGTTGAAGCAACCAATCTTTAATTTATCCTCTCTCATTTGTGTGTGTGTTAATGCTATGAAAAAACCTTGGTAAATATGTTTATTTGTGGTTGTGCATACAGGATTGTTTTTCTTTACATGCAGCATCATTTGAGAGAGTGAGAGTGAGAAATTTATATTAGAAATACTTGTGGGAGTGAAAACTGATGTGAAATGAAACATCCATGTTGAGGTCTTCCTAGACTGACATTAGCCCTAAACAGGCACCACCGCTGCTTTAACACAGAAGACTGCTCATATGAGTCTGCTGTCATTGTACCAAACATCAGATAATCTCTCTCTCTCTCTCTCTCTCTCTCTCTCTCTCTCTCTCTCACATATCTTTGTGTGTGTTAATGCTATGAAAAAATCTGAGTACATATGTCTGTGTGCTTGTGCACAAATGCTTGTCGATCTTTACATGCAGCCTATGAGAGATTGAGAGTGAGAAATCTATTTCAGAAAATATTGTGGAAGTGAAAATTGATGTGAAATGAACAGGGTTTAAAATCGCGGCCGTTATGTAACGGTAACAGCCAATCTCATTACGTTATTTTACATATAACGGCCACGATGTGTAACGGGGCCAAAAATTGCCAAAATAACGGATCATAATGACCGTTATTTTGAATATAACGGACGTACCGTTATAACGGCCGTTATATTCAAAATAACGGCTGTTATATTCAAAATAACGGCCATTAAAATGTCTGATGGGAGTGTTTTTTTAAAAGCGAGTTTTCTTTCATTTTGTTTTGTTCTGTTTCTTCCCAGAGAGCTTCTTAAGGCTTCCTAATGCCTGCTATAACTTCTAAGGCATGGAAAAGCTTAGATCTAAGCTACTTTTGAGTGGATTTGTATGTGGGGAAAGCTAATCAAACTCAAGGGACCTCTTTGGTAGGCTTTTTTTTCTTTTTTTTTTTTTTTTGGAGTTCTTTTCAAGATTCAACATCAAAATAACTTAGAGATGGTTGAGATGTGTTAGATCTATACTTTTGGAGTAAAAAAATTCAAGTTTTAAGACTTGTTGTAATGTTTTTTTTATTTTTTCATTATTTAAATTCGAATTATTATTAATTTTAAGATTGTGTAAATGTGTAATACATGAACCAAAGGCTTTATATTGAGTTAGATATGATTTTCCTCACTAATAATGATGATGATGATATCAACCCAGGACCCCTCTCGCTCTGGCATTAGGCACATGCATTAACTCTATTAGTATTTATTGCTTGCTTGTAGACTTTAAATGTTTAACACTATTAGTTTGCCCAAAATTATGATTGCATTATGTCAAATTTATGATATTTTACTATATATATATATATATATATCGATACAGCAATAATACAAGATGTTATAACTTGAGAGGACTGTTATTTTGCTTTAAAGTGTGCACTAATGGAAAAAAATATTATTTTCTATCATTTTATAATATTCTGGATTTTTTGGATGTTTTTTTGGATTTTTTTGAGGTCAAATAAAAATTCGCTCTGCGATGGGCCGCGATGACCGCGAACCGTGACGCGATGACCGCGAACCGCGATAACAGTGAACCGCGATTTTGAACCATGGAAATGAAACACCCATGATGAGATTTGGGTATGATTGTAACCTAAGTACAACCTAAGCTTTTGTGCATGAAAGATGCCTTCCCTCTTGAATACTTCCCTTACAATCTTAGAACATGCCATATTCAATCAAGGCCATGCAGAGATGCACAGAAGCAAGCACAAGAACATGCACACACTGCTCACTTATTCTACGAATTGAGTAAGCACATGGCAGAGAGAGAGTGAGCACACATAGCTTCAAGCATGAACAACATGCAAGAAATACCATGTATGCTCACTCTCTTCTGTCACCAAAACACCCAACAAGTAGAGGTGATGTTACTCTCTCTCTCTCTCTCTCTCTCTCTCTCTCTGTCTCTCTCTCTCTCTCTCTCTCTCTCTCTCTCTCTCTCTCTCTCTCTCTCTGATGTCAAGCCTGCATTTAAACTTGTTGAAGCAAGCACATATGTATATATCAATATTGATTCTTTAAGATCAGATCGAGAGGTGTAGATTTTTAGCTCTTTTGAAAAGTTCAAATAGGCAAAGGGTTACAAAATTTTGTGGGAATGAAAATCAATATGAAATGAAACACCATGTTGAAATTAGTTTATATATGAAAGAAATCTTAAAAACATCCTTATAACCTTTTTGTGCACGAGAGATGCCTCCCCTAAACCATGCAGACATGCACACAACCACACACAAAAAAATGCAGACACTCCTAACCTATTCCACTAATCGAGTAATTACGTGACAGAGAGAGCGTGAGCACGCATAGCTTCAAGCATGAACTCCATGCAAGAAAAACCATGTGTGCTCACTCTCTTCTGTCACCAAAACACCCAATAAGTAGAGACACACAAACCTTCTTTTTCCCTTGTATGGAGAGCATATATATATCTTAATGTCTATCAACCGCCCCCCAACCAAAGCAGTAAAGGAATGAATTGAAACAAGAAGAGATGGATGTTTTGGAATTGTTGGGTCTTGGGCTTTATATAGAAGTGGGGCTGAACCATCTGTTAAATTGGAATAAATGGGACTCTCTCTTCTATTGGATCCTCTCATTTAAAAATCATTTTATGGTTAACACAACCAACAACTCTCATTAATTTATCCTCGTCTATTGGATCCTCTTACCAATGCATCTTGTAATTCTAAACGCTGCTCTCACACCCTCATCCAATTAGTTCCTTTCCAATGCCCATTCCAAACACACTTGTCACTTGTAAGTAGTGGTGATATCTCTCTCTCTCTCTCAAACGAATATATCTTGAAAATGGCCTCCATATACATTGAAAGCTAAAGCTTAGGAGGTAATTTGCACGCAAGATTTAATACAAAGCAAAAGTAGATCCCTTCTTTATATTAAAGCACATTACATCTTTTACCAAGAAAAGAAAAGAAAAGAAGAAAAAAAGAGAGTACAATATGAATGCATAGACCTTTTCTCTTGGTTCAAATCTCAACAGTAATGTGATTGTAGGTTTCACTTTCAGTGATGGATCTTTGTGTGAGAAGTGAGGGTTGGGCCATGCGACAGCCACAGCCAAATGAATGCCATTGCATAAGCATAAACGTACGGTTCAGATGCCGTTTTAAGTCCTTGCATAAGCATGCCTGTTTAGCAGAAGCCCATATCTAAGGCTGCCGGAAAGCCCATTAAGGCCGGATAGATTAGTTTGGAGTTTAGTAAAAATATATGCAATTTTACATAGAAGCTAGAGTGCCCTCAAGGGTCCTATATGGTATTGGAAACCTTTATTAAGTGTACTAATTAGGGGGACTACATCTTTCCAATTATTACTCTCTTGTGATTTCATAAAAATAGTCAATAACTATTTATAAGAAAACAATGAAAAGTTTTTGACTTAAACTAGGATACCTAATTATATTCCTTCTAGAAACTTAAGCACATGAAGATAGGAAATCTAATCATATATGTTGATTTTTTTATTGATAACCCAGGATATCTCAGTCTGAGCCTCATTTGATTCCACATGCACTGGATATAACTATGGTAGGTAGCCAACATTGAAGGTAATTAGTGTGGAACATAAGACCTCTCCGCTTCCTGAGGCGCAGAGTTCTTGGCCAACCGAGCTACCACTCGTTGGTTAAATATCTATGTTCAAGATAACACTAGGCTAGTATAATCCAAATCTAAATTAATCATAATCTATAAAATATTTTTCTAATGTTAAGTTCATACTTTTTATTCCTAACAAGGCAACTCTTGAAAATGTTTATGGAGGAGATGGAATTTTGCATATCGTTCTATATTTATTAGGAGACTTCTTGCAATAGCGATAATGCAGAATTTGATGGAAAAGATAAGAAAAGAAAAGCAAAAAAAAAAAGACATCCTCGATGAGTATATCTAAATTGTGCAATACATATTAGTTTGGAAGCAATGAGTTAGAACTGTTTCTGGGTTGAACCTTTTGAGTGCATCAAGAGTCTACTTTGAGCCTAATACATATATGATCACTTTGTATATGGATAAGTACTTAATGACAAATAACTAAGATAAAGCTTCATGGTGTATAATGTTTGCCGATGGTATATAATGCTCATTAATATTCAAACAAGAAAGTAAATGATAAGTTTGAAATTTCAGAGAAAGACATTCAAATCAAGCGGGTTGACAATTAACAAAGAAGAAAACCTACTATAGCTTCCATAGAAAAAATCCATAAACATTGTTTGAGATGATTTGAATGATAGCAGAAAAAAACCCCCCTTAATTAAATAACGTATTGTAGAGTTGCAAATTCAAAGAACTAAGAGAGAAGAGGGAGACAAATAAACTTGTGCTTTGCTTGAACATTAAAAAGGCTAGTCAGAGTTTGAGCCAAATTGAGCTTAATTATAGTTTATCTTGAGTTCCATTGCACAACACCCAATGTATATCAAACTGAGCCAATTAGCCCAGCTTGAGCTTGAGCTGAGCTGAGTAGGTACATGCTTGGGTTTGTGAGACCTACGATGAGCCAAGCTCGTATTTAAACCTGAATCAAGCCAAGCCCCAAGCCGGTTGCAAGTCAACTTGTTTATTATAGCACCTTATCCTCGTTTCTTTTATAAGCATTTGGCTTCATTTGGTCAAGGACTCTAGTTAGCCATCAAAATTAGAGCCTTTTAGTATGATATCAGTGAAAATCGCAGATCGACAAATTACATATGGACAACTGGGGCTATTAGATTTGTCTTTTATAAGTTTATTATGCTATTTAATTATCATCATCATCATCATCTTAGTCTTGTCCCAATAATTTAAAGTGGTCGGGTTAAAAATTATATATAGATCAAACTATCAGCTTTAAAACAGAGAGAGAGAGAGTTGAATGATTTCCCTAACAATCTACTGGTTTCTATATATATCTACGATGGGCCCCACCAAATCAATGGTGTTAAAACTTTGTTATACGGTGTGGCATCAGTGACCTCATATCCAATTTGGATTAAGAAATGCAATCAGCTGAAACACGTCATTGTACCAAACAAAAGCTTCCAACATTTCAACCTCTTTTTGAGTATCAACAAGTTCCAATTATTCTGTGTTTCAAGTATACAATTGTTTATAGAATGATGAGAAGGGTATTTTCCTTTTAGGAGTGGGGGTTTCTTTGGCTTTACAAGGGCGTATCTAAATTTTCTAATCTCTCCTTTCCTGATGTGGGAGAGTAATGCCGGTTCAAAACCATCATGCATACCTTATTATTCGTATCCATTATAAAGTGCCAAATCTTTCCTTCTTTCCTTTCTCATCATTCCAGAACAACTGCTGCATATTGCAACTATCTCATTGGTCATCTTTCTTGCATCTTTTCTTTTCAAAGGCCTTCCCCAGTTGGGTTAGCCTCCCTGCTGTTGGGACCATTATTATTATATATTATAGTGGAAGGTTTACAATTCTATCTGACTGCTGCTTTCCTAATTTTGACTCTTAAAAGTGTTTTCTTTATCTTTTAAGATTAAGATGGATTAGTTTACTATTGTTTCACAGCTTCTAGCTACTCTCATAAAATCTTGGTTGATTTTATGCCTTTCTTATTAATCCTTAAAGATTAAAATTATTACAGATTATATCAGAAGCTTTTCAGTTCAATTTTGACCGTTATTTTTCATTTTTGACAAATATAAATCAACCACCTTGGATCAAGAGAAAAGAAATATATATCTGAAAAGTGTTATGATGCAACTCTAATGATTCTCATGGTTTCCAAAAAACAAAAAAATGAAAGTGTGAGTGAAACTTGCTATTTATTCTAAACAATTTTCATTCCTTTTTTAGTAATAATCACCTTAAGACTTCTCATTTTAAAATTAACCATCTATACATTTTCTATTAGGGCCCATCTTAGCATGAGCCTGCTCTGCTAGTGTTATATATATATATATGCTTAACATTATGCCCTTGGGAGGTAAAAGTCTATGACCTTATGGGTTTCTTTCACTTGGATGCAAATGCAATGCCAATAATGATAAGAGTAGTGTAAAAGAGCAGGCTCATTGTGAATATGATTTCTCAAAAAAATCATCTGAATCAAATCATCACAAACAGTGATGGAGGGGCATTAAAGAAGAGTGATTTCTTAAGTTACATTTTTCATGAAATTCAATCCAGAGGACTTGGAACTGAATTGTATTGTCGGCTGAGGTTAAGCTAAGCTCACGTTGCACCTTACGTCTAGTCAAGGCAGCCATTTATTTATATATGGACCCTCACTTTGGTTTTAGAAATAAAATGAGCAAGGGCAATTTACATAAAGGACATCCTTATGGAATGGATTTGCCAAAGGCACAAGCCGACCCAGCTCAGTCAAGCTCCATCTCCACTTCATATGAATAGGCAAAGCATATTTTATATATAATATCATTAACTTACTGAGCTTGGGCTCATTGACAGCCTTGCTTCATTCTGATAGGTGTAGGGGGTAAAAGGAATCAACAGATGAGAGTAGATGCATCTTGGCAACTTCTAGCTGCAGCTTTCATGATAGTCCATGTGCAGAGAATCTACCTGATGTAAGATCCAATCCATTAGATTGTTATTTTCTTCTCTTTTTTTTTTTTTTTTTTTTCTCTCTAGAATGAGCACAGTTGCTGCAGTTTCTTAACCATGAGCATCAATTTCTGGTCAACAATTCAAGGGTGTGACTCAACTCTTTAAAAGATGAAGTCTTATAGATCTGACAACACTATGAAGATGGCACCATCTGAAGATCCGCAGGCCACTTGATATCTAAAATATTGTAGAATTTGAATATTTATTAATTTGAAATGCTTGAAATACTCAGTGCCCCATTAAAATCCTCAAATATTGGACAGTACTACCATTGCCCACCATATGCTTAAAAGGAAAATCCTTTAAATTGCATGTGGGCTCTCTCCTTGGTGCTGGTAACAATTCATTTGGAATGGAATTTGATCACTGCTATCCTACCGAACAAATGGTAACAAGGCTTTGATGATGTCGGTGGTGGTAAAAGTTAACTGCATTTAGAATGTGACTATTGCACAATCAAGAAAAAGAAAAAGCTTCTAAATGATGTCCACATAGCCATTCATTCAAGGGATATTAAGAAAGGTATGAGGAAATGAAACTATTTACCCAAACTGACATATATTTCTAAACATATAAATATTCCAGGAAAATTTTAAATCAGCACACAACCACCAAAAGAAAACAAGAAATAAATTTAAAAAAAAATCATATATCTTGGACATACATGAAGAATGATGCAGATCAACTGACATCCATTGATGTGGATCAAGAAGTATGAGCCAAAACTTTCGAGTTCCTTAAGTTCCTATATATATATATATATATATATATATATATATATATATGTGTGTGTGTGTGTGTGTGTGTTGGTTTTGGGGACACAACAGTCCGATTTGCAAGTGGGACTGCATAAAAGAGTACCCCATCAAAATGATAAACAACAATCATCAAAATGGAGCTCGACACGAGGTAGTTGTGTAAATGGAGGAAGCATCAATTCCATAGTCTTCATAGCAAGGATCTTCTCTCCCGTGAGACACAATCTTCCCAAGAAGAATTGCATTGTATGCAGAGGAACCACAGATTGCATTGACGTGCAAAAAGCCTGCCACTGTCAGAGGCAGTCAAACCAACACTGATGAGGTTTATTTCTTCCTTAAAAGAGAACCATAATTCCGCGTTACCTGAAAATTTGGAGACCCAAATGGTCAGGTGCATTTGTGCAACATTTTAAAACAATGGGGTAAACAACTTAGCACCTCATTCTCAAACAAGAGGAAACTTGTTTATCCGAGCAGTGGTCCAAAAATAAGATAATAAAGAATATGAGGACAATTAAAAATTGCATCAGGTTTATATTTCTTCAAACACGATTTCCCTTGATGAAATATTTCTGACACATGCAAATGTGAGCAAGTACGAGATCAAGATATTTGTGTAAAGTAGATTGGTCCTCCGCTTCCTAACAAATCAAGCTTTTGGGATGTATTGGCTAGTCAGACTTTACATGGTATCAGAGCCACGCCAAGTCGCGGGTTCGGACCATCAAAAAAGTCACGGGTTTGGACCCCCGAGGAGGCATTGTTCCCCTAGGTCGCATGGGGAGGCATGTATCGCATGGCTTGGCACGTGGGGTTGTTTATTTGAATGGCATCCAAAGTAAATTGGTCTTCTGCTTCCTAACAGCTAAAGCTTGGGGATGTATTGGCTAGTCGGACTTTACAATTTATACAAAATTTTCTAGTATTAACAGAATTATTTTTATACTAAAGTGAAACCTCTAATAATTTCTATCAACAATGGACATATTTTCTACGTTAAATTAGAGGTAATAACTATTAAGGAAAAATGTAGCAATCTACATCCTAACTGTGTCTATCTATATTTATATTAGAGAAATGTACATATACAGCCAGATACTCTCATCATGTAAAAATTTGGGACAAATGACTAGTTGTTGAAGCAAGGTACAACAGAAGATATCGGTGAATGAAAGATGCAATAAATGAAGAGACTGCAAAGTTCTTTCCTCTGTTTTTAGTGGGTGAGGAGACTGCAAAGCTTCAGGAGAAAAGCCGGGCTCTGCCATACATCCCATGATTTAAAAGCATGATAAAGAACTAATGACATCAACAATCTAAACTGATATAAAGAGCAGGAAAATTTTACTCACTAACTTTAAACCTAGGGAACAACTTTTCACTGTTTTCTTTAGTCCAACTTCTACATAATTGAACCACAAATACAGCATTCTCCATTTCTTATTTTTAAGCAAATTTTGATATTGCAATACAGTTCTAAAAATAAACAATAATCTATCAAGAAAAATTGTTGATAAAAAATTCTAACACCCATGTTGTATTTTCAAAATTCTATACAAATATGTAGTAGTTAATCTTTATAAGTTATCAACAGTTGAGCTATGCAAGTTTCGTACAGTTCCGATAGGTTATTAAGATTGTTATAAATAATGGAGTCATCAATTTCTTTAATGGTAATAATATAAGTTTTTTGGACATTAGTTCTTCAAATTGCTTAACGTGTAAGGTTTCCAACCCGTAAGCCAACATTTTGGAATCACTGAATTTGCATAGTTCTATTTCATAATGGATATATTTCTTCATGCTCTATACTTTGTCCAGTCAGAGAGGTAGGTAACACTTTCACCTATATAGATGCGTAAATATTCATATGAAAATGGTCTCAATTGTTGTTGTTGTTGCAATAATAATAATAAATACTCTTTGAGATGGCTTGGGCATATAAGAGAAGGCCTAATTTAGCCCTTGCACGACATCTAGAAAGATTAATAATTCAAGGAACTAGGAGACAGGGCAGATCAATTAAAACTTTGGATGTAGTGGCAAGGAAACACATTTAAAATAGAGAGCAATAGAGAACATAGTCTGAAATAGTGTACAATTGAAAAGTATATCTCACAAAGGTGAGCCTATACAGTAAGGATCAGGCGACGATGATGTTAACATTGTCGCTCATATACCGTTGGTCCTTCCTTTTAAAGCATTTCTTGTGCGCACAAGCGCCCACCCCCACCCCCACCCAGATAGAGATTACTCTCATACAATAATGATAGAATGAGGTTTTTTTTTTTTTTTTTTCATCTTAGCCTGTCTCGAGCAGAACACATTAATTTGGCAAAGAAACAGGTTCTTTTTTTTTTTTTTTAATCTTAGTTTGTCTCGAGTAGAACATATTAATTTGGCTCTAGATTGATGGGATAAGGCTAGGATGATGATGTTTTGTTCTATGTACAGAATGCTGAACAATGAAATTGATGAGATGGGTATGCTAAGAAGGATACGTAGACGAAAAAGCAAAATACAAAATAAGGAATTAGTATACTGAAGGAAACCTACAGATAATCCCAGCAAAAGTCAAAAAAAGTTGTATAGGGCTTGTGTTTGTACATAGAAGGAAAGAAATACCCCTGTACACAAAAGATGAATCCTTCGAAGCAATTAGAAGTTACATGTTAAGACTCTAGAGTGACGACGGCATAATACTGAAAGGCCAATGAGTGGAAAAGTGAAACTTACAAAACCTAACCCTAGATAGATGAGTACATACTTTTCTGACCTAGTGGATCAACAATGAAACTGGCCTAATTGCCACAACACAGTTATAGTCATATACTAGGTGATTTGGTTGGGTTGAACTCAGGTTGGATGAGTTTAGGTTGAAACTCAAGCACTCCACATGGTTCACTCATGACTTGGCTTCACCCATCCTCACCTAGCCGAGTTAGATAGGTTGTCTTAAGGCATTTATCCTTAAATATATAAAAGCATATAAACAAATGAAACGAATGAACAATCTTTATATAAATAAAATATAAGAGGTTTACATGATTTTCAATAATTTATTTACTCTATAAGAACATATCTATAATAACATCATATTTAAAATTAATTTACCAACCCTGCTAGTCGACACAATGAGTTTCTTGCTTGATGAGACCCAATAACTAACTGAGTCAAGTAGATCCACTTGGTTGGAAAGCTATAGATGAGGCTATGACATGATGGTTAAATATGATTTTAGACTAAGTTGCTTCGGAATTCAGTTAAAAATAATGAAGGTAGCTGTCAAAAGAACTTCACTTACACGAGGTTGTGTCTTCTTTAATCTGTTTGATGCATCATCATCATCGTCATCGTCGTCATCCTTGTTCATAAACATGCTATGGATTAATGAGTTATCCGATTTCTTTCCTCGCTTTACAGGTGCCTGAGAGCCTCTACCCCGTCCTCTTGCAGGTCTCTTGCGTCCTTTGCTTTGGAGACTTTCTTCAGGCTCCTTGAGGTGGGGAAAGATAGTGATCAATACAGAGGAACATTATGTACAACACTACGACATCAAATTCATAAACAATGAAACAGGCAAAATGCAAAACGCTGTGTGAGTGTGTGTGAAGGAATCAGTATCCATTCTATTTAAATAACCACTCAACTAAAGTTTATGTAGCATCCAGAACTGCTATACAATAACACATACCGAGTTTTCAACGACTTCATTTATCTCATATCTATCTGAATCATCACTTGAAGCAGAACCCACATTGTCTTCGGCATCTGCAATACTTCTAACTGCAGTTGATGCAGCAGCAGAAGCAGACCTGAAATAGAAACATCAATGGGAAAGATTTTCCTCCCTTTTCCTTTGTGAAGGATCAATTCCTAGGATTGTATGAGAAATACGGAACAAACGGAATTATATTCAGGTATCAAAAAAAAAAAAAAAAAATGGAATTATGTTCAGGATTGTTGCAGACGGCAGTTAGACCTACATGGTTGTATGGAAATAAATGTTGGGGAAAAAAAACACATGGAGATGAAGTGGCTTAGATGCATACGCTAAGATGGATGTGTGGAGTTACATATATAGAAATGGTAATGGGCACATAAGAGGAAATCCATGGCTAGCCCCAATGTAAGAGAATTAAGGAATACTATTTGAGTTAGTTCGCATGTGCACAATACACGAGACAACCCCTTATGAACTATATACTAAGCGTAAAGGGTTTCAGAAACTATAGGAAGGGGCACACAAAAGATTTGGAATGTAGTAAGCCGACACATGTTAGATTGAGGACTAAAGGAGACCATAGATTTAAATAGGATTTAGTGGATACATACGACTCACAAAGAAGAACCCAGATAAATTGGAAAGGCTTAGATAATGATGATGACGATGACGTGTGTAGGCCATTTTCTCCTAGGGAAACTACATACAACTTTTATGAGGACAGCCTTGTACATCCACTTGGATGCATGCAAGATAGACAGGATAAAGGTTTGGAATTTGGAAAGGTGACATTTTAGATTTGGTTTGGAAAAAAAAAAAAAAATAGCCTCGACAATCTATCCTAACTAGGTTTAATATCTTAAATTTTAATGATTTTTTAAAATATGCAGCTTCTTCAAAATTCAACCCAACGGGGCATATAATTGAGGTCAGTTCTAATTGTCGGGCCTTAACGAGCCTGTAGAACTTCCAGAAAGTGCACCTTGTTCCAACCACAAGGCTGAAAGTTTGAACCATGTTACATACCAAAATACATACCATATTTTTCAGGAGGAGATAGGGGTTGGTTGGTGCAAGGGGGCAATTTATGACAAGTGAAACCACAAAAAGACTGCTCGTAGGCTTCTATCAAATGCCTTTAAAGAGAATATGATCTGTATACAGATCATCCCATGCTACCCATTTCCATAGAACCCCCTTACCAGAGAGTTTTGGGGGGCTCACCGTCCATAAATTTGCCACCAGCCCAAATTTCACTACAATCTAAGTGGACCGCATGGTTTATTTATTTATTTACTTTGGTGTAAAACATGAAACATAATGAGTAAATAACAAATTTGTTACAAAATAAAGACAACTAGCATATCTTTATTCAATGAAAATTAGCTTGCTTATCTTTCAAAAATAATAATAAATTTAGTTGTCAATTTTGTTTTGAACCTTTTTCCAGTTTGACTCTAGACTGACGTTTCAGTCAGTTTGGCATTTCAGTATTTTATTTCAAAGTTCTGTTTCGGGGAAACTTCTTTTAAAAAAAAATAATACAAATATAATTAAAAATATGAAATTTAAAAAAAAAAAAAAGTAAAGTAGTTAACGTACTATATACCAACAAAACTATGATATTCCAGCATTCCAAATAATAATTTATGAGCCATGTTTGTGTGGCAATGTGAAATTATGACATGTATTCTCACCCCTCATCTCTAAATGTTACACCCCGAATGACATCAACTAAACACATTTATATAGTCACAACACTACAATGGTGAAATTAGTACCTAAATCATAATGAAGAGAACTGTTAAAGGAAAAAAAATTGAAGACATTTTTGCACTAAGTTTCTTGTTTGACCAAAACCTGGTCATCTGGACTTAAAATTTATACAGGGTTGTTTGGTTCGGTAAACTAACCTTACTTAAACAAATTCGGCCTGTTTGGCTAAACCAAACCAAAAATTTAGTACTAACGAAAATAATGTAAAAATGTGGTCCATCCAATAAAGGAGCAAACACCGGTCAAAGTGAAACTTGGGCCACTGAAAATTCCCAAGGGATAGGTTTTAATGAGTGGTTTAGCTTCAAAAACAACAAATCCCACAGCATTTACTAGGAAATAACATGGAGAGGGATGCTGTGTGATCACTTTCGGGAATAGGTTGTGTGTTCTATTGTATCATGCTTGATGCTTCAGTTTTTGTGTGTAAATTTGTGCTCACTTGTATCCTGATCTGGGGTGGTACTTGGCTCAATCTAAGCAGCTTTACCATAATCTCGACTCTCGAGCACTAACCTCTCGGACTGGCGGATTCTGAGAGTTGCATCAAGAGTTGTTTGCTTTAAACTGCTAGAGCCTCTACCCCTTCCTCTCCTAGAAGCCCTGCCGCTACTTTGTTCAGATGGATCATGTGAGGACCTAGAAGTTCCCATTCCTTTTCTCCCTCTACCAGTAGACTTTGAACTTGAGAGAAGTTGTGTGGTATCTTCTTCATCACTAAATGAATTTGAACTTCCAAGGCCTGCTTGGCTTTTACCTTTGAGTTCCTATATAAAATGCACAAAGTTCAGAATGCCACATTAAACAAGAAGTTTTTGTATAATTAAAAGCCACTCTTTCATCCCAATTCCAATTAGCCACACGTGTCCCATCTGAGCCACACATCAGTTGGGACCACTGTATAACCCTTAGGTACAAAAAATTAACGCTAGCGTATAAATGTGTGGTCTGTGTGACCAAAAAATAAATAAATAAATAACACAGAGAGAAGAAAAATGTTGTCAATATAAAAATATACACTCAGACATACATATGGGATATATGCATGTGTTAAGAGGAAATTTTGAAAAGGAAGCTTGTCCCTTGACAGAAAAAATAAGGAGCTTTTAATGAGCCCACCTATGATGAATCAGAACCTACAGCCCACACTACCTCTGCACACCCTGCAATCGTGAAGGGCACTCCCCCCAATCTGATGCTCATTGTACTTACATATAGTGTTGGATTAAAACACACAATGCACTTTATCCAAGAAATAACAAACTTTGGCTCCTATATCAAGGGCTAGGATGGTTTGATTGGATCCATATTTGACCTAGCACAATCCATGTAGTAGTACCCATCCCTCTCTGATACAGTCAAGGACTTCCAGGGCCCATCTGCCTGCCTGAGTGTAGAGTTGTTATAGCTAAAAGCCAAACCTCTACAAGAAAAAAAAAAAAAGTAGGGCTAGGATGAGGGAAACAAAACTTACAAATACATAATCCAAGAGGAATAAAAAAAAAAGCATATCCCAGACTTTGCAAGCTCCTCATATGTCCCAAAAGGGACCTAATTTAGCAAAACCCAAATAACAGCCAGCAAGATGCTGGTCAACTGTCATAGCATGGATTATATATGTGAGCATACACAGTTCGAAATTCCTAAGTAATAACATCTCAGCCACTAACCTACTTGCTGAAAAAGTTCAACATGTTTCTAGTCAGCATTACATTGACTACTCAAGAGTAAAGGGGGTGTTTGGAAACGAGATATTTTAAGAGATTTTGCTATATCATCTACTAGTTTAGAATGTAATCTATTCACCTATAAAGAAGGTGTTCGGATAACTTAGAAAGTATATTTCAATATCTCACTTTCTTCCAAAAATCTTCATATTACATTATTCAAGGATATGTTGTATAAAATAATCTTTAAAAAATCTTTTCTAAATACGAATGGAGAGTTTGAGAAAAAACCATTGGAGGGTTCATAAGCAACTATTAATTATAATGGCGCACTATAAGTTTTAACATTTATGAGTCCCACTATTAGATTGGCCCCCCAGTGCTTACACATTTAATGTGGGGTCTTATAGCCATATCACGACTACAAAATCCTGGTTAATTATCAATAGTAGGTGGGTCCTACAAATGTCACGCTCGGGGCTTTTATTGTGATTACCAACATTAGGTGGGTCCCATACTACCAAAATTAGCAGGGTCCCATGATTACCATGATTGAATTGTGTGATTGTAATTATCAGTTTGCCATCATTAAATGGGTCCCACTATTTGATAGCTCTCTTAGTGTTAATATGACTACCAACATCAAATGGGTCCCACAATGATTTTTGATAAAAAAAAAAAGCTAGATAGGGCCATTTCTGATAATCATCATTAGATGTATTATAGTATAGTTACCAACATTTGGTGGACCCACCTTAATTAAACAACATTGCTTGGATCTCATGATTTAAATTTAATCTTATATTTTTTACAATAGATGGGTCCTGCCATGATTATTAACACATGTGATTATTAATTAGTGGGTCCTACGTTGGGTTAATTGATTATATTCTCTCCATTTTTGATTTGGTATATCCTCTTATGAGTTTTTTATAAACTGCCAAACACTTTAAAGGTATATTAAAATCTGTGAAGATTGTCAAACACCACAAGTGACGCAATATAATAATATGACACTATTTTATTCTATGATAATGAAATCTTACAATATTTAAACTTGTTGATATTATATTATGCACTTATCCAAACCCCCACCCCCAATCGAGACTCTAAATCTCATATAATCGCGTTAGAAATGAGAGATGAAACTTTTATAAATCAAACTAATGAATCCTGTCATGTTTGCTCTCTCTCTCTCTCTCTCTCTCTCTCTCTCTCTCTCTCTCTCTCTCTCTCTATTGAGACTCTAAAATCTCATATAATCTCATTAGAAATGAGAGATGAAACTTTTATAAATCAAACTAATGAATCTTGTCACCTGTAATATCTGAGAACTGGATCTACTTTCCTTGGAGCGTTGCAACCTTTCTTTCACACGATCCTGCAGCAAAAAAACAAAAAAAAGTTGAAAAAATGGAACAATCATCCTAATATATTACTCCACCTGCAATATCTATGAGAACTATCATTATAAGCTTATTACCTGCATGCATTGTTCCACTCTAAGAATCAAATCATTCTCTTCAACCGTCAGTGTATCTGATTCCTTTGTGATTTTATTCTGTGAAATATGGAAGATTAAAATAGTCAGCTCAGATGAAAAGGCTATAATATTTGAGATCGGAGTGCAACTCACAGACAAAACCTGAATCCACATGGCCCAACTCGCATGAAAATGCCATCGGAGTTCAGGTTCAGGTCTGTATTTTGAAGGCCCCTTAGAATTCAGGTATTGCTTGAGTTTTGGTCTTGGATATCCGAATTGGGTCCTGGGACCCGATTTACATCATATAATATGCTAATTTAAATTATATGCATACTGAAAATTGGGCTACAAATCAGGCCACATTTCTAAAGCTGTGAACCTGGTTGTGGGCCCATCTTGTTCATGCCATCAGTGGGTAGGAAGGGATTCGAAGATCTCATTCACGTGCACAATTTTGATGTCTCAATCATCTGCTTTAAGGCCCCCAGGCCAAAAGTTTAATTTTGAATTATAAAACCATTAACCTTTAAGTCCCTAAAACAAAATTATACCACTAAAAATGATTTCTGATTTTCTTGCAACACCAGATGCCCATCGGGGAGAAAAATACAAATGAAGACTACAATATTGAAGCACTTACACGTGTTTCCTCGAGATTGTACTGCAAGCAAGAGTAAAACGCCATTTTGTCATCCTTGTTGACAAAGTCATGTAATGCAACATCCAAATCATTAACCGGAAGAATCTCCATTTTCTGTAATAAAAAAAAAGAGAGCACAATTATTTGTCAGGATACATTTTTTATTCAACAGTAACAAGCTACCCAATACTTCATTAACACAATTTTTTTAAACTAACCGAACAACCATTATTTGAAAAAAAAAAAAAATCATAATCATCATCACCTACATCTTAGCTTTGTCCCATAAAAACTAGCATCAGATTTTGAAAGTGTTTTACTATTGCATTACAAAATAAGCTATGACACCATAGATCCTAACTATTAGCTGGGGTGCAAGGAAGTGATCTCTGTGTGTGTGTTTTTGGGAGTGAGTATGTAAGGGCCGGCAGTAGGAAGGAATGAAAGTAGCTGGAGCATAGTTCAAAAATTACGGTTGCAAAATGCAAAGGGTGTCAAGATAGGCCCAAAAAAGCAATATGATGTCATGGCATTAGCTGGCTGACAATTTCTCTCTTTGAAACTTTTGACTTTATATTTTATATTTCTCTCCATTCTAGGATTTGGACATGAAAGTACAGTGTAACCCTTTTAGATTTTAGATTTGAGATTTGGGTGTGTGACTCATCACTTTTGGGTGGGTTTCCGCATGGAGGATTTACTTGGATCCCCTTACTCTTTCTTTCTATTGTTTCAGTGATTGGAGAATCAACCAGTCCAATCGATCCTACTGACTTGGATTATATAAATAAATGCGCAAACAACAAAGTCGAAGAACAACCAATGCACAGTCTATATAACTATAAATACCAATCCTAAAGAGGAAGAGTAAAATAGAAAATGGTGCATGTGCATCTGAACAAATTTTCACTGAAAGGGGGCATAACAAATAAAACCATGTCAAGCAACTCAAAATAGGATATTCAGAAGTGCATTACCAGATTACTCTCAGCAACAAGAGCCTCTATATTTTGTTGGTTTAATTCTTCTGGACGGAGTCGCTCGGAATCATCAATCTTCCCTACAGCCCAAAACGGAACAATAAAAATTTAAAAGCCACATCAATCAAGATGGTCTAGTAGCATGGAGTTGGTAAAACACAAGCAACTTAACTTGTTTATTATATCAAACAAAAAAAGTTGAGCAAAATCTTATTTTAAAAGCCAGACAATTTATCTAATTCGCAGTATATGCTGCAGTATATTGTCTTAATAGACAGACAATGCTCTTCCACCACAAGCAGACTACATATTGATAAAATGCAGTCCAGCTCATGGGGCCCACTTAGATACATGTCTAACAATGAGAAGAGGGTAAATGAAAATATCTCTTTATAAACAAGGGGGAACCAAAAAATCAGCCCCACCTGATTATTCTAGCCCTTAAATTTTTTTATTTATTTTTTAATAACATCCTAACCCTTGATTTAATAGCCTTAAAGTAAAATGGTGTCTTTTAGATTTTTTTTAAAATTCAATCTGAAAGCGAGTGAAGGTTCAATGAGCATAAAATTGATCCTAATGCCAGATCATGGGATGAGAAGAGTATCCAATGGGCATCACTGATCAAAGGTGGACCCAAGTGGCCCCCCATTTGCCAACAAATTTACAGGTTATATTTAAAATGTACTCAAAATATAAAAACACCAAGTTAGATTGAGGCCCTTCACAATCCGAGCTTGAATTGAGCCTGCTCAAGCCTTTTAACAAGCTGAGTGAGCCAGCCCTAGCTTTAGCTTGGCTTGTGAGAATGAGCAGAGCTTGCATTTGAGCCTGAATGAGCTGAGAGCCCAGATGGCCGGCGAGCTAGCTTGGATTGTTGACTTCACATCCCTACAAAATATTGGGCATTGGCATACTCCTTCACACATGCTAAAGAATTCACTTATGTGGACTCCCATTTCTCTACATACAAAAACTACTTTTCCACAAAAGATTACATCCACTATTCTGAGCTACTTTGAGGGAAAAAAAGGAAAGAGAAGCTTCCTTTAACACAGTGGTATACATGTTGATACAAGCATGAACGATGAATGTACAAGTAAAATAAACAAAAAATAGCAACAACCAAATGAATATGAGATACAGATTACCTGCAGTGGATGAATGTTTTTTTGTAACTTTAGAGAAAATAAGAATGTCCTGTGGGTTTGCAACCTACAAAATTTAAGTATAACATCCCAATCAGTAGAGTGACTTTAACCAAATGAACCAGTTTCCTGCTGATCAAACACACAATGTTTGTACCTTTCCCACATACTTTTGGCCAAACCTTTGAGGATTTATAGTCATGAATCCAGAATAATCTACCTGCAAAATTAAATACATTGCATTTTATATTCATGTACTGCGGACAATATAACTAGAAGTCTAGAAGTTATAAGCAATAAACTCTTCACACTGCACATTAAAGCTGAGCACAAGAGCATGCAATCATAAAATTGAAAGAGAAAAAAAGTTCAATCAAAAGCACTTTCTCCAATGGGAATTGCCATGACATATGCACATCAACAAGACAGATGCGTTCATTTGTAATTGTTACAGCTTGTTTTAATGGGCTAAATGGCCAAATTTGGGAGTAGTAACTTGCATGGTTACAACTACAGATGCTTAAAGACAGACTAATAGACCTCATAGCATGATATATCAATTCTTTTCGATGAGCTAGTGATTAACAATCAAAGCTGAGATTCACAATTTACTCCCCATAATTTTTTCTTTCTCCTTTATCCTCCCCATAATTTTTTCTTTATCCACATGACTACTAAGTGCACCCTTTAGCCACTTTTGTTGTTAGAATCACGGTTAAATCTCAGCATCAGTGATAAACCCAATCGCTACCAACTTGAGATAAGTTGGATGGCCCCAACTCTCAGTCAGCACATTAGATTCAGTGAAATCCATGCAACTCAATAGGGGGTTAAGTCCATAATGCTTACGTTGTTCTAAACCATCAACACCAAAGAACTCCATCTAACTGAGGTCACTTTATGGGCTCTACTTTGACACTCATATCTATTTAGAGTAATGTTCTTTGTGAAACCAATCTAACATGTACTTCGTAACCACTTCAATAAATGTCCTTTTGGACTTAACCCATAGCTTTTGCGCTGCTCTAGATCGTCACTGTCAAAGCATCATTCCATCTATCTGGGGATCACTTTGTGACTTCTACTTTGCCATGAATCCCTTATCAGAGCTATGTTTTATTGTAGCTCCACAAACCAGTATTTCCTGCGAATAACCTCATTAGAAGTCAAACAACCCCAATGCCCCCCAACACCCCAGTCCTTTCTTCCCCTCTTTCAACAGGTTCCGTGTACCGGCAACACTACATTTCTTCATACAAGGGTTGTTAACGTCAGGTTGCCCATAGCATCTAGTTGCAGGGTTCGATTGGGAGAAAAATTAAGTAAAAGATGAGAGGTGAAAATAGATGAAAGAGAAGGAGATGTGTTCACAAGAGAAGGGAGAATCTCAACAAGAGAATAGATAAGCCATCGAATCTACGGCTGGAAAAACAGGTCTATACTTCTACAAACAAATAAAATATTCACTAATAAAAAAACCTGAGATTTCCCTAAATTAAAAAACAGTCCCCATATTTCTACTAAATTACAGAAGAGGCCGTAAAATATCTCGACACTCCATCGCCAGAAAACTCATACTACCAGTCAATTGTTCTTTTAAACTGCTTTTGTAAGAAATCTGCCACTTGAACTTCAATATTCACATACTCCAGCTGTAATATCTTTGCCACTTTTTCATGAATAAAAAGACAATCAACTTTAATATCATCGTTACGTACATGTCAGAAGCAATATGAAGAGCCCCACAAACTGATGGGGCCATCTCATGTAAACTCTAATTCTTTAAGCCAATTTCTCAGCCATAATAATTCACATGCCCCACAAGTCATTGAACGATACAAAGCCTCCAAACAGGACTGAGTCGCAACATGTTGATTCTTACTTTTCCAGAATACAGTATTGCCACCAACCAAGGAACAATAGGAGACCTTCAATCCATTTTTTATTTTGCCCAATATGCATCTGCAGATACTTCTACATTCAAATGACTATGACATGCAAAGAGTATCCCTTCACCTGGCAAGCACTTCAAGACAGTTTCAAAATTCGATGAACAATGGCAAAGTGTCCAATTTGTTGAGCATGCATAAACTAACTATCTACACATATTGCATACCATATTGCATAAACCTTTTTCTTTTTTGGCTCCTTTATTGTGGTCTCCTATGCTTAAGTAAAACAAATATAAGAAATATATATATATATATAGAGAGAGAGAGAGAGCGCTTTTCCATGTATCCAGTGGGTATCAAGAAATGACAACAAACTCATCCATGTGTTGTTGATCTTGTACTCCCTCCCTCGTACGACAATACCCTACAACAAAATCACCTCCCAAGGTAATGATCTATCCACCCCTGTTCTGAATATTCATTTTCAATCTGTTCTGTTTCTCTTTCTGGCCACCTTCTCATTCATCATTTTCATCTCTTTGTTGCAGAAATCAAACTGAATCTTCAATTTCTCCTTCATACATTTGGGAATTGGGATTAGGTTTCAGAAAAATTCCTTCTCTAATTGCCCCTTTACTTCACTCCCAGGACGTTATATCTTGTTGGTTACAAATAATGTTACTGTAGTGATCTGTTGATCATGCTCTAGTAAGATTAAAGGTTTGGGTTAGGGTTTTTCTGCTTTTTTGAAACTGATTTTACATCAAAAAGGATCTGAACCTGGAACACTTTGGAACAGTAGACAGAACTGGACTTCAAGAACAATCTCAGATCTGGACCCAGTTCAGTTCCTGCACAAAAAATAAATGGATCTGATCCAGATCCACATGGCCAACCCCAACATAATTGGGACAAGGCTTTGATTATGATGATGATGATCCAGACCCACATGGATCCAGCCCATAGACACTCTGAACCACAGAAGCACCCGAAGAAGAAGAAAACAATTGTGGACAAGGAGGCATTAGGGGTAAGGAAGATATTACTTTTATTCTGACTAATGGAAGCTTGATCTCTGATCTACCGACTGCCTTTTTGCTAGCTTTGTCGATCAGACTTCTGACCTGAAGCAATCTCATTTTAGTGAAAAACAATAAACAATAAGCCACCAAGGGCATTTATCAGAAAGTCATTAAAAACAAACCAAAGCTTCGTAGGTGAATTATCTATGTAGAGATGGAAAACTCTTACAACTTTGTCCAGATGTTCAAGAACAGATGCCTGGTCATTGGGGTCAATGTCAGCCTCATCTTTTAATACAACCTACATAGAAAGCATTTCACTGTAAGAAAAGTTTCATAGATAAAATGTACCATCATATACAAAAGAATTTCTTACCTCAGCATATTCAAAAGGTCTCACTGACTTCAAAGGAATTTTGGTTGGACGATATTGGCTTCCCTACAACCAGAAGAACCATCCATACTAAGGTATGACCATTAATGGAAAAGATGAATAGACGTTAGTCAGGTTCTTTCACTGAAACAACCTTAATTTCCAAAAGAAGTACATGCTTAGGCTTTGCTTCCCCCTCGATTAGTGATGTTGCAACAGAAGACCCTGGCTGTGTAATATGAAAGCCCATCCCCGATACTTCCTGTGAATTCAGAATGTGATTTCAATATGCTGCTACAAATAGATCTTTCTAATTCACCCATAAATAGAACACCAGAAGTAGAACCTGCGGGTCAACTAGACATTCATGTTCATGGCCCCACACTATGAAGTCCAGGAATCTTGGTAAGAAATGCTCATTTATGGCATTTTTGGGATTCGCCTTGATTCTACAGACAACATAAGTAGGACATAAGTCGCAAGAAATGAATAAAATAAGAAAAATATGGACTCTGCAACAAACATGTAACTCTTGATTCCTAATGTAGGTCATCCCCTGTAAAGTTTAGAATAATGGTTGCCAATACAACAGTGACAGGCATAGCTGGAGTCATATAGAACCAAGCTTTTCCTCTTATACTAAAACTCAGACCCATGCCCAGCCCATTCATTTATCAGGTCAGAAATCAGAAGTCCACTCATCTCTGCCACAAGTTGACCTGGATCAGAATACCTTGGGCACATAAACATAACAGTACTAGAAAAAGAAAATAAATGTAGGATGGAGAGAAAATGTTTTTCCTCTTAGGAGCCCAAACCACTATTTTTATTATTCTGAGTACGACCAGAAAAGGAACCATAATCATCCAGATTACATGGAATCACCTACGATTATGTTAGATCTTAAAGAATTAACACAAATATAATAATCTACAGGACAATAAAAATGCTACACCTCGTAGCCACCCTCCCTCCAAATTCAAGCTCACGATGTGTGAGAAATAACCTTGAGAGATTGTCAACCAAGTGCCAAGCCAGTGAACAGAATGAGACTGGGAAGAAGTTAACGAGCTGATCAGTAGAGAGAGCAAAGATGGATAACACCCTATTCTAAATGATGACTCAAAAAGTGACAAGTGTTTGGTGCTTCCATGAGAGACATTGTTATGAGCAATTTGAGGGCACTTTTACAATTGTAGTGTAAAGGTGATTAAGTAGGAAGACAGACACCCATATCTGGAAACAGAAATCAAAGGAGATAGCGTTAAAAGAAAGAGAACTCCGGTCATGGTAACTCAAAGATATCTAAGGATGCAATGGACAGCACATGAATGAGAAAAAGTTGAAGTTGAAATAAACGGGCTCACACCAGGGGCAGTGAAGATGATGTCCAGACAAGAAGCTGTAAGATAAGGCTCCTGACAACTTCTCCATTCTGAGTTTGGCTAACGAGAGGAGCCCTGTTAGGAGGCTTGAGTTTGACAATGAGTTCAATAGAGGACCAGGGGTCCATAGTCCTGTCAATCATGATGTCAACTTGCTAAATAATATCAGCAGTAGATTTCGTCTAAGAGGAGATAGGAAATGGAAACAACATTTAAGCATAAAATGATTTTATTTTTTTTTTTATTTTTTTTATTTTTGGGGGGAAGGGGGATTTGGAGGGATAAACTACAATGATGCAGAACCAAATGATTGACTCCATTAGAAGGATTACAAAAGAGGTGCACTTTGAGAAAGAAACCTGGTGATAGTATGTAAAGGTTTAGAATGCCATGGGAGATTAAACACAATGCCACAAAGTCTAGAAAGTTAGTATAGATGGAGCTATCGAAGAAGATGTAGAACATAGGATAAAGAGCGAGATGGTTTTAGTGGAGACTTGCATATGGAATGCTTTATGATTCGTGCATACCCACCAAGATTAAAGGGATAATTTTACAGGACAACAATTAGACCAGCTATGATCAAGGAGTAACACATGCACAAAATGAGTGTAGCAGAGATGAGAATGTTGAGATAGATGTGAGGTAAAACTAGGAAAAATTGGATCAGAAATGAGCACTTTTAGGAGCATTTAGGAGTAGAACCAATAGGGGATAAATTAAGAGAGACTAGTTTGAGATGGTTCAAGTATGTCCGATGCAAGCCAACAACAGCACTATTGAGGAAAAGTTCTTCTATGCAAGTTGACAACCCACCAAGGAAAAGTGGTAGGAAAAAGAGGACATGGATGGAAGTAGCAAGGATAGATATAAAGAAGTGCAACATATCTAAGGATTTGGCTTAGGATAGATTGGAATGGAGAAACAAAATTCATGTAGTCGACCCCAGTAAAGTTGGGACAAGGCTTTGATGATGATGATGAAAGTAGTAAGTGATGCAAAGTCCATAGCATATGATGTCCTATTGAATAAGTTGATGATGATGAATGTAGTAAGTGATGCAAAGTCCATAGCATATGATGTCCTATTGAATAAGTTGGGAACAGGAAAAGCAAAAGAAGATATTTTCAATCTTGCAAGAATGACGGAAAGAAAAAGTAGGGACTTAAAATTAGGTTAGATATATAAAGAGCAACATCCAAAAGGTTTTAGTGAAGGACAGTGATATTAAAGAAAGGTGGAGAGAATATTTTAAAAAACTTTTAAATAAAGATTCTATAGGAGTCTACAATCACTTTTCATATTGTTTTTTCAATACAATCAAAATAGGAAACATAATCATCTAAATTACATGGGATCCCCTACGATTATCTTAGATCTAAATAAATAAATACAGAATATAGTGGTCTACAAGACTATACAAAATGTTGCATCTCTTTACACAAAGCCTCCAAATTTGGCCCAGACCCAATCTGTCAATTTGGAAGGCCTACTATCAGGTTGTAGCAGGCTAACTTGCAAACGAACAGGCCAGCTTCGTCCTTTGCCAAGCTAATTGGAATTTCCTTTTTCTTTTTCTTTTTTGTATCCTCTTTTGTTTTTTGAACATTTTTATATGTTCAGAGTTACTTTTCCAAGATTTTTTGCTCCTTTACAGTTTTTATACGTTTGGAGTTGCTTTTCCAAGGTAAAGAATAACCTGTTCTGGTGAAGTACAAGAATGTTAAACCAGTCTGGCACATCGCAACCTTCTTGAGCTTCAGGCCGTATCCACTGAACAGCATGTGGTGTCTGATGCACCAAATTGGTGAAAGACCAAAAAAGATCTCAGTACCAGAAACCAAAACCAAAAAGAAAAAAAAAAAGAGAAAAACGTACTACAAGATCCATTGAAAAAAAAAAAAAGGACCAGAAAAACACCTGAAACATTCTGTTCAGCCGCTCATCTCTGATGTTACCAAGGCCATACAAAGCCACTGATGTAGAACCCTGGAATAAAACTAAATACAAATTCCAAGTCTTTTCATAGAGAAACATTGTACACTGTAAAGAAAATACAACAGCCAACCTTCCGTATAAGGATTGGAAAAAGAGTGATTTGACCAACACCAGAGCCTCCAAGAACCATTTTCCCAAAGTAATTAACAAGATTGCATGCGGAAAGGATGTCAATTGCAGAAAGGTTATCCTGTAAGTTGCAACCACATCATAAAACATTATGTTGACAACAACAAGAAGTGCCCAAGGGGAAAAAAAAAACAGATAAATAACAAAAAAGAGCCTTAAAAACCACATAAAGTTAATATTTTTGACAAATTTTAGAAGTATTTTTTTGTTTCTCAACATATAGGACACTAGCGGCAGGAATTGCAATAACTCAACCTGCTCCCCATCACTAGCATGAATATAGAATTTGAATGAAAATCCTTTGTCAACCATATCAAATAGCAGCTCTAGTTGTTAGTCTATCCAGTCCGTCCCTTCCAACAAGTACATGATATTCAAGACATGATAACCAAGTTGAGTATCAGCCTTGAATATAATCAAATATTTAGTGGTATGTGTGGAGCCACTGTTTAGTGATTCAGATTCTAGAATATTAAATTGATGAATCCCACTAGATAAACAATGTTCCAAAACTAACCAAGGTTGTAAGATCCAAAAAAAAAAAAAAAATCATTACATTAGACTTCGACTCCCATGTGCGTCCTTTTTGAAGGTCGATTTCATGGTTAAAAACACGGTTTCGGTAACAGTAACAACCAGTGACAAAACCAAAGAAAACCTCATGCCCGATAAAGAAAATTTAACATTTGTTAAAGCTGAACAAGGACTCTCCCTTACATGCCTTTTGTTCTGAACCAAATAAAAAAACCCTAACTCATTAAAACCACATGAAATTGTTTTGTCTCTGGAGGAAGCCGTGTTTTTTAGGGCCTCCTACTTTCTGGCCAATATAGCTCTCATACAATGTACACTTTTCCTATTAATAAGAGCTTTTCCTAACTCCACCAATTTTTGTAACTGCCAATCCGTTCCCAAGCTTGTAGAGAGGTGGGTTCCGTCAAAGTAGGTTGACAGCCGGCGTAAAAGTTTCAACACAACTACAACATGGCGTGATTACAAAACTTGAGAGATGGCAGGAGGCTTTAGAATCCAAGGACTGTAAAATAAGGGAGAATGTTCTCCTGCGAGTGGACTGCACATCTATGGGACCCACTTGGGCCAACATTTGATCAATACAGACCTTTTGATTCTTTTGCCATCCGATGATCTGGAATCAGGACAAATTTTACACTCATCAAACCCTCACTCAACAGTGGATTGAAATCAAGGGTTAGTATAATCTGGTAGGGCTGATTTTTTTGCTCCTTCTTGTCCATAAGGAGATCTTTCCATCTACCCCCTTCCCATTGAGAGACATGTACATAAGTGGGCCCCATGAGCTGGACTACATATTAGCAATATGCAGTCTACTCATAGAAGAACATTGTCCTTAAAATAGGTAGTACAAACATGGAACATATGAATTGAAACTGTAAGGGATGTGCAAAGAGATTTCATTCCTGGAAGAATTGAAGCTTAAGAGATTCCTTTTGAAAACTTGGCTCTAGAATTAGAAAGGATGGCAAGGTTGAGTTGTATGTCAAACAGAAGATGAGAGCTGAATGGCTGAAATGGAGACTTGCTTCCAGAGTACTTCGCGATCAGTGCATACTAACAAGATTGAAGAAAAAATTACAAGACAGTAATTAGACCAGCTATGACCTATGGAACAAAATATAAAATGATGGTCAATCGTGAAACAACATATGCAAATATGAGAGTAGCAAAGATGAGAAAGTTGAAATGGATTTAAAGTAAAACTAGAAAAGATAGAATCAGAAATCAGCACATTTGGGAGCATTAAAATTAAGAGACTCGTTTAGACAATGTCCAACATAGGCCAAAGACAAAGACAACCCTAACGAGGAAAAGTTTTTCTATGCAAGTTAAAGGCCCCCTTAAGGAAAAGGGGTAGGTTGAAGAAGACATGGATGAAAGTAGTAAGGATAGATCTGAAGAAGTGCAACTGTCCAAGGATTTGGCCCAAGATAGATTAGAATGGCGAAACAAAATTCATGTAGCTGACCTTCATGATGATGATGGTGACCATTCAAAAAAAAAAGCTCCTATGAAGAGATTGAGCAACTCTCGTCCGACCAAAATACATTAAATGAGTTCTCTATTACAAGAGAGACGCCTTCCAAATAACAAAGGAGTGCATGAACTATTAAGTATCCAAATGGATCACAACCATGAAATGTTTATGTAATGTTATTTGCTTCATATCAGTAATTCTAAATATCATGACCATCCAAATATGTGAAATTTAATAATAAAATATATCATAACAAATTCCAAGCATTTTCATAAACACGTGTTTTTCTATGTAAAGGAAATTATTTTCCAATTTCTCGCTGATAATATGTAATTTGTACTGGCCATAATGTTAATGGATGATTAAAATGTCTATTTCGATATATTAGCCACAAGTTATTCGAAACAAGTTGAAACAAGCTGAAGTAAATATTAAGTGAGACAATGCCATTAACATCAATGAATATAGAGATACAAATTTAACCTTTCAGCATACCACTCCAGCGGGATCATCATGGTTGCCATGAATACTGAATACAGGCAAACCAACATTGAAGTGAGGATCTTCATAATTCACATGACCAAATCTGGTAAAAAAATAATAAGAAGAAGAAAAAGGGATGCAAAAATCAGAACAGGAGAAAAACTAAGCAATGAAACAAGCAGTTTGCTGCTCAGAAACTCATGGAAATAGAAGAGAACAAAAGGCATAAAAATATGTCAATTTAAAACTTACAAGAAACAAGTTCTTTCCTTTTCATTTTTTGTTAATGGAATCTTTATATATGATCCAAGGAGCATAGTATAGGAGAAGTATACTGAACAGACAAAAGCCACTCAAAAAAGAAAAAAAACAGGTATGAAGCAATGAAAAAAAGGAAAAGGCTAGGCCCTATTGGAAGAAATCATCAGGTTCCATCTTGAAACATCCTCTTTTGCCCTGGAATCGGCCAAAGACGCTCTCTTTTGATGTGAGAGAATGATGCCTGTTAAGGTCCAAAATTTCTTCAACGGCGTCCATAAGCCTCCGAGGAGGCCTACAACTGTCCCAGGAGGAGGCCTACAACTGTCCCAGGCCCACCTGAGAACACATAAAGAGTCGCTTTCCACCATTAAGTTGTGAGAATTTAAGCGAAGAGCTTCCCAGAGACCTGTCCTCATAGCCAACAATGCTGCTTCATTGATCGAGCACGGGTCCACAGGCCCCAAGAATCATGTGACTGCAATTCCTAGCCGAAGTTAGAGCATGAAAGAATCTTGTATTCTTGTCACCTTCGTTGAGTCATCTACACCTGATCTCTGTTTCCATTTGCTCTCTTTTATTTCTATAATTTCTTGCTTTCTTTGGAGATCAATAGCTGAAAGCTACCCTAATTCATCCGCTCTTTCAAGAATCAAGACCCTATATTTCACACATGAGTGTTGGTTTCTTTACCTCATAGCTGCTGAAGTGACTTAGCACATTCTTTCACCTCCTCTTTAAGCTCCATCCTTCAACCTTAATACCGTCCACCAAGCATGAATCAACTCTAGAAACTGCTTCTCCTCAAGTCATATCATCTCAAAGCATAATGGAGAGGAACCCCATTTCTCCAAATTCGAGCCAGCAAGATTAAGCAGTGCTCCGTAATGGGCTTTGGCAGAGTCAGTTGACAAACATTGGGATAAAGATCCAACCAATCTATAGAGACAAGGAACCTGTCAAGTCTGGACACAGCAGGGGCTGACCAGTGATTGGACCATGTAAAGATGGTCCTATTTAAGTGGAGATCAACCAAGGTGGACAGGAAACCAATTCTAATTAGCATATATCAAACAAAGGTCTCCAAGATACAACCGGAATAAACTATGCCACCAAGCATGCATGTTCTTAAATCTGCATTGCTTCACATGAGTCAATGCAGGTCTTTTTCTTTTGTCCCCATCTGTAGCTCAGTGAATGCTTGAGTTTGGGTCGTCCTTGTAGTTAAAAATATGCAGGCCTTTATTTCTTTTATTATTATTTTTTCAACTTTGCGCTCCTATGAGGAACCAAGTGAAGGAATAAGGTACAACAGAACAAGATTACTCATTTACAAATGAAGCTCCAAATATTTTGATCAGAGCACTTGCATAATGCCTTGTTTGGATCAGCTGCAAAAGGAAGATGGAATGGCGGTGTGGTAGGGGATCAACCCTCATTTATAATACCCAAATACGGCATAAAAATGATACAATACACAATGGATAAGGCAGGAACACAGATTTTACACATTAAACTAAAGTATCGGATACGAAACGACACAATACACTGCCTATTGTTAAGTATCCGGATATCCTAGCCTGGTATAAGGTGGAAGCTTTTTGTTGGTTGGCAGCAAAGGGGAGGATCACCATGATCCATAAAGTGAGGAGAAACATTGAGTTTATCCTCGGAAGATTTGGGTTTCTTTTTTGGTGAAATTTGGGGTCAATTGGTGCTTCTCGAAGTTGACAGGGGAGACAACATTTATATGGATGCATTGCTCCTTCTAATATAGAAGGCAGACCTCATAGAGAGGAATAATTATAGCTATTCTGTGCTCGGTTTGGAAGGAGATACACAGCAGGATTTTTTATGACAACATAAGAGATGTCCAAGAGTTGATTTATATTGTGACTGTCACTCTGCACGTAATGAGTGGTGGGTGCTCATAAGGTCAAAATTGAACAGTTCTTAGTTGGATTACATTTTTCCAAATTGAGATGCATGTAGGAGGAAGAGAGATCGGATGGTGCACAAGTCAGCAAAGTTGTCTCCACTGGCAAGGGCTTTCTATAAGTTATATGTGGACAGGACCATTCAAGGGAAATCAGGCCCAGCAATACCAAGGGAGCTCTCTTTATTAATAGAAAGGAGTGTGTTGGTTTTCTTGAGTCCTATGGGCATTAAAGAATCAAATGAAGCAGAGACGTGGGCCATTAGGAAGGCATTGAGGAATTTTTCCTCTTCCTTTCAGGTAGTCTGATTGCATAAAGTAACTCCTTTAGCATTGTCTCTTGGGTGTCTCACTCTTCCTCCAATCCATTGAGGATGCATTCCTTATTCCTGGAGATCATATCTTTATATGCCACTACTTCTGTTTCATATTGTCTCGTCCCTAGAGAGGTTAATGGGGTGGGTGGCAGTTTCCCTGGCAACATCTGGTGTAGACAGATCATCTATGTACGGCTGTCCCCAATATGTAACTTGGTTCTTTGTTTCTATTGTGATGTTGCTTTCTGGCATAAGCCTTTTATAGCATACTCTGTACCATCGTTTTATATTAATATATTTTTTCGTTCTGCAGAAAAAAAAAAAAAAGGCAAAAGGAAAAAGGAATAGCGGTGCACATCAATATGATTAGTAACAGTTTTCAACAAGAGGCAATTTGATGAGGACATTAGAACTGATTTTATTTGTGATTGTTAAATGTTTTCTGATCTCATAACATCATTTAACTTAGCCTTGCATGGTCCTGCATCAGAATTCCACAGTATCAAAACTTACCCCAAGTCTCAACTTTAAAAGTGCCAAAATTCAGTGAACTCAACTGAGTCAAAAGCAAATCTCAAGTTTATGAAAAATAATTTGTGCAAGTATAATAACTGCAGAGATACTGTTTAATATTCACATCCAATAAGGGGACATGTTCAAAAGAAGAAAAGAAGTTATTACAAGTTTGCAAAGTTCACAGTCTGATCACTGACAACTTGGAACTGCACCGGTTGATCGTTAAGGCAGTATCGACGGAGGATCTCAATTGCCTTTACTAAAGTGGACCTTGAAGGCTTATTTTCATGGAAAAGATCCCCACCGAGAAGCAAAAAGTCTACCTGCAACCCAAAGTCAATATGCTTCTCAAATAACCATTTCCTGACAGAACATACACAGTAAAATTTAAATTGATAAAACGTTGACATAAACCATGAACAAAGAAGACTAAAGTACATTAGCTATTAGGTGTGCTTGGACGTATCACATTGCCAAGAAACTCATTTCCGTTCGAAAGTATATTTTATTCACATGCTGCTTGCCTGTTCCAACATTTGTTTTCACACTTCCGGGCAAATGTCTATAGATACAACTATAAAAGTGCAATATTACGACAAAATCCATAGCTCCCCCTGGATTGGCAGTGGTTTAATATTTTGGTATTTTGTGACTTATTTCATTCAAATGGTTTAATATTTTGGTATTTTGTGACTTCTTTCATTCAAATGGAAACTGGCTACCCACATCCATTGCTCTTTCTACTTTTGCCACCAAAAATTGATATCACAGCCAATAATGACTATTAATTTGGAATTGAGAAGACAGAATACAGTTCCACCTAACGTCGTTTCCGATGTCCACTACCAAAAACACACAGCTAAAAGGAAAGGTATCATTTTTTTCTAAAATGTTCTAATAAATGGAAATGTTGAGTATATCCAAATTATATATATATATATATATATTACAAAACAAAAGTTTTGAGTACATCCAAGCACAACCTCTGCAATAGGGTTGGGCTTTTTCTGGCCTTCAAGTTGTATCTTTATGGAAGTAAGCAATCAATTACCAAAAATGAAAAATGAATGAATAAGAAAATAAATAAAAAATTATTAGAAGGCAGATAGAAGTAGAAAAATAAAGTCTTATTTGAAACAATTGCATGACAAAAAAAAAAAGCTGGCGAGTAGAAATGTATACAAATATAATAATACATAAAAAAAATACTGATATTGCCTCTAACTTTCATTTTCATTATAAGCAACATGACTTGGACCCAAAATCTTGTGAATGTGAGAAGCACCTCTCCAATTTTGCTACAGGCTATTTTCCTTCAACTCTAAATTACTGAAAAATAGCTTCCTGGCACTAAATCAAGAAGTTAACCTTCCTAATTGGACTGGCTCTTACCTTTTTCTCTTCAGCTATTGAGCATATCTCCTCAAACGCCTGAAATGAATCAAATCTACGTATTTCATCTTTCTCCATATAACCCAGGTGACAGTCAGTAGCAACCAGCACTCGAAGTGTATTGATGGAATCATCTCTGAAAATTTATTTAGATAGTTAAAAATAAAAAAATATTGCCTGTCAAAATGCAAGCTCAACTTATCGATTTGCCGAGTTCATTCATGACTTCACATACTATTTGACATCAAACAAATATTGACATAGCTAATAGCATACACGCGCCAAATCAAGCCAAGCAATAGGTGGATCCCACTATACATATTACCTGGCCCAAAAATCAGGTGGTTCTACCGACTCACCAGAGATGGAGCACACATTAACATGAACAGGAACAGATGAAGAGCTTTTTCAACTGTTTCTTTATTACATACGTTTGCAGGAGTCTTCAAGCAGGATCACAGTTAAGAATGGATCCCACATGCATTTTTGCGACGGTAAATGCGGCCAAATAATAACTACTTCTGAACCAATGCATATCACAAGTTAATAGACAAAAAGAAGTAATTGCCCATATCAATTTAAGTGTGGGGTAATGTAGGCTGTGCTTTGATGCAATGATGTAGTTGAATCCACTTTCTATTCACAACAAGCGAAAGAATTCGGCATATATCAAGCTTTACCAGGCTGGAATAACCAAATACCTGAAAATAAGCTCGTCTATCATGCTAGTATATTATAACTAATGCAAACCACTATTAAAAAAAATCATATCAGAATTCAGATCATATGCCTATCAGCTGATTTTTCAACTCATGCGAAAACATGCATAGAACACGCAAACAAACAAACAAAAAAAATCTATCTCCAAAATCAAATGTATCCAACAAATTTCAAACAGGCATTAGCATTTTGATAAAGCAGATAATACCTTGACAAGTCTTCCATGCCGCGAACCTCCCAGATGAGATCTTCTAGTAGGACAGCAGGGAAAAACATATGAGAAAAACATCAATAATTTGGCAGACTAAAAATCAAAGTATCCAATACAAAACATCGCCCATTTTGAATCACTATGCATCATAGCCAGTAATAAGGTGCATTTGACAAACCCATTATGGATCAATGGACATTTTCTTATTAAACTTGGAACATGTACATGTACCCTAGCTAGTGATTCTCAACATATTGCATGATTTGGACAGTTGGGTTTGGAGCTACATGTAATGCAAATGTGAAGATGGTGAGAGAGAGAGAGAGAATAATGAAGACCATAGAGAAGAAATTAGATTTAGAACAGGATTAAAATCGCAGACTACGGAGCAGATCAAACAATTCATGCAAGTCTATGTGAGTAAATCCAAACAATTACATCATCTAATCTAAGAACATGAGGGGAAACAGGAGAATCGAAGCAGAGACGAGGGTCCCAAACAACAACCCATACCTGATGGAAAGCCGAAACCCTAGATCTTCTTCTTCTTCTTCTGCTTGAAGAAAAAGTGGGGGAGGAAGGGTTTTAGGGTTTTACTTACAGGGCGGGAAGAATGAAGAGAATTTACGAAGAAATGCCTCCGTTATGAAATTATTATGCGTTAGCAACTATGTTTTGGTTATTTTGCAAGGACAGGGCCCTTGGTATTATCACATATATAAAGAAATTTAGTCCCGTCAATTGAGCACGTTGAAATGGGTACCCGTTTATCTCAAGCCCAAAAATATAGGGCGTTTAAAAAAGACCAAGCCCAGCAAGCTGCGCTTGGGCAGTGATTTTAAAGCCCGATCAAAATGAGACTAAAAATGGGTAGAACAAGCTAACCCGGCCCGGCCCGCCTATAAGGAAAATAAAGCTAGACCAGGTCATGGGTTATACTATTGAATTGACCATTGGGCGTTGAACACCTCGACCAGATCCTAACCCAGCAAACTAGTTCACTGATGTGAACAGCTAGTGTTTTAAGAGTTTGTTAGTGTGTGTTGATTACTATGGACAAATTTCATATCGTGGACGATTAATGTACTAGATAGTTTATTGCATTATGTTTTTCTGCCTTGTATTGATTCATTCTTTATATAGAGATTCATTCATTTTCAATCAACTGATTATAGATGATATATACATTTCAAATTGTTAGATTAATAGCGCTTTTTTCCGGTTATCTAATTTATATGCATGCTCATCTTTAATATGCGTGCTTATTTTTTAAAACTCTATCCAAGATTATTCAATCGGAAATATAAAATACCTTCTTCATATCTACGGAGTTTTTTGTTATTCCAGCTCAACAATTTATTTGTACACTGGCATTGAGATAAAAATTCAATTTAGTTGTGCACTGGCATTGTAGCAAAACAGAGTAAAAGTTAAAGAATGTTTAACTTACATTTAAGATCGTGCTAAGCCCTGGCTCAGTTCAGATCCGCACAGGATGGGATTTGACATAAGCCTGTTCAATTTAAGGCCGGCATTGGACAACCCCGGCAAGCCCACCCAATATTCGGGACGGAATTGGACAACCAAAGCCCAGGCCCGCCCCGGCCTATTGACAGGCCTATAAAGAACTTTTTTTTGTAATATTTTTTCTTAAATAGTTTAGAGAACCCTTGGAGAGTAATTAATGCCTCAAAAAGGGCCCAAAAAGACCATTTTTCGTTTTAGTTTTCTTAAGGGTTCAAATAGGGCCTTCTATTTTTGTCTTATTTAAAAAAAGGATACAAGTTTCAAAACTTATCAAATTAGTCCCTAAGTTTTTCAGGAAGTTTTCAATTAAAGACATCAATCAATTTAGTGCTATTTTTCCGATAATTTTTCTCTCAAGTTTTTTAAAAATACCGAAATTACCCTTCATTGAAATAAAACCCTTCTTGTCTTTCTCTATATTCTTCTTATTTTCTTCATCAACGTCCTCGCTATCATTAAGGACAACAAGTGTCCTTGCAGCGATCGGTTGCATGCAGTAACTATTAGAACCATGTCATGCCTTTCAATGAAGAGTAATTTCCGTATTTAAAAAAAAAGTTGCAAGAAAATATGTTTAAATAGTCTGATGTCCTTAATTGATAACTTACTTAAAAACTTATGGACTAATTTGAAACCTTTTCAAACTTGTGTCGTTTTTTGAAATAAGACAAAAACTTAGGGCCTTATTTGAAAATTCCCCCTTTCTTTAGGGGTCGTTTGTCTTTTACGCATTGGATATGTAAATACAATTTACACATGTAAATAATGAATATTTAGATTTTAAGTAGGTAACGTTTACACATTCGTTTTTTTTTTTTTTTTTACAAAGTTTGTCTAATAACACCATTTTCGCATCATTTACATTTGTGATTTATTTTATGATGTTTGTTTCAATGATACGTGTAAATGTATTAGATGATTTTGTAAATGATACTTATTATTCATTAAATTAAATTCTACTATAATGATTTAAAAAGGAGACAAAAAGGTCCATTTTATATCAAAGTTTTTATTTGCATTTTAGATACTTCAAAAGGAAAATGTCTTTCAACATGAAATATACTTTTAAAAAAAATACATTTCTATCAAAATACACCTTTACAAAAATGAATTCCAACATGTTTAGTTAAGAAAATATGAACTTATATTCTGATGGTTTAGCAAATAGCATTATTATTAATATTTAATTCATTATTGATGTTAATTCATTATTCAATTTGCATAAAACTTAACCCATGCATCTCACGGGCTTTATGCTAATATTAATCAATTATAGAAAGTTATTTAAATGAGTATTTTGTGGCTAAATTCAATCATTTTAAAAGTGTATCAAATTTGTTATGGTTAGATAAAATCACATTTATACATGATTTTTGAATGATGTCATAAATGCTATATAAAATACATTCTTCCTTCTCTCTTATATTCATATACTTATGTTTAAAGATTTTTAATATATTGAAATAATAAATAACTTTAGAAAAATCATTGAGATATTAAAAGAAAACTGAAATAATAAGGTAATTAACTAGTTAAAAGTTGATATATGAAAATCATTGCGATATGTATCTTATAGATTGTCCCTAAAAATTCACTATCAATATGTTTTTTTGTCCTATAGATTTTGTCCCTTAAAATCATTGGAGCCACTTTCATTTTCTAATATGTTTTTTTGTCTTACAGATTTTGTCCCTTAAAATCATCCATTTTGATACCTCTTTTATTATTATTTTTCTAATGCGTTGGAGGGGGGTTTGGAACCCAACCTCTTTCACGGAAATGCCCCAACTTTGAGAACTCTTTTATTATTATTTTTCTAACGTGTTGGAGGGGGTTTTGAAACCAGAACATCTTTCACAGAAATGCCCCAACTACAAACCGTCCGCCTGAATATTCAGGGCTAGCTCATTTTCACATCATTTACCCATCTGATTTACACCCAAGATGCGTAAATAATTATAGACAAATGACTAATACTTAAATATTAAGCATATTCATCATTTAAATATGTAAATGGGTGTAGACAAACGACCCTTTAATTACGATCTCTGAGGTTTTTTATCCAAAGGGAGTAATCCCCTAGTATACGCTTTTAAATCAAACCTTTTTGGGTCATACTTGGGGGCGGCGGATACCATGTTTTATGCCACTCCACCAGCTCTCACAGGCTGACAAGAAGACCCTTTTGGTTAGGAAGGGCACTATCATTTATTAGCTAGAAATCAGCATAAGATTCAATGGCATATGGTCTCAAAAAGCTCTCTAGCCAAAAACATGCCCCCATTTAATGAAGGACCGTGTGGGGACTGTCATTTCAATAGATTGCAGGACTCATTTCTCCAACAGAAAAAGGAAAACTCTTTAGAAATTGATTGAAGCCTTAATTTGGCGGGTATTAATTTCTGTTAACAGTTTGGCGGGTATTTATTTCTCTTAACAACTTGAATTCAATGTGGTTTATTTACATTGGGTATTGCTCATCTGAATTGGGTCCCCTAAGATGGGGCTATCTAAATCCACCAGTTGCTCATCCTGAAAGAAAAATATATATAGGTTAAGACTCCATTTAAAAAAGGTACGGATTAGGGATCCCCTGTGTTATCTCCCACATTCTTTCCATGAATAGGAAGAGTATAAACCGCAAATCTAATAAAAATTCTTAGCCGCTCAAAATAAACATTCACCTTATTTATATGATGTTGTCAAGTTTTACTACAAAACAAGTTGATTCCACCAAAGGATTGAACATATCATTAATAACATGATTAAAAATACAATGGGACCAAATAAAACAATACGAATGCATTTTTAAAAACTAAAGTCGGATTTATGTATATGTTTTATATCAAACTTGTATGTATTTCAATGTTTTGGACCACACTGTCTTGACAACAGCAATGTTTTAACAACATAGTTCTCCAAGGTTAGTTTTAACCACACTTAAGCCAAGTCTAACCATAGTGGTGTTCATGCTCCGGGTCAAGCCAAGCTAAGTCATATTCAAGCCTAGCCCGACTTTAGAAACATCTAGCTATTGTCCTAGTAATTTGCATAGAACTGAAATCCTAGAATTTTTTGAAAAATGAATTCCCAAAAGTGGCTAAAACTGAAATAAAAAAGGTAAAGATCCACAAATGGGCTATCAAATAATTTATCATATAGTGAAAGATAAATAAAAAAAATAAATATCTAGGATTTCGGTCATTTCGGTCCATTCCGATTGTCCATCCATTCATGTCCATTTCGGTTTGTAGCACAATCTTCGATAAACTTTTTTGTCTCTTTTTCAATATTCATATCAAGAAACATGCATAATTTATGTTTTATGTTTTATTTTTCTATTATATATATTTTTTAATTTTTATTATTTTGAGAAGTCACTCCTAAAAATTTTGCCGAAATTTCAAAAACCCAAAATATTCCATCTTGAATGCTAGTCCGATCAAAACAGAATTAACAACTATGTTACTATGAAATTATTCTACATATATAAAAATGAAATAACAGTTCATACCAAGTCCTAATTCTTGTTAGCTAACTAATATGTATTGTCCACATCAGTATTTATCAGCTGTAACAGTAGCATATGATGAAAATGTAGACCAGGTACCACCCCCTGACCATCAAATGGAAGGTTGACAAGTGATTCAATTTGACAGATGTAATCTGACGGCTGATTGGCCTTTCTCATCCACATAAATGGTGATCTGGATTCCACGTATGCCACGTGTACGGCGATTGAGCAGTAATGAAGTTGGGTGTCCCTTTTCAACCATCCATGAGAAGGATTCCTGTGTGGATTCATCTCCAAACCGTTGAGATGCTCCATAAAGTGAAAAGAGCAGATATGGGCGGTTGAGGATCATCTCGGTGTAACACGTGGCAGAAGATTAGGGGAGACAGCTTTGAAGGACAGGGTAGGCGTACAGGTGGGCCTACCGTAACCTACCACACTCTCTACGTGGATGGCCACGTGTCCCCTTATCAGTGTTGACTCGAGAATGCTGACTCCGTGGGGGATTGAGAAGGGTCAACGCTCGACCTTCTGATCAGATAAGAAGGCCTTAGCTGTAATTTGAAAGAAAAAGTGTTTTTAAAAGACAAATGGGGCCCCTAGTGATGCTTTGGGATCTAAACCTTACTCCAAGAAGAATAAGATAAAAAAAAAAAGAAGAAGCTAAATGAAAGGAGTCCTGGATTACTCAATGATTTAGATAATATTAAGATAATAACAAAATAAATCAAAAGACGGATTCTTTAGAGCACCTTTGTGGAGCGTCTGTAAAAGAAAAGATTTCACAAACTTTTCACTCATAGTGGGGGAGATTTGCTCTACTTCCACCATCAATAAATCTCTTTTGAGAAACCGTAAAATATTTATCTCATTTTTGCTCTTTTTCTATAGAAAGAAATGGATGAACCAAATGTGAAGAATTTTGATGCAAAAAAGCGACCAACAATTCCTTGCATTTTTCTGCAGAGACGTGGTGGGACATACATGTCTTAGGATCCATTTTTTTCATCTTAACTTTGCGGTAACTACTTATTCTAAAAAAAAAAATGGAAAAGATATCAGCTAGACTCTAAAAAAAAAAAAGGAGTTTTTCTCTACCATTTTGAGGATAATAATGTATCTACTGCGTTTGCAAAGATATGACAAAAGTTACATTTTTTTTCCTTCTAAAAATGTCCAAACTCAATAAGAGGAGTTCAAAAAAGAAAAATCATCCTCATCCAAATGTGCCCCAGGTAAGGAGAAAAGTTTTGAAAAATCTGTGCACAAAATTCAAACATGCCCCCAAAGAAAGTTGTCTAAATACATTATGTTGTCTATATCTATAGTTTAAAAAAAAAAAAAACAGATTGGTGGGCCACAGATGGTCTGGTATTGGGCACCAGGGCACTATACAGTGCATAAGCTTCAGGGGAGGAGCCTAGCTAGCAAGTCATCTGTTTCAGGTGATTCTGTACGTAGTGTTTCAGATCCGACCAGAGAAATGTCGCCGCTTACAATTAGTGGTGGAAATGGAAGTCCACCGCAAGTCACGTGCATGGGTTTCTTCAAATCCACATGACTTTACCATAAAATCTATCCCACTAGTAAACCTGAGGTCCATTTTATCATGTAGTAATAATGTAATATCACTCGCTCATGTAACCAAATGATCACCCTTTTTCAAGTCCTCTCCTCTCCCTCTCACCATTCCTTTTAATTTGTTCTCTGTATTTATTCTACATAGCAAGTTGTATATAAAGTTATGGCTAGAAATGAACATCTAATCAACTTGGTTACTAGCTAGAAAGATCTAATATGAAAAAAGTTGAACATGCATGTCAATTTATAATAAAGTTTGTTAAAATCTAAGTGCACCCCTAATGCAAAACGACCCCACTTTGAACAAGAATCCAAATGGAGAAGATTTCAAAGTGGGATTTGGGTCATTTGAGAGGAGCAAGTAGAAACAAATATGTAACATCATCAAATTTGTTTTGATTTTGTAATAAGGACATGGACATTAGGGAAGTTCCAGACAGCAATAAATGAAGGGCACGAGCATCCTCACTTGTCCAGTGGAAAGACCCTTGCCACCCCCACAAAGAGAGAGAAGTTCACGACCATTACATCTACAATTACATTACATTACACCTCTCTGCCTCCTTCCTACAATGACATGAACTGTGTGCCTATCCTACACCATTACTCCCCGCTCACGAGCTTATTTAAGGTCCACCTCCTCACCTTTCTCCATCCTTATAAACAACCCCCAAACACCCAAACCAAACCATCTCTCTTCATCACCTCTCCCACCTCCCCCTTTGGCTTAGCTCACACACATATATCATCCACATCTCTTCTACTCTTTAATGATGTCTAACTTTATGTTCATTGCCTTGGTCATGCTCCTCTTTCTCTCCACTCCATCGGCGACTATCGCCGCCCGGAATTCCCCGTTTAATGTCGCGCCCCCAACGACTAGGCCTGCTCGGCCCAAGCCTCATGGTTTCGCAACCCTTAGACCCCGATGGAGCAAGAAGCGGCACACCTTCCGAGGACAGGAGATCGACGATTGCCTCCCAAAAGGTTTCCGGCCGCCTCCCTCGGCTCCCAGCCGATACGCCAACTATCAGCCGCTTGGGTCTAGTGTGTATTGTTCATCTAAGCCACAGGCCAAACCATGAGCTTACTTGGAGTGGGTCATTAGAAGAGCTTGTAATGGAATTACATGGTTATGATGGTATTGAGTTTCTTTGTTGATTGTAGTCAGTGATGATGAATGGGAATGGGATGGGATGGGAATTGGGATGGGATGTGATAATAAGGTATTTATATTTTGTATATATCTATAACCCTATGCTCTGTTTCTCTCTATTTTTGTCAAGTATACAACATTAAAATGCACTTATGTTGTAAGAATAATTGAAATGTTTTTTCTTGTTTTACTATAAAATGTTAGCATTCTTTTATAGAGAGAATGAAACCATGAGAAAACCATATATATTATCATTGATACTAACTGCATTGTGGGTTATGTTGGGCAGAAAAAATTGTTCCATTTTTTCCCTCTTTTGGTCTCATTATCCAGTTACACTAAGGGGGTGGCATATATTGACCTGGCCCCTCAACCCAACCTGCAGTATACGTTGTCTCTTAAATTGATATTAATGTGTGTGTGTGTGTGTGAGAGAGAGAGAGATGGATTATAAATAGCTGAAATGAAGGCAATAGCTGAAATGAAGGCAATTTAAAGGAACAAGAAGTCAGTGACAATGAGATATTTCCAAACGCGGTTCCTGAGACAAAAAGGACTGAACCCTGCAAAAGTCTGGATGGTCTCATTGAGGAAGCACGAGAGATTTGTTATAAAGGATCTTCAACAGGGCCCCACTTGCTAAATTGTAACAGCTTAACATAAATGTCTAACACTCTTGTATTATGTTGAGCTGAATTTTACTTCAATTGAAGGTTTTTTTTTTCTTGGTAAAGTACTTCAATTGAAGTTAGTTTTTGCCCAGTTGCTATTTGTTTGGGGCTTGTTAGTATAATGTTGATCCATTTTTACATATTGGGGGAAAGAGTCATGTCAAAAATTACTCCTTTTCTCCGCTAAAGGTTTTTTTTTTTTTTTTTTTTTTTTAAATTATGGGCAAATAAAGAAAAAATAGTTCAAAACTATCTTTTCTCATGCACAAATCTGCAAATACATTTTTTCTTATTAAAAAATGCAACCGTTAAATTTTTTTTCTTACACTAGTTTCTATTTTGTTTCATGGCAAACAATCAAGGCCCATGGAGAGATCCTCATAACATCCAAACGGATTCTATATCTCTGAGTGTCAACCACGGGCTTCACAAGAGTGGAATTAGTAGGATAGCGAATGAATATCTCATTAATCAAGTATCTAAGGTCTTGGGTGGGTATGGAATCTGTAATTTTTTGATATGGGAAAAATCTAAAGATAGATCCATATTTGGATCCATGCATATATGATCCGAAACTAGATCCTTCCATATCTTGACCTGAGGATTTGGATACATAGGGTGTGTTCATGCCATTTGGATGTTCCCATGTTCCTACGAGATAAGGGTGTAGAAAACATACTGGGTACGTGTAAATGATTGTTTAGAACTTTGTTTTCATGGGAAGGAATCCCAAAATCTTAAGAAAGTTGGAACAAAAAAACTTCTTTTTTTTTTAAGAAACAACTAGCTAGTACAGTTATTTATTTCTTATCTCTTGCCTTTTAAAGAATATCATTTGAAAATTATAAATCCTCTTACTTATCCTAAATGTAGGTCCCACGACACAATCCCAAAGGAGGTGGCCCCACTTTATAATTCATAGAGGTGGGTCACATGGTCATAATCACAAAAGGTGGGCCCCTATTATGATTCTATAATGGTGGGACTACATTATAAATCATTCATAAAGGTAGGCATCACGTTGTAATTTCTCTATATGGTCCCGTGTCCATAATCACATTTTAATGGTAGCCGCATGTTCGGATTTCTAAATGTGGGTACCACATTTAGTTTTTTTAAAGGCGGATCCCGTGTTTACAATTAACCAAAAGTATGGCCCCACATTTTAATGATGGCCCATGTTCGGATTTCTAAATGTGGGTACCACTTTGTAATTTTTTAAAGGTGGGTCCCGTGTTCACAATTAATAAAAAGTATGGCCTCACATTATAATTCCTATAAAGGTGGGCCCACATTATAGATTTTATAAATGTGCTACCCCCCACGTTCTAATTTTTAAAGGTGGGTACCACATTCTAATTTTTAAAGGTGGGCCATGTGTCTACAATTACAAAAAATGTGGCTCCACTTTGTAATTCATAAATATGGGTCACATGGTTTCGTTTACAAAAGGTGGACCCACATTGTAAATCTTATGAATGTGAGCCCATATTCTAATTTCTAAAGGTGGATTCCATATTTACATTTACAAAAAGTTGGCCCACATTATAATTCCTATAAAGGTGGTCCCATGATATAAATCCAATGGATATGGGTTCTATGTTCTAATTTTTAAATGTGGGTACCACGTTGTAACTTCTTCAGGTGGGTCACATATATGATAATAATAATACTGCAAACAATAAAAGGTGGGGTTCCACATTGTAAATCCTATGTTTACTCCTTGGAACAAAACTTTTATAATGTTACCAAATAAGTACCGTACAACATATTTTTAGTATAGTAATTTAATATAATATTGCCAAACAAGTTCTGTTGAGTATAAACTCGGCACAACTTGATCTCAGCACAACCTAATCTGAGCACAAAGTTAAGAATGATGCCAAACAGGCCCATAGGTTTTATGGGCCTAAAAGCTTTAGCAATATTCAAATATTTTTCTAAAATATCTAAAGCCTTTTTTATTTAATTATACTAATGCACTTTACATCTTATTTTTCTTTTGAGATCCAAAATCCATAATTAGAACTGTTTTTATAAGTTGATGACAAATCCTAATACAACACATCATCATGGGGTTCCACCTATTGATAATCCAAACCGCTCAATGAATATCATTTCTTCCAATGACATTTCAAAATTTCCTTTTAAAAGAAACTAGTTTGATCGTAAGATTGAGAAAGCGACTAATAATGTGATTAATGCATAAGATTTTGCGAATGATGTTATTAGTTCTTAATCTTGAAATGAGGCCAACTTCTATTAAAGTAAAATTTGTAAATTTACCGCCGAAAGTCATAAATTCATTATGAATGGTTAAAATTATCAATAGGTAGTCCACACTGTGGAGTTCCGGACATCCCACTCAGACGAAACCCTCCAGGGATCAGGACCTCACAAATGTTAGTTCATTTTTGCTTACATGTGGGTAGCTTTCTTCGAGGCCACTTGTTAAATCAAGAGCCACTGCTTGATGAAAACATATGGTACCATTGCAATGTTTGTTCATGGTCCCTTTCTCTTACAACTTACTTTTAGCCCTAAAAAGTTGCATAGGGTTTTCACAAACTTGAAAACATTTGTGAGCTCAAAAAGCTACGCAGGCCAAGTTGATTTGGAGACTCAACTAGGTATTGAACAAGGTGGAAAAAAAGTCAAAATATGATTAGAATGTATCAGTATAATTAAGTTAGAAGTATCTTATAATTATTTTGAATTTATAAAGTCTTGGCTAACCAAATCGACCTTGAGTTTGACCCAAACCCTTAAAGAGGTGGTTCTATCCTTTTTCTCTAAAAAAAAAAAAGAAGCCTAAAAAAAGAATGAAGGATAGAAGTATAAGAAAATCATTTTTAATTGCATTAAGGGTCTTCCATATTTAAATTTAATATAATATAAAGGCAATCAGAACGAAGTTCTAATAAGCGTATCCCTCAAATGATCAACTGTCCCATTATGGGGTAGGATTAGGGGTGGCAAAACTTGACCTAGCCGATAAATTCGACCTGTATTTGACCCGTATAACTCGGCCTGCAATATACACGAGTAAGTAAAGCTTAACCCAAAGGGTCAGATTAGGGCGAGCTTGTGCTGGGCTCTTTCTAGCGTCCAACTTAACTCAAGCATAACCTTAATATTTGAAATGGGTTGAATTTGGGCCAAAATTCTATAGGTTGGGTCCGGTTAAATGGGTTGTCCAGCAATGAATGTGGGTCGGCTAACTAGCATCAGGTGCAGTTACTTGACCCATTTTAAGAATAGGTCAGATATTGGTTGAACTTCAACCAATGGATACTCCATCTCAATCCAACCTGACTCATTTGCCACCCACAGTTCATTCCTGTGTTAACTGGAAGGAACATCTGGTCTGTGTTTCACAAGTGTTAGAACTGAATCTGGTATGGGTCACGGCCGAAAGAGTAGCCATCAGTTTTTTTTGTAGATGTCTGGGGCCTTTATATGGAGAAAGACAGGGACAAAACGTCAACTATTTATCACCCTGCTAAGGAAATGGCCTTTCAAACAAAAAAAAGCATCCCCCATTCATGTTGGGTCCCATCCACTGAACATGTCCAAGCATGTATGCATGGAAACCACAATGTAAATAATAGATACATGCCAGTGTGACTACTTATTTAATTGGGGCCAAAGTCTTAAAGCAGTTTTAAACAGGGGATGCAGGCAAATGCACAACCAATCCAAGACAAGACTTTCAATTCCCACCCCCTAGCGGTTTGTAGCATTCAGGTGTGTCCTACATCCAGGTGACCTTGTTCATGTAGGTCCCATTCCTATATCTCACACAATTGCTTAAGAGTGAAGACCCACCTGATAAAGTATGAATTAACTTCAATAGTCTGCAGAGTACTGACCTTAATTCCTGAGAGAAGAAATAAAACCACAAAACGAATCAAGGCAAATAATGGATAGAGGTCTGCTGGTCCATAAATAGTGATCATAGACTATATGTTGAGCAATTTGTTGTAGGCCCTATAAGCCATAGGTGGTAGGCTTGGGCCATGCTAACAAAAGATGAACAGCATTGGGTTTCAAGTGGGCTGAGGAGTGAGGGTAGTGTTATATTATATGGTCTCAATCCAATGGATGATGTAAATAAATTGATTTATTTCTTTATTAATATAACCATGCTTTTATTTCATGAGATGAATGATGTTTTATTCCTTACTTGCACATAACCAATACGACATGACATGATGGTTCATGAGATGAACCGGAACCCACAAGTATATTAGATGTGATGCATGTGTGTAGATGAGATCCACATGCATGAGACATATATCACAAATCCTATACTTGAATTGATTCACAACCGGTGAAGGTTGCAACATTATGATCACTATGAGATAGTGTGATTTGTTTCAATAATTAGAGTGTAAGACTCTAGATCATCATGCTGGTACATTATATGTACTGAAGGACCATGAGATGCACCTTATACAAAACTGTCTTTGCTTTAAGGTCTGCTCTCATAATTCCCTAGCAATAAACTCTTAATCCTGAGATATTAATGAAATCAAGTTTCTATTATGTATTTACTTTGAGTCACCAATGAGTGAGGCCAATTGTAGGTCAACACATCGGTGTCTTGGATACATGGTAGTAGGACTATGGGAATATATAATTGTCAAGATGGAATCTATCTTTTAAGAGATATATCCTCTTCTGTCAATTAATGGATTTATCATTGGTAAGTGTACACACATCTCAATTAAGAGTTAATTGGGTGGTACTGATGATCATTGTGATTAATTAGATTACAAGGATAATAAGATACGAATCTAAATTGGGTTGGACATGTTTAACCCAATTGATCCATGGATATAATTGATAGAGGGGCCTGCTTGCAGTAATAGGGAATATCAGGGTCTTCTTATAATTTATTCTTAAGACTGGAGTTCAATTGCATTAATATAGTAGAGTTATTTACAATTAACTGTGGGCCCGTATTACATATGAGATGTGAGCTCCGGATATCCCAGTTGGAGCCAGCTTCTATGGAATCCCCAGTGTTCCCCACGCTAGCCCTAATAAGAGATTGTTTCTAATCCTACTTGAACTCTGAAATGAAGGAAGATAGAAGATATTAATTATAATAGTAGTAAGACTTCTAATTATGATTAAAGAGGAGGTTGACAAAGCAATATAAATAGAGGAGAGGGGCTGGACGTCCATACACACTATTGCACGCCTAAGCCCCCTTTCTCTCTCCTCTCTCCTCTAGTTTTTCTTCCAGTTCACTTCTAGAGATTTTAGTTTAGTTTCTTTTGGAAATCCCACCACTCTCCTTGAGAAGTAATCCAATAGAGGATCATAGCGTGGAAGGCTACAAAGTTTTGGAGATCCTTCTTGATCTTGTCAAAGTGTTCTTCAATAAGCCAAGCTATCAACTTCTCCATTAGAGCACAACCGAACTCCCAAGGTTAGATCTACTTTATCTATAGCATAGATTTTCGTGGTTGCTTTTGCTGCTATTTTCTATCTTCTAGATATTGTTATTACTGATCTTGATTTATGAGTAAAAGGTTTTGGATCCTAGATTGGGTTTATGGCCTTATAGATACTTGATCCTTGCATTAAATAGGTCAAAAGTTTTGAAAACCTATCCACGAGGCCCACATACTTCCAACAATTGGTATCAGAGCCATACCTTATCTCCAATAATGTTTGATCAAATTCCTAGACTTATCATTTGTTATGAGATGCGAAGAGGATAGACCTAGGACTATATAATGATATGTTTTTATTGGATTTGTTTACTTTTGTAGTAGATCCATGTTTGGAATGTTACAAAAGGGTTCTTTTATGATAGAAGGATGGTAGGTAGCCATTAGAGGCTGTTTGGCATCAATTGGACATGAATCCAGAAAACCTAAAAATTCTAGTTCGTCAGTCCGATTGACCTGACCTCGTGTCCGGTCGACCGGGCCCTCTGGGATGTCGACAGAGAACACAGAGATAGCAGTGTGCAGATCTGGTTTTTCCAGATCCAGGTTTCTTTTGGCATCCTGTTTTTTCACTATGGTTTGGCAACCTTGTCCCCCCCAAAAGTGATGTCTCATGAGGGAGGATTGAATCACTGAAAAATAACACTTTAATTCATTCTTCAAACGTTATAGAAAGATGTGAAGACTCTTCATCTCCACTTTTGTTTACATGGGTTCTCTTTGCTTCACTTTTTGAGTGCGGGTTGTTTACAAGTTTTTATACAACCCCCTCGTCAGGCTTAAGAAATAAAAAATGCAAGGGAAATTTACAATTGGGAGATGGAAGGAAAGTATTGCTGCTTTTGGGAACTTGCTGGAGATAGAATTGGAGGAGTCTACTACACGGCCTCCTCAGTCGGTCTTTGTAATTCATCACCGTTTTCTTTGAAAAGAGGATTGGCAAGGAAGTTTGCTCCAAAACAGTAGAGACAGTCCCTGTCCTCCCTCCACAAAGTCCGACTTCGGAAATTGTCGATCCAGGAATTCAAGGAAGTTCTGCTGCCTGACTCTCACTTTGCTTGTGGAAAGAAGAGTTTAAAAATTGGCAGAGTTTATGGGCCTTCTTTGCATTGGGTCTCGAGGGGTTTCCAGCTCTCCCAAGTCCTCCTTTTATAGCCTTTGTGGAGCCATAACTGCTGGAGATCATGGAGGAGTGGAGGTGGTTTCAAAATCGTCTTCAATGAAAAAAATGTTTTATTCCTTTCTTGCAAGTTAAGCAGCCATCAAAAGAAGCAACTGACTCGATTGTGGGAGATCGCGGGCGTCAGGTAGCCGAGAGTGAAGAAGTTCGATAGCCAGTGAAGTGACGCCCAACAGTCATCTCTTAGACGAAGACCAGCGGTTGCTCCATTGCGCTAAGCGGCGTGTGTGCTGAAGATTCCAGCAGTTGATGGGCCTTGTAGACAGTAGCCGTTGAGAAATATTCTTGCTATAGCTGGCCAAACTCCAACGATCATCAATTTCATCATTTTTATGGAAAATGAGTATTTTTTGCCTTAGGGAATGTCATGTATGGGCAAATGGATTTTTTTTTAATGCCAACAAATGCCCCCCTCAAGGTACAATAACCAAAGTATGAATACTTGATGCCTGCATCAAGTAGGTCAAAAGTCTTGAAAACCTATCCACGATGCCCACCTACTTCCAACAGGTAGAACTACCTTATTGGCCAATAACTGTAAATAGATATGCTTAAAGGCTCATCTACGGAGCCCACACTGGCCCAATTTATAACTCAGATGTGGCTAGAAAAAAAATTACATCGATGTGAGTTCAATGTACCAATTTCCACACTAAATAAATGAATGTACATACATGTTTGTCTGTAGTTCATCTAATTAGGAACATATGCATGAATTTAAAGTGTGTCTGTTTGGGTTATCCATGTAGTGGAAAGAAGAGAGGGGAAAAATGGAAAAAAAATAAGAAATGTGCGTAATTTTAAACATTATGAACATTTTAAAAACTCACATGCTATCTCTATCATCTATATGGCTGATACAGTATGAATGCACATAGTTTAATAAGAGCTCGATGTGTGAGTTTACTGCTAATAAAGTGGAAGGTACTCAATGTTGCAACATTGAGGTTTTGGGTTCAAGTAGTGGAAAAATAAAAAAATTGGACCTCTATCTAAAATCATTTTCTTCTTGTGGCGGTTGTGTGTAAAGAAAGAATTGTAAAATTTCCCAAAGTGTATGGGTTTTTTTTTTTCCAAAATTTCTAGGGTCCATGGTCCCCTTAGTTAATTAAACAACAATGGGTTTACTCATCCTTTGATCTTCATATCGTTTATTTGTCCAAATCAAATCCAAACTACTTTCTAAAACTCATTCTAAAACTCCTTCCTAAAATCCTAATACAAATTACAACTAAAAACAGCCAACTATTATATTAAAATCAAATAAAATTAGCTAAAAATCAATAACATACATAAGTAGCTAAAACCAATTATGACTGATTGGATACACCTCTCTCCCTCATCTCTAATCTGAATATTTGTCTAATTTTTTTCATTGAAATCAAATGCATCTCCATCAAGAGAACTCATTTCAATAATGGAGATTTTAGAAAGGTTGGATTTTTACAAAAATCTCCCATTTTTTAAAAATCTTTCATAATCAAGAGAACCCATTTCAAATATGGGGATTTTCAGAAGATGGTAGATTTGCAGAAATCCCCTATTTCTATGGTCACTATTTTTAAAAAATACTTTTTGAGACCCAACACCAACCAAAACAACCCCTACAACTCCTGAAATTTGTTTAAAACCCATATGCAAAAAGGAGAGAGAGACCGCGATGCACGTGATTTTAGGATTTCTTGAGAGAGAGTATTTTGTTCCATGGGGCTGGCAGGCTTTGCTCCATGGGGCTGGTCCAAGCAGCCCATGTAACCTGAATGATTTTTTTTTTTTTTTTTTGCCATATTTGTGGAGCCTCACGCCCCCATGCAAGTATACATGGGTCCGTCCCTGTCCACTTGGGCATATCTTTTCTCTCATGGGCTCTAGTTGTGTTACCAATTAAGGAAAAGAAAGTGTGAACACTGATATTTAAATGCAAGGCCTTTTTTTTTTTTTTTTTTTTATACATAGAAATGATAAGATAGACTTCTACTTCTAAAAATAGTCAAAACTGAAGAAACAAACGTGAATTTAAAAAAAAAAATGACCATCAACTTATCTCTCCTCTCGTGAAAACTGTATCTAACATGAGAAATGAAAATCCACCCACCACCCTAATAACTCAACTCCTCAGACAGCGAGGGTTGTATCTACATTGCTAACTTATATTCTTCACTTCAAATAAACTCCTCCCTTGACTATTAATTCCAATGTATTTCATTCATATTTATTATATGCAAACAGAAAGGCCCTTAGCTTCAAATTAATCCATGCCTTGAGTAAGTGCTCCCACAGACCACTGGATTGGGTCTCTCGTGACTCATGGGACTAAAATAAACGAGCAAACTATTCTCTTCCACTCAAACCTTATAAATAAAATAAAAGCGATCTGCCACTCTGAGCATCCTCTCATCCTTTCTTTTATCTAACACTGAAGAACACTTCAAGTGGAAGGGGTGTTGCAGACTAGGCGTCCATGAAGGACAAGGAGGGCTTCTTCAGCCGGCAAGTGCGAGACCCATGTCGATCCTTCACCCAAAGATGTGGGCGCCTTGTGAGGGAGAAGAGAGCCAGGTTCTACATCGTTCGGCGCTGTGTGATCATGCTGCTCTGTTGGCACGAGTGCCATGACCCTTAAAAGACACTGCATACCAAAAACATGTATAATGTAGGCCATTTCATGTTTGAATCCTTAAAAATGCCATATATATTTATATGAATTTTGGGTCTCTGTGTTTTTTTGGTGGGGTGATGATTTTCTCCTCCAAATAGCTAAGAAGAAGGTGTAAGTTTTTATGAGTATCTTGATTCTAGCAGCAAACAGTGGTTTCCGGGGGGGAGTGGGGTGTGTGGTTTGGAAAAATAGATTTTGTAAATGACCGAAACCTTTTCACACCGAGCAATACAACTCAATTTTAATAGAGATTCTTTACCATGCTGATAGTCCTCGAGCAATGTTATACTATTTAGTCAGACTGTATAATAATTATATAGTAAAAGACAGTAGGTCCTTTCCGTGGGAATGCGACACGTGGCGCATCCTAAAACTTTTTTCAACACTATATTCAGGAATTGCTCTTCTAATCTTTCCTAAAAATCTCTCAATTAAAAGCTCCTCTAACTTCTCTCAAATTGCAACATAATCTCTTTAAGATCCACCCCAAAAGAAAGCTTTCCTAAAATCTCTCCACAATTGACCCACACTTGAACTTATCCAACCCACCTATTGACCTACCCATTGAAACTAACCCTCGATTTGTGCAACCCACAAACTGAGCCCATCAATCTATATCATGCTGCTCCATCACCTAGACCTACTTTATCTACAAGGACTTTATGTTTTCTTTGAAAAAATAATTCTTTATTCATGGGTTTTTGAACTTTTTATTTTAATGATCTTGATCTACAAGGTCACATTTGGCAACCAAATTTTTAGGGAAAATATTTTTTTGGCTTTTATAACGCTGTAGTAAATCCATGTTTGACAATTGTAAATTCCTGAGGATTTGGACGAATGGAAATTTTCATTTGATTGGATTTTCAAATCCGACCACCCTCATAAGATTTGAAAATCCTCACTTAAGTGGATTTGCACACCGAACTCTATTTTTCTTGGCTCCAAGCATCGATGCACACCAATATCAATATGAAATCCTCAACTATACAAATCCCCAGCGAGGAATCCTTGTTCCAGTTGTAGTGAAGAATTATCAAATCTATGGATTCCTTACCTGTTACAAAACATGCTCCAAGAAATTGATTCCTCTTTTGTTATTGAGATAAAAAAGCAAAGAGACATGAATGTTATTCCAAATTGGGAAACAAGAGATTTTATTCACGAAGAGAAATGATTTCTTTTCTTTTGTATTTTGTTTTAGATTTTTTTATTGTAGTTATTTTTTTTGTAATTTTCTTCCTCTTATTGTGGTCAGATTCAAGTAGTAGAGGTATGATTTTCTTTTCTTTTTTTTTGATATAGTACTTCTTTTCTTTTGTATTCCTTTTAGTAAATGTTTTAACGTGAAATTGCATTTTTCTTTTAATAGAAGCCGCGTTTTGCATTGGGGTTTTTGTGATGATCCATAAATTTCTTTCACTTTATTTTTCATTCGATTCCTATTACTCAATATTACAGTTTTAGTCCAATCACGATCAATAAAAGATAATTCAATTAGAACATTTTACTTATTTTTTTCTTTTAAACCTTGATTTTTGAAGTTTAGTTTTAATTGTGTTTGTATTATGAATTATATATTAACTTTTATTTATAATTTATTTGAAAATTATAAATATCTCTGGGAGAACGACCTGTGGCGCATCCTCAAACTTTTTGCAATTCTACATTCCAGAATTACCCTTTTAATCTAATCTCACCAAACTAACTCAGATTCTACAATACTTCATCACCTAAAATATCTCAATGCAAATCTAAGATATAATCATTTATATTTACTAATTTAACCAAATAATTTTCTCTCCTGAGTCTCCATCTTTATCACCATTTTTTATTATAATTTATACTTACTAATTTAGCCAAATAAATCTATGAGTCCCATTATGAAATCTAAGTCTTCTTTTTTTCCAAACTCTTATGGGGCTACTTTTTTTTATACCAACACGTGAAGAGCTTTTCTGATACCAAAGTGGTGCAAACTTTTATAGGCTGTATTCTGCTACTTTTTTCTCCATATCTTCCTTTCAATGTTCAGTAAGAATAATCTGTGGGGCTCATTATAGACATTTTTCTCCTTATTTTTCTTTGGATATTTGGTAGGATTAATTAATCCGTGAGGCCCATTGTGGAAGCCTATTAATTCCAAAATCCACATTTAATTCTGAAATGGCACTCAATTTATGGCTAAGCACAAATATAATTAAATCAAGGTTGTTAAATCTTTACTATTTACTTTATCTTTCCCTAAATATTTTCAGCTACCTAAAATTTCTCTAATGAGTTTCCATCTTTATTATGAATTATTTGTTAATATTAATTTATAATTTATATAAATATTTAGAAAATTTTCTAATTAGAAATTTTAATGATTTTTTAATTACGCAGGCCTATTGCACTAGTATTTATATATATAGAGACAGTAGCCCTTTCCATGACAGAGCAACACATGGCGCATTCTAGCAGTTTTTGCAACGCTACATTCCGGAATTGCCCTTCTAATATTCCCTAAAATCACTCAATTAAAAGCTCCTTTAACTTCTCTCTAATTGCAAATAAGTTTTTGTGCCGATTCCCGCAAGTATACGGTTGTCTCAAGTAATATAGACTATGGAAGTCCAAATATCGTTCCCACGAGGATCGTTACAAAGAAAATAACAATGATCAATAAAAAGGAGTATTAACTCAAATATAGCTAACAAATGCAAATGGAGATAACAAAAACAATGGAAATATATACAAATCAAGATAATAACAATGGAAATAAAAGAATGCAAAATAAAATAAAACAAGAAACTAGATAACAAAGAGATGTTTTCGTAAAAATAGAAAAACTCAAGTAAGAGCAAACCAAGAATAAGTTTAGTAACAAGTTTATAACAAAGTTAATAACAACAACAAAATGAGAAGGTTAATATTACAAGAACAATGGAGCAATGTTAGATAGATCAAGTGAATAAGTGTATGAAAATAAGTGAAAGATCAAGATAAAAAGAAACTAAAAGCAACCATGAAAACTAACTAATAAGGAGAACAAGATAGAAAATGAGTGGATGGAGATAAAAAGAAATGTGCTAAAAGTGTAAAATCAAAGGTGGAATTGATGGTGTGAATAGAGAAATGGAGTGTGAGAATTAAAATAAGTGAATAAATGTGTGGGAATGTATATAGAATATAACTAAAGTAAGTAAAATAAGCAACAAGCAATACTAATGGATGGATTGAATCATCTAAAATCCACTAAGTGACACTAATCCATCACTAATGCTCTTCTATTTTCCCAAAAAAATACTCAAATCTATAGACAAATCAATGCTTAGATTTGAAAAATATAACTTTAAATATCTAAGATAGAAATTAACAATCTAATAACTAAGACTTTCTTTCCTTCATAAAAGAAAAGATTCATAATGACTATCTATCAAAAGTAAGCATAAACCATCAAAAGATATTAACTCCTAAGCATGATTTATCAAACTTAAGCATAAATAGTAAAAAGAATGCTACGATAAAAAATAAGCATGAAAGGTAGTATATTGCAATGGAGAAAAATCTATTTTAGCATGTTAAGCACATAAACAAAGGGAATTAAGAGCATAAGCAAAAAGAATAATATTAACTTAGCTTCATCTAGAAGATCCAATTAAAGTGATTAACTACTCATTGGAAAAGACAAAGCTTTCATTACAAATCTTCAAATTTTACAAAGTTTTCCTCACTTTCTCTCTACAATTGCTTTCAATTACATAAATAGCTTAAGTAAAGAGGAAGAGGCTCTCCTTACTTGTGTATGTAATGCTTAGAGCTCCATTCCTTATATAGAAATGTTTGCCTTGTTCTATTTTGGTTTCTTTCCAATGTGGGGACTTCACAAGAATGAAAATATGAACATATGAATGTGATGCGCATGTTAGAAATGGCCAAACTTTGTCATTTCTTTATTCAGTTGTCTTCCAAACTTATCATTACTCTCTTTAGCTCTTGAATCTCAACTTTAATCTTCAAATTAATCTTCAATTAACACCTACAAAGAGAAATTAACATAATTAAGAGTATTTTCAAACATATTTTGTATGGAGAATATTGGAACTCATATAAATGCATACAAATGGCCATCTATAATGGAAAGATATGAGCAATGCATGATGGAGAGAAAATTTATTATTTTTCTACTAAAAATAGTGTTTTGAGTTCTTTTATCTTTGAGAAATCATAAAATAATGCTATGAAAGTGTATCCTTTGTGAATTCATCAAGTGCTCCTTTGTTCTTGAAAAAAAAAAAAAAAAAAAGAAGCAAAGAGACATGGATGTTAATCCACATTGGGAAACAAGAGATTTTATTCACAAAGATGTATGATTTCTTTTTTTATGTATTTTGTTATAGATTTTTTTATTGTAGTTCTTTTTTGTAATTTTCTTTCTTTTTTTGTGGTCAGATTCAAGTAGTTGAGCTATGATTTTCTTTTCTTTTAAAGATGATTCGATTAGATAATTTTACTTCTTTTTTCTTTTAAACCTTGATTTTTGAATTTCAGTTTTAATTGTGTTAGTATTATGAATTATATATTAATTTTTATTTATATATTTTTTAAAAATTATAAATATCTCTGGGAGAATGACATGTGGAGCATCCTCAAACCTTTTGCAATTCTAAATCGCGGAATTACCCTTCTAATCAAATCTCATCAAACTAACTCAAATTCTCCAATAGTACTCCATTACCTAAAATATCTCAAAACAAATCTAAGATATAATCATTTATATTTACTAATTTAACCAAATAAACTATGAGTCCCATTATGAAATCTAAGTCTTCTTTATTTCCAAACACATAATTTACGAGGGCCATTTTTTTTATACCAACACATGAAAAGCTTTTTTGATACCAGAACGGGGCCACTTTCATAGGCTGTATTCTGCTACTTTGTTCTCCTTATTTTCCTTTCAATATTCAGTAAGAATAATCTGTGGGGCCATTATGGACATTTTTCTCCTTATTTTTCTTTGGATATTAGGTAGAATTAATTAATCTGTGGGGTCCATTTTGGAACCCAATTATTTCTAAAATCCACATTTAATTCTGAAATGGCACACTCAATTTATGGCTAAGCACAAATATAATCAAATCAAGGTCCTAAAATATTTAATATTTACTTGATCTTCCCTATATATTTCCAACTACCTAAAATTTCTCTAATGAGTTTCCATCTTTATTATGAATTATATAGAGGATTTTACGGGAAAAATCCTGAAATTTGGACATTCCTCGGAAAGGGTCCCCAAATATTGTGTAGTACAAAAGAGGTCCTCCCGCCAATTCTTTTATTTTTTATACTTTTTTTTACAGACGATAGTGTCACCATGGGCAACGCATGGGAGATGCTATCGTTGCTCTACCATTGTTAGATAGATGATGCATCCCATCTCAAGAAAGGAAAAAAAAAAGAAGGGAAGAATGGGTTGCTGGCATGTACTGCTTGGGCTCATGTTGCTATTGGTAACAACATCAACTTTTGATTGGAAGCCCAGCTGCCTAGAGACAGATATGTGTGGTAAAGTTAGCATTTGATATCGTTTCGGCATTAAACAAGGTTGTAGCAGAGAATCATTCGAGTTAGTTTGCAACGACATTTATAGCCCTCCAAAACCATTTCTAGATATCTTCGAGGTTCTAGAAATAATGCCAAAAGGCCATCTGAGAGTCGCTAGTTATTTTGCTTTAGATTGTAGTAGCCAGATAGTTGGCAACTACACTTCAGCCTCAATCCTCATGGATTTGAGAGAAACGCCATTCACCTTCTCCATCACGCTCAACAAATTCACGGCAATAGGTTACAACATGAAAGCATACATGAGGAGCCTTGATTTTACCAGTAGATGCATATCCTATTGTTCGAACAAGAAGAGTGTGATCGATGGCATGTGCTCTGGGATTGGGTGTTGCCAGACCTCTATCCGACCGGGTGTCAAGATTTTCTCCGTACATGTGGATAACACCGTCGCCAAAGGTAGTGAACTGCAGTTTGATACTTGCAGCTGCGCCTTTCTAATTGCTAATGAGTTTAAATTCGACAAAAAGGATATGCTCATCAGTGGTAGTAATTATAGTGAACAAAGGAGCAAAAATGTACCTATGGTGCTTGATTGGGCAATTGGGAATGAGACGTGTGAATCACCTCGTAGAAAATGATGTAAATGATCCTTTAATCAATGGCATGGTCGTCCATGCTGGATCTAGTGACTTGAAGATGGAGTGGGGGAGATAGAGAAAGAGGAGGAAGAGAGGAAGAAGAAGACGTTAGGAATTGCAATGATGAGCGACGCAAGAGTCGCCCATGGTGACACTATCGTTGCTCAGAAAAAGGAGAAGAGGAAGAAGAAGACATTAGAAGATCCTCTGATGTGCGACGTTGGCATCTCCCTCGTCAGACACTAGCTACGCTAAACATTAGGGGATGCTCCAACGAGAGACGCTAGCATCGCCCTTGTTAGACACTAGCGAAGCTAGCATTGCTTCTAGAAAGGTTGAAAAAAAAAATGCCTGATGGACCTCATTAGTATTACACAATACTTGGGGACCATTTCCGAGGAATGTCCAAATTTCAGAATTTTTTCCGTAAAATCCTCAATTATATATTAATATTCATTTATAATTCATTTAAATATTTATAAATATTTCTAATTAGAAATTTTAATATTTTTTAATTATGCAGGCCTATTGCACTACTTAACATTAATGTTAATATTAAAATTAAAATTAAAATATTATTTGATTTTTTAGCTAAATATAATAATTTAACTTTACGGTATAGTTTTGGTGTTATTATCTTAGATTTTTAAATACAGTAGTTAGAGTAATGATTGGCACATTCTCCATCATTAATTTGACTTCAATTAAATTAATATCTTAGCTTAAATTTCTATAGCTTAGTGTTGTTAATTTTTTCATTTTCGACCACTAGGCCAGTATTATATCATTATGGACCCTTCTAATCAGTTCAAATCTTTATCTTTCACTTACTCATTCTCTCATCTTACGTCCTCTATAAATCTCTTTTTATGTTTTTTCATTCTTTTTTGGCTAGTGTTGTAGTTCGGTTAACCAAACTGTAAGCCAATTAATCGACTAGATAGCCATTGGACAATTTTTTCTATATAAACAACTCATGCCAAGGCCAAACTAGAGGAACCAAGAGGTACTCCTTGATGTGTTTTAAGGCCCAACAAAGGGGAATGAGCAAGGAAGGCTAGATAGTAAAAAATGGAAGCCAAAGCTCATACTGTGTTTGGGAAGGGAAGAGGGGAGGGGAGGGGAGGGGAGGGAAAATCCCCTATTTGTCTCCCTCTTTCCCCCCATTTTTGAAGGGAAAATTTGGGGGAAAAATTTTCAAAATTTTACCCCCAAATTCTCCTCCCCCACTTCACCCCCATCACAATCCCCCCCCCCCCCCCCGCTTCGCAAACACCCTCTATTTTCACTTTCCCTCCACTTTCCCCTCTTTTTTTTTTCCTTTCCCTCATTTTAGCCCCTTCCCAAACATAGTGTTAGAGTCATAAGTTGAATCATCTAAGTAAGCTTAGTTTTACTTATCATATGTTTTCATGCTTTGTTTAAATTATTAGTAAATCTATTTTAGCATGATTACTATGATTTGTTGTATCATTAACATGAATATGAATATGAATTGATTTATTGTTTTGGATGCATCACCTTGTGTACCGCTCCACCGTCCACACATGCATGATATTGTCCTCTTTGGCTCACAGGCCTCAACCCACCAAAAGGCCTCATGCAAGGTAAAGGGTTTAAGGTCTACATATAATCACAGTCAGTATCCTCTCTATAGTTGATGTGGGACTGACTCTGATACCATTTGTAATGCCCCACCCAACATGCATACATGATATTATCTGTTTTGGCCCACGGACCTCACGATTTTGTTTCTGGTAGACCTCAACCCCTCAAAAGGCCTCATGCATGGTAAGGGTACAAGTTCTACATATAATCACAGTCACTTTCCTCTCTATCGTCGACGTAGGACTCTAGGGCATCACACCTTGATTCACACCAAGTTGTACTCAAATTGGTATATCTAAATGAATCATGTTTTGGAATTGAAAGTTCAAGATCCGAACCCTAAAGGGGGGGTGAATAGGGTGAGCTTAAAGACCTAGACCAATTTTAAATTTCTAATGTCAATTATACTTTAAAAATTAATTAACTTGACTACAAAAGAAGTTTCTAAGTCATACATGAACAATTAAAGAGACTATTTAATCATTCATCATTGGCATTGATAAGAAACATTAATAAACTAAGCATATGAGCATCATCCACACATTAAAAAAATCAACCACCATAACAACCAAATTTATAGTGGTTCGGCCAATCATGCCTACATCCACTCCCTGTTTTCCTACATTCCGGAATTACCCTTCTAATCTAATCTAATCTAATCAAACCAACTCAAATTCTCCAATACTCTATCACCTAAAATATCTCAATGCAAATCTAAAACATTCTTGAAATAAGATGCTTATCCATTCCCTAAAACATAGCATACAATAAGAACTTCTCTTTAGTTACCTTCAATGGGCTGAGAGTTTTGTAGGACCCACAAGAATGGATGCTAGTCTAATTAATAAAATCAATATAGCGGATGTAACCAATCCAACAAGATAGAACTAGCCAATCCAACGTATACCCCCTTTGTGAGAGAGACACTTGACGCTCATTCTTGTGGTTTCACAAATGATATGTGGCATACACTCTTATAGATAACTCATAATCCATCCTAATTTTTCCAGAACATACCCTTAATCATCTCCATCTTACCTCTATCAAATCTAACCAATATCTATCCCTATTATCTCTCAAAACCAAATCCCTAGTTTCCCTTTATCTTAATATCTTTATATTAATCTCTACGTAACATCCCTAATATCTCTTAATTAATAAAAGAAGACGTACTTGTATATGATCCATCTGAAGATGTTTGGCAGAAGATCGACAACAGGCATTTTCCAACAAAGAAAGTTCAATAAGGGAGGTTCTTGAGTTGTTAAGGTATAGCCGTATAGAAAAAACTTCATGCATTGTTGAGAGGAAGGAATCTAAAGGAGTGTCTAACTTAACATATAATCCAATTGGAAGGCTACCACACAAGGTGGCTCGTCAGCTTGGTTTCATCCATAATCAGGAAGTTATGGCATCTCCACCTAAGGTGTTCGTATTAGTGGCACCTCTTTGCGAGAGAGTAATGAAATTAAAATCGGTCCATCCATGAGGAACAATACACGATGGACAATCCACGAGTGAAATTAAAATTGGACAATCCATGATGAAGCCCACTATCCGAATTCTTCAAACAAGAATAAATGTGGTCCCTCTTATTGATCATCAACACCATATTAGCAGTTGTATAGAAGGTGACTTCTTTTTTCTTTTTTTTTTTGTGTTATTAGGTTGTTCACTTGATCATCAAGTTACTTTGATCCAGTTGATCCAAATATCAACTAGGCTGGGCAAGTTCGCACTTTTTTTAATTCTATTTGTTACTTCATTTATACATGTTCCTCCAATAAGTCTCACAAATCTTACAGAGGTACGCATCTCTATTTCAATTGGGTTTTTCTTTGATATGTGCAGATATTATTTCTATATTGGATTTTGTGTTTTTTTTTTTCCCGTGTTGGGCATTGGCCTCTCACACTCGTAACTATAATGATAACAACAATAATAATAACAACGACAACAACAACTTAGATGCAAATATCTAAATTGGTATCCCAAGCATTATTTTAAATATACATTTTGAATCCGTTTATATATATATATATATATAGGGGGGATGTTCCTGTGCATCCTTCCCTCACCATATAGTGATGGACAAACTTAATTGGACCTACCTAGAGACCCACTTATCATAGGACTTGTGGGGGATGGGAAGATACATCTTGGATAAGACCATATATCAAATTTGGGGTCAATCCCATGCCTCTAACCACTTTATTTGTGGCCCACAAACTTAATGACTTTTTATTAAAGGAAAAGAATTGACTCTCGATCCAACGGCCCAATCCATTTGGATAGGTGAAAATTCAATGGGTCTAGTGTACTTAAGGGGGGTTATGATGAGGGATGGATGCACATGAATAGTAGGCTTAACTTCATAATACATCCGAATCATCCACACACATGGAACCCCCTAAATTACAATGGATCAATTGAGTTTGGACCGTTGGATTGAGGGTCAAAATTTTCCTTTAATATAAAGTCGTTAAATTTGTGGGTTACGGATGAAGGGGTTAGAGACTTGGGATTAACCTCAAACTTGATATATAGTCTCATCTCATATGACCCCCCCCATTGAGTTTGTCCCTCACCATATTTATATATATATATATATATATGGGCAATATTCATGTGCATCCATCCCTTACCATGTTATGGTGAGGGACAATATAGTAGGATTGACTTTATAACACATCCAAACCATCGACATATATGGAACCATTGAATTTTCACCTATCCAAATGGATTGGACCTGTTTGATAGAAGGTCAAAATTTCACCTATATCAAAACCTTTTTCCAACTATTCAACAAGCATTGAGCCCAAGGTTTGTACCCATCCAAATAGCTTAGATTGTTAGATCGACTGTGGACTTATTTTTTTATGTGAAAATGTATTGGTCATTGATAAAGAGGTTAAAATGATCATGCGTGCCTCCATCACCATACACCAGTAGGGCTCATACACATCTTCAAATGCTCTCGGCCCCAACCTCATGTGGGCCCCAGGTTTCACCTATAACCACCGAATGAATATCAGAGTGTTTTGTAACAATGCCATATTTGTCTGGTTAGAGTACCCCCATCCATGCGTTTGGTTGTTATACTTGAATCACGGTCTATAATTCCCACCTTTGGAACGACTTGAAATATTCATGCTAACTTTGAATCTTTTTTTCAGCACAGCATGGAGCATGGAGCATGAGGAGCGTTTTGTAAAAAGGAAATTGGGCCCCACCACGAGTCTCTGAAGTGAAGGGCCAAGTGTCAAGAGTGGACAGCTAGAATCTATCCTATTAGAAGGAATTGTCAGAGTACAAACCCAACAGTAACACCGCCCACAGCTCAATCCCTACCGATTTACCTCCCTCCCTCGCGCGTGCGGTTTCTTCTTGTATTCCTTTTTGTTTCATACTCTGCTAGAGCATCACATTTCCATAAGCATGCAAATCTCCTCCGTACACACACACACGTCCAACACGATCTATTCTATCAAAATTCAAATTAGTCCAAGCCCGTGATCTAGATGGAATAGCCGTCACTTAAAGTTAATTGCCCACATACATCCTTAGTTGTGTTTTTTGTTTTTTTTTTTTTTTTTACCCAGTTTGGGTACTCGCCCGCGATGTTACGTATACCCTCGGTTAGTTGAAGGAGTTCTCGAGCAAGGAAGTAGACCTCGGATAATATAGGATAGCCCTCGAATGAGAAAGGCTAACTGCCCACGTTCAAAACTTTTGTAGTCAGGTTAGAACTACCGCCTCTTATCATGGGGTAAGATGCTGTTTTTAAGTACATCCTTACATGCCATTTCTAATAATCTATTGCCTTATATTTTAGGCTGATTCAAACCATTCATCTCTTTGTTCAATTAGTTAGAGTGAAGTAGACAAGATTAATAACAGTAGTCGTTCGTCCAGCTCCATAGCAAATGTTTCTCCAGATTGATACTTGTGGCATGTTTATTTACAAGAGGATTTTAGATTCCCTAAAAGTTGTTTTCTTGAGGTGAAATTTTGATTCAGAAATCTCAATAAAAAGTAAAGATATTGGAATTTTGGAAATTCTAAAGGTCATTTGTGAGTTTTTCTTAAGTGGCTAAAATTTTAAATTTTAACCAAGAAAAACGGCATTTGAAAATGTCGGTTGGTGACAAGTCATCGAATCATGTTTATGAATTCCCAACATACCAAATCTTTATAAGAGCCGTTAATATTATAAACTGTAGCTCAAAATCAATTTTGGTTGGGCATTTTTATATTTAATCTTAGAGATGGTATACTTGATGCATTGTTATAAGTTGAATTAAATCTTTATTTTAGAAAAAAATTAAAAAGTAAAAAAAGTTAGAACCAATTTTGGATTAGATCCCAATCCTCTAGTCAGACCCGATTCCGGGGAACCTAATTCGGGTCCTCTTATAAGAACCTTGTCTAGAACCAACAAAATAGGTCCCTCTTATAAGAAAGGTTCCGGCCCGTTTTACATCCCTAATCAATGCCATTTTTAAAAGCACGTTTTTTAAAGAAGGAAAAAACATGTTTGGTTCATGTAATTGAATATACGGTTAAAAATAAAGAATCATAGGCGAGAATCTAAAATGACCATTAAATGAGCTCTTCTTCTTGATAAAAAAGCACTATTTTAATGAAAACTAAATCAAGAAAAAATGGAAAATGAATGCCAAGCCATCGCCCAAGTAATTCAATATTTAAGAATGTCAAAGTCCACATACATCTTCATCTTATTTCCTTCACCCTTCACTACCTCATATCCCATATTCCCCCTCACATCTTTAATAATCCTTCAATATCATGTCACTGTAAATTCCTTTGTATTATATGCAAACGAAGTTGCCCATGTACTCATTTAGTCTACCTCCATTTCAAGGTATATTTGTACAATGAGATATGCCACAATAAAGAAGATCATTGTCTTGATTTTCTATGTAGTCTGTTATTCTGTTGTTTGGTGCAACCCATTCTTCTGATACAATACTAATGTAGTAATTTTTTTGGATAGAGAGGAAATCGATTCTCTATCAGAGGAATAGAAATTCGTTCCCAATGTTTTCAACCTTTATCACTGTTTGTCCAAACCACTGGTCTGCAATCTAATGGAGATATACTTAAATAATAGGCTTCTTCCATGTTAGGTTCTGGACTCTATACCTAAAAGGTCAGCTTCACAGGTAATGGGCGCATGTATTGGAAATCTAGGTGTGTTGGAAAATGGACTCTATACCTAAGTCCTACATTAGAAAACATAGGTCACATGTTAGTGGGTCTGCCATATGGAAGAGGCTATTGTGGTTTTATTTTTCTTTGAACAGCCACTTACATCTAGCATTTTCAGTCACCTAATATAAGGTGAATATTGTTGGGTTTTAATTACACACACTAATGTTAAAAGTTGCACACCATTGCAACTTGTTAAGTTTTGCTAAGTAGGCCATGGAAAGCAATACATTGCTTTTTAAATACATTTTTACTCAAATGGCCCAAGACATTTGAAAAAAAAAAAAAGCCCCATGTCATGGTGTAGTTCTAATTACATTGATCATATTTCTTGCCTTACCAAAAATAATTACATTGACTTCTATATTAATTTACAACCTATTGTTAAACTAATTATGTGTTCACACATGCAAAGAGTTTGGTTGAAGAAAAAATGTTTTTTCTAGGAAGGCTGAAGAGAAATTGTTGTTTTTTTTTTAAAAAAAAAGAAGCTTTCAAAAGAAAAGGTCTAATATTCTTGACTGTACGTATGGTGAGATGGCCACCCATAAATAATCCATATATAGCAGTACTGTAGTGGTGGAAAATTGGAATTAGGTGGGTCGGCTCTGCCACAAGGGTCTGAAAAGTCAAGGGAGATTTTCAAAGTGAGACCCATGGCTTGTTATGGAAGCACAAGCACGTAGTAGTGGTGAGCGCAGGTGGGGGCACTGACAATGTTGGGCGTGGAGGCAATGGGGTCAAGTCACTGGCAGGTGAAACTTGGAGAGGCACAGACACTGCTTTCCTAGCTGCTGTCTCTAGAATCTGAATTCACTCTCCTTTCACACACGTCTGTGTAAATGTAAACCATCACCTGATCCTTTGCACATGAAAAGATCAAAAGGAAGCCAACAGTACACGGTCGTGACTCATGATTGAGTTGGTATTGGCACATCATTCAAGATCAATAACCCAACATATATAGTTAAAAATAAATAAAAGGCATTTGCTACCCTATCCCTATAAAAGAATAGGTTGAATGATTCAAAAAAAGGCATTTGCTACCCTGTCCCTATAAACCTTCTCACTAAAAAAGACAAGACATAAAAGATCTTGAGGTCGAATTGCAGCCAAAACAATGGCCTTTGTAGTTTGTAGATGGTACATCTTTCAAAGGGGTTCAGTCCAATCAGTATTTTGTTGTTTGAAACATCTAACAAACATGTCCACTTCTCCTCAAGCACGTACTTCCCGATGAAGGACAATGGGTCTCCCAGGGTTCGACGTCTTAGGTAATGATTGGTTATAAGGAGGTAACGTGAAACTCTGTGGGAATAATTTCTTGAGTCGATTCTTTACTTTACACTTACTTGGCTGGTCACAATAAGTGGGAAAGTAAAATCTTAACTGCCAAAAAAATTAGCAAGCTGGGTTTACATAGGGTGCCGAATTGCTCCCACTAGTGTTCAAGCTATAGTATAAATACAACTCGAATCTAACCAGTTTCCATGGCTCATCAACCTGAATTCAACCCATCTATTAATTGAATACAAGATATTGATCTAAACCTTAAATTATCAAGTAGAAGTCTCGTTGGGTTGATTTATTGGAAATCAGATATATATGGACTTTACCTAAACCTATTCGGTTTGGGTTTAAAAATAAGGCCCCTTTTTTATTATTTTTTTTATTTTTTATTTTTGATAACGCAGGGTTCTCAGCCATTTGGGCCAGAATAATCCCTACGGACCCAGGAGAGAAAGCCAGGTAAAATTCTCCTGTAGCCTCAGTGTGGTAGTGCAGTTTCGAACCCACAACCTCCGGATATAAACCGTTGTCCTAGGCCAACTGAGCTACCCCTCGGGGTTAGCCCCTTTTCAAGTAAATGAGTTGCAACTCCATCAAGCCTCATCTCTCCCTTTTAGACCCATTATGATTATGTTGTCTTGGTTTACATTATTTTGCTTCTGGGCTCAATTACGCTGGGATCATATATAGTTGAGATTGGGATTAAACTTTTGGCCCATTTATTAGTAAATGAGTCAGGCTTTGGCTCTTCGTGATCCGATCAAAGTAAAATAATGCAAGATAAATCTGTGTCTTCCAGACCATAAAAGCTATTTCTAGTAAGAGAAACGCTAAAACCAAACCTCAATCAAGGTAGAACAAGGTGAAGAGCCCATCCAACAGAAAAGAGAGATCCTGCCAATTAGCTCTGTGCGCTCTTTGTTCTACAAGAAAGAGTAAAATTGATTTAAGTTATTTCTAGTTTCTTGTGGAGATCTCTGCATTTAGGAGAAGTAAAGAAAAGGAATGAATTCCTTACCTTGTATATGCCAGATCTTCCAGCCCAGACAACTTGATCCAGAGGCAAGAAAGTTGACAATAATGCATTTTTGGACTGTAATCAACATCATGTAATCAATTAATAGATGGGATGAATTCAGGTTGATGAGCCATGGAAACTGGGTTAGATTCAAGTTGTATTTATACTATAGCTTGAACACTAGTGGGAGCAATTCGGCACCCTATGTAAACCCAGCTTGCTAATTTTTTGGCAGTTAAGATTTTACTTTCCCTTAGGTCGTGTTAGACAAATCGAATTCCTAGTTTTACATTTTCTCCCTTTCTCTCCTCTACCTATTTGGAATTATTGAATCTCTCCCCCCCTCTCTCCTTTTCTTCTCCCCTCCCTCTCTTTCTTTCAATGGCATTTCATCAAACATGTCGTCTTCGACCTTCTCCTTCCCTCACTGCATCTGCATTGACGAAGAAACCCAAACCCTCTGGACCTTCAACAACTTCCTCATCTCCCTCGCCTACTTCTCCATCCCTCTCGAACTCTTTTACTTCGTCCCCTGCTCCTCCATCTTCCCCTTTCGATGGATCTTTTTTCAATTTGGCACCTTCATTGTCCTCTGCGGCCTCACTCACTTCCTCAATGTCACTGCCTATGCACCTCACTCCTTCCATCTCATGCTCTCTCTCTCACAATCTTAGCCACATCCACCTCTGTGGAGCAGCACCAACAACCAAAAGAGAAAAACTCAGTTTCTATTTGGGTTTTGCAAATCGAGAGCAAACGCCACAAAATGGTCGGTATCGACCATCGGAATGATGGATATCGACTATATCACTAAATGACAAAAAAAAAAAAAAAAAAGTACGAAAACGCACCAAGATGACATCTCCAGTCTATATGGTGATTCCGGGACCTCATCAGTGGTATGGGGTCCTATAGGGCTTTTACCCATTAAATCCTCCCTAAAAAGTGACCTATGGCTTTTAGACACTTACAAACATTTGTGCGCTCAAAAGGCTACGTAGGCCAAGTTGATTTCTAGACTCAAGTACTAGGTCTCGAACAAGGTGGAAGAAATGTCAAAATATGATTAGAATGTATTTGTATAATTAAGTTAGAAGTATCTTATAATTATTTTGAATTTTTATAAATTCTTGGCTAAGCAAATCGACCTCGAGTTTGACCCAAAATCTTAAAGAGATCGTTCTATCCTTTTTCTCTCTAAAAAAAAAAAAAGCATAAAAACAAAATGAAGGATAGAAGTATAAGAAAATCATTTTTAATTGCTTTAAGGGTCTTCCAGATTTAAAAACAACATAATATAAAGGCAATCGGAATGAAGTTCTAATAAGCTTATCTTTCAAATGATCAACTGTCCCATTATATTGTAGGAATTAGGGGTGGCAAAATTTGACCCAGCCGATTCAACCTGTATTTGACCTGTATAACTCGGCCTACAATATACACGAGTAAGTAAAGCTTGACCCAAAGGGCCAGATTACGGTAAAATCGCTCAACCCACTTAATGCATGATTATGATCTATCCGCTTATCTAAACCCCATTTAAATAAATGGGTTTTAAAAATTAAGCGAAAAGTCGATGGTTCCATTGACAAATTTAAAGCTAGGCTCGTGGCTAAGGGGTTCACACAGAAAAAATGTGTAGATTATGAAGAAACTTTCTCCCCTGTGGTGAGATTGAAACTTTCTCCCCTGTGGTGAGATTTTCTTCTGTCCGCATGATCTTTTCTATTGTGGCCCACATGGATTTAGAACTACACCAGATGGATGTTAAGACCGCTTTTTTAAACGGTAATCTTGAGGAGGAAATATACATGAAACAACCGATAGGATATGTGGAAAAAGGCCATGAGGATAAAGTTTGTAAACTCCTTAAATCTATCTATGGCCTTAAACAATTCTCGAGACAATGGTACAAAAAGTTTCATAATACAATCATGTCAAATGGTTTCTCCATGTGTTACGAAGATCATTGTGTTTATATTAAGCGATCTAAACATAAATTTGTATTGCTATCCCTTTACGTTGATAATATTCTTTTGGCTTGCAATGATATTGGATTTTTAATTGAGACCAAAGCTTGGTTGTCAACTATTTTTTAAATGAAAGATTTGGGTGAGGCTGAGTTCATTTTGGGGGTTAAAATTACGCGGAATTGTACAAAACGCATTCTTGGCCTGTCCCAAACAGCTTACATTGAGAAAATTCTAGAGAAATTTAGAATGGCCAATGCTAGTCCCATTGAGACCCTAATTGATAAGGGTTGCAAATTAAGTGTAATACAATGTCCTCAAACCGATGCTGAAACAAAAAGAATGGCTTCCATACCCTATGCAAGTGCTATAGGATGTTTAATGTACGCTATGTTGTGCACACGCCCTGATATTTGCTATGCGGTTGGGTTGGTTAATCGATTTCAAAGTAACCCGGGTATTGCTCATTGGAATGCCGTCAAACGAATTTTTCGATATTTAAAGGGCACAAAAGATATGATGCTTTGCCATCACGGTGGTGGCTTGAATTTATTAGCATACAGTGACTCATCCTTTTCAGAAGATCCCGACGACGGCAAATCCACATCGGGATATGTGTTCTTATTGGGCGGGGGAGCCATTTCATGGTCCAGTAAGAAACAGGAGTGTACGATCATGTCGACCACGGAAGCCGAATATGTTGCTTGCGCACTAGTAGCAATGGAGGCCGTATATATGGATTCTTCAATTTGTGGCTATTTTATAAGATATTAACTAATGAGAAAATAAATATAAAAAAATAAATATACCATTTATTACTGTTCGAAGCATGGCTTAGCCCGACATTTATACCAAGTAAATATTATTTTTTATATAAATGAGTATGAAACTTCAAGTCTTATGTAAATTAACATCAATGTTTATGTATTTATTTTAGTAATTTCAACTTTATTTCAAGTTCAAAACCCTAAAAGCCCATAAAGTCTCTTTTAATTTATATAAGCAAATTTAAAAAAAAAAAAGAGATTAGGATGGGCATGTGGGCCAGCTCATGGGTGGCACTGCCTGGCCTAATTGGGGTGTGGCACGGCACGGCAGTGCCGGTCTGAAAGTGGCCATGCTTCTTTGACAAAAGTTCAAATCTTATCTTTATTTGAGAATTACTGGAGGTATTTATATCTTCTTGTAAGAATCCATTTTGTTTTTACATTTTCTTAAAAATAACTTTGAAACATTTTACTTTCAACGAAATGGGCCAAAATCCATTTTGGATGCCAATACATACGATAATTTTGGACTTGAATAGTTTGGATTTCACATTACACATCAGGAATGAATAAAAAAAAGGGTAGAAAGAAAAGGTCCTCGATTAAGATTTGACGTTTATTTCTTTCCAAACTGGAAACTTAGGTGCCTTTGCAAAGTTACAATATAACTTGCTGTGAAATTGTATATATATTACATATCACTTGACACTGAATCTTTTATTTGCTATATGCAACTTTCTTAATCAATTGCAAGGCAATCCAAAAGATAAGATATATATTATGAATTCTATTTAAATGAATCTATTTATAAGAAAAATTCTAACAGATAAGATATATCTATATTTTTTAGAAAGAAGATAAAATAAAGTTAATATTAAAATCGAAATCAAACAATCAATTGCAAAATTGCATGTGGCCCATTCTTTAGGAATTAGAATATGAGGCCCACTTTAAAAAATTTTATTGTATGTGGAGCCCATATGTATAAATCACTATCAAGGATCCGCTTATAAAAATCACAAACATTAAGGATTTTCTAGCCATAATAGATTTATTAAGATTCTAAATCCACCTAAAGAAGTCTCATTTTAACTTGGTTGGATAGAATTACCGAGCAAGGTGGATTTTTTCATGTAGACTCTTTAATTACCTATCCATAATAGATATATATTAAAATCTGAATTCACATAAAGAAGCTTAACAAAAGTGGACTCGGAATTCATTGATAGAGCTTATCTCTTGAAATTGATTTGAGATCTAATTTCTCAAGAGTCCAATTTTACAATCAATTAGCAAATTGGACTCTAATTTTGAAATCGATGCCTACGTCTATAATATATATATATATATTAATGGACCGTGCTTGTGTTGGGCTCTTTCTGGTGTCAAACTTAACTCAAGCATAACCTTAATATTTGAAATGGGTTGAATTTGGGCCAAGATTCTACAGGTTGGGTCTGGTTAAATGAGTTGTCCAGCAATGAATGTGGGCTCTTTTTGGCGTCCAACTTAAGTCAAGCATAACCTTAATATTTGAAATGGGTTGAATTTGGGCCAAGATTCTACAGGTTGGGTCCGGTTAAATGGGTTGGCCAGCAATGAATGTGGGTCATGTGTGGGTTGGTTAAGTAGCATCAGGTGCAGTTTCTTGACCCATTTTAAGAAGAGGCCAGATATGGGTTGAACTTCATGGCGGAAACGAGTATCCATATGGACCATGCCATCATTTTTTGGAGATGTCTGGGGCCTCTATAAGGAGAAAGACAGGGACAAAGCCTCAACTATTCATCACCTTCTAAGGAAATGGCCTTTCAAACAAAAAAGATCATCCCCAATTCATGTTAGGTCCCATCCACTGAACATGTCCAAGCATGTATTCATGGAAACCATAATGTAAATGATAGATACATGCCAGTGTGCATATTAATACATACCTTTTCTTATTCAATACATCTTTTTTTTTAATATGATATTTTACTATTTTTTGTCATTTTGTTTCTTTATTAGCCTAATTTTTGTCGGGGATGAAAGTAGGGTAATCAAGCATGATCAATCACACCACAAGCAATCATACGACATAAGAGATTTACATGATTCGGCAACTGCCAACGTCCACAGGGCTCGATTTTACTATGCAAAAAATTGGGCAACTCGTTATAAGAATCCCAAACCACTTAACACTTAGCCTACTCTCTCCCCGTAGATCTCAATCTCGCTCCACAGCCTCTCCCCATTTAATGCTCTCTATGTTCCCCTTCCTTGCTTGCTTTCTTACAAAGAATAGTCGTATAGAGTGTGTGTGTGTGTGTGTGTGTGTGTGTGTGTGTGTGTGTGTGTGTGTGTGTGTGTGTGTGTGTGTGTGTGTGTGTGTGTGTGTATTAGCCCTAATTGAGTGGGCCCCAAGAAAACATCAAGCATATATATATATATATATATTAGCCCTAATTGAATGGGCCCCAAGAAAATATCAAGCCCAGATTGGACCTTTTGAGCCAAATCTAAAAATTTTACCATTTATGAAAGCGAAACTGATCTAATTTCAGCTGTCATGGATTAGGGGTGAACCTCATATGAGAATCACTACTTTAAGGGGCCCAAAGTCTCAACAGTTATAAACAGGGGATGCAATCATAAGATTTTGCCCATGTGAGCACCACAACCAATTCAAGACAAGACTTTCAATGCCCACCCCCCTAGCGATTTGTAGCATTCAGGTGTGTCCTACATCCAGGTGACCTTGTTCATGAAGGTCCCATTCCTATACCTCACACAATTGCTTTAAGAGTTAAGACCCACCTGATAAAGTATGAATTAACTTCAATAGCCTGCACAGTACTGACCTTAATTTCTGGGAGAAGAAATAAAACACCAAAACGAATAAAGGCAAATACTGAATAGAGTCTGCTGGTCCATAAACAGTGATAATGTACTACATGTTGAGCAGCTTGTTGTAGGCCTTATAAGCCATAAGTGGTTGGCTTGGGCCATGCTAACAAAAAATGAACAGCATTGGGTTGCAAGTGGGCTGGGGATGGCTATAAACAGATATGCTTAAAGGCCCAGTAAGATGCACATAGTTTAATAATAGCTCAATGTGTGAGTTCACTGCTAGTAAAGTGGAAGGTGCTCAATATTCTAACTTTGAGGTTCTCCGTCTATGGTCTATGTAGTGGGAAAATAAAAAAACAGGACATCTATGTAAAATCATTTTTTCTTATGGCGGTCAAGTGTAAAGAATTGTAAAATTTCCCAAAATGTATGGGTTCTTTTTCCAAAATTTCTATGTCCATGGTCCCCTTAGTTCCCCCATTGATTCAAGTCATATAAGTGTGTAAGTGTGAGGTCGATCTAGCCAGGGATTTATCCTATTCCATTGGGCATATTGTGTCTATCATGGGCTCAAGTTATGTCACCAATTAAGTAAAAAAAGAAAAAAAAAGTGTGAATACCGATATTTAAATGCAAGGGTCTTTTTTCTCTAATGTAATTGAATACGTAAGAATGACAAGACTTCTAGTTTTAAAAATAGTCAAAACTAAAGAAACAAACGTGAGTCTTCAAAAAAAAAAAAAAAAAAGACCATCAATTTATCTCTCCTCTCATGGAAAATGAATATAACATGGGAAATGAAAATCCACCCACTACCCTAGTAATTCAACTCCTCACAAAACAACCTAGTAATTCAACTCCTCACAAAATAAGGGTTGTATCTACACTGCTAACTTATATTCTTCACTTGTAATAAACTCCTCCCTTGACTATTAATTCCAATGTATTTCATTCATATTTATTCTATGCAAACAGAAAGGCACTAGCTTCAAATTAATCCACGGCTTGAGTATAGTAAGTGCTCCCACAGACCACTGAATTGAGTGTCTCATGACTCATGGGACTAAAATAAATGAGCACAGTACTCTCCTCAACTCAAGCCTTCATAAATAAAATGAAAAGGATCTGCCACTCTCATCTTCCCATCCTTTCTTCCTATCTAACACTGAAGAACATTTCAAGTGGAAGTGGGTGTTGCAGAGCTAGGCGGCCATGAAGCACAAGGAGAGCTTCTTCAGCCGGCACGTGCGAGACCCATGTCGATCCTTCAGCCAAAGATGTAGGCGCCTTGTGAGGGAGCAGAGAGCCAGGTTCTACATCGTTCGGCGCTGTGTGATCATGCTGCTCTGTTGGCACGAGTGCCATGACCCTTAAAGACACTGCATACCAAAAACATGTATAATGTAGGCCATTTCATGTTTGAATCCTTAAAAATGCCATATATATATTTATGAATTTTGGGTCTCTGTGTTTGTTTGGTGGGGTGATGATTTTCTCCTCCAAATAGCTAAGAAAAATGTGTAAGCTTTTATGAGTATCTTGATTCTAGCAGCAAACAGTGGTTACCCAGAGGGCACATGCTTTGATTGGTCCAAAACATGAAGAAAAAAAGTTTGATCCTTTTCTTTTATTTATTTTTAATTTTTGATTTTTTTTCTCTCCATGTTGTGAAGATTTATGGATGAGAAAAAAAAGATATGATTAGGATTGAATTTCCTGGGAAGTTTACATGAGGAGTTCTACTTTTCCAAGGAATCTGTGCCCTTTTTTCCTGTTGTGGTTTGGTGCCTGCAGGTGGTCAAATCATCGACATTTAACACAAGGTCTTTGCTTCATTGGCCTTGCCTCTCTTAGGAGATTAGTGTAGTGGAAACTGGATATATTTCTCTCTTGATTTCTGTGAGTTTTGACTGATTTTGTAGGTACTGAGTTTTCTAGTTCTTTCTTTCAATTGCTTCACCTTTTGAGAAAAAAGATGTAATTCATGCTAGAGTTCTCTCTCTTCTTGAGTTTGAAATTACTTTTTTTTTTTTTTTTTAATTTCTTCAGTCTCTCCATTTAGGAAAATAAAAAGCAAGAAAAAGTAAAAGAAAATGAAATATAATCTACTTCTAATAAAAAGACTATCTGGGTTCATCATTCAAAATGAGATGAGTCTATTTAAAAGTGTTAGGAGATTATACATACAAACTTTACATGTACGTAAATACATACAGCTGCATACATGAAAGCTCCTTATAATGGCAAAAAGGTATTTACAGCCATACATCTATCTCCATGACAGTATAATCTGAACCGTTTATCTCATGGGTCCAGGCATCGTTTTGGCATTGACCAAAATTTGATTTTGCTTGGACAATTCTATACAGCCCATCAATTTTTTCATGTGATGGTAAAATGCTGTACTGTTGGTCTATTCCAAGTCCAGCAGACTGATCATTATGATTTCCAGCCAACTTGCTGATGGCCCATTAATGATTTTTTCAAAGCCCAAATTAACTACTGGACGGCTGCGATCTTATTGATTGACGTGGGTCAAGCATATATACAGCTCAGATTGTGTGGTGGTTACATTTTTCTAACTTCCTATAAGCAGTGGATCATCCCATGGCTGTGCACATGAAATTTACATTTTTGGATGCCATCTAATGAAAAGAACAAATTTCAGAAAGCTGAAAGGGAAGTTTCATTCTCAAGATAAGGGGTGTTTGTTAATAGAAAGGGACCCGGTTTTCCTTTTCAAAAAATCCACCATTATGTTTGAGTGGGGTCTTAATAGATACAGAGCGCAGGGTATGTGGGATGGGGGACTTTTTTCTTTTCTTTTTATCCTGGGTTTGTTTTTATTTTTGCCTGCCCCAAAACTGACCCACGGCACAGCACCCACTCGCTTCGCGCAACGGCAAGGCAACGCGACACGAAGTTCCTTACCTTAGTTAGATCTCGCTGGCGCCCCCTAAACGGTAGTAGGTAGGCGGCGAATGTGTGACGTTTGGAATTGTCATTCGTGCACCTGTCCCCAATGGAAGAATGAGGGGGTGGGGGTTAAGCGTCGGAACCGTGTCCCGACCATGTGACTCATGCCTTTGCCTTTCAAATGTGTAGGTCACACACTTTCCTCTCATCCTTCTCGGGGGGGGGGGGGGGGGGGGGGGATAATATACCTCTGGTGAGGTATCACATCCTCGGGTGAGGAAAGGTGCCTGCGGGGGATAACACATAAGAGGTACTTATATCTGATCAATCTGAAGATGTGTGGTAGAAGATCGATGGAAGGCATTTTCCAACAAAGAAAGTTCAATAAGGGAGGTTCTTGTGTTGTTACCGTATAGCCGTATAGGAAAAACTTTATGCATTGTTGAGAGGAAGGAATCTAAAGGAGTGTCTCACTTAACATATAATCCAATAGGAAGGCTACCACACAAGGTGGCTCCTCAGCTCGGTATCATCCATGATCAAGAAGTTATGGCACCTCCACCAAAGTTGTTCGTATTAATGGCACAATTAACAATGAAGCTCACTATCTGAATTCTTCAAACAAGTAATAATAATATATTGTTCACCAACACCATCCATGGCAGTTGTATAGAAGGTGTCTTTTTTGTCTTATTACATTGTTCACTTGATTGGGGTGGGGCCCTCAAACATTAACAAGTTAGGCATGGGCCCCTCACACAAGTAATAATAATAATAACAATAACAACAACTTAGATGCAAATATCTAAATTGGTATTCCAGGCATTATTAAAAATTATATATTTTTATCTTATTACGTTGTTCACTAGATAGTGGTGGGGGCCCTCAAACATTATCAAGTTAGGCATGGGCCCCTCACACAAGTAATAATAATAACACCAACAACAACAACTTAGATGCAAATATCTAAATTGGTATTTCAGAAATTATTAAAAATATATATGGGAGATGCTCCTGTGAGAGCATCTCTCACCCTTACTATGAGAGATAAGGTAGGGGTCCCACCTTATATCTCTCATCATAAGGTGAGAGCATCTTTCATAGGAACATCTTCATATATATATAGGGGGATCTTCAAGTGCATCCATCCCTCACCATTTGCGGTGAGGGACACCCCTTTTGGGGAAGTTTCAAGTACAAAAGAGAGGTACAAAAGAGAACTTGAAACTTCTCCAAAAGGGGTGTCCCTCACCATAAATGGTGAGGGATCGATGCACTTGAATATTATCCATATATATATATATATATATATATATATATATATGGAAGTGCTCCTATGAGAGACACTCTCACCAACTTGGTGAGAGTAGATATGGAAGTGAGGGCCCCCACCCATCTCTCATAAAGTTGATGAGAGTCTCTCATAGGAGCACTTACCTATATATATAATATCAGAACCCATTCAAATGATCTAGACTGTTGGATAGACTGTGCACTTATTTTTTACGGTGAAAACATATGAGTCGTTGATGTTGATGAAGGGGTTACAATGATAATGTGTGCCTCCATCAAAATACACCGGTAGGGCTCATCCAGATCATCAAATCCTCTCGGCCCCAACCTCATGTGGGCCACAGGGTTGCAGACCGCGCACCTGATAACAATGTTTTGAAACAATGCCATATTTGTCTGGTTAGAGTACCCCCCCACCCATCATGTGTGTGGTTGTCACTTGTTACACTGAATCTTGGTCTATAATTCCCACCTTTTGGAAACATTTGAAATATTAAACTCAACCATGATGCTAACTTTGAATATTTTATCAGCATGGATGAGATGAGGAACTTTTTTGTATAAAAAGGAAATTGGGCCCCACCACCACTAATCTATGAAGTGAAGGGCCAAGTGTGAAGAGTGGACAGCTAGAATCAATCCTTTGGAAGGGACAAGGGAGTGTGAGAGTACAACCCCAACACCCCCCCACAGCTCAGCAGCAAGACATCGATCAGTCCCTTCCCCTCGTGCGTGCGATTTTTTCTTGTGTTCCTTTTTGTTTCATACTCTGCTAGAGCATCACATTTCCATAAGCATGCAAATCTCCTCCGTACACACACACGTCCAACACGATCTATTCTATCAAAATAGTCCAAGCCCGTGACCTAGATGGAATAGACATCACTTGAAGTTAATTGCCCACATACATCACTAGTCTTTTTACTCAGCTCAGGGCTTTCGACCTCAGGGAGGAAATTAGACCTTGGGTGACTTAAAAAAACCCTTGGGTGGAATAGACATCACTTGAAGTTAATTGCCCACATACATCCCTAGTCTTTTTACTCAGCTCAGGCCTTTTGACCTCAGGGAGGAAAGTAGACCTTGGGTGACTTAAAAAAACCCTTGGGTGAAATAGGACAGCCTTCGGATAAGAGAAGATGAGTGTGTTGGAAAAATAGTTAAGAGCACTACTAGTTTGAGCCAAAAACTAAGTGAGATGTACTTTTCTTTTTTTTTTGGGAATACAATATGGGAATGTATTCTACTCCATGAGTAGATTAATAACATGTATTTGGTTGCTCTAATCCACTAAGGAGTGAATCAGAAATTGCTTCCTAAACACCACTACTTGAATATGTTAAACATGGAAACAAAAGGAAGCGGTGGTGAACTTGCTTTCCACATTACTTGGGAGCAAAACATTCTTTGGGTATAAATATATTTACATTGGTAGTATAAAATGAGCCCCAAGGGGCATTCCACTTTTGTGGATGAGGGAAGACTTAAATTAAGGTGGGGTCACCACCACACACACGCGCCCCACACAGGGCCAAGCCTGGGCTTGGGCTTCACTCGCGAGTTGGGCCTAAGTCGGCCCACTAACCATTTATTATTTTTGGATAAATTTTATTCAATAAAATTTTGTTTTTGCAAAGTCCTGTTCACTGAAAAGTCACTGTTCTGAATAGATACAACCCACATGAAGAGACCTGATTCAAGCTATACATATGCATCTAGTTCAAGCTTTTTGTTCATCCCATTCACTAATGTTGATTGCATTTTCGAGTCATCGTTAAAGAGAGAGTCCTGCTGCTGCGCTTTTGGTTCGCCTGTCACACAATTTGTAGTGCTGCAACTGTTGTGGAACTAATATTGTATCCTGAGAAACAAACGCTGTTGAAGCTCGTAAGTACCATTGTAGGGGCGAATTTTGTCTTAAAGACATACTGTTACATACTAGCCTTGATCATCCTTCTTCTGTGAGCTACTGGATTTCAAAACTTCAACAACAACACTCTGTTTCTGCCTTCAAACAGTGAGTGATTTTATACTGTATTTACTTATTGTTTGATTCACTATGTTCAGACCTGTCTTCTAAATACTGAACTATTACTGTATGTATTCGGACTAACAGAGTGCCCACGTTCCAAACTTAAATAGTCAAGTAAGAACCGCTGCCTCTTAGGACGGGGATAAGATGCCCTATTTTAGATACAGTCTTACTTGCCATATCTAATAATCTATTGCCTTATATTTAGGTTGACTTAAACCATTCATCTCCTTTTTCAATTAGTTAGAGTGAAGTAGACAAGATTAATGCCAGCAGTCGTTTGTCCAACTACATAGCAAATGCTTCTCCCAATTGATACTTGTGTCTTGTGGCATGGTTATTCCCAAAATAGGTAGTTGAATTATGAGCAGCCCAATGAGAAATCCCATTTGGAACAAGCCTAAATTGCAATAGTTTGTTTACAAATGACAAAGAATGTGACTCCTGTTAAAATGTAATTAAGACCTTAAAAAAATAAGTACTGCAAAGCACTATTATTAGGTCTAGGAGGACTCCACAAATGATGCATTTGGGAAGTTTCTTAGGCCCTTTTGCTTGGAGATAATTTTGATGAGAATCCCGTGTGTGGAAGATTTCTGTCATCAATGACAATCATTGTTTCTCAAAATTTTTGTATTCACTATTTAAATGATAAGAAATAATAAAAATCACCTTCATAAAAATGAAAAAATGAATCTAGTTTTTTTGCACTTCCATGGAAAATTTATTCTTGAAGGAGTCCTTTATTGGATCATAGAGAAGGTAGTTTATAGATTTTAGTTGTACGGAGCACTACACAAACGTGTCTTAAAACGATGTCCGTTTGAAAGGATAAAAGAAAGTGAAAAATAGGAAGTTTTCGAAAGAGAAGGTATAATTTTCTTGACCGTGTGGTGAGGTGGCTTTGGAATTAGGTGGGCTGGCTCTGCCACAAGGGTCTAAAAAGTCAAGGGAAATTTTCAAAGTGGGACCCATGGCTTGTTATGGATGCACGTACCAGTCGTGAGCGCACGTGGGGGCACTGACAAAGTTGGACGTGGAGGTTATGGGGTCAAGTCAATGGCAGGTGAAACTTAAAAGCACCACACAAGCACTGCTTTTCCAAGCTACTATCCCTGGAATCTGAATTCTCTTTCACAAGTCTCTGATAAATCATCACCTAATCCTTTGCACATGAAAAGATCAAAAGGTAGCCAACACATGGTAATGGTTGAGTTGGTATTGGCACCTTTTGTTCCTTTTGTTCCACACATATACTCTGGGATCCATTTTTGGGTATTTAAGGGCATGTTTGGCATTGTTCTAATGGGATGCTCCCATATTCAAATGAGATAAGGTTATGAAAAATATATTTGGTATCTGTAAATTACTGTTTCAGATTTTAATCTTATGGGAAAGAATCTCAAAATGTTATTCCAGTGGCATAAGAAAGTGGGAATGAAAAAAAATTATTTTTTTCTAAAAAATAACTTGCTGTAAAAAACAACTTGCTGGCACAATTGTTTCTTACTTATCTCTTTCCTTTTAAAAAATGTCATTTAAATACTCTAAATCCTCTAATTGTCCTGGTAGGCCCCATGTTCACAATCTCAAAGAAGGTAGCCTCACTTTAATTCTTAAAAGTGGGTCATGCGGTTATAATTAAAAAAGGTGGGCCTATATTATAATTTTATAATGGCGGGACCACATTAAAAATCCTAGGAATTTGGACCCTATCTTCTAATTTATAAAGGTGGACATCACGTTATAATTTCTAAAGGTGGGTCACATGTCTATAATCACAAAAAAGGTGGTCCCACTTTATAATTCTTTAAGGTCGGTCATATTGTCGCAATTACAAACGGTGGAACTACATTGTAAATCATATGAATGTGGACCCACATTGTAAATCCTATAAATGTAGGATGGCCCCCACATTATATTTCCTATAAGGTGGTGGGCCCACTTTGTAAATCCTATGATAGTATTGCCCTCATGTTCACATTTCTAAAGGTGGGCACCACATTATAATTTCTAAAGATGGGTCATGTGTCCACAATTACGAAAAATGTGGCTCCATTTTGTCATTCATAAATATTGGTCACATGGTTACAACCACAAAAGGAGGACCCACTTTATAAATCCTATGAATGTGGGTCCCATATTCTAATTTCTAAATGTGGTACCATATTGTAATTTCTAAAAGTGGGTCACATATTTACATTCACAAAAGGTGGCCCCACACTATAATTCCTATAAAGGTGAGCCCACATTGTAAATCCTATGAAAATGGGTTACATGTTTTAATTTTTAAAGGTGGGTACCACATTGTAATTACTACAGGTGGGTCCCATGTACAATAATAATAGAGCGGCATAAACAATAAAAGGTGGGTCTCAAATTATAAATCATACGTCCGCTCCATAGATCAAATCTTCTATAATGTTAACAAATAAGTTCCATACAGCATATTCTTAGCAGATTAATTTAATATAATGAAGCCAAACAAGTTCCGCAGAGTATAGTCTCGGCACAACATGATCTCAGCAGAACCTGATCCGAGTACAAAATTGGAAACAACACAAGAACAATGCCAGACAGGCCCTAAATCTCTAGCATCACTTAAGATCAATAGCCCAACACAGGAAAAAAAAAAAAAAAAGAACAACAGGAAAGGCCAAAAAGTCCAAAAATTAGAAGAAAATTTTGGATAGGGGGTTCTAACTGAGTCGTTATGGAATCAATTGAGTCTTGAACGGGTCAACCCATTGGACTTCTTCCCCGAAGTAACCGGTTCTCTGGCTGGTCCAAGGTGAGTCGGCGATCAGCTGAGTTTGATCAAATCCTCAATCTATTGCTGGGTCTTTGGACAGCTTATTTTGAAGATCAAAAGGAAATGCTAAAAGTGGAAAAAAAAAAAAAAAATGAAAAGAGTTTTAATCGAGTTTTAACTGAGTCAAATTAGAAAGAACAAAGTCTTGATCAAGTCAACTGAAGCTAGTAAAAAGTCATTAAGCCACCCAATTTTCACTAACTACTCATTCTATGGCTGTTTCAAGCTGACTTAATAGATATCGTCTGAGTTTGAAGAACATTCGAGCTTAATTTTAATACTGTCTTAATATTTGACTTCATTGGCATAAGGCATGGGTTTGCTCCCACCTCTTGTGTTCGAGTCTCGTCCCGTACTTACCTAGTGCACTTTGTTGCATGGTTGTGTGCTGATCCATGGTAGTAATCATGCTGAATAAAAATACCACATAGATATCCTCGTCATTAAAAAAAATAGGTTGAATAACTCTAAAAAAGGCATTTGTTACCCTATCCCTATAAACCTTCCCACTAAAAAAGACAGACATAAAAGATCTAGAGCTCGAATTGCAGCCAAAACAATGGCCTTTCGACTTTGTATTGTACATCTTTAAAAGGGGTTTTGTCCAATCAGTATTTTACTGTTTGAAACATCTCACAAACATGTCCACTTCTTCCCAAACACATACTTCCAAATGAATGGCAGTGGGTCTCCCATGGTTGGACATCTTAGGCAATGATTGGTTTTCAGGAGGTAACCTGAAACTGTGCAGAAATAATTTCATGAGTCCATTCTTACAACAAGTGGGAAAGTAAAATCTTAGCTGCGAAAAAATTAGCGAGTTGGGTTTACATTCGGCACCCCTAGTGTTCAAGCTAGTATAAATACAACTTGAATCTAACCCAGTTTCCATGGCTCATCAACCTGAATTCAACACATCTATTAATGGGATACAAAATATTAATCTAAACCTTAAATTATCAAGTAGAAGTCTCGTTGGGTTGATTAATTTGTTGGAAATCAGATATATATGGACTTTACCTAAACCTATTTTGGTTCATATATTGCTTGGAAACGCCCTTAATTGTGTAAGGGATGACCCCTCAAAAATTATTCTAATATGAGATGGCCCTGTCACAACCATGGATAATTTATCCCTCACCGTGGCATTGATGGTGAGGGACTTGGGCTAGTGTACTGTGTGGGTATGTAAATAATTACCTTAAAATTCTAGCCACGAAAAACGTCTTACCTTTTCTTTTCCATTTGAGATGCTAAATCTATGAGAACAAATAAAAATGTAGTTTACCGAAAAGAATACTCCATACAACAGAGGAGGTCCATGCCCATATAAGATTGGCTAGAGTATATGGGCAATTATTCTTTGTGGGTCACTTTTTCGGTTTGGGTTGAAAAATAAGGCCCCTTCAATTAAGTAGGTTGTAGCTTCATCAAGCCCAATCTCTCCCCTTTAGACCCATTATATATTATTATGTTGTATTGGGTTACATTATTCTGCTTCTGGACTCCATTATTCTGGGATCATAGTTGGGATAGGAATTAAACTTTTGGCCCATTTATTAGTAAACGAGTCAGGCCTAATTTGGCTCCTCATGATCCGATCTAAACTAATTAATTCCATAATAAGTTTGGATTAGCCATCCAATTCGGCCCATTTCAGGATCAGGTTACTCCTGCTGAATGGAAGACCTAACCCATTGGATGGGGACCCAAAGTCAAAAATAGCTGGGCTGGGCCTATTGAAATCTACAATTTTCCTGAGCCTGGGCAGAAATCCGGCTCACAAACCACCCAATATGGCATGAATTTCCTATGGCTTAATTCCCTTTGGGTGATCTCAAACGTCCATCAGAAGCAGGCAATGGCCCAGCACACTTTTGTCACTTTCTGTCCAGCTTTTTCTTCAAATTAAATGGTTCAGCATGTATTTTTGTTGCTTGTCAACAGTCCAAACAAGAAGATTAATGTAAAATCAAAATTATTGCTATCAACACAGTCATGGTTGAGAGTTAGCTGCAGCTAGTGATGGATTATGAAACCTCTTCATGCCTGTAAAGTTTGGAGTTTCTCTATAAAACTATACTACTGTCTTCGTAGTTAAAATGGATGTAAAATTCTACCACCAGCTAGTAGCAGTAAGCATAAAACATGAGTTGCTAACAGCACATATTTATGCATGGCGAGGTTGATGAACTCGAATTCTCGCTCCTTCCGACTCACTGCGATCGCAAGCTGTCGCTCAAGCTCCCTGATATGGATCGTGGCTCGCCTCATCATTTCTAGATGATTATTCCATTGAATCTCAAGCTCTAGCTCAAGTTCCTCGATGTGCCTCGTCAGTTTCAGATATAGTTGTTCATCATTTTCCCATTGAGAATCATTGTGGTTCATGTTGCACCATATGATATCGTCACTATCATGAGTAAGTTGATCGATGTTCCTGTAAATTTATATATAAAAAAATGCACAAGTTAGCATACCTGCTCAGCTCAAATCATGAAAATTTCAATGATCTAGTTCCTTACAATCAAAATTGCCACAGTTTCAAATCTCAAGCATTGGATTCGACAAAATATATATAGATTAATAGCCGTAAACGTTCCAAAAAAAATTTGATATACCCTTAAAATTCTTAACAACATGTATAGTCCCAAATTCCATATGTATCTTTTACATTTGTGACATTAACAACAAAGCCTAACCCCATCTTTATAGCATCTGCTAGTAATCAGTTGTGATATTTATGATGTGATCAATATCAATTATAAAATACCGCAAGTGCACGGGTGTTTAGATGAGACAGTAGCAAGAACGGGTCGAACCCACAGGGAGCTAATTAAAGAAACTTTTAAATTAAGAAAACTAATAAACTAACAATTAAGAAAAGTTTTGAGTTCTTAGAAAAATAAGCAACTAATTTAGAAATTCGAAATTTACCAATTAATGAAGGTGATTAGAGCAAGCATCCACCAATTATTTATTAAGTAACCCTAGCTTGTTCCAATTTTTACTTCAAATCAAAGACAAATCAATATTTTTAATTTGAAAAATCTAACTTTTAAAATCCCTTTTTAATTATAAAAATTCAAAACTCAAGACTGCCTTCATCTCATAAAAGAATAAAAATAATTTAAGCACCACCCATCAAAAGTAAGCATAAACCATCAAAAGATCTAAATCCTAAGCATGGCCTATCAAACCTAAGCATGAGTAGTCAAAAACTAATTTTTATTTTTAGAAATAAAAATAGAGATTTGCCTAGGGCACGAAGACAAGTCTATTAATCATTAAGCACATAATCATGGAACACAAATTAGAATTACTAAACAAATAAAAAGACAATTACTTACCTTCATCCATAACTCTAATCAAGAAAATTAGCCCGCCATTGCAAATAATGCTTCTTGATTTATCGTTAAAAATTGCATCTTTACAACTTCTCCTTCACAAATTTTCTCCTTCAAAATAAATCCTTGGACATGGCCCAAGGCTACCAAAAATAAAAATAAACTAATGGAAAAGAAGAAAGGAAGAGAAAAGGAAAGGAATAGGAGAGAGGGAGACCTGTTTTGGACGTATGGAATGTGGTATGGGTCTCCATCATGTCCCCTTTTATGCTTTTTGCAAACCCCTTTTAGTAAAGAAGTACCACCCTTTTATGTCTCTTTTTTCCTTATTTGTAGGGATTCTTTCTTGTTCTCCAAGCTGACTTTTCTTTTGGAAAGACTTTTGACTTTGAGATGATTCTCTTTCTTGGCTAATCTTCAAATGGGGTCCCACAAGAGATGTGTTGCAATTGATTATCAACAGTGTGGATTTAATTGTAATCCCGTCTAAAAATGAACATGAAAATCTCCGGGCCCATAACTTTGTCAATATAGCTCTGATTTGCACGTTCTTCGGCTCCACGAATATCTACTCTGAATAAGCTTTCCAACAGTAGATAAATTTCATCTATTCGACGGTTGGATTGAAAGTTATGGCCATTTAAAGATAAGTTATCATGAGAAAGACGGGATTAACTTGTAAATTTTTATTTGCATTGGATTCTATCTCTGCACAACTTTCATCTTTGAAAAGGCATCAAATGTGGATGACTCAAACTGTTCTTCTTTTGTTCCAATCAAAATTGTACTCTTTGAATTATCCATTGATAATTTCAAATTTGCAACTACTGCGGACCTGCCATGTGGGACATTTCATCTGCTTGAACAGTGGGCCGTATGAGAAGTCTTCTACTGTAGTTAGGACTCTTTACTGACATGATGAGTGGACCCCTTCTTTGATTAATTTGCATATGGCTCGTGTGTGTGGTCCACATGGTGAATTTTTCAATTTACTTCAATTCAGTAATGCAGGGCCCAGGATGACAATGTGTGCTTGAAAGTGGGTTCCGTGACAGAGGCCTTCAATTCTCATTTTTCACATTCTAATTCAACACATCAAATACAGAAGAGCCCATATTGAGGCGGGACCCACCCGGATAGAGTTCTACTCCAATTGGGACTTTTCGGAGAAAATTTACAAAACATTCTAAGTTAATGCAGAAAATATATGAAAAGTATGAAAATTCACATTTCTAGGTAAAAATGCATGAAATGATGAAATTATATGAATAATGATGCAATTCACCTAATTAAATCCCTAATTCAACCTAAAATGATACGTAAATGTGCAAATTCATGAATTCAACAATTTACCAACACCGCCTTATTTAGGACTATATTTTGTCCCACCGCACAACTAATTAGAATGTTTTAGATACAAAAACCAACTTAGATATCTATATTTTGTGCACCAATGCATGCAGGTTCCCTTGCTAGAAAGAGCATAGAAATCATCTCTAAAGAAGATATCTCATTGCTATGAAATTTATGACCAAAGAAGAACTAGAAACACTAGAAAGAAGATTATAAAACTTGTATTTAGAGAACTGGGACAGAGTGTTTTTTGGGGTTTTTTCTTTTTTGATAACATAGGGTTCCCAGCTCTTTCGGCCAGAACAGAATAAAGTGGAGTTTTTTTTTTTTTTGATAACATATGGTTTTCAGGCCTTTCGACCATAACAATCCCTACGGGCCCAAGAGAGGAAGCCGGGTAAAATTCCCTTGTGGTGTAAGGGTGATAGTGCAGTTTCGAACTCACAACCTCCGGATCAATTGAGCTACCCCTCAGGGTTGTTTTTTGGGTACTTAATAGTTTAAGAGTCAACCATCCTTAATTTAAGAGTTCTTCACCTCTCAACGGATTAGAATGTTTTCAGAATTCAGATTAGAAAAAAAAAAAAAAAAACCACATAGAATCAAGACAAAAGGAGAGAAAAAAAAAATGGAGACTGTGTTTATATGATAGTTACCTCACTTTCTCAGATGCATTCCCAGGGACGAGTGCAGAAATCACCAACATTAAAGTGAGGAGAGCTTTGAGACTCATGACCACAGAGATTACAAAAAGGGTAGTAGAGAAGACGAAGTAGTAATAGAAAAGGCAGAAGAATCTAAAGAAGAGGTACATGTGAGTTTATTGTACGTAGGATATATGACTGATGTGAGTAAGTGTAGTTTGAGAAGGATTAGAATAAATGAGGAATATCTGGACAAGGAAACCAACGACAGTTAAAAGTAAAAGTGGGAGAAGAAGCAAAAAGTAGTTTTAGTTTCGTATAGAGTCCGGACTGGATTAGATTGCTCTATCCAATGCGAAGATTAAAGGGGAGAAAATAATAAAATTATGTCTAGTTAGGGCCTACAATGATTATATTAATAGGGCCACATACAAATCCAAATAGAAAACAGTCTTTGTTGCCACAAATTTTACACAATTTTAGAAATGAGGAGTTGTACCTGATGTTAGTGTTGAGGAGTGAGCTCTACCCGAGGGGGGAGTATGTGTTTTAAAGTATTTATGTAGCCTCAAGGTTATATATATATATGGTCGGAATAATTGGCTAATGAAACTTAATATAGTATAGGAGTCAACCCGGTCCGAACAACTTGGTATGAAAATATGAATGTTGCCAAACGTATCCCGACCGGGTTCACCTGAGGGAGAGTGTTGATCTGAAGCCTACTCCACCAAAAGAGAAGGAAGCGAGACTTGAACTCATGATATCGTATTGAAGGATAAGAACCCAAACCAACTACGATCACGTTCAAGAATGAGAAAAGGACCTATCTTTTTGTTATAATGTTTACTGGGTCGGGCTTAATATGCTTCAGTTGGGCCGTGCTCGGGCTAGTCAGGCCGAGCTTGGATCTTCCTCAACCCAGCCCAACCCAACCCATGAACACCCCGAGCTGCCTCTACTAACACCTTGAGAATAATTAAATTAACAATTTGGCAAATCCTTGATTATCATTCATGTGAACTACATAGTGAGAATAATGATGTGCTTTAATTTGTGACCGTGTCATCAATAATGGGCAGTACACCATTATTTTTTCTTTACCCCAACTGATGGGATTGAGACCTATGAGAGACCCCGAAGGGGGAATAACACTGACACATGCAATGAGAGAACCTTCACGTGCATGGAAGGAACCAAGGAACCCTGAGCAGTAAGGTGAGAAACAACCCTTCCAACTAGGCAGAACCACAATACAGCACTGCTGCATTACAATATATGCAGCATTTTGCTTCAATGCTTGGTGGGGGCCACCATTTCAAAATCCAAGTTAGCCAGGGACGGAATTAGGTTTTTTTTTTAGAGGTGGGAAACGATGGTCTAGTAGCAGCAACGGAGCCAAGGTTTTTTTTTTTTTAGAGGAGATCGATAACAATTTTTATATTTATATATATTTTTACTTATTATTTTAAAATAAAATTATTTATTCTTTGCAAAGTTTTTCTTACTAATATTTAGAGAGAAACTCCTATATTTGAAAATGCTTTAATAGTCTTAAAGAATTAGTTTCTCAAAACTTTAAGGACAATTGAAATACAAAAAATAATAGGGCCCATTGTAATGAATCAAAATTGCTCAAAATAATAATTTACTTCTTGCTTTAGGAGTGAGAGTTGTATATCACTTTGATTAATGTAAACCAATTCACCCATAATTAATCAATGAAAATATATATATTCTCAAAGTCTTGATAAGTTGTCTTTAAATTTAATTGGTGTTTTTAAATTTAAATTTTTTTTTTCATTGGACATTAGTTTAAAAAATCTAAAATAAATAAATAAATATGTCTTTAAATGATAAGTAAAAGAAATAAACAAATATGAAAATATTATTGATCGGATCTCCTCTAAAAAGAAATTCTATATTTGCCGTTGCTAGCTAGTTGACTATCGCTTACCCCTATAGAAAAAAATCCTGGCTCCGTCACTTGCATGAACCCATTTCAAACCAAATATAAAAAGGATGTCAAACACAACAGCAGCACTAAAAGCCTAATCAAAACATCAATTGGTCAAAGCCTGTGCTCGATCGAACCGACAGCTCAAGTATATCCAAAAGCACAACACACATTGAAGAGCATAACCTGTTTGAACCCCTCTAGATGCAAAGCTATAGAACAGTTGTGAAGGATGAAAGAAGTGAACCACAGCATCCTTTTTGTGAATCACAGTATATATAACTTGTACCAAACTAAAGGATAGTTGTATATCAAAGTCCAAAACAAGTAGATCATAGATCATAGTAAAACCACACATAACATAAGTGCCAACCACAATAAAATACACAATTATTAGAAGTAAAATGAGACAATTAACATATGCCACTAACTGAATCTGCATACAAACCATCCATAGAAAATATAGAAAGAGTAATGGATTGTGAAATCTATCTTATATCTGCAATATTCTTAAAGCTGTGTGAGATTATATAAAGAAAAATAGACTGTCTTTAACCACTATTGCAGCCATTCTTTTCTGTACTACTAAAAATTCACTTCTTCTTTCCTACCTAAACCCCCAAACCTGCACTTCTAGGAGAGTTTAACCATGCAGAGAAATAAAATCAGAATAAATAGTATAAACGCTTTACCCAAACCTAGCCCCATACACCATGCTATGAAAAATATACACATTGATGGGGCGATCTCACCATCTAACTTTTTCCCTCTCACAGTCTCTAGCTCTTGGACAAGGTCCTCATTACGCCTCTTCAATTCTGCAACTTCTGAAGATATCCTTTCTTCATTCACTACCCGAGTAGCGAGGTTCTTCTCAAGGAAATCAAGGTCTCCCTGAAGGGCACATTTCTTATGAATCACTTGCTCATACTCCAGTTTCAATTTGTCAATACACTCTTTATGTTCATTGCACTCACATATCATCTTTGTTCTTTCTTTCTCTATCCTTTCTTCATTCTCTACCCGAGTAGCAAGGTTCTTCTCAAGGAAATCAAGGTCTCCCTGAAGGGCACATTTCTCATGAATCACTTGCTCATACTCCAGTTTCATTTTGTCAAAACACTCTTTATGTTCATTGCACTCACATATCAACTTTGTTCTTTCTTTCTCCGAGGCGGTAAAGGTCTCGATTGCGTGTCTCTGGATCGAAACATTTTGTTCAATCAGCGAGCTCAGCCGTTTCTCCAATTCCTCCTTTTCTTCCACCAGGCAGTTGATTCTTACTTGATAGAGGCAACTGTACACCTTGCCACTATCAGAGTTGTTTAGAAGAGCAACCAGTGCCTCATACCAATGTTGTAGTTCTTGTCTGTGAGCAACCACACCCTCATACCAATGTTGTACTTCATAAAATAATTTCATGTAGTCGGAGCAAAGGTGTGAATACATCAACTTGAGGTGATTGAGTTCCTCTTTGGCCTGATTCAGTTCCTTTTCAATGGCATTCTTTTCCTCCATCCAATGAATGAAACTACTTTCAGCCTCTGTTTTCTCATGCTGAGCTACAGATAGATGCTCATGTATCTCTGCACCAAAATTTTCTTGGAAAGCTCCAACTAGCCCCTTTATCTCAGCTTCTAAGCTTGTGTAATTAGAAACTACATGAAAGATCTGTGATAAAAGATGGTCCTTCTTCTCTTCATACATTTTGCAAGCTCCCTCTCTCACGTCAGATGGAATATGATCCATATTCCTGTATGTTAAGCAAAGAAAATCAGCAAAACTTATCATACTAGTACTAGATGAAGCAACTTCTTACAATTCGGAACGGAAATTGAATTATTTAGAACAGTTGTTTCCCAATTAAAACTTTCAGATGATTAGCAGAAATCTTTGTTGCTTATATTGAATGCCGCCATTAAACCATCATCAACAATTTTATAAGATGAAGGAGAGGGGGTTTGTAGACCACTTGTAGCCTAAATCAAACTCAACAACAGTTTAGTGCAATTAATTCCGCCTGGAAATTAAGCCTTAAAGTTGATATGGGTCTTATGATTCTATACCAAAATCACTATAAGCTTTAAATGGGTTTCTGGAATGTTGTAAGTATATATATAAAAAGGGTCCAATCCCTTGTTTCTACGAAAGAGGGAAATACTATTTCGGCCTATCTCTGAAGGCCACCTAAAGATGTAAAATATGATGTCAGTTAATTGCACACTCTCGATTGCTTCATGGAATGAAAAAGCTTCCTTTCAAATCTGATACCAAAATCGCTTTCCTTAAAATATTAGGAATCTGAAGAAATGAAAACTTTCTATGTAGATTGGCTTTTGTTTTTACAAACAAGCCCACAGTTCCTGCTGTTTATTATATTGTTCCAATTTTAATTGGATGTCTCCCAATAGAAAGAGAACTGGTGTTCATATATTGGCTTTTTACTTTTTTTAACCAGGAGGACCCCGCATAAGAGGAATGGGTCTAAAATCTGGACTGGTTTTACATTCGGGTCTGGGTCCAGGTCTTTGATGAGTCCTAAATTATATTGGGTCTTGGTCCAGGTCTTTGGAGAGTCCTAAATAATATTGGGGGTCTGGGTCCAGATCTTTGGTGAGTCCTAAATTATATTGGGTCTGGGTGCAGGTCTTTGGAGAGTCCTAAATAATATTGGGGTCTGGGTACATGGGTCCTGGGTCCATCCAAATAGGAAGAGAATTGGAGAATCCAAATGCTGAAAACTAGCCAAATAGGCCCGTACCCAGCCCGGGCCTTAATTAAAAAAATATAAGTCAAAAGTACATGCCCGGGCCAAAAATAAAGATAAAAGGAAATTTAGATATTCCTTTAGATATTATTAGGAAGAGAAATAATACGAAATAAATAATTTTGTTCATCTATAACAATCTTTTTTAGAGGAGAGAAATGCAATAAAATAATATTAGCTACAATCAAATTTGAAATGAGTTCAAAATCAAATAAGCTAGAGCCCAAAAATAAAGATATAAAATTTAGATTTTATTTGCAGTATTGGAAGAAGAAATACCCAAAATAAATTATATTTTATCTTTGAGATATTATTAGTTCACAACAAGAAAAGATATTTTTTCTTCGGTTTCATGTGGGCTGTCAACCTATCTAATGCAACCCTCCTTTATCCACTGCAGAGGTTGGGACAAAAGACTTTCAAATATGATGATGATGAAAATATTTGTACGAGTAAAACCTCTTTACAAAAGATTGTACAATACAAAGAAAGAAACGTAGATTAATTTGGAACCTGGAAGACGTGTAGACATAAAATTGAAAGGAGAGAGGGAGGATCAAAAGAGTGGAAATCTAATTAGTTGAAGGGTGAAGGATTTTAGGGATGTGTCTCGTCTCATGGAATCCTTATCATATGGAGACTTTTTCAAGAGTCCATGTTATATGCAATTCCAAAGAGTCCAAATCCTTAGTAACTGTGATTAAGTTTGTAAACATGTCACATACACTAATCTCCACCTTCATATGGAAGGTCGAGTCCAGTATCTTTAGAAACCTCTTTAGAAAAATGGACTCTCCTATGGAGAGAAGTTTGAGAGAGATATTAGGAGAGGGCATATATTAAGGATTTGGATTCCTATAGGGAAGATAATTGACTAAAAGAGTCCCACATTATTTGATCCATCGCGAAGAGGCTTTATCTCGAACCCACATATGTAGTCTGGCTCTATGGGGCCCACTTGGGCCCACCTTTTACCACTGCAGGCCCATTCACACTCTCATTCCCCTTGATCTCACATCGGGCCCAATTTCACTCTCATCAAACCCTTATCTACCATTCCCCGTTGGATTGAATCTCAAAGAAATATAAAGGACTACTAAACATTAAGGGCTATTAGATGATTCAACCGGGCTGATCTTATTGTTGACCCTTATCCACAAGCAAACGTCTTTCCATGTACCCCATTCCAATAATAAATAGGCATCTAAGTCGGATCCACAAGATAGATACAGAAATCCAAGTACTAAAATCCAATTCAAACAAAGAGAATGCCTTTGCTGTTCTTGCTGTTCTTGCTGTTCTAAGAGGGTCATACATGTATCACATGGAAAAAAGAGATGGATTGCTTGTATGGAAGATCTGAGGGCCAAAAAAAAAATCACTTTACTGAAAAATAAAAGAGTGACAATTCATTGCTTAAAAATAAAAAAAAAATCAGAAATATTTATTCCTAAATGTTTTTAGAGTTCTTTAGATGTATTAAATTACAATCTAAACGGAAAATAATAAGGTAATGAAAACTATATATAGTTTTTCCATAGAGTTATGGGTTTCAAATTGTTACCATAAAAAAAATATGTTTCTGGTATATTAAGGACAAAAAGGTTTCGTAAGAGGCATCTTAATTGTATCTCACAGGCATCTTTTATTAAAGAGGAAGAAAAAAAAAAGATTAGAGATCAATGATTTATCTACAATGTTAGATATAAACACACATGGGTTTTTAATACTAAGGGAGTTTTTTTAGTAGAAACTAAATTATGCATTGGCATAGACCGTCACATATAGGCAGATATTCTTTAAACAAACTGAAAAAAAGAAGAAGAAGAAGAACAACAACAACAACAACAACAACAACAACAACAAGAGAAGTGGTGTAAGTGTAAGACTACTAACCTCTATGAACCCTGCTAGGTGCTAATTGCAGTCGATGGGGCTGTGAGAAGAAGAGAGAGTGCTTTTTTTATTACAAGTCTATAGGGTTTTTGTAGATTTTATAGCAGAATGGCTTTCCTTCTAAAAACAGGGAATCACATTCCTAATTGAACATGGAATCACATTCCTAATTGAACTCAACTATTGCTTGTGGCTGAAGGAATATGTGACCAAACCCTATGCTAGCAATTAGTTGAGAAACAAACTTAGCAATCCCTTGTTTATCCAAACGTCCCAGTTAGGGCTAAGAGTACGTGATTTTCTGCCCTCCTAGCAAAATTTAATGGAAGTTTTCATTTTGAAAATCCATTTAATGATTATTGATGGGATATTAATTATTTTTTAAGCATAGGAGGAGGAGGATCTTAACCTATGCGCAGATTATTTATTGTACTTGCGGTCTAGCCCGTGTGGTCCACTTAGATGCATTCCTATTAGTGAGGAGGTATAGATAGAGAGGTCTCTAATGTAAAAAGGATCAGCATTTATCATATTATTCTAACCTTTGATTTGACAACCTAAAAGTTTTACAATCTCTTTTAGTGATAGTTTTTTTGAAACTCAACTTAACATTGAGTAAAGTATTTGATTAACATAAAATTTGGCATGATTGCAAATCATGGGAAGATAAGGCATTAAATGGAGTTGCATTGATCAAACGTGGGCCCAAGTCGGCTCGTAGGAGAAGATAATTTGGGAATTGGATCCATGGATACTGGATGTTTCTCTTTTCTTTTTTCTTTCTTTTTTTTTTTTTTTTTTTTGTTTATTTAGTTCCTTTGTTTCGTTTCCTTTCCAAGGAAACTAGCAAAACAAGCCTGCGCTAAGTCCGAGCATCAAAAATAAGAATATATTCAATTTGAGAATATTTTATAAGATATTAGTTGAAAGAAAATAAATTTATGACAAAATATATATATTATTTATTATTTTTAAAACTCTGTATATCAAAGTTTATTTAAAAGGAGAATATATAGAAAAATTACATAATCTGTAAATCAAGTTTAAATTTATAAAAACTTCTTTTAAAATGTAAAACAAATTCTAAAAAAAATATAATAATATTTTTCAAAAGACAAGAATTTACACATGAATTCAAGTATTGTCTTATGAATATGAAATCATTATTTATTGTATAACTCTCAATTCATGGACCTCCTCCTACAGTGGGCAAACCTTTCTCAACATGGTAGCTAGGGACGGAGGATCTACACAAGGGCGAGGAGGGACAATTGCCCATCCTCAATTTTTTGAAATTCTCACATTGGGGTGGGGTCTTTTATATTTTTTTCTAGGGAGCTGCTATTGGCACACAAATTTTCTCCCTTCCCATACACACATTTTTTTTAAATCTTGTGAAATTACTTTTTTGCCCACCCTCTCTCTTTCTCTTTCCCCACCTCCCCCTTCACCTCCTACCGGCGGTAGATCCACCGCCGTCCCCTTTCCTCCCCTCCCTCCCTCCCTCCTCCCTCTCTTCCTCCATCCCCATTGTTTCTCTCTCTCTCTCTCCTCCTCCCTCTCTCCCCCCACCTCCCCTTCACCGACGGCGATGGCCGACCCTTCTCCTCCCTCCCTCCCCATTGTTTTCTCTCCCTCTCTTCCTCCCTCCTCCCCACTGTTTTCTCTCCCTCTCTTCCTCCCTCCCCACTGTTTCTCTCTCTATCCTCCTCCCTGTCTCTCCCCCCACCTCCCCCTTCACCGATAGTGACGGCCGACCCCCCCCCCCCCCCCCCCCGCTGTTTTCTCTCTCTCCTCCCTTTCCCTCCCCCTACCTTCCCCGTCACCTCTGGATCCGGCCTGGACCGGCGAGCGCCGGCTGCCCTCTCCCTCCCCCACTGTTTTCTCTCTCCCTCCACTGCTCTTTTCCCTGTCTCTCCCTCCTCATCTCTCTCCCTCTCATTCTTTCTCTCCCTTCTCCCCGTTTCTCCCTCTCCCTTCCTTTCCCTAGCCGATTGGCAGATCGGGCAGCTTGGAGTTCATTGCGACTGCCCGGCTGTCCGATCTGTCACTAGCCGGAGGTGAATGGGGAGGTGGGTAGAGAGAAAGGGAGAGGGTGGGCAAAAATGTAATTTCACAGGGTATTTTAAAAAAGATGTGTGTGTTGAAAGGGAGAAAACTTATGTGCCAATAGCAACTCCCTTTCTCTAAACGCAATTTTGTCTTTTTACTACTTTTGTCCCTCACTTTTTGAGGTAACTAAGTAAAAGGACAAAAGAGGAGTTGGGGCAAAATTATCTTTTCATTTCTTTAAAATGCAAGCCACAAGATAATATTGATTCTCCTTATACGGCAAGTTTATCTCCTCTTTTGCTCTGCTTTTCTTTTTTGCCTTATTTCTCTCTTGGCTTTCAAATACAAATACCTAATCTCTTTTTTTTTTTTTTTAACTGTGCACGTCCTTTTGTCTATTGGGTCTTCTTCTTCATTTTTCAACACTTTACTCTCTTCCATTCATTCTCAAATACAACCATACATGTAATTTGAAAACCCATTTGCCTTTTGTATCATTTTTCTTTTTTGCTTGAGTTCAATGGATACCTCTTTAATGAGTATATATATTTAAATGCACATGTTAAATTTTTTAATGCCTTGTGTATTTTTTTTAAATACAGTTATTTTTTTTACGTTATTTATTTTTTCTTTATTTTATATTGTGAGAATTTTTTTTGATACCATGTTATTTAAAAATCTCCAAGAATATTGATTTTGATTAGATTGGATTGGAATTCTAGGGCTACCAAGCTTTGTTAATATAACTTGACTTATTACTTTTTAATAAATTTTTTTATTTATCAAAGGTTTTAATTCTTCTTTGCCGCCTCTGGAAGAATTTCCTGGATCCGTCACATGGTAGCTAGCCATATGGTTGCCTACTCAATTCTAGCAAAGAAAGTCCATGCTAAATCAAGAACCCCATCATCATCCTAACTATGTTAGGGTCGGCTATAAATATTCTATTTATCCATGCTAAATTGAGACCCTGATAAAAAAAAAAAGTGTTTAGCTTTAAAAAATTTATTTTAAAGGCAAAATAATTCATTTACATTTACATGATAAAAATTAATTTTATATTAAAGCACATGAATAAGTCATCTATATATGCTGTCTCTATGTCTCTAATAACATTTAAAAAAAAAAAAAAAAGAATACAGCTTAATCATGCAGACTCTTCATTTTTCTCAAGACCTAGGCCCTTTAAAAAAATCCATCTTTCTAGGGTCCAGGACCCCCCCACCCCATGAAGATTTTCTAAGAGCGGACCAACTATTAGATCTTATAGTTCTAAAGACTATCTAATTTAAGATTCTAATATTATTTATCATTTTCAATATTTATTTTAAAAAAATGTGTAGCAAAATAACATAATCTGCAAATCAAATTTAAAATTATAAAAGTGCACCTATATTGATTTTTTTGGTAAAAAAAATCGATGAAAAAGGTTTGAAATGTAGAAAAAAAAATTCAAGTATTATCTTGTGCAGGAGCGGACCCATGTGATGGATGTATGGAGCAGTAGACCCAAACGGACTCAAAAAAGTCCCAAAGAACTCATAATGACGCTTGACCATGCCCCATGTACCTTAAAAGGACCCCACCTAAACGGCTTCTACTTCCTCTCCTGGAAAGTAAAAACAACAAGAGGAATGCTACTTGTCCCGGATTTCGTGTCCCGGGACAAGCCCGACTCCATAAGAGCTGAACGTTCAGCTCTTATTTCTCGATATATAGCCAAGTGTAACAAAAGGCTCGACGTTGCTCATAACAGGAGTAGAACCTTATAAGAATAAAGAGGGTATATCTTTATCATAAGACCCTTACAATCCAATATATTCTCATATTCATTTGAAATTGCAATTAAATCAGTTGGCTTTGGCAGCTCCAGCGTTAGAAAATTATTTGATCCAGTAAGAGCTATATTTAGAATAGAGTTCTCTGGTACTTCCTACAATAATTCTCAAACACACTTAGTTTGTGAAATTAGTTTGTTCTACTTCTATTCTTGTCACGATTAACTAGCAAAATATGCCCGTGCTAATATAACTCATCATATTAAAATTTTATATTATAATATTAGTTTTTATTTAAATTATATTGGGATGGTAAAATTTGGAATCAAAACCAATCCTTATTAATAATAACAACGAAACATATAACCGGTTAATGTCAAGCACTTCAGTTTGTTTTAAATCAATTGCAAATCATTTTTTTTTTTTCAAATCATAAGAATTATTCAATGGGCCCATCACACTTTATTTTTTAAAATATTTTCTAAATCCGAAGATATGGATTCCATATTTTTAATAGCCGCTTCAATTGGTTTATAAAATAAGAATTAATATTTAAATCAGTAATCAACATTAAAATCTAGCATGCACTAAATACTTAATTTATCTAAGTCAATATAAGAAAATTACAAAAGACATTCAAGAATTATAGTTCAATGTTATACAGAATAGAGAGTGCTTAGTGAGTGTAAAATTGTCAAAGTTACCATAAAGGATAACCAGCAATTGCTTTCTTATCATACAATATCATCACCACCACCACCACTTTTCCTAATTAAATTGGGTCAGCCTCAAGACCCAATTAAGCGTCTCATTCCATTACTTGTGTAGTAACTTTTTGTGCATGTATATGGAGTTTACAACAGAAACATGCCGGAACCAACAAACCTATAGAGAACCTCTCGAAAGGAAGAGAAGTCGTAAGAATGACAAAGCCACGTCCATAACAGTTTCATTGGCAACAGCTCTTGCAATCAATGTCTTTCCAGAACCAGGAGGTCCATAAAGCAAAATTCCCTTCGGTGGTTTTACACCAATAGACTTGAGAAGAGCTGTGAGTGCCTCAACGGAAGCTCAACCAACTCTCGGATCTGGGCCATCTGTTTCCTCACACCACCAACATCATCATAACCCACTTCATCTAATCTATCTTCATCTTCCCTCTTCACAGGCTCCCCCTCACAAAAGATCTCAGTATCTGGAGCTACCACGGTATTCAGGTGGGTCGGTCTCAGTAACTTTGAATTCTACACTCCTCATACCACCTCTAATGAGGAAAAGATCCCCCTTCAGCACCGGACGGTATGCCTCCAGGAAATAAGCTGCGAATTTTCGCAAGAGAATAAATAAATAAATAAATAACAAACAAATCACCCACATGATATGACAGAAACTACTCATTTACAGCATTAGCCAAGAGAAATCTAGAATTACTTCACCATGAAAATAATATCAAGAAATTCCCAACAGGCAGAACTATAGTAGGTCAACATTTCAACACGTTTCGTGTCACATGTTAAGGGAAACTAAGCAGTATACCTAAATTGACGATTGAAAGCCTAGAAATACAAGGTAGGCACGTGATGGGCATGGGATCCAAAAGTTTGAATCAGAGATACCCTCATGAGAATCTTCTACGAGTAAGTAAAATTGGGTTAAAAAGTGGAATGTGGTTGAAAACTGTCGTGAAAGACGGATTTCACTATAACCTCTATCGATGAAGCAGGCAAAAGATTCTAGTGATTGCAATGAAAGAGAAAGACTCGGTCTAAATGGAACAGAAGATAGGAAAATATAAGTTAACAAGTACAAAATATGCTTTAGTAGAATAACATCACATCTACAATGAAACCACTGAGAAACACCACAGTTAAGGAAAAGGAATTTTTTATTGTTGGTAATTTAATAGAACTTCTTCACATAACAACTCCATGATTTAAAACGAAGTGCAACATACAATCAATAGAGATGGGAAAGAACCATTGCGGATAAATCAAAAAGTTTAACAGAAGGGCAATAAGCAAGCAAACTCACGTTTCAAGTACGCATCAAATAAGTTCCCAGTCATGCCTTCAATGGTGTCGTCAACAGGCAGTATATACACGCTTCCCATATTTTACACCTGACACTGGTGGACAGAAACAACATCACCCAATCTAACCCTTAGGGCGTGTTTGGATGTGTGGTGAAGTAAGGTGAGGTGAAGTAAAGCCTCCATTATCCAGACAAGAAAAGACAATGGATCATATCAAAATTACAAAATTTCAAAATTCCCTCTATCTTTTTCAAAAAAAGTCAAAAAAGCAACATCTTTTCTCCACTAAAAAATAAAAAAAACTCCACTTTTATATACAAAAATTCAAAAAGATTCCATACCAAACAACTAAAAACAAAACACCATCATAACACCTTATAATTTATTCTTTCTTGATTTGATACTTCACCTCACCATACTTCAATTCGCCATACATCCAAACAAGCCCTTAGATTGGACCTTATAACCTTGTTCATACAGATTTTGGGTTGGTCACATGCATCATCTGCAAGCACAATGCAGATTGTATCCCTCCTTTTTTTACCCTAAACACCCACCAAAAACCAATCAGTATTATCATAAAGGAAACAAGAAAGGAAAACAGCTTACAACAGCAAAAGTATCATAATGGAAGAAACTAGAACAAACACATTATTCATCTGAATAAAACCTAAGAATGAGGAAGTCCTCCATTCATTACAACTTTGATGACCGGCAAGTCTTGGAATGAAAGAATTCCTACTGTTAGGGCTTGTTTGGTTGAATGTAACCTTTTTCGGGGAATATAACATTTTACAGGAAATAAGAGTATGTGTCTATGCCTACCTTACTTTCTCCTGAAAGAAGGTTTAACTGTTCTACTGTTTTTCTCCTTTTGACTCTGTTTGGAAGTATCAGGCAAAACCCCTAAAAACCTGAATAGTAGCAGCCCTTCCAGTTTCGGTAAAAAAAAAAAAAACGAAAAGAGTACTTGCTGGGTTTTTCGACGAACAAAGGGTTGCTTCCTTCCATCTATCTGTGAAAGAAATTAGTGTAACAGAGAAGAACGCGGAAACAAGACTTTCTGAGAAAATTATAAATCCAATCGCATGGACAATAGAATTCAGGGAAATTCACTTTCCAAGGTGATTTTGGCTGTTGGGTAGTAACAGAAAATATCATACTGCATTTAGAAGTTCCAGGAAAAATCCATCTTCATTCTTCACCCATTTGGTAGTGATTCAAATTTCTGTGTCACTAATACTTTTAATGTAATCTTAATCCACTAAAACATGAAGAGAAGAACCTACTTTGGGTTTTCCACAACTAGGGTTCCCATAACATTGGATTAAAAAAGAAATCAGACAATGTGAGAACCCACAATTTTGCAAGAAAATTACACATCCAAACGCAATGGCAACAAATCTCAAAGTTCAAAAAAAAAAAAAAAGAAAAAGAAAAAAGTCACTTTCAAACAATGCCACAAATCCCAAATCAGATTAGTGATCAGAAACCAAAAAAAAGGAAGAAAAGACTCCTCTTTTTTTTTTCTTTTTTTTTTTTTTTTTTTTTTTTTTTTAAAATCTTACCTTGATGAGAATGGTATCCCCACGGAAAAGCTGCAGCTTTTCCCTGGTTGCAGGATTCAACACAACAACGGAATTGTCGTCATCAACACCTTCGTCCACGACCAAACGATTCGGAGCTTTCTTCCTCTCGAGAATCGCAGTGCTGAAATCTTTCTTCCTGCAGTCACATGAAATTCATGGAAAGATGAGCAGTAATAACATTGCAAAATGCAAGCATCCAAACATGAAAAAGAGAGAATAATCAATGAAAATCTTTCTTACAAGTTGGAGTTGGAGGATTCTGCATGGTTCTTCATATCAATCTCTGTTTTTTGAGATTTCAGAATGAGAGAGGGAGAGAGAGAAAGTGAGAACTGCAAGAGAAGAAAAAATGGTGGGTGTTGTAATTTAATGGGTTGGAGAGAGATATAGGTAGAGACAGATGGCTAGATAGAGAAGTATTTATAGTTGTTGGGATTAGAATATTTAGGATTGGAGATTGATCATGATACTATTTCTGTACTCAAAAGAAATCACTCTTGATACATCAATTGCTACAATTGGAAGTCAATCTCAAGTCTTGTTTTCTTATGCACAATGCCTGTGTAAATAGGAGTTGAGTTGTTCCCCACTTTTACAAGACAAGAAGAAACAATTATTTTAATTACAACAAAATAGAGCACCTTTACAGAGAAAAAAAATAAGAAAGCAAAGTAACAATCTGCTTCAGTCTTCAACTTCTTCTTGATTCCACATATTCAATTTCTATCTGACCTAACAATTGAGGCTTTCATAACAATAACATCTTCTGTTGTTTTAAGGCTATAAAAGTCTCCTTATTAACTTTTTTTCTCCATCAAAAAAGGATGGTAATATATCTGTCTGAAGAAGGGTGAGGTAATGTAAAGATGCAAATGCCTAACAGAGAGCTCTCTTCATAAAACTCTGAGAGTGTCAATCACATTGTTATGTCTCTCTCACAGCAAAGGAGAAAATATTTAAAGGAGAGGAAGTTCCTCCAAATAGATCTAGAAATATGGTAGAGAATAAAATAATGAATACAAACCAACCAAAGACCATCAACAACTCAACATGTGAATTAATATCCACACAAGAATAATACTGATGATCATGACATAAACTAAATGGTTTCCCTGATATCGACCAAAACTTCACTCTCTACAGTTCGATTTTCTTTATGCAGTTTAGAGAATATCGAAAGTCTGAAACATCAAAGTTTCAATGATGTTACTAACTTGTCAATCACTTGCACGGAACATGAATACAATAGTCTTTAGTGGTCCACATTAATAAGTAATAAAAGGTATTGAGTCTTTTAAAGAGGCAATATGGTGTCCGCTTGTAGCACTGTATTGTAAAGTTGGTAACTGCAGATTTGTCATCTAGACTGAGATGGTGGATGGAGGATTTTACAATAGCAGATTGTGTGCGCCAAGCTTGAGACCCAATAAATGCACCTGATCAAATAAAAGTACATATGAACCAGTCTGGTTCAAGCCAGACTGTGGCTCATTTAAAATTGTAGAATCAAATAAAAGCGTGGAGAGGTAGCTTCCAGTTCTTAAAAGCAGAGAACATTGTTTAAGCTCGCTAAAAGAAAAGGTTTCACGATGCTTGATTAGATACTTATATACAAAGAGGGTCTAACTATAAGAAGTGTAATGTAAATCAAGATATGAAATTCAAAACCCAAGTTCTGATTATATTAAATTGCAACCGGCTTGTTCGAAACTTTATTGATTTTCAGTTTCTTGATAATGATTCTCAAATAATCTTAAAATATTTATGTAAGATGTGGATAGTACAGTGGCCAAAGGAATGTTATAGAGAAAGCTGACCATGCACAAGTGGCATGGCCCAAATGTACTTGGCACTTTAGAGCGATTGAAACTGAGTGCTCTGTAACTTGGCACGCTCAATGTTTTTAGAGTCATTGATACCAAGTGCTTGGGACATTGGCAACCATAAGACTGAATGGTTTGAGTTTCTTGTTAATTACTTGCAACTCATTAGGGAATTGGATTCTTTATTTTAATCCTTTTTTCAGCACAAGGCCATGTTTGATTCAGCAGTCTTTTGGGTCCTTCTATACTGGCCATGGAATGCATATTTTGTGGGTGTTGTTACTGTTCTTTTTACTTAGGTCCATAATTAGGGAGATGAAAGAGCTCCATTTTTAAGCAATAATAAGGGGGACTTGAATTTTCTTTACTGCCAACTTGTTTTTCCAAATTGCATTCTACTTATTAGTTTTTAGCCGTAATAATGGTTTATTCTTAACAACTAACATTTTAACAATTGTGCGTTTTCTTAGTTAATGCTTTGGAAGTTGTCTCCATTATTATGCTTATTTCTTTGGGTTTTGTTGCAACACATTGGTTTTATATTTCTTATAATATGGTGCTTGAATTTTCATGTTGAGAGCCCTAACAAAACAGAAAACAACCAAAAATAAACTTAACAACAAAAACAGAGCAGCCCAAAAGAGCCGCAAGCAACCGACTTGTTTCTAAAGGTTTTCATTCCATTTTCAAAGTTCACTTTTTGATGTTATATATGATTCGTAAGTTTCTTACTGTTATTTTTCTATGGCTAGTAAAAGTTGAAAGAGAAATGAGGGAAGCTCTCTGAGTTTGCTATGGATTTTAATTTTGCAATAGCTAATATAATCTTTGTGGAGAGACATTTTTCAGATTTTTAAAGTTGTCCCACTTCAACATAATGAACACCTCATGGACATTCAACAATGGCCAAATTAAACACAAATAGATTACTTTTTACTAGGATAAAGAGAATGGTCAACCATCACAATATAAAAGTATGCCTGACCTCCACAATGTACATGGTACTATAGCATATCAGACGATTCCTCTAATTTAAGGTGGTTAAGGAAAAACTGAAATGAAACCATCTATCTCCATGACCCAGGATCCAATATCTCATAGGGGGTGATATTCACTCAGTGTAGTCACCAAGCAATCTTCTTTACTTCTGTTGGATATGTGTTAGGTTAGTGAACATTGGTCAATGAGTTTTACATCTCCTTACAGTTTTTCTTAACTTCTTTATGGCTAGGTTTTTGTACATGGGGTTGCACAAGGAACTAAAATTGCACTTACTTGGATTATACTTTTTGCCTTTTAACCTCCAAACAAACAGAAATGATAGATGTTTAGGATAACACTCATGTATCAACCAACCATCTAACATAGTAATAGCATCCAAATAGGCCTTGTATATTTCAATGAGTATAAAAAACTCCTTGTGTGATTTAAAGAACTAAACTATGGGTCAACTTTGAAAATGTGCTCATTATAACATTACAACATGCAGTTGGCATGCATAAGGATCTTCATCTCCAACTGAGATTAAGATGCACAAGAAACCCAAATCAAATTCTAAAAAGCAAGGGAGAAAAAGAGGAATCAATCAATCAATCAAGTCAATAAAATCAATCCCCTTTAGTTTTATATGAAACAAACAAGATCTTAGTATTGTGAAAATGAAACCCTTAGCTATGGGGTATTTTTAGGACAGAAATTGGGTCCAGCTTAAACTATAGCTTTGGCATGGCCTGGCCTAAGAGCACCTCTAATAGAAGAAAACATGAATCACATGCAAGGTTTAGAATAAGTTTCCTATTCTCTCCTCTATATTTATGAAATGCAGTCCCTTGAGTTTTTAAGGTCCACAGGTTCTCTTTGTGAGAAGGTAGAAATTGAATGACTTTATCCATCCAAAAAGGATGATTCTTAAACAACGAATGCTACGAGTTGTCAGTCTTCCAAGCAACATTCTATTCCTGATCCAATGATTTGGTGGTTGAGATTATTCAACCGGCCGTGAAGCTTTTTATGTTCGTGACCAACCAAAGCTGAAACAAACCAAATGAACGATCTGTATCATGCACGATTTCATTTACAAGTGAACAAAACATGACGAAAATAATTTAACAAAGGGAGGTATAGCATGTACATAAATTTTCTACTGAGGTAACAAGGGATGAAGAGAAGCAACTACAGATGTTGAATTACGTAAATTATATTTTGATTGTAAAACTAGGGAAATGCTTGCAAATTGCAGCAGCCCTCTAGCTTGAAACAAGCATACATTCATCTTATTTTCAAATAAATAAAACAGATGGACATGCTGGATCTAAAACCAGTCCAGCCCATTTTCCTTAACTCTTCAAGAAATACAAGGGTCTACTGCTTGCAAGAGAGGCAATTCTTGGAGGGTAGCAATGTGCCGAAACTGTTCTGGGATCATCTTTAATTTTGAACACTTACGTATCTCCAAGTGTCTAAGATTTGCAATTGCTCCGTCCTCGACTGCCCAATCCTCCAATTCTTCGAGGAAATTTATTTCCAAGACTGCAAGCTTAGAGAAGCCTTTGGCAGAGCAGGACAATTTCTTTCCTGAGTAGCTTCCATACTTCAATCTGAGAAGTTCAAGTTTCGGTAGCTTCTCTAGTACAACCATTGGGTCTTCTACCAATCTAGAATTAAACAAGACTAGCTTGGTGAGGCAGGGTGCAACTTCTTCAAGGGTAGGAAGCTTATCCAATCGTCCACTCAAATGAAGTTTCTCCAAGCGATGTAGATGTGATGAAATTATCTGTATGGGAAGTTGGTCGTCCCGAACTTGAATCAGCTGAAGGGATTTGAGGTTCACTTGTTTGCCAATGAAACTAGACAATCCTGTTTGGTATAAGTTCAGTTCTCCTCCTAATCCCAATGATCGCAAGCTAGTCAGCTGGTCAAATTCACCACTAATCCAGGGGCCAACTGTCATCATCGAAAGAGTATGTAGATTGGTCAATTCATTGAGATTCATATGATTTGCTTTTGGTGAAAATAACCCATAGCTTGTAACCAGATGCCTCAATTGTCTAATCTTCCATGTACCTTGGTCATCTGAAAGAAGTTTATGCGCACCTAATATAATTAGTGTCTGTAGATTACAAAGGTTGCTTATAGTTGAGGGGAGCGTTAGCATATGCTTCTTTCCCTTGAATCTCACAGAGAAGTACCTAAGATAGATGAGATCTCCTATTCCATCTGGGACCATTGAGTTGGGCACGCTATCGATGTGCATCACCCTCAAGAACTTGAATCTTTTAAAAAGAGAGTTCCAGTTTTCCTTTTCAAGAGTTGGATCATATTGGATGAAGCAGAACAAAGAACGGAGGTGTGTAGTCCAGCGGTTCATAGAAACATACTTACAACTATTAGCATGAGCTATGGAGAGTCGATGTGCTGGAGTTGGTGAAGCAGAGTGTACATCCGCACTGTAAACATTGAGGAATTGATCTTCCTTAGCTATTTCAATGGCAAAATCTCGAACTATATCGTGGATGCAACACCTCTTAACCCTACCATCAAAATGCTTTTCAGCCACCTGAACTAGGTTTCTGTGGATGAGCTCTAGCAAGTAATCCTCTGCAATTTCCTCCGGTGTTTCATCCCCCCTCTCTTGTACAAATCCCTCCGCAACCCACATTTGAAACAAACTACTTGGACAGATATTTAAGCCTTTTGGAAAAGCAGCAAAATATAGAAAGCACATTTTCAGATAATAAGGTAAATCATTATAACTCACAGCTAATATTGCAAATATTGTAGGTTGACCTTCTTTCTGGTGCAAGTCAATGGCCTTGACCACTTTTTTCCACTCACCAATTGTCCGATCCTTCGTTGACAGGAGCCCTCCTAGTACCACCACTGCAATTGGTAATCCGTAGCATCTTATTACCATGTCCTCTTCTACTTGCTCCCATGCTTCCAAGTGGGGATGATTGACAACTTCCGGAAAAGCTTTCTCAAGTAACAACATCTGACTATCTTTATGATTTAGAAAGTGCAACCAGTATGGTTTGCACCTTGGATCCGAGGACAGAGCTACATCGTTGTGGCGAGTGGTGAGCAGTATTCGACTTCCATTGTTCTTGTTTGGTAATGAAGCTTGTATATAATCCCAATCTTCACTATTCCATATATCATCAATTACTATCAAGTAGCGCCTCCGTTCCAAGTAGTTAGACAGCTCCTCCCTAAGCTCCTCCCCACTCAAGCTTTTCAACTTGTCAGCATCATTAGATGAGGGTGTTTTAAGGCATTTTATCAGGTCATATAAAAGATCACGCGCCTTAAATTCTTGAGAAGCATAAATCCAGGCATAACATTCGAAATGCCTCCTTATGCGCAAGTCATTGAAAACTTTACCAGCAAGAGTAGTCTTACCTATACCTCCCATGCCAATGATTGAAACAACGGATCTCTGAGCATCTCCTTCCATCAGCAGTTTGCAAACCATCTCGGCCTCATCTTCGATGCCCACAATATGGACTTCCTCAACCCTGCGGGCTCTCTTCTCCTTCCTTCCAGAAGTTGATGATTCGCCTCCATATTGTTCATGTACATTTCCTAAGTCCAATTTTGATCGGTTCTCTGAGATGTTGTCAATCTTTAAATTGATGTTCTGGATCTCCTTTCCTGTCTTATGGAGGGCTATCCATCTGTTGATTGGATCTTTTAGGAGACGCGTGAAGCCAGCTCTTCTACGAGATAGCTCGACTTTGAGAACGAATTTCTCGAGGATGTCTTCGGCTTCAGAAGCGGTATCTCTTACTTGGGCCACCCAAAGCTTGACTTTCTTATCTTGCAGGCATTTGTCATCAGCTTCTTTGAGGAAGAGACTAATCCCTTGGAATTTCTCACGAAGCAATCTCACATCTTGTGATACTCCACCGAGCAGATGTGTTTCTCTTTCCATCAACTCAGACAGTTTATTCAAGAAAAGAGTAACAACTCCTTCAGCCATCTCTGTATGAAGCAGAAAAAGAGAGTGTCAGATTCAAATCAGACCTTTAAAAAAAAAAAGATCAGGCGTAACAACTATAATAAGCCCATCATTTTTGTCTTAGGATACAACTATAATAAGCCCATCATTTTTGTCTTAGGAAGTGGAAGTTATCCACAGGAACTTTTGTCACGCCCCTAGAGTGGGCCTGGGATTTATGCGTGAGAGTAGGGACCAATTAAAAATTTTCCTTAACAACCACACAACGTAGCCCCCAATCATGGTCATAAAGGATCGAAGTCCGCGGTGAGGTATAAACATTCACTCGATCAACCATTAAAGCATGGCGGAACTCCATATTAAACAGATTGTACAATAATAACATTTCAGAGTATGCACATCTTTCCTTTTTGTAGTTTAAGTTAAACAAAAGATAACAAAAGCAGTTAAATAAAATAACCTCTATCAAAAACCTAAGCCAACAGAAGAATAAATACAGACTAACCAAAAGTAAGAAGGCACTTGTGTGCTGGTCACGACCACAATGTTATCGGCACCCTACTGGTACTCACCATCAGGCTAAACCACCTGAAGCTCCTGCGGTAGATGGACTCGGTACCTATACACCAAGTGCAACATCAAACTACAAATAGTCGGCATGTGGATATACATGTGAACCTATATATATGAAAATCAAAGCGAGTAAAGGCAATATGATCATGTGAAGTACATGGAAAGCAGTCTAAGCATATAATCACATAAGTAATCTCCTGTGTCAGAAACTATGGCTGAATAGTGCCCCACACGAGAGTCCTATCATACTGAGGGTTGGGCTTATCTTGTGTGAACAGGATTGCACCATTCTCGAGGAGACTACCTTTCATCAATCACGCAACATCAATCATCAAGCGTCAAGCATTAAATCAATAGTTCCATTCGATCAAGTCAATCTAGTCCTTTCTTAGCCCTTATAATCAGCACCGCCTAGCCTCGTCACTTCGATCAATACAATGTATACAGTAGGCGATCCTAAGTATGGGCAATCTAGGTTATCAATGTGATTCCTTTCATTATAAATCAATAAAGACCTGAGGACCATGCTCGAAGCATGTGGACATCAAAAGAACAGTACAATGTATTTCGATCATCAATAGTCAATGGGGAGAAAGCAATCCAATCCTAAGTCAAACATTGCCTTCGTCGTACGGGACATCGCTTCACGGATCCTGAAGGAAGGGAATGTGATCCTCGATACACCTTTCATTACCTTGGTGCATCATCATTAATTGGGTACCATAGGGTCTCACTTCATTCGAGATCTGAAGTAGTTCGTACACCGTACGTTGTCCGACAACATATGAGGGTACGTGGCTCAGAACGTCCCTCACCATGGTCCACCATTTAGTCCATATTAAAGGGTCCCAGGCAAAGGTACCAATCTAAGCATCAAAACCTAAGGGAAATAACAATGTTTAAGGGGGGAAACAGGTTGCACTACGGCTAGCCATAGCCATAACCATGTTTGAGCTCTTGCTGCTGTACATTTCATTCCTTCTTCTTATTCTCCATTTTTAATCAAAACTTAGGGCCTTCTCCTCTCCATTGTGGGTTATACATCCACCAATCCATCCAATCATCATCAATCAAGTCCATCCATTCCATTAACCTAATCTAGCATTTGCATTAACCATGAATTAATTGAGCATGTTGGGCGATCTACCATTGCAATTAAAGTTTGGAATTCGGTCAGAAGCATGCATGATTAGTAAACATAATATCCACTTGCCTTTGGAAAATAACCAAATTAAACCAAATCACTACACAAAATCAAGAGAAAGGGAAGGTCAAAGCTATCCTATAACATCAAAATGCCCAAAACACACAAACCCAAACCTAGAGAGAGAAAGTCTTACCAAGCGAGAGCTTGAAAAGGAGGTGATGGAGATCCTCGGGCTCACGCGGAGATGGTGATGGCAGTCGACGGAGACGCGGAGGCTCGGCGCCCGGTGGCAGCAGGAGGTGCGAGGGAGGGAGGGAGGGAGGAGAAAGAGAAATGAGAGAGGTAGAAGAGAACGCGAGAGATGAGGGAGGCCTGGAGCGCAGCGTGCGGTATTTTTTGGGTTATTTGCAATTTGGTACTCAGATTTCAGGTCGGGTTCAGGAGAGGGTTCGCAGGTCCGGTCAAAAAATTTTAGAATAATTTAATATAATGATACCAAATAAGTTCCGCAAAGTATAGTCTCGGCACAGCATAATCAAAGCACAACCGTGCTGATGCCAAACGAGCCCCAGGTTATCGAGCCAATGGTGCCAAAATCTTGAAAAATGGAAATTATGAAAAAGCCTTCGAAAGATTTTGGAAATTGCAACACGCCCCTTACTGTATTCAAAGAGGACTCGGATCTCCACCCAACTTCGTACGTGCACTCCTAACAATTAACCGGACCGATTGGGCTTCTAAATAAACTTAATTAGTTAAAAATATAATTAACTAGGCTAATTACACCTATGAAAATCTGGAACCTTACAACTTTCGTCTCTCTTGTTCTAGGAAGGCACTCCCTTTAGTAGCATTGACGTAATGGGAAGGTTATTTTAGATGTTTGCAAGTGGAATCCAAAAAGAGTACATATAAGTATAAGGAATTTTGCCCCCAAGATTTGTAAATGCCAGAGAGACAATTCTTGAAGGGTAGCAACATGTCGAAACTGTTCTAGGATCATCTTTAATTTTGAACACTCACGCATCTCCAAGTGTCTAAGATTTGCAATGTCACCATCCTCAACTATCCAATCCTCCAATGACCCCAAGGGATAGCTTAATTGGCCTAGGACCACGGTTTGAATCCTGTGGTTGTACGTTCGAAAGTGCACTACCACGCTAGAACAACTGTGGAGTTTACCTAGCTTTCCTTTGGGTCCGAAGAGATTAGTCCAATCCAAAAGGTTGGCAACCCTCCGATAGCTTAAAAAAAAAAAAAAAAAACCTCCAATTCTTCAAGGAAATTGATTTCGAAGACTACAAGCTTAGAGAATCCTTTGGCAGAGCAGGACATTTTCTTTCCTGAGTAGCTTCCATAATTCAATCCGAGAAGTTCAAGTTTTGGTAGCTTCTCTAGTACAACCATTGGGTCTTCTACCAATCTGGAATTAAACAAGACTACTAGCTTGGTGAGGCAGGGTGCAACTTCTTGGAGGGGAGGATGTTTCTCCAATCGTCCACTCAAATGAAGTTTCTCCAAGTGATGAAATTATCTGTATGGGAAGTTGGTCATTGCCAATGAAACTGGACAACCCTGTTTGGTATAATAAGCTTAATTCTCCTTGTAATCGCCATCCCAAATATTCTAATTCCACAGTTTGTCTTGAGTAACAGTCAAAGTACAGGACATTGTCAATGGATCTTGATTTGGAGGAAGTAATTAACAATCAAGATGGTAGGAAACGTGAGCGGCAATAATCCTAATAAACCACAAACTTTTGCATTTTCATTATAAATATAGTTTCCACTACATTTGCTCGTAAGAAAACATATATCCAACAACCATCAAATCAAGCACTATTTCAAATGCCAGTCCTTGATTAAAAAGTCACCATTAATCTCACCCACCAGTTCTCTTTAAACTAACTAAAGCAGGCATCAAATGTAATTAATTTTTTTATAATTGTGCTTGCAATGAAGCATGCAGAGGATGTATGTTAGTTTCTTTAGATCATGTAGTACGTGTGCACATCATAGTGAAGCTAATGAATTTTTTTTTTCCAAACTAAGATCAGTGTCGACGTTTGCACCCAACCAACCATTTATGAAGTCTTGTAGAACATTAAAATGAGTGACGACGTCGTCGCCTTTTGCGGAATCTTGAAACACTTGGTCCCATTGAAATGAGCGATGACACTCCGCATAATCTTGAGACGCTTAGTCCCATTGAAATGAACAATGATGTCAACACTCGTTGAAAATGGGCAAAAAAAAGAGAAAAGTTTGGCCGGAAGACCAATTTTGTTTCATAAAAACTACTTGGGTCCTTTTTTGGGGAGCGGCCATCTAAGATGATCTTTCGGGTTAATTCCTCTATATTAATTTCCCAGGAAAAAAACTGCAAACTTGCTTTATAATTTTGATAGGAAGGGCCATAAGTCAACTCAACGTTAAAAATCAAAAATTTTATTCCTGATTTCATGCTACATCTGAACTTGCCAATGCTTTCTATGTTGTGTAATAGTTATTCTCTTCAAAATACAGACTGTTTCCCATTGCTTCCTTTTTTTTGTTTTTAATAAAGCTGGTGAAGCAGTAATTATACTCTACAACATGCTACCAGTTAATGACAATTTTAAGAGAGACAATTAAAAAGAAACTCTCTAGAGTTTGCAGTGGATGGTAAAATGAAGGTATTGATACAACTAAGAATACTTCAAACTGAGAGTGAAACTTGTTGAGGCTACCAGTATTTCACTTTTTCTTTCATATAATAATAATATGTTTGTGTCAATGTGTAAAGAGGAATGTCATTAGGCTTATTTTTTTTTTTTTTTCAAAACCATCTTCATTTTCGAGGGTTTGTTATAATTTTCAGATGACTCTTGTCCCTTGAAGGATCTTGGATTGATCTGATGGAAGGTTAAGCTGCTAAACAAACTGTTGTGACATGCTGCTAGTGCAATTTTGGACTCTCATGTAGATGCCAAACGGTTTCATGATCCAGGGCCTGCTAAGGGGTTTTGACTTTTGATTGGATGCAAAGTATTTAGATCTCTATGTTTTTTTAAGGGCAGGTTCCATCATACAGAGGCCTCAATGGCTGCAAAGACATCACCCCAAAACTCGATTTGGGCCTGAATAGAGGCTTCAGTGGCTGCTATCTGTATCTGGATCAAAAAATATTCAGAATCAAGAATTTAGACCAGAACACAGTTCTAAAAATTGAGATAAAAAATAGGCTTTGATATCCCATTATTTCTGGGATTCGATGCGATCATAACTCAAGACAATCACGTGCCAATGACAACCTAACATTTCTCAAATTCAATGGTTAAAAACCTAAAATACATCCAATCAACATCATTGTCTTTTATTTAATATCTAAGGTGTACACTATACTAATCAGTGAAAGTAATAAGAATATAAAAAATAAGAATATAAAAGTAATTTAACACAATATCATCAATCTAATTGAATAAATCATCATCTCCACCAGCAGATACTGTTGTAAATGGATCAGACCCAGTGGCTGCAGCTCCTGCAGCTGGGAACCTAAACTCGCGTCCAAACCCTCTCGACTGTTGCAGATTCTGGGCGAAAGACTGATATTTACGCATGTCAGCATCACTGACACTCCTCCGTGCATACTTCATCGACTCCTCGAAATGACAAGCTCTGATCTCTGCAATTTCTTCAGCATCATCCTCCTCCATAGCCTCTGGGTTTTCTTCCTTCTTTCTCTCCCTTTCAATGTCCTGCATGAACAGAACTTTCTTAAGAATACTTGTGAAAATTTTACAGGTAACATAAAGAGGTGGTTCGGTAGGATTTATCCTAAAGAGTGTTTACTGAAGCATTCAGGTACTACTAAACTCATTTTCGCCCGCTTTTTCTAGAACTAAGCATGTATATGATTGCATATAGAACTATTCTACTGGAGGAAGACAGGTATTTTCCATGTCCGTTTTCCCACTCATTACACTATGTGCTCAACAATGTAACAGATACAGACTACTGGTACTATACATGTATTACTAAGTTTGTGTGAAAAAATGTGATTACATGTAAAATGTGAATACCGTGTTATGATTGTACGAAAAAGTGGGTAAATGTGAAATTATCCGTGTGAAAAAGGCCTACCCATAATACCCATAAACATTATTTTTTATTTATAAAAATATGGCGTCTTGTAAACATGTTTTTATAATTTTGACAACAAAAGTAATTTTGTCATACATGTTTAATTCAATTGTTGGTGTTTTACCTGTTTGACTACAATAAACAGTAAACATCAACGTTACCAAATGACCCTCAGTATGAAATTGTTGATTTTTTGGCCAAATAACTAGTTGGTTGCGATGAATTTATTGATGATTATAATGCAGTTTGCTTGAGGTATTTATTATACATATAATTTCATTTCATTTGTAATGCACCCACACCCACACCCACTCTAAAATAAATGCTAATCAATTTTAAGTATCATAATTTACAAAACAATTAAAATCTATTACTAAAAAATTAGTGAATAAAATGAGTCACAAAAGAAGAATTATAACAAAAAATTATGAAAATTAAAATGGAACTGATAAAATAATTCTTTAAATTGACTCACATAGGCAAGCGTGTTCAAATTTAACACCAATCAATACTTCAAGAGTTAAATCAATAGCACCAAAAGTAATTGTAACAATTCTCATGATTTACGTCCATACACTTCCCGTTCTAGCAAACCACCACAACACAAATAGACATATTACCAAATATTTCCAACTTTAACCGTTACGTGGTCGAATTCTTTCCACAAGCGTCCTGCATTTTTCTGGGAGCGGCCAACTGAGAAGACAATGCACACAGTACAAAATCAGAATGAAGCATAAGTTATCATCGTAACTCAGAGAAGTAATAAAACCACCTCTTGGCAGGGGAATGAATCCACAAAAAAAATCTACAATACTTGGATATAAACCTCCCTTATCATCTAATAAATTGTTGGAATTTCACCAAAGCATCCAAAATATAAAGACAAGAAAATCAAAAGAAAAACCAATATGTTTGCGTAACAAATTTGATCCAAAAAAAAAACTACTACAAAAGTCAAATGAATCGACACATTTTAAAGATTGATATGAATGTATGTAGATATAAATCAAAATGTGTACAAGAGATTTACCTGTTAAATTTATTTGCGCTAGTCTCATCAACAACCATAGTTAGATTTAACCGGGCACTGGTTCTCTCTCTTATCACCGTCACCTCCACAGATTCCCCAACCTTGTCCCATATTATTCCTAAGAACTGTGACCAATAGCAAAAAGATTAAACCAACATATAGGATGATGCAAGTGGTAAATGAAAGAATGATTCGGGATTGTGCCCCAACACTTAAACAAAAGGAAACGAAAAACCCCATATCTGAGAGAACATTGGCATTTTCTGATTGACAACATTAGTGGGAGGATAGGATAAACAACAGTCCCTTCAATCCTGTCCATTGTTCAATGCCACAAGAGGATAGGATACAAAAATCCTCTTGGATCAGTTATCCCGTCGCAATAGGATTAGGATTAGTCATCCCATGAGGGGAGGTGAGATTTAGTTATCCTCTTCGGACAAGACAAGTAATTTGGTGTTGAAAATGCTATTTTACCCTCTCAAAAAGTTGAAGTGATTTGAGGAATTTTTGTCTAACCCAACAAAAAAAACCCTATCCGATCATATCTTGTACCAAACGACCTATCCTATCCTATCCTATCAAGTTTATCAATTACTGCCTTCGTTTCACGATTAAATCCGTAAGGTCACCAACCAACAATCATCGCACATCATTGAATTGTATCCTCGCAGTTTGCACAATAAAGAACCAGCAAATCATTTGCCCCATGGGTTGTCTCTTTGCTGTATTATCAATATGATCTTAACCTATGTTTCCTAGACTCTTAATATACGCCTGCAGTGCACTTGTCTGACACCCGACACTCCTCCCAAACACTTCAAAATAGTGTAAAATCACTACCTGGATATGGAGTACTCGTGTCAGACACCCTATAATCTAGTTCCAACACCCGACAATCTATCGAGTCCGGGTAACATAGATCCTAACCCAAATCTAAAACCACCCAGTAAAGTTGTGTGCTTACTATTTTAGAGAATATATTCCAAGGCATGCTAAATGGAAATTATTGAACACAGACAAAATTTTAATAATAGAAATTTACAAGTTCTATGACTTCTCAAGATTCTTCTCTTAGTATGTAGGAGAATAGAAATAACGAACTTACAAATGCCATACATACAACTAAAAAGAAATACCATGCAGACCTTGTTTAACTTGCTGCTACCATGTTTCCACCTTTGACTTAGAATAGTTCATCAGATGTTCTTCAATCATTATGCCTTTTAACATTATGCACCACAGTAAAGCACTCAAAATCACGTAATAAGAAGCTTTCGTGACGGCAATATATTATTATTATTATTATTATTATTATTTTGATGGATATGAGCTCCACACTTCAATCAAAGCCACAAGTATAGGCATAGTGTACTGCACAACTGGTAGAACAAATGATATCCACCAAACAGAACCTCAGCATTTTGCGGTTACAAAATTCGAGCATCAAGGAAAATACGAATAAGAGTTAAGTCCAACTGAAATCAAACATAATGGATATTTTTCACCTACTCCACTGGGATGGCATGGATATGTTGGTTGCCTGATGGTAATGATAATGACAACAATAATGATGATGAAGATAATCATGCTGAATTTTGATATTCCTAAAGAAGAAAGGACTACACTACTTTAAAAGAAATGAACTCACATCTACAATCGTTCTATGCCTCCATAAAAGCACGAGGAAAACAAAAACAAAACACGGTAACGGATTATCTTTTTTCCCCTATTTTTTAATGGGGACATTTCTATATATTGAAGTATTACAAAGGAGCACGATAAGCTATTTAAGGAATGCAAATAACAACAATGATAAAGCTGATATACCTCCAAGAAGCTCCGAACAAAGTTTCCGCCGCATTGAACAATGACATCACCTCGGAGTATTCCAGCACAATCAGCAGGGGACCCTGGTATGACCTAGTTGGATTATGAAGTGCAGTATGCAATTAGTAGGAATATCTCAATTAAGAGAGACCTTAAATGCATACATCCATCCATACATAGGTACAAACACACACGCACACTTGGCAATTAATTTAATTCTTATCTTAAAAGAAATTCTAATCTAGATATTGATTTTATCCAACAATCAACCACTTCAAAACCATGAATGACATACAAAGGTTTTAATAAACACAAACGCAACATAGCAAGCAATTAGCATAGCATTTCAAGGGAAATTTTAAAAATATTAAAAATAAAAAATAAAGTCTACTGTTCATTCCGTGTAGCCACCAATTGATCAAATTGCCTCAAATTAGAACTCTTATCATAGCCACCAATTGTAAAATACAATACATACTTTACAGCACCAAAAAGTGTTTTATTTGTCCCAAACCAGAAAGTCACAACCATACTACATTGTCTGTAGACGCTAGGAATAGCGTCACCATCATTATGTGTTCGCAAATTTCATGGCTGTATACGTGCTCGAGAATGCAGCACATTCCAAGATCAATTGAGCGTACACCTCAAGATTTAAATACTCCGAAAATGAAATAAAAGATCAAGTGAAGAGCTTTACGAGTCCGAAGTTGGATGATTTTCACCTCTAAACCCCCACAAACAATCGAGAACATATATTGCGGAGATTAGAGTGATTCAAGCTAAATCCAAGTTCATCCAAGAAAATAAGAAATCCAATAACAAGATGGAAAGACCATCATTTGAGGAAAAAGGCAAAGGTATTGGCTCTGCTACTGTTGGGTGCCTGTTTTGGCTGCTAGATGGCAGTTCTGGCCGCTCTTGGTCTATCTTTGAGTTAAGGTGGCTCTATGGATGCTTCAGAGGCGCTGGGTGGTCCTTTAGCTGCATGGAGAAAGCTCTCTGTTGCAAGTGGGTTCGGATACTGCTGTTTGCTTGGGGATGGGTTGAATGTGTGCTGCTTCCCCCTCCTCTTAGTTGCTGCATTTGTGGCGAAATGGGGTGCTGCTCATTCATGTTATGCTACCAGTGGTTCGTTGCTGCTACAAATTTGCATCTTCGCTCTTGGCCTAACCTCTCTCACAATTTGGCTGCTCGTGGGCTTGATGGGAGGCTGCTGCTAGCTGCTCAGTTGATAGGCAGGGCTGCTGATTTGACATTATAGGGGATGCTTCGAGTTCTTCACATGCTCCTAGTGGCTGCTAGTATGATCTGGGTTACTGTTTGTGCTGGCTTATTATGGTTGGGCTGCATTTTGGGTTGCCTGTAGTTTGAGATGTTGCCGGTTGCTGCTGTGAGTTCAAGCTGCTGGGTGTGGGCTTGCTTGGTGGGGACTGGATGCTCTTAACTACTCTATGATGAGGCGGTTTTGACCTATGGCTGCAGCTTTGATTTACTAGAAGGTTGCTTCTAGCTGCTAGTATGGAGAACAGTGGAAGGTTGGCTCCCTCTTTCCTTTGACTTTTATCTGATTGTATATGCTAAACATCATATTTAGAGATATATGTAGGTGCTAGTGTCATATTTGGAGATGTACGTACAGGGGGGTATGCCCCTTTTTTGTTTTGTACTTAATAGCTTATTTGTTTAATGATATCACTACAAAAAAAAAAAATTTTTTTTTTTTAGTCTAAAATTCGTGCCCAAAATATCACCCATCCTTTTAAAGAAATGTGCATATTGGGAAAAAACAGGGCGTGACAAAATTGCTTTCAAAAGCAACAATTAAAATCCCAAGAAAACTGACAGCCAAGATCCACGATTGAACAATAGATCAATTTCCTGAAGGATTAATAGAATCCAAAGATGGATTCTAGCCGCTACGGCAACCTCATAAGAGGAGAAAACACCATAATTGAAGAGAAAACTCTCATAACTCAAAAGATTAATTAATAATAAGCATGTCTATTACAATGGAGAGCTTCTCTATTTATAATGTAATAAGGACTCTAAAATAGAAAGGTACTAATCCTAAAACAATAAAAAAAGAAACAATCCTAATTAAATAAACTTAAGATAAAAGTATTATGCCACAGTAGCTTCTTAGCCAATTGGGCATGTGGGCTGAACCCAATGGACTGGGTTGGATGGCTGGGTCCATCATGTGGGCCCAGGGCCTTCCGTACTACATCAATTCTCCCCCGCTTGAAAAAACTCGACTCCGGCGAGTTGACAGCGTGATAGTATGGGAGAGAATCCGACCACAAGTTGGGGAAAGGTCCTCCAGGGTCAAAAATCAACTGCACAAACTTCAGAATATTCTTGCGAGACTACAATCGTAGAATCTGCATATTTGAAGGCAATCTGCAAACTGCCATGGTTGATCCCTAAAGATGAAGTCAATGAGTCACGTGGATAACATTACCATTAGACCATGTGACTTGGCAGGGCTTAAGAAGCTTCTTAATTGGCCAATGAAGTTTGTCAATAACCTCTTGCGCGACAAAATTCATTGTACTACCATTGTCAACAATCAAATTAGCGAACTTTTCTTCAACTCTTATCCATGTGTGGAATTTCTTAACCTGTCTCCATTCTTCTTCTTCCTTTTCACTTGTATTCAGTAGTCGACGAATGACAAGAGTGGGTTTGTCTTCTCCTGCGAAAAGTCTTTCCACAATATGAGCTCTTGATCTTGGCTGAATATTTCTTTTTTGACACCAAGATTGACAAATGCGAGAATTTCGAAGCATGTGCTCAACGCGAATAGCTTCTTTGTATGCTTCTGGAATGGTTTCACAAAAATTTACTTTTGCTCGTATGCTTGGTCTTAACCCTTTGATATATTGAGCTCCATCATTCTTATTGCTCTCCCATAAGCCACATAAAGTTTCCAACTCTTGATATCGAGAGGTATATTCATCAACAATTAATTTACCTTGCTTCAATTTAATGTGCTGCTCAAAGTAGAACTCTTTCTACCATTTCAAAAAAAAGAAGAAGAAGAACTATTTCTCATGGTACAGATTTCCATATCTGAACTCATACGTAACAGATTCAATGTGTCTCATATTGATTTGATAAGCTCGGTTGATGACACTCTAAGCGGGTCGGATTTGAATTAGGCCCACTGACTCAGACCAAAAATTCTGCTTTTTTTCCCTACTGTTGGTTAGTGGGCTGGGCTTGGATTCGGGTTCAGATCAGACCCAAAACTGGAAATTCCTGGTTCAATTTTCTGTAAGTGGTATTCAGGTTGGGCTCACATCAGACCCGAACTTGGGTCAGGCTGAAACAGAATGCTGGCTCAGAACGAGTGGGTTGTTGTTCCTCTGTCTCGGGTTTTGTGCACGAAGAAGAAAATAAGAGGCGTTTGGGTTACTTACATGTACTACTCACAAGCAAGAAAAGAGGAAGAGCTGCTGGCGATGGTGAGGAAGAAGAAGACGATGGCAGCAGGCAAGCTGTTGCTGTGCGAGAATGAACTGATGCTGGAATAGGAGACGGGCACTGACAAACGTCGACGATGCCGTGCCTGCTGTTTGCTGTTGTTGCTGGTTGGAGAGGATTGAGCAGTGGAGATGAAGATCGACGGTTCCAGGTACTCTCAAAACTCATTCTCTTCTCTTCTTTCTTCTTCTGCTGCTACTTCTTTTCTTTCTTTCTGTTTTGTTATTCTCAGCTGCCTTCTCTCGCTTCTTCTGCTCTGCGTTTTTTTTTTTTTTTTTTTTTTTGGGGTGTGGTTTCAACGAGGATGGGTTATGGCAGATTTGAGATGGGGTTGATCGAATGGGGGAGATGGGGTGCGGTGGTTAGACTTAGGGTATTGTAAGTGGTTTTGGTTTTTGGGAAAGTGGGTTCATTGGCTGTTCGCTGAAGGGCAGCGAGGGTTTGCCGGGGGGAGGAGGTGGACTGTGGATGTTGACTCTGGGTTGGACAATGGAGGTTGACTCGGTGGATGGGATTTCAAGAGATGTTAAGGTTTTGGTTGAGGGTTGTGAAATTGGACGCTGGGGTCTCGATTGGGGTACGGGTAACAGATTTGGAGGGGTTGGGTTTGGGTTTGGCTGGGGTGTTTGAAACAGTGGCTGGGTCTTAGGGTTGGAGGGGTGATGGTGAATGGAGTTCAGGGTTTGTTAAGGTGCAGGTTGGATGTTTGGAATAGAGATAGGGATGGGAAGTTTTGGGGAATTTGGATTTCGGTGGAGGGGGTTCTGTTGAGGCATGGGTGGAACAGTGGGTGGGTAGTGATGGTCTTTTTTCTTCTGTTTTTTTTTTTTTTGGACTGTTTTGTAGTGGAGATGGAAGATGGGAATGGGGTTTTGCCGAGAGAGGTGATGACAAAAGGGGATTGAGATGGATAAACGGATGACAATGATGATGGAATGGCGAGGGATAGAATCCGGAAGAGACAGTTGTTCTCCCGGCGACCGTTTTTCAGCTCTGATACAAATTCATGCAACCAAGATCCACGATCGAACAATAGATCAATCTCCAGAAGGATTGATCGAATCCAAAGATGGATTCAAGTCACCAGGGCAACCTCACAAGAGGAGAAAACACCATAACTAAAGAGAAAACTCTCATAAATCAAAAGATTAATTAATAATAAGCATGTCTATTACAATGGAGGGCTTCTCTATTTATAATGTACTAAGGATTTTAAAATAGAAAGTTACTAATCCTAAAACAATGAAACAAGAAACAATCCTAATTAAATAAACTTAAGATAAAAGTATTATGCCACGGTAGCTTCTCAACCAATTGGGCCTGTGGGCCGAACCCAATCGACTGGGTTGGGTGGCTGGGTCCATCATATGGGCCCAAGGCCTTCCGTACTACATCAAAAACACTTACAAATGCACGGCAAAAGAATGTACTCCCTCCACCCCATTATCTAAGTCCTTGAAAATCAAACTTTTCAAGGTTGGGCATTTTGTGTTTTTAAATTCTTGTAAGAAATCTCAAGTTTCCAAATATTGCCCTCCAATTAAATTTAAAATACCACTAAAATTTGAATTTTGAATTTTGAAGGATATATTTGGAATGTTATGGAAAAACGTAATTTGACTTTTCAAATGGGAAGATGCCTCGCAGTTCCACTATGCCTTTCGTGGAAGGTATAGGAAGAATGACCATTTGATGCTCTTCTTTCATGGCACAAAATTATGTCGGAGTTGGGATGGGGAAAAAGAAGGTTACTCTTCGGAGGCATGGAGTTCTTGCTATTTTTTGGGATGTCGATGGAGAGAAATGGAAGAGATTTTTAAGATAAGAATGAGCAGATTAAGTATTTGTGGTGGTGGATCGAGTTTCTAGCATCTTTGTGGCCTCTTCATCTAAGTATTTTTGTGATTTACCTCTTTTTCATTTCATTTGTGGCCTCTTCATCTATGGTTTTAGTGCATAAGCTCTTTTATTCTTTGCTGGAAGTTTTATTGGCCTGGTTGCTTTGTATTTTGAATGGTTTAAAAAAAAGAAAGAATTAAGACGAAAGTTATAAAATGTCCTACTCTTTTTTTGATAAGAAACGATAACATATTAATAAATATAACGTTGAAGGACAAGATGTCCTACTAATAACACTACAAGCAGAACGCATCTTCCCAATTCATAAGAATAAAAAAGAAAGGTAAACCACAAAAGTCCTTAGAAGAGGATGCCCATATCGAAGCGACATATCTGATTCTAGGCCAAAGAAACTCAAACTCCTCCCCCACTTATCTTCAAAAAGTCTTCTATTTTTTTCACCCCAAACAGCCCAAAAAAATAGCTAATACACTACATCTCCAAAGAATAGAAGCTTTCTTCCCTAACCTATCACCAAGGAATCTCTCAACCATCAATGACACACAATGCCGAGGAATAACCCAATTCAATCCCGTCGTCTTTATCAATTTCAACCAAAGGTGCATAGTAAACTGACAATGCAAGAAAATATAATCAATAGATTCTCCATCCTCCGTGCAAAGGAAGCAACAATGGGAAGATAAACACATAAAAGGCCGTCTTCCCTGAAGCATAGCACAAGTATTAACCCTCCCATTAGACACCAACCAACCTAACATCTAAGCTTTAGTTGGCACCTTGGCTTTCCATATCATCCTAAATGGTTTAAACGATGGAAAGGAAAGATCCTTTACCAAACAACCAAAACAAGAAATACAAGTAAACACGCCAAAGGACCAATAACCCAACTACGTTCATCACCAGACAAGGGATCAAAGAAGGCATTCTCAAGCATAAGAGACAAGAAAACTCTAAAAACTCTCTACCATTAAGATGTCGGTAAAAATTCAAGTTCCAAGAAATGGAACAGAAACGGGAGAGGAAACAAAATAAATAATAGGAGCATTATGACTCAATGAAAGACGATAAAGATGCAGAAACATATACATAAAGAAATATCACCCAACGATAAGAACCAGGCTTTACCACAATCACATCCCTATGAATTTTAATTTGGAATGCAGCTCATACTTGTTCTTAACGATCTCACACCAAATAGAATTCTGCTCAAGGGGAAATCTCCATAACCATTTGCCAACGAAGGCTTTATTCCTCCCCATCAAATTACAATAGCTAACCCACCTCTGTCCTTAGGTCTTATTACTAAATCTCATTTAACTAAATGATCCCTCCTACCCACATCACAACCCTCCCGCAAAAACCTCATTAGATTCTCTAAGATATTAGCTACTCTACAAGGAAACCTAAAATAGACCCAAAAAATGGGAATACTACCCAAAACCGATAGTACCAAAATAAGCCTCCCTCCCCTAGAAAGAAAAGCTTTTTTCCAACCATCAAGTCTCTTCATAACTCTCTCCACTACCAGCTCCCAAAATTCTAAAGACACCGGATTACTGCCCAAAGGTAACCCAAGATATCTAAGCAGCCAAACCCCAATCTCACAACCCAACAAACTAGAAAAGTAGTTCAACTTATGCTCCTCCGAAGTAATACCCACTATCACACTCTTTGACATATTGACTCTTAAGACCCGACATCACCCCAAAGTATCTCAACAATGTATATTAATTTATTAAAATTGTCAACGTCGCCCAAAACCCAAAAAAAATAGTATCTTCAGCAAATTGAAGATGAGAAGCACATATCTCATCCATACCAACAGAAAAATCTTCCATTAAATTACGAAGAACCGCCCTATCCATCAATCTACTTAAGACATCCACCACAGGGGTGAAAAGAAAAGGATAAAAATGTTAGTTTACGTTTTAGACAAAACTATTTTTCAGGCTCTTTTTCAAAATTTCTGGATTTTTAAATTTAAGGCATTAGCTAGTTCTTTTCATTTTGCGCCCCTAGTCTACTCCCTACATACTAGTTAGTGTTCACCATTTTAGCAATTTTTGATAAATTTTCACTTATTAAAATACTATAGGGATAAACCAATCCCAAAACTCTAAGACCTTTTAGCATTGCCACCAAATCCTATGTGGTTCCACCCCTAACAAGGACCAAACATCTGGGGCCAGAATGGTATCATGGCCTCAGCACAGAAAAACCGTAAACCCAAACTCTCCATATGGTGCACGCGGAATCCCCTGTGTGTTTATCTTAAGGCCATAAACACCATCTCTACGTGGAATCCCCTACTGACATGCAAACCAGTCACTTACGGTTCTTTAAACACAAACCATATGCATCATAGCGCTTTTATTTCAGCATTATAGTAAAATAGAAAAGGAGAACTTTTATCACGCAATTTAGCATTCTGGGACAGTACACCGAGTGCTGAAACGAGATCTAAATTGCATCATGGCCTACACAATAGATTTTTCAATTATCCCTGCACCGACAACCTCAATATTCTAGATATGCAATCAATTTTTTGTTAGTTTTCTTACAATCATATTTGTGGTCCAAACATCCAGGAAGAAGACATTGCCCCCAAAGAACCAGGATCCATCTAAACAAGGGTGTAGCAAAGAACATACCTCTTCAACAATAACACCTTTGAAGATATTGGGGAACTTTTGGACAATTTTTTCCAACTTGTCTACGCTTGCCGCATAAAGATTAGTCATTTCCATTCCAAGCCGAGGTCGACAGAATCTCCTATACCATAATACAAACATTAGGCCCTCTAAAAAAATGCTTAAAATACTTTCAGTAAAACATTTTTCAGGCAGCTAATGGGATAATTGGGAATATCTAGCAGCACATAATATGCAAAGTACAAATGTGGAGAATAACAAGATGACTTAAAAGGCACTGTAGCTCACCTCCATCAATACAGAAAGAGAGGGAGGCTAAGAGTTCAAAAACTAGCACTAACACAAAAATGCACGTAAAAGTCTTTGAAAGTATAGCATACACAACAAAAATGTAAATTGGAATATGCGGATATTCGTAACTACAACAAAGGGCGTCCCTATAGTAAAAATGAGACAAGCTACAGAATATTAGGAGTGGTGGTCAAACCAACATCCTCAAATAAAAATGTTGGCTGTATGGAGAACAAATTTACTTACCAAAATTGCTTTGCAACTGCCTCCATGATTTTCTTTTCTTGTAAGTATTTAATGGTATGTTGAGAATGGGTGTAAAAGAATATCGAAGACTTAAAAAATAATGACCCTATCATTATAGATTTAATTATTTGTAATAATATCAAGCTCTCTCACATTTATTATGCATACTTTGCTTTTCAAAACACTAATTCGCTTACAAAGTAACTTCATTATGCAGAATCTTTAAGATTTCTCCACTAAAGAAAAATAATATTTTAAGGTTTACGATTTAAGAGTTCGAGGATTAGGGTTTATATTTTCTAATTGCAATAGCGTGAAGGCTTGATTTTAGGAAATTAGGTCCAGCCAATCTCTTTGTTTTTTTTAATAAGAAGAAACGATATTTATTCTATTAATAAAGATAACCAAAAAGTGCAGAGGACAATGTGTCTCACTAATCACACAACTATCCTAGAAAAACAACTTTCCAATCTGAATGAATTTAAAATTTAAAAAAAAAAAGTACATCACAAAATGCCTTAGATGTAGAAGCTCACAAGGAAGCTAGAAATCTGGCTCATTCCCATAAAAATTCCACTTTCTCCACCTTATCTTCAAAAATTTTTCTATTCTGCTATAACCTCATAACCTAAAAAATGGTGGCTAAAACAGCACGTTTCCACAACATAGCAGCTTTCTTTCCCCTCCTATCAACCTCAGCAATCTCGATCACCAGAGAAGCACACAATCTAGGCATAACCCATCACAATCCAGCCTCCTAAGACAATCTGATCCATAATTGTAAAGTAAAATGGCAGTGAAGAAAAATATGATTGCCAGATTCACCATCCCTTTTCCAAATGATACAACAATGTGGAGAAACACAGCTATAAGGCCTCCTCTTCTGAAGCAAATCACAAGTATTGACCCTCTCGTGTCCCACTGACCATGCAAAACACTTGCACTTCCGCTGCCACATTTGCTTTCCATATCATCTTTGAAGTCTCAAAACTAAAACCGGACAAATTCTCCACCAAAGAACAAAAAAAGGACTTGCAAAAAAATACACAAGAAAAATCAATAACCCAACACCTCATATCCAATTGCAACGGATCCAAAACAACATTATTAAGAATAGACATTAAAGAAGAAGACTTCAAACATTCTCTATCATTCAAATTCCTTAAGAAATTCCGATTCCAAGAAATAGACCGAGATGATGAAAAAGATGCAAATGACTCAATAAAAGTATTATGACTCACAGAAAGGGAATAACAATGAGGAAACAAAGACTCAAAAGATGACTCACCCCTCCAGATATCCTCCCAAAACTAGATTCTAGCCCCATTCCCCAATATAAACTTAGTATGATGAGACAAAAAAAGGATAACCATGTGAAATAAATTTCTAGGGACAGCGATAGGACCCTCTCGTCACAATATTTGAATCCCAGCCATCAGGTTGCAACCCATGCTTGCTTCTAATGATCGTTCCCCACAATGACTCTTGCTCAAGAGGGAATCTCCACAACCACATACCTAGTAGTGCTTTATTTCTCATCATCATATTCCCAATAGCTAATCCCCCACATAACTTGGGGTTTACAACCATATCCTAACTAATCAAATGATCCTGTCTGCCCTCATTCTTACCCTCACAAAAAAAATCCCTCTTCAGTTTTTCTACGCTCTTAGCCACTTTGCCAGCCATTCTAAAGAAGGATAGATAGAAAATAGGTAAGCTAGTTTACACTGACTGAACAAGAGTAAGCCACCCACCCCTAGAGAAAAAAAAAAAAAAAACAACTTTCTTCCAACCACCGAGCCTCTTTTTAACATTTTCTATCACTGGTTCCCAAAATGCTAAAGACAAAGGACTGCCACGCAAAAGTAAACCAAGATACTCCATTGGCCACTTACCAACTTCACGAATCAACCTACCCGCAAGCGAGCCCAACTTTTGCTCATCCAGATTAATGCCATTAATGCACTTCCACATATTAGCCTTAAGACCAGAAACCAAACTATTAGCCAAATTATAAAATTTCTCTTCATCCCTCGAAACAAAAAACATGGTATCGTCAGCAAATTGTAAATGGGACACTATCGTATCCTCCCTACCTATAGTAAAACCCTCCACCAATCCTAAATCAGTGGCCCTCGTCACTATCTTTCTCAAAACATCCGCCACAAGAATAAAAAGAAAAGGTGATAAAGGATCACCTTGCCCTAGTCCCCGAGGAGCTTTAAACCTCCCCTAGGTCTCCCATTGATAATTATTGAAAAATTTCTAGAACTCAAACACCCACTTATCCACTTCCTCCACCTAGCACCAAACCCTTCCTTTCCAACACTTGATCTAAGAACCCCCAATCCACATGAACATAAGCTTTTTCAAAGTCAATCTTAAGCACAGCACCTTCCTTATTCCTAATGTGCTAGTCCTCTACCACCTCATTAGCCATCAAAACAAGATCCGAAATTTGTCGACCTTTAACAAATGCTCCTTATAAGGAAGAAATGGTTTCATTCAATACTTCCTTCAGTCTTAGAGACTAAGACTTTTGCTAAAATCTTATAAAGACTTGACACCAAACTAATTGGACGAAAATCACTAATCCACGAAGACTTAATCTTCTTAGGTATTAAGCAAATAAATGTCACATTAGTACAAGCATTGACCGCCCCATCATTATAAAACTCCTAAAAAACCTTCAACAAATCATCCTTAATCACCTCCCAATAGCCCTAAGAAAGAGCCATAGAAAAACCATCACGACCAGGGGATTTATTCCTGCCACAATAAAAAAAACCGCCATTTTAATCTCATCCTCTTCACAGGGCCTCTCTAACCAACAAGCTTTTACACTCCCTGTAGGACTCCAATCTATACCCATTAATACTGGTTTATCTTCTACTTCCTTTGTATAAAGCTTCTCACAAAAACCAATCACCTCTTCAACAATCTGACTCTCCTCCTCAATGATAAAACCATCATTAGTTTCCAATTTATTCATCAACTTGTTCACTCTTCTTCCAGTTGCTATCCTATGGAACAAATTAGAGTTATTATCTCACTTCTTAACCCATTTAGATTTAACCTTCTGCCTCCAAGAAATTTCCTCTCTAAATACCATCTCCTCAAAATTTACCCCCCACCCCCCCCCCCGCCCCCCCCGCAAAAAAAATCTATCAAGCTCCTTGATCCTATTCAAAACTGCAATCTTTTCTATTCTCACATCACCAAATACCAATTTATTCCACTCCTTTCCTTTAACTTCCACGTAACCCCCCTCCAATTTTTTCATGGACTTAAAACCGTCCCAACCTACACATCTAGACTCATGCCACCATGATTTAAAAAGATTCCTAAACTGATGATGATTCAACCACATGTTTTTAAATCTAAAAGGCATTGGACCCCACTTAATAGGATTGGAATCAAGCACAATTGGGCAATGATAAAAAAAATTACCCTAACTAATGCCTCGTCTCACACACGGAGAAAGCACCTCCCACTCTGACGAAAAGAGAAGTATATCAAGCCTACAGCAAACCAATCTTTCCCTTAAATAATACCACATAAAGCTAACATTATTCAAAGCTACATCCCTTGTACATGTCTCCCCAATAAAACAATCAAAATCCTTCATACTCCTAGTTGCTCTCCCACCACTTGATTTTCCTGACACATCTCACAACATTGAAATCACCTCCCACACACCACATCAGATAACAAAGACCAAATAGTCCAGCCAATTCTTCCCTAAACTCCTTCCTATTAATACACCACCAAATAGTCCAGCCAATTTTGTTTAAAACTCCTTCCTACAATTACACCTGCGTGGACCATACACTCCTGAAAACCACCAGTCTACTCCATCGTATAATTGTAGTTGAACAGAGACCGAGATCAACCCCCCACCCCCCCCCCCAAAAAAATAAAAAAATAAAAAAATTCCAACACAGAACTGTTCTCATATCCCACATAACTAAGATTCCACCAGACCTCCCACACAATGCCAACCAGACCCAATATCTATACACTCTCTCTTAGTTTCCTGAATGACAATCAAATTCCTTTGACAGAATTTCTTTAATCGCCCTCCTCTTATTACGAGAACTCAAACCTCTAGCATTCCAACTGATAATCTTCATAAAGACACATTACTACCCCCTACGCCATACCTACCTAAACCATTTCTATCATAATTAACCCTGTTTTGTAAATTTCACAACTCCCACAAACCCTTCTTCTGGCTCAACCCCTTCCCTTCATTTTTCTTATTGTTTGTACTAATAAGAGCTAAAGATAAGTTCATTTTAGTTAAAAAATCCCTAAACCTACCCCCGTTATCACCTGACACCACTCTCCTCTCACCCTCTCCTTTATTTACTTTGTCCATCCACCAGGTCATAAGAATCCTCTCTGGTCAAGGACTCATTGTGAACTACCTCAACTCAAACAAACTTTGAGGCACTATTCACCCCAGATTGGTCTCCTGAACAAATAGAGTCAAGAGCCCTCTCACTGACCTCAGTCTTAAATCCCATAAGATTACCAGAAACCTGCTGGAAGGAACAAATATTGACAGAAAAAATAAAACCGCCATCCCAAACCCCCCCCCCCCCACCCGCCCAAAAAAAAAACCTTTTAAGTGTGAATCAAGACACACCCCCACTGAACCCTTTTTGACATAATTTTCCTTCCCAGATGATGTTTACCTTTTGCTTTGTTGTTCAAATCGCTACCCCTTATGACTTTCCCAGGATTCTTAGAACAGAATACTTTATTCCCAGTAGCGGCAACAGGACTGGTCTGTGAAGCCCTAAGAACCAATTATGAAGGCGGTTTGTATGAAACGTTGCTGCAATCCTTTTCTTTTAAACACATCTCATAAACTATCAGGGCCCAAAGATCTTTTAAAGAGATCCATAGATTTAGTTTTAAATGGCCCGAGAAAAGATTGTAATTTTGACTGCAAATAACAAGACCCAGATTCCAAATTTTCTCTTTCCCTCAGTACAAGCCCCATATCACTAATACATTGTCTATGGGCCTAAGCAGGCAACACAGCCGCATAATATTGATCTCTTGCACATTTAATATGGGCCCCGACAGTTCGACATTCTACACATCTTCTCGCCTTGGGCCTACTACACTTCCAATTGTCTCTGAAGACCAATTAAATTCAAATTATCCATTAAAGCTGGGTTATCTCGGGAACCAGATCGCATTAATCCTATCTCAACTTACAACTAGTCCGACCTTGGAACCTGCTGACTAAGCATTTATAGTTTTAATTTTTCCACTAACCAAAGCAGAAAACCTGTGCACCATGTCTATCAACTCTGCCAAGATACAAATTGGAAATTAATTGATCGTCTTCAACCTTCCTCCGCCTGCGATATGCGAGTTTAATACTTCCACCACCTGAAACTAATCTGCTTTCAACCTCCAACGTCCTCGAAATAAGATCTCCCGACCTTAATTCTAGCCTAAAATAAATTTAACGCGTTCTCTGTTTTGTAGTCCATTGTAATCAGACCTCCACATCTCTCTCCAATCATCTCAAATGCTTCTTCTTCCATACCATAGATGAAAAGCAGTGTTCAAAGTATCAGCTGAGACCGAGACAATTTGGCCAAGTCATATCCGCCCTGTGGCCTACCGCACTTAAAACGAGTTACGTTACACATGAATCATGAGTTAGTCTTGACTCGGACAAGACTCGATTACAACTCGTCGGAGGAGGAGAGAGAAGAAAAAGAAGAAAAAGAAACCTGATTTGCTGGTTTGGGGCTTTGGGCTCCTAATTTGCTGGCCTTTCTTCTTCTGCATATGGCGAGGATGAAAATGTGGGTGTTTGGGCATTCGTTGGTGATGCTTCTGCCATCGTTGGTGGTGATGCCTCTGCGCAGGCGCTCTCTATTTTTTTTTTTTTTTAAGTTTTTCTATCTTACTAAGTGTTGAATGAGAAACCATGGGTCAATACTCATGTGAGGCCTCTGGGGATTTGACGAATAAAAATCATCGCGGTTTGCTTTAATTGAGGAGTACCGATGTGGGTGCATTTATTTGTGCCGGTGGCAAATTTGTTATTTGAGGAATATCCGAGTGGGTGCATTTATTTAAGAATGGTCGATACCAATCTGCAACTCGGTTCGCTAGACAGACGTTTCATCAAGGAAAAGATGGAGTAAAAGGATTAAAATAGCGGTCACAGTAGGCATAGCGGCCAGTCAGGGGCAGACCCACGTTGTAGGTAGAGGGTGCGGCTGCCCTAGGTCAAATTTTGAACTCCCTTAAAAGGCTCTAGCCCACATGAGCCATGCACCAGTTGGGGCCCAATTCTGCACCACCCCATGATCTGGGTAGCCCCATTTCAATATCGAAAACTCCTTCCAATTTAATTCAAATCCCATCCTCAAATCAACAAATGGCTGTCTCCATAACAAAACCCTACCTCATTGTCCACTCCAACATGGATTTCAGTCGCCGATAAGGCTTCCTTTTCGGTAGTGGCAGCAATAACGTCAATCCTCTCTCCGTTCGTCCGACCATCTCTTTGTCTATCTATTTATCTCTCTACGGTTGAAATCCCCAAATCACTGCAGCGCAGGAAAAAAAACCCAAAATCGCAATAGATTCACCGTCGACTCCCTCTCTTCGTCAGGTCATTTCCCTCCGGCACTCTTTCTCTCTCTACTATAAAACCCCAACTTCTCTCTATTCGTCCATGTCTCTAACTCCCTCCAGCAAAGAAAAGGCAGCTTTGTTTATCTATTCCTTTTTTTAAATCTTACTTTTATAGCAGTTGAAGGTTATGTTTGTTTTATGAGATGACAGGATTGGTTTTTTTTTTCTTTAATTGGGTTTGAATTTGATGGAGATCTGAATACTTTTTTATATCATTCTACCCAATTAGGTTGATTTCTAATAAAAAGTCATTTTTTCTTAAAATTTGCCTCTCTTTCAATTAAAAATAACTTGTTTCTCTTGTGAAATACTACAAAAGGAAAAAAAATTGTTCAAGAAGCATTCATGTTTGCGGGTAGAGTTTATTTATCTGTATAGAGCACTAAACAAAAAAAAAATTTATAAAGAAATCAAGAATCAGTACTAATAGATTAAAAAACATCAACAAATGAGTATTAGATAAAATATAGGAGCTTCCTTCAAAACATATCTTGGCCACTATAGAGATTCCAAGCTAATGGTTCAATGAAGGGGTATGCACCTAGGACTAACCTGAACAATAAGTGAAATCTTGGGAGGCTCGGTGATGAATTTTGGTTTGGCCAGTCAGAAGTATTGCCTTAATTTCGTGACCTTTCAAAAGTAAACCAGAAATCTCAATACCTAAAATGAGTACAAATTTAACCCAAATTGCACTCAGGTAATGAATGTTGGTTAGGGCTCAAATTGATTGTGCTTGATTTCCGCTAGCTTGGGTTTGGTTTTATCCACATACGGTGTGTGTTAGGCTTGTCCTGGCACAATTATGATTGAAAATTTAATGTGGTAACTGTATGAGATGAATTTAGCTTACTCTAGTAAATAGTAAACCGGGCAATCAGTGATATATTTGAATACTTGAAGAACAATAAGCCTTAATGGCAAAAATTTTAAGGGACAAAATATGCAAGGCAAAATACTTTGTTTTACTTTTTTTTCTTCAGTTATTAAGTACAGTAGAATATTTTGTTTTACTTTGGCTGTGGTTAGCACTTAGTAGAGATACTTCTTACAACCAATTGCTTGGCAGGTCATCTAACTCAAGGGCAACTTAGTCACGAATTGCTTTTTTTTTTTAACCAAATGTAATAATGTATCGGAGAATATGATGGTAAAAACATTCTTCAATTTTTCGCCCCACTCAAACAAAAATCCGGACTCCGCCACTGCGGCCAATGGCCAAAATGCTACATAGCGGTTGCAGTGATACGTAGGAGCATAGCGGTGTGAACACAAGAATTCAAATATTGTGTAACAGCCGATCTTGTTTTTTTTTAGTTATTTGAAACCAAATAAGGTAGAGACAACTTTAGGAAAGACAATTAAGGAGAAAAAATAGGAAAAATAATGTTTTAAATTAAAATAGATTCGCTCTATCAGGTTTTACCCCGTAGCGCTGCTATTTTCAAAATAGAGTAGCAGACCCAACAGCTACGACTGATAATGCGGGCACTACGCTATGTAGCGGCCGTTGTTATAAACTATGAGATGGACAAGTGTTTGATTTGCACTCCCTTTGTAAAGTGAGGGGCCCGGTTAGTTGATGTGTTCACTAAGGGCCTTAGGAGTATCACAACTTGATGCGGAGAGTTTAATATCACAACTTAGAATAGGAGTATCTTAGTATTTTTGTATTCTGCTATGTCAATATATAAACTTGGTTGTAGACCGGATTAGGTCAAAGTCTACAACCCTTGTTTGCAAACTATTCTCTTCCTCTTTCGTCTCTCTTCCACACTTCAAATCTATCTCTGTAATGAATTCTAACTCAATCAAAGGAATTTGAAGTGTAAGAAGAGATTAAAACTACAGATTAGTCAAGAGTTTAAAACTACAGATTAGTCAAGATGCACACTTAACTTTACAACCAACAAGTCAACTTGTGTATATTGCCATTCCTGTGGAGAACGTGATTGTTTTGGATGGACACGGGCAAAGGAAGCAACGGAAAAGAGAATATACAATGAGGACCCTTGGTTGAACCTTCTGACACATTTCAAGTTAGAATTAAACACGATAAGAATGTATCATCAGTCTAAGGCTAGATGCTTCTCCACCATTGAGAGAATTGTATATGCACTGAAAGAAGTATGGAACAATCCTGAGGGGTTGGATAATCTTTTGCATGCCTTGAGTCCATGCTTGGAGACTGGAGGCGTAGTAATAATAGAGAGTTGTAGTACCACTGCCAAACTTATTTTTAAAATATACTTAGGATCAGTATTTAAGCATGCGAAGTTTAATTTGAGATACGATTAAGTCTTTTTGTGAATAAGCCATGTCATTCCTGTTTAGTATTCACATGCATAAAAAGATTTGGAACATACCCATATTTCTTAAAGTGCCCCAAGCATTTGAAAGGTATGTTGATCGGTAGAAAAGGAGTATAGAACCCATCATAAAAATTGACTCCAATGACTTCTCCATAACGATTGATAAGCGGTCCACCGATACCACACTAACAAAAAGGAATCATTAGTCCAAAGATTGTTATAAATGCATATAACCTATAAAAATAAAACCAAAAGCACATTGCATTAACTCAGAAACACTACACATGAATACTCAGTTTTTTTCCAAAATACTCTGGGGCCAGATCGCACTCCACCATGTATGATCTACATTCTATCACATAACTCTTGCCTAAATGTAGAGTATGCCAAGGAAAAATGAAAGACAAAAAGACAACATCATTCACCACTGATCTAAAACCAAACAATGTAAACATAAGAGAGGGGGAAGTGAGAGAGAATAAAGTTATTACTTTTGAAATATTGCAAGTTGCCCTGAACAGCTCTCGACAGTCAAACTTGCAGCAATCAAGGCTGGACAGAAAGGAAAGAAAGCAAGCGTAAGTAATCGAAAAGGGACTTACAAGTAATAATGTGCCAAAATTCATACAATAAGCATATTGGTGTATCTTTTATACACTGAGAAATAATGCAATAATCGGGCCATGACCACAAAAATAAAATTCTTGCAAAGTTAAGAGCTTCATACAATTTTACGTTCAAATCTTTGAAAATTGTGAATAGGTTAAGATATGTCTTATATTCTCCCATCTGAATAAAAGAAATTGCAACATGTAAAGTAACTATTTTTTATGTACCTGAATTTCCCAGGAGCAGCCATAAGCTCATAGGGTTCGTCAAAATAGCGCCCAATGGCTACCACCATGTCCCCAGGACAAAGGTTAAATAAATTAGAATGGCGACGAAGTTGAAATGATTCTGAACCCTCCGCCATCTCACTTGGATCTATGCTGACGGAATCATCCAAAAGTCTAAGGCTTGCACTTGGCAGTGGTGCGTCAGATTCAATCTTCATAATTGCAATATTGTAATGAAAGTCAAATGCGAAGACTTGACCCTCAAATAATTTACCATCTGACACATGCACATCAACCTGCAATAACAGACGAGCATTTTTTATTTTATTTTTTAGGAGTAACGATGCGTGGACAGAAAAACTAGACAAAAAATGGGCAGAATGATGTGGCCTACTCATCTTCTTTCAATCTAAAATAATTAAAATCACAATATTTATAATTAGCCGACCCCAACATAGTTGGGACAAGGATTTGATGATGATGATGATGATGACATTATTTATAATTAAAAATTTGTTACCGGCACATCATTATGTGCACCTTTTTGTCCATTTTTTAGTTCATGTATCATTTTCATTTTTTTTTCTTTTGAGCTCACAACAAAATATTGAACAGTATTGTATTGTACCAAGAAAAATATTTTTTATTGAAAAAAAATACCAACCTTGATATCATCTGCTACAGCATCTATTTCAGTAGAAGATCTAACGAGACTAGCAGAAGTTAAGATGGTACTGAAGTATGTCCCATTAACTTCCTCACAATCTATGATAGTCCCAGAGCCCATAAATATAGCCATCCCACCTGGACGACCAATATATGTATATATATATATATATGAAAAGTTAGTAATAACAAATAGTAGAATAGAGTTACAAAATAAGCTAAGTGTGAATAAAGAAAGCATGAAAATACAAAAGACGATGTATACATACATATACAGAATAAAAAGGGCATAATATAATATTGCAGTAAATACCGACCTGTAAGAGATACAAGACTGACAACAGATGCAGAAACTTTCAAAGCAGCTCTTTTTGTATGAATATCCAAGTCAATATTAGCATCTATATAATCATCGAACTTCTCCCGAAAAGAATGCCTATGACGAACGAACGCACCTATTCGTAACATTATTAAAAAAGAAAAAAAGGAAGATACAAATTAAAACCAAAAGCAAAACTTGAAAAACAAAATGTGAATGATAAATTACAATGTGAACAAATTATTACGATGATAGTGTGGTTGGTGTTGATGCAGCATTGCATTACCACGATGTGAATTGATAAAGTCCGATGGGAACAAATTTGTGCAACCAATGTAATGTTTCACCTACCACGAGACTCCTCAGGGCGTTTTCGTTTCCAAGGGCTAAAGCTTTCCTGCCGGCGACCCAGGTCCATTTTCGGCACGCTTCTTTTCTGAAAGAGAGATGAGCATTAGGGTTTCTTCTTTTCTCAAATATTACTGTGGTTAGCAAACAATATAAATTAATTATCATTATAATTTTTTAAATATCCTAAAAAATATTAAAGAAGAAAGAAATATATAGGTGGTAACGTGGGTGAAGAATCAATCAATATCTACGGTTTTAAAACTTCCACACATTCTACCGGTCCAAAGAAGTCACTTCCAAGGACTACAATATACTGTGTGTGATCCGATGAGGCCAGGGTAAGAGTATAGAGGCAGTAAAATAATCAACACTCACGTGTAGAGGGGCGGGATTGATTTGAGTGCCGGACTGCCCGCGCACTCAAATCTCGATATCTAATATTCTTGAAAAAATCAGCTACCGGAAAACAAACTACAATGATACAAAACCTCTAGCTATTCCTCGTTCGATTCTCAGAACTCCACAGAAATCATCCGCCTCCTTTTTTCCGATTCTCTGTTACAGAGATAGAGCAGAAGAGGTCATAACCCGTGATGCGTCTGGAGAAGATGACCGGAAAAGGGGTCGAACTCGGGCTGCGTCTGGAGAAGATGACCGGACCGGAAAAGGGGCACCACTTTTTTTGCTGGGCTGCGCCTGCGTCGTCTGGAGAGAGGGAGGTGAGAGCGGGAGAGCAAATTAGAGCGAGAGGGAGATTAGGGCATAAAAGTTGAGTTTTTTAATATTACTTTTAGGAGGGTCCCACTTATGGCCGCCTCAACCCAAAAAAAAAAAAAAATAACTATCAAAAAATATAAAACTTTTAGCTGTGGCCAGTGTACGATGGACGCTGTAAATTCATTTTACCCTTAGAAAGTATTGGCCGCCGTTATATATTCTACGGTAAAAATAAAAAAATTTCTCACAAAAAATTAGTGCCATTGAATTAAGGTTTTTACCGATGGCCATAACAAAATTGCCCCAGTAGAGCGGCCCACTTGGCCAGCTGTCGCAATAAGTTTGACGCTAAAAATATATTTTCTTGTAATGGATATTGGCACCACATTAAAATTTCTAAATGTTGTCGTATGTATAAAATTTAATAAAAAAAATGTGGCTCCACTTTGTAATTCCTAACTGTGGGTCACCTAGTCACGATTACAGAAGATGGTCCTACATTATAAATCGTTTGGTGATTATTATCATGTGGCCCACTTTAGTTTGAGATGTGCCGAAGAGTCATAAATTCCGTGAATGTGTGCCCATATTTTAATTTCTGAAAGTGCATACCGTGTTGTAATTTATAAAGATAGGTCCTATAGTTATAGTAAAAAATGATGAGCCTACATTATAATTCGTATAAATAAATGAGTTCCGTATGGTATATTTTCAGGAGAACATTTCAATATAATGTTGTGAAACAAGTTCTGCAGAGTTTAGTTGCGGGTAAACTCGGTCCCATCACTGGAACTTCTATGAAATGTGCGAATGATTACGAAGATATGTGAAATCTCTATGAAGTTTGAAATAATTGTGAAAGATTTGTTACTTCTCTATTCTTTGATGCCATCAATTTCAAATTTCATTGTAGTTTTGGCATTTTAATACAAATGCTATGTGTTCCTGTCAAAACTATGGTGAAAAACTCTCCTCTTTCACTGCATTTTTGTTCTTAGTTAGTTCTGTGACCCGGTGAACTGCATCTTGGCAAGCTTTCAAGATTTCTTTCTGTGGATGATGTGGAGCTATACATCTTCCATGTGATGAAACATTAAATGTTGGATGGGTTGGCTTATTAATGGCAAAACCTTGGCAACATCTTAATATCCAGGAGCAGTGAGTTTTGATCTGTTATTTAGGTTACATTTTGGTTTACTTTTTAAAATATTGGAATTTCATGGAGTTGCAATGCCCACATTAAAGAGAGACTAATTCTTATCTTTCCTCCCTAGCAAGAAGCCTTGTCAAATTACTGTGAAATTTCAATGGCACTACTTCTTGCAATCCTTTTCACTCACCCTTATACCTCAACACTTGGTAATTCAGATTCCAGACATTCAAGGGGTGGACCCTACTGTGGACGGACCAGTTTAAAAAATCCACATAATTTGAGATTTTGACTGTCTGTACTTTGTATTGTCTGTATGAACGTGTCAAAACGAAGCTTGTTATTTCTTATCATTCTTCTCTATGGATGTTATGGATCTTGAATGCCTCTAGTTCAGGTGGTTTGCAAGAACCATGTCCAATGGGACCTACCATAGAGTTTGGACCACCTGATGAGGCACAAGAGCCAAGCAACTGGGTCTACACAAAAGGCAAGCAAGCTAGCTGATAAGAAAACTAATATATGGCATCTCTGACTCTCTGTTCCGAAATGCCTATGAATGTGAATATTCTATTGAGAATGTGAATTAATCATTGATTGGTAAATGGTTGTGGAGTTTGGGTAATTCAGTCCAAGGGTTATGGACACAGATTATTGTGGATAAGTATAAGGTGCAAAGGGAGGGGTGGCATATTCCAAATCTCTTTCATAAGGCTTCAGGTATTTGGAAGTCTGTGCTTTCTGTTAAAAGGTGATTTTGATCGTTGGATTAGATATAAGGTTCATGATGGGAGAAGTATCCAATTCTGGCATGATGAATGGTGTGGTCAGTCTAGTTTAAAGAATTTTTGTCCTTCTCTTTACAATTTGGATAGGCCTCCTTATACTTTCTTAGCTGATAATTATAAACTCTTAGGAGGTTCTGTTGTTTGGGATTTGCAGTTTCGTTGTGATATGCAAGATATTGAAGTTACTAAGCTGAGTAATTTGCTTACTCTCCTGGAGATGAACTATCTTTCTGTTGATAGAATGGATAAAAGAAACTGGAAGCCTGATTCCAAAGGCAATTTTTCAGTCAAGTCTTTTTATAAGGTTTTAATTAATTCTGATGGCAGGGTGGAAGGGGCGTATAGATTTTGGAATTCCCTTGCTTCTTGTAGAGTTTTGATTTTTTGTTGCGTGGTGAGATTGAATGAAATCCTCACTATGGATCAGCTAAGATGAAAATATGGTATCATTGTTAATGGTTGCCCGATGTGCTTGAAGGCTGAAGAAACGTCCAATCACTTGTTGATTCATTGTTCCTTTGCGTATAAAGTTTGGGCTGATATTATCAATAAATATGGTACGAGTTGGGTTATGCCCAGAACTATTGAGGAACTTTTTGCTCAATGGAACTCTAGACTGGTTCATACAGTTAGTTGGCATTCTCCTCGAAAAGGTGTTTTGAAGTTGAATTTTGATGGTAGTTTTGTTCATTAAATTTGTACGGGAGGAATTAGTGGTGTTATCCGTGATTGGGAAGGAAACGTTGTGAAGAAATTTTCAGGACCAATTAATTCATTAGGTGCAAATGGTGCTGAAATGTTTGTGTTGCTGGTGGCTTGCCGTGAGTTGCAGAATTTGGGAGGTTATATTGCAATTATTGAAGGAGCCCCTTTTTTGCCATTCAGTGGCGCCCAGGCAAAATTTCTTTTTCTTGGAGATTGGCAGATTTGGTGGAGGAGGTGCAAGCTATTTCTTCTCAAATAAAGTTTACTTTTCGTCACATCTTCAGAGAAGCGAATGATATGGAGGATGCTCTTGCTAGGGAAGGAGTCTTTCGTTTACACATGTCATATAACGTTTAACTTCTTGAGTTGTTAACCTTGTTTTTTCATCTGATGTTTGTTTTTCTTTTCCTGTTGTTCTCTTTCTCTTCTTAATAAAATTTACTGTTATAAAAAAAATGTGAATTAAGAAAAACCTTTACATCCTGAGTTGCTCCAATGGAGTAAATTAATTTTATTTCTACATTTTATGCATTCTCGCTGGAAAGACTCTTATTTTTACTCATCCTGAAGCTGACGGAGCTCATTGAATGAAACTCAGTGCAATAAGAATTAAAGCTCAATGCATACCACATAGGTTTAGAGCTTTTATTTTCTGTGCCTTTTTAAGAGATTCGGAAGGGTTTCTGAAGCTAAAGTACTACCTCCTGTTGAATCTTTATAATTGACACCATACAGCCTTAAGCATTGTTCATGGTTGCTTCTCAAAGAACTCTCTTTATGTAGGCATCATGATCATGACGTGCTTGAAATTAGTGTGTGATATCTTCCACCAATTTGATTTCACATAATTGATTGTCAGGCGTTCTATTGAAGAGATCTTAAAGCTTTTGCCTGGGCCACATTCAGAATTTAAGAGGGTAAGTACAAATTTTGTTTGCTTTGTAATCACTAAACTCTGACTGATTTACTCCTCTGTAATACATTCACAGTAATAATAGTTATATATCATATTACTATAGGGTGGATATTCAAGCATTTCCTCATCAGAAACGCTGCCTGCTGTCCCAGGCAACATTGACAGGTATGACTACAACTGATCCTTCCATTTGGATTTTATGCTGGATAAATCTTGTATTTACTTACCTAACATAGTTGGGACAAGGCTTTGATGATGGTGATGATGAAATCTTATATTTACTTCTTGGATTTCTGTGATTGAAAACATAGCATGGTAGATTTATACATGTCAAATGGTTGAGTGCTTGTCATCCATAATCCACTTTTTAGTTAGTACTAGAATCTAATATTACTTGCAGGTTTTATGGTTTTATGATATTTCAAGGTCTGTTATATCATTTTATGAGGTTATATTTACATTTGAAGTATGCCAGATATTTTCTTTTACTGAATACAGGTGTTAGCGTTTAGTGTCTTGTCGAATATTTGTGTACAGAAGAACTTAGTGCTATATATATATATATATATATATACACTAGTGAAGCCCTGCACGTGTAAGGAACATACTCTTTCAGTATGATAATATGAAAAAATAAAGTCATTGAAAAACTCAAGATTAACTATCCCAATAGAGAATGACCAGTTTACATATAGCTCATTTTTTTGACAAAGTAAGTAATTTACAATCACTCATTGTTCTTATGAAATTTAGTAAAAATTTCAATAGAAAAAAGTAAGAAGAATATGAAATAACAATATATATGGAAGGAAACTAATTAAAAATTTTTTGAAAACCAACCTTTTCTAGCCATACATGATTAGGCAAAACACTCACCAATTTCAATAAAAATCGATAGTCAGGCCTATTTCCCATTAAAATTTGTTTAAAACCTAGCGCCGAATACATAACAAATTCATTGAAACAAAATACTAACTAACCCAAACAGTACCCAACTCATAGCTTTAAATGAATCAACAACAAATCACAAGAATTCCAAGCAATCTTTGGCATTCTCATCTATTCCTCTGACAAGCAAATCGTGTCTTTACGGGCATTAGGATCGAAGTTGAAATTTTTTACAATAAAAATTTCAACTGAAATTTCTCATTTAAGTTCTTGCAGCGAATGAACAAATTCTTCAAACACAACCATTTTCATGATCACTTGAGCTAAGTATTTCATCGAAACATAATAATACTAAGTGGGGCCACAGATGTGTAGTTCTTTTTTATTTTCTATATAGCATATAATATAATAATACTAAGTGGGGCCCATGGATGTGTGGAGAAAAAGCATGACAAGTTCTTCTACTAAGTGGGGCCCCAAATGTGTAGTTCTATTTTATTATATATATAATATAATAATACTAAGTGGGGCCTACAGATGTGTAGATGTAGAGTACAAGCATAACAAGTTCTTCTACTAAGTGGGGCCTATAGATGTGTAGTTCTCATTTTATTATATATATATATATCTAATATAATAATACAAAGTGGGACATACAGATATTATAATAATACTAAGTGGGGCCCACATATGTGTAGAGAAAAAACATGACAAGTACTTATACTAAATGGTGTAATATAATAACACTAAGTGGGGCCCACAAATGTGTGGATGTAGAGAAAAAGTTTGACAAGTTCTTCTACGAAGTAGGGCCCATAGATGTGTAGTTCTCTTTTATTTTATACACATGATATATATTAAAGCAAAGGCGAATGAGGGCTGTGAGGGGTGCCACGTCACCCATAAAAAGTTTTTCCTTTCAAAGAAATATATACAAAAAAACCCACATTATTTTAAAGTGCCACCTCACTTTAGGCTACTCTTTCTCTCATAAAACCTCTCATAAGAGATTTTTATGAATGTTTGAATTTGAGTCCTATTTCTTGCCATTATCCAAATTATAAACAAGTCTTTATAGTCGGTTTGTTTTCTTTTCCTTAGATCTTCAATCATCAATGGGTCCCATATTAAATATGTTTTGTGGGCCCTACCGATGAATGAAATCCAAACTGATGCTCATTTACTCTCCTCTCAGTTTTTTTCCCTAAATGGATGGACCCAGTAGTGGGCACCAATCGTATTAAATATATTTCAAGATTGGACTCCAGTATTAGATGAAATCCCAATGGCCTTCACTTAACCCCTTTTTCTAATAGTGGGCCCCACTAATGGAGGGAGGCAAGCCTGTTGGCCATTGTCTGGTTTCTTAATAGATGCATATCAATTAGTGGGCCACACACATTTAACTTATTTCTGCAGTGGGACCCACTCATGAATTATGCATAGATATTAGTTTTCTATGTCAATATGTATCGGTAGCGGGCAATCAAACTTGATTGGTATTATACACAAGCTTAATTTCTTTGATAATTGTTAGGATATAATGTGTGTGCATGAGTTAGAACTATTAGAAACATACTATGATGACTCATATCTATATCCACGTACACTCATCTCATTCAATGTACATCTTTTAGGTTTTTTTCTTCTCTTACACTTGTTCGCCCCCCTCTCTTTCAATTTTTTTTTATTATACTATCAATCATCTGTGGGAGCCAACTATTCGATCACCATAAATCCAGATGTGGTGTGTGGCCCATTGAGGATGAAATCATTTGATTTCTATTTCCTTTCTTCTTATCCTCCATTTTTTCTTCTTTGGATGAAGAGCCATCAGTGGGTCCCATACGTTAAAAACATTTAAAGGGTGGCCGCCACTAATGGATCAAACACGTTAATTTTTTTTACCTGTTCCTTTTGGTTCTTTTAGTAAATGTAGATTCATCCAGTTTGTTTTCTTTTTCTTATATTTTCAATCATCAATGGTATAATATATCCATAAATGAGATGGTCGTAATGGTCAATGCCTTTAAATTCAAGGGGTCGTCAAGTTATATAAATTTACTTTATTTTATATTTATTTTAACTTAACAATATTTCAAAAGAATTCTTAAATTTTAACTTATCTTTATTGCCCGGGCTTTTGTTGCTAGTATATATAATATAATAATATGAAGTGGGCCCCACAGATGTGTATGTATTATATATATAATATAATAATATTAAGTGGGGCCCATAGATGTCTAGATGTAGAGAAAAAACATGACAAGTTCTTATACTAAGTGGGGCACACAGACGTGTAGTTCTCTTTTATTATATATATATAATATAATAATACTATGTAACTGAGGCTCACAGATGTGTAGAGAAAAAGCATGACAATTTCTTCTCTTTTATTGGGGCCCACACATGTGTAGTTCTCTTTTATTTTATATATAATATCATAATACTAAGTGGGCCTTATAGATATGTGGAGAAAAAGCATGACACTTTTTTCTCTCTTATAATAAGGGCATATATATTATATGATTATTATTATAATATAATAAGAATATCTTATTATATTATATTATTTGGGGGGGGGCCACAATGGTGCAGTGAAAAAGTTTGCATTATAATATTTGGGGTTGGGCCCCATAAAGGTGTAGTGAAAAAGTTTACAATTTCTCATAATAATATATTATTATATTATATTATAATATATGGGGGTGGGCCCCATAATGGTGCAGTGAAAAACAGTTTGCAACTTTCCCTCTTTTATAATAGTAGTAGATAGTAGATATTTGGAGGTGGGCCCCACAATGGTGTAGTGAAAAAAGTTTGCAACTTTTCCTCTTTTATAATAGTATAGTTGATAGTAGATAGTAGATATTTGGGGGTGGGCCCCACAATGGTGTAGTGAAAAAGTTTGCAATTCCTCCTAATAATATATTATGATATTTGGGGTTGGGCCCCACAATGGTGTATAAAAAAAGTTTGCAACTTTTCCTCTTTTATAATAGTAGTAGATACTAGATAGTAGATAGCAGATATTTGGAGGTGGGCCCCACAATGGTGTAGTGAAAAAGTTTGCACATTATAATATTTTGGGGTGGGCCCCACTATAATATTTTGGGGTGGGCCCCACAAAGGTGTAGTGAAAAATTTTGCAATTTCTCAAAATAATATATTTTTATATTATACTATAATATTTGGGGGTGGGCCCCACAATGGTGTAGTGAAAAAGTTTGTATGACATAGATAGATAATAAGGGTATAGATATTATATTATTATTATTATTATTATTATTATATAATATATGATTATATTTATTATAATGTTTTGGATGGGCCCCACAGTAGTGTGGTGAAATAACCATTCAACATAGCCTCTTTTATAATAGTAGATAGATAGATAGATAGATTTTGGGGTGGGCCCCACAAAAGTGTAGTGAAAAATTTTGCAATTTCTCAAAATAATATATTTTTATATTATACTATAATATTTGGGGGTGGTCCCCACAATGGTGTAGTGAAAAAGTTTGTATAACATAGATAGAAAATAAGGGTATAGATATTATATTATTATTATTATTATTATTATTATTATTATATAATATATGATTACATTTTATTATAATATGTTAGATGGGCCCCACAGTAGTGTGGTGAAAAAACCATGCAACATAGCCTCTTTTATAATAGTAGATAGATAGATATAATATTTTGGGTGGGCCCCACAATGGTTGGGTGAAAAATATATTATATTATTATTATAATATAATAATATATTATTATTATATTTTATTATAATATTTTGGGTGGGCCCCACAATGGTTAGGTGAAAAAGATATTATTATTATTATTATAATATAATAATAGTATATTATTATAAAACTATTATTATATTTTATTATAATATTTTGGGTGGGCCCAACAATGGTTGGTTGAAAGAAAGTTGCAACTTTGCCTCTTTTATAAGAGTATAAATAAATATAAATATAAATATAAATATAAATAGATATAGATATATATATATATATATGTATATATATTTCAAGTGTCTCTTTCTCTATCTCTACCTCTAGTGACAGTTCCACCTCCCTCACCAGAAGTGCCTGTTCAGACATCATGGTTCCCACCTTGACGTGTTGCCATGGTTGCGATCTGCTCCTATACCTGATTGTAAGCCATCATGAATGATGCGAACATCTGCCGAGCATATTCTGGTAGTTTAGCTTGCCTCCCAGCAAGGTTCGGGTAAATGCCCTGATTGCTATTTAGCTTCACATTCTCATTTTGGCCATCATTGACGTTTTGAAGGTTCTCTTGGTTGTTCATATTCCTCTTCCTACAAAAGATTCACAACTTAGCACACAATCACGGACAATGAGCTTCTATCTTACTATTCTCCCCCTTATAACGTTCTCCCCATGTATCCTAGGAGTTGTTAAGTCTTTTATATTGCTCAAAACCATGTTCTAATACCACTTTATAACGCCCCGAATTCTGGAGCTCATCAGAACCCGGGCCATTACTATTGTGAAATCAAGATCACTACATAAATCAAGTTATGACAAAGAATTGAGCAATGCATCTAGTCGCAATTTATTTAAGAGATCAATTAAATAGAAGAGAAATGATAACAAGTCCACTAAGAAACAAGTTCAACATTATTGAAGGGACAGGCCTTCACTAAAATCCTAAACATCATTTTCAATACAATTGTACGCTCTCCCATCAGCCACGCAGATTGAAATCCAATGACTGATTTCCATCGTTGTCAAGCTCCCCCAAATGACGCGTACCTAAAGTGGGGCAACCACTTATCAGAAAACTGGTGAACAATATTCTAAATACACAAATCATTAATAGCACAATTCATTAACAGAAGTGCTAAGAAAACCATGAGATGATAACAGAAGTTTTATGGAGTTTTTAATGTTTAATGGGGTTTCATATTCATTCCTTAACTTTGGTAAGTTCAATAACACCCCACCCCCCCCCCGCCGAGGTTTCATATTCATTCCTTAACTTTGGTAAGTTCAATAACCGGCCCCGCCCCCCCAATTATGGTTCCTTACAACACAAAAGAACATAATTAAATCAGAAAGTCCCCGTAAGGAGCTTAGTTCCATAATTAATAATTCAGTCCCCGTCCAACCTTATTTCTCCTGGCCCACAAGGGGTTCAATTCAATGTTCAGAAGTAGGAATCCTTACTAACATTTCAAATACGACACCATTGTTCTGGTATAGTAGTCATATTGAAATGTTCTACTTTCAAAAGCAAGGTACATTAGTTCTTTAATATCTATTATACATACAGTAGAACTACCATAAAGTCATGTATACAAAGTATTTTGATATAGGACTAATTCCACATAATCGGGTCTGTTTAGGCTCCACTTAAATCCAACATTTAGTGCCCACTTCTGTGGTACTACTCCTACATCTTGAATTCTATATACTCATCACAGATTCATTCATACATAAGAGTTGCTGTCAGTTAGAATTTTCCCCATTTACTTGGATATTCATTCCATAACCCAAAACTGAGATTCAGATTCATTAAATATATGTCGATAATATATAACTCTAAGTTATATAATTCAACCTGGATCTCCATTAAAATATAGACCCATAACAGAGTTGGTGTTGACAACAGTCAGTTTATAATTTCTGGGGTAATATAGGGTTCAGTTAAAATTTCTGCACACAACAATCACAAGGAGTCTTTGGGAAGTTCTGGGAATTTACAGGGTCCATATAGAAAATAATAAACATAACATCTTTAAAAAAAAATAGAAGCACAGTATCATCACTTACCTAAGATGGGTCTCACGCCCAATGTTTTGAAAGAAAAGAAATGATGGTTCTCTAGTGGTCTAATCCACCTGGGTCCAGACCATCCCAGTCGCCCAACAGGAAAAATTCCGATGGCTGGTTCTGATTAACAATCATGTAAACCAGCGGGTCCCACAGTTTTGTCGACTTTGAAAGGTAAGACTGCCATCTGTAAAAACTCTTCCTCTTCCCTGTTCTTTCATCTTTCCACAATTTGTTTCAAGAGATAGAGTCTACAACAATACGGATTTTCTCATTCTATCATATCATATCAAATGAGAGAGTTTACAGCAATTTTAAACAGTAACCAGTACTATTCAAAATAGTCAATAACAGACCCACGTATCCAGACCAAGGGGCGTTCAGATGGTGCCGCCCCCCCCCCCCCCCCCCCCCCTCCCCCAGGGTTCAACTCACCTGGGACCTAGTCCACCATGGTCGCCCATCAGGGACCAATCAGGTGACTGGTCGTGATGCTTGATCAGGTGGACCAGTGGGTCCCACAACCCAATCCACCTAAAAACCCAAAAATCCCCAAATTGCCAATGCAGGGCAATTTTAGCTTTCAGATGAAGGCCAGATGGGGCCCAGTTTCAAGTGGGTCCATCTCCCCCATGGTCACCCAAGGGCCTGCTCCCAGATCTCTAGAATAGATTCATGATCAAGTGGGCCACAGGGCCCCACTATCTCAATCAACAGATTTTGCCTCTGTCGAGTGGGTTAAAATTTCCAGATTTTTCTGCATTAGATCTCCATCAAACTATCTTTACTGCCATGGAACAATTACATCATGTTTTAATAACAGGTAAGCCTTCCTCAACTCATCAATCTGAGGAGTTAATCAAAATCTAACCACAATTCTGATAAGAGGATTACAGATTTTGGTCAGACCCCATTTAGATCTTCATACCAAGAAGATAATGGAACTCTCTTCATTTATCAGTGACCATATTCCTTCCTCTTAGATCCTTGCGAGTAATATCATTACTAATGAAACAACCAATAAATCTATATTTCTCTGTATATTCAGAATATTACTCACCTCCTGGTGTAGCAAATTGTGGCACGGTTGATGTGGGATCTTGAGTACTGCATCCACTAGACGTTCCAGCTTCTTCCTCCTTCTCGTGAGTCTTGCCGGTCTCTGTTGATCTTCAAAGGAAACTTTTCTCCACTCTATTACTCTCTTCTTCTATAATCAAATGAAAGCACCATAAGACAACAAAAAACTAAATAAGAGGAAGCAAAGAAAATATGGGGATAACCGCAAATTCCAGTCGTTGAAATCACCTTTCAGGTTCTACGAAGGAAATCCCCCCCTCAAGGGAATATCGTTCTAACAACCTAGCTAACAATAACAAAAGGGCTCTAATGGGTTGTAAGCAGGTTGAAAAAAACAATTAGTACAACCCAACCCAACCTAATGCCTTATGGGCCAGACGAATCTGGGCCTAATCTGGCCCAGGTTATTCCACCACTCATCTCGTTGATCCTCTTCCACCATCTCATTGGGCACGCCTCCTGAATAGAATCAGTTAGAATCCCCTTAAAAGAGCCGAACCAAGCTGCCCTAGCATGCTCTCGCTGAAATAGAGCACGAGTGCTTGTTTCCTCACTCTTTTGAAACAATGGACATGTGGCATCTGGACTAATTCCCTTAGAGTTCATTAATTTGCGAGCATTTCTAAGACACTTACATCCAAATAATAGAACTCTTTGGGGAAGTTTGATTTTCCAGAAATCCTTCCAATTATCAGTTGAAGTAGTTTGAGGCTTTTTATCCTTCCAATTTTGGTTTAACTTCTAAATAGAGTCTATGGATCTCGGTTCTTTTAGCTTGTGCTAGAGTGGGCCTTCTTCGTATCACATGAGGGTTTGATTTTTCTTTTCTTCCCATCAATTTCACGCACCTCTTCTCCTTTTAACAGTATTGATTCCGTGTTCCATTGGACGTATGGTTAAGATACACTTTCCCATTATTGATTGCAAATCACGTTCTCTCTTCTACTCGCATTCACTAAACAGCAGAATACTAATTTGTTTGAACGATCTCCTGCTAATGGTTGTACCAAGTAAGTGTGGTTCGTTACCTCCGGTTTATTTGTACTATCTGTTTTTTAGTTTTTGCATTGTTATTACAAATTTTCTGAATCTGGATCTTGCAAGCTATGGTCGCCTTAAATGCTTAGTTTGTGTTTCTTTCATTTAATTTGGTAGTCTCCTTTTTCTTTTGATTTGGCTCACACGTAATATTCCTTTGTATTTGAAGATATTCAATAACTTTTTTCTTGAATTGATTTCTTATGTGGATGTTGTTGTTTCACTTATTTTACATTGTGATTTTCGTGAGTAGTGTTGCTTTGTATGAATTCTTCATGTGAAAATCTAAAGATCTGGTTCATTTTCTGATGGTTAATTGGAACTAAATCTAAAATCAAAACATCCATACCATCTAATTCACTAGCTATTTTTTCTATTTGTTAGGATTTTGCTAAATGCTTCGCTGGTTTTTTAAATCCATCTGTGGGCTAGATTTTGAATCCAAACATTACTCCATTTAAAATTTATAGTCACCTGCCTCCCCAATTTAATCACATGAAAATATGATTTTTTTTCCTTTTTTTTCTTTTACTATTTTCTTTATTTTTATTATGTATTTCAGACATAATCAATTTGACGGCAGCAAGAAATCCATTTATGATGTCTCAATAATCCTATCATCAAAGGAGTTGAATTCATTGGGCTTTGAAATTAGCAATGGGTAACAGAAATTTGAATGCATTTCTTATGACCAATATTATCTATATTAACAAAATTTACTTTTATATATCTTTTTTAGTTATTATTGTTATTATTATTATTTTTATATTGTTGTTGAATGGATTGCTAAATGTATTTATGATTAAAGATGTGATTACTAATTGTTGAATCTATTTTTCTTCTTTCAATGCACATGAATGTATTTTTATGTGTATAATTGAATTTGACAATTCAAAAACTAACTTAATTTATTAGTTTTTTGGCCCATGATTAGGCCCAGGTTAAGATAGAAAAGGAGCCAAAACTTTAAAGAAAGGGACTTTGAATTCTATTCTTTAGGTATTTGTGTAGAGCTCTTGGCCTGAGTGGTCAGTGGGGTGTTTTTTTTTTAAATATTAAATAAATAGAGGATATTGATGTTTGGATTTAAAAAGTAGGCCCCGCACTTTATTTTACCAAGGACATTGCATTGCAGTTATACCCAAATTACAATTATCTCAGTTGATATTATAATCAAACAATTCAATTTGATTTTTTTTACAATCAATTATTATCTTTGCTCTATTAATTTTTTTTCGTTTCTGTCCTTTTCACCTTGGACCTGTTTTTGTTTTTTTATATTAAATAAATATGGGACATTGATGTAGAATAAAAGGATTCTACACATCTCTTTCTCTTAGGTGTTTGGTTGGATTTGGATTTGACTTGCAAGTTCAAGAAGGTGGGTTCTAATGGTAAGTAGGCTCAACACGAGTGGGTGGTGTTTTAGGGCATTGGTGTGAGTCTGGTGAGTGGGAAAGCAGCCTATAAGTTTGCTTCGACAAAATCTTATGATGGAATTGATTAGGCTTTTTTATGGAAGTTTACTTACTGGTATGTAAGTTACCTTGTGTTCAAGATCCATGGTTCAGATGTACACGAGAATGGTAATACATTTTTCTTTTTCTTAATTTCTAGATCAATTCATCTAATTGGGATGCTCCAAAGAATGATGGCATCTTTGGTTTGATTTGCACCTTATTTTTTTTTATAGAAATGTGCACACTATTGCAACTTTGAAGAAACCAATAGTGCACAAAGATTCTCCTTGTCTCCCCTTGAGTGGGATGTGTGGAACTCCAATGTGGGTTTGACCTATGGAAAATTCTTAACTATTGAAAATGAATCTAATCCTCTTGTATGCTTGTCATGACCCGGGCCCGACATCCGATCAATCCGGATTAACCACGAGTCGCGAGTACATCATATTTACTTCCGTAAACTCCGAATTAACCGAAGTTAAAATGAAATCCATGAGGGATCAATCATACATACCTGTCAAATGTACATTTTTGCGGAATATATACATTGACGAAACAATTATCTGGAAAAAATACTTTACATTAAAGGTAATGTCCAATATACACCTTTCATTTTCTATAAAAAATCAACAACTGCATAAAGTCAACAAAATCAACAACTGCATAAAAGTCAACAACTGCATATTCAAATACAATGCAGGTGACGTCTATTCACTATTCAAAATGAATATACAAAAGTATTTATCAAAACATTTTCCCCAAAATATTTTATTCATTGGCACTCTGATTCACGTCCATTCGATTAGACCTCCTGGAGGTATCGGACGGGCCACCTCCACTGGCGGTGCGGCCTCGACGTGACCGGCACAGACAACTGGGCATGTAATGTTCATCAATAACACCATGAACACAACGGTTCAACAATGTATATACAGATCTATGGTAATACATGCTAAATTTGTCAATTCATTGATTTAACAGTTCTAGACGATCAAATCTATAACAGTGTCCTATACAGTGGAATCAAGAACGGTTCAACAATGTATATACAGATCTATGGTAATATATGCTAAATCTGTCAATTCATTGATTTAACAGTTCTAGACGATCAAATCTATAACAGTGTCATGTACAGTGGAATCAAGTAATAACAATTACTAAATTGGCAACTACAATAACATTTGTCTCAATTCAAGTCAGTTCTTCCTAAAGGAAGTAGTCATTCATTTCATATTCATTCATTCCGTTCATTCACATTCAATTCATTGATTACATTGAGCACTTATTAGGTGGCTTATATAATGGTGACTTTTCAGTCCATAATGTGTGGCTTTTCATTTAATAAATGTTTTCATTACATAACTTATCAATGAGAGACTTTTCAGTCCAATATTATTAGGTGGCTTATCAAATGGTGACTTTTCAGTCCATAATGTGTGGCTTTTCATTCAGTAACTATTTTCATTACATGACTTATCAATGAGAGACTTTTCAGTCCAATATTATTAGGTGGCTTATCAAATGGTGACTTTCCAGTTAATAATGTGTGGGATCTACCATTGTTTTGATCAGAGATCACTGGCATTACCACGGAGCTCCGGAACACCCCAGTCCATCTACTGCAGTATGATTGTTCATTAATTCATTGTTACATTTAGTAACATGTTCATTATTCATTAATTCATTCAGTATTCAATTCAGCTCAATACCGAGCTTAAAAAACTACTATGCAGTGCCAGACTCAAGAAATCAAGTCAATATATCATTTAATTCGGACTTCTAAACCAAACAAATGGGTGAAGTGCTCGTTATCCAACATACGTGTTATTGTCGATGAACGTTACTTTAATTAGTAAGTTGTATGTTTAGATAACCTTAGCTAACACGTATAAGAATCCAAATCAAATCTCACTCCATAAAAGTTGACCCACTTAAAAATTTTATAATCTAGCACTTAGAACCCTCATTTATGGGGTCCATGCTAATCCCCGTAAATCTATTTAAAGCATCGAGACCCTCAAAGGAGGATCATCGGATTCACTATTCAAATACTTCTTATGTCATATATCTCTATCGTTGAGAAGGAGAAGCCACGTCATTTTCTTGGGGCCCATTTGTGAATGTGTCTTTTTAAAAATACATATGTGCCTTTTCAAGAAAATGTGTCTCATAGGCCCATTTGTGTGGATGTGACTCAATTCAAAGGGATGCCTCCCAACTCCATAAATTAAGGTTATTTTGAAAGTTTTTATATAGTATTCAAAATTAGCAAAAATACATACGAATCCTTTATTTTTAAGATGAAAAGTGTATGCTGACGTAAATTAAGGGAAGAAAAGTTTGATTTTTATAATTTTTTTGTAGATTTAAATTATTTAATTATTTTTGTTTAAATGGATTTATATGTAATGGATATTAATTTTAATATATTATTCAAGTCGCACGAGACTTAACGAGACTTAACCTGTATATCGCACAAGGCTACAGGCTAGTTACATCTTAAAACTATCAGGGCGGAGAAGAGACTTGAACCATCTACATATAGGTGTTGGTGTAATCTACTGTTCTACAAAGACAAAACCGTGTCTAGATTTTGTACATGGCTAAAACTGACAAAATCATCTCCACCGAATGGCCTGTTAAGCTTTATGAATTTGCCAATGCAGGAAACTTCTGTCCATCTTCTTTGCCCGCAGGACTGCGAGAACTTTTTCAAGGCCCTAAAAACAGGTTGTCTAACGAAGGCATTACTATTCTTGAAGAAAAATACAAAAGTGAGGTTCTCCTCTTCTCTTAAAAAATATTTTCCACCAACATAAATAAAAAAGGAATTGAAAATATGCAAAAGCATGTCAAAAGTTAACATACACAAACGTCTCTAGTGATTCCCTTTTTTCCGGTGTGGGCTTTGTTTGACCACTTCAAAAAAAAAAAAAACCCTAGCAACACAGAAACAAAATCAATAAATATTTGCTTTTAGTATTTTCTTGTAGAATACAAACACAATAAAAATCTAATTTTTCAAAACATTTTATGCAAAAAAATTTAGAAATAAAAATTGCAAAAAGTGAAAATATTAAATATAAGTTCTTTCTCAAACATTTCAGTAAAATAGTAAACTTCAAATGCATAAAGAAATAAACCATATGGTTCTTTTTTTTTTTTATAACCACAATTGGTGATAGTTTATATTATTTGGTCTCAACTGCAGTTGCAGTTTTGACATTGTAAACTCAGTTTACCATTAGTTAATGAATTGATAATTTTGTTCAGTGGTTAGATAAAATAATTAAGTTGAACTTTAGAGAGTATTTATATGAATTATCATTGTCATTGTCCCATTTAAGGATTAGAATTGTTAATCTTGTGCAACGGCTTGATAAAATAATTAAGTTGGACTTTGCAGCCAGTAGAGTCAATAATATGATTTTTTTTAAGACCTCTTCCTGAGTTTCGATCAATTTATGAACACTATTTTGTTTAAATTCTTCCTTTTTTCTTTTTTTTTTCTCAATGATTTTAGTGTTCTATTTTATATTTTAGTACTTCTTTATATAAAAAATAACATTTATTTTCTTTATTAACTACTAAGATACTCTAACTTATTTTTACTAATTCAAAACTATGGAAAGTTAGCTAATTCCAGTTATTCCGACATTAAATTCTAGTATATATTATATTCGTAAGCCTCAACAATAAGCAAAATCATTACTATTTACCCGGCTAAACGAGTTCAAGAAACCACACACGCAATGATTACTTTTACAGAGATATTTGTTTTGTTCATCGATTCATTTATCATGATATCAATTTATGAACACTGTGTTTTCTAAGTTCTTCCTTTTTGCTTATGCCTCAATGATTTTAGTGTTCTATTTTTATATTTTAGTACTTCTTATATAAACAATAACACTTATTTTCTTTATTAACTAATAAGAGAATCTAGCTTATATTTTCTAACTCAAAACTATGGAAAGGTATTGAATCAAAGTTATTTTGACTTTAAACTTTGGTATATATTATATATGTAAACCCCAACAATAAGCAAAATTATTACTATTGACCATGCAAAACAAGTTCAAGAAACCATACATGCAATGAATACTTTTACAGAAATTTTCTTTTTGTTCATCGATTCATTTATCGTGATTAAATCATGAATAGATTAACTATAGTTTGGTAGGTTGTTTACATTTTCCTTTCTTTTCAATTGATATTATTTTTTCTACATAATAGTAGTATCTCAATGTAAGTTTTATATGTAAATCAATTTAGTTTTGGGGTTGGTATTAGCGCATGTATTTTTTTGCTAATTTTTTTATTAACTTATTTTATTAGCATTAATATTTTATGAAAAATATTCTTTCTTTTTAGTAATTAGTGTCATAGGCCTAACAATAAACAAGTCGCATATGAGTGTCTTTGAATCAAAGGGTTGAAATGTACTTTCGAAGCATACTCTAATTAATAAACTTTTATCTAACATCGCTGATTTACAATTAATGTACGTTTATTATACTTTTTTCTCTTTCTAATAGATTTTGATACTGAGAATTTTAGAAGATTAAATTATACATCTATATATTTTGAAGTTATTTTATTTCCAATAACATTTTAAACATATTTAACCTTAATTTTTTTTTTTTTTTGCTTGTGTTAGCTAGATTATAGTGGTTTGGACTGAACCCAATTGGCGAGTCCTGTGAAAATAGGGCAATTCTAAATTTATATGTAAAATCATTAGCCTTCATCCTTTACTTATAAACCACAATTTTGTAAAACATGCCCCTTACAATTATTATATATTATAGACGTAGGCATCGATTTCAAAATTGGAGTCCAATTTGCTAATCGATTGCAAAATTGAACGCTAATCTCAAATCAATTTGAGAAATTGAATCTCAAATCAATTTCAAGTTAAATTTTTTTTTAGAGAAGAGATAAGCTCTATCAATTCAAGTGACGTATCCAACTCAAACCCAAACTCTCAAGTCCTACGATTCCCCACTCAAACTCAAACTCACAAGTTATATAAGTTTTCAACTACTTAATTGCATTGCCAAAGTAAAACCAACGTTGGAAAGAGTCTTCAACTACTTAAATATTAGTGCAGATTTATCCTTTAGAAAAAATCTCATTTGCTAGACTCAATCTATTCCAAGTTTTTTTTTCCATCTTTAAGTTTAAGTTTTTTTTCTCAACAATACAACTTTTTTCTCAGTAGTTTCAAGTTCCATCCGAGTACAATTTAGTTTATGTTTTTTTTTTTCAGGGTGCAATTTAGTTTATGTTTTTATTGACAAGCGAATGATTTTGTATAATTAAGATTTTTATTGTTCTATGTTTATTTTCCGGGATAGATTTTGCGGCATATGTTATGTTTTTTTAATTGTTCAATGTAATGATTTTGTGTGATTAGGATCTCAATAGCTTCAATATCCATCTAGGTATGATTTAGTTTATGTTTATTTTTCCTTTGTTCAGTGTAATAATTTTAGTTTATGTTTTTTTTTCTCAAGGTATGATTTAGTTTATGTTTATTTTTGCTTTATTTTTTATTGTTTAGTAAATTTTATTATTTTGTGTATATTTTTAGGGTAAGATTTTGTCTAAAATTGTCCAATTGGCTTCTTTTCTTATTAAATAATCATGTCCGCCCAATCGAATCTAACTCTAAATCCATCAAAGTTGAACACAATCTATTCTAAGTATCATATTGGATATCACTTCCCTTTGCTAATTCTTTTCCCTTTTTATGTATTTTCCGATGTCGTCATGGTTTTTTTTTTTTTTTTTTGCCTGTGTTGGCTAGATTATAGTGGTTTGGACTGAACCCAATTGGCGAGTCCTGTAAAAATAGGGCAATTCTAAATTTATATGTAAAATCATTAGCCTTCATCCTTTACTTATAAACCACAATTTTGTAAAACATGCCCCTTACAATTATTATATATTATATGCGAAACTGGAGTCCAATTTGTTAATCGATTGCAAAATTGAACGCTAATCTCAAATCAATTTCAAGTTCAATTTTTTTTTAGAGAATATATAAGCTCTATCAATTCAAGTGACGTATCCAACTCAAACCCAAACTCTCAAGTCCTACGATTCCCCACTCAAACTCAAACTCACAAGTTATATAAGTTTTCAACTACTTAAATATTGCATTGCCAAAGTAAAACCAACGTTGGAAAGAGTCTTCAACTACTTAAATATTAGTGCATATTTATTCCTTTAGAAAAAATCTCATTTGCCAGACTCAGTCTATTCCAAGTTTTTTTTTTTCCATCTTTAAGTTTAACTTTTTTTTTTCTCAACAATACAACTTTTTTCTCAGTAGCTTCAAGTTCCATCCGAGTACAATTTAGTTTATGTTTTTTTTTTTCAGGGTGCAATTTAGTTTATGTTTTTATTGACAAGTGAATGATTTTGTATAATTAAGATTTTTATTGTTCTATGTTTATTTTCCGGGATAGATTTTGCGGCATATGTTATGTTTTTTTAATTGTTCAATGTAATGATTCTGTGTGATTAGGATCTCAATAACTTCAATATCCATCTAGGTATGATCTAGTTTATGTTTATTTTTCCTTTGTTTAGTGTAATAATTTTAGTTTATGTTTATTTTTCCTTTATTTTTTATTGTTTAGTAAATTTTATTATTTTGTGTATATTTTTAGGGTAAGATTTTGTCTAAAATTGTCCAATTGGCTTCTTTTCTTATTAAATAATCATGTCCGCCCAATCAAATATAACTCTAAATCCATCAAAGTCGAACACAATCTATTCCAAGTATCATATTGGATATCACTTCCCTTTGCTAATTCTTTTCCCTTTTTATGTATTTTTCGATGTCGTAATGGTTTTTTTTTTTTTTTTTTTTTTACTTTTTACCATTGTTCTATTTTATTTTTATTATTTCCCTTTTTATAGGTTCTTCTAGGGTGCGTTTGGCATCGTGCCATTTAGATGTTCCTATGTTCCCACGAGATAAAGGTGTAGAAAACATGTTTCGTATGTGTAAATGATTGTTCCGAATTTTGTTCTCATGGGAATGAATCTCAAAATCTTAACCTACCAACATAAGAAAGTTAGAACAAAAAAACTTTATTTGTTTTAAGAAACAACTTGCTGGCACAATTGTTTCTTTCTTATCTCTTGCTTTTTACAGAATATCATTTGAAGATTCTAAATCCTCTCACTTATCCTAAATGTAGGCACACGTTCAGAATCCCAAATGAGGTGGCCCCACTTTATAATTCCTAGAGGTGGGTCACATGGTCACAATTACAAAAGGTGGGCTCCTATTATAATTCTATAATTATGGACCACATTATAAATCGTTTATAAAGCTAGGCATCACGTTGTAATTTCTCTAGGTGGGTCCCGTGTCCACAATCACATTTTAATGGTGGTCCCATGTTCAGATTTTTAAATGTGGGTACCACATCGTAATTTTTTAAAGGTGGGTCTTGTGTTCACAATTAACAAAAAGTGTGGCCCCATGTTCGGATTTTTAATGTGGCTACCACTTTGTAATTTTTTAAAGGTAGGTCCCGTGTTCGCAATTAACAAAAAGTATGGCCCCACAATATAATTCCTATAAAGGTGAGCCCACATTGTAGATTTTATAAATGTGCTACCCCCATGTTCTGATTTTTAAAGGTGAGCACTACATTCTAATTTCTAAAGGTGCGCCCGGCTTCACTTTGTAATTCATAAATATGAGTCACATGGTCTCGTTTACAAAACGTTGAATGTGAACCCATATTCTAATTTTTAAATGTGGATCCCATATTTACATTTATAAAAAGTTGGCCCACATTATAATTCCTATAAAGGTGGTCCCACATTATAAATCCAATGGATATGGGTTCGATGTTCTAATTTTTAAAGGCAGGCATCAGATTGTAACTTCTACAGGTGAGTCCCATATATGATAATAATAGTACTGCAAACAATAAAAGGTGGAGTCCCACTTGTAAATCCCATGTTTGTTCATTGGAGCAAAACTTTTATAATGTTACCAAACAAGTTCCGTACAGCATATTTTTAGTAGAGTAATTTAATATAATGTTGCCAAACAAGTTTTGCAGAGTATAGACCTGGCGCAACCTGATCTCGGCACGATCTAATCCGAGCAGAAAATTGAGAACAATGCGAGAACGATGCCAAACAGGTTTTAATGGATTTATATTTTTTCTTTTATCTTTTTATTTCGAGATTTTGTTTTTAGGCTTTGTGTTATATGGGTTTATTCATTTCTCTAAGTTATTTTTATTATTGGATTGTCCACGGATTTTTATTTTCATATTGTATTTTTTGATGTTTTTATCACTTTTATTTATATTTTATCATGGGTTTATTCTTATGATTTACAAAATATTCAATTGATTTCCAACAAATTAAAGTACACTCACTTTGAAATTAACAAAATATATTTATTTGTTATTTTTATAGGTTTTAATCAAGATTATAATTTTTACCATCTCATTATAATTTAGACTAAATATTATTTAAAATATTAATTATTTTTAATATTATAAATTATATTGCCCGTGCTAAGCATATGAATTTATACTTAAACTCTACCCATGATCAATTTAGTCCTTAATCCTTTCAACAATGATGTGATACCATTAAGAAGTTTTCTTTTCCTGCTAATGAGGTGTCAAATCTCTTTTCCTGTTAGTGAGGTGTCAAAGGGAAGATGACTGCAGCATGGAAGGGGAATGCAATGGGGTAAATTCTAGGAATCATGGGGTGGGGTCCAGGGGGAGCATGGTGGGGCTATCATCTGATAGTCAGATGCGTGTGGGTGGAAAGAGCAACAATATGCACGTGTAATTGAAAAAACTCAAATGCCCCCCAATTTTTTTAGCCCGCCCTCTCGTAACCAAATAGAACTAGGTATAGAAAACGAAAGAAGGAAAAAAAAAATATCCAGAGCTCGCTGCTTCTCTGCAAGATCCCTCTCGCCGGGAAGCATCTCCCTCTCGCCGCGAGCAGCCCTAATCTCCTTCTCGGTCTCCGTCTCCGGACTAGATCCCCATCAAAGCACCCATTCAGGAGAACCCATCGAAGATCCCTCTTCCTTTCACTGCGACCGGCCACTCCCCACCAACCCTAGCTAAAGCTGCTCTCTCTGCCCAACGCCCCTCCCTGTTAGGTCCCGACTGCTAACGCCCACCTCTTACCCGATAGAATCCACCTCTGCTCCAACAAGTGATCTGTTTGTGAGTTTCTCTTTCATGGTGGTTTGAGGGGTTTTTTTTTTAATCTATAAATTTATTTCAAGAAATGTTTTGGCAGGTCATGGAAATCAGTTTTGAGAATAATGATAGTGTTTCTCAACAACAAGAGAGTCTTTCTCAACAACAGAGGCAACGTTTCTATGAAAAGATGAAGGATGTTGTGGTTCTTATCGAGGCTGCACGTAAATCTCGCCCTTTATCTACCCCTTCCAGAGGTAAATCCAGTAGTTATGTATGTGGGGAAGACAGAATTGATCCCAACTTTCCAGTGGGTACTGTGCTGCAAGTAGGGACTGGTGTTATTTTAGACAGCGACGGATTAATTTTAACCTGTGCGCATGTAATCCCTGTTGAAGCTAACTTAATAACACTCAGGCGTGTGAAGGAGACTGAATTTTGGACCGCTCGGGTAGTGGACAGAAACGAGCCTCATGATTTGTGTTTGCTCAGAGTCATTCGTGGGAAGGAAGAAGTAGTTAACTTTGACTTTGCCAAATTTGGTGACTCCATTGATATAGGGATGGATGTCTTGACAATTTGTCACACGCAGAGCCTCTTTTATACACTAATGATGGGACAAGTGGCTTTTGAATGTGGGTTTGATGATGAAGGGGAAGGAGATGAATCTCCCAGGTCAAAGACTCCCAAGTGCAGGAAAGTAGGTGAGATAATTGATCCTGAAATAGATCAAGATCTAAAAAGCTATTACAAAAATTTGCGAGTTATTCAAATCAACAACTTTCATGGTGGAGGTGGCACATCCGGTGCACCCGTGTTTGATTCACGGGGAAGAGTCATAGGATTATCTTCCTTTATTTTGAAAAACTTCGATTTCGCCATTCATTTTAGTGTATGCAGACGGTTTTTTCAAGATTCCCTGGTTAAGCTGCATACAAAACGGATGCCCAGTGATAAAAGGAGCAGAAAGAGGAACATGAAGAGGAAGAGGGAGTTCGGTGATGGTAGACGAGATCGGAAAAAACGAGGCCCTTTTTCACATGGAGACAAAGGAAAGATTTGTTGAGATATTTTTATTTTGGAACAGTTTGCTTATTTATTGTGGTTTGAGCTGGGTTAGACAACAATTCGTTGCATCATATTTTTATCAAATGTGTGCGATCCTGTTGCTGAAGCTCAATTTTGAGGTGGTGTGAAGACTCTGGCATGTAGACGAAGGAACTGATGCAAGTATGACTTGCATAAAGTACGGCTGGTTGACTTGCATAAAGTACGGCTGATCCACATGGGATCCCCAGTGGAGCAACAAAGAAAACGATGAAAGAGAAATGAAAGACGTGAATACACATGATTTGCAGCTTTACTTTTCTATTTTGAAGACTCCCTTGTACTTATTGGTTTTAAGTAGCAATGTGATATTAATATTCTGATGTTGATATATCTAGGGTTTAGATTAGGGTGTTTTGATGTGAATGGCAAGATGAATTTTTCTTTTGGCTTTTCTTTTCTTTATTTAAACATTTGTAGGGCTGTCCCCAAAGAATTTTTTATTTTATTTTATTTTATTTTTAAATACTACAGGGTACAGATTAATTGTACCTAAAGGTTGCGAAAACCTTTCTTGTGAAGCCTTGTTCTTGTGAAGGATAGGATTTAAGTAGAAGCTTTAAATAGAAGGTATGAAGCCTGCTGTTCCATTTGGCATGCAATTTCTTTTAGTGATTAGGTGGACTTGCATTGGATACATGCCATAAGATTGCCTTGATAGTTTGTGTGAAAATTGTACTATACAAGCTAGATCTGAAGGCTTGTTCATGACCGCATGTATTGTTTTGTTTTCTAGATTAGCAGTTGACTCATGTTAGTGATGTTTTCATACTTCATGCTCCCATTACCTGTTAGGATTCCCCTGATTTCATACCCGATTGTAGACCGGAGAACCTCGGTTTTTATTGGAGACGACAATGATTTGGATGAGGATTTGCGCACCATGGAGAAGATAAAAACCCTCCTGTTCCATTCAGTTCCCTCTGAAAATGTACATTGGAATGTTTTGTAGGGTTTACTTTGGTTTACCAGTGAAAACATATAATATGAGAAGAAATTGAATTTTTATCTTTGCCTTTATTCCATGCACCATGTCGTGACTTTTGAAGCTAAGACTATTGCCATCTTTACCAAATTATAAAACCAAGAGAACGCTTAAGTTGCATTTTTATTCTTTTTTTTTTAATGCATTTTTTTTCATGTTTTATGTGTGATAATGAAGGTTCGAGCCTTGCGAGCATCTGCTTTGTGCAAAATTTCCAAAGGTTAGGTTTGTCTCTAGTCTGGACCCTCACAGGACCCTGCTTCGGTAGGACCTGCATTGGGTAATGACCTTTTTGTTTCATGTTCTGTTGAGCCTAGGACTAGAAGCCTTATTATTATTATTTTTTTTGGCTTTACATATCGAATGGTAAACCATCATAATCCATCAAAAGGATCAAAATAGCGGTTACGATGGGTGTAGCGAGCAGTGGCCAAAACGCTTCGTAGTGGGCGATACGTAGCGGCGTGAATTTTTTAAGTGGTAAAAAAAATTTGAATCTTGTGTAGCAGTCAATCTTGTGTTTTTTAGTGATTTGGATCCATACAAGGGTAGAGACATCTTTAGGAAAGGCTATTGATGAGAAGGAATAGGAAAAACAATGTTTTAAACTAAAATTGCTTGGCTCTACTAGGTTTTACACTGTAGCGCCGCCATTTTCAACATAGTGTAGTGGTCTTGACTGCTATGGCTGATAATGCGGCCACTACATATTTTGAACCATATTCAGCCCAGGGTCATCCTTGGGGTTGCTCCATGCGCTACTTGCACTTTGCTTATACTCTGCCACATAATCTTCTGCATTCGTGCTCGGCCCGAGTAAGCTCCATCCATGCTCCGTCCATGCCCTCCCAGTGCGAGGGGTTGATCGATCCCTGGCACTGTGGGTGAGATGAGATGCCCGTGACCGCTTGGGCTATCTCACTTTCTTGGACCAGATGCCATTTTACAACCGTAAAGAGTCAAGAGAAAATGAACATGTTTTATCACGTCATGCATGAATGCATAATTTTTTATTCCTATCCTCAGATGATGTGACATACGTAATTATTATTGCAGTTGTTTTAAATGTTGAAGCCCATTCCATTCCTTGCTCCTTAGAGCTGACATTTATGCTTTAGCTTAGCTATGTCCTTACCAATCGAGCACTCATTAGTCATGACTTTTCAAACAGCTTAGTACAGCATGCTAACAAGGTTGTTTTGACTTGGTACTTCTTGGGTGTAGGTGGACATGATTACACCTATGTGTTCTCAATTAACATATGAAGGGTTACTAGATGAGGTATGCTTATGCAAGTTTGAGGCTTCTTTGTAGTCTATGTATATTTCTGAAATCCTAGATATTTTTTAACATTTTCCTTGGAGCTTACTCATTTAGTAGTTTGTTTTGCATGCTAAGCTGAAACTCTTTATTGTACAGTTTTGCAGTAGTTGGCTTACCGTCTGTTACCATTTTTCATCTGGTGTTCCTGAAGACATTGAATATCCTCTAAATCACACTTAAAAAGTAAAACATTGTTTTACCTAGTTTTTTGAGAACTTTTATTAAATGTAGTAGTAGAACAATAGAGGAGAGATATACTGTAAAGCTGCAAAGCGCGCAACAAAGGAACCAAATGTAACATAAAAACAAATTAAGGTGATGGCTTGTCAGAAAGAAGAATCAGACTCTAGTGCCCAACACCTTCCTTAGCCAAAAGATCAGCCACCTCATTGGCACTTTACTTGATGTGGCAAAATGGGGCACCAAGATGTCTTGCTAGGTCCTAGACCTCTTCCAGCATATTTCCAAGTCTCCATGGATACTTATGTAGACCCGCTGTCTATCAGATGGAACATTGAATATTACCTTCCAATAGCACATACATAAAAAATCACCTTCCACCATAATATTCTGAAGATTTAAGATGATAGCCTCACAAAGACGGACATTCATCACCAAGTGTGCGTGTAGAGGGGGGGGGGGGGGGGGGGCGTTGGTGTGTGCTGGCGTTGAAAACATTCACTTACATAGCCTAAGAAGGATAAGATGGCCCAACCTTCTACCCTAAGTTTAGATAACTAATCTTGATAGTATTTCCCTATCATTAAATCAAGCAACAATCTAGCTACTCTAGATAAGCCCTTTATTATCTAAAAGAGAAGAAAAAATGTCTTCTATATGGTTTTTGCAAGGGCCCATGGATCTACTACTCAGTAATTGGGCTTGGTCCTATTGGGTCTGGTGGGTCTTCGACAGGCTCATGGGAATGGCTCAATGGGCCTTGGTGTTGGCTCATGGGCTTTTGGTCCATGGATTGGGGTGGAACTTGCATCAACTCTCCTTGGCTTGGTGAAACTTGACTCTACCGAGTTAAAAGCTTGACACTTTTCATGTAGATCTAGATTTAATTGTTGGAAATCCATGTTGGTGATCCATGTAGCATCAGAGAGACGCCTTCCTTTCCATTGTACTTGGAACTTGTGGTACCTACCACTCCGTGTTGATACAGACTGAGCATCAAGGACGTCTTTAATCTCGTCGTGCGATGATGGAATCATAGGAAGCTTAATGGCATGATCCCCAAGTGTCTCGCCTTTGTAATGCCATGATAGTGGGTAAGATCTTCGATGTTGTAGGATTGATGCCCACCTTTGACAGAAGATTTAACACACAAGCATTAGAACTTACCTACTTTATAATTTTGAATGAGCTTTCCTTTTTTGGATGTAGCATTTTATAGTTACCTGCTGGGGCCGCTCAGGCTTCATCATGACCATTACTATGTCACCTTGAATTCAACATAGCGTCGTTGGGTATTTGCATGTTGCTTGTAGCTTCCATTGCTAGCAAGAGTTTCCTTCCTTACCTCATATGAGAATCCTTCACATGCCTTGCAAAATCTTTGACATCCTCACTAGGCTTCGCCTCAATGGGTAATGAATCAAGTTGATAGGAAGTTGTAGTTTGACTCCTCTAACAACCTTGAATGGCGATCTACCCATAGTTCTGTTCCCAATTTACTGTAATTTGTAAGTGAATTTTTCCATTGGTAACATAAGATCCAAGTAGAGATTTGCTCGCCAACTAACATCAAAGGAGCTTCCCCAAACTACAATTCACCACTTCCATCTGGCCAGATGGTAAGCACTAGAGAACTGAAGCATAGGTACGGATAGAAGCCTCCAAAGAAAATATAACAACCAAGAAAACCTCCAAAGGAGTATAACAACCATGAAAACTACAACAATCGGGCTTCGGTGATAGATATTATACCCTATGCAAAAAACAATTAAGAAAACCTCCAAAAAGAAAAAAACAACAAAACTATGAAGTATGATCCCTTATTATATGACCCTTGGTCAAACTATTGGCCACCTCATTCACTGAACTGTCACTCGAGAACATGCCTAAATTCTACCTTAGACAGAGACAAATGCTTACTTCCACTGGAAACATTTCGAAGTTTCCAAGGACCTGCAAGTGCACTCATCCCCAAGAAGTTGCATTGGCCAAATCACTTTCAACAATCAAGGCCTTAATAAGTGAAGATATACTTCCTCAAAGCTTCTAAAATATCCATACACTCAGCTTCATTGGAATCTCTAGCTTCAATGAAGTTACAAAAGGAAAGCAAGACTTTCTTTAAGTAATTTCGGAGCAATCCACCAATGCCAATCGGGTATTGAATTTCCTTTAGCTGTCCCATCGACATTGAATTTGAATGGACCAACAAGGGGAGGGAACCAACTTTCCCACTTCCTCTCCATGGATCCCCAATTCGAACAAGATTCTATCGGAGGCTTAAGATCGAGAGAGGATAATTCGTTAGAAAGGACATACCTTTAACTGGAGAATTGGGTTAGTAGAAGTGAAGAAAGCAATGGCAAGAATGAATGCATGAAACGCTACCTAGATGGAATTGGGTGGGTTTGGTTAAGTAGGCTCTTCAGTTAGATATCAAGGACAGAGAATGCAAGGTGAATAAAGAAGAAGTGTTGAAGTACTTATATATAAGAACAAAGGAGATGTACATAGTTGTACCAATTATTGTGGGATTAAACTTATGAGTCACACTATGAAGCTATGGGAGAGAGTAATGGGGCAAAGACTTTGACAAGCAACCAAGATATTTGCAAATCAATATGGTTTCATGTCAGGGAGGTCAACTGTAGAAGCTATGTTCTCACTTAGGCAGTCAACGGAAAAATATTGAGAAAAGAGGAAAAATCTTCATATGGTCTTCATTGATCTAGAGAAAGCCTAATAGGGTACCTAGAGATTTGATTTGATGGGTTTTAGATAAAAGGAGTGTCCCAAGAGGTTATATTGGCATCATTAGAGATATGCACGAGGTACTAGTAATGATTGTGTGAGAATTACCTGTGGAGAGATAAGTTAGTTTTCAATGACCATAGGTTTGCATTAGGGGTTGGCTTTGAGCTCTTATCTTTTTGCATTGATTATGGACGAGTTAACTGCTCATATTTAAGAGAAGGTACCTTGGTTATGTTGTTTGTGGATGATAAATGTTGGTGGACAAATTGAGAGATAGCGTAAATGTAAAGCTTGAGAGATGGCGGGAGGTTTTGGAATCCAAGGTCTTTAAAATAAGTCTTACAAAGATAGAATATATGAATTGAAGATTCATTGAGGATGTGCAGAGAGTTGAAACTCATATGGGAATTGAAGATGTGATTAATTTTTGATACCTTAGCTCAATAATTAGTAAGGATGCAGAGCTAATTGGAAAGCACATAGGATAATAGTGGCATGGTTGAAGTGGAGACTTGCTGCTTGAGTTTGATCGGCGCATATCAACAAGATTGAAAGAATATTTTTATAGGATAGCGATTAGACCGGCTATGACCTATCGAGTAGAGTTGGCCTATCAAGAAGCAATGCATGCACAAAATGAGTGTAGCAGATATGAGAATGTTGAGTTGGATGTGCGGTAAAACTAGGAAAGATAGAATTAGAAATGACCGCTTTCAGCATTTAGGGGTAGCATCAATTGGTGATAAATTAAGAGATACTAGTTTGAGATGGTTTGAACATGTCTAACGCAGGCCAACAACAACGTCATTGAGAAAAAGTTTTTCTATGCATGTTGATGGCCTGCTAAGGAAAATGGGTAGGCCAAAGGTTGATGGCCCATCAAGGAAAAGTGGTAGGCCAAGGAGGACATGGATGGAAGTAGTAAGGATAGATTTGAAGAAATACATCCTATCCAAGAATTTCGCTTAGGATAAATCGGAATGGAGAACCAGAATTCATATAGCAGACCTCAACATAGTCGGGATAAGGCTTTGATGATGATGGTGATTGGTGACTATCTAAGTTCATATCCCAAAGCTCCTTTCTTTAAAAACCCCATTCCCGATCTTCAAGATGACCAAATTTAAGAGCTCTTCGAAGGACCCCACTAAAGCTTTAATTTTTTTTTCATTTCTCTCATTTCATATGGATTATGGACCAAAGAATGGCATAGAGAATGAATGAGTCTCCAAAGCACCAAGCCACACCCATGGGATGGAGACTACCCTCTAAAACACCACCTTAACACATAGATACTTAGGAATGCATCATGCTAATCCACACCTCAAATGGGAAATGATTCAAAATGCTGTAAGAAAAAGTCTCACAGATTGAATAAATATTGAACTAATTTGTTCCCGTTTCGACACCAAGTAAGAATTTGACATCTGAAGAGATGCCTCTTTTTCTCATATTATTTCTTGTCAACATGGATAACTCCTCTGGTGCTATCTTCACCTGGATTGCACATGACACACTTTTTTTTTTTTACTCCTTCGTTCTGTTGGTAAGATGACTTGAACCCACAACCTTAAGGTTGCAATGGCGAGCATGGGGGACACCTTGATGGGCTAAGCTATCTAGAAAAGGCCACCTCATTCCTAACTGCTTAAGATCATTGCAATTGGAATGCCATGAAAATGCGCAAGGACAGAAACCCAATAAGCAACTCTCATTATGCTCTATCCAAATGACCCATAGGATCGCGAAAAAATGAGGCCTTCCACATGAATATTCCCCTAGTCGGGCCCACAGCCATCTTCCAAGCCTCAAGCAAATTATGAAGGTATTTAAGGAGCACCCGCCTACATCCAAACCACCTCACAACTGATCTCCACAAGAACTGAGGCAGCCTGCAGTTAAGCAACAAATGATCTACTGATTCTTCATCTTCTAAACACATAGGGCTAGCATTGACAATGAATTCCAGCAAAGCAGCGCCAACGAAGGTTGTCCATAGTGAGAATACCTCCAAGGAGAGCCAAGCCAACCAAACGAAAGCAAGGACCCTCAGAGGAGCTTCGATGTTCCATAAATAGTGCAGAGGATTTGGTACTAATTAAAGAAAGAGTAAAATGCAGCGTTTTTAGCAGTCAATTACATGATTGTGTGTATTTTTATTTTTATATTTATCGAAAATAACCTGATGGTTTTTTGCTTGTAAATTTTTGGTTTATTTAATTGATGTGGACAGGTCTTTCCTGTTCGGGGTTTTCCTTTCCATTCTAGGTTTTATCATGAGCTGTCTCTGATAGTTTCTGTGAAGTTTTTGCATGTCAATAATGGTGCTGTGGAGCTTGAAGCCTCAGTCATGGGTGCTCAGCAAGATGGAAAAAAGATAAAAGTTCCACTTAACTCTAGGTAAATTACAATCAGCACTGGAAGATTTGACATTTTGCAATGGATTTGAAAATTTCAGGTTCTCAAACTCGATCTGTCTGCTAAAAATGATATTTTGCAGTATTTCTATTATTGCAATCTCAAGATAGGGTGCTATGTTATATTTGTGCAACTTTTGTTTCTTGGTTCCTGCTGGGATAATCTTATGTTTGATCTTCAATTTGTTTTTTAAGTCTCATGGAACTAAAAAGATATTTCTTTGTTAGATTACCTGGATCTTCTTATGGTAGGATGCATATATACTATATAGCTCATTGTTGTTTTGGGAGAAGAGAATTACTTTTGTGAAATTTAGACGTGGTATGGTGCAATGTGTCCTCTTCAATCTGGAATGTTAGAAGGCTTGAAAGGGTGCTCTTTTGAGAATTTTGGAATTCTTTTTCCAAAAAAATATTGGAAGAATTTTCGTGGTTCACAATATGTCTAGGCTGATTGCAGCCTCAAGCGATATATGTGGATTTTTTTTTTTTGAAATGATATAAAAGTGGAAACTTCTTTGTCAGAATATGGGATAATTAATCCTTGGGTTGGGTTTGTGTGGGATTATGCCAGTTTTGTGATGTTAATATTTACATCTCCAAACGATTTAAGTAATCTGAAAAGTGAAAAAATTGGCCATTCTCTTTATTCTTTGGTAATGCAAATCTAGGGTTTGCATGGTAATTTAGAAGGCTTGGAGCAGTCTCTCTTGTCAGTGCCATAGTTAAATTCACACTTCCCTTGTGTTGTCAATTCCGTGTTGAGTCCAGGACCTTGCCTTTGGAAGCTTCAACAAGGAAGTTCAAGATCAAGTCTTGGAAAGGCCCGTGCTTCATCAAGATGTACTCCCTTTGTGCCAACCTATTCAGGTAAATTGGAACTTAAACAATGAATAGGCCCTTAGAACCCTCAAACCAACTAGGAAAACCATTAGGGTTCAATTGGCTAAGCTGAACAATTCAGTTGTTCAGTTTAACGTCTCACGGCTATTTGTAACTAGGGTACGAGTCATTATAAGACCCCCAAAAGCTAACCGTAAATGCTCTACGGTTGCTTTTCCAGAATGGTGTTTTTCAGCCATTTTGATCTATGGTTACCTCATGGCTAACCGTCAAGCTAACTATTGCACAATTGGGCTACTTTGACTGCTAGTCAAACTAGCCATTGGAGAGTCACGGCTAGCCATAGCGAGTTCACGGTTAACAGTAGACTAGCCGGTGTGGGCCTGTCTATATATACCTAGGCTCATTTCAATGGCTGTAACTAATGTGATTTTGAGAGCCCTCTTAGACCACGAACCAACAGCAAGTTGAACACACCTAGAGACCTTAAAATCCTGTTCCACTCACTCTTCAAGCCTCAGGGACTTAATAGTCAAATCTAAGAGCATTCGAAGCTCAAGAGAGAGTCATTAGTGGAATTAGGATCAAGTATCTTAAAGATCATGTATTTTAATTCTTGATTTTATTTGAGTCCTTGGTTTGTATTTGCATCTAGAATGGGGGTTTTTTGCCACGAAATTGACAAAAAGGGGGAGATGGTTAGTGCCATAGTTAAATTTGCACTTCCCATTTGTTGCCAATTCCGTGTCGAGTCCAAGACCTTGCCTTTGGAATCTTCAACAAGGAAGATCAGGATTAGTCCAGAAGATCAAATCTTGGAAATGCCCGTGCTTCAATATCATTTCCCATAGCTTTGATCTTTTGGACTTGATCTTGATCTTCCTTGCTGAAGCTTCCTGAAGCAAGGTCTTGTACTCGACATAGAATTAACAACACAAGGGAAGTGCAAATTTAACTATGACGCTAACAATCTCCCCTTTGTCAAGTTTGTGGCAGAACACCTATTTTAGGCACAAATACAGACCAAGGACTCAAATACAACAAAAAACTAAAGTACATTATCTTTACAAAGATACAACAATTACAACTCAAAAGAGTCATGACTATAATTCATTCTTGAACATCAACTCCCCCTGAGAATGTGCTTGAGTTTTAAAAGATATACCTGCATAAATCACTAAAAACACATTCTATGGTGGGATATGTTCTCCCCCTTAATCATTAGCAATGATATCAGGTTTAATTATGTCTGAAACTTCTTCTTCCTCTGCCACTTCCCCTCAATCTCTAAGAAGCACGGGCCTTTCCAAGACTTGATCTTGATCTTCTTTGTTGAAGCTTTTAGAGGTAAGGTCTTGGACTTGACATAGAATTGACAACACAAGGTGTCAATCCAAGCCCAAGCCCATTTTGGGCCCAGTCTTCATATATTACTTAGTCAAAGCCACCTGTACATTCTTAGTTTGTAAAACAGTTTTTAGACTGTAGATAAGATACACTTACATGTAATCAGGGAATTAAGCCCTTTATAATGGGATAACAGTCGACCCTAAATGGGCACGGTGTTTTAAACATGGCACTAACAATCGCCTCCTTGTCAATTTCATGGCAAAACGCCTATTCTAAACAAAAATACGGACCAAGGACTCAAATACAACCAAGAATTAAAGTACATGAGCTTTACAAAGATACAACAATTACAACTTAAGTGGATTGGACCTGTGTGATCGAACCACTATAAAAAATATTGTGGTTTGAAATAGTGTGGTGGAGTAGACCTTTTTGATCGAACCACCGTATCAAAAAATCAGTATTTGGTGTAGTAGACCTTTGTGATCGAACCACAGTATCAAAATTATTTTTGGTGTAAAGGTTTTTGAGGTGCAACTATTGAAAACCTCTCATTGTGAAAGCTAAGAGACCATTGTTGTGTGGTGCTCTTGGGAGTGGACGTAGGTCATGGACCCAACCACTATAAATCGTTGTGTGCCTCCATCTCTATCTTGCTTCTTCTTCTTCTTCTTCTTCTTTTTTTTTTGATATATGCTATGGGATACTTGTGCTAGATAGGAATATGTTGTTTGAATTGGCATACAACTCACATGTGCATATCACTTGCTAGACTTTACATTGTGAATTTAATCAAGTGTTAAACTTGCACATTAGATCACTTAATTGCTTCTGCACTAAGTTATATCTTGATTATTGAACTGAGTGATCTTGCCTAGCTTGAACTTTCATCTCTCTCTCTCTCCCTCTCTCACACACACACGCCGCGTGCATAGTCCTTTTCATTTAGAACGAACTTTGAACTCAATAAATTGTTTAGTTAATTTAGTTTCAGCAGGGGCAATTTATTTTTATTTATTATTTTCGACAAAATTATGAAATAGAAGAGCAAACTGTGATGTTTAATTTCCTTTACGCACTTCTGTTTGGAACTCTATTTAGGGTGTTTAATAGCATCATCTACAAATTTTTGCATCTTGTTTCATGAATAATTTGCTGTATAGTAAGTAAATATCACATGAAAATGATATCCTGTTTGTAGGTTTAACCCTTGAACTTCTGTCGTGGGGTTGGTAGCTCTCTTTGATAGATTTATAAAACAAAAGTGAAAAAAAAAAACCTGTTTACCTTACTGATCATAAAAAGAAACAGCTGTATGTGTTATATGTTGGTGCCATGATATTTCCATTTGGCATCTGTCGTTGTTATTGTCATCATTGTCGAAACATTATTTTATGTATCATTTAGTTTCTGTAGTTTGACTTAAGTTGCATGGAAGGCCTGTCTTATGTGGATGAGTAAAAACATATGTTTACGTTAGGAACAGATGTATGTTATACTTGGTACCATGAAGTTTCCATTTGTTATGTGTCATCACCATTGTAGTCATTGTCAAAGCATCTTTTGATCTATTATTTAGTTTCTGTAGTTTGACTGACGTTGTGTGGACAGCTTTTCTTATGTGGACAAGTCACATTTAACATACTTGGTAATGTTTCAGTGATAAACTACACAAGGAGACAAGGGATTTGAACTTCGAAGTTGTTGTTCAGGTTCTTCTTTTTTATCTGTTCACGTTTTCCTAAATGATCATTTTCATGTTCTTTCCAGGCAAAATATTTGATTTCATATTTACTTGTTGTTATGTTTGGATGTGGTTGCTTATTTCCTTTGAATTTCTTTGCCTTTAATTATTGTTTGCAGTATGATTGCAGGTTCTGCGTCAAAAGGCAACATCAATGAAGCAGGACTATACAGAAATGACAACTACTGTAAGTTGATGATACTTTGAGAGGTCATCTTGGGCTTTATACGACATATGATAAGTGATATGGGCAGCACTCACGAGTCTGAGTAGCAAGCGGCTGCCAAAGTTGAACATTTTTATTGCGAATAATGCAATTTGTATATGCTGTTTTTATGATGCCTTAGGCTTGCATGGACCTGTGTGCAACTTGTTAATGTTTTAGAGCTCATCTTAGCTTTACAGTTCTGTACAGTTCATTGATACTTAATGCAATGCAACTGTAATGCAAAGGAAAGTTCTATTATCTGTAAAACTTTCTTTGGCCTCTTTTAATCATCTATGCTGCATATTGCTTTGCTGCTGTATGATGGAAAATAGTTTTGTTGTTATTATTATTATTATTATTATTATCATTATCATTATTGTTATTATTATTTTGAAGGGTAATGGTATCTTTTATTTTTGATATTTGATGTTTCAATTCTTCACAAATATATCTAATGGAGTACTATTTGCTATACAATGCATGCAGACTCAAACAGTATCGGAGCTAAAGGATTTTGTCAAAAAGCTTAACTCATTGCCAGAAATGACTGTAATTTAACATTATTGATATTTTCTACGAGTTTACTTAGAAATCTGAGAATGTACACATCTACAGTATTGACTGTATTGTTTCTTGACCTGATTTATTGCTTCAGAGGCACATAAACCTTGCTCAACATTTATCTACCTTTACATCTAAAGCGTCATTCCTTGGTCAACTCGACATAGAGCACACAATTGTGGAGGGTCAGAGCTATGATATGTAAGTTGAATTAAGCACTTGTCTCTTCATTTCTTGCTAATTTCCTAACATTCTTTTGGATGAACTAATGACATGCTTTTGGAGCAACGTTTCCATGTAAAAAGTAAAGTTTTCTGCTATGATTCCCAGACATGGAGGATACTGTAGTTTTTTTTTTTTTTCATGGATAATGCAGAAACATGGATTTTACATATAAAAATGAAGTATCGGATATGATACGGCATGATATGTTGCCTATTTTGAACAATCCAGATATAATGGATTTTCCATGGATAGATGTAAATCAAATGTTTGGTGTGAAAATTTTCAGCAGACATGTCAGGGTAAAGTGCTGGCATAAATCTACTTTTTTGGGGATTTTGAAATCCAATTGAGAGGGGTCGGAGTCCTGACCCATGATTTTGTCCACAGCTCTGTGCATTCTCACCTTGTTCTCTCAACCAGTACTCCAAAAAAAAAAAAAAAGCGGATTTCATGTTTTGCAATAACCACACCTGTAATTACCATGGAAAAAATGCCATGGATTCTGCACGCTGCTATTTCTCAACTGTTTCCAAATGTTTCCTAAGGAGAAGCAGTATGGTTGCAATTTGCTCATTCTTGTAAATTCATTCTAAAATTTTGTTTTATTTTCCCCCCTTCTTCTTTTGATCGTACAGTGTGGTGAACATTTTGTCATTGATGATGCCTTTAGGTTTGCATAGATCTGTTTGACATTTATTTTGATAATTTACTTGCGTTCATGATTTCCTAAGAAGCACGGACACGGATACGGGACACGGACACGACACGATACGGACACGACGACATGGCATTTCTCAAAAAAGTAGGACACGGACACGTCGGGGACACGTTAATAATTAATAATAATAATAATAATATATCTAATCATATACTAAAAGATACTATCATTTTAACTTTGTAATCAATTTAGCAATCAAATAAATAAAAATTCAAGTACCACTGTACCAACTAACAAACATATCAAATTATCAAATAGCAATACAAAATTGAAACATACTTAATAATCATTAAACATGAAATATCCTTAGTTCCATAAAATTTAGACTCGCAAGAAGAACACAGCATAAAATTTCGCTGGCTGAAAGATCTTCGATGGGTGGAAGATTTTCGAATGTGGCAGGCTGTTCTTCTTCTTCTTCTATTTCTCTTTTCTGCTTTTATTTCCTCTTTCGCTGGCAAGAAGAACTTTGATTGTGTTATTAGGGCTGGCCCCTTCTTTTTAAGTTATGTCTTTTTACAAAAAACCCCCTCTGCTTTTCTTTTTTAACTTTTAACTTTATTTTTTTCCAATCAAAACATGCAAACGTGTCCGACACGTGTCCGAAACGTGTTCGGAGCGTGTCGGGAACGTGTCCGGAGCGTGTCCGAAACGTGTCCGAAATAAAAAATATTAAAAAATCAGCAGGACACTCTTTTTTGCGTGTCCGACACGTGTCGGAGCGTGTCCTGAGCGTGTCAGTGTCCGACACGTGTCGGACACGGACACTCCGGCCCCGGAGAGGTGTCCGTGCTTCCTAGATGATTTCTATGCTTCAGCTGAAAAAATTTCCTTACACGTCCTTTATTTCATGAATTCATTTCATTTTCGGTGAATGTTAATTGAAGCTATTTTTCCATTGATGGTTAAATGATGCAGATGTTTTGAGTACATCGAGGAAATGATCCATAAGCAGGAGCCAATTCTCAGAGTCCTACGCCTACTTGTGTTATTTTCTGTAACCAATTCTGGGCTGACAAAAAAACACTTTGACTATTTAAGGTAGGTGCTTGTTTTATTTGTCATATAATGCAGAATTGCAGTTCTCCCTTTTTCTTCTTTAGGTTCTACTTTGAAGTAAGCATTTCGTTTGTTTTGATCTCTGTTTGCAATGAAATATAAAGATTCCTTGTAAAGCCACTAAAGACAAAAGACCATCATAACCCCTTTATATTTTATTCTCTCTTGATTTGAGGCTTCGCCTCACTTCATTCTACATGTAAAGTCACCAAACGGGCCTTTAGCGATAAAGGTACTATCCTGTACACCTATATGAGTTGCATCCTATCACAACCCGAATTCCGGAGCCCTGTTGGATTCCGGATTGTGACTCAGGGACACCACACATCATGCATAGATCAAATCAAAACCATAAAAGGAATTAGGCATTTACCTACTGAAATCCAATTTTTCATTTAAGATCCTCAAGTAATCAATAAAGAATAAACAATGTCTCAACTAATGATAAGAAAGTCTTGTACATAATCATCACATTAATGTTTACTAAAATAAAACATCTAAAACTATAAGGGCTAATCCCTTGGAACTAGTAAGTTTTGAACTGCTCTCTTTCAGCCACGCATGCCAAAGTCTAGGGGCTAATCGTCTCCATACTCTTGTTCACCCGTGTCCGGGTTACCTAAAGGGGGCAAACCAACATCAGTACGTTAGTGGTGAATGAATTTCCTATTGTATCAATCATATAGAAAAACAGATAATTAATATAAGGATCACAAAATAATCATAAATGAACCATAATGAAGTCATAAAATATCCATTTCGATTGTGGTGTCTTATGAGTGTGGTTATTATCTTTTCCCATGGTATGCCTCTTAACTACATCCTAGCACCAGTCAATGTAACCTCGCCATAAAGGTGCATCCATACGTAGAGTATCATCAAGGCTAACAACACAATCCATAATGCCCGTGTCATGACCTGACTTCGAGGGCCCTGTCGGATTTCGGGTGGTGACTACTAGGCAATATTCACCATGCATAAATCAAATAAGTTCACAAAAGGCATTAGGCATTTCCTACTTAATAACTTGGACATATATTAAAGTAATAATCCACCTTTTACTCATCAAAACAATTCACCATCTTTGAATAAAATAAACCATTACAATCTTTTAAGTAATCTATCTGAAGTAACTAAATCAATAAAAGAAAATTATTGCTCTTCAATCTTCTAGATGATCCAATTTTGCAACCCTTCTGGTTGTTGATGAAAATATGATGATTTTTTTCTCTCCATATTTAAGCATAGTTTAGCCAGAGTTGTGTGTTATCAGATTTACATGGATCATAATTCCTGAGAAAGAAGTTAAGCTGATCGTCCGTTGAATTCTGCTTTATATGCAAGAAGCCAAGGGTTATTGCTTTGTTGCAATGGTAAAAGTCTCGGGTGCCATACGTGATAACGCAAGTTCAAGACCTGTGAGCAGCCACTTTGTGCAAAAATTGGCAAAGGTTAGGTCTGTCTCCGGTCTGGGCCCTCCCTGGACCTTTCTTTGGCGGGAACTGCACGGGGTAATGACCTTTTTTTTTATGCAAGAAGCCAATCTTGAAGTGATGGAGTCCCAAATTAAAGAACCATAGGCACAGTCAATGAAAAGATGTGAATTACTCTCTATGCCGTAGTTGCATAGAGGACAGACAGTGTTCTGAATTATATTCCTTGAAGCAAGGAAATCTTTGGTTTTAAGCCCATTGAGCATTGCCATCCATGCACTGGTAGAATGTCAACTCTACCCTTGAACCAGATAACATGAGTCCATGAACTGATAGGGAGCCCCTGGTAGTTGCTGGTGAAGATGGACTTGATGTTAAAAACACCTTGTTCATCACAACTCTAAATTACATTGTCTTTGAATTCCAAATCTTGAAGTGATGGAGTCGCAAATTATAAGACTGTAGTTACAGTCAATGAAAAGGTGTGAATTACGCTTTAGGCCGGAGTTGCATGGACAACCCCAATATAGTTGGGACAGGGCTTTGATGATTATGATATTATCGCTTTGTAAACCTGATCTGCACATATTCATTTACAAATTTTAGATTACCTCTTATTTACTTAGCCGACCACAACATAGTTGGGATAAGGCTTTGATGATGATGATATTATTGCTTATTTATTTGAATGGCCCACTTAACACAAGATGTGATCAAAATAAACAAATATATACTACCTAGGGGCATCAAAGAAACATCGAAAAAGAACTTTTCTTGTTATCTTCAACATGTCCTCTCAAACAAGGGCATGCATGTCAATCATTTATAACTTGCATATCATGCAAAGCTATCAAGTCTTTTAACACTTTAAGACTGATTCTTTGATCGTGATTAGGCGTGGCAATAACTTGGGCAGTAAATTTTTCCTGTGTAAAATGATAATCACTTCTATGTGTTCAAAAATTGGATTTGTTGAAATATGAGTTGCTGTTACATGTAAAATTGGTTTTGTTTTCATTATGGACCTTTGTTAATGTTTTTTTTTTGCCATATTCAGATATAATGTTCAGCACTCTTTAATTAACAAATTTTTAGTGCCAGTATATTGAAGGCATTGCATATTGTTTTTTCTTTCACACCTTTTCTCTTTTGCTTTTTTTTTTTTTAATCTTTTCACCGTGTTTCTGTTAGTAATCTTTTCATTTTGACAATACAGGAGGGAGATACTGCATAGCTATGGATTTGAGCACATGCTCACTCTGTGTAATCTGGAGAAGGCTGGATTATTCAAGAAACAGGTATGGGAATGTCTGATTTGAAATGAATTTTGTTTTTTTAGCATATCTTCATGTGGTCCCTCTGCCTTGCATCATTAAGAAATTCCTTTCATTTCGTTGTCTTTATGCCTTGTCTTTGCTAGCTCTTTTGTTCTTCCTAAAATTAAGCTTGTGCATTACATTGTCTTTACAGGATTCCAAAAGCAACTGGTTAACGAGTAAGCATGCTCTTAAACTAGTAGTTGAAGATGACACTGCCAAGTAATCATTCTTTCTTGATTGATATGGTTATTGTCCTGTTCTTTTTACTTTGAAATCTTTTGTCTATTTTGATGTTTATGTTGGTGGGTGTCGACCATCAAATGTGACCATTCTGCTTATTGTTATGTCCAGATGTAAATTATTTGCCCACACAATTTGGCTTACCACATCTTCAATATCTTCTTGCCTTCCCTTTCTGTATCACTTGATAACTAGTTCATAGCATAGTTCAGACATGAAATTGGACTCGACTTAGAAGTCCAATGCTTGTAAGATTCTAAGAAATATTTAACCAAGTTTTTTTAAATATTAGTGATAAATATAAATAGCTATAATGGAAGTTTCAAACTACTTACAATAGAAATGATGAGAAAAAATTGAAAAAATAAAAGAAATTACAGAAAACAATTTTTTTGATCGATATGAAAAATCACAATGTTGAATGCTCGATAATGGAGGAGAACAAGAGTTAATCATCCATAACTTTTTTTTTTACACTCATCATAAATCACCATGATGTCAAACAGTGCTTGATTCTTAAATTAAAAGATGCGCATACTTTTAATGGATGATAGACTTTAGAGTCACCACAGCTCCTTTTTCAACACGCCATACTTCCACTTTGGAATCATCTCCTAGGGAAATCATCGAGTCTTCACCTGCAGGTGGCATAGCGTCACCAAAACAAGAAAACAAAGCATCTTACATAAAGACAATTTAAATATTCATGATTCATTAACAATTATGTAGTGAGGAAGTGACCAAAGCTTGTGTTACGAGTCGAATGGAAAATAATGAAATGTGGGATTGTCTTTGAATAAGGTGGTGGAATTGAAAACGGAACATTACAAACATGAAACTGATAAAAAAAAACATCAACAGCATTAAAGACGAGCCCGTTGCACAGTTGGAAGGTGCTTATTGTCGAAACCATGAGGTTGCGGTTCGGTATGTTACCAATTAGAAATGCAATAATTGGTATCCGTGTAAACAAATGAAATAATTGTTTGCTAACCTTGGCAAGCCAATCACGATGTGCTTGTGACCATATAATTCTTTTCAAAGATAGAAGATATAGCAAGGAGGATGAGCAGTGGTGGGTGGGGTTGTCATGTCAACTTCTTCTGGTAGGTCACCATTTAGAAAGGTATTCTTAACACCATCTGATAGATACTCCAGGAGGGATATGTCATGACCTGGGACCAGAATTCCTGGAATTTGACTCCTGGGGTGTGAATTATATCCTCAATGTGAGATCCATATACATCAATCAAATGCAATAAAATCATTCAAATTCATTCATAGTCTGAGCATAAGAATTTTCTAGAAACTTTTATTACACTTCCAACTAATTTACCAAGCAAATATTCAGACTATAAATGATAATAAGAAATAACATGACAAACAAAAGGGCTCCATTAACTATAATAAATCAACTAAAAGAGTAAGTTTGCAATCTCATAAATTAAAGTATCTAAGGAAAAATAGACAAACAGTTTGCGCGTGTACTATCTCATCAAAGCTCCACTCTTGCGTTCCCTGACGCTCACCCTCCAATGCCAACTCAACTGATGTGAGTCCTACCTTGGGATTTGGGAATTACCCCAAAAGAAAGGAGTAAGTTAACACACTTAGCAAGTTGAAAATCTGAATTAATGATTTATACATGAAAACAATTGAATGGGGACAAGCATGAGTAGAAGAAAAATTGTGAACTACCATTAGTATGCGTAAAGAGTATCAGAATATGTGTCAACTGAATAAATTAGGAAATGTGAAGAAAAATAAATATAAAGTGGCATCCACATGAGTTAAGATTAGTCCTATATCGTAGCCCTCCTAGGTAAGACCCCCACCGGTTTGTATACTGTCGGTAACAAACAAAATGGTACTTCACAATCCATATTCAGGGCATGGCCATCGAATTTACTTTTATGTGAAATTGTATCTTGGTGATCATCATCACCTAAGACTAGATTGCAACTAGATAATTAATAACAATAAAGTAATTGAGTCACAGAGTGTCCCTTCTTATGATAAATAACAAGCCTGGTGGTGCTGATTCATTTAATTATAAGACTGTCACCAAGCTGTATAGAATGGATAAGCAAAAAGTTCCAAGACAGGTGGGAGGCATTATTCAAAATGACGTGGGTCAGCCCATTCTTTCGTACTCGGGGCCTATCGGCTTCACCTCGGCAAATGTTAGAGAATTACTGGCTATTAGGATCGGCCTTAGAGAAGCAAAGCGCCTGAACCTACACAATTTGATCATTGAAGGGGACTCTTTTTGCTCAATTCAGTGGGCCTCGGGAGATGCTAAAGCCCCTTGGAAGGTGGCTGGTGTGGTTGGGGAGATTTTTGATCTTGCAAAAAGTCTTCAAGTCTCCTTTCCCCATATTGGTCAAACTGCTAACACAGAAGCTGATCGCCTAGCCAGGAGGGTGTTTCTCATCATGTTTTGCAAGGTTATATCGTATCCCCTGTAGTTTTGGTTTTCCTTTTTTTGTTTTCTTCTGGGCTGGGGTCTAGGTCGATAGCTTTTTGTGGGGTATAGGCTACATTTTTCCTTTTGTTAGGCATGTCAAATGGCCGGCACGGCCCGCCAGATGAAATGTGCCGTGCCGGCCTGGCCCACCAGACAAATGAGTCGTGCCGGCCTAGCCCGCCAGATGGAGCGGGCTAGGCCGTGTCGTGCCTTCCGTGCTCGGCGTGCCTCTTTTAATTTTTTTCTCGATTAATTTTTTTCTCCTTTTTGGTATTAAAATTAAAAATTAGAACACAAGCACGGAGAATGACAGATATTTAAGTGGTTCGGTCAAACTCGACCTACTCCACTGAGAAGAATGAGAGGGTTAGAGTATTTATAGACTTTGTAAAATTGAGAAGGACACAAAATACCCCTTATATGACCGTTTTATGGCTGTTTGGGGGGTGGGGTGGTTAAAATGGACAATTTTTTTTAAAAAATAGCTGTTTTTGGACGGGCCAGGCGGGCCATGCCTAGCTGCCTTGCCAAACGGGCTTGCTGTGCCCAGTACCCTTGGCCCAGCACGGCCCATGGCACAGGCCGTGCCTGGTGGGGTGTGCCGAGTCGGGCTGGCCCAGCCCATTTGACATCTCTACCTTTTGTTGCAGTATACCTCTCCTATGCTCTATAGCTTTCATTTTAATGCAGTCGCTTTTTTCAAAGAAAAAAAAAGTTCAAGACAGGTTACAAGTGACAAACTGGTCAATCCATAGGGGTTACAAGTAATCCTAATAAGACTTAATTAATGTCCCTACTTCAAGTATAAGGAAAATGCTGAAATTCACTATTTAGAATTCAATTGGTAACATTTAAACACAGAAGTTCACTATTTAGGATTCAATTGGTCACAAAATAATAATTCCTAATATGGACATCTAAGTCAGATTTATCGAAGTCTTAAACATCAAATAAATGACTGAATTCAGATTTAAATCACATTAGGAGACCAACAAGGATCAGTAAACACCTCAATTTATCTAATATTAAAAAGCCCTAAGTCCCTAACATGAAAACCCTAAAGAAGCCCCAAATTCTACACTTAATGATGGTTTGGGACCAAAAAGCCCAAACCTGGGGTTCAGCCAGCACAATATCCCTTCTTTTCCATTAAGTCGAGTAATTTCCAGCCACCATCCATCATGCAAGTGAGATTTGAATACTCTATTGATCTAATCTAACAACAAAAATGAGGGTTTAGGCTCAAAATAGAAGATTCCATTAAATGCTTAAGGGAAACCCTGTTTAAAAGTATTAAATCAGATTTGCACACATGCCTTTGATAAGTTTTTGTTGGTTTCTCTTTTAGCCGTGCAGATCTATGTACTCAAACCTAGTTCCTTGCAGCTCTACTGCTTCCTTTTAGATCTTTGTCAAGGATCAAGATCATAATGAAAAGAAAAGAATGAGCAAAAGAAAAGAGAGTAGCAGATTTAACTAAAGAGAATGAAAAGAAGAAAAAGACAGAGAGGAGTTGAAGTCATGTGCCAAAGAGAAAGGAAGAGAGGGTTTTGGTCGTGCACAAGAAAACTCTCGGGAATGAGAGTGTGCGCATTACACTTCTTGGGTTATTTAAGTGGTTTTTGCAAATGTGGCTGGGGCTCACTCAATTTTCAAACATCTTTCCCTTGATCTGTCTTAAATCATACACATTCGGTGGGTCCTGATGGACTAGATTAAATCCACCAATGGGAAACCAATTATAAGTTTATAACCTCTAATTAGGTCCCTCTGAAAATAGAGTAACTCTAAACCCAAACAGAAAAATGGGTTGACGAGCCCAAATCAGGCCTTAGACCTTAATGGTTCACACTATTGGGCCCAAAATATCTTAATAAATTAATTCATATTAAGTAAAATAAGTATCAATATAATCAGTAAATCCAAAATATGCTATTCAAAATATTTAATTATTAAAACAGTTCCCAACTTACAAAAGAGTTCATATAAATTAAAACAGATTTTTAAAATTAAAAAAATCCAACATTTTGGTGGCCGGAGTCTTACATGATATGCCATTTAAAAGCTTGTAATGGTCAGCATCTGGAAGGATGGATACTCCAGGAACAACTGGGAAAGGTGTTGAGATTTGCTTATTCTAGAATTGTGCGACTGTCAAACGTGAGAGACTGTTCATCTAAACTTCATAATCCAAATACTCACAAAGATGGGTCAATGCCTGCCTCCTTCAAAGCTGCACTTGTAAGTGTCACCACAAACAGCTCTCCACACCTATTCTAAGTAAGCTGGTGGACCTCTTGCATGATGGCTAGGTCCTTGCTTCTCGGAGTTGGATAGGGAACTGAGTGACAATGGACAGTCAGTGGCAGTGAGGTCCTTACTTCTCAGGGTTAGACGGGGAATTAAGTGGGAATGGGCAGAAAGAGCCAAAGGCGCAGCACAAGCTGACTATTTTTTTATCTGTAACAAAGGATTATGTTGATAATCAGAGATTACAGCCATGATTAATCCAAAAAACAGAAACATAATACATTTCCAACAAAAGTGTCTGTATCAGAGATGAATACCGAATACTGACCCTAACTACATGACATTGACACTTAAATTACACTGCCGATCAACCCCTTGCTTAGCCAGACAATCTGCCATGCCATTTGCTAATCTACTGATATGTCAAAAGGAGACCTGGGAAAGAGACAATATGATGAATCCTGTTGAGCGGGAACTGCATCCTCTGAAAGATTTCACCCAAGAAATGTCATTTGCTAAATTATTCTCCACAATAAGAGTTTTGAAAAGAATTACCGTAAATGCGAAGAGCTTCCAAGATAGCCCAAATCACTACTTTGTTAGAGTCTTTGATCCCAATGTATTTAGAGAACATATACAATACTTCTGCTTTTGATTTCTTAGCACCCCGCGAATACCAGCCAACCCCGGTTTGCCCTGTGAATCCCCATCTACATTAAATTTCAGGGTTCCAAATTGGGGAGAATACCAAGAAACTTTTGTCGTCATCTTTGAGGCTTCCATCTTCAAGCAAGCACCCCAATTCTGCAAAAGGTTCTCTACCTTCAGATCTGAACATTCTGTCCTAATACTTGCCTTTTTAGCAATCCTCAAAGTCACGACTGAAATAAGATTATTCCAAGTTGGTTCTTTTCTACTAAAAATTCTATCATTGATCTCTTTCCAATATGACCAAAGAATGGAGAAAGGAATGATCTTCCACAAAATTCTACCACACACAATCAAAGGAGACCCCGTCTAGGCCTCAAACAATTCAGCCACCAATCCATACCGCATAATTTGAGGGAATGCCCAAAATAGAAGATGTGGCATTGCAATGAACAAATTAGTGGTCTATTGAGTATTGACTCCATCTCCCTCTCCCTCCCACAAAAGCAACACACATTTGAAAATAGAATCCAACGCAATCCATCTCCTGAAAATATCTATTGTCAAACCCCGAGGGGTAGCTTAGTTGGCCTAGGACTACGGTTTGCACCTGGGGGTTGACGGTTTGAAACTGCACTATCACACTGAGGCCACAAGGGATTTACCTAGCTCCCCCCTGGGCCCGTAGGGATTATTTTGGCCCAAAGAGTTGGGACACCCTCCGTTATAAAATAAAAAAATAAAAAATCTGTCGTCAAAATCTTACCTGCCACTGCCAACTAGCAAAAGGCCTCCACTCTGGGTGGGACGAGTCTCATCCAAACTAAGGCAGAAGGAGGCCGAACTTTGTTGACAAGATTCAACTTCCCGGGGAAGGATTTTGAGGAAAAAGACCCCGAAGAATCTGGCATCCAAATACGAGAGTTAGCAATGTCTCTACATAAGAAAACATTAGCAAGAATACTCAATAGAGACTAACTCAACCACCTCTGACTGACTAAGGATCCTCCTCATACCCACTTCCCAAGACACCTTATCCCCCTAACCCATACCAACACTCTTTGACAAAAAACTGTTTGTTAGAGACTACCCTAAACAAATTTGGAAACCTCAAACATAGAGGACCCATACCCCTTTTTCCATGTAGTCTATTTGCTAATATGTTCTCTACCGGGCACGCCACCCCTTCTAAGAAGCTTTTGGACAAATTAATCTTCAATCCCGAAGCTATTTGGAAACACCTTAAAATTCTCTTCACAGTTGTAATTTCTTCCCACATTGTAGAGGTAAACAATATTGTGTTGTCTGCAAATTGAAGGTGTGCAACCGACTTTTCTCCCCCACCGTCATCAAATCCACCAATCAAGCCAATATCCTTGTCTTTTGAAAGAAGGACTCCGAATGCTGTTGCTACCATGGTAAAAAGTGACATTCTAACGAATGGAATTTGAGAATTGCACAAAGCTTGTGAAATTGTATATTATTTTCCCTCCCTCCTTTGGAGATCGTATCACAATATATAGGTATTACAATGCCTTAATCAAGGCTCTCAGTTAAGAAACTAACTAATTACAATCAATTTCTATTTTAAGTTAGGAAACCAAATCCTTAATAGAATATGTACAGCTAGTTAATATAATGACTAAATCCAACCACGTGGATATGTGTTGGACTGGATCCTGTTGATGGGCCTTGGGCCTGTTTAACACCCCCCCTCAAATTGATGCGGGAGAATCAACAAGCATCAATTTGCCAACCAAGAACTGATGACGAGGTCAAGGAAGACCTTTGGTGAGAATATCAGCAATTTGAAGCTCAGTAGAAACATGCGGAAGGCTGATGACATCACGTTTAAGCTCATCACGTATGAAGTGACAATCAACCTCGATGTGTTTAGTGCGTTCATGAAAAATCGGATTTTCAGTAATCCGAATTGCACTTGTATTATCGGCATAGAGGGGGGTAGCCCCGTCTGCCGGAAAACCAATGTCAGAGAGCAGACCTCGGAGCCAAAGAATTTCGGAACATGCAGCAGACATGGCGCGGTACTCAGCTTCGGTAGAAGATTTAGAAACTTTGTCATGTTTCTTGCATTTCCATGAAATCAGACTATCACCCAAAAACATGCACCATCCTGTCGTTGATCGGCGAGTATCTAGACAACCAGCCCAATCAGCATCTGAATAGGCTTTGAGAGAGAGATGATTGTCTGATGGAAAGAACAACCCGCGAGTCGGTGTGCGAAAAAGGTACCGAATGATGCGACGAACAGCAGCCATATGAAGGTGACGAGGAGCAGTCATGAACTGACTCATGAGGTTGACCGCATAGGATATATCAGGACGAGTGATGGTGAGGTAGATCAAACTACCAACTAATTGACGATAAGCCGTAGGATCAGAAAGAAGGTCACCCTCCTCTCGACTGAGTTTGACATTCAGTTTGACCGGTGTATCGACAGGAGCAGAATCAGTAAGGCCAGCCAAATCAATGAGATCAACGGTGTATTTGTGCTGATTGAGAACGATACCTTTAGTCGATTGATGAACTTCAAGACCGAGGAAATAGTTTAAAGGACCAAGATCCTTCATGTGAAACATCTGACTAAGAGAAGCTTGGAGCTCCTGAATCATGCGGGCATTAGGACCAGTAATGACTATGTCATCAACATAGACAAGTAGCACAGTAATCCCTGACGGAGCATGATGTAAAAACAGAGACGGATCATATTGGCTCGGATGAAAATCCAAGCGGAGAAGAGCATCTTGAAAATTTTCAAACCATGCGCGAGGAGCCTGTTTAAGACCATAGAGAGAGCGACGGAGTTTGGCAACCATACCCTTCTCGGAGGAGTACCCTTGAGGTAGACGCATATAAACGTCTTCTTTGAGATCACCATGCAGAAACGCATTTTTGACATCCATTTGATAGAGAGGCCAAGACTGAGAGGCAGCAACAGCAAGAATGGCGCGGACGGTGGTCATTTTGGCGACCAGAGCAAAAGTTTCATCATAATCAATACCATATTCCTGCCGATTGCCAAGAGCAACAAGACGCGCCTTATAGCGATCTAATGTGCCATCGGATTTTAACTTGAGAGAAAAAACCCACTTACAGCCAATCGGTCTGACACCCACAGGAGACGAAACAACATCCCACGTATGGTTTTGTTCTAAGGCCTCCAATTCATCTTGCATAGCCTGGTTCCAACATTGGTGCTGCACAACCTGAGAATATGATTGTGGAACAGAAGAGGACGACAAAGTGGCCATTAATGATGTATGAGAAAAACCATAGCGGTCTGGGGGAACCGAAATGCGAGTGGAGCGGCGCAATGAAGGAGGTACAGATGAATCCAGTGCCGGAGGTGGACCAGCGGCAGGAGGCAGATCAAGAGGGGGATTGCCTGTAAGTGCTTCTTTAGGCCGCCTGTGATACACAAAGTTAGGATTAAAGCGAACAATAGATGTGTCGTCAGAAAAACCAGGTAAGGAAATGAAGGAGGAGGAGTCCGGAGAATCAAGGTGATTTTGGAAAAAATACTGGTTTTAAAAAAAAATGACATTTCTAGAGGTACGGAGGCGACGAATGTGGGGATCATAGCAAAGGAACCCTTTCTGGAACGGTGCATATCCTAAAAAAACACACTGAGCGGATTGAGCAGTAAGTTTGGTTCTTTCAGAAGGAGGCAAATGCACAAAGCAAATTGAGCCAAACACATGAAGATCATCATAGGAAGGAGCTGTCTGGTATAGTCGGAAATGTGGACTCTGATTTTCAATAGAGGTGGAAGGCATACGATTAATAAGATGAGCGGCAGTAGCCAATGCCTCAACCCAAAAACGGGTGGGAACCGATGATTCAAGGAGAAGAGAACGGGTGACATCAAGGAGATGTTGATTTTTTCTTTCAGCAACTCCATTCTGCTGAGGTGTATAAGGACAAGTTCTTTGAGACATAATGCCTTTATTTTGCAAAAACTGTTGAAAAGCAGAGGACACATATTCCCCACCTGAATCAGATCGCAAGATTTTAATGCAGGTGGAGAATTGATTCTCGATATAGGCCAAAAAAATTTTAAACACATTAAAAACATCAGATTTGGAATGCAGAAAATAAACCCATGTGAACCGACTGAAATCATCAATAAATGTCACAAAATATTTATAGTGAGCATGAGAAAGAGCTGGAGCAATTCCCCATACATCACTATGAATCAAATCAAAACACTGAGTGCTGTGGGAAGTGGATATAGGAAAAGGAAGTGTTTTGCTTTTCCCCATTTTGCAAGTAGCACAATCAAAAGGGACATAAGAAGAGAAACCAGTAGATTTATTTAATAAACCGGAATTTAACATAAGGGACAAAGCCTTTGAATTAGGGTGTCCAAGTCTATTATGCCACAATTGGCAGGTATCTTTAATAGAGAAACAAAACATATCATTGTCAAAAGTAGTCCTAGAAGGCTTAGAAAATTCCAACGGAAACAAGCGTCCACATTTAGGCCCCCTCGCGATCTCCTTCCCGGACAGCTGGTCCTGCACAACACAACCAGAAGAAGAAAAAGATATGTTACAATTATTTTCAACAAGCTGCCCGACGGACAAAAGATTGGAAGTTAAAGTGGGACACAGATAAACATTTTGCAATGGAATGGGACCAGGGAGGTCACCGACAGCAGTAATGGGAACATGGCCCCCGTTAGCAGTTTGGATTTGAAGATGGCCATTGTAGGTTTGAACATTTGAGAGGGGGGGCACGAGAAGACGTCATATGGTTAGACGCCCCGGAATCAAGAAACCAAGTAGAAGATGGAAGGGATGTACCTGAGAGACCAAAAGCAGAGAGGGCATGTACAATCATTTGTTGGACCAATTCAGGAGTGATAGAGGATGAGGGCTCACGCTATGAAGACGCCGATGTAGGAGCAGGCATAACCGAAGAAGCAACATACGCATGCGGAGTCTGATACTGTGGAGACTGATGCGGTGGTGTCTGAGACTGTAGTGATGGACGTTGTGGGCGGCGGCGACATTCAGAGATGATATGTTCCGACTTTTTACAGTAATTGCAAACCTTCTGTTTGCATTGAGTGGCAATGTGCCCAAATTTTTGACAACTGTAACACTGCGCTTTGCTCAAGTCTCGAGGTGGGGGCTGAGAAGTCCTATTAGCAGCGAACGCGACTGAATAGGTCTCAGGCTTTGATTGAGCGATATGAGCTGAGGTCGCAATACGCTGTTCTTCGCGCAAGAGTTCATTCAAGCAGACATCCAAAGAAGGTAAGGGCGTCCGATTCATGAGGGCTGATCGGACACTTTCATATTCATTTCGCAGTTTCATCAAAAATTGATCTCGCTGACTAGAGGCCTGAAGGTCTTGGATTACCAGCAACACATTGTCAGCCACATCCGCATACTTAATACTATCATATTCCGACCACAGTGTACGGAATCCGGAATAGTAGTCTTGTACCGACAAAGTCCCTTGTGCATATTCAGCAATCGCACATTCAAGATGAAATTGACGCGCAGAGTTATCTTGATGATAAACTTTCTTCAAATACCCCCACATGGCTTTAGAGGTTGGGTATGGCTTGAGATTCATTATTAGATGTGGCTCGACGGATCCCAGAATCCATGATTTGATTTTGGCATCTTTAGTATGCCAAGAGGAGATCTTCTTCTCATCCTCAGTGGGTATAGGGTCAGAACCAGAAATATATCCCCATAATTCCTTAGCTTCAAGATAGATTTGGAACTGAAAGGACCAAGCAGGGTAGTTCTTTCCCGTGAACTTGATCAAAGTAACCTCAGATTTGTCCATCTCAATATTGATATTGGTAATAAAGCAATGTAAGCAGCGATAAAACGAATACCAGACAAGAGAAAGTATGTAGAATGGCTGTCCTGTAGGAAGAAAGCACAATCCAACCAAGCAGGAAGAAACAGAACAATACAGCACAAAAATTGTTCAAAAAATACCCCCAGACGTCCTTAAAAGTGGCTGAAAAATCACCACGTGGGCCCCACTGATGGTTCTGGTCAAAGATCAAGGGACGGATCTGAGAAAACCCTCTAAATTGGCTTCTTCTGAGCCAAGTATGATATGAATCTACTGAATATCGAAAATTCTGGACGGTCTTGATGAAAACAGAGTGAAAATTTGGAAAATCTTGAGAATGAGAAAAAAACCAACCTGGAGTCTCTGTAAAATGCTGAAAAAATCACCAATAATCTTAGGAATACCAGTCGACCAGTGGGATGGTTTCTGGAAGTTGATCTGATGATCTGTGGTGGGCCACGCAGATGATGGATCTGTTGATGTCGCTGGAATTTTCTTGACTGGAGTCGCTGGAATTTTCTTGAAATAGATCCTAGATCTATCTTCTGCACGAGAGAGATTTAGTTCTCTCTATCCCTATTGCCTTAATGCTTTGGAAGATTACTATGATCAGAACTTGCTCTGATACCATTACATTCTAACGAATGGAATTTGAGAATTGCACAAAGCTTGTGAAATTGTATATTATTTTCCCTCCCTCCTTTGGAGATCGTATCACAATATATAGGTATTACAATGCCTTAATCAAGGCTCTCAGTTAAGAAACTAACTAATTACAATCAATTTCTATTTTAAGTTAGGAAACCAAATCCTTAATAGAATATGTACAGCTAGTTAATATAATGACTAAATCCAACCACGTGGATATGTGTTGGACTGGATCCTGTTGATGGGCCTTGGGCCTGTTTAACAAAAAGAAATGGAGACAATGGATCACCTTGTCTCAGTCCTCTCGAGGCCATAAATTGCCGAGAAGGAGACCCATTAACATGAGCTGAAAAGGATGTGGTTGCATTACACAAGCTGACAAGTTACTGAGTGCTTTTCCCTATCTTTAGCGTTGCTCATCAAAAGGCTCACAAGGAGGCATACTTCAAGTAATGTAATGGTTTGGGGATTGATAGGGAGGATGATGGGTTTTTAAAATTTTTGATAGAGAGGATTATAGAGTTGCAGAGTGGGTTTCGGAAATGGAATCTGCAATTTAATTCTAAAAAATTGATAGAAAGCCCTAAATGTTCATTTGAATGAAATTTGGTCGAAACAGATTGTTTTCATTTCTTCCCTTATTTGTAGATATCAGTTTTCTGCCATGCAATACCTTACACCTGACATCAAATTAAAGTCTATGATACACTGGATCATATCCTAATATGGCAACTTAAAATCTTGATATGCATTTAACTGGGACATTCTTCCTTCTAATTCTTGGAATGCTATTGCCATTTTTTATTTCTGAAAGAAGATTCTTGTTCATCTCGAAGTCTTTACTTCCAATTATAGTTTCCTTAATCCATGCCATGCATCTTCTCAATTTTGGTGCTTTTCTTTTCTTGGATTATCATCTTATTGAGTTTCCATTGGGATTATTTCTCAAGGTATGAATTGTGTTTCTCTAATACAGCCCAAAAGATATATCGTATGTCTTCTCCGGATATGCACGTCTTAGCATACGGCTCGTTCAACATGCAGTTAGATCTGGATGGTGAGGTTCTTCTGCTCATTATCAAATTCCTTATTATTGTGTAGGGCAACCCATCTTTATGTCATGGTTTTAAAATTCTCTATTGGTGACTGACTATGATGTCGCCACTGAGTCGCCTCAAACGCAGCCAATCTTCAAATTGCTGCTCTGTATGGATGAATATACATCCAATGTAAATTCTCTAGCACTTCATCAGGCATTATCTTTTACATACATGATACTAATCCTCTATTGAAATCAAGATTCTCTTGGGCACTGAATATTGGATTTGCAGATATCTGCAGAAGACCTACCTTTTTCCTCAGAAATGTCGCTGCCCAAACAAGCCCCAAGTGGGACAGATCTTATTGAGGAGGTGGGCACTGATTAGCCAATATGTGTCCCTGGTTAATGTTTTCAGGAAACTTCTTGGGCCCAATAAATTTTTGGTAGCTTTCTAAATAGGAATAGGACACATTTGTCATGAAATGGATAATGATTTGAGGACTAGGTTGGAAACTTCTATGAAATGTGCGAATGATTACAAAGACATGTGAAATCTCTATGAAGTTTGAAATAATTGTGAAAGATTTGTTACTTCTCTATTCTTTGATGTCATCAATTTCAAATTTCATTGTAGTTTTGGCATTTTAATACAAATGCAATGTGTTCTTTGTCAAAACTATGGTGAAACTTTCCTCTTTCACTGCATTTTTGTTCTTAGTTCTGTGACCCGGTGAACTGCATCTTGGCAAGCTTTCAAGATTTCTTTCTGTGGATGATGTGGAGCTATACATCTTCCATGTGATGAAACATTAAATGTTGGATGGGTTGGCTTATTAATGGCAAAACCTTGGCAACATCTTAATATCCAGGAGCAGTGAGTTTTGATCTATTATTTAGGTTACATTTTGGTTTACTTTTGAAAATATTGGAATTTCATGGAGTTGCGATGCCCACATTAAAGAGAGACTAATTCTTATCTTTCCTCCCTAGCAAGAAGCCTTGTCAAATTACTGTGAAAGTTTAGTGTCACTACTTCTTGCAATCGTTTTCACTCACCCTTATACCTCAACACTTGGTAATTCAGATTCCAGGCATTCAAGGGGTGGACCCTACTGTGGACGGACCAGTTAAAAAAATCCACATAATTTGAGATTTTGACTGTTTGTACTTTGTATTGTCTGTATGAAGGTGTCAAAATGAAGCTTGTTATTTCTTATCATTCTTCTCTATGGATGTTATGGATCTTGAATGCCTCTAGTTCAGGGGGTTTGCAAGAATCATGTGCAATGGGACCTACCATAGAGTCTGGACCACCTGATGAGGCACAAGGGCCAAGCAACTGGGTCTACACAAAAGGCAAGCAAGCTAGCTGATAAGAAAACTAATATATGGCATCTCTAACTCTTTGTACTGAAATGCCTATGAATGTGAATTAATCGTTGACTGGTAATTAGTTGTGGAGTTCGGGTAATTCAGTCCAAGGGTTATGGAGACAGATTATTGTGGATAAGTATAAGGTGCAAAGGGAGGGGTGGTATATTCCGAATCTTTCTCGGAGGGGTGGTATATTCCGAATCTTTCTCATAAGGCTTCAGGTATATGGAAGTCTGTGCTTTCTGTTAAAGGTAATTTTGATCGTTGGATTAGATATAAGGTTCATGATGGGAGAAGTATCCAATTCTGGCGTGATGAATGGTGTGGTCAGTCTAGTTTAAAGAATTTGTATCCTTCTTAGCCAAAAGGAGGGTTAACGCCCTCCTTAGCCAAAAGATCTAGTGATGAATTCACACTCCTCTTGACTTGAATAAAGGAAGCAGGAATGTGTCACGTTTGGTCTAACACCCCTTCCACCACATCTGCCATGCTCCAAGGAGCCTTGCAATGACCCACCCAACAAGTAGCACTCAAATATGGAGCACAGACAATTATAAAGCCTGGCGAAGAGCAATAAAAAGATTTTTTTTTTTGCCACCTGGGAGCACAGACAAGTATGAAATATCTATTTTTACCTTCAGAATGTTAACTGAGAATTTTATTACTCAAGAGACAATATACAAAACAACAGAATCGAGGATGATGAAAAATAAGAAGAAAGAGCCTACATTATTCAGGGAAGACGGGCAGTTGGCCCTATGTTTGGACAACTAATCTGTGACCATATTTGCTTCCTGATAAACAATGATGCAGATAAGTTAGCAAAAGTGGGATTTATATCGTACTGTAGAAATAGAGGGATTTATGGTGCTCCAGTTTTTTTATGGTTTTTATTTTTTGGTAGAATAGATGACTTCACTAAAAGAAAGAAACACGAACTACGAACCAGCTCCCATCAAGCAAACTAGAAGGGAGCAACAAAATGAATCTCACCCGACAACAATCCATGAGACCTCCTAGCACAGTCATGAGCAATCCTATTATGAGTCCTAGACACATGAAAGAACTCAACTGAACTAAAATACTTAACATATTTATTCCAAAATATCAGACACGATTGTTGCAATAGACCAGTCTAGACCACTCTTAATCGCTTGAATCACTTCGAGCGAGTCTGAAGCAAAATGAGCTATCGAGAATCCCTGTCTTCTGGCAATATGCATAGCTGAGAGAATAGCCCTTGCATTGGCTTCTTTTGCGTATGAGACCTTTGGGCCGCCCACTGAACCTGCAGAAAAGAGGCTTTCACCAACCCAATTAGCAAACCCATAACCTGCATTCCAATAAGAGGTTCTTAAGGCAGCATCACAAAGTACTCTAGCAATGTTATCATTGACCCCTTTAGACAAACTAGAGGGGATCTTCAAGGATTGAGTGCCGCTGACATTGGAGGTGAAATTATAAGAATCCACAACTTTAATGGCTAAAGAGAGGATCTTCATGGGATGACAATCTGTCCCCCTGAAATGGCATCATTCCTATATCTCCAAATGGCCCACCAAAGGGCCACAACCCAAGCCTGAATTTGGCAGGATGAAGAATGAGGGGACGAAGCACTCATCTCGTTGATCCTCTTCCACCATCTCATCGGGCACGCCTCCTGAATAGAATCAGTTAGAATCCCATAAAAGAGCCGAACCAAGCTGTCCTAGCATGCTCACATTGAAATAGAGCACGAGTGCTCGTTTCCTCACTCTTCTGAAACAATGGACATATGGCATCTGGACTAATTCCCGTAGAGTTCATTAATTTGCGAACCTGCATAGCATTTCTAAGACACTTCCATCCAAATAATAGAACTCTTTGGGGAAGTTTGATTTTCCAGAAATCCTTCCAATTATCAGTTGAAGTAGTTTGAGGCCTACCATCATTAGATAGGATCCTAAAAGCTGATTTGGTTGATAGTTTTCGAACATGAAAGACTCTCATTGGTAAGACATCTCCAACACATCTTAGCCGAAAGAGCTAAGTTTTTCGTATTAGAATCCCTAATCTCAAGGCCCCCCTCATCTAGCTATTTACAAATTTCACTCCATTGTATAGTATGAACTTCCTTTTTCTCAATTGTATCTCCCCACCAAAATTTCCTCATCATTTTATCAATCTCCTCCATAGTTTTCTTAGAGAGCCGAAGAACGGACATATTGTAAACTGGGGTCGCTGAGGTAACTGATTTGATTAATGTGCTTCTACCAGCTTGGGATAATAAAGACCCTTCCCACGACATAATTCTACTTTTAATTTTTTCTATAAGAGTTTCAAAGCAAGAGATTTTACCTCTCCTGGACATAAGAGGGTTTCCAAGATATTTTTCATCTCCCTTCATTAACCTGATTCCCAATATTTTTGATAAATTGTTGCCTAGTATTTTATGGTTTAGCGTCCTTTTGAGTAGGAATTTTGGTTCTATCCATTGGGTTCTCACCATTGATGTGGCCCTTAGATTCAAGAACATTGTCATCGGTCATCTCTCTAATAAACTATTCAAAAGAAAAAGAAAAAGAAAGAAAGAATGAATGAAAAAAGAAAAAACCAAGAAGGAACGAGAAGAAAATGCTACATATGGCTTAAATGAGATGCAAAAATGGATGTTGAACTGTGGAGTACAAAGGATAGGTTTGGGAATGAGTAAATTTGGCAACATCAACTTGTGGCTCCAATTCAAGGGAGATTTAAGGGATGTCGACTAAGGTAGTATGGGAATCTTGCTCATTAGAAGACTGCATACTGCCAAAACACTCATGGTTGAGTGGTGTGCAGTAGTTCAACTTCGGGGAAAAAAATTAAGAAGACTGACTACTGCCCATGCATGAAGAACCAAGTGCCGAAGTGTTGCAGCTACACCATGCTAAGAGACTCTGATTCCCGAATACTTCAAAACAGGCAATGTATCATGTTCAATACTTAGCTTTTAATGTGTATAATCTGCTTTTGTTCCATATCCATGGTGTGTCCCTACCATATCCATGGCATGTCCTTGCTGGATCCATGCTGCATCTGGGCATCATAGAGATGGTACTATGTCAACAAAAACTTGGAAGAAAGTAGTTAGAAGAAACCTGGCAGGTTGTTGGGTAATGTGGAACTTAAGCCAAAGAATAGAGGAATGGAGAAGTAAACTCATAAAGCCTATCCCAAATAGATGGGATAAGCCTTTGTTTATTATTGTTGTTATTTGGTAACAATAAATTTTTTTACTGAAAGATTGCATAAAATCCATCGTGGTACTAAATATTATATGCCATCTATCCATGATTGGAATTGTCTGATCAAAGTTATTATAACGGCATGACTACTATTGTCTGAGGAGGGTTTCACATTATTGAAGGTCTAAATTGGCATGACCACTCTGAGGCGTGTTTCACATTATTGCGGATCTAAATTGAGGATGGAGCTTCTATTGTTGAGATATATCTGGGCTGTTCATGGTGGTTGACATTGATTGGAATTTGGATGGTTTTAGTGATTCAAGGAGAGCTATATAGCAGCATGTATGCCTAGGGCTCGATTTCTTTCATTGTGATTGATGGTCCATATCATAGCTTTACAGGAAGACTTGGTTTCCCTCAGAAGTACTTTTCTCTCATTCCGTTGCTTGTTATTCACATTTGTTTCACCCTTATTCATAAATACTACACAAACTGTTGCAATATTAGGCGATTCACACATTTGTTTCTTTAACTGGTTCTCGCATCCGTTTCCCAGTCCGCTGACTATTGTATATATTAATAATTTGAGTGTTTTTCATTGTGGTTCATCTGGCAGTCCACTTGCTTGCAACTTGGACAGAATTTGACAGATTTGTGTGTCCAAACAATACTGTGAACTACAAGAGAATGTTATAACACAGATGATATTTTTTTTATGCTTTAGAGTTTAGAGTCAGGTCATAATCCACTCTTTTCCTAATTTATTGAAAAGAAAGACAACAGTTTCAGCTTGCTAGGGACATGAGTCTGTGAGTTCAAGTCCACGGTATGAGAGAGAGAGAGGGAGCAATTTCGCGTAAACCAATTTCATTCTGTTGGGTACGACCAATTTAAAAACAAAAACCTATTTGGGTTAATCCCATTTTTTTGTAGGATCTATTAAATTGCCTTCTTAAAATCCTTCTTTCAACAAAAATAAAATAAAATTGTGCATCCTCGCGGTCACTTTTCATCACACTTGATTGTAATGAGCGTATTAAGAACCCCAAGGATCCAATCATGACAATTGACAGCATCACTTATGTACTATGTACTGTGTAGTATACTAGTTCCTAGTTGCAGTACTTATTTAATACTCAATGCTAACTTCTTTGTGGTCAGTGCTTACTATTTACTAGTTTATAATTACACTTAGATATAAGAGATTGATCTATGGAACAAATAAATTTAGAATAAGAAAACATTAATGAAATGATCTTTGTGAGCAAAGTTTCAAAAAAGAGAAAAAAAAAATTTCTCATCTTTAAAAATTCCCTAGAAATTCAAGGATATTTATGAGAGAACTCAATAAGAATGCGTTTATGAGTAAATCTAATGCTCCAAACATGCACTGAAAATGACTTTGAGATCATTCTTACCAAAAAAAAAAAAAATGATAAAAACCTGAAAGATTTGCTCAAATTTGGAGTTTTTCTTATCTTAAAGAAAACCCTTCAAGCCAAGTTTTCTTGGAGTAACCCAGACTCTCCTTACTGTCTTTCCTTATTCAAGAATATAGAAACGAGAGGGTTTTGACTTTAAAAAGTAGGGGTGCACAAAAAATCCATCGATCCGTAAATCCAATCCGATCCATGGATTTTTATCCGATCCGAAGGTAAACGGATTGGTGACGGATTGAAAATTTTGTAATCCGCTACCAACGGAACGGTGGCGGATTTCACCCTCAATCCGATCAGATCCGTTGACATTAAATATAATATAATATATAAGGGGTCTAAATATAAATTAAGATGTCTAAATTTAAAATAAGAAAAAAAAAAAATTAAGGGGTCAAAATGTAAATTTTTTTACAAATTTTATATTTTTCTTTTAACATTTGATTGAACGGATTGAACGGATTAATCCGATCCGATCCGGTCCTCCACGGATCGGATATCAACAGCTACGGATTGGTGACGGATTCCAAATCCGTCAATCCGTAGGTAACGGATTGGTGACAGATTTGGCCCAATCCGCACCAATCCGATCCGTGTACACCCCTATTAAAAAGGGTCATTCGATAAGTATTGGGGCATGAATGCATCATACCCGATTTGTCAGCCAATACATTCTGATATGCCCATGGACAGCGATAAATTGCAAAAATTGGTACAGTCACGATCGATATGACTGATTTATTGACTGATATGGTATGTCTAGGCTGAATTTTAGTACATGTTAGAACACTCTCAAAGTCGTACCATTACATCAAATGAAATTCATAAAGCACAACTGTATCTTATGATATATTTATGCATTCATACATGTTACTGCTGCACTACTTAAAAGATTTCTAATACAGTCCCATGTTACTGAATCTTACAGGGCATCAGATGGACCTCGTTCCCTAGTTTTGGTTGTCTTTATTGGAGGAGTAACTTTTGCTGAGATTTCTGCTCTTCATTTTCTTAGTGCCCAGGTATACTTTCTTCTTGGTGCAATTTTTTTCCTGCCATTAAGCATCTGTATTTAAATGAATAGAGGGAACTTTTATGTTCTTATTTTAACATCATGGTTTACTTTTTATTTTCAATTATATTAATAGAATGGGGAGAGTGAAAATAGTAAAGTCAACAATGCAAAACAAGAAAAATGAAGATATAAAAGCATTATACCAGTCACCGAGACAACAACAGAAAATAAAAAAATAGAAAAAGAACTACAGTAAAAGAGACACTTAAATCTGCATGGGACACTCCTTTCATAGCTAAACCACCTCTGCAGATTTCGCCACAATTAGGAGAATCTTTTAATCACATTTTGTGTGAAGCTAATGAAATGGTGGATGGTCCAGCAAGGGAAGGAGTTTTTCGATTACATATTTCGTTTGATGTTTAGTTTTTCTGTTTTTTTTTGATTTCCTATTGTTTTTTATTGTATAATTGGTTGCCCCTATTTTGTTTGTTTCTTTTTGTCAATAAAATTTTACCGTTATAAAAAACTAAACTTCCGAGGAACCCCAAGCACCCTTGAAGCCCAAGAACTCGCATTAGACGAATCACTTTCAATAATTAAAGTCTCCTAGAAACAATCTCAATGCCTCTAAAATTGTTGGAATCTCAACTTCATTAGAGTCTTTAATGCTGATGGACTTGAAAACATGACGCATCACGGATTCACGGGTGGGGAAGAATAACCAACGGCCTACTCTCCAAGCCAAAGGCTTAGGGATAGGGACCCATAGGATTGAACTGTCTTGCTCTCACACCACAGACACTCAACCGAGAAAAAACTCTATGGAGAAATTTTATTAATCATTAGAACTTCTTCTGAATGAGAGGAATTGCATCTTTTTATAAAGACTAAACCTAATCTATTTCAGGAAACAACTCTGATAATAAAAGTCTAAAGCAAACAAAACTATAAAGAAAAGCTTGCTAATTTCTAGAAAAAAGGAAAAGTCTAGAACGTTCTGTAGATATTCTCTTTATGGGCTTTTAGTGGGCTTGGGCACGGTGGCTGACCAATCATGGATCTGGCCTGCGTCAGAAAAAGTGACCAATATATGACTTTAAGAATTACGGAGAACTCCATCAATGCCTGTCGAGCTTGACTTGGAAAGGGACCAGCCCTCCAAGACAAAGCCATATCACAAAAAGACACTAGTATACACCATGCCAATCCACACTGAATAAAGGAAATGTCTCCATATGCTATCAAGAGAAATCAGACTGAAGAAAAAGATGATCAATCAACTCATGCTCCTTACACACGATGCATGTCTCAGATGGCCTCTGAAGAGAAGCCCCAGCTTCTTAAATCAGCTACTTTCGACACTTTCCCTGCCATCACTAGCCAAGCAAAAGCCTCCACTCCAAGGGGAGCAAGGCCAAGGTGAAATTTGAGCAAGGGGGACGATCAGTTGGAGAAACCTCTAAAAAGATGTAGAAAGACTTAACAGAAAATGACAGATGGATTCCAAATGCAATAGTCTGCCTCATCCCTACAAAGAAACATGTTAAAAAGTAAACCCACAAAGGCGCACACACTCAGATTCTTCAAATCTGACATAGAACTCTTACGGACCACTTGCAAGAGATATTATCACTCAATGCAACATAACAATCTTTGACATTGTACTCTTTATTTGAAGCAACTCTAAATAGTCTGGGTCTATGATACCCGGATACGGAAGTTTACCTATAGTACCGGTACGGGTACGGGTACAAGATACGGCTGGAGACGTATCTCAACTGTATCCCAAATTTAGGGTTTCGGCCATTTAAAAAAATAGAGGGAGGAGGGGGGGGGGGAGAGAGAGAAAGAGGGTTTGGTTGCAGGAAGGGGAAAAAGGAATAAAGAGAGATTTGAGGATATACTAGCAAATGAAGATAAAGTTATCAGAATCGCCAAATCTCCATTGCATGCTTTTAGATTGGACAACCAAAACAATCTCAACTGTCTTGAACTACCTCACAAAATCAGAAAACCACAATTCAAGAAAATGGAGCTAGGGTTTACTAAGACCAGCTTAGGAAACATCTCAATCTCCATCAACGCTACTTCTTCTGGTGGTTGTGACCTCATCGAAGCATTGCCAAACATAAGCAAATCGATAGCAGAGGCTTTCAGAACAGTGGATGCGATTGAAGCAGGAGAAAGAGGGATGAAATGTGGTGGATGCGATCGGAACATCGTCATCAGATCGTCTTCTTTTTTTTATTGCGGACTATGTTGGATGCGAGAGGATTAGAGATATCTCACCCTTTATATCAAATAAATGGAAGTGCTCCGTCCCTTCCTTTATATCAAATAAACGGAATGGCTCCGTCTCCCCCTTTATTACAAAGCTTTTAAGTAAATGGGCTCCACCATTTTATCTTTTATATCTTTGTTAACTTAATGGGCTCCACATTGGAATTCACTTATTAAAAATTAAAAAATTTAGAATTAAATGTCCCACTTAGACATTGGTTTAGCCAAATTTCACTCTAACTGGAGATTTGTGGATTTATAGTGAGCCCGCCTATTAAAAATTTAATCAGTATAAAATAAATGTCCTGCTAATTAATGGTCCTAGTCAAATTTAACTTTAATAAAATTTCTTAAATGCATCTTAAGTAATGCAGTACCCGTATCCATATCTTAACTTTTTGAAGCTGGCGTGTCGAACCCCCATTTCCCGTGTCCATGTCCGTACCCGTGTCTGTATTTGGGCATCATAGGTCTAGGGTACATTCTTACCAGTTCCCACCTAGTCGTCAAACCAAAACCTGAATAATTCAGAATGTAGTTGGTGCATTTAGGTGAGGCATAACCAAGGGTTCTTATGTCCTTTAGTACCCTATATCATCTGGCCTTCTGGCTTTCAGCTTGTATAAGTCAATACAGTTCCATTATTTTTTTGGTAGAGTGAATCTTACAAAAAATAATATAAAGAGAACGGAAAAATCTGCTTCATCATATTTTGGGTTCTTACATATTGGACATAATGGTGTTTCATAGCTCGATATGTGGTGAAAAGGGGGGTTTGCTTGGCAAGAAAGTTTCAGCTTCGAGTCTTGATGCTATTTGTTACTCTTATAATGTTATTTAGTAGTGTGCATTCAAATGCCAAATCCAAGTGCAATGGCTTAGCTTATTATTAGTTCATGCATAGACAATTGCACATATGAAACCGTTATTTTGAAAATTGGAATCGTTTCACAAATCGTTCAAGGTAATGAATTGAATCATTTTGTGAATCATATCACGAATCATAGCTTTTTTTTTTATCTTTCTTATATAATGAAAAATAATTAATTTTTTTTTTAAAAAAAGTAGTTACTCATAAACTATGATGCACGGATACTACAAAATTGGCAACGTATCGTGTCGTATCGTATTCGATACTTCACTTTTTACATGTAAAATCTGTGTCCCTGGCATGTCTATGGCGTGTCCCTATCGTATCTGTGTCGTATCTAGGCATCATAGCTCATAAATCACAATCCATCTATAGCAGCATAAATACAATGATAAATAAAGCTATGATATGATTATGTGGAGAACATTATTGTACATATATTAATATATCATTCAGTTGGCCAAGTACTCTGTGCCTCAAGAAGCGGAGAGGTCTTGTGTTTGACACCTACCTCCGTTGGCCACCTCTCATAGTTTTACCTGGTGCATGTGGATAGGACTGGGCTGGGCAGGAGATACCCTGGCTTATCTATATATATTAATATATTGTAATTGATATTTGTAAATAGTTAAAAATGTTTAAGATATCAACGATAAGAGAGAAAATAAACAAGCTGAAATAAAATTTTTGATATCTTTAATAAAAATAAAAATAAAATCTAAATCATCAACCATGCACGTTTTGATATCTCTTGAAGTTACAAGGGTGATCATGAAGAAAAAAATGATTTTTTAAAAAAGAAGGATACATGTCAAAAGCCTTAGTTGGATGCTCGTTCCTTATTCATCTTTAGAACCTTCTCAAAACCGCAAAAGTCCTTTAGAGGTTTTGTTACTCAGTAAATATTCAAAAAAAAAAAAAAAAACACTTAAAAAGAAAGAAAAAAGAAAGAAAAATACTATTAATATTTACCTCATAACTATGACTGTTATCACTTAGGCAAATTACTTGAATTGTAAGATTGGATAAAACGAGCATGGAATGGTAAGATTCACACATGAATCCTAAGATTTACGTGCAAATGACATTTATTGCATAGTTACAAATTATTTTTCTTAAGATTCAATATGAATCGTAGGATTCGGGATTTGAATCCTGCAGGATACTAACAACAATGTATGAAATGACAGAGTAGTCTAAAACTTTTCATCATTTTCAATCAATGCGGTATTGTTGTTTTTAACTTTGCATTCGGAAATCAAACAAAAGCCTCTGTGTTGGTCTTCGAAACATGGGTAGCACGACACGAATATTATGTGTCCTTATAATAAGTCCATGACTGAGTTGGAGCTTTTAATCCACAAACTTTAGGCTAGAACACGAATTGAAGAAGCAAGAGAAAGTGGAAGAAGAAATTTAATGTTTTAGAATAGAATAATTAGAAAGGAACTGGTTGCCAGATATCACTTGACGACCAGCCCTAAAACCTTATTTATACTATTAATTGTTTTTCAGAAATTAAAAAAGACCCTTCTCACCTAAGTTTTTCAAAATTACTAAGCACCCTTCTCTCTTGGAAATTTCAAATAACCCCTACATCTCACGACAACTGAAATCTCTCTCTCTCTCTCTCTCTCTCTCTCTCTCTCTCTCTCTCTCTCTCTCTCTCTGTGTGTGTGTGTGTGTGTGTGTGCGCGCACGCACGCGGACGTTCATTATTTTGTTGCACGAATGAAAATGACCATTGATGTGTGAATTGGCACTCTACTGTGTTTGCAGCATGGAATGGCTTACGATTTGATTGTTGGGACAACAAAAGTAGTCAATGGTCATACTTTGCTTGAGACATTCATGGACAATGTTCCTTAGAGATATGCATGGAGGTGTTGATATGCCCAACTTTCTGCAGACTACGAAGGACTGCATTGATGTATCTTGTTTTGGTGTTCTAGATTATTTTATTTTATTTTATTTAAATTTTTTTGTTTTTTTGCAATTGCTGGTTGTGAGGTTTCAAGATCTATGTGTGAGCATTTCTTTTGTTTTTCAAAATTTATCTTGGATTAGGCTGTTTTGTGAATTCTACTAGAAGAGAAGGCACCAACCAAACGCACAAGTAAAATTTCCTCTTCCAGAAACGGAGGAAGCCAAATTCACCTTTTGGGGATTAATGGAAGTAGGGGACAAGTTTTTCTCCACATAATACAAACCATGTTGATTTGTAACCTATGAACTCATTAGTTTTGGATTTGCTTACTTTGCTCTTTGATTTCTTTTTTGTAGTTTGTGATGATTTGGGGGAATGTCATATATCAATACTGAGCTCACAGAAGTGGCAAGTGTTTGATCTTGATAGACAAATAATTAGGCCTCTTTATGAATTGAACAATGGGAAATTTTCAACATTTCCAAATGTCTCATGCTATGCGAGCTATGCTTTTGAATGGATTATATCATGGGCTGGTAAGGTAGTCCTGGCGTCTGTTTGGATGGATCGGGTGAAAGGGTGAAAAAACTATGATGCTCAGGTATGGTACGGATATGCTAGGATCCTCTATTTGGACCAAACCAAGTTGATGGGGTTATCTTTAAACAATGAAATCAATTAGGAGCTACTTAAAAGGAAATGAAAAAAACACGACCAATCAGATCAAATCAATAGATCTTTGTAGCAATATCTTCGTAGGACTTATACAGAAAATACTAGTGCCGGACTCAAGACCGAAGTAAACAAAACAAGCCCCATAGTTCTCCGTAAAATAAAATAAAAACAATTTTTTTTTTGAGAATTCATTCAAAGCTCCTTGCTTATTTTCAGGAGCTTGACTCAGCCCAAACAGTAGTGAGACAAGAACAAAAGAGCACAAAACATGCCCATCCATTTAAACAGCAGCTCTAGCAGCTTTCTCACAAATGGAAAAGCTCCCAGGGTTGGTGGTAATGCTCTTGGTGCAGTTGTCAGTTTTGTAAATCCCGACCAGACAGTCTGCTAACTAAAACATATTATTTCTCTAGCTGTCAAGGAATATAAGTTGGTGAAAATAGTTAGAAAATGTCGATACAGGCCACAGAAAGAAGATTTCTCCTAAAATTTACATTCCACGTAAATTATACATACCTTATGATTATGAATTGTGCGTCTTTGGTGCGATCCTTCGCATAATGGCCCACAATTGAAACGTTCTTAAAATCTACAATGCACATACAGAAGCAGATCTCATGAGAGAGAGAAAGAGAGAGAGAGTGTTCAATGGGGAACAAACCCAGAACAAAGTGGACTGTATGATGGCTGCCAGACGGCCATATTGATTTCCCAGTAAGATTCTCAATTTTCAGTCTATGGTGAAAACCAAGAGTTATTCCAGGAAATTTACATGGTAGTCTGACACGGTTCCTCATGGAACGAATATATAGTTTTTTACGAACATATAGAAATCTAACAGTCATGCTCCATTTGTTGATCGTGTCATCCCAGAAAAGGGCCTCAAACTGACGGTGATGACAGTAGGAACTTGAAGGTGGTCATGCATGCTTTCCGTGACAGAAAGAAGTCCGACTTAAAATGAACACATGCCTTGTTTATAAGATATCCTCATGTTTTACTCCAAAAATGAGTTGGTCTTATCCCAAGATTGCGCATGTCATTGATGAATATAAATAATTGTTCATAAGATTGTGTTATTGTGTTATCAATGATATGCACCATCATATGTGGGAGCAACTAATTTTGGAGTAAAATGAGGACATTCTATGAGTAGGGCTGACATTTGTTTTGAGCGTTTCGGATTTTCATTCGGAGTACCTCCACTTGCAGGAAGCTTTGTGGGAGATCTCACTCGGATCCAGAGTTACAGCCACAGGCCGGATAGGTCCTGTGCTTTTGGTCATGCCCATAAATTGAAATTGGAATCATAGAATCCTTATGTAAATAGTTTTTAATGAATCCTCTTTGTCCGAAGTTCGAAGTATCAGCTGAGACCGAGACGATTTGGCCAAGTCCTATCCGCCTCGTGGCCTACTGCACTGAAAACGAGTTACCTTACACTTGAATCATGAGTTAAGCTTGACTCAGACATGACTCGATTACAACTCGGTGGAGGAGAAGAGAGAAGAAAAAGAAGGAAAAGGGAGAAAAAGAAACCTGATTTGCCGGTTTGCGGCTTGCTCAAGGGCGGACCTCTGTGGTTGTGACCTGGGGCGGTCGCCCCAGGTCATAATTTTTTATTTTTTATTTTGGTAAACAAATTACCATAGAGTTGGAACCTTGGGCAGGGCCATTGGAAAGATTTGGGGCACGATCTAGTGCAATCGCCCCAGGTCGGAATTGAAATCCTCATAGAGTTGAATAGGGTTTTTTTTTTTTTTTTTTTTTTATAACCACAATTGGTGATAGTTTATATTATTTGGTCTCAACTGCAGTTGCAGTTTTGACATTGTAAACTCGGTTTACCATTAGTTAATGAATTGATAATTTTGTCCAGCGGTTAGATAAAATAATTAAGTTGAACTTTAGAGAGTATTTATATGAATTATCATTGTCATTGTCCCATTTAAGGATTAGAATTGTTAATCTTGTGCAACGGCTTGATAAAATAATTAAGTTGGACTTTGCAGCCTGTAGAGTCAATAATATGATTTTTTTTAAGACCTCTTCTTAAGTATCGATCAATTTATGGACACTATTTTGTTTAAATTCTTCCTTTTTTCTTTTTTTTTTCTCAATGATTTTAGTGTTCTATTTTATATTTTAGTACTTCTTTGTATAAAAAATAACATTTATTTTCTTTATTAACTACTAAGAGACTCTAACTTATTTTTACTTTATCTAATTCCAGTTGTTCCGACTTTAAATTCTAGTATATATTATATTCGTAAACCTCAACAATAAGCAAAATCATTACTATTTACCCGGCTAAACGAGTTCCAGAAACCAGACACGCAATGATTACTTTTACAGAGATATTCGTTTTGTTCATCGATTCATTTATCATGATATCAATCTATGAACACTGTGTTTTCTAAGTTCTTCCTTTTTGCTTATGCCTCAATGATTTTAGTGTTCTATTTTTATATTTTAGTACTTCTTATATAAACAATAACACTTATTTTCTTTATTAACTAATAAGAGAGTCTAGCTTATATTTTCTAACTCAAAACTATGGAAAGGTATTGAATCAAAGTTATTTTGACTTTAAACTTTGGTATATATTATATTTGTAAACCCCAACAATAAGCAAAATTATTACTATTTACCCTGCAAAACGAGTTCAAGAAACCATACATGCAATGAATACTTTTACAGAGATTTTCTTTTTGTTCATTGATTCATTTATCATGATTAAATCATGAATAGATTAACTATAGTTTGGTAGGTTGTTTACATTTTCCTTTCTTTTCAATTGATATTATTTTTTCTGCATAATAGTATTATCTCAATCTAAGTTTTATATGTAAATCAATTTAGTTTTGGGGTTGGTATTAGCACATGTATTTTTTTGCTAATTTTTTTATTAACCTATTTTATTAGCATTAATATTTTATGAAAAATATTCTTTCTTATTAGTAATTAGTGTCATAGGCCTAACAATAAACAAGTTGCATATGAGTGTCTTTGAATCAAAGGGTTGAAATGTACTTTCGAAGCATACTCTAATTAATAAACTTTTATCTAACATGGCTGATTTGCAATTAATGTACGTTTATTATACTTTTTTCTCTTTCTAATAGATTTTGATACGGAGAATTTTAGAAGATTAAATTATACATCTATATATTTTGAAGTTATTTTATTTCCAATAACATTTTAAACATATTTAAGGCTTTAATTTTTTTTTTTTTTTGCCTGTGTTGGCTAGATTACAGTGGTTTGGACTGAACCCAATTGGCGAGTCCTGTGAAAATAGGGCAATTCTAAATTTATATGTAAAATCATTAGCCTTCATCCTTTACTTATAAACCACAATTTTGTAAAACATGCCCCTTACAATTATGATCTAAGCGCAGGCCTCAGACATACAAATTCGAGAGAGTGGTATCCTTATCCTTGGGTTGAGGACCATTCAGTTCTGTGTTAAGTGGATCAGGTCCATGGATGGGCAGAAGCTTCAGGGTCTAGGGCCTGTACTGATAACTTAGATGACTTACTCCCTAAATTTTAGTATTGGTGTTTCTCAATCGTTCTTTCTGCGGAATGAGTTCAACCCATTCATGATTGAAACCAGGCTGACATAGGTCACTCTTCGGAGTTTTCTATTTTTAGTTTTGTTATGCTTGGTAGCATCCTCTTGAGTATCAAGTAAATCATCATGCGATGCAAACGCTAGAGTGCTGTAAACTGAGGAATCTAGACTAGCACTCTCTTGGTCCCTCCCTGGTGGGGATTGAAAATGTTCACTGCTTAGTTGATTCGAGTTCTTGCTGATTAATTGCTGTCCCAAATTTCTTGGTCCATGAATTTCCTTAGTGGGTCCCACACGCATAGTGGAATTGCAAATTAGCATGTCACCTGAACATGGGCAGGATAATTTGAAGAATGGTGGGACCTAGAGTTTTGTCTATTTTGTATATACCCCAAAGAGACGTTATATAAAACAGTCGAATGTAAAGGAGGAACATTAATATTAATCTGTAGTTAGGTTTGATTCACGTCCTAAGTTCCTTGTTTGCATATAAAACAAGCTGAGATTTGTATTAATGTGAATTTCTATAGTGGTTGTTTTCTGAACCCTATTGAGAACTACCAAGTTCTCTTGTTGCAGTGGGAGGAAGTAGGCTGTAGGCCAACTAAAGCTGGCATCTGGTGGTAAGTACAGATGCTCTTCTTGTCTTTTGAGTTCTTCACATTCAGTTCTCAAATAATATTACTGGAGTAACAGAGTAATGCTTTCTCATCAGATAATCGGTTTTCTTTTGTATATCCTTATTTATTGAGTCGTAAAGTAGCACATACTAGAGTGAATTTTCTTTTGAATGTCATGATTAGTGCAGGGCTGGTCGCATATATTCTTACTTTTGCAACCATGTTCTTCCCTTGCCATTTTTCTTCCACTGTTGCATTGTTATGACCCTTCAATTTCCTTTCTGGCTGTATCATTTCAAAGGCATTATCTGTTGAAGTATGCAGTTGGTCATGTTGGTTGACCCGAAGGTTGCATGTTCTCTTCTTCTTATCCTTTTCTTTGGCTAGTGCTAATATCTTGTGAATGCCAAAATGATGAGAATTGATCATTTATCTTGGAGAGTATTTAAATTACAGGAAAGGGCATCACATGGTGAGGAATACTTGCAAAGTAGAGATGAAAGGCTCTCTTTCGAAGCTGGGGAGTCATTCTCCCGTAGAGATTCAATATGGCATCATGTTAGTACTGAAGGAAATAATCTGGACAAGTCCAAGGGGGATAGGGGTGCAGAACCAAGTGAGGTGTTATTGATTGGGTTTCCATCATTCTTGAGTGTTGATGAAATGTCCTTGAGGCGTGCTTTTGCCTCATTTGGTGAGATTGAGAAGGTCAGTGCTTTTCCGGGGCGAAGCTATGCATTTGTGCTGTTTAGGATTGTAGAGGCAGCTTGCAGAGCAAAAGAAGCTCTTCAGGGTAAAGTATTTGATAATCCCTCTGTAAGTATTTGCTTTGCTAAGAGTGAACATGGGTCAACTGAGCATGGGAAAAATACAATGAATGCTTCTTTCCAACCTCATATTAAGCCAAATGATCACCCAGGTCCAGGTGGGCTTGTGGTCAGGGATTTTCATCAGGAAAGGGATTTTGCTGGTTCATCTAGTGATTTTAATGCGACACCTCGTTTCATTTCGTTTTCAGAGATGCCTAGGGATTTGGGTTCCTTGAGTTTCGGTAAAAACAATTCCTTAAGTACAAGTGCAGGTGGTATCTTTGAACAGGCAAGGATGCAAGGACTAGGTTTTGATCGAGGATTTTCAGAAGATATATATGAATGTCACAAAAGAGGCCCTGGCGTAGACAGTGGTGCACTCAGAAATGAATTTCCTCCAGAGAGACCACCTCAAAGAAGTCCCCCTTCTGAAGATTCTTGGGATCTGCCGGATGATGTTTTTCCTCTACGGGAAGCAACGAAACTGAAGACTGGCCCATTTCCTGATAAAGAGCTTCCAGAGTATCCTTCTTTTGACTTGCAACAAGGGAAACAACATGCTGGCCATGTCGTAAGTTCTGCCTTTTGTGTTTTAATATGCTGCAGAATTTTAGATGTCAAGTGTAAATTTACTAGATAAGTTGCTTAGTTTTGTTCTCAAACATTTAATATCCCACCATTATCCACCTTTGTGGATTGAATCATGTGGAAAATGTACTTGTAGAACCAATATAAACTTTGTATTGCTTAAGAATTGTAATCAAGGGGGAAAATGCATAAAGTTTGATGCATCTTATGCAACCATCATAAAGTTTGGATAACTTTATGTCAGGTTAAGGATCATTAAATAGGGGTATCAATGCACTCCCTTTTCCACATGCCTACTTCTTGCTCTGGCTCGTGATTATCATATCCGTCTATGTGGGTCAGACAGATGGTTTTACTTCTTTTAACTCTGATCCTTGTTTTACTGGAGTCTTCTTATATATAAATTATTTTGTTGACCCTACTTTATTTGTATACATGAGCAATACAATCGAATCCCTTCAGAATCGAGATTGTTCATTGAGTCCATCTCACTTATCATATGCTACAATACAAATTCCTTACTTGACTGTATTATGTCCATTCAATCAATAATGTAAAAAGTGGACGCCAAAGGTTGTTTTAAAAGTAGTTTACATCATTTGGATGCTTGGGAACTTTCAATTCATTTGACTGTTTGGGAACTTTCAATTCATTTGACTCTGTCTTTGTTGCATATTAGTAGTCGGATAACTAAAAAGTCAAAACAGATGTCATGATCAATATTAGTGATTGCCTGCCCACTTGTCTAATCGATGTGGGCTGCTCTACAATTGCAGTGCAACCAGTTCTACTTAGTCATTCCTCTATAGACACTGCAATTCCTCTGCAACCGGTTGCAGTTGATCATTCCCCAATGGGACAAATCCTAAGTACTTGACCATTCCTTTATATATCTTATGTTCACACAAAAGTCTATGCCGTTGTATACGCGTGTCATCGACCCAAGTTAAAACATTCTCATCCAAACACAAAATATGCTTAGATAGAAATAGCTAATTTTATTCTTTGTTCCTCAGTTCAATTTAGCCCCTTACATGTGGTCAGGAAATCCCCATCTGCAGCATTTGACCGTGCACTTGTTTTGCAGGCCGGAGATGTTAAATTGCACCGCAAGGACTGGCTGTGCATTTGTTCCTCATGTGAGTAACATCGAACTAGAGTCAGGAAGACCTGCACATCAGGGTAATAAACAATTGCAGAACTGCACTCGAGAAGAGGCAGAAGCAGATCCACAGAAACGTCTCCAGGCAACATTGCAGCTAGATGCTGCTCTTCTTCAGGAGATGCAGCTGGAGGCAAAGACTTCCGACCAAAAGTGGCTCTATTCAGAAGGTAGAATTGTTGACTTCCTGTCGATGCTAGATCTGTTCAGACGTATAGATTTTGAATCTTCTTTATTGCATGTGTTGCTTTTAGAGTATTTTTTTTTTATCCTCAACTGGAATATATGTATGGGCATCCTTTGAGTGCCAAGTTCAGACATCTGATGACAATGTTTTGATAATTTGGATCTTTGACCTGAGTGGGCCATATTGCCCAAAAGTAACATGGCTGATGGACCTAGCCCGGAATATAATCCCTCGATTTTGTTTATAACAGTGGACTGTTGGAGTTTTCCTAAGCCATCTATTTTGAAGGCGCTTTATTGATTGGTTTCTTGGGGAAGTTCGAATTATGATCTAAGCGCAGGCCTCAGACATACAAATTCGAGAGAGTGGTATGCTTAGCCTTGGGTTGAGGACCATTCAGTTCTGTGTTAAGTGGATCAGGTCCATGGATGGGCAGAAGCTTCAGGGTCTAGGGCCTGTACTGATAACTTAGATGACTTACTCCCTAAATTTTAGTATTGGTGTTTCTCAATCGTTCTTTCTGCGGAATGAGTTCAACCCATTCATGATTGAAACCAGGCTGACATAGGTCACTCTTCGGAGTTTTCTATTTTTAGTTTTGTTATGCTTGGTAGCATCCTCTTGAGTATCAAGTAAATCATCATGCGATGCAAACGCCAGAGTGCTGTAAATTGAGGAATCTAGACTAGCACTCTCTTGGTCCCTCCCTGGTGGGGATTGAAAATGTTCACTGCTTAGTTGATTCGAGTTCTTGCTGATTAATTGTTGTCCCAAATTTCTTTGTCCATGAATTTCCTCAGTGGGTCCCACCGCATAGTGGAATTGCAAATTAGCATGTCACCTGAACATGGGCAGGATAATTTGAAGAATGGTGGGACCTAGAGTTTTGTCTATTTTGTATATACCCCAAAGAGACGTGTGAGGTGCAGATGGGCCTCAGGTGGTGCTGGTGCATTTGTAGGTGAGTGTACTACCTATCCGATTATGGATGTGCTTCCATTTTGGATTGGAATGTTCCTTGATCTTTCTTCTAATTCCTTGTCATCTTATTTGGGGCCAATTCCTACGATTGTTTATTTGGTGTGCAGACATGGTGCGCCAAATGGGTGCGCAGGTCTTTTAATGTTTGAGCAGGACATTGCATGAACCTATGATATCTAAATTTGGTATAAAAAAAAGTCAAAATTTGTTCTGCTCTGTGGAAATATGAATAGGACAATGACTACTATTGCGCACATACCAGATCATAAATCTCTTTACATTATCAGTTTAAGTGATGCTTCTACTGTGGCCTCGTTGCTTTAATGGAATGGAATTCCTAGAAATATATTCCTATTGGTTAAAATTGAAGATGGAAAGGTGAAGATGCAAAATGACGATCCCTTTGGCGGAAAACGATTACCTATCTGTCACCTTGCTAAATCAAGTTTTAAGGAAGTCTGATAGATTTACCAGAAAAGTTAGGTTCCCTCTTACATCTGCACCTTACATCTTTTAATCTTTACCTCTTTAATGTTCCTTGGAAGTTGGTACTCGTTTTACCGGTAATTTCTCAAGATGTCATCCATTGTTGACTTGGATGGAATGGTTTGGGTTATGTTTGCACCGATGGTCCACTGTGTAACTGGCAAGTACGACCATGTATATGGTAGAATGTCGAGTCGAGCTCGGTCAGTTTGAGAGGAGGCTCTTACGCTTTCAAGTGAGTAGTAACAATTGCACAAATGACTTGCCTTCCATGTGAGAGAAGATTACTAGCAAAAAGTGCCCCCGTGGTTTATAGTTTTAATTTTAAATTTATAAGAGTTCATAAATAATAATATATATATTTTGAGAATCACATTGAGATTATCAAAATTGCACTCATAATTTTTAAGGTAGGGAATGTAGGATCTTCGTCCATTGGGTCCCATGTATAAATGCAAAGCCAAGTGGGTTGGTTATTGTAGATCTCATTTAGGTCAGAAAGTCGGTAGGATCTTCATTTATTGGGTCCCACATAAATAGTTAAATGGGCAATAACAATTCATACAATGGGTCCCATATGGATAGGTGGATCGATTGGGCCTAGTGGGTCAAATGTGGATACCATTTAGGTAAGAAGGTCGGTAGGATCTTTATTTTAATTAGGTAACTTCCTATTGTTAGTATTTTGATTGATTTAGATATCTTTTAGAAGTGGGCCCAATGAGGACACGTAAAATAAGGGTCATAAAATATGGAGCCAGTTATTTTTATTGGATTGGATTTTTTTAATGGGCCCAATGAAGAGTGCATTGAAAAAAAAAATTTGTGATGTTTTTAATTATAAGAAGTAAAGTATTGGGTGTGAATATATTTGGAATGGATAAGGATAGAGAGATTTGAATTAAGAATTAACGTTATCAAGAGGAGTCCAGATCTCTTGTTTCGTAGAAATAGAGAGATACTGTTTCATCTAGGGTTGCATATGGGCGGTTTGGATCGGTTTAACACTAAAACCAACAACTGAACCGAACCTATCGGTTTTTTAATTGACCGATCCGATCCGGCCGATGGAGAGGACTTAAACCAAACCGAACCGAACCAAACGGTTCGGTTCGGTTCAGTCAGTTAAACCGTTTTTTTTTTTTAAATCAGACATTGAAAATTTCAAAATGATGATACCCAATCATTCGCATTTATTCCAATGTTTAGTGCAAATATAAAAATCCAACATTCCAGACTGGACTAAACGCATATAAAAAATAATTTTACTTTAAAAAGAGAGTTTGGACTAAACATAAGCGCAAAATAAATAAATAAATAAATAAATAAATAAAAACTAACAAGCTTGTAGTGAAACATTCATTCCACATGATACCATTTGGAATTACAATAGAATAATAGTTTATGTCAAGAAAAGTCACACACAAACAGGATCTGTATCAGAACCCACATTATTTTTCAGAAATGAAGGTTTCTTAACACATTGATTGGGTGAGATCAAAATCAACCATCAAAAGGCTAGACTCTACTAGCTTTTCTAGCATTCTCAAGAGTGCAGCCTTCTGATAAAAACTTCATTGAAACGAGGTATGAATTATGATGGAAAAAAAACACCCCGTATAGTAATCCCTCCATCTGCAATGAAGTATCAAAAAGCATTTGAGAGATTAGAAGAGATGCACCGAGGCAATGTTGGCCGTTAAGTTTATGTAAGAATGGAGTTGTGGAATTTAACTTTGAAAGTAGTGAAAGACGAAACTCTAAGGTTAAAATAGTAAAAAAGCAATATTAAGTTATTGCATATGAACCAATCTATTATAAACCGATCCGAACCACTCGGTTCGGTCGGTTCGGTTTTACAGTGATATCGGATTTTTTATGCAGCCCTAGTTTCATCCATTCCAAATTCTCCAACTATGTAAAACCTCATGCTAGCTAATGCACTCTCTCAATTGCTTCCTTAGAATGAGAAAATCAAGGAAGATATTTTACACAGTTGGCGAATTTAGATTGGATGAAAATGTATCTTCCTGTTTCTATGAAACAGGGGATCCGAACTCTATCAAGAGACTTGAGCAAGGAGGTGTTTTGGGTAAGTCAACGAAGTTGCCAACATTAAAATATTAAATGAAGAAAGAGTTTAGGGAAAGAATCAAAACTATTTAGGGAAAGAATCAGATTTGGGGGAGAAATGACGGAGATGATAATAATTTGAAAATTATAATAATGATTGGGTGTGCCACTTGTCACATGTCACCACGAAAGCCCAACACAAGCAAAAAAATATGTATATATATATTCTAATTTAAAAGAAATATAAGTGCATACAAAAAACATGAAAAATATTAAAACATGAGTTAAAAAGATTTATAGAAGATTTATAGAAGAAGCAAGATGGGGGAGGGAGTAAGGGAAAGATAAATATATGGACTGATTAGGTGGGCCCATAATGATATAGCGCACTAACCAGAGCTATGCTGCTCCTACTACTACTACTACTAATAATAATAATAATAACAAGAATAATAATAATAATATTGCTAGATGGAAAAAAACTAATAACTTAGAACTTAGAGTATTATATGAAGTATTATTGGAAAGAAAATTTTATCTTAAAATATATTAGTAAATTTAGTAAAAAGAGAGTGCATGAATATGAATTGTTTAAAATTTATTGCAAATGTTAATGGTGAACTTTATGATAAATCTTAATAAATCATAAAATACATTTAATTAAATATCTATTAGTAAATTAAGATTTATCTCATACAAAAACAAAGTCCAAATTATAAAATAAAATAAAAAACTAACTTAATGAATCAAAGCTTCGAAGATTGTTGACACAAAAAAAAAGTCATTATGTCTCCTCCACATCAAGAAGCCTCGTGAAGCTGCATCCTGCTACAAAACAGGCAAAGCTACTTCAAGCATCAGATCTTGTTAGAATCAGACAAAAACTGAAAGATCTTTCAAGGCAGCCAAAAGAGGGGTACACCTAAGGTTTCGGGCCATTCCGACAGCGTTTGGCCTAACTTTACTGCTCCGACAGCTAAACAAGCGTATCCGGCGGCGACATCATCAAAGACGTCAAAACTTTGATCAGAGCCTACGGATGACTCCGGAATGTCTCCAAAGGGCTCCATGCCAAATTTCAAGTCAAACCGACAACGTTTGACCCTCCATCAATGCTCGAGCAGCAAAATCAAGCCTCCCGGCGGCGGGAACCACCGAAACCATCACTCATCAAACAAAATACATGAGTGGCTTCAACATGCTTCCAAAAGGCTGCACGTCGAATTTTAGGTCATTCCGACAACGTTTGACCAGGTTTCGATGCTTCGAGAGAAAATCAAGCCTACCGGCGGCGGAGCATCCCGGGACCATGACATCCAAAACAAAGCTGATGGAATGTCTCAAAATGACTCCAATAGGCTCCCTGTCAAATTTCAGGTCAATCGGACATCGTTTGACCACATATCAAAGCTCGGCATTTGCCCCGTAGCAAAATCAACTGAAGAATCGATGGGACCCCAAACGGCTTCAAAACTCAAATAAAAGTCCATGGTTGGTCCTATCCACTGCTCAAGAAGCTTCACCTCAATTTTCAGGTCATTCCGACATCGTTTGACCTAGTTTCGACTCTTGACGGAAAATCGGCTACAAAGTCTTCGGCTTTCCCGAAAAATGGGAAACTTTGTGCTCCGATTTCGCGCAGGTTCTAGTCAAGTTTTCTCCAAGAAAATCAAGTCAATAATTGAGCAAAAATGTCAAGAAAAATACAGAAGAAAGAAGGAACGAAAAAGACGGAAAAACGGCCGAAAACGACCCTCGGCGACCAAACGGGCCAAAACCCTAAGGTCGCCGGCGACCCTGGGTGCATGGTCGCCCGGCGACCATGCAAATCCGGGTCGCCGGATTTTGCACCAAAATGCCCGATTTTCGATCCTTTTCGCGTTTCGAGTGTTCCTGCTTCTGCGATTTTCTGAAAATCCAATGTTTGATGCTTGAAAACGACTGATCTTCGTCGACATCTTGGATCCGCCGTCAAAAGCATGAAATCATCACCGATCGTTCCAAGATCGCCAACCGGCTGACCAAGAAAGTGCACTTTCTGTCCGACCGATCGTGAAATCGACAAGACAGATGTCATCGGCCCACCAACATCAACAAATGTCTGAAATTGCATCGCAATCCGACATCAAACAATGCGTGGATCCACCTGTGATGATCGTAAGAAGAATCTAAAAAGACACGGCGCGGCCCGCGACTTTCCACATGCCTTGGCGACCATTTAATGTCGTTAAATGACCCGTTTATGACAACTTAATGCGGTCATTAACTCATTATTTTGGACGGCCCAATCAGATTCAAGCATTTGAGAGTTACAAATCCAAGCAATCATGGCATTAAACCCATGAAACTCACATCATCATGAAGCATAAAGGCAATTAAAAGCCCACTACCTTCATCGGCCAATCACAAGCCATGAAAAAGGAGTTACAAAATCAATTTGTAACTCCTCATCAATGCCCTCATCATGACTATCAATGCCCATAACCACCCCATGGCTACCAAAAGCCTATAAAAGGAGATCCATTCCCAAGAGAGAGAGAGGATCATCGACATCTATCGACTTGAAATTCTGCACTTCTCCCAAAGAAATCCAGACGAAGTCCTGCTGCTCTGTTGCAACGAACACCACAAGGTGATCAACGTCCCTTGGGCGGCCACCCCCCCAAGGTCACCTCCTTCTCTAACATGGCCTAAACGCGGCTTTTCAGCCCGTTTACTTGGTTTTTCATTGGATATAGGACCTCCTCTTGGTCCTTATCCTTTAAAAAACCGAGGTTAGGAGCCAAGTCAAAGAATCAAAGCATCAACCGTTCTCATTTGAAGGACGATGGCGAAGTCCATACATGACTTGCGACCGTCGATCTCAACGTGTCCTCACAATCTCCTGAGAAGTTAGATCCCTTTTCTTACTTTTCTATTGTAGTTTGTATTTCTTAAAGAGACAAAAAGAAATCGCAATTCTTGTCTTTCATATTAGATGAGTTTTGTAAAATCGCCTTTCACGGCAAAATCGCCTTTTACGGCAAACAAACAAAAACGCCTCCTACGGCATTCTAAAAAAACAAACTTGTCTCTTTTCGTAATATTAATGCAATTTGAAAAGTTAGAAAAAAGGATTGATTTCCTTTCCACTTGTGAAGGTGAATCTTCGGATTATCACCATTCCAAATCCAAGTAGAAAGTAAATCTGGCATACTCGTACAAAAATGTTAATGCCCGAGATTTTCCCTCCTCCGCCGAGACCCAGGTCAGCCCTCGGGGTGTGGAAGGAGAGGACAGAAGATTTCTTTCGGGTCCATCAAGTTGGCACACCCGGTGGGACACGTTGACTTGAGAACGTGATGCTTTGATCCCTTGGCTCCTTTCTAATTGGTGGCCTATGTTGCATCTTGCATCTAAAAAAAAACATGAGATGGGATTTCAATTGTTCTTTCTCACTTCAAAAAATGATCTCTTTTTCTTAGATTCAACGTTGAGAAACTTTGATCCTTCCCTCTTCGAACTTGATAGCTCACAGAAATGTTAGCAGCTATCGTTCATATCGGGGATTGGGCCGTCTTTTCTCTTTGATGAGTCCAATTGAGATTTAAAAAAAAAATTTATTCTTTCAAGAAAAGAGATCTTTTTTTCTTAAAAACTCAACTTTGAGAAACTTTGATCCTTCCCTCTTCGAACTTGATAGCTCACAGAAATGTTTGCAGCTATCGTTCATATCAGGGATTGGGCCATCTTTTCTCTTTGATTAGTCCAATTGAGATTAAAAAAATTAATTTCAAAAAAAAAATCTTCTTTTGAATTCAAATTCACAAAGAAACTTTGGTTGTTTCCTTTTCGGATTTAACGCTCACAGAAATGTTGAGTTGTGGTTCGGATTGGAACACCACTTGTTCTCTTTGACGAGTTCATTAGAAACCTTTCTAAAAAAAAAAAAACACTAAGGTTGCACCAATTGCGCTCTTTGACTAAAGTGGATTTAAGAAAAGCCTTGTCCAGAGTGTGGAGACAGCTTGACTGTTCGAGGCAAGGGTCCTTCAAACGGGTTCATTAAGTAATCCTACCCTTACCTGGGGGCTGATCTATCTACTAAGGTTTCATAAGATCGAATTGAAAACCTAGGTGCATTTCAAAAAAAAAAAAAATTTCAACTTTTGGATTTACAATCGAGAAATTTTGGGTTCTTTCCCTTTCGGATTTAACGCTCGCAGAAATGTTGAGTTGTGGTTCGGATTGGAACACCATTTGCTGTCTTTGATGAATTCAATCTTAAACCTTCAAAAAAAAAAGAAAAAAAAAAAACACTTCCGCCACTTTTGGATTTAGAATCGAGAAATTTTGGTTCTTTCCCTTTCGGATTTAACACTCGCAGAAATGTTGAGTTGTGGTTCGGATTGGAATACCATTTGCTCTCTTTGATAAATTCAATATTGACCTTTAAAAAAAAAAACTTCCATCACGTCTGGATTCACACTTGAGAAATTCTGGTTTCCTTCCTTTTCGGATTTAACGCTCGCAGAAATGTTGAGTTGTGGTTCGGATTGGAATACCAGTTGCTCTCCTTTATGAATCCAAATTTGACCTTTCAAAAAAAATCCCATCTCATGTCCTTTCCAAGGATGCGATTTGCAACATTTGTGCCTAGCGGTGCTAGTACGCCCTTTCGGGTCTACTGTATTCGCGACCGACACATTTGTATCTCCAACCTTATATCATTTTACCTCGAGTGAGCCTTGCTTCTCGGTAATTTGAATTAAGGTCTACAATTGCTTCTAGCAGTCACTGGAACGCTCGCTCTGAGCCTACCATACTTGGATTCTAGAACAATTGTATCCTCTATAGCCTTTTGCTTTCTTCATCGTCCTTGGGCTAGGCCACGTCCCCTCAAGTGATTTAAAAAGACAAAACCATAGTTGTTCTCCATTTACGATCACCATATTTTTGTGATTACTAATGGATTTGGTCTTGTTTCAGAAGTTTTCCAAAACTAACAATGGCAGCTTCATTGACCATCACTTTCGATGAAAACAAGTACCTGCTTATGCTTCAAGATAAACAAAACAAGCATATGAAAGTTGAGGATCCGAACCCTAGAGGGGGGGTGAATAGGGTGAGCTACAACTTAATGACCAATTATGCCAATTTTAAACTTCTTTAAAACAATTAGTCACTTGTGATGATTAAAAAATAAAATGCAGAAGCTAAACAACAACAATCACCACAAAAGCAATCACCACAACACAAGATTTATAGTGGTTCGGCCAACGTGCCTACATCCACTACCGGCTTGTGAATGTACACCCCACCGGATTTCCACTATTTATGCTTTTACAAAAGGCTAAGCAATAACCCTTACAATGATGTTTTTAAGGCTAAACAACAACCTAACTATGTGCTTTTCTAGGATAAGCAATAACCTTTACAATTTGCTTTTCTTAGGCTTAGCAATAACCTTTCATACAAATAGTTTTTCTTTCTCAAGAACGTGTCTAAACACTAGGAGAGAAATACATTAAGCACAATATATATTGCCTCTAAAATAGGCGAATGAGAAAGTGATAATCAACTCACACAACACACTATAAATTACAAAGATGAATGCTCATGATGTGTGTGTGTGAAAACTTCAATCAAGTTGAAAATGAAAGCTCAATCAGTTTATGCTTGAAGCAATTAAAAGTTTAATGCACATAAAATGATTTGATTGAAGTGATATGCAAATCACATGTACAAATTACAAACTTCCCGATGATATGAAAATCAAAAGCTTACAAGTTGTATGAAATTAATTATGTCTAAACATGTGATGCATGAGATTGGTTGTTTTCAAAATCAAAGTAATACACTAAAGTCTTAACGATTGAAAACAACAAAGAAGATTCATACAAGTTAGTGAAACATGTTATAACATAAATTGAAGATTTTGATAACACATATCTAAAAAGTTTTCTACCACAAACTTGATTTGAATCAAGGTGAAGAATCCAAAAACTTAAATCAAAGATTAAGAGAGGAATGGATTCAACACATCATAGTTAATATGCTAAAAATCATTTACCAATAATTTAGACAACGCATAAAAACATATGATTAGAAAAAGTCAAAGCTTACTTGGTGATTGAACTTCATTAATCCAAGTTTAGCTTTACTTAATGATCCTTTGACCTTCTTAGTTCATTCCCTTTGATTTGCCTTAGTACACCTCAGAAATGGCTTCCAGAATCATCTCCTTTGGCCTTGGAATGAACTTCATTTTATAGAAATATTGGCCCAACGGCTATATGTCGGTTTGCCGACATCCAGGGGTCAGTTAACTGACACCCTCAGCGGTCACAAGCCCAACGGTCATAATTTTGAAATTTTGCTGACCTAAAAGCATGGTTCGGTTAGCCGACATGTTCGGTTAACCGAGGCCTGACCGACACTCTAACCGACAGTGAAAACAGGGTCAGAATACATCTCTCTGGAATTCTAATCGAGAGAGCTTCGATTGAGCTCGGTTCACGGTCGGTTAGCCGAAACCTGACCGACAGGCTGACCGACAGTTTTAACAAAATCCCAACTTTTGCATATTTCAAAGTATTTTCAAGAGGGGATTTTTGGGCCATTAAACCAAGCATGGAAACATGATTTTAAATCAATCTAAGAGCTTTTAAAATCATGAATCATAAAAAGCCAAATATGATTTGAAACTTTAAAATCAATGGCTAGCTTTGTTTATAAAAACTCTTTTTCAAATTTAAATGCATCCATGTTTAAAACCAAAACATGCATAAATCATAAGGTTTACAAGATTTAAAACAATGCATGTATAAATCAAGATTTCAAGTTTTTCTAAAACAATGCATATGTGTGAATTCAAATGATGAATAAAATGAATAGTGCATCCATCAAATTGCAAGATACAAAATCCTTAACAATCTCCCCCTTTGCAATTTGATGGCAAACCTTCTCTTACTCAATACTGAATCTTCACACAAAGTCTTCAGGTACTCCTTAGCTGGATGAGGCTTGAAATCTTCTTGGATGCTTCTTCACTTGGCTTGGGCCCTTTGTCTTTTCCTTCATTCTCCTTGATGCTTGGAGCCCTTTCTTTGGCCAAGCATCTTGTTTAGCTCCCAAGCTTTCTTCTACTTCTTTCATCTCTCCCCCTTTGACCATGCACTCTTGGGTTTTGGCAAGATATGCATTCACTCCCTCTTTGGAGGATAATACAATGTCTCTCCCCTTTTGACATTGAATTGCACATCTCTTCCCTTATCTATATTCTCCCTCTTTGACATCTAGAATATTCTCCTCCTTTGACATTAAATTGCAAAGGTACCTACACACATGAAATAAGGAAAATACCTTTTAGTAGCACCTGTTAACAAAAGAATTCGAAAATGAAATACATAACAGGTTTTCATGTATGGGTGTTGTCTATAAGGTTATAGAGCCAATATAAGAGTGAATTTAATCATAACTAATACTTCCTATGAAGATTTACTCCCCCTGACTCCATTATCTCCTTTTGTCAGACTTTGACAAAGATTTAACAATTTGGTTCAAAGAGAAGATGGTTTAACCAATTAAGGGTTAACTTCAAGAGAAGGATTAGATACCAAAAAAGATAAAGCTCAATATGATCAAATTACCATTATAAAAATACCAATTGACGGATAAGCTATAGGACACTTAAAGAGCAAGGTCAAAGGATATTCTATCATGGATACCAATTGGAATATATAAAGCAATTATACCAATTGAAATTCAAAGATAAGACTATTAACTCAATCACTCTAAAATGGAGTTAAGGAATATACCTATTAGGGCTCATCCAAATTAGAGCTATCCATGATGAGATGGGGTTTATTGAACATAGCATCAATCAATATAATTATGAAAACCATATGCTATGAAAGTTTTGAAATCATTTCATGCATTCATTAAATACAACTATCATGCACAAGATGAATGAAATGAAGATCAATAGAAGCCAACCTCAACTATTAACCAACCAAGATTATGAACACATAAACATGGCACCAAGGGCGAACACCAAGAAGCCTGAAGCCCGTGGCGTTCCCACGATGCCTCAACTCACAAGAAACAAGGTTTACACCAAAACTTGGTCCCCGAGATCTTCACCAAAGCAACGGAGGTCCCGAACATCTGCAAAGCCAGCATACCTGGCCCCTCTCAAGGAGAATCAGTTCTACCCTCTCTCTTACATGAAAGAGGAGAAACCTACCCTCCACCCAAAAAACAAACAAAATCATTATAAGCCAGCTTGCTCCTGCAAGCCCAAAATCAAATCCTGCATCGTTAGGCCTATGCAAAAACATGCTGAAGCCTACACTCCCGCGAGTCGACCCTTCAACTCAACAGGGGCCGAGCACGCAAACTTCAAGTCTTCATTGCGACAGACAAAGGACCGTGTCCAGATTCTGTCCTTGCCCAGCTTCAAAGAAGACAAACTCGGCTGCTGCGCACGAGGGACTACATCCTTCATCGCCAGAACCCAGCCAGAGCTGACTGAAGCTCAAATTGCTCGTCGTATGCGTCGCCGCACTGCATATCGACAAAAGAGACTCGAGAAACAAAGAACCCAGCGTTCTACTCTCCATGTCTCAAACAAATGGGTCGAAAAAGAAAGACCCAACCAATTCATTGCTGTCCATATGGTTGGCAAAACCAGAAAACGCCAGAAGTCAGCAACCAAAATCAGTGTTAGACGTCCAGTGACTCGCAGCGTCTCTCGGACAAGAACACATCTAGAAGAATCTTCCACTCCTCCAAGCCAAGAACACCGGACTAACCACTCCTCAGATTCTTCATCCAGAAGAATGAGCCCCAGCTCAGTCACCAGGACGATTTCTTCGTTCGAATCCCGAGGGATGAACGTCTTGGCTACAAGTTCTGAGCCGCCTCCACAGCATGACGATGTAACCGCATGCATCCAGCAGTTGGAGCAAGAACAACAGAGAATTGAGGCTTTGATGAAAAACCTCATTCTCACTTTACAGCGTCCGCCACCTAACAACGAAACCCCTCCGAATCATGAAGATGATGAGGGCAATGCAGAAAACAATGAGTCTCGCGCCCTTACAAAAAAGGACGTGGACGATATCCTTGCAAATGCAAAAGAAGAGGATCCATTGAAGGAACATGGGATCAAGCCACCCTACCCTTTATGGATGGACTCGGTTCCGTTCCCTGCAAAATTCAAGCAACCTACTCTCCAGACATATACGGGGAAAGGTTTAGCCAGACAGCATGTCATCCATTTCAAGATCCTGACTGGAGCTATTTCGGATCAAGATGCCCTCAAGATTCGTCTCTTTGCAAGTACCCTAAAAGGTACAGCCTTTGATTGGTACTCCACTCTGCCGGAGAACTCCATCCAAAACTGGGCTATGCTGGAGACACGTTTCCTAACCCACTTCCTAGGTGAGGGTCATCCTGTTACTATGGCTCAACTCTGCAGCCTAAAACAGGGAGAGAATGAGTCAACTTATGACTTCATTCACAAGTGGAAGGCAATTGCGTACATATGCTCAGATGTGCTGCCACAAGCGTCGCTAGTCGACATCTGCCGTAACAATATGAGAGCAAAAATCCGCTCCATGATCATCGGCAACAAATCAAAGAACCTGGGGGAACTCCTCGAAGCTTCCATGGAAGCTGAAATGGTGATCAAAGACCTCAACAGTCAGAAATCATCAAAGAAAGAGCCGACTGCTGTTACAACCTCAAAACCAAAGAAAAAGGAGGTTCTCAATGTGCAGACTAAGTCAGCTCCTCAACAGCCAAAGAAACCTGAAAACAAAACTGCAGGTAAAAGGCCTGAACTCTCTGATGCCTTCAAAGAACGTGTAAAAAAGAAATATCCGTTCGATGAAGATGTTGAAGAAATCTTTGAGGCTCTCCTAGCAAATGGCAAACTCATTTTGCCAGAGCCCGAAAGACCGGGAGATGTTGGCAAAACCAATGGTCCCCGATACTGTCTATACCATCAGATGATCTCACATCCTCTCAATCAATGCTTCGTTGTGAAAGAGAAGATCAATGAGATGTGGAAAAACGGAGTCATAACTTTCGACAAAAACTACGGCTCCACTTCTGTCAACATGGTGTCATGTCGATAAATTTCAAAATCACTGAAGGAGAAGACCACTACTTCATTCAAGGTGATAAAAATGGCTCAAGCGTCCCAAGAATTGGTTCCCTATCCAACATCAGATGGACAGCCTATATGGGTGCATCCCGATCTCCTAGATGATGAAAATTGGGAGATCGTTAAAACAAAGCCGACCGCTCAGCAGCGAAGGCAAGCCAAGAGACAGCTTCGCAAGCTCAAACAGCAGCAAAAGTCTCAACCAAAACAAGAAGTCCTTGAAAAAAGCAGAAACTTCTTCCACTGCTTCACTTGGGACGACGGAAGAATCTCTTCCCAAAACCTCCAAGGCGGTAAGAAAATTCACTCTTGATGATTTCATGCCACCTCAATACAAAAATGAAACTGCACATGGGGCATCATACTCCTGCAATTCGGTAGTTGGATTCCTTATGGATGGATACGAGTCCAGTGACACTGCCAGTGATATCGATGAGTGGGAAGAATCCCTTGAAACAGGAGAATACCTCTCCGACGAGGAATGGATTCCCGAGTCTCATCTTATGCCAGTAATCTGGTATAACCCATTACAGCTACAAGGATCTTGGTCTGATGATGAAGAAGACCAGGGCCCTATTCAAGAAAACGCTGTCGATCGAGCACCAGCAAATGCTTCAATGGAACCCAATATGGGCGAACCACAAGGAGCAGATGACGAAGAAGATTTGGCTCCCATGCCTGATCTTGAAGAATATGCAAGAATCCTGCAACATCTTGCCATAGAGCAGGAGCAGGATTGCATCAATCTTCGTCATGATCCAGAACTGGAAGTCCCTGAAAATCAACGGGAACTTTCTCCCTCAACTCCTGAAAATGGAGAAAACAGTTGGATCGATGATTCTCTTACATCTGAGGATGAGTCCGATTCCCAACAGTCTACACTGGGGGCATCTCATGTCAGGATAACCTACAATGTAATAGCTCAGGACGACAGTGCCTCTGAAGCTTCCGAAGACACGTACTCGGAAGACACAGTCCGATTCCGACGACAGTGACATCAGAGCTCAGGCCTCTCCCAATTGATCATCTTGAAGAAACTTCTGCCAATGAAATCTTCTTCAATGAAAACTCAGTCAATTGGTCCCAGATACCCGATCTCACGGGCGATGTCTAGGTTAATAAAGAAAAGTTGCCTGTTGCTGTTCAGGACTTGTTCCCGAAAATTGCTCCGTGCAACACAATTACTGAAGACACCAATGTCTTTATAGAGACGTCTTCAGCAAAGGATCAACCCCTTGATCCTGAGAACGATCGTCCAAAAGAAGACCATTCTCTAGAGGCTCTTGAAGTTGGTAGAGGTACTCGTTCTGGCCGGGATTACCACAATTACAACCAACCTTCTTCTTCTTATGTAAATCCTCAGGGAAAACAAGTTGTAAGGGCCCCAAGTGGCAATAATAATGAAAATGCAGGCCCGAAGGAGGCTTTCAAGTACGACTTGATTGAGCACTTCAAACACATACTTGCACGTCTACACATCCTTGACTTATTACGTATGTCTCCACAAACTCGTGATAGTCTCATTTCAGAATTACAAAAACTGAATACGGATGTCGACAAACATGCCCCACAAGTCCTACAAATTGAAATGGACTACAGGGTAAAAAAATCAAATACTCCCCAAAAGGGAGAAAAGAAGAATACTGAGTGCCTTTCGGTACAAAAAGCAGCAAGTGCAACAATTGCCTTCAACAAGGATGACCTCCTCCTAAGCGAAACAAAGCACAACCGACCCTTGTACTTTACGGGGTACGTCAAAGAAATGCTAGTACACAGAGTTCAGATCGATTCAGGTTCTGCACTCAAGCTCATCTCTACTTCGGCACTCAAAGAGCTGGGCATTCCACCTAGCAAACTGAGTCACACGTTTGTATCCATCTTCGGATATGACGGCAGCGCTCAAAGGCCTATCGGCAAAATCAAGTTCAAATTGCAAATCGGTGATCTTATTTTTGAAGTCACCGTGTATGCAATAAAGACCCCTTCATACTACAATATACACCTTGGACGCCCCAGGATACATGAGAATGGTGTCGTCCCTTAAACTCTACATCAGTGCATCAAGTTCGTTGGCAACGATGGCTTGATACATCGAGTATTTGCAGACAAAAAGCCCTTCAAAGGCAAGGATGTCCATTTTGCAGATGCTCAGATGTATAAAGATGGAAAAGAAGAACAGGAGGAAAAAATAATTCACTTTGCCGACAGTCTCCAGAAAGATAAAGGCAAGGCTCCTCAGTAATCATCGGAGGTAAACAAACCCTCCACCAAACTCGAAGTAAGCGGCCAAGCTCCCTTCGTCATCTCCTTCAAATCTCCAAAGCCTTTGGTAATCACTACCAAAGCAAAGAAGACAAAACAAAAGGCTGGGGGCAAGTTCACTATCTCCTTTATGTCTATTATGCATGACACAGACTCAGAGTCAGAGCCAGAAGATGACACAGCATCAAGCTAAGCTGATACTCAGTAAGATCAGCTCACTCTCACTCCATTGGAGACACTTGCAGACATAGAAGACCCTACGTCCGCTTCCTTTGTTATTCCGGCAACTTCGTCAGAAGAAAAAGCAATCTTCTTCCACAGATCGGGAGCATCTCCACGAAACTCTCTACTTGAACCTTTCCAAAACGAAGGTATGCCTCAGCTATCCATGTATAGTCCGATGGCACAAGCTATCATGAAGAAAATGGGCTACGATGCTCAGAATCCGACTGGTTTGGGAGGTGGCCGTGGTATTCTTACACCATTGGAACCCACCCTGACCAAAAGTCAACCAGAAGATTGGAAAATCCACCTTCACAAAAGCAAGTCTTCATATGGGTTGGGGTATGATCATACCGCTCCTATGAGACCGTTGACACCATGGCTGCAAAGTCGCTTTACCGACCAAGCCTCAACATCTCATGAAGACATCGATATCCCTGGATATCTCTTTGAGGAGTTACTCGTCAAAAATCCAGAAAGCTCCTCCAATTGGTATAATTTCTCTGATAATAAAGAGGAATTGCCCGATGATAGAGACGAGCGGTTCTCTAAGAACCATCGTCTCCAAAAGAAGTACCCTACTTCAACCCAGTTCCAGCAAATGATTGGGACCATCTCATTGCAAGCCTTGAGAAGGATACTGGTCAAGAAGATCCATGGACAGAAACAGAGCCCCAGTCTGAAAATGCCTCTGGCACTCCAGAAGGTCTTGTTGAGTTGGAAGCCTCCGAAAATATTGTGGAGGAACCACCTTCAAACCTTCCGACAGAAGACCCTGTTCAAAAGATAGACTTGGGAACACCTGATAACCCACGTCCTGTATTCATAAGCAAGAATATAAAGGATGATTAGTTACCCGAGTATATCTCTTTTCTTCGTGAGTTCGTTGATTGCTTTGCATGGTCTTATGCTGAAATGCCTGGCCTGGATCCCAAAGTAGCAGTCCACAAGCTCAACTTGCAAAAAGAAATCAAGCCTGTCAAACAAGGCCAAAGAAGATTCCGTCCTGACGTGATGGACAAAATTGAACAAGAAGTTCAGAAACTCAAAAACGTTGGCTTCATCAATGGTTGGCCAACAGCGTCCCCGTGAGAAAGAAAAATGGGCAGATAAGGGTCTGTATCGACTACAGAGACCTGAATAATGCATGTCCTAAAGATGAATTCCCGCTCCTCATACCAGAGGTGATGATTGACAACACCCTATGGGTTCGAGCGAATGACATTCATGGATGGATTCTCTGGCTACAATCAGATAAAGATGCATCTTGAAGACGAAAGGCATACATCATTTCAGACACCATTCGGCGTGTATTGCTACACTGTTATGCCGTTTGGTCTGAAAAATGCAGGTGCAACATATCAGAGGGCTATGATGAAAATATTCCAAGATATGCAGCACAAGACGGTCGAATGCTATGTTGACGACCTCGCCATCAAAAGCAGAAGAAAAGAAGACCATCTCGAAGATCTTCGAGAAGTCTTCCTCCGACTTTGCAAACACAAATTGCGGATGAATCCACTAAAGTGCTTCTTCAGTGTCTCATCGGGTAAGTTTCTCGGATTCATAGTACGGAAAGCTAGAATAGAACTTGACCCTACCAAAGTCAAGGCTATCCTGGAAATGCCATCACCCAGAACCCTAAGAGAATTAAAAGGGCTTCAAGGAAGGTTGGCATACATCCGACGATTCATCTCAAATCTGTCGGGGAAGTGCCGTCCATTTTCTAGCTTAATAAAGAAAGGCGTGAACTTTGTCTGGGATGCTGAATGTGAAAATGCATTTCAAGACATCAAAGCATACCTCACCAAACCTCCAGTGCTGGCTGCCCCCACAACTGGAAAACCATTTATCTCGTACACAAGAGCTCTCATCCACTCTTTGGGTGCTCTGCTCGCACAAGAAAACGACGACAGAAAAGAAGCTGCTCTGTATTACCTTAGCCGCATGATGGTAGGTGCAAAGCATCACTACTCCCCAGTCTAAAAAGAATGCCTTGCATAATGTTCGCTGTACAAAAGCTGCGTCACTATCTGCTGTCGAACACAGTCTACCTGATTTTGAGGATCAACCTCCTAAAGGTCCTTGTCACAAAAATAGGTTCTCTCAATGCCCGACTGGCAAAATGGTCCATTCTTCTATCATAGTTTGATATTAGGTATGTGCCACAAAAAGCAATCAAAGACCAAGCCCTAGCAGACTTTCTCGCAGAGCATCCATTGCCTAAAGATTCTCCACTCAGGGATGATCTCCCAGACGAATTTGTCTACAATGTGGAAACTTCCTTGTCAAATGCTTCCTGGGACATGTACTTTGACAGTGCAACCAGGACAAATGAAAAAGGAAAGCAAATATCGGGAATCGGCATCCTCTTTGTCAGTCCCGACAAATACATGATCCCACACGCCTTCTCGCTACTGGAACCATGTTCAAACAATGCACCTGAGTACCAAGCCCTCGAATCCGGCATCACCATGCTGGAAGCTTTTGGAGACTCTCAACTGATCGTCAACCAGATGAATCAGACATTTGAAATCAGGAAGCCTGATTTACTGCCTTATTACAACAAGGCGCAATCGCTTCGACAAAAATTCAACATCTGTCACATCACCCACATCCTCAGAGGTGAAAACATCCGTGCAGATGCCATGGCCGGACTCGCCGCATCCATGGCAATCCAAGAAGGGGAAAACATGCAAGTCATAGTGTGTCAAAGAAGGATTCTCCCTCCTCTCAACACACACCAAGCAGTTGCTGAATGCCACCATGTGGTTGGAAGTCGGATGTCCATCCTCAAACCTCCGATTGGCGACTGGAGAGATCCGTTCATTGATTACATCATGTTCGGAATCCTACCTGAAGATCCAAAAGAGCGGGTAAGCATCCAAAGACGAGCCCTGAACTTTCATTTGGATATACCTTCAAAAGCACTTTACAGAAAATCCTTCAACAGAGTACTCTTACGCTGCTTGTCACAACAAGAGGCTGATGAAACTCTCAAAGAAGTTCATGCTGGTCTTTGTGGAGCCCATCAGGCTGGCCCTAAGCTCTACAACCAGATAAAAAGGCTAGGTTACTATTGGCCTACCATGGTAGCTGATGCAATGCAATTTACCAAGCGCTGCCAAAAATGCCAGATTCACGGAGATTATGTCCACATGCCTCCAGAATGGCTACATTCAACAGCAATCTCATGGCCTTTCGAAGCCTGGGGTATGGACATCGTAGGTCCTATTTCTCCCCCATCAAGCAAAGGTCATCACTTCATCTTCGCCACTACGGATTATTTCTCAAGTGGTCGGAAGCATTTGCGCTCAGCGAAATGAAGACCTCATCAGTCCTTCAGTTCTTGCGCACCAACATTATTTGTCGCTTCGGCATACCTAAAAGATTCGTCCATGATAACGGACCACAATTCCGGGATCACGGATTCTACAGGTTTTGCGACAAGTACAAAATCCAAAGTTGTCCTTCGACTCCATATAATCCAGCAGCGAACGGACTAGCAGAAGCCTTCAACAAGACACTCTGCAAAATTCTCAAGAAAATGGTCTCTAGTCACAAAAGAGACTGGGGTGACAAACTACCAGAAGCTTTGTGGGCCTATCGAACCACCGTTCGAGGACCAACCCATAGCACACCATTCTCTTTGGTCTATGGATGCGAAGCTGTTGTCCTTTTGGAAGTACAAATTCCTTCCTTAAGGGTATCTCTGCAAAATGACATGACGCAAGAAAGCAATGTCAAATTGAGACTCCAAGAGCTGGATAATCTCGATGAAAGACGACTTGAAGCTCTACAAAGCATTGAGTTGTATCAAGCACGCATGGCAAGATCTTTCGATAAGAAGGTCAGGCAACGCGCCTACAAAAAGGGTGACTTGGTTCTTGCAGTAAAAAGACCCATAGTCTTTGCCCACAAATCCAAAGGCAAATTTGAACCAAAATGGGAGGGACCCTTCGTCATTGACAAAGTCTTCTCCAACGGTGCATACGCTCTTCTAAACATGGAAGGAGACAGATGTATGCTACCCATCAATGGCAAGTTCTTGAAGCGGTACTACCCTTGAAGACTTCCTCAAACGGGTCAGAGCGATATCTACACAGCCAAAGCCTATTTCCAAGGTACTTGCTCATCAAACCCACCCCTTTGAAATTTTCATCTTTATGTTGAAGTTTCCAAAAAAAAAATCTCTCAAGATAATGCTTACTTTCATCGTTTCATTGTTCAAAAAAAAAAAATCAAAATCCAAAATCCGAGTTTAGGAGCCCCTTCCCAGACTTGACCAAAATTTCGATCCTTGAACCCAAAATTCATGGTTTGAAACAAAAATCGGGACTTAGGAATTTTCACCCCAGATCGCCTCTGCTTTTACAACCAAAATGGTTTTAAGTCAAAAATTATGACCTTCGTGTCTTTAAACAAAAAAAAATTGGTTTTTAGAAACCGCGGGGAAGCGACATTCAGTCGATACTCGCAAAACTCAAAAAAACCGGAAGGATGCGAACCCCATTCGATACTTCTAAAAACCCAAAAAACTGGAAGGATGCGAACCCCATTCGAAACTTCCAAAACCCAAAAATCGCAAGGAAGTGAACCCCATTCGATACTTGCAAAATTTCAAAAATCGCGGAGAAGCAACAAACCAGTTGATATCCACAACCCAAATTTGAAAAATCGTGGAGAAGCAACATACCAGTTGATATCCACAACCCAAATTTCAAAAATCGTGGAGAAGCAACATACCGGTTGATATCCACAACCAAAATTTCAAATGGTTCGAGAAAACCTCAAATTTCAAAAATCGCGGGGAAACGACACGAAGTCAGTACCCGCAAAACCAAAAGTTTTGTGAAAAGCAGGGAAGCGACGCTTAGTCGATACTTGTACCCCAATTTGCGAGGAAGCGACATTCCATCGATACTCGCAAAACCCAGCCCGCGAGGAAGTGACATTCCATCAATACTCGCAAAACCGAATGAGCAAGGAAGCGACATTCCATCGATACTTGCAAGACCATTCAGCGGGGAGGCGACATTTAGTCGATACCTGCATTTTGAAAACCAAAATTCGGCTATAAACGCCAAAACTCGGCTATAAACGCCAAAAAACTCTGCTATAAACTCCAAAAGCCGGCTATAAATGCCAAAACAAAAAAAAATTCGGCTATAAACGCCAAAATCGGCTTTCATGCCAACAAAATAAAACTTGGTTTTCAAAAATCTGGCTCCTATGCCAAAACAAAACACAACAAAATAAAACTCGGTTATAAACGCCAAAAATTCGGCTATAAACGCCAAAATTCGGCTATAAACGCCAAAATCGGCTCTCATGCCATCTTAAAACTCGGCTCCTATGCCATTCCAAAAATTGGCTTTCACGCCAACCAAAAACTTTGGCTCTCATGCCACAAACAAAAAAAAAAAACTTTGGCTTTTATGCCATAAACAAAAGAAAAACCTTGGCTCTCATGCCACAAACAAAATTTTTTGCTCTCATGCCACAAACAAATTTGGCTTCCAAAATCCGGCTCTCATGCCATCTCAAAAATTTTGGTTCCAATGTCATTTCAAAATTTTTGGCTCTCATGCCGCCAAACAAATTTGGCTCCCATGCCACAAACAAAATTAGGCTTTCATGCCACCTAAAATTTGGTTTTTCAAGACATCAAAAACCAGGCTTTTCGCCACAAAATTAGCTTTCATGCCCAAAACAACCCTTTGACAAAAGATTTTCACAAAATGACAACCTTTTGATCAAATTCTTAAACAAACATTCTCATCAACTTTTGCTCAAATTTGTTTTCATCAAAAAATGATTTAAGTGAAAAGAATGGGATACAAAAAATATAGTACCAAAACTGTTTATACATGGAGGTACAAAAAAAAAGAAGAAGGAAAAAGAGTTTGTTACAACTTAGGCGCTCAATCCGACATGGTCTTCAACCAAAGGTTCAACTCCTTAAGCAGACCCTTGGCCTTAACTTCCAAAGTTTTTAGGCCACACTTCTTCAGAATGTTTCCATAAAATGTGGCCGAGCACCGCGACCCATCTGCAGCACGAGGAAGTTCTTCCCAGAGGACCTGCCACTGCTTATGCTCCTGAGTCTTCCTCCGAACATTACCTTCAGCTTCCTCAACCTGGCGAATGAGAGTTCCCTCCTTCTCCCAAGCCTGCTGAACGGCCGCATTGGAAGATCTAGCAGACCGACGAGGTGCGTCAGTAACAGGACTTTTACCCTTGTTTATTCTAGAAGAACTGCCTGTAAAAGATGGAAGAGAAAAGATCAATCAACATCAAAATGACAGAGTTTTGCTACAAATTCTAGCAAAATTTTGACATAGTTCCGGGGCAATTCTGAAGAAAAAGAAAATACTCTGAAAAAGACAGGAAGCCTGAAGATGAGCTCAACATCGCTGCGAGCTCATAGTCAGTGGAGAATTCTCAAAGAAGGTTCGAACTCAACATCGCTGCGAGGACGAGCCAATCTCATCAAACTTCTGCAAAATATGGAAAAGAGCTCAACATTGCTGCGAGCTTCAGAATCCAAAAATTGCAAACTTCCTCAAAATCCAGCAAGACCGAGAAAGAGCTCAACATCGCTGCTAGCTCAAAATCCCGATACTTGCAAAAGATTTTCAGGCATGCATCATCATACTTCCAAATCCATTTACAAAAATCATGCATCAAAGAATATCATCATGCATTAGATGCTAGGAAAACCTTGACCAAAGTTTGACCAATTCCAACCCAATTTGGTCAAAACCTATCAAACTTTGTCCAAGTCAAAAATCATATTGGCTTGACCTAGAGACTCTAGCCTTCTATCTTAATGCATCAAACAAAAAAAAATGCATACATATTGAAATTGCATAGCCTCATTATCATGGTGAGCAAACAAGAAAGAAAAGAAAAAGAAGAAGAGAAGAAAAAAAAATGAAGAAGCTATTTTCTACAATGGATATTCTTGTGGAGGAAGAAAACTTATTTGAAGCCATTGATGGAGAGGAAGAAGAAAAGCTTAGAGATCCTTGAAGAAGAAAAAACACTTCTAATCTTGGAGAGCACTCTTGAAGATTTCTTGCAAAAAGAAAGCAATGGAGCAAAAGAAACAACCCTCTTGCTTTTATAGAAGGGAGCAAGCCAAAAGAGGAAACAAGGAGAAAGAAAGGAGGTAAGTGCTAAAATTTAGCTACTTTCCAAAAAGAAAGATATTTTGAGAGAATCTTTCCACAAAAGGAGGAAACTTGAGAAATTCTCTCCAAATAAGGATATTTTTAGATATTCTCTACACAAAAGAGATATTTTTAGATATTCTTTACAAATATGACACCATATGAGATCTAGGCCATCTCCAAAGCCTAAGGTCCCATGGGTTAGCCCATATGAGCCAGGTTTGACCACCTAGGCACTAAAAGTGGCTTTTAGTCAAAATATTCCTCTTACCAAGAGCAAAAAAAAAGAAGAAAAGAGCAAAAAAAAAAGTCCCATGCCTCTTTTGAGTTGATGGGACCATTCAAAAAAAGAGAAAAGAAAGTCTCATGAGTTTCCAAAAACCAAACCATCCAACCTCATGAACCAAATTGAGCCAAAATCTTGAAATTGACATTTCACAAAACCAAAATCCGGTCTCTTAGCTCGCCAGATACAGCTTGTTAGGTCACAAGACCAAAACCAAAATCACAATCCAAACCAAACCGAAACCAACAACCCCAAATCTGACCCCCCAACCTGCCACATACAGCTTGTTGGGTCATAAAGTCAAAATCAAAAATCAAACCCTGACCCCCTAACTTGTCACATACAGCTTGTTAGGTCACAAGGTCAAAAACCAAAATCCAAAACCCAAAATCCAAATACCCTATGTCATTTTCAAAACTTTGCCTTGAGATGGTGTGTGATCCCTCTCACTACCATAAAATTCCCCCGGAAACTCAGAAGGCTATTCAAAAAAATAGAAAAAAGCTCAAGACTCTTGGTCAAGTTGGAATCTCTCCTCCAAGTTTCTCTTCGAGGCACATCGACTCCAAAAAGCTACCCGTCGCTGTACCTCGAGGGGGCATTTGTTGACACCAAAAAAAAGTTACTATGTCTCCTCCACATCAAGAAGCCTCGTGAAGCTGCATCCTACTACAAAGAAGGCAAAGCTACTTCAAGCATTAGATCTTGTCAGATCAGACAAAAACTGAAAGATCTTTCAAGACAACCAAAAGAGGGGTACACCTAAGGTTTCGGGCCATTCCGACAGCGTTTGGCCTAACTTCACTGCTTCGACAGCTAAACAAGCGCTCCCGGCGGCAACATCATCAAAGACGTCAAAACTTTGATCAGAGCCTACGGATGACTCCAGAATCTCTCCAAAGGGCTCCATGCCAAATTTCAAGTCAAACCGACAACGTTTGACCCTCCATCAATGCTCGAGCAGCAAAATCAAGCCTCCCGGCAGCGGGAATCACCGAAACCATCACTCATCAAACAAAATACATGAGTGGCTTCAACATGCTTCCAAAAGGCTGCACGTCGAATTTCAGGTCATTCCAACAACGTTTGACCAGGTTTCAATGCTCCGAGAGAAAATCAAGCCTACCGGCGGCGGAGCATCCCGGGACCATGACATCCAAAACAGAGCTGATGGAACGTCTCAAAATGACTCCAATAGGCTCCCTGTCAAATTTCAGGTCAATCGGACATCGTTTGACCACATATCAAAGCTCGGCATTTTCCCCGCAGCAAAATCAAGTGAAGCATCAATGGGACCCCAAACGGCTTCAAAACTCAAATAAAAGTCCATGGTTGGTCCTATCCACTGCTCAAGAAGCTTCACCTCAATTTTCAGGTCATTCCGACATCGTTTGACCTAGTTTCAACTCTTGACGGAAAATCGGCTACAAAGTCTTCAGCTTTCCCGAAAAATGGGAAACTTTGTGCTCCGATTTCGCGCGGGTTCTCGTCAAGTTTTCTCCAAGAAAATCAAGTCAATAATTGAGGAAAAATGTCAAGAAAAATACAGAAGAAAGAAGGAACGAAAAAAATGGAAAAACGGCCGAAAATGACCCTCGGCGACCAAACGGGCCAAAACCCTAAGGTCGCCGGAATTTGCACCAAAATGCCCGATTTTCTATCCTTTTCGTGTTTCGAGTGTTCCTGCCTTTGTGATTTTCAGAAAATCCAATGTTTGATGCTTGGAAACGACTGATCTTCGTCGACATCTTGGATCCGCCGTCAAAAGCTTGAAATCATCACTGATCATTCCAAGATCGCCAACCGGCTGACCAAGAAAGTGCACTTTCTGTCCGACCGATCGTGAAATCGACAAGACAGATGTCAGCGGCCCACCAACATCAACTAATGTCTGAAATTGCATCGCAATCCAACATCAAACAATGCGTGGATCCACCTGTGATGATCGCAAGAAGAATCTCAAAAGACACGGCGCGGCCCGCGACTTTTCACATGCCTTGGCGACCACTTAATGTCATTAATTGACCCATTTATGACAACTTAATGCGGTCATTAAGTCATTATTTTGAACAGCCCAATCAGATTCAAGCATTTGAGAGTTACAAATCCAAGCAATCATGGCATTAAACCCATGAAACTCACATCATCATGAAGCATAAAGGCAATTAAAAGCCCACTACCTTCATCGGCCAATCACAAGCCATGAAAAAGGAGTTACAAAATCAACTTGTAACTCCTCATCAATGCCCTCATCATGGCTATCAATGCCCATAACCACCCCATGGCTACCAAAAGCCTATAAAAGGAGATCCATTCCCAAGAGAGAGAGGATCATCGACATCTATCGACTTGAAATTTTGCACTTCTCCCAAAGAAATCCAGACGAAGTCCTGCTGCTCTGCTGCAAGGAACACCACAAGGTGATCAACGTCCCTTGGGGGGCACCCCCCAAGGTCACCTCCTTCTCTAACATGGCCTAAACGCGGCTTTTCAGCCCGTTTACTTGGTTTTTCATTGGATATAGGACCTCCTCTTGGTCCTTATCCTTTAAAAAACCGAGGTTAGGAGCCAAGCCAAAGAATCAAAGCATCAACCGTTCTCATTTGAAGGACGATGGCGAAGTCCATACATAACTTGTGACCGTCGATCTCAACGTGTCCTCACAATCTCCTGAGAAGTTAGATCCCTTTTCTTACTTTTCTATTGTAGTTTGTATTTCTTAAAGAGACAAAAAGAAATCGCAATTCTTGTCTTTCATATTTGATGAGTTTTGTAAAATCGCCTTTCACGGCAAAATCGCCTTTCACGGCAAAATCGCCTTTTACGGCAAATAAACAAAAACACCTCCTACGGCATTCTAAAAAAACAAACTTGTCTCTTTTCTTAATATTAATGCAATTTGAAAAGTTAGAAAAAATGATTGATTTCCTTTCCACTTGTGAAGGTGAATCTCCGGATTATCACCATTCCAAATTCCAAGTAGAAAGTAAATCTGGCATACTCGTACAAAAATGTTGATGCTCGAGATTTTCCCTCCTCCGTCGAGACCCAGGTCAGCCCCCGGAGTGCGGAAGGAGAGGACGGAAGATTTCTTTCGGGTCCATCAAAGATAAAGAAGAAGAGAGAGGAGCACATGCACCAAAAGCATTCTTGGTCCAAAACCCTTATAAGATTAGACCTAGATCATTAGTTCAAACTTGTATGGAATTGGGTCCTAATTAATGAGGCTCAAGTGTAGGGTTGTAAACGGGTCGGTTCTGATCCGGGTCCATGTTGGACTTGGAACTGGAACCGTTAAGGAGAAGGTGGAACCGGATCTGGATCCATAACTGTTTTGGAGCCGGTTTATTGGCTTCGGAACGAGAACCATATATGGGACGGATCTGGATTCGGGTCCGGATTTAGGTAGAGAATGATATTAAAAAAAACTTAATTTTTATGAGAGATTTTTGAAAATTAAGGTAGTATGTCTGGTCTCATGTCCACAGGTCCGAACCAAGGTGGATCCGGACCCGGACCCATTTACTTATCGCGGCGTAAATAAGGACCCAGTCCCGGTATTTTACGGTCCGGAACTTCTGGGTGATTGGAGAATCGGGTACTCATTTACATCCCTACTCAAGCGTTTATCCAGTGGACTTGGTCCTCCTATAACGCTTAACGGGCTGGCTTGGATCCAATTTGGTCCCTGGTCCTTTTGGGTCTTGAGATCCTTATTGGGCTTGGACCCTGGCACATATCTAGGTCTATCACTTATCTAATCCAATGGGAGTCCTAGTGGCAATCATCATACTTTGAAATGACAGTAGGTAAATCTTAGTTTAACTTTATTCCTAGAAATTTAAATGGTGCAGCCCATGAGGTTGCAAATTTGGGCCTTCGAGCTTCAGGAGGCCCTTTTTTTTTTTTTTTTTTGGACTGACGCCTTCCTGGCATGGCTTTACAAGGACCCCAAAATATATTAGTGTAAGTGCCTAAAAATAACGGACTTGGTTTAGAAGATGATGAAGCTTTTAATGGTGCTGCTTATCTGGTTTGAGTGAATGCCTGAGACCTGAAAGGGAGGAGAAACAAAGATCAGAGCCCCTGGCTGCTGTCAGCTGAAGGCACTCCGACGCCTGAGTTAGTGCAGTCACTGAACTAGGGTGAAGTGAGGAAGAAGAAGGTTCAGGCAATAGTGTAGTGTATTGCACAGTGCATAAAGCGTACCTCTTATGGGCTTACCATGCAGGTATATATAGATGAGTGTGGAAGGTTCCTGAGTGGGGGTAGGTGAGAGCACTGTCCCATCAGATCTTCCCCAATCCTTCTCATTAATGTGGACGTGATTGATAGGTAGGGATAACCCTTTGCCGGAATCCGGCAGCCACCCTACCTGCTAGCACGCTCTGCAGCATAGCTGTCCCATCTCATAATGGGGATTAGACGCTCAGTGCTCACCTCGGTCAAGTGGGCCGAACTGGAGAAGGCACTGAGGTCGGGCATGCTCGAGGTTGGGTACTGCTACCTAGACGCTCGAGGCCGAGCCCAGAAGGAGCATGGTCGGTACCCTTACCGAGACCATCACCACATCGGTGCCAGCTGGCATAGTCGCCGAGCTGGACAGATGAGATTGAGGCAGTCCCTGATTGGTACTATTACCTAAGTCAGGGGTAACTTCGGTATTAGGAAAACACCCCACACAATTAGTAATCCAATCATCGTTAGATTTGTAAAAGTGGGCTATAGAGATGGATGGGACCCATAGACATGGTGAGATAGAATGGTATTTGTAGAGAAGAAACCGGATCAAAGGATTCTTAGAGATTTTAGAGGCTTATGAAAGATTTGATAAAGAAAATATTAAAGAGATTTTAGGGATAATAAAAACTCTAAAAAAAAATTAATGAGGTGGTGAGATGGGCGTGCCACATGTCATTGCGCAACCACAAAAGGAAGTGCCACGTGTGGCTCTCCTACTAAGGAGCTACTGCTTTAATATATAACTAGCATGAGGCCCCTGTGTATCGCATAGGTTAAGTCCTCAATAATATATTAAAACTAATATCCATTCAATATAAATCTATGTATAACAAACTAATTAAAATATTTAAATCAACAAAAAAATTATGAAAAACAAACCTTTTTTCGCTTAATCCACGTCACCATACACTTTTCATTTTAAAAACAAAGGATTCGTATGCATTAATTATGCTCATTTTTAATACTATATAAAAACTTTGAAAATAACCTTAATTTATAGAGTTGAAAGGCATCCCTTTGAATTGGGTTACATCCACACAAATGGGCTTAAGAGACATTTTATTGAAAAGGCACATATTTAGCCCAAGAGACATGTTTTATTGAAAAGTCACATATTATGTGTTTTTGAAAAGACACATCCACAAATGAGCCCCAAAAGGCTGATGTGGCTTCTTCTAAGGCCAGAATTAAGAGTTTTTTTTTTTTTTTTTTTAAACCAACATTTAACTTTAAAGAGAAAGAACTAGTCCTTAAAAACCTCAAGGGGTAGCTTAGTTGGCCTATGACTACGGTTTGCACCCGGAGATTGTACGTTCGAAACTGCACTACCTGGGGCTACAAGGGAGTTTACTCGGCTTTCTTCTGGGCCCGAAGGGATTAGTTCAGCCCAAAGGGTTAAAATCCTCCAATAGCGAGAGAAAAAAAAAAAGTCCGTAAAAGACCATATATATGTATCGGAAGAAAAAATGGTCGAAAGTCATCCCATAGGCCACCGGGGCTTATGAATTATGATTGCTAGTGGGCTGTCAAAGGGCCTGGCCTGGGGTTGTCCTAGTCCTACCCTCAATATATGCAAGGTCGGGCTTGAGTTGGCCAAAGCCCTCGGAGGGCTTTCCCTATCTAGGCCCTTATTGATTATGACTTTTTGATTATGTATTAAGTACAATAAATAACTTAAATAATTAAATATAGATTAAATGAAAGAAGTATGTATATATATGTATGTACGGGTAAGTGGATATGAAATTGCCTCCATATCCTCATATTATTGCATAGTGACTATGATAAGGGCATTTTAGTATATATTTGTATATATATATTAGGATAATATTCAAGTGCATCCATCCCTCGCCACAAATGGTAAGTGATGGATGCACTTGAAGATCCCTTATATATTATACATAAAATAAATAAAAATAAGAGTGCGAGGGCTACCATTGTACAAGCTTAGCTCACAAATCCCAAGGCATGCTAAAAATTGTCCAAGCTCGTTATAAATAAACAAAAGCCTCGTTTTAAATTTTAAGGGCTTCTTGACCCCTTTACTGGGGACAAATTGACAGGCCTAATTGATAGCTTTTTCTCGAGTCTCCCTTCTGTGATTTCTCCCACTGCGTAGAGCGAGCTGAGAAAGAGAGAGGAGAAAGAGAGCTTTATGGACAACTCCAGTAGTTAAGTGTTGTATTTAGGTCTTGTTGAATATGGCTCGGATTCCAAACTTGGACAACTCTCCTCTCAATTTCTCATCTCTCAGGTACCACAATGAACACCCCCATGCATTCATCCATACATACATAGATTGATGGAATCATTCGATTCAATTCAATGCCCCTTGATATCAATATCATCATCCATCTGAAATCTACCCCCTTCCCTTTTTTTGATTCTTCTTGCTGTTGCATATTCAGAGAGCAGTCTCAGAAAGATCTCCTCAACATTCTTAGGAACGTAAGTTTCTTCTCTCACCCCAAAACACACTCATATTTCTTTCGTCTCTTTTTCCCCTCCACGACAGGACCCAGATAATCCCTTCATTTGAATTTAGTTTTTGTTTTGGGGTGATGTTAGATTCGTGGAAACAAATGCCTCATCATCGATCCCAAGCTCAGCGGCTCCCTCGCTGTGATCGTCCAGACGTCCCTCCTCAAGGCATGTCTCTTTTGACCTTTCCCACTTCCCACTTTTCTTATTACTGTGATTTGTTCTTTTAATTTTTTTTGTGGTTGAATGTGGGCTAATGGGACAGATATCGATTTGGGTGGGCTCAGTTTTTGCTGCTTTGAAAAGCTAATGATGCCATTGAAAAGCTACATGTCCTTCCTATTTGTCATCTTCAATTTAATTTTTAGGACTAAAAAATTAGATTAATTTATTATGCAAGTGAAATTAGTTAATAAAATCTATTGCATCAGTTGTGATTTGTTTCAAGAAATAAACTTAAAAAAGATTCTTGTTGGGCTTTACCATATGTTTATGGTAGATTCATTCTGACTATTACATGAACTTTGTTTCGATTTTTTAGTGTGTTATTGTATCCTTTTTCTTTTAATTCTGTTTACATTGAAATGCTTGCTTGCAGGAACCTGGAGTGGAGTTGCGTCATCTTTCTGTGGAACCTATACAGACTGAATACACACGAGTAGTTTACATAGTCCGTTCTCAGCTTAATTTGATGAAGCTCATTTCTTCGCATATTAAGTATGATATCTCCAAAGGACTTCAGAGAGACTACTTTGTCTATTTTGTCCCACGTCTCACAGTTGTCTGTGAGAAGGTCAGATTTTTTACCCTACTTAACCGGACATCATATCATAAATTATGCTTTATTGGCTTGGATAATTGGATTTGTCACTCTACTAATTTGGAATTTTTAATAGCTTCACAGTTCTACTAGTAGACTTCCATGGTTTTTGATATGAATTTAAGAAATCCATTGGTTGTTATGTATTCAATATAAGATTGTACCCTCTGAACTTTTTTTTTTTTTTTTTTTTTTTTGTTTTGTTTTGAATGAGATACCATCTGAACATTTTTCTATTCACAAGGAAAAGAAAAAGAAAAAGAATATAGATTATCTGTTTCTTTAAAAAAGAAGAAGAAGAAGAAAGAAATATACAAGTAGGGAGACTGCAATTCAAGTCTCCTCTAAGACCACTTAGCTAACTGAAAGATATAATTAAAACATATAATTCTCTGTTTTCATTTCCAGATACCTGCTCTGTAAATCGTCATTGACATTAACAAATTTTAACAGAATTAGGATTGCAAGCCCAGCTTGTTTTAAACTGGATATGTGCTATGAGAACCTGTGGGCTGGGTCCAGCCTGATACTCTGCCTAATGTCAAACAGGCTGGTCATGGATTTACATGGACCTGCCTCGCTTGATAAATTCAATGCTAACAAGTTTAATAATTTCTCTATGGGATGGAGGACATGGGCTTATTTTTCAGGCCCATGGGGTCCAAAGAGTCAGTCTAATGAATAAATGGGCTAACTGGCTAAGCATGGTCAAGCTTTAGCCCTGGTAGCCTGGTGCAACATTTCAAAAAATGCACTCATGCTCTCATTAAATGGATAGCTCAATAGGCTATTTATCGACTAATAATTTGGTGCTGTTTGATGCTGAAGTGGCTTTAAACAATCAATTACATTTTTGGCTGCTTACATTGATTTCCTCTGGTTAAGAAAAAGCCTTGCACTTGAGTTTGTTGATGTTGCTAAATGCTCTGCTTGCACCTGGATCCGGTATTTGGCTAATTATGATGAATACGTGAAGACTTTGTAATTCTTTTGTTTTGAAAATTGGAGGTAGTTGAATCTGTTTTTTGGCAGTTGGTTTAAACTGTGGCTTCAGTTGAACTGTTGGATCTACCTATAGCTTCGATTGAAGATGTAATTATCTTAATCAAATGTTTGGATTGTCCTTGAATTTTGGTTGCACATCATTATTGCTTATGAAATTTTAAGATTTTCTGGCGGTTGCTTCGTTTCATTTTTTTTCTTCCAATTCTGACTTCTGTCTCATCAAGTTGCTTAATAAATTACCTGGAATACATAACAGTTGTGTGCTGGATGCATTTTCATTCCATCAGTTCCATAAATTTATGCCTTTTGTGGATCTTGATCTACAGAACATAATAAACTCCATTGATTGTGCAGATCTTTGAGGAGGAGAATGTTCATCATATGCTGACCATAGGGGAGTTCCCCTTGTACATGATTCCATTGGATGAGGATGTTGTTTCATTTGAACTTGACATGGCCTACAGAGTATGAATGTGACCAGTGCCTTCTGAATCCTGATTTCTTTTCTTTTGAAATTGTGATAACTGGAATCTGGCTCTTTTTTACTTTATAGGAATTTCAGGTTGAGAGCGATACAAGCCCCCTTTGGCATATTGCAAAATCAATTCATAAGCTTGAGGTTAGTATCGTTTCTTTCTTAAAATACTTTTCTAATATCCTCATAGAAAAGTAGCCTAAAAGGATTTAGTGTGATGCAGATGCATGTGTGGTTTTAGATTTCTACAATTTTAAGTATTTCTCCTCAAACTCATACTCTGATTGGAGTTATCTTCCTGCAGTTGTTAGTTTGCACCAGATGAGCTTCTTAAACATCATTTATAATGTTAGGGCTATGAAATTTTGAGAACGCAAGGATTAACAAACAATGTTTTCATTAGAAACGTCACAGTTTTTTGTTGCAAATAAATTAATTTTGAGGGAATTCACCGAATTTTATCCTTAAGGGCTCTTTTGTTTCATGTAACTGAATTCCTAGGCATTCTAATATTTATATTTCTAAAAGTGGTTAAGATTGAAGAAAGAAGGGTGAATATCCTAAAATAACCACTGAATAATCTCCCCTTTAATTGGAGATGAATCAAGGGGAGATTGGGACATCATCCATCCCCTTAGTAATTCAAATTTCCACATTATATCCTTCACTCCTTACCTCTTTATTAGTCCTTTCTTGGAGCCCATTTGGCCATGGAATCCAATGTACTCAATTCCTTGCAAACAGTGGACCCTAGAGAGAGAGAGAGAGAGAATGAACACCTGGTCCACAGTAGGATACTTTCAAGGTTCAAATATGTGCTACTAAACTTAAAAAAAACCTCAACCAAGAAAATCCCAAGCTCCTAGATTGTTTTGATATCTCCAGTTGGTCCAAAATCAGGGCCATCTCCTTAGAATGGTCCATGGCTCTTGGGCTTCTTCATGGTCTCATTTCCATCTTTTATATTGTTCATATACTGATGCTCTTTTTGTCGTTGATTTCTTTTGACTCTGAGCATTTCTACTCTATTAACTCTAGAAAGTTGTTGATGTTGATGTTGGGTTTTTTTTTTTTTTTTTTTTTGAATATTAAAAAAAGTGATGTAATAATAATAATAATTATTGTTTTTATCATTATGATTATTTTGCTAAAGCTAGAAAGATATTGATTATTCTATATATTGTAGTTCTCTTTTGGAGTGATACCAAACGTGAGGGCCAAAGGCAAAGCATCAACAAGGGTTGGTGACATTCTAAACTGCATGCAAGTAGAGGAGCCAGTTAACTTGACGGATGTAATTCTGCGTTATTCTTAACTTTTCCCATTAAACGTGGTTTGCAATTTACACTCCTTCATTCAGTGATGTAATTTATGATCACTTACTAATAATTGTTTTATGGTTCTTCAGATGGGGGTTCCAGAGATAAAGACACTTATCCTACTGGATAGAGAGGTAACTCGCCAATGCTTGTTTCTCTTTCACCATAGTGTAACCGTTTCTTGAACTATTTCTATTACCTTTTTGAAGATAGTGATGGACAATAAACTGATTACTGCTTTAATTTCTTAAATAAGCATGTGCGTCTATGGTGGTTGCATAATGGATTGTCTTTTTTTCCCCTTGTAACTTTTCTATTTCAATATATGTAGTATTACTTTTTTTTTTGGAATTATTAATGTCTTAAAGGTAACGCGAGTGGGAACCACAACCTTGTGGTTGCGACAATGAGCACATTGCATCTGAGCTACATGCATGGTTCAAAATCGTGGTTAGCATCGCGGCCAACCCTGAAAACCATTATGATGCAGCGTCGCGTTGCAGTTTGCGGCGGTGCGAATTTTTATTTTATCCCAAAAAATAGGAAAAAATATCAAAAAAATCCAGAATATTATATAATGCTAGAAAACAATGCTTTTTTTTTTTTTTCTTCATTTGCAAACACTTAAAAGTAAAATATTGGCCCCCCTAGGTCATAACATCCTATATCGCCATCTTTTTTAAAACGTGTAAAGTCTTTTCGGAATTAAATAGATTTACATGCATATATTAAAATAACTTGAAATATCACAAATTTTACTGTATGCATTGCAACCGTAATTTTGAACTAACCATTAGTGTTAAACACTTAAAGTTAAGAAACTAGTAGGTGTAGTGCAGTACTTAATTACCAAGTAAGTTGAGAGCGAATTTCAACTGTCTAGTAACATTTACTACTACATCAAGATGAATTTATTAATGAAAGTAGTGGAGTATGGACATAGGGGTTTTCTTGTTGAGGAGGGAAGAGGCCTTCATATGAGAATCCACCAAAATTTTGCAAATCACTTGAGTTTCGGTGAAAAAAAGAGATTTGGGAAGCTCGAGCACCGTCCTAGGAAGCTCCACAGATGGTTTGGGAAACAAAGAAGGGAAAAAAAGTAAAAAAAAAAAAAAAAAGCACCATTGTCAGTTGATATTTTGAATGTTATTTTGAAAATATCGGACGTTATGACTGTTATAACCATTATATTCAAAATAACAGCTGTTATGATCGCTATGGTTCGATTTTTTCAACTTGTTTTTTGATACCATGGTCGTTATTACCATTATATTGAAAATAACGTAATGGCATGGGCGGTTACTGTTTCATAACGGCCAGTATGAAATGGTAACGGCCCTTTTCCTAAACCATGGCTGCAGGTTCGTCACTATTTTGCAATCATTTTCCTAATAACCCACTTCAAATTGCAACTGAGTTGAGATCTAGTTTTAATGATTCACTATTCGATCCACTCGACAGTTCTATATGGATCCAGTGTTTCACAATTTGGGTTGAATGAAAAAAGAAATTAGGTTGAACGAAATCAATTTCATTTAGAACTTCCATAATCCTAATAGTCTGTTATCGGCGTCGTCATCATCATCATCACTTTTTCTTCTTCAAAGACTTATCCAGTTATCTAGTTTTGATTGGGAGTTATAGTTGTCCATTCAACCCTATTTAAACCCATAGTCTCTCCACAACCTTAACAGTGATTCTTAATTCATTAAAGTCTAGATTGGGCTTACCCTCCTATTTCCGTAAACTTGTTACACTTCATTTTTTTAAAGTTCTTTTTGATCTTCTATTATATGGGAGCTACTTGTGGATTGCCTCTTATTTTTATTTCTTTACTTTTCTTACATACATATCCCCGCCACGTGTCGTCTTGACGTTTCTTCTTTGCCCAACATGCATCTCATACAACGACGGTGGCTCTAATTGATATCTTATTAGCCAAGATCCGCGATCGAACAATAGATCAATCTCCCGAAGGATTGATCGAATCCAAGAGGATTCCAGCCACTTGGGCAACCTCACAAGAGGAGAAAACACCATAATTGAAGAGAAAACTCTCATAACTCAAAGATTAATTGATAATAAGCATGTCTATTACAATGAGGCCTAACATCCTTTATAAAGGAGTTGGCTTGATCCCTAAGCAACTATATTTTTATTATATCAATCATATCTAAAATAAAAAGGAAACTAACTAATATTAATAAAAAACAAACCAAACTACTAAATAATATTTCCTCACTAAATGGATGTCCCCTTGGCCCCTTGAACGTATTGGCATTGAGTTAGTTGCATAGTACTCTGCTAGCTTTAAAAACATTAATCGAAGAAGAAGATGTGAAACAACAATGTCTCTGCAACAGCAAAGAATATGGTGGCAGACCGGTAAGGGGTAAGAAGATGGGAAGAAAAAAAGGCAAAATTACAATGCGAGTAACATTATTACATTATTGGTTTAAAAACACAGATGTATGATTAGAATCACAGCCGTTTTTCTAATTCCTTTCATGTGTGCATATATTCTGACTGTCCAAATGTTGGGTGGGCCTCCAAAGATAATGACTATAAGACCCCAACCCGTTAATTGGGTCATTAGTACTAATTAATTATATTGTTAGCTCATTAAGTGGGTTTAGAGGTTGATTAACTTAGTTTCTGGGTTAGAGTAGATTTTGAATAGCTTTGGAAAGTTTTGAGAGCCTTAGTTTGAGGCCCTTAGGGAGTTAGGGTCCTATTTGTAATTTTTGGGAAAGATTGGGTGGTTATCCATAAATTTTGTAAAATATTGTTCTAGAGCTCATTTGATAGAGGACATTAATCCCGACAACTTTCGTGTTCACTCCGTGGTCATTCGAAGCCCCGAAACCCTTCATTTGATGATTATAGTATGAGTAGGGTAGAATTGTCATTTATGAAAAATTGTGATTTTCCTGGAATTCCCGATCATGTCATATTTATGCTCATTGGAAACTAGATTTAAATTCGAGCAACTTTTGTTCCTTTACCTTTTCGATCCGAGGCCCAGAAAGCCCTCAATTTCGTTGCCTGCTTTGTCCCATAAATAAAGTTTGTTTAGCTTAAGTATGTAACAGGCCCGATTCGGGCCTAGGCTTAAGGGTCCGTCAACATTAAAAGGTCCACAACTTTTAAAACATTTCTTATATAAATACACTATTTTCTTTCTTCTTTCAAGTCATAGATTTAAAATATTAACTTATCTACTCTTGCCTTTCCTCTTGCCATCATGATAAAAAAAAAATGCAAGTTCAACGGGAATGACTGCGACATTTCATTTCTCTCTTTTCTAGATATCCTATTCCCTTCTCTTCCCTTTTCTTCTCTCTTTCACCTTTCTCCTCTCATCTCTTTTCTTCACTTCTCTCTTTTATTTACTCCTACCATTGGCTTTCTCCATGCCTTTACTCTCTTCTTACCTCATCTATCTTCTCTTTTAACTTTTGCACACCCCTCCCTCTCTTCCCGCTCTCTTGCTCTCTCTCTCACGCGCGTGCTAATATAATGAAGACTAGATCTATGAGGTCTTTTCATTGTGGATTTTCCAGCGTACTTGGACCAGTCAGAGAGACCCAAAAGACAAAAAGTATTCCTTTAAGTTTATAAGGCTTTGGTCGTTTATTACTAAGTATAAGGCTATGATGATTATGCTGATGCATTTGATTACAATTTACAATAGAAGCTTTTCGGTTGTTTTTACTTTTTACTTAAATTGGAGGTATGTTGCTTTTAACGATTAAGATTAGAACATATAGCTTAGTTATATTTTAGATTACAAGACTAGATCATTATGGGCCCTATTGGGTTGTTTAGAAACTCTGATATATTTAAGAATAGGGGACCCATCACCTATCTTTCATTGGTTTTAATGTTTATTACATTTTTTGGGGTGTATCTTTCTCGTTTGTTGGTTGTAGAAGGCCATATGGTTTATGGCCCTCTTCCGTATCTTGGGTGTGTGGTATTCCTTTATTCCTAGTGTTTTCTACATATTTTGTGATTGTTTGATCCTCCTTTGGCTGCTTGTTTGTATGGAAGATTTGTTGAGATATTTATGTTTTGGAGCAGTTTGCTTATTTATTGTGGTTTGGGCTGGGTTAGACAACAGTTCGTTGCATCATATTTTTATCAAATGTGTGCGATCCTGTTGCTGAAGCTCCAGCTGAGGTTCCTGTCATCAATTTTGAGGTGGTGTGAAGACTCTGGCATGTAGACGAAGGAACTGATAGCGTGACTTGCATAAAGTACGGCTGGTCCACATGGGATCCCCAGTGGAGCAACAAAGAAAACGATGAAAGAGAAATGAAAGACGTGAATACACACATGATTTGCAGCTTTACTTTTCTATTTTGAAGACTCCCATGTACTTATTGGTTTTAAGTAGCAATGTGATATTAATATTCTGATGTTGATATATCTAGGGTTTAGATTAGGGTGTTTTGATGTGAATGGCAAGATGAATTTTTCTTTTGGCTTTTCTTTTCTTTATTTAAACATTTGTAGGGCTGTCCCCAAAGAATTTTTTATTTTATTTTATTTTATTTTTAAACACTACAGGGTACAGATTAATTGTACCTAAAGGTTGCGAAAACCTTTCTTGTGAAGCCTTATTCTTGTGAAGGATAGGATTTAAGTAGAAGCTTTAAATAGAAGGTATGAAGCCTGCTATTCCATTTGGCATGCAATTTCTTTCAGTGATTAGGTGGACTTGCATTGGATACATGCCATAAGATTGCCTTGATAGTTTGTGTGAAAATTGTACTATACAAGCTAGATCTGAAGGCTTGTTCATGACCGCATGTATTGTTTTGTTTTCTAGATTAGCAGTTGACTCATGTTAGTGATGTTTTCATACTTCATGCTCCCATTACCTGTTAGGATTCCCCTGATTTCATACCCGATTGTAGACTGGAGAACCTCGGTTTTTATTGGAGACGACAATGATTTGGATGAGGATTTGCGCACCATGGAGAAGATAAAAACCCTCCTGTTCCATTCAGTTCCCTCTGAAAATGTACATTGGAATGTTTTGTAGGGTTTACTTTGGTTTACCAGTGAAAACATATAATATGAGAAGAAATTGAATTTTTATCTTTGCCTTTATTCCATGCACCATGTCGTGACTTTTGAAGCTAAGACTATTGCCATCTTTACCAAATTATAAAACCAAGAGAATGCTTAAGTTGCATTTTTATTCTTTCTTTTTTTTTTAATGCATTTTTTTTCATGCTTTATGTGTGATAATGAAGGTTCGAGCCTTGCGAGCATCTGCTTTGTGCAACATTTCCAAAGGTTAGGTTTGTCTCTAGTCTGGACCCTCACAGGACCCTGCTTCGGTAGGACCTGCATTGGGTAATGACCTTTTTGTTTCATGTTCTGTTGAGCCTAGGACTAGAAGCCTTATTATTTTATTTTTTTTTGGCTTTACATGTCGAATGGTAAACCATCCTAATCCATCAAAAGGATCAAAATAGCAGTTACGATGGGTGTAGCGAGTAGTGGCCAAAACGCTTCGTAGTGGGCGATACGTAGCGGCATGAATTTTTTAAGTGGTAAAAAAAATCTGAATCTTGTGTAGCAGTCAATCTTGTGTTTTTTAGTGATTTGGATCCATACAAGGGTAGAGACATCTTTAGGAAAGGCTATTGATGAGAAGGAATAGGAAAAACAATGTTTTAAACTAAAATTGCTTGGCTCTACTAGGTTTTACACTGTAGCGCTGCCATTTTCAAAATAGTGTAGCGGTCTTGACTGCTATGGCTGATAATGCGGCCACTACGTATTTTGAACCATATTCAGCCTTGGGGTTGCTCCATGCGCTACTTGCACTTTGCTTATACTCTGCCACATAATCTTCTGCATTCGTGCTCGGCCCGAGTAAGCTCCATCCATGCTCCGTCCATGCCCTCCCAGTGCCAAGGGTTGATCGATCCCTAGCACTGTGGGTGAGATGAGATGCCCGTGACCGCTTGGGCTATCTCACTTTCTTGGACCTGATGCCATTTTACAACCGTAAAGAGTCGAGAGAAAATGAACATGTTTTATCACGTCATGCATGAATGCATAATTTTTTATTCCTATCCTCAGATGATGTGACATACGTAATTATTATTGCAGTTGTTTTAAATGTTGATGCCCATTCCATTCCTTGCTCCTTAGAGCTGACATTTATGCTTTAGCTTAGCTATGTCCTTACTCCTTACCAATCGAGCACTCATTAGTCATGACTTTTCAAACAGCTTAGTACAGCATGCTATCAAGGTTGTTTTGACTTGGTACTTCTTGGGTGTAGGTGGACATGACTATGTGTTCTCAATTAACATATGAAGGGTTACTAGATGAGGTATGCTTATTCAAGTTTGAGGCTTCTTTGTAGTCTATGTATATTTCTGAAATCCTAGATATTTTTTACCATTTTCCTTGGAGCTTACTCATTTAGTAGTTTGTTTTGCATGCTAAGCTGAAACTCTTTATTGTACAGTTTTGCAGTAGTTGGCTTACCGTCTGTTACCATTTTTCATCTGGTGTTCCTGAAGACATTGAATATCCTCTAAATCACACTTAAAAAGTAAAACATTGTTTTACCTAGTTTTTTGAGAACTTTTATTAAATGTAGTAGTAGAACAATAGAGGAGAGATATACTGTAAAGCTGCAAAGCGCGCAGCAAAGGAACCAAATGTAACATAAAAACGAATTAAGGTGATGGCTTGTCAGAAAGAAGAATCAGACTCTAGTGCCCAACACCTTCCTTAGCCAAAAGATCAGCCACCTCATTGGCACTTTACTTGATGTGGCAAAATGGGGCACCAAGATGTCTTGCTAGGTCCTAGACCTCTTCCAGCATATTTCCAAGTCTCCATGGATACTTATGTAGACCCGCTGTCTATCAGATGGGACATTGAATATTACCTTCCAATAGCACATACATAAAAAATCACCTTCCACCATAATATTCTGAAGATTTAAGACGATAGCCTCACGAAGACGGACATTCATCACCAAGTGTGCGTGTAGTGAGCGGGCGGGCGGGGGGGGGGGGGGGGCGCGGCTGGCGTTGAAAACATTCACTTACATAGCCTTAGAAGGATAAGATGGCCCAACCTTCTACCTTAAGTTTAGATAACTAATCTTGATAGTATTTCCCTATCATTAAATCAAGCAACAATCTAGCTACTCTAGATAAGCCCTTTATTATCTAAAAGAGAAGAAAAAATGTCTTCTATATGGTTTTTGCAAGGGCCCATGGATCTACTACTCAGCAATTGGGCTTGGTCCTATTGGGTATGGTGGGTCTTCGACAGGCTCATGGGAATGGCTCAATGGGCCTTGGTGTTGGCTCATGGGCTTTTGGTCCATGGATTGGGGTGGAACTTGCATCAACTCTCCTTGGCTTGGTGAAACTTGACTCTACCGAGTTAAAAGCTTGACACTTTTCACGTAGATCTAGATTTAATTGTTGGAAATCCATGTAGCATCAGAGAGACGCCTTCCTTTCCATTGTACTTGGAACTTGTGGTACCTACTACTCCGTGTTGATACAAACTGAGCATCAAGGACGTCTTTAATCTCTTCGTGCGATGATGGAATCATAGGAAGCTTAATGGCATGATCCCCAAGTGTCTCGCCTTTGTTATGCCATGATAGAGGGTAAGATCTTCGATGTTGTAGGATTGATGCCCACCTTTGACAGAAGATTTAACACACAAGCATTAGAACTTATCTACTTTATAATTTTGAATGAGCTTTCCTTTTTTGGATGTAGCATTTTATAGTTACCTGCTGGGGCCGCTCAAGCTTCATCATGACCATTACTATGTCACCTTGAATTCAACATAGCATCGTTGGGTATTTGCATGTTGCTTGTAGCTTCCATTGCTAGCAAGAGTTTCCTTCCTTACCTCATATGAGAATCCTTCACATGCCTTGCAAAATCTTTGACATCCTCACTAGGCTTCGCCTCAATGGGTAATGAATCAAGTTGATAGGAAGTTGTAGTTTGACTCCTCTAACAACCTTGAATGGCGATCTACCCATAGTTCTGTTCCCAATTTACTGTAATTTGTAAGTGAATTTTTCCATTGGTAACATAAGATCCAAGTAGAGATTTGCTCGCCAACTAACATCAAAGGAGCTTCCCCAAACTACAATTCACCACTTCCATCTGGCCAGATGGTAAGCACTAGAGAACTGAAGCATAGTTACGGATAGAAGCCTCCAAAGAAAATATAACAACCAAGAAAACCTCCAAAGGAGTATAACAACCATGAAAACTACAACAACCGGGCTTAGGTGATAGAGATTATACCCTATGCAAAAAACAATTAAGAAAACCTCCAAAAAGAAAAAAACAACAAAACTATGAAGTATGAACCCTTATTATATGACCCTTGGTCAAACTATTGGCCACCTCATTCACTGAACTTTCACTCGAGAACATGCCTAAATTCTACCTTAGACAGAGACAAATGCTTACTTCCACTGGAAACATTTCGAAGTTTCAAAGGACCTGCAAGTGCACTCATCCCCAAGAAGTTGCATTGGCCGAATCACTTTCAACAATCAAGGCCTTAATAAGTGAAGATATACTTCCTCAAAGCTTCTAAAATATCCATACACTCAGCTTCATTGGAATCTCTAGCTTCAATGAAGTTACAAAAGGAAAGCAAGACTTTCCCTAAGTAATTTCGAAGCAATCCACCAATGCCAATCGGGTATTGAATTTCCTTTGTCCCATCGACATTGAATTTGAATGGACCAACAAGGGGAGGGAACCAACTTTCCCACTTCCTCTCCATGGATCCCCAATTCGAACAAGATTCTATCGGAGGCTTAAGATCGAGAGAGGATAATTCGTTAGAAAGGACATACCTTTTACTGTAGAATTGGGTTAGTAGAAGTGAAGAAAGCAATGGCGAGAATGAATGCATGAAACACTACCTAGATGGAATTGGGTGGGTTTGGTTAAGTAGGCTCTTCAGTTAGATATCAAGGACAGATAATGCGAGGTGAATAAAGAAAAAGTGTTGTAGTACCTATATATAAGAACAAAGGAGATGTACATAGTTGTACCAATTATTGTGGGATTAAACTTATGAGTCACACTATGAAGCTATGGGAGAGAGTAATGGGGCAAAGACTTTGACAAGCAACCAAGATATTTGCAAATCAATATGGTTTCATGTCAGGGAGGTCAACTGTAGAAGCTATGTTCTCACTTAGGCAGTCAACGAAAAAATATTGAGAAAAGAGGAAAAATCTTCATATGGTCTTCATTGATCTAGAGAAAGCCTAATAGGGTACCTAGAGATTTGATTTGATGGGTTTTAGATAAAAGGAGTGTCCCAAGAGGTTATATTGGCATCATTAGAGATATGCACGAGGTACTAGTAATGATTGTGTGAGAATTACCTTTGGAGAGATAAGTTAGTTTTCAATGACCATAGATTTGCATTAGGGGTTGGCTTTTAGCTCTTATCTTTTTGCACTGATTATGGACGAGTTAACTGCTCATATTTAAGAGAAGGTACCTTGGTTATGTTGTTTGTGGATGATAAATGTTGGTGGACAAATTGAGAGATGGCGTAAATGTAAAGCTTGAGAGATGGCGGGAGGTTTTGGAATCCAAGGTCTTTAAAATAAGTCTTATAAAGATAGAATATATGAATTGAAGATTCATTGAGGATGTGCAAAGAGTTGAAACTCATATGGGAATTGAAGATGTGATTCATTTTTGATACCTTATCTCAATAATTAGTAAGGATGCAGAGCTAATTGGAAAGCACATAGGATAATAGTGGCATGGTTGAAGTGGAGACTTGCTTCTTGAGTTTGATCGGCGCATATCAACAAGATTGAAAGAATATTTTTATAGGATAGCGATTAGACCGGCTATGACCTATCGAGTAGAGTTGGCCTATCAAGAAGCAATGCATGCACAAAATGAGTGTAGCAGATATGAGAATGTTGAGTTGGATGTGCGGTAAAACTAGGAAAGATAGAATTAGAAATGACCGCTTTCAGCATTTAGGGGTAGCATCAATTGGTGATAAATTAAGAGATACTCGTTTGAGATGGTTTGAACATGTCTAACGCAGGCCAACAACAACGTCATTGAGAAAAAGTTTTTCTATGCATGTTGATGGCCTGTTAAGGAAAATGGGTAGGCCAAAGGTTGATGGCCCATCAAGGAAAAGTGGTAGGCCAAAGAGGACATGGATGGAAGTAGTAAGGATAGATTTGAAGAAATGCATCCCATCCAAGAATTTCGCTTAGGATAAATCGGAATGGAGAACCAGAATTCATGTAGCAGACCTCAACATAGTCGAGATAAGGCTTTGATGATGATGGTGATTGGTGACTATCTAAGTTCATATCCCAAAGCTCCTTTCTTTAAAAACCCCATTTCCCGATCTTCAAGATGACCAAATTTAAGAACTCTTCGAAGGACCCCACTAAAGCTTTAATTTTTTTTTCATTTCTCTCTTTTCATATGGATTATGGACCAAAGAATGGCATAGAGAATGAATGAGTCTCCAAAGCACCAAGCCACACCCATGGGATGGAGACTACCCTCTAAAACACCACCTTAACACATAGATACTTAGGAATGCATCATGCTAATCCACACCTCAATGGGAAATGATTCAAAATGCTGTAAGAAAAAGTCTCACAGATTGAATAAATATTGAACTAATTTGTTCCTGTTTCGACACCAAGTAAGAATTTGACATCTGAAGAGATGCCTCATTTTCTCATATTATTTCTTGGCAACATGGATAACTCCTCTGGTGCTATCTTCACCTGGATTGCACATGACACACTTTTTTTTTTTTACTCCTTCGTTCTGTTGGTAAGATGACTTGAACCCACAACCTTAAGGTTGCAATGGCGAGCATGGGGGACACCTTGATGGGCTAAGCTATCTAGAAAAGGCCACCTCATTCCTAACTGCTTAAGATCATTGCAATTGGAATGCCATGAAAATGCGCAAGGACAGAAACCCAATAAGCAACTCTCATTATGCTCTATCCAAATGACCCATAGGATCACGAAAAAATGAGGCCTTCCACATGAATATTCCCCTAGTCGGGCCCACAGCCATCTTCCAAGCCTCAAGCAAATTATGAAGGTATTTAAGGAGCACCCGCCTACATCCAAACCACCTCACAACTGATCTCCACAAGAACTGAGGCAGCCTGCAGTTAAGCAACAAATGATCTACTGATTCTTCATCTTCTAAACACATAGGGCTAGCATTGACAATGAATTCCAACAAAGCAGCGCCAACGAAGGTTGTCCATAGTGAGAATACCTCCAAGGAGAGCCAAGCCAACCAAACGAAAGCAAGGACCCTCAGAGGAGCTTCGATGTTCCATAAATAGTGCGGAGGATTTGGTACTAATTAAAGAAAGAGTAAAGTGCAGCGTTTTTAGCAGTCAATTACATGATTGTGTGTATTTTTATTTTTATATTTATCGAAAATAACCTGATGGTTTTTTGCTTGTAAATTTTTGGTGTATTTAATTGATATGGACAGGTCTTTCCTGTTCGGGGTTTTCCTTTCCATTCTAGGTTTTATCATGAGCTGTCTCTGATAGTTTCTGCGCAGTTTTTGCATGTCAATAATGGTGCTGTGGAGCTTGAAGCCTCAGTCATGGGTGCTCAGCAAGATGGAAAAAAGATAAAAGTTCCACTTAACTCTAGGTAAATTACAATCAGCACTGGAAGATTTGACATTTTGCAATGGATTTGAAAATTTCAGGTTCTCAAACTCCATCTGTCTGCTAAAAATGATATTTCGCAGTATTTCTATTATTGCAATCTCAAGATAGGGTGCTATGTTATATTTGTGCAACTTTTGTTTCTTGGTTCCTGCTGGGATAATCTTATGTTTGATCTTCAATTTGTTTTTTTAGTCTCATGGAACTAAAAAGATATTTCTTTGTTAGATTACCTGGATCTTCTTATGGTAGGATGCATATATACTATATAGCTCATTGGTGTTTTGGGAGAAGAGAATTACTTTTGTGAAATTTAGCTGTGGTGTGGTGCAATGTGTGCTCTTCAATCTGGAATGTTAGAAGGCTTGAAAGGGTGCTCTTTTGAGAATTTTGGAATTCTTTTTCCAAAAATATTGGAAGAATTTTCGTGGTTCACAATATGTCTAGGCTGATTGCAGCCTCAAGCGATATATGTGGATTTTTTTTTTTTTTGAAATGATATAAAAGTGGAAACTTCTTTGTCAGAATATGGGATAATTAATCCTTGGGTTGGGTTTGTGTGGGATTATGCCAGTTTTGTGATGTTAATATTTACATCTCCAAACGATTTAAGTAATCTGAAAAGTGAAAAAATTGGCCATTCTCTTTATTCTTTGGTAATGCAAATCTAGGGTTTGCATGGTAATTTAGAAGGCTTGCAGCAGTCTCTCTTGTCAGTGCCATAGTTAAATTCACACTTCCCTTTTGTTGTCAATTCCGTGTTGAGTCCAGGACCTTGCCTTTGGAAGCTTCAACAAGGAAGTTCAAGATCAAGTCTTGGAAAGGCCCGTGCTTCATCGAGATGTACTCCATTTGTGCCAACCTATTCAGGTAAATTGGAACTTAAACAATGAATAGGCCCTTAGAACCCTCAAACCAACTGGGAAAACCATTAGGGTTCAATTGGCTAAGCCGAACAATTCAGTTGTTCAGTTTAACGTCTCACGACTATTTGTAACTAGGGTACGAGTAATTATAAGACCCCCAAAAGCTAACCGTAAATGCTCTACGGTTGCTTTTCCAGAATGGTGTTTTTCAGCCATTTTGATCTATGGTTACCTCATGGCTAACCGTCAAGCTAACTATTGCACAATTGGGCTACTTTGACTGCTGGTCAAACTAGCCATTGGAGAGTCACGGCTAGCCATAGCCAGTTCACGGTTAACAGTAGACTAGCCGGTGTGGGCCTGTCTAGATATACCTAGGCTCATTTCAATGGCTGTAACTAATGTGATTTTGAGAGCCCTCTTAGACCACGAACCAACACCAAGTTGAACACACCTAGAGACCTTAAAATCATGTTCCACTCACTCTTCAAGCCTCAGGGACTTAATAGTCAAATGACTCAAATCTAAGACCATTCGAAGCTCAAGAGAGAGTAATTAGTGGAATTAGGATCAAGTATTTTAAAGATCATGTATTTTAATTCTTGATTTTATTTGAGTCCTTGGTTTGTATTTGCATCTAGAATGGGTGTTTTGCCACGAAATTGACAAAAAGGGGGAGATGGTTAGTGCCATAGTTAAATTTACACTTCCCATTTGTTGCCAATTCCGTGTCGAGTCCAAGACCTTGCCTTTGGAAGCTTCAACAAGGAAGATCAGGATTAGTCCAGAAGATCAAATCTTGGAAATGCCCGTGCTTCAATATCATTTCTCATAGCTTTGATCTTTTGGACTTGATCTTGATCTTCCTTGTTGAAGCTTCCTGAGGCAAGGTCTTGTACTCGACATAGAACTAACAACACAAGGGAAGTGCAAATTTAACTATGACGCTAACAATCTCCCCTTTGTCAAGTTTGTGGCAGAACACCTATTTTAGGCACAAATACAGACCAAGGACTCAAATACAACAAAAAAACTAAAGTACATTATCTTTACAAAGATACAACAATTACAACTCAAAAGAGTCATGACTATAATTCATTCTTGAACATCAACTCCCCCTGAGAATGTGCTTGAGTTTTAAAAGATATACCTGCATAAATCACTAAAAACACATTCTATGGTGGGATATGTTCTCCCCCTTAATCATTAGCAATGATATCGGTTTTAATTAAGTCTGAAACTTCTTCTTCCTCTGCCACTTCCCCTCAATCTCTAAGAAGCACGGGCCTTTCCAAGACTTGATCTTGATCTTCTTTGTTGAAGCTTTTAGAGGTAAGGTCTTGGACTTGACATAGAATTGACAACACAAGGTGTCAATCCAAGCCCAGGCCCATTTTGGGCCCACTCTTCATATATTACTTAGTCAAAGCCACCTGTACATTCTTAGTTTGTAAAACAGTTTTTAGACTGTAGATAAGATACACTTACATGTAATCAGGGAATTAAGCCCTTTATAATGGGATAACAGTCGACCCTAAATGGGCACGGTGTTTTAAACATGGCACTAACAATCGCCCCTTTGTCAATTTCATGGCAAAACGCCTATTCTAAACAAAAATACGGACCAAGGACTCAAACACAACCAAGAATTAAAGTACATGAGCTTTACAAAGATACAACAATTACAACTTAAGTGGATTGGACCTGTGTGAACGAACCACTATAAAAAACGGTGTGGTTTGGAATAGTGTGGTGGAGTAGACCTTTTTGATCGAACCACCGTATCAAAAAATCAGTATTTGGTGTAGTAGACCTCTGTGATCGAACCACAGTATCAAAATTATTTTTGGTGTAAAGGTTTTTGAGGTTGTGAAAGCTAAGAGACCATTGTTGTGTGGTGCTCTTGGGAGTGGACGTAGGTCATGGACCCAACCACTATAAATCGTTGTGTGCCTCCATCTCTATCTTGCTTCTTCTTCTTCTTCTTTTTTTTTTTTTTGATATATGCTATGGGATACTTGTGCTAGATAGGAATATGTTGTTTGAATTGGCATACAACTCACATGTGCATATCACTTGCTAGACTTTACATTGTGAATTTCATCAAGTGTTAAACTTGCACATTAGATCACTTAATTGCTTCCGCACTAAGTTATATCTTGATTATTGAACTGAGTGATCTTGCCTAGCTTGAACTTTCATCTCTCTCTCCCTCTCTCACACACACACGCCGCGTGCATAGTCCTTTTCATTTAGAACGAACTTTGAACTCAATAAATTGTTTATTTAATTTAGTTTCAGCAGGGGCAATTTATTTTTATTTATTATTTTCGACAAAATTATGAAATAGAAGAGCAAACTGTGATGTTTAATTTCCTTTATGCTCTTCTGTTTGGAACTCTATTTAGGGTGTTTAATAGCATCATCTACAAATTTTTGCATCTTGTTTCATGAATAATTTGCTGTATAGTAAGTAAATATCACATGAAAATGATATCCTGTTTGTAGGTTTAACCCTTGAACTTCTGTCGTGGGGTTGGTAGCTCTCTTTGATAGATTTATAAAAGAAAAGTGAAAAAAAAAAAAAAAAACCTGTTTACCTTACTGATCATAAAAAGAAACAGCTGTATGTGTTATATGTTGGTGCCATGATATTTCCATTTGGCATCTGTCGTTGTTATTGTCATCATTGTCGAAGCATTATTTTATGTATCATTTAGTTTCTGTAGTTTGACTTAAGTTGCATGGAAGGCCTGTCTTATGTGGATGAGTAAAAACATATGTTTACGTTAAGAACAGATGTATGTTGTACTTGGTACCATGAAGTTTCCATTTGTTATGTGTCATCACCATTGTAGTCATTGTCAAAGCATCTTTTGATCTATTATTTAGTTTCTGTAGTTTGACTGACGTTGTGTGGACAGCGTTTCTTATGTGGACAAGTCACATTTAACGTACTTGGTAATGTTTCAGTGATAAACTACACAAGGAGACAAGGGATTTGAACTTCGAAGTTGTTGTTCAGGGTCTTCTTTTTTATCTGTTCACGTTTTCCTAAATGATCATTTTCATGTTCTTTCCAGGCAAAATATTTGATTTCATATTTACTTGTTGTTATGTTTGGATGTGGTTGCTTATTTCCTTTGAATTTCTTTGCCTTTAATTATTGTTTGCAGTATGATTGCAGGTTCTGCGTCAAAAGGCAACATCAATGAAGCAGGACTATACAGAAATGACAACTACTGTAAGTTGATGATACTTTGAGAGGTCATCTTGGGCTTTATACGACATATGATAAGTGATATGGGCAGCACTCACGAGTCTGAGTAGCAAGCGGCTGCCAAAGTTGAACATTTTTTATTGCGAAGAATGCAAATTGTATATGCTGTTTTTATGATGCCTTAGGCTTGCATGGACCTGTGTGCAACTTGTTAATGTTTTAGAGCTCATCTTAGCTTTACAGTTCTGTACAGTTCATTGATACTTAATGCAATGCAACTGTAATGCGAAGGAAAGTTCTATTATCTGTAAAACTTTCTTTGGCCTCTTTTAATCATCTATGCTGCATATTGCTTTGCTGCTGTATGATGGAAAATAGTTTTGTTGTTATTATTATTATGATTATGATTATCATTATTGTTATTATTATTTTGAAGGGTAATGGTATCTTTTATTTTTGATATTTGATGTTTCAATTCTTCACAAATATATCTAATGGAGTACTATTTGCTATACAATGCATGCAGACTCAAACAGTATCGGAGCTAAAGGATTTTGTCAAAAAGCTTAACTCATTGCCAGAAATGACTGTAATTTAACATTATTGATATTTTCTACGAGTTTACTTAGAAGTCTGAGAATGTACACATCTACAGTATTGACTGTATTGTTTCTTGACCTGATTTCTTGCTTCAGAGGCACATAAACCTTGCTCAACATTTATCTACCTTTACATCTAAAGCGTCATTCCTTGGTCAACTCGACATAGAGCACACAATTGTGGAGGGTCAGAGCTATGATATGTAAGTTGAATTAAGCACTTGTCTCTTCATTTCTTACTCGTTTCCTAACATTCTTTTGGATGAACTAATGACATGCTTTTGGAGCAACGTTTCCATGTAAAAAGTAAAGTTTTCTGCAATGATTCCCAGACATGGAGGATACTGTAGTTTTTTTTTTTTTTCATGGATAATGCAGAAACATGGATTTTACATATAAAAATGAAGTATCGGATATGATACGGCATGATATGTTGCCTATTTTGAACAATCCAGATATAATGGATTTTCCATGGATAGATGTAAATCAAATGTTTGGTGTGAAAATTTTCAGCAGACATGTCAGGGTAAAGTGCTGGCATAAATCTACTTTTTTGGGGATTTTGAAATCCAATTGAGAGGGGTCGGAGTCCTGACCCACGCTTTTGTCCACAGCTCTGTGCATTCTCACCTTGTTCTCTCAACCAATACTCCAAAAAAAAAAAAAAAAAAGCGGATTTCATGTTTTGCAAAAACCACACCTGTAATTACCATGGAAAAAATGCCATGGATTCTGCAAGCTGCTATTTCTCAACTGTTTCCTAAGGAGAAGCAGTATGGTTGCAATTTGTTCATTCTTGTAAATTCATTCTAAAATTGTTTTATTTTTCCCCCTTCTTCTTTTGATCGTACAGTGTGGTGAACATTTTGTCATTGATGATGCCTTTAGGTTTGCATAGATCTGTTTGACATTTATTTTGATAATTTACTTGCGTTCATGATTTCTATGCTTCAGCTGAAAAAATTTCCTTACACGTCCTTTATTTCATGAATTCATTTCATTTTCGGTGAATGTTAATTGAAGCTATTTTTCCATTGATAGTTAAATGATGCAGATGTTTTGAGTACATCGAGGAAATGATCCATAAGCAGGAGCCAATTCTCAGAGTCCTACGCCTACTTGTGTTATTTTCTGTAACCAATTCTGGGCTGACAAAAAAACACTTCGACTATTTAAGGTAGGTGCTTGTTTTATTTGTCATATAATGCAGAATTGCAGTTCTACCTTTTTCTTCTTTAGGTTCTACTTTGAAGTAAGCATTTCGTTTGTTTTGATCTCTGTTTGCAATGAAATATAAAGATTCCTTGTAAAGCCACTAAAGACAAAAGACCATCATAACCCCTTTATATTTTATTCTCTCTTGAATTGAGGCTTCGCCTCACTTCATTCTACATGTAAAGTCACCAAACGGGCCTTTAGCGATAAAGGTACTATCCTGTACACCTATATGAGTTGCATCCTATCACAACCCGAATTCCGGAGCCCTGTTGGATTCCGGATTGTGACTCAGGGACACCACACATCATGCATAGATCAAATCAAAACCATAAAAGGAATTAGGCATTTACCTACTGAAATCCAATTTTTCATTTAAGATCCTCAAGTAATCAATAAAGAATAAACAATGTCTCAACTAATGACAAGAAAGTCTTGTACATAATCATCACATTAATGTTTACTAAAATAAAACATCTAAAACTATATTGGGCTAATCCCTTGGAACTAGTAAGTTTTGAACTGCTCTCTTTCAGCCACGCATGCCAAAGTCTAGGGGCTAATCGTCTCCATACTCTTGTTCACCCATGTCCCGGTTACCTAAAGGGGGCAAACCAACATCAGTACGTTAGTGGTGAATGAATTTCCTATTGTATCAATCATATAGAAAAACAGATAATTAATATAAGGATCACAAAATAATCATAAATGAACCATAATGAAGTCATAAAATATCCATTTCGATTGTGGTGTCTTATGAGAGTGATTATTATCTTTTCCCATGGTATGCCTCTTAACTACATCCTAGCACCAGTCAATGTAACCTCGCCATAAAGGTGCATCCATACGTAGAGTATCATCAAGGCTAACAACACAATCCATAATGCCCGTGTCACGACCCGACTTCGAGGGCCCTGTCGGATTTCGGGTGGTGACTAATAGGCAATATTCACCATGCATAAATCAAATAAGTTCACAAAAGGCATTAGGCATTTCCTACTTAATAACTTGGACATATATTAAAGAAATAATCCACCTTTTACTCATCAAAACAATTCACCATCTTTGAATAAAATAAACCATTACAATCTTTTAAGTAATCTATCTGAAGTAACTAAATCAATAAAAGAAAATTATTGCTCTTCAATCTTCTAGATGATCCAATTTTCCAACCCTTCTGGTTGTTGCTGAAAATATGATGATTTTTTTCTCTCCATACCGAAGCATAGTTTAGCCAGAGTTGTGTTATCAGATTTACTTGGATCATAATTCCTAAGAAGTTAAGCTGATCGTCCGTTGAATTCTGCTTTATATGCAAGAAGCCAAGGGTTATTGCTTTGTTGCAATGGTAAAAGTCTCGGGTGCCATACGTGATAACGCAAGTTCAAGACCTGTGAGCAGCCACTTTGTGCAAAAATTGGCAAAGGTTAGGTCTGTCTCCGGTCTGGACCCTCCCTGGACCTTTCTTCGGCGGGAACCGCACGGGGTAATGACCTTTTTTTTATGCAAGAAGCCAATCTTGAAGTGATGGAGTCCCAAATTAAAGAACCATAGGCACAGTCAATGAAAAGATGTGAATTACTCTCTATGCCGTAGTTGCATAGAGGACAGACAGTGTTCTGAATTATATTCCTTGAAGCAAGGAAATCTTTGGTTTTAAGCCCATTGAGCATTGCCATCCATAAACAGGTAGAATGTCAACTCTACCCTTGAACCAGATAACATGAGTCCATTAACTGATAGGGAGCCCCTGGTAGTTGCTGGTGAAGATGGACTTGATGTTAAAAACACCTTGTTCATCACAACTCTAAATTACATTGTCTTTGAATTCCAAATCTTGAAGTGATGGAGTCGCAAATTATAAGACTGTAGTTACAGTCAATGAAAAGATGTGAATTATAAGACTGTAGTTACAGGATTCCAAAAGCAGCTGGTTAACGATTAAGCATGCTCTTAAACTATTTGTTGAAGATGACACTGCCAAGTAATCATTCTTTCTTGATTGATATGGTTATTGTCCTGTTCTTTTTACTTTGAAATCTTTTGTCTATTTTGATGTTTATGTTGGTGGGTGTCAACCATCAAATGTGACCATTCTGCTTATTGTTATGTCCAGATGTAAATTATTTGCCCACACAATTTGGCTTACAACATCTTCAATATCTTCTTGCCTTCCCTTTCTGTATCACTTGATAACTAGTTCATAGCATGGTTCAGACATGAAATTGGACTCGACTTAGAAGTCCAATGCTTGTAAGATTCTAAGAAATAATTAACCAAGTTTTTTTAAATATTAGTGATAAATATAAATAGCTATAATGGAAGTTTCAAACTACTTACAATAGAAATGATGAGAAAAAATTGAAAAATAAAAGAAATTACAGAAAACAATTTTTTTGATCGATATGAAAAATCACAATGTTGAATGCTCGATAATGGAGGAGAACAAGAGTTAATCATCCATAACTTTTTTTTTTACACTCATCATAAATCACCATGATGTCAAACAGTGCTTGATTCTTAAATTAAAAGATGCGGATACTTTTAATAGATGATAGACTTTAGAGTCACCACAACTCCTTTTTCAACACGCCATACTTCCACTTTGGAATCATCTCCTAGGGAAATCATCGAGTCTTCACCTGCAGGTGGCATAGCGTCACCAAAACAAGAAAACAAAGCATCTTACATAAAGACAATTTAAATATTCATGATTCATTAACGATTATGTAGTGAGGAAGTGACAAAAGCTTGTGTTAAGAGTCAAATGGAAAATAATGAAATGTGGGATTGTCTTTGAATAAGGTGGTGGAATTGAAAAGGGGAACATTACCTAGCTCCCCCCTGGGCCCGTAGGGATTATTTTGGCCTAGGACTACGGTTTGCACCTGGAGGTTGACGGTTTGAAACTGCACTATCACACTGGGGCCACAAGGGATTTACCTAGCTCCCCCCTGGGCCCGTAGGGATTATTTTGGCCCAAAGAGTTGGGACACCCTCCATTTTAAAATAAAAAAATAAAAAATCTGTCGTCAAAATCTTACCTGCCATTGCCAACTAGCAAAAGGCCTCCACTCTGGGTGGGACGAGTCTCATCCAAACTAAGGCAGAAGGAGGCCGAACTTTGTTGACAAGATCCAACTTCCCGGGGAAGGATTTTGAGGAAAAAGACCCCGAAGAATCTAGCATCCAAATACGAGAGTTAGCAATGTCTCTACATAAGAAAACATTAGCAAGAATACTCAATAGAGACTAACTCAACCACCTCTGACTGACTAAGGATCCTCCTCATACCCACTTCCCAAGACACCTTATCCCCCTAACCCATACCAACACTCTTTGACAAAACAAATTTGGAAACCTCAAACATAGAGGACCCATACCCCTTTTTCCATGTAGTCTATTTGCTAATATGTTCTCTACCGGGCACGCCACCCCTTCTGAGAAGCTTTTGGACAAATTAATCTTCAATCCCGAATCTATTTGGAAACACCTTAAAATTCTCTTCATGGTTGTAATTTCTTCCCACATTGTAGAGGTAAACAATATTGTGTTGTCTGCAAATTGAAGGTGTGCAACCGACTCTTCTCCCCCACCGGCATCAAATCCACCAATCAACCCAATATCCTTGTCTTTTGAAAGAAGGACTCCGAATGCTGTTGCTACCATGGTAAAAAGAAATGGAGACAATGGATCACCTTGTCTCAGTCCTCTCGAGGCCATAAATTGCCGAGAAGGAGACCCATTAACATGAGCTGAAAAGGATGTGGATGCATTACACAAGCTGACAAGTTACTGAGTGCTTTTCCCTATCTTTAGCGTTGCTCATCAAAAGGCTCACAAGGAGGCATACTTCAAGTAATGTAATGGTTTGGGGATTGATAGGGAGGATGATGGGTTTTTAAAATGTTTGATAGAGAGGATTATAGAGTTGCAGAGTGGGTTTTGGAAATGGAATCTGCAATTTAATTCTAAAAAATTGATAGAAAGCCCTAAATGTTCATTTGAATGAAATTTGGTCGAAACAGATTGTTTTCATTTCTTCCCTTATTTGTAGCTATCAGTTTTCTGCCATGCAATACCTTACACCTGACATCAAATTAAAGTCTATGATACACTGGATCATATCCTAATATGGCAACTTAAAATCTTGATATGCATTTAACTGGGACATTCTTCCTTCTAATTCTTGGAATGCTATTGCCATTTTTTATTTCTGAAAGAAGATTCTTGTTCATCTCAAAGTCTTTACTTCCAATTATAGTTTCCTTAATCCATGCCATGCATCTTCTCAATTTTGGTGCTTTTCTTTTCTTGGATTATCATCTTATTGAGTTTCCATTAGGATTATTTCTCAAGGTATGAATTGTGTTTCTCTAATACAGCCCAAAAGATATATCGTATGTCTTCTCCGGATATGCACCTCTTAGCATACGGCTCGTTCAACATGCAGTTTGATCTGGATGGTGAGGTTCTTCTGCTCATTATCAAATTCCTTATTATTGTGTAGGGCAACCCATCTTTATGTCATGGTTTTAAAATTCTCTATTGGTGACTGACTATGATGTCGCCACTGAGTCACCTCAAACGCAGCCAATCTTCAAATTGCTGCTCTGTATGGATGAATATACATCCAATGTAAATTCTCTAGCACTTCATCAGGCATTATCTTTTACATACATGATACTAATCCTCTATTGAAATCAAGATTCTCTTGGGCACTGAATATTGGATTTGCACATATCTGCAGAAGACCTACCTTTTTCCTCAGAAATGTCGCTGCCCAAACAAGCCCCAAGTGGGACAGATCTTATTGAGGAGGTGGGCACTGATTAGCCAATATGTGTCCTCTGGTTAATATTTTCAGGAAACTTCTTGGGCCCAATAAATTTTTGGTAGCTTTCTAAATAGGAATAGGACACATTTGTCATGAAATGGATAATGATTTGAGGACTAGGTTGGAACTTCTATGAAATGTGCGAATGATTACAAAGACATGTGAAATCTCTATGAAGTTTGAAATAATTGTGAAAGATTTGTTACTTCTCTATTCTTTGATGTCAACAATTTCAAATTTCATTGTAGTTTTGGCATTTTAATACAAATGCAATGTGTTCTTTGTCAAAACTATTGTGAAACTTTCCTCTTTCACTGCATTTTTGTTCTTAGTTCTGTGACCCGGTGAACTGCATCTTGGCAAGCTTTCAAGATTTCTTTCTGTGGATGATGTGGAGCTATACATCTTCCATGTGATGAAACATTAAATGTTGGATGGGTTGGCTTATTAATGGCAAAACCTTGGCAACATCTTAATATCCAGGAGCAGTGAGTTTTGATCTATTATTTAGGTTACATTTTGGTTTACTTTTGAAAATATTGGAATTTCATGGAGTTGCGATGCCCACATTAAAGAGAGACTAATTCTTATCTTTCCTCCCTAGCAAGAAGCCTTGTCAAATTACTGTGAAATTTTAATGTCACTACTTCTTGCAATCCTTTTCACTCACCCTTATACCTCAACACTTGGTAATTCAGATTCCAGGCAATCAAGGGGTGGACCCTACTGTGGACGGACCAGTTAAAAAAATCCACATAATTTGAGATTTTGACTGTTTGTACTTTGTATTGTCTGTATGAAGGTGTCAAAATGAAGCTTGTTATTTCTTATCATTCTTCTCTATGGATGTTATGGATCTTGAATTCCTCTAGTTCAGGGGGTTTGCAAGAATCATGTGCAATGGGACCTACCATAGAGTCTGGACCACCTGATGAGGCACAAGGGCCATGCAACTGGGTCTACACAAAAGGCAAGCAAGCTAGCTGATAAGAAAACTAATATATGGCATCTCTAACTCTTTGTACTGAAATGCCTATGAATGTGAATTAATCGTTGACTGGTAATTAGTTGTGGAGTTCGGGTAATTCAGTCCAAGGGTTATGGAGACAGATTATTGTGGATAAGTATAAGGTGCAAAGGGAGGGGTGGTATATTCCGAATCTTTCTCGGAGGGGTAGTATATTCCGAATCTTTCTCATAAGGCTTCAGGTATATGGAAGTCTGTGCTTTCTGTTAAAGGTGATTTTGATCGTTGGATTAGATATAAGGTTCATGATGGGAGAAGTATCCAATTCTGGCGTGATGAATGGTGTGGTCAGTCTAGTTTAAAGAATTTGTATCCTTCTCTTTACAATTTGGATAGGCGTCCTTATGCTTTCATAGCTGATAATTATAAACCCTTAGGAGGTTCTGTTGTTTGGGATTTGCAGTTTCGTCGTGATTTGCAAGATATTGAAGTTACTGAGCTGAGTAATTTGCTTACTCTCCTGGAGATGAACTATCTTTCTGTTGATAGAATGGATAAAAGAATCTGGAAGCCTGATTCCAGAGGCAATTTTTCAGTCAAGTCTTTTTTATACGGTTTTGATTAATTCTGATGGCAGGGTGAAAGGGGCGCACAGTTTTTGGAATTCCCTTGCTTCTCGTAGAGTTTTGATTTTTTGTTGCGTGGTGAGATTGAATAAAATCCTCACTATGGATCAGCTTAGACGAAAACATGGTATCATTGTTAATGGTTGCCCGATGTGCTTGAAGGCTGAAGAAACGTCCAATCACTTGTTGATTCATTGTTCCTTTTGTAGAAGATAGTGTGGGCTTCGGATCACTTAGGCCCACGGGCCCAGCCCACATAGGTGTATATATATACAAATCCCACGTGTGGGATCATTGATTAGATTTTGTTGCTAGTTTAGTGCTGCTAATTTCCCTGTACAACTTCCTTACATAGATTAGGAGATTGATTCATTCTTGATTATGATTGTATTAATTAGCATGTTTAAAGCCCTTGATTAGGGCATAATGACAATATAAAAACACTGACGATCCTCTTGGTGGACATCAGTTTCTCTCCAACTCTCGTCTCTTTCTTCTTCATGTTATTACATAAAATTACATGGTATCAGAGCGAGGTTATGATCAATTATCATTGATCTTCTTCTCTCATTGATCCAATCATTATTCCTGGCTTGGATCTTCTTCCTGGAGTGAAAATCATCTTTATAATAGTTCCTGATCATCTCAGATCAAAAGTGGCCCACCAGCGATCATCATCATCATAGCAGCAGGAGCAGCCCATATTGATCGTCTGGTCCTCCTCTTATTTATGAATATTTTTTCAAGATTTTTGGGTCATCAGAGGTAGGATATCCACCTGATTTTGTGATATTTCAGTTTTGTGCAACAATTTTCATCACAGCCGTTCCAATTTGTGGATTTTGATCCGTTTTGAGTAAGCTTTGGCCTGGAGTTGCGGAAATACTGTGTCCTTCCATCCCCAACCTCAGATCTGGTCACTGATCCTCTAATGGACCCCACGTGTTGATCGATCCACTGACGACTGGTCGTCTGACGTCGCTGCTCATCGTCTGTGACTGTGGACTTCTGACGATCGTCAAGAAGCCTCCATCCTTGCATACAGGAATGGTCGACTGGGTTTTTCTGGGAATTCTGGTGATTTTTCTGGATTTTTTTCATCACCTTTGAGGTAGTTTCCAACCTCTTCCTCTTCTGACGGTTTTTCTCAATAGGATTTCATCACCACCGTCCAGATTTGTGGATCCTTTTCCAAATCTCATCAGATTTGGACTGAAGGAATTCAATTTGATCCACTTTACAGAGATCAAACCTGATCTGTGATTAGACAATCCTGTGGGGCCCACGCACAGATCCAGGTCTAAATTTCATGGTCGCCTGGCTCTGTCTGGGACACTTATGCACTGTGTTGTGATTTTTGTAAATGGATTCTTCATTAGAAACTACTGCGACCTCTATTGCTAGTTTTTAAAACTTTTTGTGCTGCTGCTGGCTGTTCTCCTCCTTTCCCATTGTTGATTGGTTGTGTTGCTGCTCTTTGTTGACCTTCTTCCTTCATATTCTGCAATGGATAAATACGATGTTATCCCAATCAAATTTAACGGGCAGAATTATATTTCCTGGTCTTTCCACTTGAGGAACTTTGTGGAAGGACAGGGACTTTTTGGTTATCTTGACGGATCCATAACGAAGCCTCAGATTACAAGTACTGCTGACTCAAAAGGTCTCGCCAACTGGTCGAAAGAAAATGCGAAAGTAGTCACTTGGATCCTTAACTCTATTGATCCCTCTCTTACTGTGGCTCTTCAAGCATACACCACGGCAGCTGATATGTGGGCTCATCTGAAGAAAATCTACCATCAAACCAATAAAGCCCGGAAATTTCATCTCGATAGTGAAATTGCCAAATATAGTCAAGGGGATAAAACTGTGCAGGAATACTTTAATGGTTTTCTCACCCTGTGGACTGAAAGGGATTCCATGCTAATCCAAACCGTCTCTTCTGGATTTCTATCTGAGGCTCTCCAATTACAAGAAGAAACTCACATCAGCCAGTTTCTTATGCATCTTCGACCTGAATTTGAATCTATTCGGTCTGCGCTCATGAACAGGGAGAATACTGCCAATCTTGATACTTGCTTCCAAGAAGTCCTTCGCGAAGAACTTCGTCTCACTTCACAGCGCACTATTCTGGAAGCACCCGAAGCTCCCAAAGCCTTCCTTGCTCCTCTTCCTGCTGACTCGGCTCTTTTGGCAACTCCAAAGCTTACTCATTGTTATGAATGCAAAGGCTTTGGACATATTGCCAAAAATTGTCGCAAGAAACTGGTTTGCAAATATTGCAAAAGGACCGGTCATGTGATTGATGATTGTCGCAGCCTACAGCGACGGAATGAGACAGCCTAAGAAGCCTCCCTCTAATATGCCAAGACAAAATGTTCCTTCCGCATTTCAGGCTCAAGCCCCCGTGTCAGATACAGGCATCACTTCTTCCGGGGCTATATCCATGACTCCTGCTCAGATTCAAGAACTGATCCAGAGCACAGTCACCTCTGCATATGCGTCTATGGGCTTCTCTGGTGGTCGGTATCAACCTTATTCTCATATAGCATCTCCTGCTTTTCATTCTTCTGCATCTTTGTCTTCTTCTATCACCTCTTCCACATGGTTTTTAGATTCAGGAGCCTCAAATCATATGACATCTGTGGAACATAGCTTTACAGATTCCCACCCTTACCTTGGAAAAGAAAAAATTACCACTGCCAATGGTGATCAACTACCCATTTCTGGAGTTGGTACCATTACTTTATCTAGTGTCACTGGCCAATCCATCACCCTTTCCAATGTCTACTTTGTTCCAAAATTATCCGCCAATTTACTTTCTGTAGGACAACTTATTGATGATGGCTATCTTGTTCACTTTTCTTCTTCTGGTTGTGTCATACAGGGGCGACAAACTAGGAAGGTGATCGCGACGGGGAGTAAACATGGACGCCTGTTTTTGCTGGACATTGGACATCATTCCTTCTTTGCTTCTTCTTCTAATAATTTCAAAAACTTGTGGACAGTTTGGCATAAACGTCTTGGTCATGTGAACAATGCCTATTTAATTTCTTTGTTTAAACTTGGTTGTTTGGACTCTACTATTGATAATAAAATGATGTCTTCTCTAGCTCAATCCAAATGTGAAGCTTGTTGTTTAAGTAAGAGTCATATTTTGCCTTTTTCTGTTCACAATTCTCGTGCATTAGAATCTTTTGACATAATTCACACTGATGTTTGGGGCATTGCTCCTACCTTGAGTAGGGCAGGACTCAAGTACTATGTGACATTTATTGATGATCATTCCCGTTATACTTGGATTTATTTTATGCGTTTCAAATCTGAAGTGTTTTCTATTTTTCAAAGATTCTATAACATGGTCCACACCCAATTTAAGAAAGATATCAAGATCCTTAGATCCGATTCTGGCGGAGAATATCTATCTCATGAATTCTCTGCTTTCCTTTCTGATAAAGGAATTCTTCATCAAAAATCTTGTCCGCACACTCCGCAATAGAATGGAATTGCGGAAAGAAAGAACCAACATATTCTTGAAACTGTTCGTACCCTTTTACTTGCATCCTTAGTTCCTACTGAATTTTGGTGTGATGCTGCACAGACTGCGGTGTATCTGATCAATCGTCTTCCTAGTACTGTTCTAGGCAAGACTACTCCTTACGGAGTTCTCTTTGAACATCCTCCTTCATACTCTCACTTACGTGTATTTGGTTGTTTATGTTTTGTTCATCTTCCACCGACTGAACGCACTAAGCTCTCTCCACAGGCTGCCAAATGCATCTTTCTTGGCTACAGTTCTGAACACAAAGGGTTTTTGTGTTATGACCGGTTTGAGAAACGCATGCGAATCTCTCGAAACGTGATCTTCCTGGAACACATTCCTTTCTTTTCATTGCGTTTAGATCATCACCCTATTGCTGTGTCCTATTTGCCCCAATTCTCGGAGTCTGCTTCTGCCTCCCCAGCTTCAGCCTCTCCGGCTCTCAAGGTCTATGTCCGGCGTAACAAGGTTCCTCCTATGGTGCCTCCCTCTCCTGATCATCTCACAGTGTCGCCTATTGCTCCTACAGGTAACCAAGCTTCTTCTGATAATATCCTCTCTTTGCGACGATCTAATCGTCTTTCTAGTGCCCCTAACCGTTATGGCTTTCCTGCTCTCTTTTCATCCTTAGATAGTGCTCCTATACCCACCTCATATTCACAGGCCTCGAAGATTGTTTACTGGCAGGATGCTATGAATGAGGAATTGCTTGCTCTCGAAGCAAATCAGACATGGGACTTGGTACCGGCTCCTGAAGGAGCCTCTGTGATTGGCAGTAAATGGATCTACTCCATAAAAGTCCACTCCGATGGAAGTCTTGATCGCTACAAAGCCCGATTGGTTGCACAGGGTTATAAACAAGAGTATGGAATCGACTATGAGGAGACATTTGCACCAGTGGCTAAAATGACCACCGTTCGTACTCTCCTCTGTGTCGCTGCAGCCCGCAACTGGCCTTTGTGGCAAATGGATGTCAAAAATGCATTTCTTCATGGGGATTTACAGGAGACTGTCTACTTAAAGCCACCTCCAGGATATGCTTGTCCTCTTAAACATGTTTGCAAGTTGCGGAAATCTTTGTATGGACTTAAGCAGGCTCCCAGGGCTTGGTTTGATAAATTCCGGACTGCAATTCTTCAAGCTGGATTTCGTCAGAGCCATTCGGATAGCTCACTATTTCTTAAATGGACAACGAGGGGATACACCTTCCTTTTAGTCTATGTTGATGATATGATCATCAGTGGCAATGATAGTGCTAGCATTACGGATCTCAAACATCATCTCACTCGCCACTTCAGAATGAAGGATCTTGGTCCTCTTACCTACTTTCTAGGGCTGGAGTTCTTGCGTAGCAAATCTGGCATTCGAGTTCATCAGAAGAAATATGCTACAGATTTGATCACTTCGGCACGCCTTGATGATGCTCACACTTTTGATACACCTATGGAGTTGAACAGTAAGATGAGTACAGATGATGGCCCTCCTCTGGATGATCCCTCTGTTTTTCGGTGGATAGTTGGTAGTTTGCTATACTTAACTATGACTAGGCCGGATATTTCTCATGCCGTTCATACGGTTAGCCAGTTTGTGAGCAATCCTCACAAACCTCACCTTGCTGCTGCCTTGCGCATACTCCGCTATGTCAAAGGCACCCTTAATCATGGTCTCTTCTACTCTTCGGGCGCTTCTCTGCACTTATCTGCTTATGCGGATGCTGACTGGGCTGGTTGCCCCGACTCTCGGCGCTCTACCACTGGTTGGTGTATGTTTCTTGGGGACTCTTTGATTTCATGGAAGTGCAAGAAGCAAACCACAGTTTCGAAATCATCTGCTGAGGCAGAATATCGGGCCATGTCATCTGCGAGTGCTGAAATCATCTGGCTACGCCGTCTTCTCTGTGAGTTCGGTGTCACTGTTGGTAGCTCTACACCTCTTCATGGGGACAACACCAGTGCTACACGCATTGCAAACAATCCGATCTTTCATGAAAGAACAAAGCATTTCGAGATTGATTGCCACTTCATCCGTCAGCATGTTGTTACTGAGAAGATAACTCTGCCTCATGTCTCTAATCATGATCAATTAGCAGATATCTTCACAAAAGCACTTCCCAAACCGCGTCATCATGATCTCACTAACAAATTGATGTTTTCTGCCTTACCACATCAATTTGAGGGGGAGTGTAGAAGATAGTGTGGGCTTCGGATCACTTAGGCCCACGGGCCCAGCCCACATAGGTGTATATATATACAAATCCCACGTGTGGGATCATTGATTAGATTTTGTTGCTAGTTTAGTGCTGCTAATTTCCCTGTACAACTTCCTTACATAGATTAGGATATTGATTCATTCTTGATTATGATTGTATTAATTAGCATGTTTAAAGCCCTTGATTAGGGCATAATGACAATATAAAAACACTGACGATCCTCTTGGTGGACATCAGTTTCTCTCCAACTCTCGTCTCTTTCTTCTTCATGTTATTACATAAAATTACACCTTTGTGTATAAAGTTTGGGCTGCTATTATCTATAAATATGGTACGAGTTGGGTTATGCCCAGAACTATTGAGGAACTTTTTGCTCAATGGAACTCTAGACTGGTTCATAAAGTTAGTTGGCATTCTCCTCGAAAAGGTGTTTTGAAGCTGAATTTTGATGGTAGTTCATTAAATTTGTATGGGCGGAATTGGTGGTGTTATCCGTGATTGGAAAGGAAAGGTTGTGAAGAATTTTTCAGGACCAATTAATTCGTAAGGTGCAAACGGTGCTGAAATGTTTGCGTTGCTGGTGGGTTGCCATGAGTTGCAGAATTTGGGAGGTTATATTGCAATTATTGAAGGAGACTTTTTTTTTGCTATTCAGTGGCGCTTAGGAAAAACTTCTTTTTGTTGGAGATTGGCGGATTGGGTGGAGGAGGTACAAGCTATTTCTTCTCAAATGAAGTTTACTTTTCGTCACATCTTCAGAGAAGCGAATGATATGGAGGATGCTCTTGCTAGGGAAGGAGTCTTTCGTTTACACATGTCATTTAATGTTTAACTTCTTGAGTTGTTAACCTTGTTTTTTCATCCGATGTTTGTTTTTCTTTTCTTGTTGTTTTCTTTCTCTTCTTAATAAAATTTACTATTATAAAAAAAAATTTGAATTAAGAAAAACCATTACATCCTGAGTTGCTCCAATGGAGTAAATTAATTTTATTTCTACATTTTATGCATTCTCGCTGGAAAGTCTCTTATTTTTACTCATCCTGAAGCTGACAAAGCTCATTGAATGAAACTCAGTGCAATAAGAATTAACGCTCAATGCATACCACATAGGTTTAGAGCTTTTATTTTCTGTGCCTTTTTAAGAGATTTGGAAGGGCTTCTGAAGCTAAAGTACTACCTCCTGTTGAATCTTTGTAATTGACACCATACAGCCTTAAGCATTTTTCATGGTTGCTTCTCAAAGAACTCTCTTTATGTAGGCATCATGATCATGATGTGCTTGAAATTAGTGTGTGATATCTTTCCACCAATTTGATTTCACATAATTGATTGTCATGCGTTCTATTGAAGAGATCTTAAAGCTTTTGCCTGGGCCACATTCAGAATTTAAGAGAGTAAGTACAAATTTTGTTTGCTTTGTAATCACTAAACTCTGACTGATTTTTTAGTACTCTGTAATACTTTCACAGTAATAATAGTTATATATCATATTACTATAGGGTGGATATCCAACCATTTCCTCATCAGAAATGCTGCATGCTGTCCCAGGCAACATTGACAGGTATTACTACAACTGATCCTTCCATTTGGATTTTATGCTGGATAAATCTTGTATTTACTTACCCAACATAGTTGGGACAAGGCTTTGACGATGGTGATGATGAAATCTTATATTTACTTCTTGGATTTCTGTGATTGAAAACATAGCTTGGTAGATTTATATATGTCAAATTGTTGAGTGCTTGTCATCCATAATCCACTTTTTAGTTAGTACTAGAATCTAATATTACTTGCAGGTTTTATGGTTTTATGATATTTCAAGGTCTGTTATATAATTTTATGAGGTTATAATTACATTTGAAGTATGCCAGATATTTTCTTATACTGAATACAGGTGTTAGAGTTCAGTGTCTTGTCGAATATTTGTGTATAGAAGAACTTAGTGCTATATATATATGTATATATATATAGTTTAATCTCTGTAACTGATGCAGAAAATTTTGAGTACACTACTAAATAAAGAACAAGAAAGAGACAAATTTACTGAAGAAATCATGAAAAAGGGAGAAGCAACAAAAGTTTTTTATTTTAAATTAAGAAAAGAGCTAAACAGTATAGTAGATTATTATTTTTTTTTTTTTTTTTTTTTTTTTTGAATGATTATAGGAGAAATGTACTGGAAAGCTACATGGCCAAGAGGCCATAACCCCAACCAAATCAGACAGACTCAAGAGCTAAAACAGGCAAAACAACCAAACAAAGGGGAACTTTCTATGAAAGGTAAGTGCTATTGTAAGTTATGACCAAACTCTGGCAGTTAATGCCCTCCTTAGCCAAAAGATCTAGTGATGAATTCACACTCCTCTTGACTTGAATAAAGGAAGCAGGAATGTGTCGCGTTTGGTCTAACACCCCTTCCACCACATCTGCCATGCTCCAAGGAGCCTTGCAATGACCCACCCAACAAGTAGCACTCAAATATGGAGCACAGACAATTATAAAGCCTGGTGAAGAGCAATAAAAAGATTTTTTTTTTTTGCCACCTGGGAGCACAGACAAGTATGAAATATCTATTTTTACCTTCAGAATGTTAACTGAGAATTTTATTACTCAAGAGACAATATACAAAACAACAGAATCGAGGATGATGAAAAATAAGAAGAAAGAGCCTACATTATTCAGGGAAGACGGGCAGTTGGCCCTATGTTTGGACAACTAATCTGGGACCATATTTGCTTCCTAATAAACAATGATGCAGATAAGTTAGCAAAAATGGGATTTATATCGTACTGTAGAAATAGAGGGATTTATGGTGCTTCAGTTTTTTTATGGCTTTTTTTTTTTTTTGGTAGAATAGATGACTTCACTAAAAGAAAGAAACACGAACTACAAACCAACTCCCATCAAGCAAACTAGAAGGGAGCAACAAAATGAATCTCACCCGACAACAATCCATGAGACCTCCTAGCACAGTCATGAGCAATCCTATTATGAGTCCTAGACACATGAAAGAACTCAACTGAACTAAAATACTTAACATATTTATTCCAAAATATCAGACACGATTGTTGCAATAGACCAGTCTAGACCACTCTTAATTGCTTGAATCACTTTGAGCGAGTCTGAAGCAAAATGAGCTATCGAGAATCCCTGTCTTCTGGCAATATGCATAGCTGAGAGAATAGCCCTTGCATTGGCTTCTTTTGTGTATGAGACCTTTGGGCCGCCCACTGAACCTGCAGAAAAGAGGCTTTCACCAACCCAATTAGCAAACCCATAACCTGCATTCCAATAAGAGGTTCTGAAGGCAGCATCACAAAGTACTCTAGCAATGTTATCATTGGCCCCTTTAGACGAACTAGAGGGGATCTTCAAGGATTGAGTGCCGCTAACATTGGAGGTGAAATTATAAGAATCCACAACTTTAATGGCTAAAGAGAGGATCTTCATGGGATGACAATCTGTCCCCCTGAAATGGCGTCATTCCTATATCTCCAAATGGCCCACCAAAGGGCCACAACCCAAGCCTGAATTTGGCAGGATGAAGAATGAGGGGACGAAGCACTCATCTCGTTGATCCTCTTCCACCATCTCATCGGGCACGCCTCCTGAATAGAATCAGTTAGAATCTCATAAAAGAGCCGAACCAAGCTGTCCTAGCACGCTCACATTGAAATAGAGCACGAGTGCTCGTTTCCTCACTCTTCTGAGACAATGGACATATGGCATCTGGACTAATTCCCTTAGAGTTCATTAATTTGCGAACCTGCATAGCATTTCTAAGACACTTCCATCCAAATAATAAAACTCTTTGGGGAAGTTTGATTTTCCAGAAATCCTTCCAATTATCAGTTGAAGTAGTTTGAGGCCTACCAGCATTAGATAGGATCCTAAAAGCTGATTTGGTTGATAGTTTTCGAACATGAAAGACTCTCATTGGTAAGACATCTCCAACACATCTTAGCCGAAAGAGCTAAGTTATTCGTATTAGAATCCCTAATCTCAAGGCCCCCCTCATCTAGCTATTTACAAATTTCACTCCATTTTATAGTATGCACTTCCTTTTTCTCAATTGTATCTCACCACCAAAATTTCCTCATCATTTTATCAATCTCCTCCATAGTTTTCTTAGGGAGCCGAAGAACGGACATATTGTAAAATCCTTCTTTCAACAAAAATAAAATAAAATTGTGCATCCTCGCGGTCACGTTTCATCACACTTGATTGTAATGAGCGTATTAAGAACCCCAAGGATCCAATCATGACAATTGACGGCATCACTTATGTACTATGTACTGTGTAGTATACTAGTACCTAGTTGCAGTACTTATTTAATACTCAATGCTAACTTCTTTGTGGTCAGTGCTTACTATTTACTAGTTTATAATTACACTTAGATATAAGAGATTGATCTATGGAACAAATAAATTTAGAATAAGAAAACATTAATGAAATGATCTTTGTGAGCAAAGTTTCAAAAAAGAGAAAAAAAAAAAAAAATTTCTCATCTTTAAAAAATTCCCTAGAAATTCAAGGATATTTATGAGAGAACTCAATAAGAATGCGTTTATGAGTAAATCTAATGCTCCAAACATGCACTGAAAATGACTTTGAGATCATTCTTACCAAAAAAAAAAAAAAAATGATAAAAACCTGAAAGATTTGCTCAAATTTGGAGTTTTTCTTATCTTAAAGAAAACCCTTCAAGCCAAGTTTTCTTGGAGTAACCCAAACTCTCCTTACTGTCTTTCCTTATTCAAGAATATAGAAACGGGAGGGTTTTGACTTTAAAAAGTAGGGGTGCACAAAAAATCCATCGATCCGTAAATCCGATCCGATCCATGGATTTTTATCCGATCCGAAGGTAAACGGATTGGTGACGGATTGAAAATTTTGTAATCCGTTTCCAACGGATCGGTGGCGGATTTCACCCTCAATCCGCGGATTCAATCCGATCAGATCCGTTGACATTAAATATAATATAATATATAAGGGGTCTAAATATAAATTAAGATGTCTAAATTTAAAATAAGAAAAAAAAATTAAGGGGTCAAAATGTAAATTTTTTTACAACATATTTTATATTTTTCTTTTAACATTTGATTAAACGGATTGAACGGATTAATCCGATCCGATCCGATCTTGTCCTCCACGGATCGGATATCAACAGCTACGGATTGGTGACGGATTCCAAATCCGTCAATCCGTAGGTAACGGATTGGTGACAGATTTGGCCCAATCCGCACGCCCAATCCGCACCAATCCGATCCGTGTACACCCCTATTAAAAAGGGTCATTCGATAAGTATTGGGGCATGAATGCATCATACCCGATTTGTCAGCCAATACATTCTGATATGCCCATGGACAGCGATAAATTGCAAAAATTGGTACGGTCTCGATCGATATGACTGATTTATTGGCTGATATGGTATGTCTAGGCTGAATTTTAGTACATGTTAGAACACTCTCAAAGTCGTACCATTACATCAAATGAAATTCATAAAGCACAACTGTGTCTTATGATATATTTATGCATTCATACATGTTACTGCTGCACTACTTAAAAGATTTCTAATACAGTCCCATGTTACTGAATCTTACAGGGCATCAGATGGACCTCGTTCCCTAGTTTTGGTTGTCTTTATTGGAGGAGTAACTTTTGCTGAGATTTCTGCTCTTCGTTTTCTTAGTGCCCAGGTATACTTTCTTCTTGGTGCAATTTTTTTCCTGCCATTAAGCATCTGTATTTAAATGAATAGATGGAACTTTTATATTCTTATTTTAACATCATGGTTTACTTTTTATTTTCAATTATATTAATAGAATGGGGAGAGTGAAAATAGTAAAGTCAACAATGCAAAACAAGAAAAATGAAGATATAAAAGCATTATACCAGTCACCGAGACAACAACAGCAAATAAAAAAATAGAAAAAGAACTACAGTAAAAGAGACACTTAAATCTGCATGGGACACTCCTTTCATAGCTAAACCACCTCTGCAGATTTCGCCACAATTAGGAGAATCTTTTAATCACATTTTGTGTGAAGCTAATGATATGGTGGATGGTCCAGCAAGGGAAGGATTTTTTCGATTACATATTTCGTTTGATGTTTAGTTTTTCTGTTTTGTTTTGATTTCCTATTGTTTTTTATTGTATAATTGGTTGTCCCTATTTTGTTTGTTTCTTTTTGTCAATAAAATTTTACCGTTATAAAAAACTAAACTTCCGAGGAACCCCAAGCACCCTTGAAGCCCAAGAACTCGCATTAGACGAATCACTTTCAATAATTAAAGTCTCCTAGAAACAATCTCAATGCCTCTAAAATTGTTGGAATCTCAACTTCATTAGAGTCTTTAATGCTGATGGACTAGAAAACATGACGCATCACGGATTCACGGGTGGGGAAGAATAACCAACGGCCTACTCTCCAAGCCAAAGGCTTAGGGATAGGGACCCATAAGATTGAACTGTCTTGCTCTCACACCACAGACACTCAACCGAGAAAAAACTCTATGGAGAAATTTTATTAATCATTAGAACTTCTTCTGAATGAGAGGAATTGCATCTTTTTATAAAGACTAAACCTAATCTATTTCAGGAAACAACTCTGATAATAAAAGTCTAATGCAAACAAAACTATAAAGAAAATAAATTAAGTAAAGAAAAGCTTGCTAATTTCTAGAAAAAAGGAAAAGTCTAGCACGTTCTGAAGATATTCTCTTTATGGGCTTTTAGTGAGCTTGGGCACGGTGGCTGACCAATCATGGATCTGGCCTGCGTCAGAAAAAGTGACCAGTATATGACTTTAAGAATTACGGAGAACTCCATCAATGCCTGTCGAGCTTGACTTGGAAAGGGACCAGCCCTCCAAGACAAAGCCATATCACAAAAAGACACTAGTATACACCATGCCTATCCACACTGAATAAAGGAAATGTCTCCATATGCTATTAAGAGAAATCAGACTGAAGAAAAAGATGATCAATCAACTCATGCTCCTTACACTCTCTCAGATGGCCTCTGATGAGAAGCCCCACCTTCTTAAATTAGCTACTTTCGACACTTTCCCTGCCATCACTGGCCAAGCAAAAGCCTCCACTCCAAGGGGAGCAAGGCCAAGGTGAAATTTGAGCAAGGGGGACGATCAGTTGGAGAAACCTCTAAAAAGATGTAGAAAGACTTAACAGAAAATGACAGATGGATTCCAAATGCAACAGTCTGCCTCATCCCTACAAAGAAACATGTTAAAAAGTAAACCCACAAAGGCGCACACACTCAGATTCTTCAAATCTGACATAGAACTCTTACGGACCACTTGCAAGAGATATTATCACTCAATGCAACATAACAATCTTTGACATAGTACTCTTTATTTGAAGCAACTCTAAATAGTCTAGGGCTATGATACCCGGATACGGAAGTTTACCTATAGTACCGGTACGGATACGGGTACGGGTACAAGATACGGCTGGAGACGTATCTCAACCGTATCCCAAATTTAGGGTTTTGGCCATTTAAAAAAATAGAGAAGGGGGGGGGGGGGGGGGGGGGGGGGGGGGGGAAGAGGGTTTGGTTGCAGGAAGGGGAAAAAGGAATAAAGAGAGATTTGAGGATATACTAGCAAATGAAGATAAAGTTATCAGAATCGCCAAATCTCCATTGCATGCTTTTAGATTGCACAACCAAAACAATCTCAACTGTCTTGAACTACCTCACAAAATCAGAAAACCACAATTCAAGAAAATGGAGCTAGGGTTTACTAAGACCAGCTTAGGAAACATCTCAATCTCAATTGTTTTTCAAACATTACAAAAGACCCTTCTCACCGAAGTTTTTCAAAATTACTAAGCACCCTTCTCTCTTGGAAATTTCAAATAACCCCTACATCTCACGACAACTGAACTCTCTCTCTCTCTCTCTCTCTCTCTCTCTCTCTCTCTCTCTCTGTGTGTGTGTGTGTGTGTGTGCACGCGCGCGGACATTCATTATTGTGTTGCACGAATGAAAATGACCATTGATGTGTGAATTGGCACTCTACTGTGTTTGCAGCATGGAATGGCTTACGATTTGATTGTTGGGACAACAAAAGTAGTCGATGGTCATACTTTGCTTGAGACATTCATGGACAATGTTCCTTAGAGATATGCATGGAGGTGTTGATGTGCCCAACTTTCTGCAGACTACGGAGGACTGCATTGATGTATCTTGTTTTGGTGTTCTAGATTATTTTATTTTATTTTATTTTATTTTATTTTTGCAATTGCTGGTTGTGAGGTTTCAAGATCTATGTGTGAGCATTTCTTTTGTTTTTCAAAATTTATCTTGGATTAGGCTGTTTTGTGAATTCTACTAGAAGAGAAGGCACCAACCAAACGCACAAGTAAAATTTCCTCTTCCAGAAACGGAGGAAGCCAAATTCACCTTTAGGGGAGTAATGGAAGTAGGGGACAAGTTTTTCTCCACATACTACAAACCATGTTGATTTGTAACCTATGAACTCATTAGTTTTGGATTTGCTTACTTTGCTCTTTGATTTCTTTTTTGTAGTTTGTGATGATTTGGGGGAATGTCATATATCAATACTGAGCTCACAGAAGTGGCAAGTGTTTGATCTTGATAGACAAATAATTAGGCCTCTTTATGAATTGAACAATGGGAAATTTTCAACATTTCCAAATGTCTCATGCTATGCGAGCTATGCTTTTGAATGGATTATATCATGGGCTGGTAAGGTAGTCCTGGCGTCTGTTTGGATGGATCGGGTGAAAGGGTGAAAAAACTATGATGCTCAGGTATGGTATGGATATGCTAGGATCCTCTATTTGGACCAAACCAAGTTGATGGGGTTATCTTTAAACAATGAAATCAATTAGGAGCTACTTAAAAGGATTTAAAAAAAACGAAGGGGGAAATAAAAAAAACACGACCAATCAGATCAAATCAATAGATCTTTGTAGCAATATCTTCGTAGGACTTATACAGAAAATACTAGTGCCGGACTCAAGACCGAAGTAAACAAAACAAGCCCCATAGTTCTCCTCCGTAAAATAAAATAAAAACAATTTTTTTTTTGAGAATTCATTCAAAGCTCCTTGCTTATTTTCAGGAGCTTGACTCAGCCCAAACAGTAGTGAGACAAGAACAAAAGAGCACAAAACATGCCCATCCATTTAAACAGCAGCTCTAGCAGCTTTCTCACAAATGGAAAAGCTCCCAGGGTTGGTGGTAATGCTCTTGGTGCAGTTGTCAGTTTTGTAAATCCCGACCAGACAGTCTGCTAACTAAAACATATTATTTCTCTAGCTGTCAAGGAATATAAGTTGGTGAAAATAGTTAGAAAATGTCGATACAGGCCACAGAAAGAAGATTTCTCCTAAAATTTACAATCCACGTAAATTATACATACCTTATGATTATGAATTGTGCGTCTTTGGTGCGATCCTTCGCATAATGGCCCACAATTGAAACGTTCTTAAAATCTACAATGCACATACAGAAGCAGATCTCATGAGAGAGAGAGAGAGAGAGAGAGAGATGGGGAACAAACCCAGAACAAAGTGGACTGTATGATGGCTGCCAGACAGCCATATTGATTTCCCAGTAAGATTCTCAATTTTCAGTCTATGGTGAAAACCAAGAGTTATTCCAGGAAATTTACATGGTAGTCTGACACGGTTCCTCATGGAACGAATATATAGCTTTTTACGAACATATAGAAATCTAACAGTCATGCTCCATTTGTTGATCGTGTCATCCCAGAAAAGGGCCTCAAACTGACGGTGATGACAGTAGGAACTTGAAGGTGGTCATTCATGCTTTCCGTGACAGAAAGAAGTCCGACTTAAAATGAACACATGCCTTGTTTATAAGATATCCTCAAGTTTTACTCCAAAAATGAGTTGGTCTTATCCCAAGATTGAGCATGTCATTGATGAATATAAATAATTATTCATAAGATTGTGTTATTGTGTTATCAATGATATGCACCATCATATGTGGGAGCAACTAATTTTGGAGTAAAATGAGGACATTCTATGAGTAGGGCTGACATTTGTTTTGAGCGTTTCGGATTTTCATTCGGAGTACCTCCACTTGCAGGAAGCTTTGTGGGAGATCTCACTCGGATCCAGAGTTACAGCCACAGGCCGGATAGGTCCTGTGCTTTTGGTCATGCCCATAAATTGAAATTGGAATCATAGAATCCTTATGTAAATAGTTTTTAATGAATCCTCTTTGTCCGAAGTTCGAAGTATCAGCTGAGACCGAGACGATTTGGCCAAGTCCTATCCGCCTCGTGGCCTACTGCACTGAAAACGAGTTACCTTACACTTGAATCATGAGTTAGTCTTGACTCAGACATGACTCGATTACAACTCGGTGGAGGAGAAGAGAGAAGAAAAAGAAGGAAAAGGGAGAAAAAGAAACCTGATTTGCCGGTTTGGGGCTTGCTCAAGGGCGGACCTCTGTGGTTGGAACCTTGGGCAGGGCCATTGGAAAGATTTGGGGCACGATCTAGTGCAATCGCCTCAGGTCGGAATTGAAATCCTCATAGAGTTGAATAGGGTTTTTTTTTTTTTAATAACCACAATTGGTGATAGTTTATATTATTTGCTCTCAACTGCAGTTGCAGTTTTGACATTGTAAACTCGGTTTACCATTAGTTAATGAATTGATAATTTTGTCCAGCGGTTAGATAAAATAATTAAGTTGAACTTTAGAGAGTATTTATATGAATTATCATTGTCATTGTCCCATTTAAGGATTAGAATTGTTAATCTTGTGCAACGGCTTGATAAAATAATTAAGTTGGATTTTGCAGCCTGTAGAGTCAATAATATGATTTTTTTTAAGACCTCTTCTTAAGTTTCGATCAATTTATGAACACTATTTTGTTTAAATTCTTCCTTTTTTCTTTTTTTTTTTCTCAATGATTTTAGTGTTCTATTTTATATTTTAGTACTTCTTTATATAAAAAATAACATTTATTTTCTTTATTAACTACTAAGAGACTCTAACTTATTTTTACTAATTCAAAACTATGGAAAGTTATCTAATTCCAGTTGTTCCGACTTTAAATTCTAGTATATATTATATTCGTAAACCTCAACAATAAGCAAAATCATTACTATTTACCTGGCTAAACGAGTTCAAGAAACCAGACACGCAATGATTACTTTTACAGAGATATTCGTTTTGTTCATCGATTCATTTATCATGATATCAATCTATGAACACTGTGTTTTCTAAGTTCTTCCTTTTTGCTTATGCCTCAATGATTTTAGTGTTCTATTTTTATATTTTAGTACTTCTTATATAAACAATAACACTTATTTTCTTTATTAACTAATAAGAGAGTCTAGCTTATATTTTCTAACTCAAAACTATGGAAAGGTATTGAATCAAAGTTATTTTGACTTTAAACTTTGGCATATATTATATTTGTAAACCCCAACAATAAGCAAAATTATTACTATTTACCCTGCAAAACGAGTTCAAGAAACCATACATGCAAAGAATACTTTTACAGAGATTTTCTTTTTGTTCATCGATTCATTTATCATGATTAAATCATGAATAGATTGACTATAGTTTGGTAGGTTGTTTACATTTTCCTTTCTTTTCAATTGATATTATTTTTTCTAAATAATAGTAGTATCTCAATCTAAGTTTTATATGTAAATCAATTTAGTTTTGGGGCTGGTATTAGCGCATGTATTTTTTTGCTAATTTTTTTATTAACCTATTTTATTAGCATTAATATTTTATGAAAAATATTCTTTCTTATTAGTAATTAGTGTCATAGGCCTAACAATAAACAAGTTGCATATGAGTGTCTTTGAATCAAAGGGTTGAAATGTACTTTCGAAGCATACTCTAATTAATAAACTTTTATCTAACATGGCTGATTTGCAATTAATGTACGTTTATTATACTTTTTTCTCTTTCTAATAGATTTTGATACAGAGAACTTTAGAAGATTAAATTAAACATCTATATATTTTGAAGTTATTTTATTTCCAATAACATTTTAAACATATTTAAGGCTTTAATTTATTTTTTTTTTTTGCCTGTATTGGCTAGATTACAGTAGTTTGGACTGAACCCAATTGGCGAGTCCTATGAAAATAGGGCAATTCTAAATTTATATGTAAAATCATTAGCCTTCATCCTTTACTTATAAACCACAATTTTGTAAAACTTGCCCCTTACAATTATTATATATTATAGACGTAGGCATCGATTTCGAAATTGGAGTCCAATTTGCTAATCGATTGCAAAATTGAACACTAATCTCAAATCAATTTGAGAAATTGAATCTCAAATCAATTTCAAGTTTAATTTTTTTTTAGAGAAGAGATAAGCTCTATCAATTCAAGTGACGTATCCAACTCAAACCCAAACTCTCAAGTCCTACGATTCCCCACTCAAACTCAAACTCACAAGTTATATAAGTTTTCAACTACTTAATTGCATTGCCAAAGTAAAACCAACGTTGGAAATAGTCTTCAACTACTTAAATATTAGTGCAGATTTATGCCTTTAGAAAAAATCTCATTTGCCAGACTCAATCTATTCCAAGTTTTTTTTTTTTCCATCTTTAAGTTTAAGTTTTTTTTCTCAACAGTACAACTTTTTTCTCAGTAGTTTCAAGTTCCATCCGAGTACAATTTAGTTTATGTTTCTATTGACAAGTGAATGATTTTGTATAATTAAGATTTTTATTGTTCTATGTTTATTTTCCGGGATAGATTTTGCGGCATATGTTATGTTTTTTTAATTGTTCAATGTAATAATTCTGTGTGATTAGGATCTCAATAGCTTCAATATCCATCTAGGTATGATTTAGTTTATGTTTATTTTTCCTTTGTTCAGTGTAATAATTTTAGTTTATGTTTTTTTGGCTCAAGGTATGATTAGTTTATGTTTATTTTTCCTTTATTTTTTATTGTTTAGTAAATTTTATTATTTTGTGTATATTTTTAGGGTAAGATTTTGTCTATAATTGTCCAATTGGCTTCTTTTCTTATTAAATAATCATGTCCGCCCAATCGAATCTAACTCTAAATCCATCAAAGTTGAACACAATCTATTCCAAGTATCATATTGGATATCACTTCCCTTTGCTAATTCTTTTCCCTTTTTATGTATTTTCCGATGTCGTAATGGTTTTTTTTTTTTTTTACTTTTTACCATTGTTCTGTTTTATTTTTATTATTTCCCTTTTTATAGGTTCTTCTAGGGTGCGTTTGGCATTGTGCCATTTAGATGTTCCTATGTTCCCACGAGATAAAGGTGTAGAAAACATGTTTCATATGTGTAAATGATTGTTCTGAATTTTGTTCTCATGGGAAGGAATCTCAAAATCTTAACCTGCCAACATAAGAAAGTTGGAACAAAAAAACTATGTTTGTTTTAAGAAACAACTTGCTGGCACAATTGTTTCTTTCTTATCTCTTACTTTTTAAAGAATATTATTTGAAGATTCTAAATCCTCTCACTTATCCTAAATGTAGGCACACGTTCATAATCCCAAATGAGGTGGCCCCACTTTATAATTCCTAGAGGTGGGTCACATGGTCACAATCACAAAAGGTGGGCTCCTATTATAATTCTATAATTGTGGACTACATTATAAATCGTTTATAAAGCTAGGCATCACGTTGTAATTTCTCTAGGTGGGTCCCGTGTCCACAATCACATTTTAATGGTGGTCCCATGTTCGGATTTTTAAATGTGGGTACCACATCGTAATTTTTTAAAGGTGGGTACTGTGTTCACAATTAACAAAAAGTATGGCCCCACATTTTAATGATGGCCCCATGTTCGGATTTTTAATGTGGCTACCACTTTGTAAATTTTTAAAGGTGGGCCACGTGTTCGCAATTAACAAAAAGTATGGCCCCACAATATAATCCCTATAAAGGTGGGCCCACATTGTAGATTTTATAAATGTGCTACCCCCATGTTCTGATTTTTAAAGGTGAGCACTACATTCTAATTTCTAAAAGTGCGCCCGGCTCTACTTTGTAATTCATAAATATGAGTCACATGGTCTCGTTTACAAAACGTTGAATGTGAACCTATATTCTAATTTCTAAAGGTGGATCCCATATTTACATTTACAAAAAGTTAGCCCACATTATAATTCATATAAAGGTGGTCCCACATTATAAATCCAATGTATATGGGTTTGATGTTCTAATTTTTAAAAGCAGGTATCACATTGTAATTTCTACAGGTGAGTCCCATATATGATAATAATAGTACTGCAAACAATAAAATGTGGAGTCCCACGTTGTAAATCCCATGTTTGTTCGTTGGAGCAAAACTTTTATAATGTTACCAAACAAGTTCCGTACAGCATATCTTTAGTAGAGTAATTTAATATAATGTTGCCAAACAAGTTTTGCAGAGTATAGACCTGGCGCAACCTGATCTCGGCACGATCTAATCTAAGCAGAAAATTGAGAACAATGCAAGAACGATGCCAAACAGGTTTTAATGGATTTATATTTTTTCTTTTATCTTTTTATTTCGAGATTTTGTTTTTAGGCTTTGTGTTATATGGGTTTATTCATTTCTCTAAGTTATTTTTATTATTGGATTGTCCATGGATTTTTATTTTCATATTGTATTTTTTGGTGTTTTTATCACTTTTATTTATTTTTTATCATGGGTTTATTCTTATGATTTACAAAATATTCAATTGATTTCCAACAAATTAAAGTACACTCACTTTGAAATTAACAAAATATATTTATTTGTTATTTTTATAGGTTTTAATCAAGATTATAATTTTTACCATCTCATTATAATTTAGACTAAATATTATTTAAAATATTAATTATTTTTAATATTATAAATTATATTGCCCGTACTAAGCATATGAATTCATACTTGAACTCTACCCATGATCAATTTAGTCCTTAATCCTTTCAACAATGATGTGATACCATTAAGAAGTTTTCTTTTCCTGCTAATGAGGTGTCAAATCTCTTTTCCTGTTAGTGAGGTGTCAAAGGGGAGATGACTGCAGCATGGAAGGGGAATGCAATGGGGTAAATTCTAGGAATCATGGGGTGGGGTCCAGGGGGAGCATGGTGGGGCTATCATCTGATGGTCAGATGCGTGTGGGTGGAAAGAGCAACAATATGCACGTGTAATTGAAAAAACTCAAATGCCCCCCAATTTTTTTAGCCCGCCCTCTCGTAACCAAATAGAACTAGGTATAGAAAAGGAAAGAAGGAAAAAAAAAAAGTCCAGAGCTCGCTGCTTCTCTGCAAGATCCCTCTCGCTGAGATAGCTGTGCCCCCGCCGGGAAGCATCTCCCTCTCGCCGCGAGCAGCCCTAATCTCCTTCTCGGTCTCCGTCTCCGGACTAGATCCCCATCAAAGCACCCATTCAGGAGAACCCATCGAAGATCCCTCTTCTTTTCACTGCGACCGGCCACTCCCCACCAACCCTAGCTAAAGCTGCTCTCTCTGTCGCTATTGGAATGCCCAACGCCCCTCCCTGTTAGGCCCCGACTGCTAACGCCCACCTCTGCTCGTTACAACAAGTGATCTGTTTGTGAGTTTCTCTTTCACGGTGGTTTGAGGGTTTTTTTTTTTAATCTATAAATTTATTTCAAGATATGTTTTGGCAGGTCATGGAAATCAGTTTTGAGAATGATGATAGTGTTTCTCAACAACAAGAGAGTCTTTCTCAACAACAGAGGCAACGTTTCTATGAAAAGATGAAGGATGTTGTGGTTCTTATCAAGGCTGCACGTAAATCTCGCCCTTTATCTGCCCCTTCCAGAGGTGAATCTAGTTATGTATGTGGGGAAGACAGAATTGATCCCAACTTTCCAATGGGTACGGTGCTGAATGTAGGGACTGGTGTTATTTTAGACAGCGATGGATTAATTTTAACCTGTGCACATGTAATCCCTGTTGAAGCTAACTTAATAACACTCAGGCGTGTGAAGGAGACTGAATTTTGGACCGCTCAGATAGTGGACAGAAATGAGCCTAATGATTTGTGTTTGCTTAGAGTCATTCGTAGGAAGGAAGAAGTAGTTAACTTTGACTTCGCCAAATTTGGTGACTTCATTGATATAGGGATGGATGTCTTGACAATTTGTCACACACATAGCCTCTTTTACACATTAATGATGGGACAAGTGGCTTTTGAATGTGGGTTTGATGATGAAGGGGAAGGAGATGAATCTCCCAGGTCAAAGACTCCAAAGTGCAGGAAAGTAGGTGAGATAATTGATCCTGAAACAGATCAAGATCTAAGAAGCTATAACAAAAATTTGCGAGTTATTCAAATCAACAACTTTCATGGTGGGGGTGGCGCATCCGGTGCACCCGTGTTTGATTCACGGGGAAGAGTCATAGGATTATCTTCCTTTATTTTGAAAAACTTCGATTTCGCCATTCATTTTAGTGTATGCAGACGGTTTTTTCAAGATTCCCTGGTTAAGCTGCATACAAAACAGATGCCCAGTGATAAAAGGAATAGAAAGAGGAACATGAAGAGGAAGAGGGAGTTCGGTGATGGTAGAAGAGATCGGAAAAAACGAGGCCCTTTTTCACATGGAGACAAAGGAAAGATTTGTTGAGATATTTATGTTTTGGAACAGTTTGCTTATTTATTGTGGTTTGAGCTGGGTTAGACAACAGTTCGTTGCATCATATTTTTATCAAATGTGTGCGATCCTGTTGCTGAAGCTCCAGCTGAGGTTCCTGTCATCAATTTTGAGGTGGTGTGAAGACTCTGGCATGTAGACAAAGGAACTGATGGAAGTATGACTTGCATAAAGTACGGCTGGTCCACATGGGATCCCCAGTGGAGCAACAAAGAAAACGATGAAAGAGAAATGAAAGACGTGAGTACACATGATTTGCAGCTTTACTTTTCTATTTTGAAGACTCCCTTGTACTTATTGGTTTTAAGTAGCAATGTGATATTAATATTCTGATGTTGATATATCTAGGGTTTAGATTAGGGTGTTTTGATGTGAATGGCAAGATGAATTTTTCTTTTCTTTATTTAAACATTTGTAGGGCTGTCCCCAAAGAATTTTTTATTTTATTTTATTTTATTTTTAAATACTACAGGGTACAGATTAATTGTACCTAAAGGTTGCGAAAACCTTTCTTGTGAAGCCTTGTTCTTGTGAAGGATAGGATTTAAGTAGAAGCTTTAAATAGAAGGTATGAAGCCTGCTGTTCCATTTGGCATGCAATTTCTTTTAGTGATTAGGTGGACTTGCATTGGATACATGCCATAAGATTGCCTTGATAGTTTGTGTGAAAATTGTACTATACAAGCTAGATCTGAAGGCTTGTTCATGACCGCATGTATTGTTTTGTTTTCTAGATTAGCAGTTGACTCATGTTAGTGATGTTTTCATACTTTATGCTCCCATTACCCGTTAGGATTCCCCTGATTTCATACCCGATTGTAGATTGGAGAACCTCGGTTTTTATTGGAGACGACAATGATTTGGATGAGGATTTGCGCACCATGGAGAAGATAAAAACCCTCCTGTTCCATTCAGTTCCCTCTGAAAATGTACATTGGAATGTTTTGTAGGGTTTACTTTGGTTTACCAGTGAAAACATATAATATGAGAAGAAATTGAATTTTTATCTTTGCCTTTATTCCATGCACCATGTCGTGACTTTTGAAGCTAAGACTATTGCCATCTTTACCAAATTATTAAACCAAGAGAACGCTTAAGTTGCATTTTTATTCATTCTTTTTTTTTTAATGCATTTTTTTTCATGTTTTATGTGTGATAATGAAGGTTCGAGCCTTGCGAGCATCTGCTTTATGCAAAATTTCCAAAGGTCAGGTTTGTCTCTAGTCTGGACCCTCACAGGACCCTGCTTCGGTAGGACCTGCATTGGGTAATGACCTTTTTGTTTCATGTTCTGTTGAGCCTAGGACTAGAAGCCTTATTATTATTATTATTATTTTTTGGCTTTACATGTCGAATGGTAAACCATCCTAATCCATCCAAAGGATCAAAATAGCGGTTACGATGGGTGTAGCGAGTAGTGGCCAAAACGCTTCGTAGTGGGCGATACGTAGCGGCATGAATTTTTAAGTGGTAAAAAAAATCTGAATCTTGTGTAGCAGTCAATCTTGTGTTTTTTAGTGATTTGGATCCATACAAGGGTAGATACATCTTTAGGAAAGGCTATTGATGAGAAGGAATGGGAAAAACAATGTTTTAAACTAAAATTGCTTGGCTCTACTAGGTTTTACATTGTAGCGCCGCCATTTTCAAAATAGTGTAGCAGTCTTGACTGCCATGGCTGATAATGCGGCCACTACGTATTTTGAACCATATTCAGCCCAGGGTCATCCTTGGGGTTGCTCCATGCGCTACTTGCACTTTGCTTATACTCTGCCACATAATCTTCTGCATTCGTGCTCGGCCCGAGTAAGCTCCATCCATGCTCCGTCCCAGTGCCAGGGGTTGATCGATCCCTGGCACTGTGGGTGAGATGAGATGCCCGTGACCGCTTGGGCTATCTCACTTTTTTGGACCAGATGCCATTTTACAACCGTAAAGAGTCAAGAGAAAATGAACATGTTTTATCACGTCATGCATGAATGCATAATTTTTTATTCCTATCCTCAGATGATGTGACATACGTAATTATTATTGCAGTTGTTATAAATGTTGATGCCCATTCCATTCCTTGCTCCTTAGAGCTGACATTTATGCTTTAGCTTAGCTATGTCCTTACCAATCGAGCACTCATTAGTCATGACTTTTCAAACAGCTTAGTACAGCCTGCTATCAAGGTTGTTTTGACTTGGTACTTCTTGGGTGTAGGTGGACATGATTACACCTATGTGTTCTCAATTAACATATGAAGGGTTACTAGATGAGGTATGCTTATGCAAGTTTGAGGCTTCTTTGTAGTCTATGTATATTTCTGAAATCCTAGATATTTTTTACCATTTTCCTTGGAGCTTACTCATTTAGTAGTTTGTTTTGCATGCTAAGCTGAAACTCTTTATTGTACAGTTTTGCAGTAGTTGGCTTACCGTCTGTTACCATTTTTCATCTGGTGTTCCTGAAGACATTGAATGTCCTCTAAATCACACTTAAAAAGTAAAACATTGTTTTACCTAGTTTTTTGAGAACTTTTATTAAATGTAGTAGTAGAACAATAGAGGAGAGATATACTGTAAAGCTGCAAAGCGCGCAACAAAGGAACCAAATGTAACATAAAAACAAATTAAGGCGATGGCTTGTCAGAAAGAAGAATCAGACTCTAGTGCCCAACACCTTCCTTAGCCAAAAGATCAGCCACCTCATCGGCACTTTACTTGATGTGGCAAAATGGGGCACCAAGATGTCTTGCTAGGTCCTAGACCTCTTCCAGCATATTTCCAAGTCTCCATGGATACTTATGTAGACCCGCTGTCTATCAGATGGAACATTGAATATTACCTTCCAATAGCACATACATAAAAAATCACCTTCCACCATAATATTCTGAAGATTTAAGATGATAGCCTCACGAAGACGGACATTCATCACCAAGTGTGCGTGTAGAGGAGGAGGAGGAGGAGGAGGAGGGGGGGGGGGGGGGGGGTGGGTTGGTGTGTGCTGGCGTTGAAAACATTCACTTAGATAGCTTTAGAAGGATAAGATGGCCCAACCTTCTACCCTAAGTTTAGATAACTAATCTTGTTAGTATTTCCCTATCATTAAATCAAGCAACAATCTAGCTACTCTAGATAAGCCCTTTATTATCTAAAAGAGAAGAAAAAATGTCTTCTATATGGTTTTTACAAGGGCCCATGGATCTACTACTCAGCAATTGGGCTTGATCCTATTGGGTCTGGTGGGTCTTCGACAGGCTCATGGGAATGGCTCAATGGGCTTTTGGTCCATGGATTGGGGTGGAACTTGCATCAACTCTCCTTGGCTTGGTGAAACTTGACTCTACCGAGTTAAAAGCTTTACACTTTTCATGTAGATCTAGATTTAATTGTTGGAAATCCATGTTGGTGATCCATGTAGCATCAGAGAGACGCCTTCCTTTCCATTGTACTTGGAACTTGTGGTACCTACCACTCCGTGTTGATACAAACTGAGCATCAAGGACGTCTTTAATCTCTTCGTGCGATGATAGAATCATAGGAAGCTTAATGGCATGATCCCCAAGTGTCTCGCCTTTGTAATGCCATGATAGAGGGTAAGATCTTCGATGTTGTAGGATTGATGCCCACCTTTGACAGAAGATTTAACACACAAGCATTAGAACTTATCTACTTTATAATTTTGAATGAGCTTTCCTTTTTTGGATGTAGCATTTTATAGTTACCAGCTGGGGCCGCTCAGGCTTCATCATGACCATTACTATGTCACCTTGAATTCAACATAGCGTCGTTGGGTATTTGCATGTTGCTTGTAGCTTCCATTGCTAGCAAGAGTTTCCTTCCTTACCTCATATGATAATCCTTCACATGCCTTGCAAAATCTTTGACATCCTCACTAGGCTTCGCCTCAATGGGTAATGAATCAAGTTGATAGGAAGTTGTAGTTTGACTCCTCTAACAACCTTGAATGGCGATCTACCCATAGTTCTGTTCCCAATTTACTGTAATTTGTAAGTGAATTTTTCCATTGGTAACATAAGATCCAAGTAGAGATTTGCTCGCCAACTAACATCAAAGGAGCTTCCCCAAACTACAATTCACCACTTCCATCTGGCCAGATGGTAAGCACTAGAGAACTGAAGCATAGGTACGGATAGAAGCCTCCAAAGAAAATATAACAACCAAGAAAACCTCCAAAGGAGTATAACAACCATGAAAACTACAACAACCGGGCTTAGGTGATAGAGATTATACCCTATGCAAAAAACCATTAAGAAAACCTCCAAAAAGAAAAAAACAACAAAACTATGAAGTATGAACCCTTATTATATGACCCTTGGTCAAATTAATGGGCACCTCATTCACTGATTTGTCACTCGAGAACATGCCTAAATTCTACCTTAGACAGAGGCAACTGCTTACTTCCACTGGAAACATTTCGAAGTTTCCAAGGACCTGCAAGTGCACTCAGCCCCAAGAAGTTGCATTGGCCAAATCACTTTCAACAATCAAGGCCTTAATAAGTGAAGATATACTTCCTCAAAGCTTCTAAAATATCCATACACTCAGCTTCATTGGAATCTCTAGCTTCAATGAAGTTACAAAAGGAAAGCAAGACTTTCCCTAAGTAATTTCGAAGCAATCCACCAATGCCAATCGGGTATTGAATTTCCTTTAGCTGTCCCATCGACATTGAATTTGAACGGACCAACAAGGGGAGGGAACCAACTTTCCCACTTCCTCTCCATGGATCCCCAATTCGAACAAGATTCTATCGGAGGCTTAAGATCGAGAGAGGATAATTCGTTAGAAAGGACATACCTTTTACTGTAGAATTGGGTTAGTAGAAGTGAAGAAAGCAATGGCAAGAATGAAAGCATGAAATGCTACGTAGATGGAATTGGGTGGGTTTGGTTAAGTAGGCTCTTCAGTTAGATATCAAGGACAGAGAATGCGAGGTGAATAAAGAAGAAGTGTTGTAGTACCTATATATAAGAACAAAGGAGGTGTACATAGTTGTACCAATTATCGTGGGATTAAACTTATGAGTCACACTATGAAGCTATGGGAGAGAGTAATGGGGCAAAGACTTTGACAAGCAACCAAGATATTTGCAAATCAATATGGTTTCATGTCAGGGAGGTCAACTGTAGAAGCTATGTTCTCACTTAGGCAGTCAACGGAAAAATATTGAGAAAAGAGGAAAAATCTTCATATGGTCTTCATTGATCTAGAGAAAGCCTAATAGGGTACCTAGAGATTTGATTTGATGGGTTTTAGATAAAAGGAGTGTCCCAAGAGGTTATATTGGCATCATTAGAGATATGCACGAGGTACTAGTAATGATTGTGTGAGAATTACCTGTGGATAGATAAGTTAGTTTTCAATGACCATAGATTTGCATTAGGGGTTGGCTTTGAGCTCTTATCTTTTTGCACTGATTATGGACGAGTTAACTGCTCATATTTAAGAGAAGCTACCTTGGTTATGTTGTTTGTGGATGATAAATGTTGGTGGACAAATTGAGAGATGGCGTAAATGTAAAGCTTGAGAGATGGCGGGAGGTTTTGGAATCCAAGGTCTTTAAAATAAGTCTTACAAAGATAGAATATATGAATTGAAGATTCATTAAGGATGTGCAAAGAGTTGAAACTCATATGGGAATTGAAGATGTGATTCATTTTTGATACCTTAGCTCAATAATTAGTAAGGATGCAGAGCTAATTGGAAAGCACATAGGATAATAGTGGCATGGTTGAAGTGGAGACTTGCTTCTTGAGTTTGATCGGCGCATATCAACAAGATTGAAAGAATATTTTTATAGGATAGCGATTAGACCGGCTATGACCTATCGAGTAGAGTTGGCCTATCAAGAAGCAATGCATGCACAAAATGAGTGTAGCAGATATGAGAATGTTGAGTTGGATGTGCGGTAAAACTAGGAAAGATAGAATTAGAAATGACCGCTTTCAGCATTTAGGGGTAGCATCAATTGGTGATAAATTAAGAGATACTCGTTTGAGATGGTTTGAACATGTCTAACGCAGGCCAACAACAACGTCATTGAGAAAAAGTTTTTCTATGCATGTTGATGGCCTGCTAAGGAAAATGGGTAGGCCAAAGGTTGATGGCCCATCAAGGAAAAGTGGTAGGCCAAAGAGGACATGGATGGAAGTAGTAAGGATAGATTTGAAGAAATGCATCCCATCCAAGAATTTCGCTTAGGATAAATCGGAATGGAGAACCAAAATTCATGTAGCAGACCTCAACATAGTCGGGATAAGGCTTTGATGATGATGGTGATTGGTGACTATCTAAGTTCATATCCCAAAGCTCCTTTCTTTAAAAACCCCATTTCCCGATCTTCAAGATGACCAAATTTAATAGCACTTCGAAGGACCCCACTAAAGCTTTAATTTTTTTTTCATTTCCTTTTTTCATATGGATTATGGACCAAAGAATGGCATAGAGAATGAATGAGTCTCCAAAGCACCAAGCCACACCCATGGGATGGAGACTACCCTCTAAAACACCACCTTAACACATAGATACTTAGGAATGCATCATGCTAATCCACACCTCAATGGGAAATGATTCAAAATGCTGTAAGAAAAAGTCTCACAGATTGAATAAATATTGAACTAATTTGTTCCCGTTTCGACACCAAGTAAGAATTTGACATCTGAAGAGATGCCTCTTTTTCTCATATTATTTCTTGTCAACATGGATAACTCCTCTGGTGCTATCTTCACCTGGATTGCACATGACACACTTTTTTTTTTTTACTCCTTCGTTCTGTTGGTAAGATGACTTGAACCCACAACCTTAAGGTTGCAATGGCGAGCATGGGGGACACCTTGATGGGCTAAGCTATCTAGAAAAGGCCACCTCATTCCTAACTGCTTAAGATCATTGCAATTGGATTGCCATGAAAATGCGCAAGGACAGAAACCCAATAAGCAACTCTCATTATGCTCTATCCAAATGACCCATAGGATCACGAAAAAATGAGGCCTTCCACATGAATATTCCCCTAGTCGGGCCCACAGCCATCTTCCAAGCCTCAAGCAAATTATGAAGGTATTTAAGGAGCACCCGCCTACATCCAAACCACCTCACAACTGATCTCCACAAGAACTGAGGCAGCCTGCAGTTAAGCAACAAATGATCTACTGATTCTTCATCTTCTAAACACATAGGGCTAGCATTGACAATGAATTCCAGCAAAGCAGCGCCAACGAAGGTTGTCCATAGTGAGAATACCTCCAAGGAGAGCCAAGCCAACCAAACGAAAGCAAGGACCCTCAGAGGAGCTTCGATGTTCCATAAATAGTGCGGAGGATTTGGTACTAATTAAAGAAAGAGTAAAGTGCAGCGTTTTTAGCAGTCAATTACATGATTGTGTGTATTTTTATTTTTATATTTATCGAAAATAACCTGATGGTTTTTTGCTTGTAAATTTTTGGTGTATTTAATTGATATGGACAGGTCTTTCCTGTTCGGGGTTTTCCTTTCCATTCTAGGTTTTATCATGAGCTGTCTCTGATAATTTCTGCGCAGTTTTTGCATGTCAATAATGGTACTGTGGGGCTTGAAGCCTCAGTCATGGGTGCTCAGCAAGATGGAAAAAAGATAAAAGTTCCACTTAACTCTAGGTAAATTACAATCAGCACTGGAAGATTTGACATTTTGCAATGGATTTGAAAATTTCAGGTTCTCAAACTCGATCTGTCTGCTAAAAATGATATTTCGCAGTATTTCTATTATTGCAATCTCAAGATAGGGTGCTATGTTATATTTGTGCAACTTTTGTTTCTTGGTTCCTGCTGGGATAATCTTATGTTTGATCTTCAATTTGTTTTTTTAGTCTCATGGAACTAAAAAGATATTTCTTTGTTAGATTACCTGGATCTTCTTATGGTAGGATGCATATATACTATATAGCTCATTGGTGTTTTGGAAGAAGAGAATTACTTTTGTGAAATTTAGACGTGGTGTGGTGCAATGTGTGCTCTTCAATCTGGAATGTTAGAAGGCTTGAAAGGGTGCTCTTTTGAGATTTTTGGAATTCTTTTTCCAAAAATATTGGAAGAATTTTCGTGGTTCACAATATGTCTAGGCTGATTGCAGCCTCAAGCGATATATGTGGATTTTTTTTTTTTTTGAAATGATATAAAAGTGGGAACTTCTTTGTCGGAATATTGGATAATTAATCTTTGGGTTGGGTTTGTGTGGGATTATGCCAGTTTTGTGATGTTAATATTTACATCTCCAAACGATTTAAGTAATCTGAAAAGTGAAAAAATGGCCATTCTCTTTATTCTTTGGTAATGCAAATCTAGGGTTTGCATGGTAATTTAGAAGGCTTGCAGCAGTCTCTCTTGTCAGTGCCATAGTTAAATTCACACTTCCCTTGTGTTGTCAATTCCGTGTTGAGTCCAGGACCTTGCCTTTGGAAGCTTCAACAAGGAAGTTCAAGATCAAGTCCAAAATATCAAGTCTTGGAAAGGCTCGTGCTTCATCGAGATGTACTCCATTTGTGCCAACCTATTCAGGTAAATTGGAACTTAAACAATGAATAGGCCCTTAGAACCCTCAAACCAACTGGGAAAACCATTAGGGTTCAATTGGCTAAGCTGAACAATTCAGTTGTTCAATTTAACGTCTCACGGCTATTTGTAACTAGGGTACGACTAATCGTAAATGCTCTACGGTTGCTTTTCCAGAATGGTGTTTTTCAGCCATTTTGATCTATGGTTACCTCTTGGCTAACCGTCAAACTAACTATTGCACAATTGGGCTACTTTGACTGCTGGTCAAACTGGCCATTGGAGAGTCACGGCTAGCCATAGCGAGTTCACGGTTAACAGTAGACTAGCCGGTGTGGGCTTGTCTATATATACCTAGGCTCATTTCAATGGCTGTAACTAATGTGATTTTGAGAGCCCTCTTAGACCACGAACCAACACCAAGTTGAACACACCTAGAGACCTTAAAATCCTGTTCCACTCACTCTTCAAGCCTCAGGGACTTAATAGTCAAATCTAAGACCATTCGAAGCTCAAGAGAGAGTAATTAGTGGAATTAGGATCAAGTATCTTAAAGATCATGTATTTTAATTCTTGATTTTATTTGAGTCCTTGGTTTGTATCTGCGTCTAGAATGGGTGTTTTGCCACGAAATTGACAAAAAGGGGGAGATGGTTAGTGCCATAGTTAAATTTGCACTTCCCATTTGTTGCCAATTCCGTATCGAGTCCAAGACCTTGCCTTTGGAAGCTTCAACAAGGAAGATCAAGATTAGTCCAGAAGATCAAATCTTGGAAATGCCCGTGCTTCAATATCATTTCCCATAGCTTTGATCTTTTGGACTTGATCTTGATCTTCCTTGCTGAAGCTTTCTGAGGCAAGGTCTTGTACTCGACATAGAATTAACAACACCAGGGAAGTGCAAATTTAACTATGACGCTAACAATCTCCCCTTTGTCAAGTTTGTGGCAGAACACCTATTTTAGGCACAAATACAGACCAAGGACTCAAATACAACAAAAAAACTAAAGTACATTATCTTTACAAAGATACAACAATTACAACTCAAAAGAGTCATGACTATAATTCATTCTTGAACATCAACTCCCCCTGAGAATGTGCTTGAGTTTTAAAAGATATACCTGCATAAATCACTAAAAACACATTCTATGGTGGGATATGTTCTCCCCCTTAATCATTAGCAATGATATCGGTTTTAATTAAGTCTGAAACTTCTTCTTCCTCTGCCACTTCCCCTCAATCTCTAAGAAGCACGGGCCTTTCCAAGACTTGATCTTGATCTTCTTTGTTGAAGCTTTTAGAGGTAAGGTCTTGGACTTGACATAGAATTGACAACACAAGGTGTCAATCCAAGCCCAGGCCCATTTTGGGCCCACTCTTCATATATTACTTAGTCAAAGCCACCTGTACATTCTTAGTTTGTAAAACAGTTTTTAGACTGTAGATAAGATACACTTACATGTAATCAGGGAATTAAGCCCTTTATAATGGGATAACAGTCGACCCTAAATGGGCACGGTGTTTTAAACATGGCACTAACAATCGCCCCTTTGTCAAGTTCATGGCAAAACGCCTATTCTAAACAAAAATACGGACCAAGGACTCAAATACAACCAAGAATTAAAGTACATGAGCTTTACAAAGATACAACAATTACAACTTAAGTGGATTGGACCTGTGTGATCGAACCACTATAAAAAACGGTGTGGTTTGGAATAGTGTGGTGGAGAAGACCTTTTTGATCGAACCACCGTATCAAAAAATCAGTAGTTGGTGTAGTAGACCTTTGTGATCGAACCACAGTATCAAAATTATTTTTGGTGTAAAGGTTTTTGAGGTGCAACTATTGAAAACCTCTCATTGTGAAAGCTAAGAGACCATTGTTGTGTGGTGCTCTTGGGAGTGGACGTAGGTCATGGACCCAACCACTATAAATCGTTGTGTGCCTCCATCTCTATATTGCTTCTTCTTCTTCTTCTTTTTTTTTTGATATATGCTATGGGATACTTGTGCTAGATAGGAATATCTTGTTTGAATTGGCATACAACTCACATGTGCATATCACTTGCTAGACTTTACATTGTGAATTTCATCAAGTGTTAAACTTGCACATTAGATCACTTAATTGCTTCCGCACTAAGTTATATCTTGATTATTGAACTGAGTGATCTTGCCTAGCTTGAACTTTCATATCTCTCTCCCTCTCTCTCACACACACACACCGGGTGCATAGTCCTTTTCATTTAGAACGAACTTTGAACTCAATAAATTGTTTAGTTAATTTAGTTTCAGCAGGGGCAATTTATTTTTATTTATTATTTTCGACAAAATTATGAAATAGAAGAGCAAACTGTGATGTTTAATTTCCTTTACGCACTTCTGTTTGGAACTCTATTTAGGGTGTTTAATAGCATCATCTACAAATTTTTGCATCTTGTTTCATGAATAAATTGCTGTATAGTAAGTAAATATCACATGAAAATGATATCCTGTTTGTAGGTTTAACCCTTGAACTTCTGTCGTGGGGTTGGTAGCTCTCTTTGATAGATTTATAAAAGAAAAGTGAACAAAAAAAAACCTGTTTACCTTACTGATCATAAAAAGAAACAGCTGTATGTGTTATATGTTGGTGCCATGATATTTCCATTTGGCATCTGTCGTTGTTATTGTCATCATTGTCGAAACATTATTTTATGTATCATTTAGTTTCTGTAGTTTGACTTAAGTTGCATGGAAGGCCTGTCTTATGTGGATGAGTAAAAACATATGTTTACGTTAGGAACAGATGTATGTTATACTTGGTACCATGAAGTTTCCATTTGCTATGTGTCGTCACCATTGTAGTCATTGTCAAAGCATCTTTTGATCTATTATTTAGTTTCTGTAGTTTCACTGACGTTCTGTGGGCAGCTTTTCTTATGTGGACAAATCACATTTAACATACTTGGTAATGTTTCAGTGATAAACTATACAAGGAGACAAGGGATTTGAACTTCGAAGTTGTTGTTCAGGTTCTTCTTTTTTATCTGTTCACGTTTTCCTAAATGATCATTTTCATGTTCTTTCCAGGCAAAATATTTGATTTCATATTTACTTCTTGTTATGTTTGGATGTGGTTGCTTATTTCCTTTGAATTTCTTTGCCTTTAATTATTGTTTGCAGTATGATTGCAGGTTCTGCGTCAAAAGGCAACATCAATGAAGCAGGACTATACAGAAATGACAACTACTGTAAGTTGATGATACTTTGAGAGGTCATCTTGGGCTTTATACGACATATGATAAGTGATATGGGCAGCACTCACGAGTCTGAGTAGCAAGCGGCTGCCAAAGTTGAACATTTTTTATTGCGAAGAATGCAATTTGTATATGCTGTTTTTATGATGCCTTAGGCTTGCATGGACCTGTGTGCAACTTGTTAATGTTTTAGAGCTCATCTTAGCTTTACAGTTCTGTACAGTTCATTGATACTTAATGCAATGCAACTGTAATGCAAAGGAAAGTTCTATTATCTGTAAAACTTTCTTTGGCCTCTTTTAATCATCTATGCTGCATATTGCTTTGCTGCTGTTTGATGGAAAATAGTTTTGTTGTTATTATTATTATGATTATGATTATGATTATTGTTATTATTATTTTGAAGGGTAATGGTATCTTTTATTTTTGATATTTGATGTTTCAATTCTTCAAAAATATATCTAATGGAGTACTATTTGCTATACAATGCATGCAGACTCAAACAGTATTGGAGCTAAAGGATTTTGTCAAAAAGCTTAACTCATTGCCAGAAATGACTGTAATTTAACATTATTGATATTTTCTACGAGTTTACTTAGAAGTCTGAGAATGTACACATCTACAGTATTGACTGTATTGTTTCTTGACCTGATTTATTGCTTCAGAGGCACGTAAACCTTGCTCAACATTTATCTACCTTTACATCTAAAGCGTCATTCCTCGGTCAACTCGACATAGAGCACACAATTGTGGAGGGTCAGAGCTATGATATGTAAGTTGAATTAAGCACTTGTCTCTTCATTTCTTGCTCATTTCCTAACATTCTTTTGGATGAACTAATGACATGCTTTTGGAGCAACGTTTCCATGTAAAAAGTAAAGTTTTCTGCTATGATTCCCAGACATGGAGGATACTGTAGTTTTTTTTTTTTTTTTTTCATGGATAATGCAGAAACATGGATTTTACATATAAAAATGAAGTATCAGATATGATACGGCATGATATGTTGCCTATTTTGAACAATCCAGATATAATGGATTTTCCATGGATAGATGTAAATCAAATGTTTGGTGTGAAAATTTTCAGCAGACATGTCGGGGTAAAGTGCTGGCCTAAATCTACTTTTTTGAGGATTTTGAAATCCAATTGAGGGGGTTGGAGTCCTGACCCACGATTTTGTCCACAGCTCTGTGCATTCTCACCTTGTTCTCTCAACCAATACTCCAAAAAAAAAAAAAAAAGTGGATTTCATGTTTTGCAAAAACCACACCTGTAATTACCATGGAAAAAATGCCATGGATTCTGCAAGCTGCTATTTCTCAACTGTTTCCAAATGTTTCCTAAGGAGAAACAGTATGGTTGCAATTTGCTTATTCTTGTAAATTAATTCTAAAATTTTGTTTTATTTTTCCCCCTTCTTCTTTTGATCGTACAGTGTGGTGAACATTTTATCATTGATGATGCCTTTAGGTTTGCATAGATCTGTTTGACATTTATTTTGATAATTTACCTGCGTTCATGATTTCTATGCTTCAGCTGAAAAAATTTCCTTACACGTCCTTTATTTCATGAATTCATTTCATTTTCGGTGAATGTTAATTGAAGCTATTTTTCCATTGATGGTTAAATGATGCAGATGTTTTGAGTACATCGAGGAAATGATCCATAAGCAGGAGCCAATTCTCAGAGTCCTACGCCTACTTGTGTTATTTTCTGTAACCAATTCTGGGCTGACAAAAAACACACTTCGACTATTTATGGTAAGGTGCTTGTTTTATTTGTCATATAATGCAGAATTGCAGTTCTACCTTTTTCTTCTTTAGGTTCTACTTTGAAGTAAGCATTTCGTTTGTTTTGATCTCTGTTTGCAATGAAATATAAAGATTCCTTGTCAAGCCACTAAAGACAAAAGACCATTATAACCCCTTTATATTTTATTCTCTCTTGATTTGAGGCTTCGCCTCACTTCATTCTACATGTAAAGTCACCAAACGGGCCTTTAGCGATAAAGGTACTATCCTGTATGACAATTTCAAGAACACCAGAATGACGAGGAGTTTTCAGAACTGTATTCTATTATTGTATGTCTTTATTGGAGAGAAGTCATCACTATATATAGGTATTACAGCAATATCTATTCTAGTTCTAGGAAAACCACAATCCATCTAAAGATAGGAAAGCTATTAACAAACTATCTAAGATAGGAAAGCTACTAAAAATACATGTACATCTGGTGTCAATAATCACTCTACGTGAGATATAACTAAATCTTCCATGGGCCTTGGGCCTGTTTAACAATGTACACCTATATGAGTTGCATCCTATCACAACCCGAATCCCGGAGCCCTGTTGGATTCCGGATTGTGACTCAGGGACACCACACATCATGCATAGATTAAATCCAAACCATAAAAGGAATTAGGCATTTACGTACTAAAATCCAATTTTTCATTTAAGATCCTCAAGTAATCAATAAAGAATAAACAATGTCTCAACTAATGACAAGAAAGTCATGTACATAATCATCACATTAATGTTTACTAAAATAAAACATCTAAAACTATAAGGGCTAATCCCTTGGAACTAGTAAGTTTTGAACTGCTCTCTTTCAGCCACGCATGCCAAAGTTAGGGACTAATCGTCTCCATACTCTTGTTCACCCATGTCCCGGTTACCTAAAGGGGGCAAACCAACATCAGTACGTTAGTGGTGAATGAATTTCCTATTGTATCAATCATATAGAATAACAGATAATTCATATAAGGATCACAAAATAATCATAAATGAACCATAATGAAGTCATAAAATATCCATTTCGATTGTGGTGTCTTATGAGAGTGGTTATTATCTTTTCCCATGGTATGCCTCTTAACTACATCCTAGCACCAGTCAACGTAACCTCGGCATAAAGGTGCATCCATCCGTAGAGTATCATCAAGGCTAACAACACAATCCATAATGCCCGTGTCACGACCCGACTTCGAGGGCCCTGTCGGATTTCGGGTGGTGACTAATAGGCAATATTCACCATGCATAAATCAAATAAGTTCACAAAAGGCATTAGGCGTTTCCTACTTAATAACTTGGACATATATTAAAGTAATAATCCACCTTTTACTCATCAAAACAATTCACCATCTTTGAATAAAATAAACCATTACAATCTTTTAAGTAATCTATCTGAAGTAACTAAATCAATAAAAGAAAATTATTGCTCTTCAATCTTCTAGATGATCCAATTTTCCAACCCTTCTGGTTGCTGCTGAAAATATGATGATTTTTTTCTCTCCATATCGAAGCATAGTTTAGCCAGAGTTGTGTTATCAGATTTACTTGGGTCATAATTCCTGAGAAAGAAGTTAAGCTGATCGTCCATTGAATTCTGCTTTATATGCAAGAAGCCAAGGGTTATTGCTTTGTTGCAATGGTAAAAGTCTCGGGTGCCATACGTGATAACGCAAGTTCAAGACCTGTGAGCAGCCACTTTGTGCAAAAATTGGCAAAGGTTAGGTCTGTCTCCGGTCTGGACCCTCCCAGGACCTTTCTTCGGCGGGAACCGCACGGGGTAATGACCTTTTTTTTTATGCAAGAGGCCAATCTTGAAGTGATGGAGTCCCAAATTAAAGAACCATAGGCACAGTCAATGAAAAGATGTGAATTACTCTCTATGCCGTAGTTGCATAGAGGACAGACAGTGTTCTGAATTATATTCCTTGAAGCAAGGGAATCTTTGGTTTTAAGCCCATTGAGCATTGCCATCCATGCACAGGTAGAATGTCAACTCTACCCTTGAACCAGATAACATGAGTCCATGAACTGATAGGGAGCCCCTGGTAGTTGCTGGTGAAGATGGACTTAATGTTAAAAACACCTTGTTCATCACAACTCTAAATTACATTGTCTTTGAATTCCAAATCTTGAAGTGATGGAGTTGCAAATTATAAGACTGTGGTTACAGTCAATGACAAGATGTGAATTACGCTTTAGGCCGGAGTTGCATGGACAACCCCAATATAGTCAGGACAGGGCTTTGATGATGATGATATTATCGCTTTGTAAACGTGATCTGCACATATTCATTTACAAATTTTAGATTACCTCTTATTTACTTAGCCGACCACAACATAGTTGGGATAAGGCTTTGATGATGATGATATTATTGCTTATTTATTTGAATGGCCCACTTAACACAAGATGTGATCAAAATAAACAAATATATACTACCTAGGGACATCAAAGAAACATTGAAAAAGAACTTTTCTTGTTATCTTCAACATGTCCTCTCAAACAAGGGCATGCATATCAATCATTTATAACTTGCATATCATGCAAAGCTATCAAGTCTTTTAACACTTTAAGACTGATTCTTTGATCGTGATTAGGCGTGGCAATAACTTGGGCAGTAAATTTTTCCTGTGTAAAATGATAATCACTTCTATGTGTTCAAAAATTGGATTTGTTGAAATATGAGTTGCTGTTACATGTAAAATTGGTTTTGTTTTCATTATGGACCTTTGTTAATGTTTTTTTTTTTTCCTTTCCATATTCAGATATAATGTTTAGCACTCTTTAATTAACAAATTTTTAGTGCCAGTATATTGAAGGCATTGCATATTGTTTTTTCTTTCACACCTTTTCTCTTTTGCTTTTTTTTTTTTAAATCTTTTCACCGTGTTTCTGTTAGTAATCTTTTCATTTTGACAATACAGGAGGGAGATACTGCATAGCTATGGATTTGAGCACATGCTCACTCTGTGTAATCTGGAGAAGGCTGGATTATTCAAGAAACAGGTATGGGAATGTCTGATTTGAAATGAATTTTGTTTTTTTAGCATATCTTCATGTGGTCCCTCTGCCTTGCATCATTAAGAAATTCCTTTCATTTCGTTGTCTTTATGCCTTTTCTTTGCTAGCTCTTTTGTTCTTCCTAAATTTAAGCTTGTGCATTACATTGTCTTTACAGGATTCCAAAAGCAACTGGTTAACGATTAAGCATGCTCTTAAACTAGTAGTTGAAGATGACACTGCCAAGTAATCATTCTTTCTTGATTGATATGGTTATTGTCCTGTTCTTTTTACTTTGAAATCTTTTGTCTATTTAGATGTTTATGTTGGTGGGTGTCAACCATCAAATGTGACGATTCTGCTTATTGTTATGTCCAGATGTAAATTCTTTGCCCACACAATTTGGCTTACAACATCTTCAATATCTTCTTGCCTTCCCTTTCTGTATCACTTGATAGCTAGTTCATAGCATAGTTCAGACATGAAATTGGACTCGACTTAGAAGTCCAATGCTTGTAAGATTCTAATAAATAATTAACCAAGTTTTTTTAAATATTAGTGATAAATATAAATAGCTATAATGGAAGTTTCAAAGTACTTACAATAGAAATGATGAGAAAAAATTGAAAAAATAAAAGAAATTACAGAAAACAATTTTTTTGATCGATATGAAAAATCACAATGTTGAATGCTCAATAATGGAGGAGAACAAGAGTTAATCATCCATAACTTTTTTTTTTACACTTATCATAAATCACCATGATGTCAAACAGTGCTTGATTCTTAAATTAAAAGATGCGCATACTTTTAATGGATGATAGACTTTAGAGTCACCACAGCTCCTTTTTCAACACGCCATACTTCCACTTCGGAATCATCTCCTAGGGAAATCATCGAGTCTTCACCTGCAGGTGGCATAGCGTCACCAAAACAAGAAAACAAAGCATCTTACATAAAGACAATTTAAATATTCATGATTCATTAACAATTATGTAGTGAGGAAGTGACAAAAGCTTGTGTTAAGAGTCGAATGGAAAATAATGAAGTGTGGGATTGTCTTTGAATAAGGTGGTGGAATTGAAAAGGGGAACATTACAAACATGAAACTGATAAAAAAAAACATCAACAGCATTAAAGACGAGCCCGTTGCACAGTTGGAGGTGCTTATTGTCAAAACCATGAGGTTGCGGTTCGGTATGTTACCAATTAGAAATGCAATAATTGGGATCCGTGTAAGCAAATGAAATAATTGTTTGCTAACCTTGGCAAACCAATCACGATGTGCTTGTGACCAAATAATTCTTTTCAAAGATAGAAGATATAGCAAGGAGGATGAGCAGTGGTGGGTGGGGTTGTCATGTCAACTTCTTCTGGTAGGTCACCATTTAGAAAGGTATTCTTAACACCGTCTGATAGATACTCCAGGAGGGATATGTCATGACCTGGGACCAGAATTCCTGGAATTTGACTCCTGGGGTGTGAATTATATCCTCAATGTGAGATCCATATACATCAATCAAATGCAATAAAATCATTCAAATTCATTCATAGTCTGAGCATAAGAATTTTCTAGAAACTTTTATTACACTTCCAACTAATTTACCAAGCAAATATTCAGACTATAAATGATAATAAGAAATAACATGACAAACAAAAGGGCTCCATTAACTATAATAAATCAACTAAAAGAGTAAGTTTGCAATCTCATAAATTAAAGTATCTAAGGAAAAATAGACAAACAGTTTGCGCCTGTACTATCTCATCAAAGCTCCACTCTTGCGTTCCCTGAGGCAATATCGAGACGGGCTCAGATTATTGGAGCCCACTACTCGCTCCGAGTCAGTGTTGATGGCCCCAAAAATGGTTCTTCTCCTACGATCATTGCTAACCCATTGGCTTCATCGAGATCGGATAGCGCATAGTAACTTAACACACTTAGCAAGTTGAAAATCTGAATTAATGATTTATACATGAAAACAATTGAATGGGGACAAGCATGAGTAGAAGAAAAATTGTGAACTACCATTAGTATGCGTAAAGAGTATCAGAATATGTGTCAACTGAATAAATTAGGAAATCTCAAGAAAAATAAGTATAAAGTGGCATCCACATGAGTTAAGATTAGTCCTATATCGTAGCCCTCCTAGGTAAGACCCCCACCGGTTTGTATACTGTCGGTAACAAACAAAATGGTACAATCCATATTCAGGGCATGGCCATCGAATTTACTTTTGTGTGAAATTGTACCTTGGTGATCATCATCACCTAAGACTAGATTGCAACTAGATAATTAATAACAATAAAGTAATTGAGTCACGGAGAGTGTCCCTTCTTATGATGAATAACAAGGCTGGTGGTGCTGATTCATTCAAGCTGTATAGAATGGATAAGCAAAAAGTTCAAGACAGGTGGGAGGCATTATTCAAAATGACGTGGGTCGGCCCATTCTTTCGTACTTGGGGCCTATCGGCTTCACCTCGGCAAATGTTAGAGAATTACTGGCTATTAGGATCAGCCTTAGAGAAGCAAAGCGCTTGAACCTACACAATTTGATCATTGAAGGGGACTCTTTTTGCTCAATTCAGCGGGTCTCGGGAGATGCTAAAGCCCCTTGGAAGGTGGCTGGTGTGGTTGGGGAGATTTTTGATCTTACAAAAAGTCTTCAAGTCTCCTTTTCCCATATTGGTCGAAGTGCTAACACAGAAGCTGATCGCCTAGCCAGGAGGGTGTTTCTCATCATGTTTTGCAAGGTTATATCGTATCCCTTGTAGTTTTGGTTTTCCTTTTTTTGTTTTCTTCTGGGCTGGGGTCTAGGTCGATAGCTTTTTGTTGGGTATAGGCTACATGATTCCTTTTGTTAGGCATGTCAAACGGCCGGCATGGCCCGCCAGATGAAATGTGCCGTGCCGGCTTGGCCCACCAGACAAATGAGTTGTGCCGGCCTAGCCCGCCAGATGGAGCGGGCTAGGCTGTGTCGTGCCTTCGTGCCTGCCGTGCTCGGCGTGCCTCTTTTAATTTTTTTCTCGATTAATTTTTTTCTCCTTTTTGGTATTAAAATTAAAAATTAGAACACAAGCACGGAGAATGACAGATATTTAAGTGGTTCGGTCAAACTCGACCTACTCCATTGAGAAGAATGAGAGGGTTAGAGTATTTATAGACTTTGTAAAATTGAGAAGGACACAAAATACCCCTTATATGACCGTTTCATGGCTGTTTGGGGGGTGGGGTGGTTAAAATGGACAATTTTTTTAAAAAATAGCCATTTTTGGACGGGCCATGCCTAGCGGGCCAGTGCCTAGCTGGCCGACCCTTATGGATGGGTCGGCCCATGTGCCTGCCTTGCAAAACGGGCTTGCTGTGCCCAGTACCCTTGGCCTAGCACGGCCCATGGCACAGGCCTTGCATGGTGGGCCGTGCCGAGACGGGCTGGCCCAGCCCATTTGACATCTCTACCTTTTGTTACAGTATACCTCTCCTATGCTGTATAACTTTCATTTTAATGCAGTCGCTTTTTTCAAAGAAAAAAAAAGTTCAAGATAGGTTGCAAGTGACAAACTGGTCAATCCATAGGGGTTACAAGTAATCCTAATAAGACTTAATTAATGTCCCTACTTCAAGTATAAGGAAAATGCTGAAATTCACTATTTAGAATTCAATTGGTAACATTTAAACACAGAAGTTCACTATTTAGGATTCAATTGGTCACAAAATAATAATTCCTAACATGGACATCTAAGTCAGATTTATCGAAGTCTTAAACATCAAATAAATGATTGAATTCAGATTTAAATCACATTAGGAGACCAACAAGGATCAGTAAACACCTCAATTTATCTAATATTAAAAAGCCCTAAGTCCCTAACATGAAAACCCTAAAGAAGCCCCAAATTCTACACTTAATGATGGTTTGGGACCAAAAAACCCAAACCTGGGGTTCAACCAGCACAATATCCCTTCTTTTCCATTAAGTCGAGTAATTTCCTGCTACCATCCATCATGCAAGTGGGATTTGAATACTCTATTGATCTAATCTAACAACAAAAATGAGGGTTTAGGCTCAAAATAGAAGATTCCATTAAATGCTTAAAAGATACCCTGTTTAAAAGTATTAAATCAGATTTGCACACATGCCTTTGATAAGTTTTTGTTGGTTTCTCTTTTAGCCGTGCAGATCTATGTACTCAAACCTAGTTCCTTGCAGATCTACTGCTTCCTTTTAGATCTTTGTCAAGGATCAAGATCATAATGAAAAGAAAAGAATGAGCAAAAGAAAAGAGAGTAGGAGATTTAACTAAAGAGAATGAAAAGAAGAAAAAGACAGAGAGGAGTTGAAGTCATGTGCCAAAGAGAAAGGAAGAGAGGGTTTTAGTCGTGCACAAGAAAACTCTCGGGAATGAGTGTGCGCATTACACTTCTTGGGTTATTTAAGTGGTTTTTGCAAATGTGGCTGGGGCTCACTCAATTTTCAAACATCTTTCCCTTGATCTGTCTTAAATCATACACATTCGGTGGGTCCTGACGGACTCGATTAAATCCACCAATGGGAAACCAATTATAAGTTTATAACCTCTAATTAGGTCCCTCTGAAAATAGAGTAACTCTAAACCCAAACAGAAAAATGGGTTGACCAGCCCAAATCAGGCCTTAGACCTTAATGTTGCACACTATTGGGCCCAAAATATCTTATTAAATTAATTCATATTAAGTAAAATAAGTATCAATATAATCAGTAAATCCAAAATATGCTATTCAAAATATTTAATTATTAAAACAGTTCCCAACTTACAAAAGAGTTCATATAAATTAAAACAGATTTTTAAAATTAAAAAAATCCAACATTTTGGTGGTCGGAGTCTTACATGATATGCCATTTAAAAGCTTGTAATGGTCAGCATCTGGAAGGATGGATACTCCAGGAACAACTGGGAAAGGTGTTGAGATTTGCTTATTCTAGAATTGTGCAACTGTCAAACGTGAGAGACTGTTCATCTAAACTTCATAGTCCAAATACTCACAAAGATGGGTCAATGCCTGCCTCCTTCAAAGCAGCACTTGTAAGTGTCACCACAAACAGCTCTCCACACCTATTCTAAGTAAGCTGGTGGATCTCTTGCATGACGGCTAGTTCCTTGCTTCTTGGAGTTGGATAGGGAACTGAGTGACAATGGACAGGCAGTGGCAGTGAGGTCCTTACTTCTCAGGGTTAGACGGGGAATTAAGTGGGAATGGGCAGGAAGAGCCAAAGCCGCAGCACAAGCTGACTATTTTTTATCTGTAACAAAGGATTATTTTGATAATCAGAGATTACAGCCATGATTAATCCAAAAAACAGAAACATAATACATTTCCAACAAAAGTGTCTGTATCAGAGATGAATACTGAATACCGACCCTAACTACATGGCATTAACACTTAAATTACACTGCCGATCAACCCCTTGCTTAGCCAGACAATCTGCCATGCCATTTGCTAATCTACTGATATGTCAAAAGGAGACCTGGGAAAGAGACAATATGATGAATCCTGTTGAGCAGGAACTGCATCCTCTGAAAGATTTCACCCAAGAAATGTCATTTGCTAAGAGTTTTGAAAAGAATTACCGTAAATGCAAAGAGCTTCCAAGATAGCCCAAACCACTACTTCGTTAGAGTCTTTGATCCCAATGTATTTAGAGAACATATACAATACTTCTCCTTTTGATTTCTTAGCACCCCGCCAATACCAGCCAACCCCGGTTTGCCCTGTGAATCCCCATCTACATTAAATTTCAGGGTTCCAAATTGGGGAGAATACCAAGAAACTTTTGTCGTCATCTTTGAGGCTTCCATCTTCAAGCAAGCACCCCAATTCTGCAAAAGGTTCTCTACCTTCAGATCTGAACATTCTGTCCTAATACTTGCCTATTTAGCAATCCTCAAAGTCACGACTGAAATAAGACTATTCCAAGTTGGTTCTTTTCTACTAAAAATTCTGTCATTGATCTCTTTCCAATATGACCAAAGAATGGAGAAAGGAATGATCTTCCACAAAATTCTACCACACACAATCAAAGGAGACCCCGTCTAGGCCTCAAACAATTCAGCCACCAATGCATACCGCATAATTTGAGGAAATGCCCCCAAATAGAAGACGTGGCATTGCAATGAACAAATTAGTGGTCTATTGCGTATTGACTCCATCTCCCTCTCCCTCCCACAAAAGCAACACACATTTGAAATAGAATCCAACGCAATCCATCTCTTGAAAATATCTGTTGTCAAACCCCGAGGGGTAGCTTAGTTGGCCTAGGACTACGGTTTGCACCTGGGGGTTGACGGTTCGAAACTGCACTATCACACTGGGGCCACAAGGGATTTACCTAGCACCCCTCGGGCCCGTAGGGATTATTTTGGCCCAAAGAGTTGGGACACCCTCCGTTATAAAATAAAAAAATAAAAAATCTGTCGTCAAAATCTTACCTGCCACTGCCAACCAGCAAAAGGCCTCCACTCTGGGTGGGATGAGTCTCATCCAAACTAAGGCAGAAAGAGGCCAAACTTTGTTGACAAGATCCAACTTCCCGGGGAAGGATTTTGAGGAAAAAGACCCCGAAGAATCTGGCATCCAAATACGAGAGTTAGCAATGTCTCTACATAAGAAAACATTAGCAAGAATACTCGATAGAGACTAACTCAACCACCTCTGACTGACTAAGGATCCTCCTCATACCCACTTCCCAAGACACCTTATCCCCCTAACCCATACCAACACTCTTTGACAAAAAACTGTTTGTTAGAGACTACCCTAAACAACATTGGAAACCTCAAACATAGAGGACCCATACCCCTTTTTCCATGTAGTCTATTTGCTAATATGTTCTCTACCGGGCACGCCACCCCTTCTAAGAAGCTTTTGGACAAATTAATCTTCAATCCCGAAGCTATTTGGAAACACCTTAAAATTCTCTTCATAGTTGTAATTTCTTCCCACACTGTAGAGGTAAACAATATTGTGTTGTCTGCAAATTGAAGGTGTGCAACCGACTCTTCTCCCCCACCGGCATCAAATCCACCAATCAAGCCAATATCCTTGTCTTTTGAAAGAAGGACTCCGAATGCTGTTGCTACCATGGTAAAAAGAAATGGAGACAATGGATCACCTTGTCTCAGTCCTCTCGAGGCCATAAATTGCCGAGAAGGAGACCCATTAACATGAGCTGAAAAGGATGTGGATGCATTACACAAGCTGACAAGTTACTGAGTGCTTTTCCCTATCTTTAGCGTTGCTCATCAAAAGGCTCACAAGGAGGCATACTTCAAGTAATGTAATGGTTTGGGGATTGATAGGGAGGATGATGGGTTTTTAAAATGTTTGATAGAGAGGATTATAGAGTTGCAGAGTGGGTTTTGGAAATAGAATCTGCAATTTAATTCTAAAAAATTGATAGAAAGCCCTAAATGTTCATTTGAATGAAATTTGGTTGAAACAGATTGTTTTCATTTCTTTCTGCCATGCAATACTTTACACCTGACATCAAATTAAAGTCTATGATACACTGGATCATATCCTAATATGGCAACTTAAAATCTTGATATGCATTTAACTGGGACATTCTTCCTTCTAATTCTTAGAATGCTATTGCCATTTTTTATTTCTGAAAGAAGATTCTTGTTCATCTCGAAGTCTTTACTTCCTATTATAGTTTCCTTAATCCATGCCATGCATCTTCTCAATTTTGGTGCTTTTCTTTTCTTGGATTATCATCTTATTGAGTTTCCATTGGGATTATTTCTCAAGGTATGAATTGTGTTTCTCTAATACAGCCCAAAAGATATATCGTATGTCTTCTCCGGATATGCACCTCTTAGCATACGGCTCGTTCAACATGCAGTTAGATCTGGATGGTGAGGTTCTTCTGCTCATTATCAAATTCCTTATTATTGTGAAGGGCAACCCATCTTTATGTCATGGTTTTAAAATTCTCTATTGGTGACTGACTATGATGTCGCCACTGAGTCGCCTCAAACGCAGCCAATCTTCAAATTGCTGCTCTGTATGGATGAATATACATCCAATGTAAATTCTCTAGCACTTCATCAGGCATTATCTTTTACATACATGATACTAATCCTCTATTGAAATCAATATTCTCTTGGGCACTGAATATTGGATTTGCACATATCTACAGAAGACCTACCTTTTTCCTCAGAAATGTCGCTGCCCAAACAAGCCCCAAGTGGGACAGATCTTATTGAGGAGGTGGGCACTGATTAGCCAATATGTGTCCTCTGGTTAATGTTTTCAGGAAACTTCTTGGGCCCAATAAATTTTTGGTAGCTTTCTAAATAGGAATAGGACACATTTGTCATGAAATGGATAATGATTTGAGGACTAGGTTGGAACTTCTATGAAATGTGCGAATGATTACAAAGACATGTGAAATCTCTATGAAGTTTGAAATAATTGTGAAAGATTTGTTACTTCTCTATTCTTTGATGTCATCAATTTCAAATTTCATTGTAGTTTTGGCATTTTAATACAAATGCAATGTGTTCTTTGTCAAAACTATAGTGAAACTTTCCTCTTTCACTGCATTTTTGTTCTTAGTTCTGTGACCCGGTGAACTGCATCTTGGCAAGCTTTCAAGATTTCTTTCTGTGGATGATGTGGAGCTATACATCTTCCATGTGATGAAACATTAAATGTTGGATGGGTTGGCTTATTAATGGCAAAACCTTGGCAACATCTTAATATCCAGGAGCAGTGAGTTTTGATCTGTTATTTAGGTTACATTTTGGTTTACTTTTTAAAATATTGGAATTTCATGGAGTTGCAATGCCCACATTAAAGAGAGACTAATTCTTATCTTTCCTCCCTAGCAAGAAGCCTTGTCAAATTACTGTGAAATTTTAATGGCACTACTTCTTGCAATCCTTTTCACTCACCCTTATACCTCAACACTTGGTAATTCAGATTCCAGACATTCAAGGGGTGGACCCTACTGTGGACGGACCAGTTTAAAAAATCCACATAATTTGAGATTTTGACTGTTTGTACTTTGTATTGTCTGTATGAACGTGCCAAAATGAAGCTTGTTATTTCTTATCATTCCTCTCTACGGATGTTATGGATCTTGAATGCCTCTAGTTCAGGGGGTTTGCAAGAATCATGTGCAATGGCCATAGAGTCTGGACCAGCTGATGAGGCACAAGGGCCATGCAACTGGGTCTACACAAAAGGCAAGCAAGGTAGCTGACAAGAAAACTAATATATGGCATCTCTAACTCTTTGTACTGAAATGCCTATGAATGTGAATTAATCGTTGAATGGTAATTGGTTGTGGAGTTCGGGTAATTCAGTCCAAGGGTTATGGAGACAGATTATTGTGGATAAGTATAAGGTGCAAAGGGAGGGGTGGTATATTCCGAATCTTTCTCGGAGGGGTGGTATATTCCGAATCTTTCTCATAAGGCTTCAGGTATATGGAAGTCTGTGCTTTCTGTTAAAGGTTATTTTGATCGTTGGATTAGGTATAAGGTTCATGATGGGAGAAGTATCCAATTCTGGTGTGATGAATGGTGTGGTCAGTCTAGTTTAAAGAATTTGTATCCTTCTCTTTACAATTTGGATAGGTGTCCTTATGCTTTCATAGCTGATAATTATAAACTCTTAGGAGGTTCTGTTGTTTGGGATTTGCAGTTTCGTCGTGATTTGCAAGATATTGAAGTTACTGAGCTGAGTAATTTGCTTACTCTCCTGGAGATGAACTATCTTTCTGTTGATAGAATGGATAAAAGAATCTGGAAGCCTGATTCCAAAGGCAATTTTTCAGTCAAGTCTGTTTTATAAGGTTTTGATTAATTCTGATGGCAGGGTGAAAGGGGCGCACAGTTTTTGGAATTCCCTTGCTTCTCGTTGAGTTTTGATTTTGTGTTGCGTGGTGAGATTGAATAAAATCCTCACTATGGATCAGCTTAGACGAAAACATGGTATCATTGTTAATGGTTGCCCGATGTGCTTGAAGGCTGAAGAAACGTCCAATCACTTGTTGATTCATTGTTCCTTTGTGTATAAAGTTTGGGCTGCTATTATCAATAAATATGGTACGAGTTGGGTTATTGCCAGAACTATTGAGGAACTTTTTGCTCAATGGAACTCTAGACTGGTTCATAAAGTTAGTTGGCATTCTCCTCGAAAAGGTGTTTTGAAGCTGAATTTTGATGGTAGTTCATTAAATTTGTATGGGAGGAATTGGTGGTGTTATCCATGATTGGAAAGGAAAGGTTGTGAAGAATTTTTCAGGACCAATTAATTCGTAAGGTGCAAACGGTGCTGAAATGTTTGCGTTGCTGGTGGGTTGCCATGAGTTGCAGAATTTGGGAGGTTATATTGCAATTATTGAAGGAGACTTTTTTTGCTATTCAGTGGCGCTCAGGAAAAACTTCTTTTTCTTGGAGATTGGCGGATTTGGTGGAGGAGGTGCAAGCTATTTCTTCTCAAATGAAGTTTACTTTTCGTCACATCTTCAGAGAAGCGAATGATATGGGGGATGCTCTTGCTAGGGAAGGAGTCTTTCATTTACACATGTCATTTAATGTTTAACTTCTTGAGTTGTTAACCTTGTTTTTTCATCCGATGTTTGTTTTTCTTTTCCTGTTGTTTTCTTTCTCTTCTTAATAAAATTTACTGTTATAAAAAAAAATGTGAATTAAGAAAAACCGTTACATCCTGAGTTGCTCCAATGGAGTAAATTAATTTTATTTCTACATTTTATGCATTCTCGCTGGAAAGTCTCTTATTTTTACTCATCCTGAAGCTGACAAAGCTCATTGAATGAAACTCAGTGCATTGAGAATTAATGCTCAATGCATACCACATAGGTTTAGAGCTTTTATTTTCTGTGCCTTTTTAAGAGATTTGGAAGGGCATCTGAAGCTAAAGTACTACCTCCTGTTGAATCTTTGTAATTGACACCATACAGCCTTAAGCATTTTTCATGGTTGCTTCTCAAAGAACTCTCTTTATGTAGGCATCATGATCATGATGTGCTTGAAATTAGTGTGTGATATCTTCCACCAATTTGATTTCACATAATTGATTGTCAGGCATTCTATTGAAGAGATCTTAAAGCTTTTGCCTGGGCCACATTCAGAATTTTAGAGAGTAAGTACAAATTTTGTTTGCTTTGTAATCACTAAACTCTGACTGATTTACTACTCTGTAATACTTTCACAGTAATAATAGTTATATATCATATTACTATAGGGTGGATATCCAACCATTTCCTCATCAGAAACGCTGCATGCTGTCCCAGGCAACATTGACAGGTATGACTACAACTGATCCTTCCATTTGGATTTTATGCTGGATAAATCTTGTATTTACTTAACCCAACATAGTTGGGACAAGGCTTTGATGATGGTGATGATGAAATCTTATATTTACTTCTTGGATTTCTGTGATTGAAAACATAGCTTGGTAGATTTATATATGTCAAATGGTTGAGTGCTTGTCATCCATAATCCACTTTTTAGTTAGTACTAGAATCTAATATTACTTGCAGGTTTTATGGTTTTATGATATTTCAAGGTCTGTTATATCATTTTATGAGGTTATATTTACATTTGAAGTATGCCAGATATTTTCTTATACTGAATACAGGTGTTAGAGTTCAGTGTCTTGTCGAATATTTGTGTATAGAAGAACTTAGTGCTATATATATATGTATATATATAGTTTAATCTCTGTAACTGATGCAGAAAATTTTGAGTACACTACTAAATAAAGACCAAGAAAGAAACAAATTTACTGAAGAAATCATGAAAAAGGGAGAAGCAACAAAAGTTTTTTATTTTAAATTAAGAAAAGAGCTAAACAGTATAGTAGATTATTATTAATTTTTTTTTTTTTTTTGAATGATTATAGGAGAAATGTACTGGAAAGCTACATGGCCAAGAGGCCATAACCCCAACCAAATCAGACAGACTCAAGAGCTAAAACAGGCAAAACAACCAAACAAAGGGGAACTTTCTATGAAAGGTAAGTGCTATTGTAAGTTATGACCAAACTCTGGCAGTTAACGCCCTCCTTAGCCAAAAGATCTAGTGGTGAATTCACACTCCTCTTGACTTGAATAAAGGAAGCAGGAATGTGTCACGTTTGGTCTAACACCCCTTCCACCACATCTGCCATGCTCCAAGGAGCCTTGCAATGACCCACCCAACAAGTAGCACTCAAATATGGAGCACAGACAATTATAAAGCCTGACGAAGAGCTATAAAAAGATTTTTTTTTGCCACCTGGGAGCACAGAAGTATGAAATATCTATTTTTACCTTCAGAATGTTAACTGAGAATTTTATTACTCAAGAGACAATATACAAAACAACAGAATCGAGGATGATGAAAAATAAGAAGAAAGAGCCTACATTATTCAGGGAAGACGGGCAGTTGGCCCTATGTTTGGACAACTAATCTGCGACCATATTTACTTCCTGATAAACAATGATGCAGATAAGTTAGCAAAAATGGGATTTATATCGTACTGTAGAAATAGAGGGATTTATGGTGCTTCAGTTTTTTTATGGTTTTTTTTTGGTAGAATAGATGACTTCACTAAAAGAAAGAAACACGAACTACGAACCAGCTCCCATCAAGCAAACTAGAAGGGAGCAACAAAATGAATCTCACCGGACAACAATCCATGAGACCTCCTAGCACAGTCATGAGCAATCCTATTAAGAGTCCTAGACACATGAAAGAACTCAACTGAACTAAAATACTTAACATATTTATTCCAAAATATCAGACACGATTGTTGCAATAGACCAGTCTAGACCACTCTTAATTGCTTGAATCACTTCGAGCGAGTCTGAAGCAAAATGAGCTATCAAGAATCCCTGTCTTCTGGCAATATGCATAGCTGAGAGAATAGCCCTTGCATTGGCTTCTTTTGCGTATGAGACCTTTGGGCTGCCCACTGAACCTGCAGAAAAGAGGCTTTCACCAACCCAATTAGCAAACCCATAACCTGCATTCCAATAAGAGGTTCTGAAGGCAGCATCACAAAGTACTCTAGCAATGTTATCATTGGCCCCTTTAGACAAACTAGAGGGGATCTTCAAGGATTGAGTGCCACTGACATTGGAGGTGAAATTATAAGAATCCACAACTGTAATGGCTAAAGAGAGGATCTTCATGGGATGAAAATCTGTCCCCCTGAAATGGCATCATTCCTATAGCTACAAATGGTCCACCAAAGGGCCACAACCCAAGCCTGAATTTGGCAAGATGATGAATGAGGGGACGAAGCACTCATCTCGTTGATCCTCGTCCACCATCTCATCGGGCACGCCTCCTGAATAGAATCAGTTAGAATCCCATAAAAGAGCCGAACCAAGCTGTCCTAGCACGCTCACATTGAAATAGAGCATGAGTGCTCGTTTCCTCACTCTTCTGAAACAATGGACATATGGCATCTGGACTAATTCCCTTAGGGGTCGTTTGTTTGCAACTATTTACGTATGTAAATGATGCACATGCGTGAATGTTACGTACCATTACGTTTGTTTGCACTATTTTACGCATCACGTATGTAAATTTCATGTGAAAATGGTGTGAAAATGTACTCATTTTCGCACCTAGATTTTCACACCTTCATAGATGGTAAAAGGAATCCCATATGGAAATGATATGTAACGAGACCCACTAAAAAAAGGCGCCCGTACGGAGATCATTCGTTCCGTCATACGTATCCCGGGTTCGAAACGTCTCCGAGACAAAAAAAAAAAAAAAAAAAAAAAGAAGACCCACTGAGTCGTCATTTCTTTCTTTCTTTTTCCTCTCAACTTCCTCTCTCTCGTTGTCTTCTGCCTTCCTTCTTCTATTTCTACTTCATCTTCTCAGACGACGAGAAAATCGACCAAGGCTGAGAGAACAAAGCCTCTGAAGTAGATTATACAGACCCATTTGGCTTCATCAGATGGCACCAGCAGTGGCAAAAGCGCGGCCAAACAAGCAGAGCTTCTGAGGAAAGATGGCAACAAATGCTTTGAAAAAAATCGTTTTAGAGCAGCCATTGACAACTACATTGCCGAATCAGCAGCAGGTGGATTATCCCAGCTTCAAACTCGTTATTGTGGGTGATGGTGGAACAGGTGATTTTCATCTGCTTACATCGATTTTTTTTTTCATATGGGGGGTTTTGGATTTTTTTTTTTGATGATTGTTATATATATTTATTGTTTTGGGGTTTTTATCAGTGGATTGATTGGTTGTTGTTTCTATCTTGTATTGTGTTTTTCCTGAGTGGGTTCTTTATATTGGGGGTTTTGGATTTATTGTGGATTGAAAGATGGTGGTGGATTTAAGGCTTTTGCTTTTCAAGGATGGGTCTAATTTTCACTAGAAAATGAAGATGCCCTTAGGGTTGTGATCTTTTTTTTTTTTTTCAAAAAAATTTTATGGGGTGCTTTTTTTTTTTATGGTTTGTTTGTTGCCCATTTTTGGTTTTGGAGATTTTGTGTTCTGTTTTTTATTTTATGTATTATTGGGTGATTCAGGGAAAACTACTTTTGTAAAGAGGCATCTTACAGGAGAGTTTGAGAAGAAGTATGAGCGTAAGTACTCACCATACCATAGAAAGAATATTGCATTGCTATTGTTGTACTTGTTTGTGCAATGTTGTTTCATACTCAGATGTTGGTTGGTGCAGCTACAATTGGAGTGGAAGTTCATCCCTTGGACTTCTTTACCAACTGTGGGAAAATCAGGTTCTATTGCTGGGATACTTCTGGGCAAGAGAAATTTGGTGGACTCAGAGATGGACACTAGTAGGTGTTTTGCACTTTTTTATTATATATATATTTTTTTTGAAGAGATGATTTGATGTGTTGTTGACTCTTTATCTTTAGTATTTCCATGTGTGTCTGTATCAGCTATCAAGAGTGATTTTGTTGGTTTATACTTTAATGCTTGTTTGTCCCATGGCTCTCTAGTAGTGTTTGGCTTCTGGTTGTGTATAGGTGGATCTCAAATGTTCTTCAAGTTAAAGGTATTCTGATAAGTGTTGAATTCTGTCTTATCTAGTTATCTGCTGGCAATATTTTTAAGCGTTAGTCTGATGTGGTTATCTCATATTCTCATTTCAATTAGTAAGCCTGTGGAATGCAGGTGAAATTAATAATAATAATAATAACCTCTCCATTCAATTTGGAAGTGAATGAGCAACCTTCGAATTTAGTTTTTACAGGAACGGTTCTGGTGTGAGTGCTGAAATGTATTGATCCCTTCTCATAATCTATTTTGTTTTGATTCAGTACGATAGTTTCCAGGAAAGAGTTAAATTGTAGTATTGCTACTTGTATTTTAGATGCCTTTCAAACCTCAATCCCTTCCACATTGAGTGGACAGGTTATGCAGCATGCAACCCCCCCCCCCCCAAAGAGGCCAATCACAAATTAATGACTTTTTCTTGATGATATGATCAATACTCGTGGAAATTTGTTAGGAGGGCAGCAAGATGGAATTTGTTTTCCTTGGTTTATAGTTGTGGTCTAACTCTTTGATCTTAGGTTTGCGCCATCAAACTAGCGGTGTTGAACTCTCTCTCTCTCTCTATATATATATTTTTTTTTGAATGGTAACTCTTTAATATACTTTTCATGGAATTTCCTGACCTTGTGGATCTATCCATTTTTTTGAAAATTTGTGTTTGGATATCTGTTTGTTTGGATAGATGAACCCTTTTTTATGTATATTTTGGTATTGAAACTAAAAATTGAAAGGATGTTTGCACTGCTCACTCTTAGAACTGCATGCGCGCACATGCGTGTGTGTGAAGATGTAATTTAGTTGACAGGAACCCTGGCACAGTGGAAGGTCCCCACTATTGCAACCTTGAGATTGTGGGTTTGAATCATGTTACCAATTACAAGGAAGATGCTATTCAGTATTTAGTTTTATTTATTTATGAAATGTATGTAAATCGCAATGTTATCAACCATAGTTGTGAGCTGCTTTGCTATTTGGAGTAATGCTTGCATTTGCATCATTTGAGATTTCCTATTTTGAGATACTGTTAGATAGCAACTGTGCTTTAGAAGTTTGTATTAGTTTTAGAAATGATCCATGTAACTTTGAGGTGGTGGATTCGAGTCACGTTACCAATAAAGAAAATATGCAATTTAGTTTTAGTTTTATTTTTGAAATGCGTGTAAATCAAACTGTTATCAGTCATAAATTGCAAGCTACTATGCTATTTGGGGTCATGCTTGCATCATTGGAGAGTTCCTATTTTGAGATATCATTAGATAGCAGCATCCTTTAGAAATTCATGGCGAGAACTTGAGCATAGCCATGAATGGATCATAGCTTGAGCCATTTGATTGAAAAAAAATTGTTGCGTATTTGTTGTGTATTTTAGGATTATAAACTCAACTAAAATTAGATGAACGAAACTGTGAACTGAGTGATGAACATGGAAATGGAATATCCAGAAATGATTTTTCTTATCTCTTTGAAAAAGGAAAAAACAGAAGTGGCTTTCTTTCTTGTCATGTAACCAAGCTGATATTGTCATGGAAATGGAATATCCATTCCTTTATCTTGCTAGAAAGCTTGCAGGGTAACATATGATATTGTCCCCATATATACACTATCTCAATTATATATATATTTTTTTGAATGGTATACTATCTCAATTCTCAATCCATTGCATCGATTCTAATAAAAATTATGTCTTCACAGTGATCCTAATCTTCATTTCGTTGAGTCGCCTGCTCTTGCCCTGCCCGAGGTGCATATTGACATGATCTCTCAGCAACAGTAAGTGCTTCATATTCATTTCCCTCTCCCTATCCACTACCTGCTTTTGGTGACTGGCAGAGTTTATCTTCCTCTCACCACCTTGTTCTGGTTTCACCAGGCAGGGTAGGCAATAAGTATAGTTTTCAAATGTACTTCACAGAGTTGTACGGGTTTTATTAACTATGGTTGTTTGGTTCAGGCATGAGGCCGAGCTTGCTGCAGCTGCTGCTCAGCCACTTCCAGATGATGATGATGAGGCTTTTGATTAGAGGATCAGAGCAGTATACGAACTACAAAGTTTTGCTTAAATTTGTGCTGTAGTCTGTAGGGTTGGTGAACCATTTGGTATGTGCTACTTGTAAGCATTGATGATTTATTCTTCCATTTCTACTTGAGAGTGAGCTTTGTGATATGTATCAGTGTGTGTGAGATATGACATATATTCTCTGCCAGCCCTTTTTTAATTTCAGCAATTCAGGTTCTCTTTATTTTGTATGTGAAGAAAATGTGAACCCTAGTTTTTAAAGGCTATGATGAATTGGATACCTAAGAAAATCCCCCTTTTTATTAATTGATAACACACACAGTACAATCATATAATAAGCACATGAAAATCCACCCCTGATATGGGTCTGGCATTCAAGGAGCGGTGGGTTCTGCCCCTGGAATGTTGTGGGTTTTGCCTGTTATCAGTTTGGTAGCTGCTTTTCCTTTGGTGTGACTGCAGAGAACTTGTTTTTTGGAATAAGAAACGAGCCTAATGGGAGGCTGATGTTCAAGAGCCCTGATTAAGCATGCTTGTATATGATCGAAAAGTTACTATTTTTGGTATATAGTGGAGATGCATTAGAATATTTTAATTGTATATCTTGTGCAGTTGGTCCCACTTTATTGACTAATCATGGAGGGATTTAACTGGTGACATGTGTTTTATTCATTTTTTTTATTATAGCAACACTTCATTTTTGCTTTTCCATGTTTTCATGGTTTGACAATTATCCAAACATTTACAGGAACAAAAGGTGGTGACCATTTTTAGTGCTCCTAAGTATTGCTACTATCAATATAATTTACAAAAATAAAAATTTATCATTTTCACATGTAGTTCAAACAAACGTGGTAAAATGATTCACATGCGTAAATGATATGAAAATGACAACAGTAGACAAACGTTGTAAACTGAAACGCATGTGTAAAGCTTACATATGTGAAATTTACATATGGAACATTTCCATATGTAAACCGCATTTACGCATCTCATGTGTAAAAGGCAAACGCCCCCTTAGAGTTCATTAATTTGCGAACCTGCATAGCATTTCTAAGACACTTCCATCCAAATAATAGAACTCTTTGGGGAAGTTTGATTTTCCAGAAATCCTTCCAATTATCAGTTGAAGTAGTTTGAGGCCTACCATCATTAGATAGGATCCTAAAAGCTGATTTGGTTGATAGTTTTCGAACATGAAAGACTCTCATTGGTAAGACATCTCCAACACATCTTAGCCGAAAGAGCTAAGTTATTCGTATTAGAATCCCTAATCTCAAGGCTCCCCTCATCTAGCTATTTACAAATTTCACTCCATTTTATAGTATGAACTTCCTTTTTCTCAATTGTTATCTCCCCACCAAAATTTCCTCATCATTTTATCAATCTCCTCCATAGTTTTCTTAGGGAGCCGAAGAACTGACATATTGTAAACTGGGGTCGCTGAGGCAACTGATTTGATTAATGTGCTTCTACCAGCTTGGGATAATAAAGACCCTTGCCACGACATAATTCTACTTTTAATTTTTTCTATAAGAGTTTCAAAGCAAGAGATTTTACCTCTCCTGGACATAATAGGGTTTCCAAGATATTTTTCATCTCCCTTCATTAACCTGATTCCCAATATTTTTGATAAATTGTTGCCTATTTTTTTATGGTTTAGCGTCCTTTTGAGTAGGAATTTTGGTTCTATCCGTTGGGTTCTCACCATTGATGTGGCCCTTAGATTCAAGAACATTGTCATCGGTCATCTCTCTAATAAACTATTCAAAAAAAGAAAGAAAGAAAGAAAGAATGAAAAAAGAAAAAACCAAGAAGGAACAAGAAGAAAATGCTACATATGGCTTAAATGAGATGCAAAAATGGATGTTGAACTGTGGAGTACAAAGGATAGGTTTGGGAATGAGTAAATTTGGCAAAATCAACTTGTGGCTCCAATTCAAGGGAGATTTAAGGGATGTCGACTAAGGTAGTATGGGAATCTTGCTCATTAGAAGACTGCATACTGCCAACACACTCATGGTTGAGTGGTGTGCAGTAGTTCAACTTCGGGGAAAAAAATTAAGAAGACTGACTACTGCCCATGCATGAAGAACCAAGTGCCGAAGTGTTACTGCTACACCATGCTAAGAGAATCTATGATTCCCGATTACTTCAAAACAGGCAATGTATCATGTTCAATACTTAACTTTTAATGTGTATAATCTGCTTTTGTGCCATATCCATGGTGTGTCCCTACCATATCCATGGCGTGTACTTGCTGTATCCATGCTGCATCTGGGCATCATAGAGATGGTACTATGTCAAAAAAAACTTGGAAGAAAGTAGTTAGAAGAAACTTGGCAGGTTGTTGGGTAATGTGGAACTTAAGCCAAAGAATAGAGGAATGGAGAAGTAAACTCATAATGCCTATCCCAAATAGATGGGATAAGCCTTTGTTTATTATTGTTGTTATTTGGTAACAATAAATTTTTTTTACTGAAAGATTGCATAAAATCCATCGTGGTACTAAATATTATATGCCATCTATCCATGATTGGAATTGTCTGATCAAAGTTATTATAACGGCATGACTACTATTGTCTGAGGAGGGTTTCACATTATTGAAGGCCTAAATTGGCATGACCACTCTGAGGCATGTTTCACATTATTGAGGATCTAAATTGAGGATGGAGCTTCTATTGTTGAGATATATCTGGGCTGTTCATGGTGGTTGACATTGATTGGAATTTGGATGGTTTTAGTGATTCAAGGAGAGCGATTTAGCAGCATGTATGCCTAGGGCTCGATTTCTTTCATTGTGATTGATGGTCCATATCATAGCTTTATAGGAAGACTTGGTTTCCCTCAGAAGTACTTTTCTCTCATTCCGTTTCTTGTTATTCACATTTGTTTCACCCTTATTCATAAATACTACACAAACTGTTGCAATATTAGGCGATTCACACATTTGTTTCTTTAACTGGTTCTCGCATCCGTTTCCCAGTCCGCTGACTATTGTATGTATTAATAATTTGAGTGTTTTTCATTGTGGTTCATCTGGCAGTCCACTTGCTTGCAACTTGGACAGCATTTGACAGATTTGTGTGTCCAAACAATACTGTGAACTACAAGAGAATGTTATAACACAGATGATATTTTTTTTATGCTTTAGAGTTTAGAGTCAGGTCATAATCCACTCTTTTCCTAATTTATTGAAAAGAAAGACAACAGTTTCAGCTTGCTAGGGACATGAGTCTGTGAGTTCAAGTCCACGGTATGAGAGAGAGAAAGGGAGCAATTTCGCGTAAACCAATTTCATTCTGTTGGGTAAGACCAATTTAAAAACAAAAACCTATTTGGGTTAATCCCATTTTTTTGTAGGATCTATTAAATTGCCTTCTTAAAATCCTTCTTTCAACAAAAATAGAATAAAATTGTGCATCCTCGCGGTCACTTTTCATCACACTTGATTGTAATGAGCGTATTAAGAACCCCAAGGATCCTATCATGACAATTGACAGCATCACTTATGTACTATGTACTGCGTAGTATACTAGTACCTAGTTGCAGTACTTATTTAATACTCAATGCTAACTTCTTTGTGGTCAGTGCTTACTATTTACTAGTTTATAATTACACTTAGATATAAGAGATTGATCTATGGAACAAATAAATTTAGAATAAGAAAACATTAATGAAATGATCTTTGTGAGCAAAGTTTCAAAAAAGAGAAAAAAAAAATTCTCATCTTTAAAAAATTCCCTAGAAATTCAAGGATATTTATGAGAGAACTCAATAAGAATGCGTTTATGAGTAAATCTAATGCTCCAAACATGCACTGAAAATGACTTTGAGATCATTCTTACCAAAAAAAAAAAATGATAAAAACCTGAAAGATTTGCTCAAATTTGGAGTTTTTCTTATCTTAAAGAAAACCCTTCAAGCCAAGTTTTCTTGGAGTAACCCAAACTCTCCTTACTGTCTTTCCTTATTCAAGAATATAGAAACGAGAGGGTTTTGACTTTAAAAAGTAGGGGTGCATAAAAAATCCATCGATCTGTAAATCCGATCCAATCCGATCCGATCCATGGATTTTTATCCGATCCGAAGGTAAACGGATTGGTGACGGATTGAAAATTTTGTAATCCGTTACCAACGGATCGGTGGCAGATTTCACCCTCAATCTGCAGATTCAATACGATCAGATCCGTTGACATTAAATATAATATAATATATAAGGGGTCTAAATATAAATTAAGATGTCTAAATTTAAAATAAGAAAAAAAAATTAAGGTGTCAAAAAGTAATTTTTTTTACAACATATTTTATATTTTTCTTTTAACATTTGATTGAACGGATTAATCCGATCTGATCCGGTCCTCCACAGATCGGATCGGATCGGATATCAACAGCTACGGATTGGTGACGGATTTGGCCCAATCCGCACCAATCCGATCCGTATACACCCCTATTAAAAAGGGTCATTCGATAAGTATTGGGGCATGAATGCATCATACCCGATTTGTCAGCCAATACATTCTGATATGCCCATGGACAGCGATAAATTGCAAAAATTGGTACGGTCTCGATCGATATGACTGATTTATTGGCTGATATGGTATGTCTAGGCTGAATTTTAGTACATGTTAGAACACTCCCAAAGTCGTACCATTACATCAAATGAAATTCATAAAGCACAACTAGGTCTTATGATATATTTATGCATTCATACATGTTACTGCTGCACTACTTAAAAGATTTCTAATACAGTCCCATGTTACTGAATCTTACAGGGCATCAGATGGACCTCGTTCCCTAGTTTTGGTTGTCTTTATTGGAGGAGTAACTTTTGCTGAGATTTCTGCTCTTCGTTTTCTTAGTGCCCAGGTATACTTTCTTCTTGGTGCAATTTTTTTCCTGCCATTAAGCATCTGTATTTAAATGAATAGATGGAACTTTTATGTTCTTATTTTAACATCATGGTTTACTTTTTATTTTCAATTATATTAATAGAATGGGGAGAGTAAAAATAGTAAAGTCAACAATGCAAAACAAGAAAAATGAAGATATAAAAGCATTATACCAGTCACCGAGACAACAACAGCAAATAAAAAAATAGAAAAAGAACTACAGTAAAAGAGACACTTAAATCTGCATGGGACACTCCTTTCATAGCTAAACCACCTCTGCAGATTTCGCCACAATTAGGAGAATCTTTTAATCACATTTTGTGTGAAGCTAATGATATGGTGGATGGTGTAGCAAGGGAAGGAGTTTTTCGATTACATATTTCGTTTGATGTTTAGTTTTTCTGTTTTGTTTTGATTTCCTATTGTTTTTTATTGTATAATTGGTTGTCCCTATTTTGTTTGTTTCTTTTTGTCAATAAAATTTTACCGTTATAAAAAACTAAACTTCCGAGGAACTCCAGGCACCCTTGAAGCCCAAGAACTCGCATTAGAAGAATCACTTTCAATAATTAAAGTCTCCTAGAAACAATCTCAATGCCTCTAAAATTGTTGGAATCTCAACTTCATTAGAGTCTTTAATGTTGATTGACTTAAAAACATGACGCATCACGGATTCACGGGTGGGGAAGAATAACCAACGGCCTACTCTCCAAGCCAAAGGCTTAGGGTTAGGGACCCATAGGATTGAACTGTCTTGCTCTCACACCACAGACACTCAACCGAGAAAAAACTCTATGGAGAAATTTTATTAATCATCAGAACTTCTTTTGAATGAGAGGAATTGCATCTTTTTATAAAGACTAAACCCAATCTATTTCAGGAAACAACTCTGATAATAAAAGTCTAAAGCAAACAAAACTATAAAGAAAATAAATTAAGTAAAGAAAAGCTTGCTAATTTCTAAAAAAAAGGAAAAGTCTAGCACGTTCTGAAGATATTCTCTTTATGGGCTTTTAGTGGGCTTGGGCACGGTGGCTGACCAATCATGGATCTGGCCTGCGTCAGAAAAAGTGACCAATATATGACTTTAAGAATTACGGAGAACTCCATCAATGCCTATCGAGCTTGACTTGGAAAGGGACCAGCCCTCCAAGACAAAGCCATATCACAAAAAGACACTAGTATACACCATGCCAATCCACACTGAATAAAGGAAATGTCTCCATATGCTATTAAGAGAAATCAGACTGAAGAAAAAGATGATCAATCAACTCATGCTCCTTACACACGATGCATGTCTCAGATGGCCTCTGAAGAGAAGCCCCACCTTCTTAAATTAGCTACTTTCGACACTTTCCCTGCCATCACTAGCCAAGCAAAAGCCTCCACTCCAAGGGGAGCAAGGCCGAGGTGAAATTTGAGCAAGGGGGACGATCAGTTGGAGAAACCTCTAAAAAGATGTAGAAAGACTTAACAGAAAATGACAGATGGATTCCAAATGCAACAGTCTGCCTCATCCCTACAAAGAAACATGTTAAAAAGTAAACCCACAAAGGCGCACACACTCAGATTCTTCAAATCTGACATAGAACTCTTACGGAACACTTGCAAGAGATATTATCACTCAATGCAACATAACAATCTTTGACATTGTACTCTTTATTTGAAGCAACTCAAAATAGTCTAGGGCTATGATACTCGGATACGGAAGTTTACCTATAGTACCAGTACGGATATGGGTACGGGTACAAGATACGGCTGGAGACGTATCTCAACCGTATCCCAAATTTAGGGTTTCGGCCATTTAAAAAAATGGAGACAGAGAGGGGGAGAAAGAGAGAGGAAGAGGGCTTGGTTGCAAGAAGGGGAAAAAGGAATAAAGAGAGATTTGAGGATATACTAGCAAATGAAGATAAAGTAATCAGAATCGCCGAATCTCCATTGCATGCTTTTAGATTGCACAACCAAAACAATCTCAACTGTCTTGAACTACCTCATAAAATCAGAAAACCACAATTCAAGAAAATGGAGCTAGGGTTTACTAAGACCAGCTTAGGAAACATCTCAATCTCCATCAACGCTACTTCTTCTGGTGGTTGTGACCTCATCGAAGCGTTGCCAAACATAAGCAAATCGATAGCAGAGGCTTTCAGAACAGTGGATGCGATTGGAGTAGGAGAAAGAGGGATGAAATGTGGCGGATGCGATCGGAACATCGTCATCAGATCGTCTTCTTTTTTTTATTGCGGACTGTGTTGGATGCTAGAGGATGAGAGATATCTCTCCCTTTATATCAAATAAATGGAAGTGCTCCGTCCCTTTATATCAAATAAACGGAATGGCTCCGTCTCACCCTTTATTACAAAGCTTTTAAGTAAATGGGCTCCACCATTTTATCTTTTATATCTTTGTTAACTTAATGGGCTCCACATTGGAATTCACTTATTAAAAATTAAAAAAATTAGAATTAAATGTCCCACTTAGACATTGGTTTAGCCAAATTTCACTCTAACTTGAGATTTGTGGATTTATAGTGAGCCCGCCTATTAAAAATTTAATCAGTATAAAATAAATGTCCCGCTAATTAATGGTCCTAGTCAAATTTTACTTGAATAAAATTTCTGAAATGCATCTTAAGTAATGCAGTACCCGTATCCATATCTTAACTTTTTGAAGCTGGCGTGTCGAACCCCCATTTCCCGTGTCCATGTCCGTACCCATGTCCGTATTTGGGCATCATAGGTCTAGGGTACATTCTTACCAGTTCCCACCTAGTCGTCAAACCAAAACCTGAATAATTCAGAATGTAGTTGGTGCATTTAGGTGAGGCATAACCAAGGGTTCTTTATGTCCTTTAGTACCCTATATCATCTGGCCTTCTGGCTTTCAGCTTGTATAAGTCAATACAGTTCCATTATTTTTTTGGTAGCGTGAATCTTACAAAAAATAATATAAAGAGAATGGAAAAATCTGCTTCATCATATTTTGGGTTCTTACATATTGGACATAATGCTGTTTCATAGCTCGATATGTGGTGAAAAGAGGGGTTTGCTTGGCAAGAAAGTTTCAGTTTCGAGTCTTGATGCTATTTGTTACTCTTATAATGTTATTTAGTAGTGTGCATTCAAATGCCAAATCCAAGTGCAATGGCTTAGCTTATTATTAGTTCATGCATAGACAATTGCACATATGAAACCGTTATTTTGAAAATTGGAATCGTTTCACAAATCGTTCAAGGTAATGAATTGAATCATTTTGTGAATCATATCACGAATCATAGCTTTTTTTTATCTTTCTTATTTAATGAAAAATAATTAATTTAAAAAAAAAAAATAAAATAAAAAAGTAGTTACTCATTAACTATGATGCACGGATACTACAAAATTGGCAATGTATCGTGTCGTATCGTATTCGATACTTCACTTTTTACATGTAAAATCTGTGTCCCTGGCACGTCTATGGCGTGTCCCTATCGTATCTGTGTCGTATCTAGGCATCATAGCTCATAAATCACAATCCATCTATAGCAGCATAAATACAATGATAAATAAAGCTATGATATGATTATGTGGAGAACATTATTATACATATATTAATATATCATTCAGTTGGCCAAGTACTCTGTGCCTCAAGAAGCGGAGGAGGGTCTTGTGTTCGACATCTACCTCCGTTGGCCACCTCCCATAGTTTTACCCGGTGCATGTGGATTGGAGGGTTTGCATGTGCCCCTAGGGATTAGTTCTTGGCTATCCAGACTCGAGTGTCCCTTGGGCTCAGGGCCAAAGGCTCATGGGCTGGACTGGGCTGAGCGGGAGATACCCTGGCTTATCTATATATATTAATATATTGTAAATGATATTTGTAAATAGTTAAAAATGTTTAAGATATTAACGATAAGAGAGAAAAACAAGCTGAAATAAAATTTTTGTTATCTTTAATAAAAATAAAAATAAAATCTAAATCATCAACCATGCGCGTTTTGATATCTCTTGAAGTTAAAAAGGTGATCATGAAGAAAAAAATGATTTTTTTAAAAGAAGGATACATGTCAAAAGCCTTAGTTGGATGCTCATTCCTTATTCATCTTTAGAACCTTCTCAAAACCGCAAAAGTCCTTTAGAGGTTTTGTTACTCAGTAAATATTCTAAAAAAAAAAAAAAAACACTTAAAAAGAAAGAAAGAAAGAAAAGAGAAAGAAAAATACTATTAATATTTACCTCATAACTATGACTGTTATCACTTAGGCGAATTACTTGAATTGTAAGATTGGATAAAACGAGCATGGAATGGTAAGATTCACACATGAATCCTAAGATTCACGTGCAAATGACATTTATTGCATAGTTACAAATTATTTTTCTTAAGATTCAACATGAATCGTAGGATTCGGGATATGAATCCTGCAGGATACTAACAACAATGTATGAAATGACAGAGTAGTCTAAAACTTTTCATCATTTTCAATCAATGTGGTATTGCTGTTTTTAACTCTGCATTCGGAAATCAAACAAAAGCCTCTGTGTTGGTCTTCGAAACACGGGTAGCACGACACGAATATTATGTGTCCTTATAATACGTCCATGACTGAGTTGGAGCTTTTAATCCACAAACTTTAGGCTAGAACACGAATTGAAGAAGCAAGAGAAAGTGGAAGAAGAAATTTAATGTTTTAGAAAAGAATAATTAGAAAGGAACTGGTTGCCAGATATCACTTGACGACCAGCCCTAAAACCTTATTTATACTATTAATTGTTTTTCAGAAATTACAAAAGACCCTTCTCACCGAAGTTTTTCAAAATTACTAAGCACCCTTCTCTCTTGGAAATTACAAATAACCCCTACATCTCACGACAACTGAACTCTCTCTCTCTCTCTCTCTCTCTCTCTCTCACGGATGTTCATTATTGTGTTGCACAAATGAAAGTGACCATTGATGTGTAAATTGGCACTCTATTGTGTTTGCAGCATGGAATGGCTTACGATTTGATTGTTGGGACAACAAAAGTAGTCAATGGTCATATTTTGCTCGAGACATTCATGGACAATGTTCCTTAGAGATATGCATGGACGTGTTGATGTGCCCAACTTTCTGCAGACTACGGAGGACTGCACTGATGTATCTTGTTTTGGTGTTCTAGAATTTTTTTTTTTTTTTGCAATTGCTGGTTGTGAGGTTTCAAGATCTACGTGCGAGCATTTATTTTCTTTTTCAAAACTTGGATTAGGCTGTTTTGGGAATTCTACGAGAAGAGAAGGCACCAACCAAACGCACAAGTAAAATTTTCTCTTCCAGAAACGGAGGAAGCCAAATTCACCTCTTGGGGAGTAATGGAAGTAGGGGACAAGTTTTACTCCACATACTACAAACCGTGTTGATTTGTAACCTATGAACTCGTTAGTTTCGATTTGCTTACTTTACTCTTTGATTTCTTTTTTGTAGTTTGTGATGATTTGGGGGAATGTCATATATCAATACTGAACTCACAGAAGTGGCTAGTGTTTGATCTTGAAAGACAAATAATTAGGCCTCTTTATGAATTGAACAATCGGAAATTTTCAACATTTCCAAATGTCTCATGCTATGCTATTGAATGGATTATATCATGGGCTGGTAAGGTAGTCTTGGCATCTGTTTGGATGGATTGGGAGAAAGGGTGAAAAAACTATGATGCTCAGATATGGTATGGATATGCTAGGGTCCTGCTGTGGACAAGGCAGGAACATGAATTTTACAGAAAGGATGAAGTACCAACAGATATTGCCTAATTCTGAAGTATCTTGATAATGTAGTGGAGAAAACTGTCTACAATTCAAATTTATACTACAATTACTTTCTTTCAGTATTATGCACCATAGAATGTCTCTTTAAAGTAAGCGCAAGTCCTGTCCTCTTTATGAAGAGGGAAGGAATGATCATGGAGTGAGTAGAGTGGGCTGTGTTTTAACTGGTTATGACCTTAATCCAATTTAGATTTCGATTGATGAACATGTCTAGTTTTGGGTCCATACAAGTTCGGACCGGACCAGCATATAAATCTTTAATATTGCAAATTGCAACTCAAAATCAACATTTGTTGGTCATTTTTACGTTTTATCCAAGGGTAGCAGGCTTGATGCACTGTAATAAATTGAATAATATCCTTATTTGAAGAGAATAATAAAAAAAATTAGCACTAATTTTGGAACTAGATTCCGGTCTTTTATTTGGTCCCAGTTTTGAAATCGAATCTATGTCCTCTTATCAAAACTCGATTTGGAACCAACAAAACTAATGCTGAATTTGAACCGGGCACGGAACGAGAACTGATATTTAGAAATAGGTTTAGGTCAATATGGTTCCAACCTAGAACCATCCACTATCCCATTTGCAACCCTACCTGCCGTATAACAGTCACAGGTCAGGCCAGGTTTGTTAGTGGTTGATATGATATTTTTCTAAAACCATGCAAAGTGAAATAAAGAAGATTTGACCCATGGCGACTAGGAAAATGTCACTTCTTACTACCACTTAGACAACACCATACTTGGTGTATATAAAGTCAAGAAACAGGGGAGCAGGGCGGGGTGGGATAGACACCCACAAAACATAAACCCACCTGACCCAAGCTGAACCCCACCACCAGTACACTACCAAACCCATCCCGTGTACGTCCCTGCTCATAGGACTCATTGCCATCCGTAGGTTCAATGCATGTGCAATCCCAATGTTTGGCTTGCGATCCTGTTTCAAACCTTGTTACCCATGCATGTCCTTCCTCCCCTTTCTATTGTATTGCACTTGGCTCCTGTTACCCCAGTAGTAGGTTCAATGCATGTCCTGTTTTTGTGCTAGACAGACAGACCCAAGTTGCACCCGTAAAGGGATGGATGCGGTTTTCTTTAAACAATGAAATCAATTAGGAGCTACTTCAAAGGATATAAAATAAATAAATAAAAAAATAAGGGGGGAATAAATAAACACAACCATTCAGATCAAATCAATACATCTTTGTAGCAATATCTTCATCGGACTTTTACAGAAAATACTAGTGCTGGACTCAAGACAAAAGTACACAAAACAAACCCCACCCCATAGTTCTCCTCCATAAAATAAAAATATAAATTATTTTTGACAATTCATGCAAAGCTCCTTGCTTATTTTCAGGAGCTTGAGTCAGCCCAAATAGTAGTGAGACAAGAATAAAAGAGCACAATACATGCCCATCCATTTAAACAGCAGCTCTAGCTTTCTCACAAATGGAAAAGCTCCCAGGGTTGATAGTAATGCTCTTGGTGCAGTTATCAGTTTTGTAAATCCCGACCAGACAGTCTGCTAACTCAAACATATTATTTCTCAAGCTGTCAAGGAATATAAGTTGGTGAAAATAGTTAGATAATGTCGTTACAGGAACAGAAAGAAGATTTCTCCTAAAATTTACATTCCACATAAATAGTACATACCTAAGGGCGTGTTTGGATGCCCTTGGGGTGGAGTTAATTGTGGATGTCCGTCACATCAAGGTGTCTCCGTCGTTGAACCGAAAGTAGTTTGACTTCCTCAAAGGAGTTAACTTTGTTTGGAAGCAAGATGAACTGGAGGCGGTATCTACTTAACCATGTTTGGATGTAACTGACTTACGGTAAGTTAATTCGTGCTGTTTTTAATATGATGCCCAAGCTATTGGGTTTCGCTGAGAAAACAGTGCACCATGAAGTCAATTATTATTTAAATTAAATGTCTACAACCTACAAATATGATGATTATCCGGCACTATTAGAAGCCGTCCGAATGGTTAATGTGCAATGACTGTGGTCTGTTTCGACAAGCAAAGAAAGCCTTGTACACAATATAAATCTAACATGATCACATATTTAATTAAAAATAAACAGAGTCTTTACTGGACTAAGAAACTACTTCCGTGGTATTCAGTCATCTACACGATTGGATCATGAATGTACCGTGGATCATTATATGTCATTGCTGCAACAAAATAACTTATATGTGCATGTGCATCATCAACACCTGTTTGGATGTAACTGACATTCTGCTGATATAATTATAGTTGTTTATGCAATGTGGATCAAGTTTGCCATTTCGCTGAGACAACTGTGTAGCATGAAGTCACCTGTTATAATTTTAAATAACTGTCTATGTGATACATATATGAATTGATATCCACAATTATTAGAAGCTTGTCCGCTCTGTTCATGTGCTCAGATTATGCTCAGTATTGAGTCACCTACACAATTGGAACAACAAATATTGTAGATCATATGCGGGTCAATGCATCAATGTAATAATACGCAATGCAACCAAAAAAGTTGGAGTCACAAAGACACAGAAGCCTATACAAATGTCATCCCTCAATTTAGACAGTGGACAAAAACTTAGAGCTGCAATGAAGAGAAGAACGGTGGGCCTACATAGAAAACCTGAAACATTCATACATGACTGCAATGCCAGAAACTATCAGTAGCATTTGCCAAAATTATAGAGCTAGCCATCAGAAAGAGGAAATGCCAGCACTGTATCAGTAGTACATAGAGAAAGCTGTGTACATAACGAAAGCAAACAGTAAAAAGATTATACAGAAGATGAATATCACAGCCCATAGAAGACATTCAGCACGATTCAGAATAATGGCCTCCTGCACAATTGGGCTCCTTCGAGGCACATTTTCGAGTGTGATTCTCTTCGTATCAACGAAGCGATTGAAACTATCAGTAGCATCCTCCAAAGTACTAAACCCCTTTGTACTGGGCATTTGGATACCCATGGACATTAGCCTTGCATTCATTCCAACTGTGATATGTCCTAGCTCGACGACCCCTATAAACAACGTAATAGTGATAGCGAGCCATGGGATAGGTCGGTTACCTATGCTTGTAGCAAAATAACAAATAAATTCATTGAACAATTGTATAGGCATGATGGCGCAGCTTAAACATTCAGACGAAACGATGAAGAAAATGACAGCAGTGCATCATAATGTTTAAATTAATAGAGTAGCCAAAATATTGTATTAGTGAGGTACCAGTCAGTAGCATGTCTGATAAATATGAAATGATGACAAAAATGACAATAGAAGCATCATAAGGTTTGAATTAATATAGTAGCCAAAATATGGTTATAGCAATGAACCAGTCATTAGCATGTCTAATAAGGTTTGTCATGACTGCTACTTAAATATCCAATATAAAAGGTCAGATTCCACCTATATCCAAAAGCAAACCAAAGGCTAATAATTGGTAAACACCCATTCCAAGAGTTTGAAAGGAGTCAAAATAGTGATATCCAAACACGCCCAACCCAACCAGACTACTATAGCCTTTCCTCGCAAATCTTTGGCATTTGCCTCACAATCCACTGACGCTTGTCATCTACCGTCAAGAATACTGTTGCCATGTTCTGATGGATTATCAGCCATTCATGAGCAAGTTGCATGTCTAAACCAGAGAGCTCAAGGATTTGCCGTATCTCCTTCCAAATGGCATTAGCAGCTTGCTTCCTAGGCATCCTGATGCTATCAGCAACATCCTGTATTGCTTGGTTTAAACCAACATTAGACTTTTCAATACTGGCTATAATTTCAATTAAATCAGCATTCCTCTTTCGAGGGTTTTTCCGCTTCGAACTTGTCTCTCCACCGCTAGATTGCATCTGACAGCCATTGAACTGACTTGTAATGCCAACGTTGGAGTCCGCTTGGAAAGGGCTGTATCCAGCAGTATAACCCTCACTTGACTGACGGGTAGGAGCAACTGTAGCCGATCTAGCAAACTGCCCTGTGGCAACATCGCTGCCAAATATCAAAGTCAACTTATCATAGTCAATGACCTTGCTCTTCCATGGCTTTGCATTGGGGTGTCCCTGTTTCCATTTAGGTATGAAACGGTTAGGTACGATGTTGATTTTATATATCCACACCCAGATTCAAACGTAATTGAATTTATTGACAGTCTGTATGAAGACTTACCTCTAGCCAAGCTTTCCAAACATCATCTGAAGCAATGGTACGTTTCGTTGTGTTATCAAAACCAAATCCTGATGCATTTAACATTTCTGTTGCGATCGATTAATTTTTTTTTGTGATGCTTGCACCTATTTGATATACTCTGTCCATTAAGCACATATTCCCCATTACTTTTCTCGGTCATTGCAGCCGCCACACTCTCATACACTTCGGCTTTAAAACCACGGTTTGCCTTTCGACTGAGCAAGACCTGCTCAAACATTAGGTCTAGCATCTCCTCGTCCATTAATGCATCAAATGTGACATACTTCTTAACATGCTTTCCCTTTGATTATGATACGTTCTTGTCCTTGGACATTGCAACTTCATTGTCAATAGACATTGCTACAACAGAACAAAGACACGTGATAAGACACGAAGCTAGAGCACCAAAACGCAAAACGTATGCATTGCATTAATTGTAATATTACATTATGAAATCAGTGCAATTACATTGGCTCATTCTACAAACACACATATGATATACGTACAAAAGTTTGAGACTATAGCCAACCTACTACAAAGTTCGATTTGTGTAGTAATCATTCCACAACTTCCTAGCAATATTGTCTCTAAAACTATACCACTCATCCCTCTGCCTTTGAGTATATAAGGGAAGAGGTTGAGGAGTCCCAAAATTGCAGGCTTCATTTGTATCAGTGCATTCAATTGTATCAATGGATTCATTTGGACTTTCTAAACCTGACAAATTATCCACCTCTTCACTATCCAAACTGACATCTTCTTCGTACCCATCACACCCACTGTTCTTACGTATGTAGTTGTGCATCACGCAACATGCCACTACTATAGAGACTTGGTCTTTGTAAGCGTATTGGGTTGCAGTCTTCAATATGCCAAATCGATTCTTTAGTACCCCGAATGTCCTTTCTATTACATTCCTAGCTTGTGAGTGCCGTTTGTTATATAACTCCCTCTCATTCTGAGGGTTTATGCCCCAGAATTCGCTGAGGTGATATCTCACTGCACTGTATGGAGCCAAGAAACCCGAAGCATTGGCATATCCGGCATCAACTAAGTAATAACGACCTAGGTAACGCGCATATATGAGTGAAAAAATTAACACATTAATACTTACATGAAATAAAAAAAACAGTAATAAATGTAATTATCATATTACCTTGCGGCACGATTAATGGGTTAGTGTATATCAACGCACTATGCAAAACCCTTGCATCTGTGGCGGATCCTTCCCATCCCGGGAGTACATATTGGAAATTCATATCAAACCCACAAGCACCAAGGGCATTCTGAGACAAGAAACCCTTTCTGTTTCGAAACGCACCATGGTTTTGCAGAGGGACATGGACGGGAACATGCGTTCCATCGAGCGCTCCAACACACCCCTAACAAGTACGTAAAAAGGAAAAAAAAAACCCCTAAATTTTATGCAATTCCATTGTTGGAATAATGATACAAGCCAATAACAAATACCTCAAATCCATATGGTCCCGGCAATGTGTGAGACCCAGCTTGGGTGAGCATTTCAGGAGCAAGTTCATTTATTGCATGTAGCACAGCTTGAAAGTGTCTGCTAATGGTTTCCCCAGATCTCGAGAACCGCACACTATTTGTTCTATTTCGGACACTATGGCTTATAGTGTGCATGAATTCAGCAACAACTTCTTCTACCGTTACTTCGCGTGTGTCCCTCAACAGGCCTTTCTCTCGAAGAGTGTGGCAAAGCGAATGAAACGTGCCAGTTTTTATTCTAAGTTGACTTAAACATTCTGCTTCTCTACCACTGGTTAGGGTCTGAATGTATTGTTCCCTTGCAAGATCCCTATTTATTCTTTTGGCTTTCTTTTTTGTTAAGGCATAATATGAGGCAAGTAGATACATTTGCTGCCTCCATGATGCAACAACACCAGATAAAGTAGTCAGCACAACATACTGCTCTTTCTCCCTCTCAGAGGGCCCTTCGTGTCGTCCAAATAATCATTTTCTTCTCCTTCCATTTAATTTCCTGTTCTAGGTGAACTTTCAATATACTGTTTCATGTAATATCCATGTCAGGAAACCCACTTGTTCAGTTCTCACATACGGTTCATATAGGATTCTTCAAAACATTGGCTTTGATTAAACAAATGGAGATAAATTTTGGCAGTACGCACAAAGTGGCAGAAGGGTTGATTTTAATAGTAGTTGAGACTGTAAGACGTAATGTAAATTTGTATGTAAAAAAGAACCCTTTAAGTGGGCATTAAACTACTGGCCACCTGAACATGCATGATAATAATATAGAAGACTTAAGGACAGAATGGAACATAAAAAGATATAGTCATACATAGTTCATAGTTTCCAATATATTGATGCAGTAAGTATGAGCAGTGTTGACATATAAGCTGAATGTCTCAAAGATCTCATATAGAAAAATATTAGTTGAGTGTATTGATGTTGTGGTTAGACCATCCCCTTCATAACTTATGCCAGTACTCATATAGAACATATCAGAACCCCACCGAAGCATGTTTGTACAAGTTTTGACAGAGCATATTTTCCATATAGAGCCAGATGTTTTTGTCATTACAGGAATGGTTTCTAACAAGTTAATGAGCAAAACATGCATAGATTATGAGCAATGAACCTGTTACTCAAAATAAGAGTAAAAACAGTCATCGGCATAAAACAGACGTGGCCTTGGTCTTACAGAGGACTCCCTAGACATATTCCATGGAAAGAAAAGAACATGAAAATCAATATTGTTCTACAGGTTTCATGTAAAACTCAGAGCAACTTGATTTCGAAACACAGAGATGGGTCAAATCCGACCCTGCAAGACAATGTTCTCCATACCTCAATCTGTTGAAGCAGTAGACTTGTGTTGAAGACCTCCGTCCAGTGTATGTGTTATAGCAATGACCACCTGACCAGCCCTTTCCCTAACTTATATAGACAAGCAGTGGACAACGGTAGGTGGGTTCATCACTCTCTTCTTTTATTCCTCAGCCAAGAGACCTTCGTACTTCCTGCCGATCTGCTACTATATCCCCGTACTACTAAGGTCGGAGAAAGATGGGCTCGATCAAGAGAAGACACCCACGAAGATTTCTTCAGCCGTGGTGGATTTCATGCTTGAGAAGACCTCCTTCTTACAATATAGTAGTGGGTTTGGTCTGTCTTGTCTTCGTTAAAGATGGAGATCTTTCAAAGCTGGATTTTCGTTGTACTCTTGCAGACATAGAACCCATTCGCTGTGGACAGAAATCTACCGCATTCAATTGCAGTGGCATGTAAAACTGGTTAAAAAGATACAGACGATTTAGATGAGACAACTGTGCAGCTGGAGGTCACTTCATCATCTACTATTGTTGACAAACGCGGTTGGGTGAATATAATAAACGTTGTTGTACGTTCTCATTCACTGCATTGAACTTAACTCGGTATCCAAACACACCCTTATGATTATGAATTGTGCGTCTTTTGTGCGATCCTTCACATAATGGCCCACAATTGAAACGTTCTTAAAATCTACAATGCACATACAGAAGCAGATGTCATGAGAGAGAGAGAGAGAGAGAGAGAGAGAGAGAGAGAGAGAGTTCCATGGGGAACAAAACCTAGTACAAGGTGGTCTATATGATAGCTGCCAGACAGCCACATTGATTTCCCAGGAAGATTCTCAATTTTCAGTCTATGGTGAAAACCAAGAGTTATTCCAGGAAATATACATGGAAGTCTGAAACGGTTCCTCATGGAACGAACATATAGTTTGTTTTTTCTTTTTTTTGGGACACCCTCAACTATAAAAAAAGACAAAAAAAACCCGAACATATAGCTTATTGAGCGGAATGGAAGTACCCAAAGCAGCATCAATCTCGTCCATCACATAGAGTGGTGTGGGCTTGTAATGATGGAGAGCAAAAACCAATGCTAATGAACTTAAAGTCTGAAAAGATCAACGACCAAGGATCAAGCAAGGTTAAAATCCCATAATTTGCCTCAAATCTTTAAAAGAAAGCAAGTTTCAACTAAAGTACCATTTTGCAATGACTGCAGATAATCATATCATTTATTCAAATAACCAAGCGATTAGAGGCGCATTAAGGTTCATCATTTAAACAGAAACAATTTAAAAAAATAAGCATTGTCTTTCAATAATGAATCTAAGAAGGTTTGCTCAAATTCTATTCATATAATTTAAGTGATTATCGATAAGTCCAAGATCATTAGAACAACTCAGCTTCAGTCCTATCAAAATTCCAAAGGGGACTCGCTAATCTAACAATCTGGATTGATAAGCAAGTTTGTTAATATTGCGGAGATAAGAAATAGAGTATTCGAGTGTGAACATTAAGAGTGTTTTATTGTCTCCAAGATAACAACACTTATAGAAATTGATTACGTTTTTTTTTTAAATAAATAAATAAATGTGTTAGCGATAACTCCGCCAGTCCCAAGCCCACATAAAGGAGGGCTGCATCATGTTAATAGCCCGTGTAAAACTTTTGTCACATCTACAACATCAATTCTGAGACACTGTTCCATGATGATAATGATGATGACGATGATGATGGATAAGTCTGCATATCAAGTTTCCCAGTGATCTTATAAACAAAAAATCCAACCTTAACACAATCAAGTTACATAGAAATTAATGTTCCCGGACAGGATAGTGGAATACTACCTTCTCACCACCAGATAAGTTAGCAATGTTTTTCCAGCTCTTTTTTGGAGGCCTAACACTGAAAACCACACCCTCAGAGAATGGATCTAGAGAGTCGACTAGCTCCAATTCCGCATCGCCTCCTAGTTTTTTTACATTACAAAAAAATATGGTTCACTAAATAGCTTTTTTATCTTTAGCAAAGTTTCACCTTGAGATTACAAAATCAACAAGTGACCTGCCTGAACAATCATTACGTAACTAGAAATTTAATATTGCACTATTTTATAGTTACTGAAAAGCAGGAAGTGGCTACAAGTATAATATGATACAAGACAAAAGCAACTTATCAATAGAAAGAATCTATGAATTTCAAACTTCAAAGGTCCTGATCAGAGGATTTGAGCAACAGTGTTACTGTTAACTTGGCAAAGCATCTTTTCTACCTAACCTGATACATTTCCTTCAGCTTGAGAGATATTGCATTGAACCTAGCCATAAACTCATCTAACCTGAAACCAATATAAGTGGATTGCAAAAGTATTACTAAAATGAATAAATACCACTAAAGGCTAAGAGACTTAAACAGCTGAAATCAAGACTAAAAAGGTAAAAAATAAATTTGAAAAAAAAAAAACCCAACCCATACACATTGTATCAGGCATTTCCAATCATATATATCGGCCAAAACCAAACAAATATTTCCTATTTTTTTTCCTCCATTCAGCATAACTAGGCGTATCAGTCATTCCATCCTTCATATCAGTCACCCAGTGGCATGATAAGTGAGTGACCTCTTTTAAATTTCAATAAGTTCCCTGTCGAGAAGAAGAATACCTCTGGGGGCCTCTTTGTTTAAATGAGGAGAGGAGTAGATAAATTTGAAGAGGAGTAGGTTAAAATAAATGGGTCGATAAGTTACTTAGAATACATTTTGATGGTTGGTGTAAAGTTAAAAAAATCCATATCATAGCAAGTCACGATTACTAATTAGTAAATACTAACCACTGATACAATTTTGATTGAGATATTTATCCATTAATAGTTTAGTAGGTTTTAACTTCAATAGTTCCAAGTACCATGAATACAAGTGAAAAAAGATATAGAAATAGTTCTTTCAGAGCAGGTGTTTTCTCTCTCTATGACATTGACCGAAACATACGAGTTTAGTCGCTAATGAAAATAAGCATTAAAATCTAACATTCTAATACTTTGGATTTATTTGTTGCATTAAAATCTAACATTCTAATACTTTGGATTTATCTGTTCTTTCTCTACAAATAAATTCAGATTGACTCCAATCCATAGCGCCACAACTGATACATATCACCCCTTGTGCATCCATTTTTAAGGGCAATCAATAAGCCCTCCGCAACTACTTTTCTGATCCTTGGGTGAAATCATGGGTCCAGCTAAACTGCACTTACCACATCCAATTTTTAGTATGAGAAAAAAAAATTTACATACTGAGCAACCATCAAACTGAAAAACAGTTTTTCCAACATGAGGTTGGACTTGACAAATATCATGGATGGATGTGTTAGATGAAGTGCTTGCCTTTTTTTTTCTCAATTCATCATACAACTTTTTTAGTTCGTCTCGCTCTTCAGTCACCATGGTCAAGTCCTCCACAAGCTGATTGTATAAGGAAGCCTTTTTTCTGTATCTGTGACTACAAAATGGTTTGCCTAAAGTACATCAAAAGGAATTGCATAAAAAGACACCTTCGAAGTAACAGGTGAATAAGAACACATACTCGGATATAGAATCGAGATTTGGATTCATGTCCTTCAATTGTGCTTCGAGTAATGCCACCATTTCCAGTGCTCGTTTTAAATCACGTGTCATTTAATGTATCACTAGTCAGGGTTGCTTGAAGCTTTTCTGCATCTATTCCATCTTTCTGCATTTTATGTACACAAGGTCAAAGCCGAATTTAGAAAATCATAATCCAATGGCTATATTTGATGGAATGACGTTTTTAACTCTGGATCAATCACTCTTAAGAAAAATAGTAGGGCACTGGATAAACTTGGGTGGTCCCGTTCATTGCTGTCAAGTGATCATTTTGATCAATTTCAATATTGGTTCCAAATCAAACTTTTATTTTGAATCTGGTTTGTCACCATTCACATGGTGGGCCCACTCTCACCACATTTTATATGTTGTGATTTAAGAGTTTGACACGAGTTCAACTATTTTGGAAATTCAAATTTAAAGTTACCTAAGGATGTGTACTTTTAAGAAATATAGCTTTTATAATCAATCCTAAATTGTTATTATTAACCTGTGCAGCAGGCCTGCGTTGGTAAAAAAATATTTAAACTTTTAATTAATTAAAAATGATTATAAGTATTTAAAATGACCTAAATGTGAATTTTGAAACCAATCAGCTTCCATAATGGGCCCCATAAATTACTCATACTGAATATTGAAAGGAGAATAAAGAGAAAAAAGGAGTAAATATAGACTATGAAAGTGGCCCCCTTTAATTGTGAGTTTGAAACGAGAAAAATCGGTTTTCGCAATAGGGCCCTTAGATTTATTTAGTTAATTTAGTAAATATAATTATGATAACAAAAATATTCTGATAAAGATGGAAACTCGTGAGATTTTAGGGGACTATCAGGTAAATAGTAGATATTTTAGAAGCTTGATTTGACTATATTTTGCTTATGCATGAATTGAGTGTCAATATTAAATGTGGATTTTGAAATCCATTGGCTTCCATAATGGGTCCCATAGATATTGAAACGAAAATAACATTTCTTCTTTTTTCTTCTCTTTTTGTTTGCGTAGTAATATGTTGGACCCATTGAACGGAACGTGTGTATAAGGAGAGAAATCACGTGATAAGGTAAAGATTTTAGGGGTAGAGGGAGAATTTTTGGGGATTGATTAAGAGAAATTGTGTGTAAAACAGGAGAAGTAAATGAAATTGATTGGAGAGGCATAGAGAGAGGTTTCAGGGGTGTACTATAAAGGCCTTTTGCTTTCTTGACTTTACAACCTTAGAGCCATCACCATTAGCACAGCCCTCAGAGTACTCACACATGAAGTGGGCATGCACAATGAGACACACTATCTAGTATCTCTAGTATCTACGATATCCGGATACTTGTACAACTTTCGGACTGATACGATACTTGTATTCATACCTAATATTGCACTGGTGCTTTGGATACAAGTTTAGCACATCCTACTTATGTAAGACCATTATTTCATATAGTTTTTTAAATTTTCTTATGTAAACAATGGTAATTTCGTTAATTCAAAGATGATCTAGATAAAAAAATTAGGATGCCCGTATCTATGTCCATGTCTGTGTCCTAGATTTTCAATTGTTAGAAAAAAAAACAACAACAAAGGAAACCAATAAGGAAAGCATCATCAATTCATCAATCGAATACCTGGTGGTCCCATTATCGGGATTGTGACCGATGACAATTGCATAATCACCAGATGATCTCGCAAGCACCCCACTATCACCCACTTTGTGCTCTACATTGCAGACCACCGCACCCTCCGGGATGGATCGGAAGCGGGAGAACGTTATCCACCATGAGATCGGCCTTTTTGCCGTAGTAGACGAACTGGCCCGAGTACATGCCGTCGGCGGCGACGAATAGCTCCTTCTGGTGCTCGTAGAGGAAGGGGTGGTGGAAGGTGACGCGTGCGAGTGGGGCTCCGCGGCCGGGGTCGTGGACAATCTCGGTGACGACACCCTTCAGGTAGCCATTCCGCTCGCCGAAGTCGAGGGAACGAAAGCGGGCGGCGCCTTTGCGGTGGTGGGTGTGGGATTTGAAGACGGATCCCGCCGCTCCCTTTCTTTGGGCTCTTACAACTCTACCCATCTTCCCTTACTTCTTCTGTTTTGGTTTTTCTTCCCCTCAATTATATATAATAAAATACAGCGTGTCATTCTTGGTAGAGTGACACGTGACGTAAATTTACTTCCTTATCTAACCCATGTTTTAATTATCCTAAAATCTCTCGATGAGATCCCTAAATGAGATCCCTATTGCCAACAACGCACCATTCTTGTCTAATCATCTTCCATTCAAAGGTAATTACTTCCTTTTGAAGTATCCCAAAATCTATCATCTTCCATTCAAATGTAATTACTTCCTTCTGAACTATCCTAAAATCTCTCAATGAGATCCCTAATGTGCGAATCGCGTCAGAATATCAAACATTTGGAAATGAGGTGTTTTTTAGGGCATCCGCATTTGATTTTTTAGTTTTTTAACTATTAACTATGACAAGAATATCAAACGTTGGGGAATGACGTTTTTAACTCTGGATCAATCACACTTAAGAAAAATAGTAGGGCACTGGATAAACTTGGGTGGTCCCGTTCATTGCTGTCAAATGATCATTTTGATCAATTTCGATATTGGTTCTATATCAAACTTTTATTTTGAATCTGGTTACTCATCATTCACGTGGTGGGCCCACTCTCACCACATTTTATATGTTGTGATTTAAGAGTTTGACACAAGTTCAACTATTTTGGAAATTCAAATTTAAAGTTACCTAACTTTTAAGAAATATAGCTTTTATAATCAATCCTAAATTGTTATTATTAACTTGTGCAGCAGGCCTGCGTTGGTAAAAAAATATTTAAAGTTTTAATTAATTAAAAATGATTATACGTATTTAAAATGACTTGAATGTGAGTTTTGAAACCAATCAGCTTCCATAATGGGCCCCATAAATTACTCATACTGAATATTGAAAGGAGAATAAAGAGAAAAAAAGTAGTAAATATAGACTATGAAAGTGGCCCCCTTTAATTGTGAGTTTGAAACGAGAAAAATCGGTTTTCGCAATAGGGCCCTTAGATTTATTTAGTTAATTTAGTAAATATAATTATGATAACAAAGAAATTCTGATAAAGATGGAAACTCGTGAGATTTTAGGGGACTATCAAGTAAATAGTAGATATTTTAGAAGCTTGATTTGACTATATTTGCGCTTATGCATTAATTGAGTGTCAATATTAAATGTGGATTTTGAAATCCATTGGCTTCCATAATGGGCCCCATAGATATTGAAACGAAATAACATTTCTTCTTCTTTCTTCACTTTTTGTTTGCTTAGTAATACGTGGGACCCATTGAACGGAACGTGTGTATAAGTAGAGAAATCACGTGAAAAGATAAAGATTTTAGGGGTAGAGGGAGAATTTTTGGAGATTGATTAAGAGAAATCGTGTGTAGAACAGGAGAATTAAATGAAATTGATTGGAGAGGCTTAGAGAGAGATTTCATGGGTGTACTATAAAGGCTTTCTGCTTTATTGACTTTACAACCTTAGAAGCCGTCATCATTAGCACAGCACTCATAGTACTTACACATGAAGTGGGCATGCACAATGAGACACACTATCTAGTATCTCTAGTATCTATGATATCCGGATACTTGTACAACTTTCGGACTGATACGATACCTGTATTCATACCTAATATTGCACTGGTGCTTTGGATACAAGTTTAGCACATCCTACTTATGTAAGACCATTATTTGATATAGTTCTTTAAATTTTCTTACGTAAACAATGGTAATATCGTTAATTCAAAGATGATCTAGATAAAAAAATTAGGACGCCCGTATCTATGTCCATGTCCGTGTCCTAGATTTTCAATTGTTAGAAAAAAAAAAAAAAAACAGCAACAAAAGAAACCAATAAGGAAAGAATCATCAATTCATTAATCGATAGCTGGTGGTCCCATTATCGGGATTGTGACCGATGACAATTGCATAATCACCAGATGATCTCGCAAGCACCCCCTGTCACCCACTTTGTGTTCTACATTGCATAGCATCGCACCCTCCGGGATGGATCGAAGCGGGAGAACGTTAACCACCATGAGATCGGCCTTCTTGCCGCAGTAGACGAACTGGCCCGAGTACATGCCGTCGGCGGCTACGAAGAGCTCCTTCTGGTGCTCGTAGAGGAAGGGGTGGCGGAAGGTGACGCGTGCGAGTGGGGTTTCACGGCCGAGGTCGTGGACAATCTCGGTGACGACGCCCTTCAGGTAGCCATTCCGCTCGCCGAAGTCGAGGGAGCGAAAGCGGGCGACGCCTTCGCGGCGGTGGGTGTGGGATTTGAAGACGGATCCCGCCGCTCCCTTTCTCTGGGCTCTTATTACTCTACCCATCTTCCCCTACTTCTTCTGTTTTGGTTTTTCTTCCCCTCAATTATATATAATAAAATACAGCGTGTCATTCTTGGGAGAGCGACACGTGACGTAAATTTACTTCCTTATCTAACCCACGTTTTAATTATCCTAAAATCTCTTGATGAGATCCCTATTACCAACAACACACCCATTCTTATCTAATCATCTTCCATTCAAAGGTGATTACTTCCTTTTGAAGTATCCCAAAATCTATCATCTTCCATTCAAATGTAATTACTTCCTTTTGAATTATCCTAAAATCTATCAATGAGATCCCTAACGTGCGAATCGCGTCAGAATATCAAACATTCTGAAATGAGGTGTTTTTTAGGGCAGCCGCATTTGATTTTTTAGTTTTTTAACTATTAACTATGACCAAAATATCAAACGTTGGGGAATGACGTTTTTAACTCTGGATCAATCACACTTAAGAAAAATAGTAGGGCACTGGATAAACTTGGGTTGTCCCGTTCATTGCTGTCAAATGATCATTTTGATCAACTTCAATATTGGTTCCAAATCAAACTTTTATTTTGAATCTGGTTAGTCACCATTCACATGGTGGGCCCACTCTCACCACATTTTATATGTTGTGATTTAAGAGTTTGACACGAGTTCAACTATTTTGGAAATTCAAATTTAAATTTACCTAAGGATGTGTAGTTTTAAGAAATATAGCTTTTATAATCAATCCTAAATTGTTATTATTAACCTGTGCAGCAGGCCTGCGTTGGTAAAAAAATATTTAAAGTTTTAATTAATTAAAAATGTGCTTTGGATACAAGTTTAGCACATCCTACTTATGTAAGACCATTATTTCATATAGTTATTTAGATTTTCTTACGTAAACAATGGTAATATCGTTAATTCAAATCTAGATAAAAAAATTAGGGTGCTCGTATCTATGTCCATGTCCGTGTCCTAGATTTTCAATTGTTAGAAAAAAAAAAAACAGTAACAAAGGAAACCAATGAGGAAAGCATCATCAATTCATCAATCGAATACCTGGTGGTCCCATTATCGGGATTGTGACCGATGACAATTGCATAATCACCAGATGATCTCGCAAGCACGCCACGATCACCCACTTTGTGCTCTACATTGCAGACCACCGCACCCTCCAGGATGGATCAGAGTGGGAGAACGTTACCCACCATGAGATCGGCCTTCTTGCCGCAGTAGACGAACTGGCCCGAGTACATGCCGTCTGCGGCGATGAAGAGCTCCTTCTGGTGCTCATAGAGGAAGGGGTGGCGGAAGGTGACGTGTGCGATTGGGGTTCCGCGGTCGGGGTCGTGTACAATCTCAGTGACGACGCCCTTCAGGTAGCCATTCCGCTCTCCAAAGTCGAAGGAGCGAAAGTGGGCGGGGCCTTTGCGGTGGTGGGTGTGGGATTTGAAGACGGATCCTGCAGTTCCCTTTCTCTAAGCTCTTATTGTGACCCCGAACCGAGATCCGGGCCCGCGACTTGGTGATGATAGAAAAATAAGATTTCCCACAGGTTTCCGCAGTGAGGATCCCAAGACACGGGTCGAGCTCACACGAATAGCTATGCGGAAGAGTGTAGCAAAACGAATCATACAGATTTAATACAATAAGATGTAACATAAATAAGGTATCAAGGCATGGTATCGAAGAGGAGTGTCAACAAAGCAATCCTATCTTGATATAAAGTTTCATAGTTAGACAAAAGTATATTAATTCAAAATACATATCCATGAGAGGCCAACAAAGGCCAATACAACAAAATAAGATCCCAAAAGATATCCCACAACTAGGTGAACGAGAAATCAAGATCCCTCCCGGCGTCTAGATGACGCCGTCGGGCTGCCACTCATGTGCTGGGGGTGGCTCAATAGCCTCTTCCGGGCACTCCTCATTGAACGAGATACCTCCTGCACCTGGATACCAAAATAAAATGCATCAAACACGATGATTTGACAAATAAACAATTTAGGCATGAATATGAAAAATAGTGCTAAAACAGTTCGAGATTAAAGTACACGTTTCAAGTTTACGAAACTAGCATTAATACTTATAATATTATGAAAAGATAAATCCACATTGAGCTCATCCTTTCTCTATCACGTAAATGACAAGAGCAAGTACGCACGAAGCACGACACGCAAGACACGATCCCACGCTACACAAGGTAACGAGGAGGTCGGTCGCGGAACCGGAAAGACACACACGATGTGTAATATAATACATGACCAGTCTGCAGACAGTCCACATGTTTAAGGACCCCCAGGTAGTGGATCAAACTAAAAGGGAAATCCAAGCTCAGTGGTATTCACTTATATCATGAATGCACAAAACACGGCGATACACGTTCAGAACACAACAAACAAGAGGGAAATCATTTATCAAATGCGACATGACAAGACTAGCAAAATAGCATAGTATAGATGCTTAATGAACTTAAGAAATGATTCCCATTTTGATTCTTGAAACGAACTTCTACTTGGAAATCAAACGAGAACACGATGATGCATGAAGCATCAAAACAAGAGTTCAAACATAAATCTATCAAGCATAGGCCAAGACCAATCTTTGAACCTTATGGAATTGAAACCCAAATGTCGGAATTCTATATAGCTTGGTGCCCCCGAAGGTAAGATACATTTTGGAATTTCAAGTGCACAACGTCAAATGAAGGTCTAACGATAGTCTAGTTTTCATCCTCACGAAAATCCTTAAAAAAAAAAAAAATGGAGTTTTCAGCAAAATTCGGCTAGCTGGCGGTCACCTGGCGGCTAGCCGCTGGGTCAAAACAGGGGAAACACATCTCTCGGAAAAAGTAGCCGAAATGGCTCACAGTTAGCTGGCGGTTAGCCGCGAGCTGACCGTGAGGTCACCGTAGACCTGTGCAGATTTTTGCAAGCTACTGGAAAAGTAACCGCCCAATGCGGTTGGCTGGCGGCTAGCCGCCGTGGAAAATACGGTTAGCCGCTGGCTGACTGCCAGCTGACCGCCAGGCTCGGGCTGGGCGAATTTCAAGTCAGAAATTGCATTTTCTTTCCTTCTTTACTTCCACAATTGAACCACCTGCACTCCCCAAGCCTACATGCTTTCCAAGGGATGATTTTCACACAAATATCCACTCACATTTCAATCAAAACTTCAAAATCACTAACCCATTCACCTTCAAATCATGTATTTAATAACTTGTAAAGCATTCAATTGAAATACATGCTTCCATTCAAGACAAAACTTCTAGATTAGATAAAGTGATTAGTAGCCATGCATGTAAAGATTAAATAAAACTAAAAGAGATTAGTAACATGAAAGAAATGATAAGCTTGATAATAAAACAACATTTCTCAAGGTAAAATAACCAAAACTTACAATGCACTATGAAGGACTAAAATGTTTACTTGCCTTAGTCCAATGTCAAGCAAAACTCCACAAAATTCAACAAGAAGGGGAGATCGACGAAATCTACACAAAACCCCCAAAATAGAGAGCACAAAAATCACCATTTTGGTCATTATAAACCCCCATTTCGAAAATGGGTTTGAAAACATGGAAAACAAGCTCTAAATGAGCTAAATGAACATCTGTTGACACCAAAAAAGTCACTATGTCTTCTCAACATCAAGAAGCCTCGTGAAGCTGCATCCAGCTACAAAACAGGCAAGGCTACTTCAAGCATCAGATTTTGTCAAAATCAGACAGAAACCGAGAGATCCTTCAAAACAGCTAAAAGAGGGGTACACTTGAGGTTTCGGGCCATTCCGACAGCGTTTGGCCTAACTTCATTGCTCCTACAGCTAAACAAGCGCTCCCGACGGCGACATCATCAAATACACCAAAAACTTTGATCAGAGCCTACGGATGACTCCATAATGTCTCCAAAGGGCTCCATGCCAAATTTCAAGTCAAACCGACAACGTTTGACCTTCCATCAACGCTCGAGCAACAAAATCAAGCCTCTCGGTGGCGGGAACAACCAAAGCCATCACTCATCAAACAAAATACATGAGTGGCTTCAACATGCTTCCAAAAGGCTGCACGTCGAATTTCAGGTCATTCCGATAACGTTTGACCATGTTTCGATGATCCGAGAGAAAATCATACCTACCGGCGGCGGAGCATCCCGGGACCATGACATCCAAAACGGAGCTGATGGAACGTCTCAAAATGACTCCAATAGGCTCCCTGTCAAATTTCATGTCAATCGGATATCGTTTGACCACATATCAAAGCTCGGCATTTTCCCCGCAGCAAAATCAAGTGAAGCATCAATGGGACCCCAAACGGCTTCAAAACTCAAATAAAAGCCCATGGTTGGTCCTATCCACTGCTCAAGAATCTTCACCTCAATTTTCAGGTCATTCCGACATCGTTTGACCTAGTTTCGACTCTTGACGGAAAATCGGCTACAAAGTCTTCGGCTTTCCCGAAAAATGGGAAACTTTGTGCTCTGATTTCGCGTGGGTTCTCGTCAAGTTTTCTCCAAGAAAATCAAGTCAATAATTGAGGAAAAATGTCAAGAAAAATACAGAAGAAAGAAGGAATGAAAAAGACGAAAAAACGGCCGAAAACGACGCTCGGCGACCAAACGGGCAAAAGCCCTATCGTCGCCGGCGACCCTGGCCCAGGGTCGCCCGGCGACCTTGCAAATCCGGGTCGCCGGATTTTGCACCAAATTGACCCTTTTTCGATCTTTTTCGCGTTACGGGTGGTCCTGCCTCTGTGATTTTCTGAAAATCCAATATTTGATGCTTGAAAACGACTGATCTTCGTCGACATCTCGGATCCGCCGTCAAAAGCATGAAACCATCACCGATCGTTCCAAGATCGCCAACCGGCTGACCAAGAAAGTCTAATTTCTGTCCGACCGATCGTGAAATCGACAAGACAGATGTCACCGGCCCACCAACATCAATCAATGTCTGAAATTGCACTGCAATCCGACATCAAGCAATGCGTGGATCCACCTGTGATGATCGCAAGAAGAATCTCAAAAGGCGCAGCGCGGCCCGCGACTCTTCACATGCCTCGGCGACCACTTAATGACGTTAATTGACCCGTTTATGACAACTTAATGCGGTCATTAACTCATTATTTTGGACGGCCCAATCAGATTCAAGCATTTGAGAGTTACAAATCCAAGCAATCATGACATTAAACCCATAAACTCCCATCATCATGAAGCTTAAAGGGAATTAAATGCCCACTACCTTCATCGGCTAATCACAAGCCATGAAAAAGGAGTTACAAAATCAACTTGTAACTCCTCATCAATTCTTTCATCATGGCCATCAATGCCAATAAACACCTCATGGCTACCAAAAGCCTATAAAAGGAGGTCCATTCCAAGAAGAATGCATGATGAAAATAGATCTCAAGTGCAAGCTCTGAAAATCCAGAAAATCGAAGAGAGAGACGAAGTCCTGCTACTTTGCTCCCGGAAGCACCACAAGGTGATCAACATCCCTTGAGGGCCACCCCCCCAAGGTCTCCTCCTTCTCCAACATGGCCTAAACGCGACTTTTCAGCCCGTCTACTTGGTTTTTCATTGGATATAGGACCTCCTCTTGGTCCTTGTCCTTTAAAAAACCGAGGATAGGAGCGAAGCCAAAGAATCAAAGCATCACATGTTCTCATTTGAAGGACGATGGAGAAGTCCATACATGACTTGCGACCGTCGATCTCAGCGTGTCCCCACAATCTCCTGAGAAGTTAGATCCCTTTTCTTACTTTTCTATTGTAGTTTGTATTTCTTAAAGAGACAAAAAGAAATCACAATTCTTGTCTTTCATACTTGATGAGTTTTGTAAAATCGCCTTTCACGGCAAACAAACAAAAAACGCCTCCTACGGCATTCTCAAAAAACAAACTTGTCTCTTTTCTTAATATTTATGCAATTTAAAAAGTTAGAAAAAAGGATTGATTTCCTTTCCACTTGTGAAGGTGAATCTCCGGATCATCACCATTCCAAATTCCAAGTAGAAAGTAAATTTGGCATACCAGTACAAAAATGTTGATACCCGAGATATTCACTCCTCCGCCGAGACCCAGGTCAGCCCCTGGGGTGCGGAAGGAGAGGACGGAACCACGAGGGTCCATCAAGTTGGCATACCCGGTGGGACACGTTGACTTGAGAACGTGATGCTTTGATCACTTGGCTCCTTTCTAGTTGGTGCCCTATGTTGCATTTTGCATCTTAAAAAAAAAAACATGAGATGAGATTTCAATTATTCTTTCTCACTTAAAAAAAAAAAAAAAACAACAAATCTGATCTCTTTTTCTTAAAAACTCAACTTTAAGAAATTTTGATCTTTCCCTCTTCGAACTTGATAGCTCACAGAAATGTTCACAGCTATCGTTCATAACGGGGATTGGGCCATCGTTTCTCTTTGATGAGTCCAATTGGGATTTCAAAAAAAAAAAAAAAACAGCTTTATTTCAAACTCTTTCAAAAAAAAAAAAAATGATCTCTCTTTCTCAAGATTCAACTTTAAGAAATTTTGATCCTCTCCTCTTTGAACTTGATAGCTCACAGAAATGTTTGCAGCTATCGTTCATATCGGGGATTGGGCCATCTTTTCTCTTTGATGAGTCCAATTGGGATTTCAAAAAAAAAATTATAATTTCAAAAAAAAAAAAAATTAGTTTTCTCTCTTTTGAATTCAAATTTGAGAAACCTTGGTTCCTTCCCTTTCGGATTTAGCGCTTGCAGAAATGTTGAGCCTTTGTTCGGATTGGAACACCATTCGTTCTCTTTGATGAGTTCATTAAAAACCTTTCAAAAATAAGTGAAAAAAAAAAACACTAAGGTTCCACCAGTTGCGTTCTTTGACCAAAGTGGATTTAAGAAAAGCCTTGTCCAGAGTGTGGAGACAACTAGACTGTTCGAGGCAAGGGTCCTTCAGACGGGTTCATTAAGTAATCCTACCCTTACCTGGGGGCTGATCTATCTACTAAGGTTTCATAAGATCGAATCGAAAATCTATGTGCACCTTTCAAAAAAAAAAATCTTTAAATAAAAATATCTTTAAAAAAAAAAAACTTCTGTCACTTTTGAATTCAGAGTTGAGAAATCTTGATTCTTTCCCTTTCGGATTTAGCGCTCGCAGACATATTGAGCCTTGTTCGAAATGGAACACCATTTGCTCTCTTTGATGAATTCAATCTTGACCCTTCAAAAAAAAACTTCCGTCATTACTGGATTCACATCCGAAAAATTCTGGTTCCTTCCCTTCTGGATTTAGCGCTCACAGAAATGTTGAACCTTTGTTCGGATTGGAACACCATTTGCTCTCCTTTATGAACCCAAATTTGACCTTTCAAAAAATCCCATCTCGTGTCCTTCCCAAGGAAGTGATTTGCAACATTTGTGCCTAGCGGTACTAGTACGCCCTTTCGGGTCTACTGTATTCGTGACTGACACATTTGTATCTCCAACCTTATATCATTTTACCTCGAGTGAGCGTTGCTTCTCGGTAATTTGAATTAAAATCTACAATTGTTTCTAGCAGTCACTGGAACGCTCACTCTGAGCCTACCATACTTGCATTTTAGAACAATTGTATCCTCTATGACTTTTTGCCTTCTTCATCGTCCTTGGGTTGGGCCTTGTCCCCTCAAGTGATTTGAAAAGACAAAACCATAGTTGTTCTCCATTTATGATCACCATATTCTTGTGATTACTAATGGATTTGGTCTTGTTTCAGAAGTTTTCCAAAACTAACAATGGCAGCTTCATTGATCATCATTTTCGATGAGAACAAGTACCAGCTTATGCTTCAAGACAAGCAAAACAAGCATAAGCGCCCTGCCAGTTACCGAAGCGTCATCTCCCTCGACAACTCTCCAAACAACGGGTCAACTTCAACTCCCCGGACCATCGTTTTCGGGTCGCTGGGACCATTCCCACTCCCCGCAGAAGACACTCTACCTACCAAGAAGCAGAAAACCGCTCCGCAACGTGTTACTAACATGGCACCAAGGGCGAACACCAAGAAGCCTGAATCCCGTGGCGTTCCCACGAAGCCTCAACCCACAAGAAACCAGGTTTACCCCAAAACTTGGTCCCCGAGATCTTCACCAAAGCAACGGAGGTCCCAAATATCTGCAAAGCCAGCATACCTGGCCCCTCTCAAGGAGAATCGGTTCTACCCTCTCTCTTACATGAAAGAGGAGAAACCTACCCTCCACCCAAAGAACAAACAAAATCATCATGAGCCGGCTTGCTCCTACAAGCCCAAAACTAAATCATGCATCGTTAGGCCTATGCAAAAACATGATGAAGCCTGCACTCCAGCGAATCGACCCTTCATCTCAACAGGGGCCGAGCTCGCAAAATTCAAGTCTTCACTGCGACAGACAAAGTACCGCGTCCAGATTCTGTCCTTGCCAAGCTTCAAAGAAGACAAACTCGGCTGCTGCGCACGAGGGACTACATCCTTCATCGCCATAGCCCAGACAGAGCTGACTGAAGCTCAAATTGCTCGTCGTATGCGTCGCCGCATTGCATATCGACAAAAGAGACTTGAGAAACAAAGAATCCAGCGTTCTACTCTCCATGTCTCAAACAAATGGGTCGAAAAAGAAAGACCCAATCAATTCATTGCTGTCCATATGGTTGGCAAAACCAGAAAACGCCAGAAGTCAGCAACCAAAATTAGTGTTAGACGTCCAGTGACTCGCAGTGTCTCTCGGACAAGAACACATCTGGAAGAATCTTCCACTCCTCCAAGCCAAGAACACCGGAGTAAACACTCCTCAGATTCTTCATCCAGAAGAATGAGCCCCAGCTCAGTCACCAGGACGATTTCTTCGTTCGAATCCCGAGGGATGAACGTCTTGGCTACAAGTTTTGAGCCGCCTCCACAGCATGACGATGTAACCGCACGCATCCAGCAGTTGGAGCAAGGACAACAGAGAATTGAGGCTTTGAGGGAAAACCTCATTCTCACTTTACAGCGTCCGCCACCTAACAACGAAACCCCTCCGAATCATGAAGATGATGAGGGCAATGCAGAAAACAATGAGTCTCGCGCCCTTACCAAAAAGGACGTGGACGATATCCTCGCAAAAGCAAAAGAAGAGGATGCATTAAAGGAACATGGGATCAAGCGACCCTACCCTTTATGGATGGACTCGATTCCGTTCCCTGCAAAATTCAAGCAACCTACTCTCCAGACATATACTGGGAAAGGTTCAGCCAGACAGCATGTCATCCATTTCAAGATCTTGACGGGAGCCATTGCGGATCAAGATGCCCTCAAGATTCGCCTCTTTACAAGTACCCTAAAAGGTACAGCCTTTGATTGGTACTCCACTTTGCCGGAGAAATCCATCCAAAACTGGGCTATGCTGGAGACACGTTTCCTGACCCACTTCCAAGGTGAGGATCATCCTGTTACTATGGCTCAACTCTGCAGCTTAAAATAGGGATAGAATGAGTCAACATACGACTTCATTCACAAATAGAAGGCAATGGCGTACAAATGCTCAGATGTACTGCCACAAGCGTCGCTAGTCGACATCTGCCGTAACAATATGAGAGCAAAAATTCGCTCCATGATCATCGGCAACAAATCAAAGAACCTGGGAGAACTGCTCGAAGCTTCCATGGAAGTTGAAATGGTGATCAAAGACCTCAACAGTCAGAAATCATCAAAGAAAGAGCCGACTGCTATTACAACCTCAAAACCAAAGAAAAAGGAGGTTCTCAATGTGCAGACTAAGTCAGCTCCTCAGCAGCCAAAGAAACCTGAAAACAAAACTGCAGGTAAAAGACCCGAACTCTCTGATGCCTTCAAAGAACGTGTAGAAAAGAAATATCCGTTCGATGAAGATGTTGAAGAAATCTTTGAAGCTCTCCTAGCAAATGGCAAACTCATTTTGCCAGAGCCCAAAAGACCGGGAGATGTTGGTAAAACCAATGATCCCCGATACTGTCCATACCATCAGATGATCTCACATCCTCTCAATCAATGCTTCGTTGTGAGAGAGAAGATCAATGAGATGTGGAAAAACGGAGTCATAACTTTTGACAAAAACTACGGCTCCACTTCTGTCAACATGGTGTCATGTCGACAAATTTCAAAATCACCGAAGGAGAAGACCACTACTTCATTCAAGGTGATAAAAATGGCTTAAGCGTCCCAAGAATTGGTTCCCTATCCAACACCAGATAGACAACCTATATGGGTGCATCCCGATCTCCTAGATGATGAAAATTGGGAGATCGTCAAAACAAAGCCGACCACTCGGCAGCAAAGGCAAGCCAAGAGACAACTCCGTAAGCTCAAACAGCATCAGAAGTCTCAACCAAAACAAGAAGTCCTTGAAAAGGCAGAAACCTCTTCCACTGCTTCACTAGGGGCGACGGAAGAATTCCTTCCCAAAACTTCAAAGGCGGTAAGAAAATTCACTCTTGATGATTTCATGCCACCTCAATACAAAAATGAAACTGCACAGGGGGCATCATACTCCTGCAATTCGGTAGTTGGATTCCCTATGGATGGATACGAGTCCAGTGACACTACCAGTGATATCGATGAGTGGGAAGAATCCCTTGAAACAGGAGAATACCTCTCCGACGAGGAATGGATTCCCGAGTCTCATCTTATGCCAGTAATCTGGTATAACCCATTGCAGCCACAAGGATCTTGGTCTGATGATGAAGAAGACCAGGACCCTGTTCAAGAAAACGCTGTTGATCCAGCACCAGCAAATGTTTCAGTGGAACCCAACATGGGCGAACCACAAGGAGCAAATAACGAAGAAGATTTGGCTCCCATGCCTGATCTTGAAGAATATGCAAGAATCTTGCAACATCTTGCCATAGAGCAGGAGCAGGATCGCATCAATCTTCGTCATGATCCAGAACTGGAAGTCGCTGAAAATCAACGAGAACTTTCTCCCTCAACTCCTGAAAATGGAGAAAACAGTTGGATCGATGATCCTCTTATATCTGAGGATGAGTCCGATTCCCAACAGTCTACACTGGGGGCATCTCCTATCAGGATAACCTGTAATGTAATAGCTCAGGACGACAGTACCTCTGAAGCTTCCGAAGACACGTAATCCCCGACCGGTAGCGTATCTTCCGGAGCTACATCCTCTCAGGTGACTTCCACTGAGATAACATCCTCTCAGCCCTCGTCTCCTGAAGCTGTGACATCAGAGCTCAAGCCTCTCCCGATTGATCATCTTGAAGAAACTTCTGTCAATAAAATCTTCTTCAATGAAAACTCAGTCAATTGGTCCCAAATACCCGATTTCACGGGTGATGTCTGGGCTAATAAAGAAAAGTTGCCGGTTGCTGTTTAGGACTTGTTCCCGGAAATTGCTCCGTGCAACACAATTACTGAAGACACCAATGCTGTTACAGAGACGTCTTCAGCAAAGGATCAACCCCTTGATCCTGAGAACGATCTTCCAAAAGAAGACCCTTCTCTAGAGGCTCTTGAAGTTGGTAGAGGTACTCATTCTGGCGGGGATTACCACAAAAATTACAACTAACCTTCTTCTTCTTATGTAAATCTTTCGGGAAAACAAGTTATAAGCGGCCCAAGTGGCAATAATAATGAAAATGCAAGCCCAAAGGAGGCTTTCAAGTACGACTTGATTGAGCACTTCAAACACATACCTGCACGTCTGCACATCCTTGACTTATTACGAATGTCTCCATAAACTCGTGATAGTCTCATTTCAGAATTACAAAGGCTGAATGTGGATGTCGACAAACATGCCCCATAAGTCCTACAAATTAAAATGGACTATAGGGTCAAAAAATCAAATACTCTCTCAAAGGGAGAAAAGAAGAAAACTGAGGGATCAAGCAATGAATGCCTCTCGGTACAAAAAACAGCAAGTGCAACAATTGCCTTCGACAAGGATGACCTCCTACTAGGCGAGACAAAGCACTACCGACCCTTGTACTTTACGGGGTACGTCAAAGAAATGCGAGTACACAGAGTTCAGATCGATCCAGGTTCTGCACTCAACCTCATCTCTACTTCGGCACTCGAAGAGCTGGACATCCCACCTAGCAAATTGAGTCATACGTCCGTATCCATCTTCGGATATGACGGGAGCGCTCAAAGGCCTATCGGCAAAATCAGGTTCAAATTGTAAATCGGTGATCTTATTTCTGAAGTCAACGTGTATGCGATAAGGACCCCTTCATGCTACAATATACTCCTTGGACGCCCCTGGATACATGAGAATGGTGTCGTCCCTTCAACTCTACATCAGTACATCAAGTTCGTTGGCGACGATGGCTTGATACATCGAGTGTTTGCAGACAAAAAGCCCTTCAAAGGCAGAGATGTCCATTTTGCAGATGCTCAAATGTATAAAGATGGAAAAGAAGAACAGGAGGAAAAAACAATTCACTTTGCCGTCAGTCTCCAGAAAGATAAAGGCAAGGCTCCTCAGCAATCATCGGAGGTAAACAAACCCTCCACCAAACTCGAAGTAAGCGGCCAAGCTCCCTTCGTCGTCTCCTTCAAATCTCCAAAGCCTTTGGTAATCGCTACCAAAGCAAAGAAGACAAAACAAAAGGCTGGGGGCAAGTTCACTGTCTCTTTTGTGTCTATTATGCATGACATAGACTCAGAGTCAGAGCCAGAAGATGACACAGCATCGAGCCAAGCTGATACTTAGCGAGATCAGCCCGCTCTCAATCCATTGGAGACACCTGCAGACATAGAAGACCCTACGCCTGCTTCCTTTGTTATTTCGGCAACTTCGCCAGAAGAAAAAACAATCTTCTTCCACAGATCGGGAGCATCTCCACTAAACTCTCTGCTTGAACCTTTCCAAAACGAAGGTATGCCTCAGCTATCCCTGTATAGTCCGATGGCACAAGCTATCATGAAGAAAATGGTCTACGATGCTCAGAATCCGACTGGTTTCGAAGGTGGCCGTGGTATTCTCACACCATTGGAATCCACCTTGATCAAAAGTCAACCAGAAGATTGAAAAATCCACCTTCATAAAGGCAAGTCTTCATATGGGTTGGGGTATGATCCTACCACTCCTATGAGAAAGTTGACACCATGGCTGCAAAGTCGCTTTACTGACCAAGCTCAACACCTCATGAAGACATCGATATCCCTGGATATCTCTTTGAGGAGTCACTCGACAAAAATCCAGAAAGCTCCTCCAATTGGTATGACTCCTCTGATAATAAAGAGGAATTGCCCGATGACATAGACGAGCGGTTCTCTGTCCCAGAGGAATCATTGTCTCCAAAAGAAGTACCCTACTTCAACCCAGTTCGAGCACATGATTAGGACCATCTCAGTGCAAGCCTTGAGAAGGATACTGATCAAGAAGATTCATGGACAGAAACAGAGCCCCAGTCTGAAAATGCCTCTGGCACTCCAGAAGGTCTTGTTGAGTTGGAAGCCTCTGAAAATATTGTGGAGGAACCACCTTTAAACCTTCCAACAGAAGATCATGTTTAAAAGATGGACTTGGGAACACCTGATAACCCACGTCCTGTATTCATAAGCAAGAATATAAAGGATGGTGAGTTACCCGAGTATATCTCTTTTCTTCGTGAGTTCGTTGATTGCTTTGCATGGTCTTATGCCGAAATGCCTGCCTTGGATCCCAAAGTAGCAGTCCACAAGCTCAACTTGCACAAAGAAATCAAGCCTATCAAACAAGGCCGAAGAAGATTCCGTCTCGACGTGATGGACAAAATTGAACAAGAAGTTCAGAAACTCAAAAACGTTGGCTTCATCCGCGAGGAACAGCATCCTGAATGGTTGGCCAACATCGTCCTCGTGACAAAGAAAAATGGGCAGATAAGGGTCTGTATCGACTACAGAGACCTGAATAATGCATGTCCTAAAGATGAATTCCCGCTCCCCATACCAGAGGTGATGATTGACAACACCTATGGGTTCGTGCGAATGACATTCATGGATGGATTCTCTGGCTACGATCAGATAAAGATGCATCCTGAAGATGAAAGGCATACATCATTTCGGACACCATTCGGCGTGTATTGCAACACTGTTATACTGTTTGGTCTGAAAAATGCAGGTGCAACATATCAGAGGGCTATGATGAAAATATTCCAAGATATGCAGCACAAGACGGTCGAATGCTATGTTGACGACCTCGCCATCAAAAGCAGAAGAAAAGAAGACCATCTCGATGATCTTCGAGAAGTCTTCCTCCGACTTCTCCCTACCAAAGTCAAGGCTATCCTGGAAATGCCATCTCCCAGAACCCTAAGAGAATTAAAAGGGCTTCAAGGAAGGTTGGCCTACATTCGACGGTTCATCTCAAATATGTCAGGGAAGTGCCGTCCATTTTCTCATTTAATGAAGAAAGGTGTGGACTTTGTCTGGGATGCTGAATGTGAAAATGCATTTCAAGACATCAAAGCATACCTCACCAAACCTCCAGTGCTGGCTGCCCCCACAACTGGAAAACCATTTATCTTGTACACAAGAGCTCTCGACCACTCTTTGGGTGCTCTATATTACCTTAGCCGCATTATGGTAGGTGCAGAGCATCTATATTGCCTAAGCCGCATGATGGTAGGTGCAGAGCATCTATATTACCTTAGCCGCATGATGGTAGGTGCAGAGAATCACTACTCACCAGTCGAAAAAGAATGCCTTGCAGTAATGTTCGCTGTACAAAAGCTGCGTCACTATCTGCTGTCGAACACATCTACCTAATTTCGAGGATCAACCTCCTAAAGGTCCTTGTCACAAAAGCAGGTTCTCTCAATGCCTGACTGGCAAAATGGTCCATTCTTCTATCACAGTTTGATATTAGGTATGTACGACAAAAAGCAATCAAAGGACAAGCCCTAGCAGACTTCCTCGCAGAGCATCCATTGCCTAAAGATTCTCCACTTAGGGATGATCTCCCAGACGAATTTGTCTACAATGTGGAAACTTCCTTATCAAATGTTTCTTGGGACATGTACTTTGACGGTGCAATCAGGACAAATGAAAAAGGAAAGCAAATATTGGGAATTAGCATCCTCTTTGTTAGCCCCGACAAATACATGATTCCACACGCCTTCTCGCTACTTGAACCATGTTCAAACAATGCAGCTGAGTACCAAGCCCTGATTGTAGGATTGGAACTCGCCCTCGAATCTGGCATCACCATGCTGGAAGCTTTTGGAGACTCTCAACTGATCGTCAACCAGATGAATCAGAAATATGAAGCCAGGAAGCCTGATCTGCTAACTTACTACAAAAGGCACAGTCGCTTCGACAAAAATTCAACATCTGTCACATCACCCACATCTTCAGAGGTGAAAATATCCGTGCAGATGCCCTGGCTAGACTTGCCGCATCCATGGCAATCCAAGAAGGGGAAAACATGTAAGTCACAGTGTGTCAAATAAGGATTCTCCCTCCTCTCAACACACACCAAGCAGTTGCTGAATGCCACCAAGTGGTTGGAAGTCGGATGTCCATCCTCAAACCTCCGATTGGCGACTGGAGAGATCCGTTCATTGATTACATCATGTTCGGAATCCTACCTGAAGATCCAAAAGAGCGGGTAAGTATCCAAAGACGAGCCCCGAACTTTCATTTGGATATACCTTCAAAAGCACTTTACAGAAAATCTTTCAACGGAGTACTCCTACGCTGCTTGTCACAACAAGAGGCTGAGGAAACTCTCCAAGAAGTGCATGCTGGTCTTTGTGGAGCCCATCAGGCTGGCCCTAAGCTCTACAACCAGATAAAAAGGCTAGGTTATTATTGGCCTACCATGGTAGCTAATGCAATGCAATTTGCCAAGCGCTGCCAAAAATTCCAGATTCATGGAGATTATGTCCACATGCCTCCAGAATGGCTACATCCAACAAAAATCTCATGGCCTTTCGAAGCCTGGGGTATGGATATCATAGGTCCTATCTCTCCCCCATCAAGCAAAGGTCATCGCTTCATCTTTGCCGCTACGGATTATTTCTCCAAGTGGTCAGAAGCATTTGCGCTCAGCGAAATGAAGACCTCATCAGTCCTTCAGTTCTTGCGCACCAACATTATTTGTCGCTTCGGCATACCTAAAAGATTCATCCATGATAACGGACCACAATTCCGGGATCACAGATTTTACAGGTTTTGCGACAAGTACAAAATCCAAAGTTGTCATTCGACTCCATATAATCCAGCAGCGAACGGACTAGCAGAAGCCTTCAACAAGACACTCTGCAAAATTCTCAAGAAAATGGTCTCTAGTCACAAAAGAGACTGGGGCGACAAACTACCAGAAGCCTTGTGGGCCTATCGAACCACCGTTCGAGGACCAACCCATAGCACACCATTCTCTTTGGTCTATGGATGCGAAGCTGTTGTCCCTTTCGAAATACAAATTCCTTCCTTGAGGGTATCTTTCCAAAATGACATGACGCAAGAAAGCAATGTCAAATTGAGACTCCAAGAGCTGGATAATCTCGATGAAACACGACTTGGAGCTCTACAAAGCATTGAGTTGTACCAAGCACGCATGGCAGGATCTTTCGACAAGAAGGTCAGGCAACGAACCTACAAAAAGGGTGACTTGGTTCTTGCAGTAAAAAGATCCATAGTCTTTGCCCACAAATCCAAAGGTAAATTTGAACCAAAATGGGAGGGACCCTTCGTCATCGACAAAGTCTTCTCCAACGGTGCATACGCTTTTCTAAACATGGAAGGAGACAGATGTATGCTACCCATCAACGACAAGTTCTTGAAGCGGTACTACCCTTGAAGACTTCCTCAAATGGGTCAGAGCGATATCTACACAGCCAAAGCCTATTTCCAAGGTACTTGCTCATCAAACCCACCCCTTTTGAAATTTTCATCTTTATGTTGAAGTTTCCAAAAAAAAAAGTCTCTCAAAACAATGCTTACTTTCATCGTTTCATTGTTCAAAAAAAAAAAAAAATCAAAATCCAAAAATCCAAGTTTAGGAGCCTCTTCACAGACTTGACCAAAATTTCGATCCTTGAACCCAAAATTCATGGTTTGAAACAAAAATCGGGACTTAAGAATTTTCACCCTAGACCGCCTTGGCTTTTACAATAAAAATGGTTTTAAGTCAAAATTTATGACCTTTGTGTCTTTAAACAAAAAAAATTGGTTTTTAGAAACCGTGGGGAAGCGACACTTAGTCGATACTCGCAAAACCCAACAACCGGAAGGATGCGAACCCCATTCGATACTTCCAAAATCCAAAAATCGCAAGGAAGCGAACCCCATTCGATACTTGCCAAATTTCAAAAATCGTGGAGAAGCAACATACCGGTTGATATCCACAACCCAAATTTCAAAAATCGTGGAGAAGCAACAAACCGGTTGATATCCACAACCCAAATTTCAAAAATCATGGAGAAGCAACAAACCGGTTGATATCCACAACCCAAATTTCAAAAATCGTGGAGAAGTAACATACCAGTTGATATCCACAACCCAAATTTCAAATGGTTCGAGAAAACCTCAAATTTCAAAAATCGCGGGGAAACGACATCAAGTCAATACCCGCAAAACCAAAAGTTTTGGGAAAAGCAGGGAATCGACGCTTAGTCGATATTTGTACCCCAATTCTCGAGGAAGCGACATTCCATCGATACTCGCAAAACCCAGCCCGCGAGGAAGTGACATTCCATCAATACTCGCAAAACCGAATGAGCAAGGAAGCGATATTCCATCGATACTTGCAAGATCATTCAGCGGGGAGGCGACATTTAGTCGATACCTGCATTCTGAAAACCAAAATTCGGCTATAAACGCCAAAACTTGGCTAAAACGCCAAAACTCGGCTATAAATGCCAAAATTCGGCTATAAACGCCAAAATCTGGCTATAAATGCCAAAATTCGGTTATAAATGCCAAAACAAAAAAAAAACTAGGCTATAAACGCCAAAATCCGGCTATAAATGCCAAAATCTGGCTATAAATGCCAAAATTCGGCTATAACTGCCAAAACAAAAACAAATTCGGTTATAAATGCCAAAATCGGCTTTCATGCCAACAAAACAAAAACTTGGTTTTTAAAAATCTGGCTCTTATGCCAAAACAAAACAAAACAAAACAAAATTCGGCTATAAACGCCAAAATCTGCTATAAACGCCAAAATCTGGCTATAAACGCCAAAATCTGGCTATAAATGCCAAAATTCGGCTATAAATGCCAAAATCGGCTTTCATGCCAACAAAACAAAAACTTTGTTTTCAAAAATCTGGCTCTTATGCCAAAACAAAACAAAATTCGGCTATAAACGCCAAAACTCGGCTATAAACGCCAAATCCGGCTACAAACGCCAAAAGTCGGCTATAAATGCGAAAACAAAAAAAAAATTTCGGCGATAAACGCCAAAATTGGCATTCACGCCATCCAAAAAAACTTTGGCTCTCATGCCACAAACAAATTTGGCTCCCATGCCACACAAAATTAGGCTTTCATGCCATTCAAAATTTTGGTTTTCAAACCATCAAAAACCAGGCTTTTCGCCACAAAATTGGCTTTCATGCCCAAAACAACCCTTTGACAAAAGATTTTCACAAAATGACAACCTTTTGATCAAATTCTTAAACAAACATTCCCATCAACTTTTGCTCAAATTTGTTTTCATAAAAAAAAATGATTTAAGTAAAAGGAAGGGGATACAAAAATATAGTACCAAAACTGTTTATACATGGAGGTTCCAAAAAAAAAGAAGAAGGAAAAAGAGTTTGTTACGACTCAGGAGCTCAATCCGACATGGTCTTCAACCAAAGGTTCAACTCCTTAAGCAAACCCTTGGCCTTAACTTCCAAAGTTTTTAGGCCGCGCTTCTTCAAAATGTCCCCATAAAACACGGCCGAATGTCGTGACCCATCTGCAGCACGAGGAAGTTCATCCCAGAGGACTGCTACTGCTCATGCTCCTGAGTCTTCCTCCGGACATTACCTTCAGCTTCCTCAACCTGGCGAATGAGAGTCCCCTCCTTGTCACGAGCCTCCACAATGGCGGTCCATTTGGCAGCAGCTTCTTCCTCTAAAAGATCCAGACCCTGCCTAACCTCGACGACCTCCTTATCAAGGCGGTCCAAGTCTTGCTTCAGCCCTATGATGGATAACTCGGTAACGTTCTTCTCCCGAACGATCTGCCTCCAAGTCTTCGTGACCTCAGTCAGCTCAACTTTGACTTTGCTGGATGGTTTTATAAACATCTCATCAAAGAAGTCACCATTTGGGAAAATCTTGGTCTCAGTCCATTTATTCCCCAAGACGATGATTTCCTCAACAAAGTCTTTGGCGCTTCCAATGTCCAGACCGACTTCTTTGCTATCAGCAAGGATGTCCTGCACATGCTTGATCATGCCAAAACCAGCTTCCAAGTGACCCGAAGAGAGAGTCTCAACCCATGAGCTCAAAACAGTCTTCAACACCTTCCTTGCATACTGAAGGTGCGGCGCAGATGAGGATTCGCCTAGCTCCGGCACTCGACTGCCCATGTCATGCTCCATTAGAACAGTAATCAATAAACTCTTTCCAATCGAAGAAGCTGACTCATTGAAAGTGGAAGAAGCCCCTATTTCTACATCAGCTGCAGGTATCCCCCGTTCTGGCTTTAAGGAAGACGGAGGAACCTCTCCTGCTGCTCCACAATCTGTCAAGGAAAAAGACAAAAATGTATGAATATAATCTTGCCAAAAATATATCAAGATTATTATTGCAAAAATACCTGCTTCGACAATCGGTGGAGTACTCTCTGCCTCTCTGAACTCATCCGAAACATCATCAAAAGTTGGGTCCATGGATGGTTCAAAATTGTCAAAATCCTCTGGCAAGTCAGCTACATGTTAGCAAATGACAGCACAAAAAAAAAAAAAAAGAAAAGAAAAAAAAAGAAGCCAAAGCAATCATACCAGGTGAAGGATCTGGAACCACTCCAGAGTCCCTGGGCTCTTCCTCAGACGCCACGACTGGATCTGTCATTGCCTCATCGGCCGGAACCTCGAGCATCACCAGGACATCATCCTCTGCCAAAAGAAAGAAAGCAGCGGATTAAAAACAAAAAAATCTCTTACAAGTGAAAAGAAGAAACAAAGGAAAGAAAGAGGATCATACCAGCTGTCTCCTCTTCTCTGTTTCTCTTCTCCGGAGGCTCGTCAGCATCCTCAGACACCTCCTCAGCAATGGTGAGAGGAACTTCAAGATCAGAAGGACTATCGTGCCGTCTCATGTTACGGCGTTGTCCTCTCCTCCTCTTGCCTCGGCGGGTCAATCTGCTCGACGATCCTGCCCCACTATCAACATCAGGCCTCTCACTAGAGTCCTCACTGGATGGTCTACTCTTCTCAGTAGACTCCACGGAAGCCTTCGTATGCTCTGCCTGTATCATAGCATCGATCTCGGCCTCCTCCTCCTCCAGCTGTCTCAAGACATCACAAGGAATTCCTTGTGCAGTTCCCGATCTGATGATGACCTGCCCGTTGAGAAAGCCTATCTTGTGCTTCTCTCCAGAAAAGAAAGCCAAAACTTCTTCCCGACGGACACCATCCAATTTGCCAAGACCTTTCCCAGGAGATTGCTTAATATCGAGCTCTTTCTTGGAAAGCCCCCGGTACACTAAGAAGCTCTCCACGAACCACTTCGTGAAGCCAGCATTCCGGAAGGTGGGCAGCTCAGGATAGGAAATCATGGCGGTAGTGTCCTCAGCGCTATAAAAAGCCCATGCATTTCTCCCATCCTGCAGACCTCCAAAATGCTTCACCATGCTCGAAGGCGCTCCAACAACGCCTTGAGAGAAGCCAAGCTGCGATGCAAAACGCGAAGGGACATACGGTTGGATATCGACGAAAAGATGTCTCGGTACACCATCGTACCAACCCGTATGTTGAAGAGCCATCTCTTCTCCACCTCTGTCAAAGCATAGTGTCTTCCCGACCCTGCCCTGGTCGAATCACGGGAAACACCAAAATCAAAAGCCTTCTTCCGCAAACCCGGAGAAAGCTTCACCGAAGACTGCCCAATCTCGACGTCCCTAAATCGTCGGATCCTTAAACGGACAGACAAAAGTGATTCAGGAACGGCTGTCCCTCTAGCCAAACGAATCATAAAGGGATCTTCGTCCTGTGCAGCTCCCAAACGATGGAAGCTAGGACAATGGTATACATACCACGAATAGAAGATATGGGCTGAAAATACCCTGTTCATTGGAAGCCCAAGCCGAACTAGGACAGCAGCAGCCTGCAGTTCGGTACACAAATAGGAGTAAAGAGCAGGTACCAAAGCCAGCCGCTCTCCAAACGCCATCTGACAAGCCGGAAAAATACAGTGCGGCCTGATGTGCGTTCCATCTTCTCCAGCAAAAACAGCCTCACCTAGCCAGTACGTGAGGTAAACAGCGAGATCTCTCCGCAACACAATGTCAGGACAAATGGCATCCGTGCTTGCGAAGAACTTCTTCAAATCTTCTCGTATAGCAACGATCTTCTTCAAATTTGATGCTTTAGCCCTAGCATCCTGGGCCATGCCATCAGAAGAATCCCCGCTGTCAAAAAAGTTGGAGTTGCAACTTCTCCAACTACTGCATCTAACTTTCGAGCCCTCCTTCTCCTTAAAAAAATCATAGAAGGCGATGAGCTGAAAGTACACAAGCTGAACTCCTCAGACTGCTCCTCAAGGACGCTGTCAATAGGCATAAACTCCTCATAGAGTTTGCTGAGGATAGACAATCCTGTGATGGCGCTCAATTCCTTCAAAGAAAAACCAATCTCACCATTCGTCACAATGAAGGTGTTGGTTTGTGGAAGGAATGACTCCAGCATGGCCATGAAAGCCTCATCAGAGAAAACGACGGTTTGCCGAAAAGCGCGAACCGCATAAAAAATCTCGGCCTCCCACAGAACGGCCTCACCAATCCTCAGGGTGTAATCAGTCCATGACTCCCAGCTCGAGTCAGCACTGAAACGGCCACTAAGTTGAAAAGGCTTCACCCAATTGCTGCCGTCACCCCGAAAAATGCTAAGGCCCACCGGTCTCAAATCGACCGATGGATGATCAGAACCTTGGTAGCCACTGGCTGGCATCAACATGTCCATACGGACAGGCGGTTTCTCTGCAAAAGCGGAAGGGCGGCCAACAAAAATCCCCGTTTTGATCACACTGGTCCTCTTCACCCAGCTCGGAGGATCTTCCCTCTTAGGGCACGTGGGAGAAAGGCTCAGGATCGAGATGGTCCAATCGAAAGACGATCGGGTGGAAATAGTTCTCTCCTCACCATCTGCTGTGTAAGAGAACTGAAAACATCTCCTTTGGTATGTCAAGTCGTCGGGGACCGCATCACCAAGGAAAAAGGTAGGCTTGAGCACAATGCTCTGATCGTCTGTAACCCAAGGACGGCTGCTTACCATGATCTTATAGAACTCCTCATCTTTGAGAGCGATCAATCGTTGTCTCATCTCATCACGATTGAGGGAATCGCACTCTTCCAAGTTCTTCTCAACAAACTGGACCTTCTCCCAAGCCTGCTGAACGGCCGCATTGGAAGATCTAGCAGACCGACGAGGTGCGTCAGTAACAGGACCTTTACCCTTGTTCGTTCTAGAAGAACTACTTGTAAAAGATGGAAGAGAAAAGATCAATCAACATCAAAATGACAGAATTCTGCTACAAAAATTCTAGCAAAATTTTGACATGGTTTCGGGGCAATTCCAACGAAAAGGAAAATACTCCGAAAAAGACGGGAAGCCTGAAGATGAGCTCAACATCGCTGCGAGCTCATATTCAGTGGAGAATTCTCAAAGAAGGCTCGAACTCAACATCGCTGCGAGAACAAGCCAATCTCATCAAACTTCCACAAAATCTGGAAAAGAGCTCAACATTGCTGCGAGCTTCAGAATCCAAAAAATTGCAAACTTCCTCAAAATCCAGCAAGACCAAGAAAAGAGCTCAACATAACTGCGAGCTCAAAATCCCGATACTTGCAAAAGATTTTCAGGTATGCATCATCATACTTCCAAATCCATTTACAAAATCATGCATCAAAAAAATATCATCATGCATTAGATGCTAGGAAAACCTTGACCAAAGTTTGACCAATTCCAACCCAATTTGGTCAAAACCAATCAAACTTTGTCCAAGTCAAAAATCATGTTGGCTTGACCTAGAGACTCTAGCCTTCTATCTTGATGCATCAAACAAAAAAAAAATGCATACATATTGAAATTGCATAGCCTCATTATCATGGTGAGCAAACAAAGAAAAAAAAAGAGAAAAAAAAATCTCAGCAGAAATTTTTTTTTTTTTTTGGCCCACAGGCCATGGCCCACTGCCACGTGGCAGGCCGTCCGTACAGCCAAGAGAAAAATAAAAGAAAAAAAAAAACAAACAGCAAAAAAAAAAAAAAAGAAGGAAAAACGCTGAAAAAAAAAAAGGAAAAGAAATCAGCGTGCAGAAAAAAAAAAAGACAGAAAAAACAGAAAAAAAATCGTTGAAAAAAAAAAGGGGGAAAAGTCAGCGTGTGAAAAAAAAAATAAAAATAGTGCACGGTAAGAAAAAAAAAAAGACAAGGGAGAAAACCGTGAGAGAAAAAAAAAAGAGAAAAAAAAGAAAGAAGAGAAGCACGAAAAAAAAAAAGGAAAACTTGCTTGGAAAAAAAAAAAGAAAGAAAGAAAAGAAAACGAAGAAGAGAAGAAAAAAAAATGAAGAAGCTATTTTTTACAATGGATATTCTTGTGGAGGAAGAAAACTTACTTGAAGCCATTGATGGAGAAGAAGAAGAAAAGCTTGGAGATCCTTGAAGAAGAAAAAACACTTCTAATCTTGGAGAACACACTTGAAGATTTCTTGGAAAAAGAAAGCAATGGAGCAAAAGCACCAACCCTCTTGCTTTTATAGAAGGGAGCACGCTAAAAGAGGAAACAAGGAGAAAGAAAGGAGGCAAGTGCTAAAATTTAGCTACTTTCCAAAAAGAAAGATATTTTGAGAGAATCTTTCCACAAAAGGAAGAAACTAGAGAAATTCTTTCAAAGTAAGAATATTTTTAGATATTCTCTACACAAAAGAGATATTTTTAGATATTCTCTACAAATATGACACCATATGAGACCTAGGCCATCTCTAAAGCCTAAGGTCCCATGAGTTAGCCCATATGAGCCAGGTTTGACCACCTAGGCACTAAAAGTGGCTTTCAGTCAAAATATTCTTCTTACCAAGAGCAAAAAAAAAAAAAAGAAAAAGAGCAAAAAAAAAAAAAAGTCCCATGCCTCTTTTGAGTTGATGGGACCATTCAAAAAAAAAGAAGAGAGAAAAGAAAGTCTCATGAGTTTCCAAAAACCAAACCATCCAACCTCATGAACCGAATTGAGCCAAAATCTTGAAATTGACATTTCACAAAACCAAAATTCGGTCCCCTAGCTCGCCATATACAACTTGTTAGGTCACAAAACCAAAACCAAAATCACAATCCAAACCAAACCAAAACCAATAAACCAAATCTGACCCTCCAACCTGCCACATACAGCTTGTTGAGTCACAAGGTCAAAATCAAAATCAAACCCCGACCCCCTAACCTGCCACATACAGCTTGTTAGGTCACAAGGTCAAAAACCAAAATCCAAATACCCCATGTCATTTTCAAAACTTTGCCTTGAGATGGTACGTGATCCCTCTCACTACCATAAAATTCCACCGGAAACTCAGAAGGCTATCCAAAAAAAAAAAAAAAAAAGAGCCCAAGACTCTTGGTCAAGTTGGAATCTCTCCTCCAAATTTCTCTTCGAGGCACATCGACTCCAAAAAAGCTACTCGTCGCTGTACCTCGAGGGGGCATTTGTTGACACAAAAAAAGTCACTATGTCTCCTCAACATCAAGAAGTCTCGTGAAGCTGCATCCTGCTACAAAACAGGCAAGGCTACTTCAAGCATCAGATTTTGTCAGAATCAGACAGAAACGGAGAGATCCTTCAAAACAGCTAAAAGAGGGGTACACCTGAGGTTTCGGGCCATTCCGACAGCGTTTGGCATAACTTTACTGCTCCGACAGCTAAACAAGCGCTCCCGGCGGCGACATCATCAAAGACACCAAAACTTTAATCAGAGCCTACGGATGACTCCAGAATGTCTCCAAAGGGCTCCATGCCAAATTTCAAGTCAAACCGACAACGTTTGACCCTCCATCAACGCTCGAGCAACAAAATCAAGCCTCTCGGCGGCGGGAACCACCGAAGCCATCACTCATCAAACAAAATACATGAGTGGCTTCAACATGCTTCCAAAAGGCTGCACGTCGAATTTGAAGTCATTCCGACAACGTTTGACCAGGTTTCGATGCTCCGAGAGAAGATCAAGCCTACCGGCGGCGGAGCATCCCAGGACCATGACATCCAAAACGAAGCTGATGGAACGTCTCAAAATGACTCCAATAGGCCCCCTGTCAAATTTCAGGTCAATCGGACATCGTTTGACCACATATCAAAGCTCGGCATTTTCCCCGCAACAAAAACAAGTGAAGCATCGATGGGACCCCAAACGCTTCAAAACTCAAATAAAAGCCCATGGTTGGTCCTATCCACTGCTCAAGAAGCTTCACCTCAATTTTCAGGTCATTCCGACATCGTTTGACCTAGTTTCGACTCTTGACGGAAAATCGGCTACAAAGTCTTCGGCTTTCCCGAAAAATGGGAAACTTTGTGCTCCGATTTCGCGCGGGTTCTCGTCAAGTTTTCTCCAAGAAAATCAAGTCAATAATTGAGGAAAAATGTTAAGAAAAATACAGAAGAAAGAAGGAACGAAAAAGACGGAAAAACGGTCGAAAACGACGCTCGGCGACCAAACGGGCAAAAGCCCTATGGTTGCCGGCGACCCTGCAAATCTGGGTCACCGGATTTTGCACCAAATTGACCGTTTTTCGATCTTTTTCGCGTTACGGGTGTTCCTGCCTCTGTGATTTTCTGAAAATCCAATGTTTGATGCTTGAAAACGACTGATCTTCGTCGACATCTCGGATCCGCCGTCAAAAGTATGAAATCATCACCGATCGTTCCAAGATCGCCAACCGGCTGACCAAGAAAGTCTACTTTCTGTCCGACCGATCGTGAAATCGACAAGACAGATGTCACCGGCCCACCAACATCAATCAATGTCTGAAATTGCACTGCAATCCGACATCAAACAATGCGTGGATCCACCTGTGATGATCGCAAGAAGAATCTCAAAAGGCGCAGCGCGGCCCGCAACTCTTCACATGCCTCGGCGACCACTTAATGACGTTAATTGACCCGTTTATGACAACTTAATGCGGTCATTAACTCATTATTTTGGACGGCCCAATCAGATTCAAGCATTTGGGAGTTACAAATCCAAGCAATCATGGCATTAAACCCATGAAACTCCCATCATCATGAAGCTTAAAGAGAATTAAATGCCCACTACCTTCATCGGCCAATCACAAGCCATGAAAAGGAGTTACAAAATCAACTTGTAACTCCTCATCAATTCTTTCATCATGGTCATCAATGCCAATAAACACCTCATGGCTACCAAAAGCCTATAAAAGGAGGTCCATTCCAAGGAGAATGCATGATGAAAATAGATCCCAAGTGCAAGCTCTGAAAATCCAAAAAATCCAAAAGAGAGACGAAGTCCTGCTACTTTGCTCCCGGAAGCACCACAAGGTGATCAACATCCCTTGAGGGGCCACCCCCCCAAGGTCTCCTCCTTCTCCAACATGGCCTAAATGCGGCTTTTCAGCCCGTTTACTTGGTTTTTCATTGGATATAGGACCTCCTCTTGGTCCTTGTCCTTTAAAAAACCGAGGATAGGAGCCAAGCCAAAGAATCAAAGCATCACATGTTCTCATTTGAAGAGCGATGGAGAAGTCCATACATGACTTGCGACCGTCGATCTCAGCGTGTCCCCACAATCTCCTGAGAAGTTAGATCCATTTTCTTACTTTTTCTATTGTAGTTTGTATTTCTTAAAGAGACAAAAAAAAAATCACAATTCTTGTCTTTCATACTCGATGAGTTTTGTAAAATCGCCTTTCACGGCAAAATCGCCTTTCACTGCAAACAAACAAAAAACGCCTCCTACGGCATTTTCAAAAAACAAACTTGTCTCTTTTCTTAATATTTATGCAATTTGAAAAGTTAGAAAAAAGGATTGATTTCCTTTCCACTTGTGAAGGTGAATCTCCGGATCATCACCATTCCAAATTCCATGTAGAAAGTAAATCTGGCATACCCGTACAAAAATGTTGATACCCGAGATATTCCTTCCTCCGCCGAGACCCAGGTCAGCCCCTGGGGTGCGGAAGGAGAGGATGGAATCACGAGGGTCCATCAACATCAAATGAGAGAATGAAGAAGAGTTCTAACCTTGAGCTAGCTGAACAAGAAGAAGAGAGCTTGAAGATGATAAATGGTAAAAGGGATTGGCTCCAAAAACGTCCCAAATGAAGCTTGAGAAGAAAGAAAAAGATTGGTAGTCTTGGATCTTGATTTGGGATGCTCTAGCTAGATAATTCAAGGAGGAAAAGGTCAAGAAGAAAGCTTCTTCACTCTCTTGCTCTAGGTCAAGAACGGTTGTAGGAAATGGGAAGGAGAATGGAGGAGAGAGAATAGGTGGGCTTATATAGTGTCTGGGAAGTGGATCCCAATGCAGTTGGACTTTAAACGATTAAAACATGGTCTTGTGGACCCCGGATGGAATCGACGAAGAAGAACAAAACGATCGTCGAAAAATCTAGTTTCGGAAAAGTATAATTTTGACATGGTGTCACGATTCGAAAATTGTGCCCAGATTTAGCATGAAAAGACAGATTTACCCTCTTGGGCCAAAACTTGGGTTTCTGGGCCTCAAATACATGTAGGCTAAAAATGAAAGTTGTCACAAATAATAAAACCATTTAAGAGAAATAAAAATCACGATAAAAAAAAAAGATCTAGAACGAAAACCCACTCTTACACGTGTACTAAGGGCATCCTTGAGCGTGTCTGACTCATACTAAACGTCCTCAAAATTCCCAAAGCTATAATCCAGACTAAGTCTAATCACATTCTAACCCAGCTAGTACTAAGACTCACTTAAGACTAAACACTCACTTAATTAGTACTAATCGAGTTGGTCTAGGTCGGGGTCTAACACTTATTACTCTACCCATCTTCCCCTACTTCTTTTGTTTTGGTTTTTCTTCCCCTCAATTATATATAATAAAATACAGCGTGTCATTCTTGGGAGAGCGACACGTGACGTAAATTTACTTCCTTATCTAACCCACCTTTTAATTATCCTAAAATCTCTCGATGAGATCCCTATTACCAACAACGCACCCATTCTTATCTAATCATCTTCCATTCAAAGGTAATTACTTCCTTTTGAAGTATCCCAAAATCTATCATCTTCCATTCAAATGTAATTACTTCCTTCTGAATTATCCTAAAATCTCTCAATGAGATCCCTAACGTGCGAATCGCGTCAGAATATCAAACATTTGGAAATGAGGTGTTTTTTAGGGCAGCCGCATTTGATTTTTTATTTTTTTAACTATTAACTATGACCAGAATATCAAACGTTGGGGAATGACGTTTTAACTCTGGATCAATCACACTTAAGAAAAATAGTAGGGCACTGGATAAACTTGGGTGGTCCCGTTCATTGCTGTCAAATGATCATTTTGATCAATTTCAATATTGGTTCCAAATCAAACTTTTATTTTGAATCTGGTTAGTCATCATTCACGTGGTGGGCCCACTCTCACCACATTTTATATGTTGTGATTTAAGAGTTTGACACGAGTTCAACTATTTTGGAAATTCAAATTTAAAGTTACCTAAGGATGTGTACTTTTAAGAAATATAGCTTTTATAATCAATCCTAAATTGTTATTATTAACTTGTGCAGCAGGCTTGCGTTGGTAAAAAAATATTTAAAGTTTTAATTAATTAAAAATGATTATAAGTATTTAAAATGACCTAAATGTGAATTTTGAAACCAATCAGCTTCCATAATGGGCCCCATAAATTACTCATACTGAATATTGAAAGGAGAATAAAGAGAAAAAAAGAGTAGTAAATATAGACTATGAAAGTGGCCCCCTTTAAATGTGAGTTTGAAAAGAGAAAAATTGGTTTTAGCAATAGGGCCCTTAGATTTATTTAGTTAATTTAGTAAATATAATTATGATAACAAAAAAATTCTGATAAAGATGGAAATTCGTGAGATTTTAGGGGACTATCAAGTAAATAGTAGATATTTTAGAAGCTTGATTTGAATATATTTGTGCTTATGCATGAATTGAGTGTCAATATTAAATGTGAATTTTGAAATCCATTGGCTTCCATAATGGGCCCCATAGATATTGAAACGAAAATAACATTTCTTCTTCTTTCTTCTCTTTTTGTTTGTTTAGTGATATGTGGGACCCATTGAATGGAATGTGTGTATAAGGAGAGAAATCACGTGATAAGGTAAAGATTTTAGGGGTAGAGGGAGAATTTTTGGGGATTGATTAAGAGAAATCGTGTGTAGAACAGGAGAATTAAATGAAATTGATTGGAGAGGCATAGGGAGAGATTTCAGGGGAAATAAATGGAATAGATTACAGAGAGGTCATGTTAGAAAGTTTAAAATTGAATGGGAGGAATTTTAGGGGAGTTGGAGAAGATTTAGGACTCTTATTTGTGATGCCACATGTCATTTTCTTAGGATGCCCACATGGCGCCTTTCCATCTCAAAATTCGATTTCTTTAACTTGGATCGGCCACTCTTTATAAAAATACTAGGGCCCTGTTGTAATATTAGGGTGGCCTCAGTATTAAATAAAACTTGGGTTGATGATAATCGACTTAAAGACTGTATTAGGCTCAACTTTGTTCTTCTGCTATTTGCTATGTTCTGGGGATTTGTCACTTGCCTCAGTATTAAATTAAACTTAATTGGGTTGATGTTAATTGACTTAAAGACTGTATTAGGCTCAACTCTGTTCTTGTGTTATGGGCTATGTGCTGGCAATTTGTCAATTTTTAATAGTGCCCTTTACCACATTTTGAACTCATACCATCAAGAAATATCCTTTTTTTTTAAACGATTTCCATTGCAAAATAGAATGATTTGTATGCTTGCGTCATGAATAAGAAGAATTCTTTTTTTTTTTTTTTTTTTTTTTCATTGAGACCAAGTAGAAATTGCAAGTTTTCTTTTCAAATAAAATGACAATACCTTCTTTTTTTTTTTCTCTTTCTTTTTTTTTTTTAAAACACAATGCCCTCTTCATTTGAAAGTGATGGCCATGATGTTTTGCAACTAAACAAAAGTATTGAGGCATGGGTCAATTTGAATGTTTGGATAATGGTTCTGTCCAATATCATCTTTGAGCTCTTAGTTTCATCCCATCAATGTGAGCTTAGTAATTTTATATTCTACTTCTATCATCGATCAATTTTTTCTCTTTGTTCTTTATTAAAGATATCATCTATTTAGATGTGATATAAAAAAAATAAAAAAATAAGGGGGAAATAAATAAACACAACCATTCAGATCAAATCAATACATCTTTGTGGCAATATCTTCATCGGACTTTTACAGAAAATACTAGTGCTGGAATCAAGAACAAAGCACACAAAACAAACCCCATAGTTCTCCGTAAAATAAAAAAAAATTGACAATTCATGCAAAGCTCCCTGCTTATTTTCAGGAGCTTGACTCAGCCCAAATAGTAGTGAGACAAGAATAAAAGAGCACAATACATGCCGATCCATTTAAACAGCAGCTCTAGCAGCTTTCTCACAAATGGAAAAGCTCCCAAGGTTGATAGTAATGCTCTTGGTGCAGATATCAGTTTTGTAAATCCCGACCAGACAATCTGCTAACTCAAACATATTATTTCTCAAGCTGTCAAGGAATTTAGTTGGTGAAAATAGTTATATAATGTCGTTACAGGCAACAGAAAGACGATTTCTCCTAAAATTTACATTCCACATAAATAGTACATACCTTATGATTATGAATTGTACGTCTTTGGTGCGATCCTTCACATAATGGCCCACAATTGAAACGTTCTTAAAATCTACAATGCACATACAAAAGCAGATGTCATGAGAGAGAGAGAGAGAGAGAGAGAGAGAGAGAGAGAGAGAGAGAGTTCCATGGGGAACAAAACCCAGTACAAGGTGGACTATATGATAGCTGCCAGACAGCCACATTGATTTCCCAGGAAGATTCTCAATTTTCAGTCTATGGTGAAAACCAAGAGTTATTCCAGGAAATATACATGGAAGTCTGAAACGCTTCCTCATGGAACGAACATATAGTTTGTTTTTTCTTTTTTTGGGGACACCCTCAATATAAAAAAAAGAAAAAAAAAAAAAACCGAACATATAGCTTATTGAGCGGAATGGAAGTACCCAAAGCAGCATCAATTTCGTCCATCACATAGAGTGGTGTGGGCTTGTAATGATGGAGAGCAAAAACCAGTGCTAATGAACTTAAAGTCTGAAAAGATCAACGGCCAAGGATCAAGCAAGGTTAAAATCCCATAATTTGCCTCAAAGCTTTAAAAGAAAGCAAGTTTCAACTAAAGTACTATTTTGCAATGATTGCAGATAATCATATCATTTATTCAAATAACCAAGCGATTAGAGGCGCATTAAGGTTCATCATTTAAACAGAAACAATTTAAAAAAAAAAAGCATTGTCCTTCAATAATGAATCTAAGAAGGTTCGCTCAAATTCTATAGCCTATTAACATACAAAAAGTTCAGTCATCTATTCATATAATTTAAGTGATTATCGATAAGTCCAAGATCATTAGAACAACTCAGCTTCAGTCCTATCAAAATTCCAAAGGGGACTCGCTAATCTAACAATCTAGATTGATAAGCAAGTTTGTTAATATTGCCGAGATAAGAAATAGAGTATCCGAGTGTGAACATTAAGAGTGTTTTATTGTCTCCAAGATAGCAACACTTTTAGAAATTGATTACGTATTTTTTTTAAAATAAATAAATAAATGTGTTAGCGATAACTCCGCCAGTCCCAAGCCCACATAAAGGAGGGCTGCATCATGTTAACAGCCCGTGTAAAACTTTTGTCACATCTACAACATCAATTCTGAGACACTGTTCCATGATGATAATGATGATGACGATGATGATGGATAAGTCTGCATATCAAGTTTCCTAGTGATCTTATAAACAAAAAATCCAACCTTAACACAATCAAGTTACATAGAAATTCATGTTCTCGGACAGGATAGTGGAATACTACCTTCTCACCACCAGATAAGTTAGCAATGCTTTTCCAGCTCTTTTTTGGAGGCCTAACACTGAAAACCACACCCTCAGAGAATGGATCTAGAGAGTCGACTAGCTCCAATTCCGCACCGCCTCCTAGTGTGATCATCTACATTACAAAAAAATATGGTTCACTAAATAGCTTTTTTATCTTTAGCAAAGTTTCACCTTGAGATTACAAAATCAACAAGTGACCTGCCTGAACAATCATTACGTAACTAGAAATTTAATATTGCACTATTTTATAGTTACTGAAAAGCAGGAAGTGGCTACAAGTATAATGTGATACAAGACAAAAGCAACTTATCAATAGAAAGAATCTATGAATTTCAAACTTCAAAGGTCCTGATCAGAGGATTTGAGCAACAGTGTTACTGTTGACCTGGGAAAGCATCTTTTCTACCTAACCTGATACATTTCCTTCAGCTTGAGAGATATTGCATTGAACCTAGCCATAAACTCATATAACCTGAAACCATATATAAGTGGATTGCAAAAGTATTACTCAAATGAATCAATACCACTAAAGGCTAAGAGACTTAAACAGCTGAAATCAAGAATAAAAAGGTAAAAAATAAATTTGAAAAAAAAAACCCAACCCATACACATTGTATCAGGCAATATACCAATCATATCGGCCAAAACCAAACAAATATTTCCTATTTTTTTCTCCATTCAGCATAACTGGGCGTATCAATCATTCGGTCATTCCATCCTTCAAATCAGTCACCCAGTGACATGATAAGTGAGTGACCTCTTTTAAATTTCAATAAGTTCCCTGTCAAGAAGAAGAATACCTCTGGGGGCCTCTTTGTTTAAATGAGGAGAGGAGTAGAAGAGGAGTGAGAAGTCAACTCAGGATAAATTTAAAGAGGAGTAGGTTAAAATAAATGGGTCGATAAGTTACTTAGAATACATTTTGATGGTTGGTGTAAAGTTAAAAAAATCTATATCATAGCAAGTCACCATTACTAATTAGTAAATACTAACCACTGATACAATTTTGTTTGAGATATTTATCCATTAACAGTTTAGTAGGTTTTAACTTCAATAGTTCCAAGTACCATGAATACAAGTGAAAAAAGATATAGGAATAGTGCTTTCAGAGCAGGTGTTTTCTCTCTCTATGACATTGACCAAAACATACGAGTTTAGTCGCTAATGAAAATAAGCATTAAAATCTAACATTCTAATACTTTGGATCTCTTTGTTGCATTAAAATCTAACATTCTAATACTTTGGATCTATTTGTTGCATTAAAATCTAACATTCTAATACTTTGGATTTATCTGTTCTTTCTCTACAAATAAATTCAGATTGACTCCAATCCATAGCGCCACAACTGATACATATCACCCCTTGTGCATCCATTTTTAAGGGCAATCAATAAGCCCTCCGCAACTGCTTTTCTGATCCTTGGATGAAATCATGGGTCCAGCTAAACTGCACTTTCCACATCCAATTTTTAGTATGAGAAAAAAAAATTTACATACTGAGCAACCATCAAACTGAAAAACAGTTTTTCCAACATGAGGTTGGACTTGACAAATATCATGGATAGATGTGTTAGATGAAGTGCTTGCCATTTTTTTCTCAATTCATCATACAACTTTTTTAGTTCGTCTCGCTCTTCAGTCACCATGGTCAAGTCCTCCACAAGCTGATTGTATAAGGAAGCCTTTTTTTCTGTATCTGTGACTACAAAATGGTTTGCCTAAAGTACATCAAAAGGAATTGCATAAAAAGACACCTTCAAAGTAACAGGTGAATAAGAACACATACTCGGATATAGAATCGAGATTTGGATTCATGTCCTTCAATTGTGCTTCGAGTAATGCCACCATTTCCAATGCTCGTTTTAAATCGCGTGTCATTTAATGTATCACTATTCAAGGTTGCTTGAAGCTTTTCTGCATCTATTCCATCTTTCTGCATTCTGTGTACATAAGGTCAAAGCCGAATTTAGAAAATCATAATCCAATGGCTATATTTGATGGAATTGATTAGCATTAGAAGGAATCATACTGTTCAATTTGTTTCATGAGATCAACCTTTAAGTCATCAAGCCTTTTCTTGTATCCCTTTCCCTTCACATCCCATTCCTTAGAAAGCTTTTTTAAATATTGTAACTTATATTCTGTATCAACCTGTAGATTAACAGGAAGTACTTTTTATCACTGACTAATTACAAGGTGAGGAAGTTCAAAAATCAAACGGCGTGTCTTCATGTGAACAAAGCCTCAGCCATTCGTGACTCATCTATTGTCTTCTTTAGCTTGGTATATTCTTCCTTGGCTTCATTCAGGACTTCTCTATGTTTATCGATGAGCTGTAAAATGCAATACAGAACAGAGCAAAATAACACCTGAGGAAGCTTAGACAAGAGTGTAACCGACAGAAACAAACTCTTAACAGTTAGTATGAGAACTATATAAAACCTCCTGTGTTCTTTTGTAATTTTCTTGTACTATAAAGGCTTTCTGCTCTGTTTCTTTAAAAACAGCTACCATATTCTCTTTCTCAACTACAACTCTTTCTTGCTCTTTCCTTGACTCATCAATTGCCTTTGTCAACTTTTTCACCATTTCCTGTCCTGTCACTACTTGAACTTTATGACGGTTGATATCTGTGCTGTTTTTATCAATATCCTGACAACAAAGAAAGACAAAAAGATGTCAAACCAATCTACTGCAAGCAAGGAATATGTGCATGCTTAGTGGGCCCCATAGTACAGAATAAAAATGGGTTTTACAAATATTAATTATATCAACATGGATTTTAGTTACACTCCTATCAATTTGAGAAGACCAATGCACGGTAATAGTGAATGTGAGGGGGTTGATTTGATCATAGGTTTCCCTAGATTGGAGGCTTCATTGATCACAAGTGAGCCTTAGATTTTAGGTACTGCAGTCTGCAGGGGCTCGCTGGATCATGAGAGTGTGTTTGTGCCAAGACTGAAAAGAAAGAATAGATTTGAACCCTTTTCAAAACGTGAACAATAAGCCCCATCCATGACCAATGACAACCACAACCACCCTCTACTCATCCCCCTTGATAACCTATGCAGGAATCGACACCGATCTGTTACACATCTGGATCAATCCCCAAAAGAAAAGGGAAGGAGCATAGGAAATGAAAAACTTGCACTCCTAAAAATCTTCTAGTTTCAACTTGGTAAAACTATGGTTATTGGCATCATATAAGGATATTTTGGTGCACTGCTAATCCACACTCCGCAGTCCACACCTAGACTTGATTGACTGCCCTGATATCCCATGACCAGCATGCATCTAGGTGAAACCTACGAATCGGGGTGCACTTTTAGTATCTAAATTGGGTTTGTTTGCAACAGCTTTCATGCATACATGTAGTAACTTTACAAGAGCAACCAGGAATGCTATTCAAATTTTAAAAAGTTTATCTTCAGACTGGAATTAAATGCAAGTTATACTTACAGACTGGATCTTATCCACTTTTAATTTCTGATTTTTCAGTATCTCGCCACCTGCATTTTCAATTTTAGTTTGTAGCTCTGAAGCCTGCAAAACACAAAATATGGCAGGTCAATGAACCCAACAGATAGCAACTAATAAGAATCAACAAAAAGCATAAAGATAAGCGTCCATTATAAGGATGTTACTTGTCCAATTACTTTTTCAGAAAGTAGAATATCAATAATGGACTGTCGGAGAACAAGCCATTGAAGTAAGGAGGCATTATGTACATTCCAGAGTTAAGTTTCAAATAATCAAAATCCAAAAGGCCTCTAGAAACTAAATCATCCACAACCACCTACCTTCTCCTTAAGTTTTTTAGAGCCTCTAGCAAGCCTTTCTAGTTCCTTTTCCTTTAGAGATACTACATTGTCAAGCTCCTCAAGGCTGGCTAACTCATCCCTGCTTGGTTGTGAAGCAGCTGTAAGAGACTCAAGTTGTTTTTCTATATAACCATATTGTGCATTTAAACTCTCAATCTGTCAAGAAATGAAAAAAGACAGCATCAAGTATAAGTGCACATACAGCAAACAGCATAATCAAGAAAAAGGGTCAATAAAATATCAGTTTGAGTGATTCATAGGATGATAGGATGCATGCTCAAATAGCTACCTCAGTTTGACTTTTGGCTAATTCCATTTCTAAATGGGCCACAGCCTTTTCAGAGGCCTGACAACACCTCACAGCATCAGCGATCCTTTGGCGTATAGAGGTTAACTCGTCAACCAGCTCAGCTAGCTCTTTCTCAGCATTAGCAACAATTTTTCCTGAAACACTAGCACGAATGGATGTCCCCATCTTACCACCGCGTGCTTTGCTGCTACCACCAGTCATTGTACCGGCCTTCTCAAAGAGAGCACCATCCATTGTCACCACACGACGGAATTCATTGTTCCCGCCATATGCAATCCTTGTGGCCTGAAGAGATGCAATAGACTCTCAGCAGCAGAACATATATAATTGTTAAGAAGAAAAGGAAACACAAGTTCCACAAAAGACTTAAATAATAAAATGGTGAAAGGGACCACAATATGATGCTGTTATACTCTTTGATGTAAGAGATAAGCTTAACAAATCTTACTAGAAGAAAAGGACACCCTCAATTTATGAATCTTGTCCAATCCCATCTTCCCAGCATAGATCCATAATGTCCAAATGACTAGATTATCCAGTTCAGAAAATGAGATCTCATTTTAGGCTAACATACAACATAGAAGAAAAAGAGCTTGCAATCCACCACATACGACGAATCTACAATTGTAAATTCATCACACCAAAGGAATATCATTGGAACATAAAAAAAGGTTCTCAGAAATAACTATGAAGAAGTTAAAATTGAGTAAAGATCATACTTGATCCAAGTCTTTTGCAACAACAGTGTTCCCCAGTGTAGCAAAAAAGGCAACCTTCATTCGTTCATCTGCGACATTAACCAGATCAAAAAGATGTGGGACTCCCTCAGTGGGGTGAACTTTCTCTTTCAGCTTATGCAGATGACGTGGCATTTGCTCCTCCTGCACAGATATTTTAAAATAAAGACGTCATAAATTCATGATTGAGAAAATATACATGACAATAACATAATTTGGACATCAATAAAGTTAACCACCAGAATCACCTGTTTGACTTGCTTCTTTACTCCTTTAATACAATTGTAGATAAAATATATTATCATTCTGATAGCTTCAATATGTAACTTTAAGAACATTAATTTACTATCATTAAATATATATTATAAATATCAGTAACAGTAAAATTCCATTCTATGGAAAAAGAGAACACAAATAATGATATACTTACCCACAGGGACATAAGAGAAGAAGATATCAGAATTGAACCCACAACGACATTGAGGAAATTATTGTCTTCACGAAAGGTTACAACAACCACTAGGCTGGCTTAAAAATGATATCATGGTGCATGCTAAATTCACCTTGGAGCATTGTGGCATTTTATCACTTGGGACCTACCTAAGAGCTTCCATAATACGCCATACCTAAGCATTTGTGGCATCTACCTTCTAGATGCTACTCTCTAGTTTCCATCTCACATAACCATATATTATTCAAATATTTGAAACTGGGTGAAAATCATAAAATGACAAGGGAAGGGATCAAGTGAATTGCAAAACCAACAACAGGATAAGATAGAACCTGCACAAGTTGGACTTTCTGGCTGAGCAACTCACATACATTTGTGGGCATTGTTAAAGTAAAAATGTGAATAATTTTGAATGAGAAGGGTTGATATATATATAGGGAAGTGCTCCTATGAGAGACACTCTCACCAACTTTATGAGAGATGGGTGGGGGCCCTCACATTTAAGTTGGGGGTCCTTGCATTTAAGTTGGTGAGAGTGGATATGGAAGTGAGGGCCCCCAGCCATCTCTCATAAAGTTAGTGGGAGTGTCTCTCATAGGAGCAATATATATATATATATATATGGAGATGCACCTATGAGAGATATCTTTCACCGTAAATGAGAGATTGGGTGGGGGCCCTCACAGTTAAGCTATTGGCATTGGATATGGATGTGAGGGCCCCCACCTTATCTCTCATAATAAGGTGAGAGCATCTTTCATAGGAACATCTCCCATATCTATATATATATGGGGAAATATTCATATGCATCTATCCCTCATCATTTTTGGTGAGGGACACCCCTTTTGGGGGTGTTTCCCTCTTGTACTTGAAACACCCCCAAAAGGGGTGTCCCTCACCAAAAATGGTGAGTGATAGATGCACTTGAAGATCCCCCATATATATATATATAGGCCAAGGCTCTCCTAAGCTAAAGCTAAAGATAGTATTCCATAAGCTCATGCTTGCGGGTCCCACCCTTGGTCCATCCAAATGGACCAAACACATGACCCCCCTAAATTGCACATGCCCACCAACTTTTAGTCAGATCCCAATTTACTGGACCGTTGGATCGACTGTGTACCGATCCGAGTGGACTGTTGACCATTAAACTTTTGGTCATAGGAATGGAGAAATTAAAAGGGAGAGACAAGAAAAAAGAAAAATAGAGAATAAATGTTCTCTCTTCTTCCTTGGTTATTCTTAGATATTCAAGGATATTTATTCACTAGTGTTTTCCACCCATAGGAAGAATTTTTCCAGGTACTCACAAGTCACATTGAGGATGTTCAACAAGAAGAAACCACTTTGGTTGTTGTAAAGGGACAGCAACAAAGAGGTATAGAGTAAAGCTTCAAAAAGTTCATAAAGCTTCAAACTGTTAATTTTGTTTAAATCTGAGATGCCTATAATAGGGTACAAGGTTCGCAGCATATTAAATTTAGAGACGTTGCGTTCAGTTTTTATACTTCTCTTTTGTGTGTATATATCATTTCCTTAAAGAGAACAAAATAAAAGCAATTCATTTATCGATAGAAAAAGAAAATCAAAATAACTACAGGGAATCCAAAATCGGGACATGCATACCAATATCATGAAAGTCACAACACCAAGATTATTTCTTTGGAGTAGCTCCACACATGCCTGTGCTGCCACAGTTGTTTCTACCACAATAAAATCAAGTCCACTACAAGCTGTTGATATTGCAATATCGTATTTTGCTGCAAGAAAAATGTGAGAAATCAAAAAGAGCTAGAGAGATAAACATTTTTTTTTCTTGACCTTAGCTTTGGAATTTGGATATAGAACAAAAAGATGAGAAGAATATAGCTTATGTGGCAAAAAACAAACAGAGAACTGGAAAAAATATTGACCTAATGAAGTATATGTAATAGTACTAAAAAGAAAGGGCAAAAAGAAAAAAAGAGGTATTTGTCTTCTATGAAAATATTCTCATATTTAAAAGATACAAGAATCTTCGCTGAAGAACAATAAGCATAGTCAGCAGCTGAGGAGAAACAGGGATTTCTGTGCAATAATTTGCATTTCTTCTTGCCATGTACTTCATTTTAGATATTTCCAAGCTTCAATTGCAAGAGCTTTTGCACTCATGGTTTAGAAATCGTCCGACAGAGTCACTCTAGTCGATAGGTGCAAAGTCGAGTCACCTACTTGACCAAGTCCTTGCGGTTTTTGGGCCCTAAATGCATTTATTCCAGTGTTTCCTATTAGGAAAACTTATGTGGGAGGCTCTTATGGACAGTTTACACGGATTCAAGAAGATTGAACCACTTCTTTTTAAAGACTCTAGCATTTATATTCAAACACAAAAATTTACCTATAACAACTTAAATTCATTATTAATAAATGAAACACAACACATTTTAAAATTCTAGTTTCATAAAAAAAAAATGGCTATCTTTCATATTTTCCATGTATTACCAGGCCTAGTATGCAACTTGGTTTGCTCAACCAAGATGACTTGACTCAAGGATGACCAAGTTGCTCCCCAAGTCTAATTTAGAGAACCTTGTTTGCACCTGCTTTGGGGCTGCATCTTTATTTGAGGAAAAAAAACATGAAAGTAATAAACCAATCTCACCATAAATTGCACCAAGGTCCCCTAAACGACCATAGATTCCCACTATTTGGTTTGACTCTTTAGCGTGCAATATTGCTTTCAGAACAGATCCTTGACTCTTTTCCAATTCCAAAATGGATAAAAGCTCTGTGACCTTTTGTCTAGCATTTTGCTCAAGAGGAAGAAGTAATTCCTGCTTGCTAGAACATTCCTGTTAAAACGACAGCAAACTTAACAATTTACTAAAGTTTTTGACAACAGAAAAGATAAAAAGAAATAAATAGCATACTCTTCCACTTTATGAGCTTCCAATGCTTTTCTCTTGTTTTCATCAATTTCTCTTTGTAGCTTTGCAATGCATGCATTCTTTGCTTTAATTCTGTCCTTCGTGTCATTCATCTGTCTTAGGGCATCCTCAAAAGCTATTCGACTAGCTTCATGCTGAAGCAAATGGAAATCCCATTGAGTGAAACTTACAAGCAAGTTTCATTACTATGAAATAAAAAATTGAAGGTGAAAGAGTCTAAACTCTGGAAGAAAACTAATCTCAAAATCTTAATGAGAATTAGCCTACATGTTAAGTTTAAATAGAATATAAATGAGAGTTGTTACTGCAGAAATTACAGCAGATCCTATTTTATAGGAGATTTGAAAATCTTCAAAATTATACAATTTCATAATGAATTCAGTCATCCCAGATTTTCTGCTTTTGATTCCTCATCTGTTGATTTGCATAGCTGTACGTTATCACCCCCCTTCAAATTCAAGGGCCAGGATTGGACTTGCAATTTGTGTCTTAGAGTTTTGAACCGAGCCACACTTAAAGCTTTTGTCATAATATCAGCAACTTGAGTCTCACTTGGAGTAAATAGAACCTGTAATGTACCATCTTTCACTTGGTCCCTAACATAATGAACATCCACCTCTATATGCCTTGTGCGAGCATGATAGAGTGGATTGACTGTAAGATAGGTAGCACCCAAATTGTCACAATATAATTTTGGTGTAGTGTGCATTGGAATGCCAAGTTCGTGTAAGAGATAAGTTAGCCATTTTACTTCAGATCCAGTATACGAGAGGGCCCTATATTCGGCTTCAGTGCTGGATTTAGACATAGTGGGCTGCTTCTTGGCAGTCCAAGAAATCAAGTTCTTGCCAATGTAGATCGCAGAGCCTGTGACTGAGCGACGATCATCAGGATTTGAGGCCCAATCAGCATCAGAAAAGGAAGTAAGAGAGACACGACTAGATTTGCAGAAATGCAGTCCAAAAGTAATTGTCCCTTTGACATAGCGAATAATTCGCTTGACAGCCTCAAGATGAACAGTCCGTGGGGCATGAAGGAACTGACATACTTGGTTAATAGCAAAGGTTAAATCCGGCCTTGTCATTGTGAGGCATTGCAGAGAGCCAACCATGGAGCGATAGAGAGTACCATCAAGAAGAAGATCACCATCATGTTTGGAAAGTCGACGCCCAATAGCTATTGGAGTAGAAACAGGTTTGCAGCCTTCCATTTGAAATTTGGATAAGAGATCCATGGAGTATTTCAACTGATTGAGAAAAATAGTGTCTTTGGTGCGACAAACTTGCATCCCAAGAAAATATGACAACAGCCCCATATTTTTCATGTCAAATTGGGATGTGAGAGCTTCAATAGTAGCCTTGATATCAATTGGATTATTGCCCGTGAGTATGATGTCATCGACATAAACTAATAAAATGGTTTTGATGGACCCTTTGTTTCTCACAAATAGAGAATGATCAGCATGTGTGTTGTTGAAGCCTAACTTCTGGAGATGGGTGCTTAGGCTTTGGAACCACGCCCGAGGGGCTTGTTTCAAACCATAGATGGCTTTCTTCAACTTGTAAACATAGTTGGGGAGTAAGGGGTTGGTGAAACCTTGTGGTTGGGAAATGTACACATCCTCATCTAAATGGCCATGTAAGAAGGCATTTTTAACATCTAGTTGATAAAGCGGCCAATTGAAAATGTTGGCCAGAGAAAGGATGATACGAATGGTTTGTGGTTTCACAACGGGGCTGAAAGTTTCATAATAGTCGATGCCGGGATGTTGATGAAAACCTTTGGCCACAAGTCGGGCTTTGTAACGCTCAAGACTACCATCATCTCTTTGTTTCACTTTGTAAACCCATTTACATCCCACTGTGTCCGTGAGAGGGAGGCGGTACCAATGTCCAAGTACCTTGCTTGAGAAGAGAGTTAAACTCAGCTGACATGGCTTGTTGCCAATTTGGATCTTTGCAAGCTGTGGAGTAGCAAGAGGGTTCTGTGGGAAGGGTGGTATTGGTAAGAACGAAGCACTGGGGAGATAGTGGATGTTTGGTGACAAAATAAACTTTTGGCTTATGGATGCCATCTTTGGCTCTTGTGACCATAGGATGAACATTGGTTGATGGGTTATCACCAGCATGTGTCTCATTAGGTGGAGATGAATCAACATTAGGATGTTGGATGGGCAAAATCATAACATTTGGGTTTTGGATGGGTAAGGGGTCGGCTGGTGGTTGTGGGGGTGTTGATTGAGGTGGTTTTTGAAGAAGTGATGGAGAGGTAGGAAGGGAGGTGAGATAAGAAGTGGAGGTTTAATGGTCATAACTGATGGTGGAGTTGGGGAAGGTGTAGAAGAAGCTAAGTAAGGGAAGCGAGATTCATCAAACTTCACATGTCTAGACACAAAAACTCGACCATCAGTCATGCGCATACACCTATATCCTTTGTGATTCGGACTATACCCTAGGAACACACACAAGGCTGATTTGGGAGAGAATTTGTTGGTTCCATAGTCTCGGAGATAAGGAAAGCAAGCGGACCCAAACACGCGCAAATAATCATACAAAGGCTGCTCTTGAAAGAGGAGAGAAAATGGGCTTTCCTTGTTGAGTAGCGGAGAAAGGAGTCGATTGATAAGATAAACACTAGTGAGGAAAGCATCAACCCAAAGATGATTGGGACCGCCACTGTTTAATAATAATGTGAGACCCATGTTTGTGATGTGACGGTTTTTCCTTTCTGACACACCATTTTGTTCCGGTGTGTGGGGACAGGAGACATGCCGTACTATTCCACATTTTTGTAAATGAGTGAGAAAAGATGTAGAATTATATTCACCACCACCATCACTATGAAATATTTTGATTTTGGCACTAAAATAATTTTCAACCATAGACTGAAATTGAAGAAAATATCTAAAAACATCAGATTTTGAGTGCATGGGATAGAGCCATGTATAATGGCTAAATGAATCAATAAAGATGACATAAGATTTGTAGGCAGAAATAGAAGAATCGGGAGAAGGTCCCCAAACATCTGAATAAATAGTATGCAAAGGATACATGGCTCTTTTATTTAATACTGGAAAAGGAAAGCGAGTCCGCTTCCCAAGTTCACAACTATCACAAACAAAAGAATTTCTAGGAACAAGAAAAACTAAATTAGAAGCAGTAGCGATCATGCGCAGAACTGTGTGCGAAGCATGCCCAAGACGTTGATGCCAGAGAGTAGTGGTGGATGCTGTGAGAGCCATGGGATTTTGAAGAAGGGTGTAGAGACCTCCATCACGGGTGCCCCTGATCAGCGTGTTCTTGGTGTCCAGATCCTTAACCACAAAGGAAGAAGGTGTAAATTCAACAGTGCAATTATTCTCATTTGTTAATTTGCTAACTGAAAGAAGATTTTTTTTGAGAGATGGAACTAAGAGAACATCACTGAGAATAAGAGGTTTTGAAGGGGTGTGAAGAGTATGATGCCCAGTATGGGTTATGGGTAGAGGCCGACCATCTCCAACCATGAGAACATCATTCCCTGAGTAAGGGGTCAGGTTAGAAAGTTTACCTGAGTCATGAGCAGCATGTGTAGTGGCCCCAGTGTCAGCAATCCATGATTCAGTCCCATGGTCATGCAAGGAAAGAGCAGCAAGCGCTTGATTAGCTTCGTCACTAGAAGATGATTTTTCTTGGTAAGACTCATCAAACCGATACCAGCACTTGAGGGCAGTGTGTCCTATTTTCCCATAGACTTGACAGGTTGGGCGAGAGGTCATGTTGTTGCCTCCAGATTGGAGTTGTTGACCTCGTCCACGTCCATAGCTTCTGCCACGACGATGACTATTTGATCTGCCACGATTGTAAGGTGGGTGTCCTCCTCTTTGGGCAACAAAGGCAGTGGATGTGTGATCTGTTGGCAGAGCATCATAGGATTTGAGGAGTGCTTCTTGTGCTAAGAGCATGGAGGTAGTTTCTATGAATGTCGGGTATTTGTCCCGAGTTTGAATGTTGGTTTGCACGGCATTGTAGTCACGATCCAGTCCTTTGAGAATCCAAGAAACCTTATCTTCATCAGTGAGAGGCTTCTGGATAGCATTCAATTCATCACATAATAGCCTGAATTGTTGGAGGTATGCAGACATGGACGTTGATCCTTTCTTGAAGGATTGAATTTTCTGTCGGAGCTCCAATTCGCGTAGTCGGCTGTGTTGCACAAACCGCTCGCGAAGGGCATCCCAGACCTCCTTGGCAGTTTGGAGGTGGACTACCTCAGGGAGTACTGCCTCTGTTATGGTAGAGAAGAGCCAGGAAACAATGAGTTGATCAATCTGTTTCCAGTTGGGGTTGGTGGTATCTTCTGTATGGGATCCATCCACAAAGCGAAAGAGATTATATCCTTTGAGTAAAGGCAGAAATTGGAGATTCCAAAGGATGTAATTGGTTTCGGTGAGTTTGATAGAGACGAGATTGACAGGAGTGGGCAATGCCTTAGTGAGGTTTTGAACCTCATCAGAGGATTGAGGGACAGAGGTTGTGGAAGAGGAGGGGGCCATGGAAGAGAAAGATAACATGAAGGGTAGGGAAAAACAAAAAAAAAAAAACCTTATTGTCTACACACCAGAACCGTCTGGTACTCTGATACCATGAAAGAGTCTAAACTCTGGAAGAAAACTAATCTCAAAATCTTAATGAGAATTAGCCTACATGTTAAGTTTAAATAGAATATACATGAGAGTTGTTACTGCAGAAATTACAGCAGATCCTATTTTATAGGAGATTTGAAAATCTTCAAAATTATACAATTTCATAATGAATTCAGTCATCCTAGATTTTCGGCTTTTGATTCCTCATCTGTTGATTTGCATAGCTGTACGTTATCAAAAGGGTCATTTGCCTTTTATGCGTAATAGAAAAATTGGTTTCACATATGCAAATGTTATACATGTGAAACGCATTACCATGTTTGTCAAAATCACAATTTTCACACTAGTAAATGAATACATCCAATGGTTTTAAATGTATTTGGATGTTGGCCTTTTTCACAAATTTCTTAATATCCATTAAGATTTAGGATATGAAATTGAACTTCTTAATTTCTATCACTAATATGAGAATATTGAACTGTTCAAATCATTAGGGGCGCACAAAAGTGCAAAAAATTAGATTTATATGTATTGGGATTTTTGGTATGTTTTTAACAAATTACTTAAAATCTCTGAAGATTTAAGATAATTGGCTTTAACAAATGAGAAATGAGCACTTTCGAGAGCATTTAGGGGTAGCAATGATAGGGAAGAAAATTAGAGAAACCCGTTGGAGATGGTTTGGGATGTTCAACAAAGGTCGGTAAGGGCATTGGTAAGGAAAAGTTTGGTATGAAGATTTATAGCACACCAAGGGGAAGGGGTAGCCCAAAGAGGACGTGGATGGAAGTGGTAAACATAGATATGAAGAATTGTAACTTATCTGAGGATTTAACAAAAGATAGATCAGAATGGAGAAACAAAAATCGTGTAGCCGACCCCAATATAGTTGGGACAAGACTTTGATGATGATGATGATATTTAAGATAACCGGCATAAATTTCTTACGGTTTATTTGTCAATAAAAAAAATTTAATGGTTTGGATTACAAATGAGGGGCACTGGGGAATGAGGAAAAATGTTTGATCATTGATGGGATTTGATCCCCGTGACCAATCGCACAACCAAATGCAATCACCAAGTGAAGCATGTACTGGCACCTTTAGCAAGTGGGAGATGTGAGTATCACCCCTATTTAGGTGTGAAAATGGTCTTATTTACAAACCATTTTCACACCTCATATACGCATCACATGTGTAAATGAGAGGAAACAAATATGATGATGCATAAACATTACGCATGTAAATCATTTACATATATGAGTGCAAAAAAACAACACCTTAATGTAAGTTCTGAAAACCAAGCCATTAACAACAAAAAGTTGCCGTCGCAAATCTAGTATTAATGATTAATGATTAATGATTACATCTACATCAGCTGACTTTATCAAGACTCAAGAGCAAAGTAGAATGAAAATCACACCTTTTCCTTCAAAATCGTTCTCTCAGTACATGCAACATCAAGTTTTCCTTGATGCACAATGAGCTCTTTTTCCCAAGGTTCCAACTCAGCTTGAACCTCCGCAAGCTTAAAATGATGCCTCTCAGTTTCATCTGTATTAAATAATTAAAAGCAATAGTAAACAGTCAAAAATGTTATTAACTGCAGGCTGCAGCGAAAATAAGGATATGAGATATTCACACGACATGGTAGATGGAAAGAAAATAACAATAAACAGATATGGATAAGTACAAATAATGTACCAAAGCACAATTACCGCGTTGATCACATTTTATAGAACATGAGCATTAAAAGGGTGATAAGATTTAATGAGCAGGTGAGAAACGAAAGGCATAGTTATGGGGAGATTATCACAAACACGTCTATATAGAACAAATTTTGATCTTTATGGTAAAGATGGATGAAAAAGATTCAATGTGATCAAAATCTATAGTAATGTAATTGATGCAAGATCTGGCTTTTATTCAACTAAAGAAATATAATCTTTTAGATGATGATGAAAGCGTCATCCAATTTCCCTAGGTGAATGTTAATATTGTTCACCCACACTGGTGAATGTTAGGAAAACCCATAAAATCCATACAACTTCTTTCAGCTTATACTGAAACTCTACAAATCTAGGCAATATTTCTACACATATTCAGCCAATAAATGTGAAAAAAAAGTGTGAGCATATTCCACCTACAGATCACATATAAATCACATATTGTATCAATAACTTGAATCTAATAATGTAACTAAAAAAAATAGGCATAAGATAATGCTATTATGGAGCAAATTGCAGAACAGTTCAAACAAGACAGTGCCACAGATAGAATAATATATGGTATAGTATGAAATAAGAAAAACTTCAATTCCAGGGAAAAAACTATGATAATCAGAAGAACCTGATCTTCCAATGCTAGAATTATTGATATTGTTCAAGAAAAGAAAACTGCTAGCATATTGGTAGAAAGGAACTGGGTCACCTTTGGACTGTTCCTTGATTTCATCCAGAATTTTCTCTTCATTCAAAAGAAGTTGTTGAAATTTGGGTATCTCTTCCTCAAGTTTTGGAATCAAAATTTTTGATGACTCAGTCTCTTTAATAACTTCTTCAATCTTCAATGAATCCTGCAAGAAAACATGGTTCAGACACGCACAGCTGACCATCAAAGATGAGTGCCCAATGTTATTAATTATTACAGAACTAGTGAAACATCCCTTGAAGTTACTTCTCTTGGCACACCCATATTTCCTTTGAGGAATAGGGCCAACTTAATCAAAACCATCACATGCACTCCCCTACCTCCCCAGTCCCCAACCCACCCATGAATTGGAACTCACCAGTCACCACAATTTGACCTTTAACAGAACGCTATCCGCCATTGCATTGAATCGTGATAAATGTTAGAGTTGTATAAACTAGGGTAGTGTTTGGTTCGCTGGAATGGTTTCAGACATGAATGGAATAGAGAGCGAAATGAGTTTGGAATGGAATGAGGCAGCAATAGACATTTCCATTCCAGCGTTTGGTACGCTGAGAAATCAACCCAGTAATAGAACTCTGAATTCTTATTCTTGCGTTTGGTATACTTGAATGATGTCTGGAATGGAATAAAATTTACATAAAACTGACCAAAATTCCCTTGTTAAAATTTTGGAATGGAATGGCCTTGTTAATATTAATATTAATTATATAATATTAATCAATATTATTAATAATATTTGTATATATTATATTAATAATATTATTATATTAATTATTATTATAATTATATTAATAAATAATATAAATTTATAATTATATTATTATATAATATACTATTTATAAATATTATAATTTATTAATATTTATATAATTATAATTATAAATAATTATATAAATATTATAATTATATTTAATATAATAATTATAATAAATATTAAAAATAATTATATTATAATATTAAATATAATTATAATATTATTAATAATATAAATTATTATTATATTATTATAAAATACCCTTGTCTGGGGCATTTCAGTCTCAACCAAAAATCATAAAGGAATGGAATGACCATTCCTCTGCCTTCCCAGTGGAATGATCATTCCTCTACTTAAAGGAATGGTGATTCCGGTGGTAATGGTCATTCTGTCACTTTTATGCGAACCAAACGCTATAATGATCATTCCGTTGGAATGACCATTCCATTCCGACCTTCATTGCAGCGAACCAAACGCTACCTAATATTTCTTTCCAATGCCCATTTACAGTCCTGAAAAGATTAGATAAAGGTGTCACTTCATCCACCCCAATGAATTGGCCCCCACCCAACTGGGCCCCATGAAGTTATCATTTCATCATTTCATTTTACTAGATCAGGAATTCAATAGTGGATTCAAGATGGGCAGAAAGGCAAATTTTAGGAGGATTGATGGTGTGATAATGGGCATCAACAAAAAATTTCATTTGCACGATTTTTTCAGAGGTAGGCTCCATCACATTGAATAGGTCAATATGATGGAAGTTCCCATTCTTGGTAGGAACCATATAATTTATGGCATAGTACAAGTCATTCATTTTGACAATCCACGAAACAAGACACAAAACCTAAAAGTAGAATGATATGATCACATGTGAGCTTCTCATGATCCTACATGGGGTCAATCCAATCCCCTCAAACAGATGCCCGCCTGGTAGTGGCAAGCTGTCAACTAAACTTAGTTTTCACCAATGATCTCTGGAGCCTCGAAACCCTTGCCTAATAATGTAGACTTTTGGGGTATTCTTAATCCACGCATAGACCTTCCATTACCCTGCTCACCATGGCTGGCATGCATAAGGTGGGTCCCACAAGGTGCATCTCATATAGCAATATGGGAACTTCTTCTCATGTGAACAAAACTATATATGTTTCATGTAATTCTTCATACCTTTTCGAGCTTGTCCTTTAGTTTTTTGATTTTTTCCTTCATTTGCTTCAAATCTTCTCGATATTTCACATCTTGCCTTTCAAATTCTTTAAATTCATTTTTACAAGTCCTGAGGTCATTATCAAGTTCCTAATTGTTGACACAAACAAAAACACCAAACGCAATTGATCACTACAATTATCACTTTATGTCATGATTGAAGACACAGCAAAGATGATAAAGTTGAAGGCAGCAACAGATAAATGATGGAAAGTTAGCAAAGAATGATACTTAAACTTAACAATAAGGATAACAGCAACAGTGAGTACAAATTAGAAAACTTAAGATGTAATACATGGCCATGTAATTTGGGATCCAATGATAGTAAAGTGAATCAAAGGTAACTCTTGAGGCAAATATAAGGAATCAAAAGTATTTAAGACCAAGTCAAGCAGCCTGCATCGACCCAATATCCAATCAAAAGAAACCAAAACCAACCCATTCAAATGAGTACAGGGGAACTCGTCCAGTTTTGGCCATTTCGAAGTATTTGAGATCTAAATAGTAGTTACAACTCAGGTTCAATAGATGTTGGACATTGTAGCTGATTCTATTCCATTTTGGTTTACAAATCACAGGAAAATACAGGTACAAAATAATCTTTGAATGGTTTTGATACTTAGTCTACAAAATACTCAGTCCCTTCCTTAGTCCATCCTGATTATTTTATCATTTTCATCATGTATTAGCCTCTAACAACCAGAATCTACAAAATGATATTGTTTTCCACAGGTCATGTTTCTTATCATATCTGTTGTTTCTCCTTTTATAATGTTTTCAACACTGAGTTTTTCCATCTCCATTTTGATATGTTCCAACCTCGATGAGTCATAATAGCTTTTTCCCAAGGCAGATCACCCTAAAAAACCGAGATTTCTGACTTTTAGGTTTGATAGCTAAATGTGAGTAAGCCACACCAAGAAAATATTTTCTCACTTGAACATGCATTATTGGGATTTATTTTACAGAACCAGATTCTGAAATAAAAGCAATCTCCAGGCTCTTCTGTACATACATATTTTTACACTGATATTCAAGTATCATCATCAAAACCGCCATCGCCACCACCACCACCATCTGAGTGTCACCAAAATGATTTGAGAAAGCTCTTAGTGTTTAATTGACAAACCCCAGCATGTGTAAACGATAACAATGTGCAAGAACTCAAGTTTATGTCATGAATAGCTTTCAGCAAAAACCAATGGAATACATTACTAGGAGCTATATAATAGATAGCTCATACATCTAACACTCTGATGCACATTACATAATATCTACAGGTATTTGTTCAGGGCAGCCCATGGGCCAACTAACCCAATCCACTTCTAAATTCAAATTCAGGTGTGCACTTAGCTTAAAGGATCAACGTACAGGTTTGTTCTTGGGGCTGGTTTGACAACACAATACACACTTATGGCCCAATAATGGATTTCATGAATCATAAGTCGTAAGTGCTAATACAAGATTCATTAAGGGCAATTTTAATAATTTGTTGATGATTCCAAAGCATGGCTGCTTGAGTATTGATGAATTTACTCTTTGGCAAAGAGGTCAAGTACAAACAATCTCATAGAATCAGACCCAACGCATTAAGTCATGGTAGGGGCCAGAGCTTCATTATGTTGGCCCTTCTGATGAACACAGGACACACCCTCTTTTTCCCTGCCAGACCATAACTCAACCATTTATTAAATAATTGTTTGTGCAGTTTCCTATCACCAATTGGTTTTGGGATTACTGGCTAGCAACTTTGTCATGGTATCAGAACACCGCCCGAGGGGGGGGGTGGTTAAATAGTTGTTTGTGTAGTTTCCTATCACCAATTGGGTTTTAGATTACTGGCTAGCAACTTTGTCACCATTGACCCCCCTAGTGCTTGACAATACAATGGTTACAGCTTACAACAAGAATAGGAAGATTGTAGTCAAATCATGTTTAATATTTGAAGCACAATGACAAATCCATATAGAAATTGACCAAGATCTGTCACTCACCTCCTGTCTTTTCAAATATTTATTATGCACCCTCTCCAGATCCTTCAATGTATTAGAACTTTCTTGGATCTTCACCCTGAAGTATAATGGCAATATTCTATTTATATTATTCTTAAATTTTCAAAGAATGAACAAGCTCAGTTTTCTGGTTCACCAAGTGTTACCTTTCATCTTTGAGACTTTCTTCCAAGCTAGACACATTAGCTTGCAGCTCGACAACATGAGAAGCAGCATCATCAAATGCCAGTTTTGTAGCTTTTTCCTGCCATTTCAAGAGTGTCAACTCCTTCAGCATATAAGCCTCAGCTTCATTCTTCACATTCTGCATGATAGAAGTACATAGAAATCATTACAAACCCCTTCAGCTACAAGAACAAACATGCACAAATTAAAAACTCTGCATCTACCTCCAAGCTGTCTCTTTCTTTCTCTGCTAATTTTTTTATTATTTGTACCACCCCAGATCGTTTCTCATTAAGGACATCCAACCTGCAGCACAAACATGTGAAGCATATCTTTCAGTTAATAATTTATCTCATGAAAGAAAAGCCAGCAAGAAGGGTTTTTTTTTTTTTTTTTTTTTTGTCCAAAGCTGATGCCAACAGCACCATTAAAGATTATTCCCACGAGTCCACAGCTTAAAGAGTTTTGGATGCATAACAGTAGCTACAACCATCAGCATACTACAAAACTGACAAAGTATCAGAAACATGTTGTGCTATAACCAATAGCATAACAGTAGCCATAACTTGATTGCTTGAGCTTCTGAGGGATTATTCCTCCAAAAGAAAAGAAAAAAGGTGACAGATTCCAAGAAGTGGAGAAACAACATTCCCAAGTCTTACATTGTACCAAAGTGATCATCATTTATTCTTCCACGTTTGTTGTGTACAAGCAAACAGAGTACCAGAAAACCAACTAAGTTGAGCCTCATGAACAATGATATTATCTCTCCTTGCTCACTTCAAGTTTTCCTTACATAAACAGACAAAAATATTCAGAAAACCAACACTGGTCACCAAAATGTTGAGGGCATGTTTGGTTGAAATAGATAAACATGTTTAGCTGCAAGTTACTATATGGCTGGGAGTATAGGCTTATGGATATGGGAAAAGTCATCTCAGGCTGATATAGCAGAGTCTTAGGGAGGAACAGAGGTGACACAACTACACGTGGTCTATAATAAGAGATGAGATAAAGTGATCCTTTAATGAGGAAGAAGGGGGTGTTGTAATCTTATGTAAGGACTGAAGAAGAAAGAGACAGAGTTGGAGAGAAAACTGATAGCTCAAGGTGAGGATCGTTTGTCTATTTATCATTGCATTATTCCCTAATCAAGGGCCCTAAATATAGTAATCAGTACAATCACAATAAAGAATAATCAATCTCCTAATCTAAACAAGGAAGTAAATAAGATACAAAATCAGCAACATAATCTAGGCTGATCCCACACGTGGGATATAATATACAGCTGTGTACAAGCCCTTAATGGGCTGGGCCTAGTGGGCCTAAGTCACATTATCTTCTACACTCCCCCTCAAATTGATGTGGTAAGACAGAAAACAGCAATTTGCTAGTAAGAGCATTATGGCGGGGTTTGGGAAGTGCTTTGGTGAAGATATCCGCCAACTGGTCATGAGTAGAGACATGAGGCAAGGTTATTTTCTCAGTGACAACATGCTGACGGATGAAATGACAATCAATCTCAATGTGCTTCGTCCGTTCATGAAAGACTGGATTATTAGCAATTCTGGTAGCACTAATATTGTCCGCATGAAGAGGTGTAGAGGTACCAACAATGACACCGAATTCACACAGAAGACGGCGTAGCCAGATGATTTCAGCACTCGCGGACGACATTGCCCTATATTCGGCCTCAGCAGAGGACTTTGACACGGTGGTTTGCTTCTTGCACTTCCATGAAATGAGAGAGTTGCCAAGGAACATGCACCAGCCAGTGGTAGATCATCGAGAATCAGGGCAACCAGCCCAGTCAGCATCCGCATATGCTGATAATCGTAGGGAATTATCAGAAGGATAGAAGAGACCATGAGTAAGGGTGCCTTTAACATAGCGGAGTATGCGTAAAGCAGCAGCAAGGTGGGGCTTGTGAGGATTGCTCACAAATTGGCTAACGGTATGAACTGCATGAGAAATATCAGGTCGAGTCATAGTTAACTAGAGCAAACTACCAACTATTCGCCGAAAAATAGAGGGGTCATCCAGGGGAGAGCCATCCTCCGTACTGAGTTTGCTATTTAATTCCATCGGCGTATCAAAGGTGTGAACATCATCAAGTCTGGCTGAAGTGATCAAATCGGTAGCATATTTACGCTGATGGACGCGAATGCCTGATTTGGTACGCGAAAACTCAAGCCCTAGAAAGTATGTGAGAGGACCAAGATCCTTCATTCTGAAGTGGCGAGTGAGATGGAGCTTGAGGTCCGTAATGCCAGAAACATCATTGCCACTGATAATCATATCATCAACGTAGACTAAAAGGAATGTGTAACCTTTCGTTGTCCATCTAAGAAATAGTGAACTGTCAGAATGACTCTGACGAAACCCAGCTTGAAGAATTGCTGCCCAGAATTTATCGAACCAAGCCCTGGGAGCCTGCTTAAGTCCATAAAGAGATTTTCGCAACTTGCAAACATACTGAGGAGGACAAGCATATCCCGGAGGAGGTTTTAAGTAGACAGTCTCTTTCAAGTCGCCATGAAGAAAAGCATTTTTGACATCCATTTGCCAGAGAGGCTAGTTGCGGGTTGCAGCGATACAAAGGAGAGTACGAACGGTGGTTAATTTAGCCACCGGTGCAAATGTTTCTTCAGAACACCTATTTTGGTTGGTTCTCCTTCTTCTTCTACTGTTTTTTCTCTTTTGCCTACTACTTTATTGCAAATGGACAAGTACGACGTAATCCCAATTAAATTCAATGGGCAAAATTATATGTCCTGGTCCTTCCACTTAAGGAACTTTGTAGAAGGACAGGGCCTTTTTGGTTATCTTGATGGATCTATACCTAGGCCTCAGATTACAAGTACTACTGACTCCAAAGGCCTAGCCACCTGGTCCAAAGAAAATGCTAAGGTCGTAACCTGGATCCTTAACTCTATTGATCCGTCTCTTGCGGTGGCTCTTCAAGCCTACACGACTGCAGCTGATATGTGGGCTCATCTGAAGAAAGTCTACCATCAAACCAATAAAGCTCGAAAATTTCATCTGGATAGTGAAATTGTCAAATATAGTCACGGGGATAAAACTGTGCAGGAATACTTTAATGGTTTCCTCACCTTGTGGACTGAAAGGGATTCCATGTTAATCCAAACAGTCTCTTCTGGATTTTTGTCTGAGGCTCTCCAGTTACAAGAAGAAACTCATATCAGCCAGTTTCTTATGAATTTAAGACCTGAATTTGAATCTGTTCGGTCTGCCCTCATGAATAGGGAGAATACTGCTAATCTGGATACTTGCTTCCAAGAAGTACTTCGCGAAGAACTTCGGTTCACTTCCCAGCGCACTATTCTGGAAGCACCAGACGCACCCAAGGCTTTTCTTGCGCCACTTCCTAGTGACTCGGCTCTTCTGGCTACTCCAAAGCCGACTCAATGTTATGAATGCAAAGGCTTCGGACATATTGCCAAAAATTGTCGCAAGAAATTGGTTTGCAGATATTGCAAACGGACTGGTCATGTGATTGATGACTGTCGAAGCCTACAGTGCCGGAATGAGACACAACCTAAGAAGCCTCCCTCTAATATGCCAAGACAGAATGTTCCCTCTGCATTTCAGGCTCAAGCCCCTGTATCCGATACAGTCAGTACTTCCTCCGGTGCTATCTCCCTGACTCCTGCTCAAATTCAAGAACTGATCCAGAGCACAGTCACCTCTGCATATGCATCTATGGGCTTCTCTGGTGGTCGGTATCAACCTCATTCTCATTTAGCATCTCCTGCATTTCATTCTTCTGCATCTCTTTCTTCTTCTATCACCTCTTCCACATGGTTTTTAGATTCAGGAGCATCAAATCAGCAACATAATCTAGGCTGATCCCACACGTGGGATATAATATACAGCTGTGTACAAGCCCTTAATGGGCTGGGCCTAGTGGGCCTAAGTCACATTATCTTCTACAGGTGTTTCATCTTGAATTAGTAAAAAGAAGGCCTACATAGATGTGACGTGAGAAATTGAGAGTAAAAGATACTATGAGACAAGATTGAAGATCTGTTTTTCTTTTTTCTTTATTCATTTATTTATTTATTTTGAAAAAAAAAAGGTTGGGAGTCATCAAAGGCAAAAATGGAAGATCAAAATGGTAAGGTTCTTTTTCCTAGTACATGAGAAGCTGATGGAGAATATAAAACTAAAAAGATTTTTGGCAGAAACCGGACAAGAAACACATCTCATGGAGGAGGCGGAAAGGGATTCGGTATTTGGGGATGAAAGACAGAAGGAAGCGCTGTTTTGGAAGCATAGGTGGCTCTCCTAAAGTGGTGAAGTTCATCCTAAAGGCTAAGTATATAGAATGGGGAGGGAAGGGGGAGAGATATGGTTTTGGAGCCGTTAAATCATAGCACCGAAGAACCCCAAACAGTTGTGCAGCTCTTACGTTACAAACTCCACAATAAGAATGTTATGATAATGTTTTCAGTGTAATATGAATTGTTTTTTTGTTCTGACTGAAAGGTTTAGATGATCAAACAACATATAAAGAAAAAAATAATTTCAGGAAATGAAGATGGAAGTTGTATTCACAAGATTCAAATTCCTTTTTCCTTCATCTTCTACTTTAGTCATGGATTCCTTCCCCCTCAAGTCTTGCCTCGACTTTAGATATACTAGGAATGCCCATTAGCATGCAACAACCAGTACATGGTCTCATAACATGTCATAAGAATCATTAGCATTTTAATATCCATACCATGTCTCACAAGGCATGTCATGGGAAAAGTGATAGGCTGATGGATTGGCAACCTAATCAAACTTAGCATCATGTTCTTGAGTTTCCACTCAAGCTCATCTAGTATGAGTGACTTTGATTGGCAACAAGCATTTTCCTGCCATGTAATTGTTAAGATTATTCAAGGAACATGGTTTGCGATTATGTGGCCTTACAATTAACTTGCATGGATCGACCATGGTGGGTGCCGGAACCACTGACACATGAAAACATGCTTAATCCATATTGTCAGTGGTCAAATAGACAGCATATTGCACAAAGTAAATTTGTCCATGTGCAAGTAACAATAACAAAATGTGAATTATAACAAAATGCAATCAAACTGGCCCTAAGGGCCATGGATTATAACAGAATGTGAATTTGGATCTAAGTGTAAAACTAATATTATATGTTTTTTCCTTAAAAGTGAAAAAAAAAAAAATGTTGTGAAAAACTAGGAAATAGCAAATTAATCAAATTCAAATGCTCTGCATCCCATTCTGTTAAAAAGGCTAAAGGAACTGAGGACAATGTACAATCATGAAACCCTGTGGAAATCCACTTGTTAGAGCGTGTATTATTTATATCCGATGATGACCTGTTGTCATATAGAATTCAACATAGTTTGCAAACCATTTCCATGTTGTAAACTAGAAAATCATTGGATCCCATTACTAATCATGTGATCAACACCCATCACACAAGCGTGGAAGCAATTGTAGGCGTAGATGCAGAGCATACCATTAAGGAGGGATGATGATGATGATAGGAAAAGTAGGACTTACTGCTTATAAGACTCCTCAATCTTCTCAACATACTGGTTAGTGCCAATTATATCCTCGAGATATTCCAAGAACCCTTCATCATGAGGCCCTTGAGCCATTGGCTTCACCATTGAAATATGCTCAAATTCACCCTGAATTGAAACCTGGATATAAAAAAATGAAAAATGCAAAACAGATTCTATGCTACATTTGTTTTGTCAATGGGTGGGTACACCATTGTCTCTGACACTGATGACATGACAGACCTGAAGAATCAAATAACGATTGTTGTCCAAGTCAACTCCTTTTCCTTTCAGTTTTCTGGTGACCTCCGTGAAATTACTTGCACGGTCATTTATGTAATACTTTGAAGAGTTGTCACGGAATGCAACTCTTGTGATGACAAAGTCACTTCCAGCAACAGCTTCATAGCTTCCATCATCCTGCAAGTGCGCGTTACATCCATCGGTTTTCATTAGGCAATGCAATGTATGTCAGTAAAGCAGATTAAATCAGAGCTACAAATACAGATCCTTTATTACATGTTTCGTTGCAATCTTTTTTGTTTGAGAATTGAGATTGAGTAAATTCAGAAGAATAGAGAGAGAGAGAGAGAGAGAGAGAGAGAGAGAGAGAGAGAGAGAGAATCCAAACAAGAAAGAAGAGTAGTAGGTATACTATTACCAGATCAATGATCTCCTGGAAGTGGATAGAGACCCCTGCACTGTCCAGGTTCTGGTGATTGGTGGAATTATGTATCAGCTCTGAAACTTTATTGAGACGCATCTTCGCACGCACGCAAGACAGAAACAGATGATGGAAAAGATTTAAAAAACCAATAACAGCAGCATTTTACAGAAAGAAAGAAATAAGATTTTACAGACTAGACTAGACTGTGTTTGAGCATCCAGCAAGCATTTGGCTGCTGGATTTCTCAAGTTAAAAGAAGCGATCAAAACAAAACAGTCTGGAATGGGATACAAAGGGTCAAACTGATGCATACATACTCGTCTTTTGGAAAATCTACTAATGGAGTCAAGTGCAAGTAAAGTAAAGTTGATTTAAAAAAAAGAATAAAATATAAGTGGGTTACGATGATATTTTATTTTTAGTGGTTTGTTATAAAATCTTTTGAACTTTTTGTATGGGAAAGTGGAGCTTTTTGGTATTTTAATAAATAAAGGTGGTTGCTTTTTGACTATTTTTAAAAAAGATGAAAAGAATTTTGAATTAAAATGCTTCTGATGCGACATCTTATTTGAAAAATATAGGCTTTATTTGACTTTTACTATATTAGTAAAATGACAAACTATATGTCTAGCAAAGGCATGCTAGGATTTAGGTAGGAAATTCACGGGCGGGGCCTTGGCTTTCAGTTCCATTGAGATTGTATCCTAACCATGATTGCAAAAAAGGCTTGATTGCAGGCTGGGCTTGGACAAGCTTTGGACCTGTGAGCAAGGATTGAAGTGGGTATGATATGATACCATTACCAGCCATTTGAAAGGAATCCAGAGATTCCCTATAAAGGCAGGCCTCAGATAGTCAGAGGATTCTCGGAGTCCATCCATCCCTGAACTGGAACATGAGCATCCATTGGATGGGGACCTGGGCCTATCTCTGAAATTCGTACCTTGGTCAGGTTTTACACGTCTGTCTGCTGTGTCATGGAGTTGGGCATACTACCACTGCCAGAGGAACAAATTAATGCAAATCATGTGAGTAAAATTAAAACAGTAAAAGAAAACCTAGAGGGAGGGAGGCTCAACTCAACTCATTCGAGTCCAGTTCCTTTTAGAGAACCATCAAGCCAATAATATGATAGCGTGATTTTGATTTTTTTTTGTTCGCACGTGTGGCCCAGTGGCCTAGACATATAGGAAGTAAAGGGCTCCCATCAAGAGCCAGTACATTTTCCAGAAGGCAAGCCCTCTATTCCCGTTCTCCCTTGTAAGCTCCCAGGGAGAAATTTATGACATGAACTGCACGTTACAAGTCATATTCCAATCCATTCACAGGGCGCACGAGTTTCATGTGTCAGGTCTCTTTCATGTTTCTATCTACCCTTATAAAAGAGGCAAGATTGTAACTTTTTTTCACCCAACTATTGTGGGGGCCACCCAAAATATTATAATAAAATATTATTATTATATCATAATAACATTAATATAATATCTTTTTCACCCAACCATTGTGGGGCCCACCCAAAATATTATAATAAACTATTATTATTATATCATAATAATAATAATATAATATCATACCCTTATTATCTATCTATCTCATACAAACATTGTCACGACGCCGTTGTGGGACCCACCCCTAAATATTATAATATAATATAATAATATATTATTTAGAGAAATTACAAACTTTTTCACTACATCATTGTGGGGCCCACCCCCAAATATCTACTCTCTACTATATACTTTTAGACCTTTATAAGGCCCACCCCAAAATATTATAATGCAAACTTTTTCACTATACCATTGTGGGGCCCACCCCCAAATATCTACTATCTACTTCTACTACTTTTACCCAACCATTGTTGGGCCCACCCAAAATATTATAATAAAATATAATAATATATTATTATTATATCATAATAACAATATTATAATATTTTTTTCACCCAACCATTGTGGGGCCCACCCAAAATATTATAATAAAATATTATTATTATATCATAATTATAATAATATAATATCATACCCTTATTATCTATCTATCTCATACAAACTTTTTACAACGCCGTTGTGGGACCCACCCCCAAATATTATAATATAATATAATAATATATTATTTGGAGAAATTGCATACTTTTTCATTACATCATTGTGGGGCCCACCCCCAAATATCTACTCTCTATTGTATACTTTTAGACCTTTGTAGGGCCCACCCCAAAATATTATAATGCAAACTTTTTCACTATACCATTGTGGGGCCCCACCCCTAAATATCTACTATCTACTTCTACTACTTTTACCATTATAAAAGAGGGAAAGTTGCAAACTTTTTTCACTACACCATTGTGGGGTCTACCCCCAAATGTTATAATATAATATAATAATAAATTATTATGAGAAATTGTAAACTTTTTCACTACACCTTTATGGGGCCCAAGCCCAAATATTATAATGCAAACTTTTTCAGACCACCATTGTGGGACCCACCCCCAAATAGTATAATATAATATAATAATATATTATTATGAGAAATTGCAAACTTTTTCACTACACCATTGTGGGGCCCACCCCAAATATTATAATATAATATAATAATATTTTATTTTGAGAAATTGCAAACTTTTTCACTACACCTTTGTCGGGCCCACCCCAAAATATTATAAAGCAAACTTTTTTACTACACCATTGTGGGGCCCACCCGCAAATATCTACTATTTAATATCAACTACTACTATTATAAAAGAGAGAAAGTTGCAAATTTTTTTCACTACACGATTGTGGGGCCCCACCCCAAATATTATAATATAATATAATAATATATCTATTATTATGAGAAATTGCAAACTTTTTCATTACACCTTTGTGGGGCCCAACCCCAAATATTATAATGCAGACTTTTTCACTACACCATTGTGGGGCCCACCCCCAAATAATAATATAATATAATAATATATTATTATAAGAAATTACAAACTTTTTCACTATACCATTGTGGGGCCACCCCCAAATATTATGATATAATATAATAATATATTATTTTGAGAAATTGCAAACTTTTCACTACATCTTTGCGGGGCCCACCCAAAATATTGTAATACAAACTTTTTCACTACACCATTGTGGGGCCCGCTTCCAAATATCTACTATCTACTATCTACTACTATTATAAAAGAGGGAAAGCTGCAAACTGTTTTTCACTACACCATTGTGGGGCCCACCCCAAATATTATAATATAATATAATAATATATTATTACGAGAAATTACAAACTTATTCACTACACCTTTGTGGGGCCCAACCCCAAATATTATAATGCAAACTTTTTCACTACACCAGTGTGGGGCCCACCCCCAAATAGTATAATATAATATAATAATTTATTATTATGAGAAATTACAAACTTTTTCACTACATCTTTGTGGGGCCCACCCCTAAATAATATAATATAATATAATAATATATTATTATATAATAATAATAATAATGTAAAATCTATATCTATACCCTTATTATAAAAGAGAAGAGAAGTTGCATACTTTTTCACTACACCTTTGTGGCCCCCCAAATATTATAATATAATATAATATAATAATATATTTTTATTATATGATAATAATAATCATATAATATCTATGCCCTTATTATAAAAGAGAAAAAAGTGTCACGCTTTTTCTCTACACATCTGTGGGCCCCACTTAGTATTATTATATTATATATATAATAAAAGAGAACTACACATATGTGGGCCCCAATAAAAGAGAAGAAGTTGTCATGCTCTTTCTCTACATCTAGACTTCTGTGGGCCCCACTTAGTATTATTATATTATATATATAATACAAGAGAACTACACATCTGTGGGCTCCACTTCATATTATTATATTAGATATATGTATAAAATAAAAGAGAATTACACATCTGTAGGGCCGACTTCGTAGAAGAACTTGTCAAGCTTTTTCTCTACATCTACACATGTGGGGCCCACTCAATATTAGTATATTATACCACTTAGTAGAAGAACTTTTCATGCTTTTTCTCTACACATCTGTGGGCCCTACTTAGTATTATTATAATATCTGTATGCCCCACTTAGTATTATTATATTAGATATATATATAAAATAAAATGAGAACTACACATCTATGGCCCCCACTTAGTAGAAGAACTTGTCATGCTTTTACTCTATATCTACACATCTGTAGGCCCCACTTAGTATTATTATATTATATATATAAAATAAAAGAGAACTACACATTTGTGGGCCCCACTTAGTATAATAACTTGTCATGCTTTTTCTCTACACATTTGTGGGCCCCACTTAGTATAATAACTTGTCATGCTTTTTCTCTACACATGTGGGCCCCACTTATTATATTATATTATATTATATATATAAAATCAAAGAGAACTACACATTTGTAGGCCCCACTTAGTATGATTATATTTCAATGAAATGCTTAGCTTAAATGATCACAAAAAGGGTTGTGCTTAAAAGAATTTGTTTATTCACTACAAGAACTAAAATGAGAAATTTCAGTTGAGATTTTCATGTGTAGAAAATTCCAACTTCGATCCCAATGCCTGTAAAGACACGATTGTTTGTCAGAGGGAGATGAGAATGCCAAAGATTGCTTAGAATCCTTGTGATTTGTTGTTAATTCGTTTAAAGTTATGAGTTGGGTACTGTTTTGGTTGGTTAGTATTTTGTTTTATTGAATTTGGTATGTATTTGGCGCTATGTTTTAGACAAATTTTAATGGGAAATAGGCCGGACTATCGATCTATATTGAAATTGGTGAGTGTTTTGCCTAATCATATATGGCCTGAAAAGGTTGATTTTCAATTTTTTTTAATTAGTTTCCTTCCATATATCTTGTTATTCCATCTTCTTTTTCCTTTTTTTTTATTGAAGCTTTTACTAAATTTCATAAGAACAATGAGTGATTGTAAATTACTTAATTTGTTACATGGACATTCTCCATTGGGATAGTTAATATTGAGTATTTCAATGACTTTATTTTTTCAGAGTATCATACTGAGAGAGTATGTTCCTTGCACGTGCAGGGCTCCACTAGTAAAGAGAAAAATGTTTAAAGAGAGTGGTTGGGTGAGGGGCACCATCTCCTAGAAGCATGTGGCAAATGGGTCCCACCAAATGGAATGGAATTGGTGGGTCATGGTTCAAGTGTTAATTTGTTGTTAAAAATCCAACCCCTGTCTGAAATTTGGGTCTATCCATCCATCCGAGTCAAGAGGAAATTTACATGGACATGGACGCTGCTCAATGTAGTGGGAATTTGTTGGTTTGGTGTTGTAAGTGCCTGAATATTACGGACTTGGTTTAGACGATGATGAAGCTTTTAATGATGCTGCTTATCTAGTCTGGAAGTAGAGGAAATCCTGAACTTGAAAGGTAGACAAAAGTCAGGGCCCCGGGCTGCTATTAGCCAAAGGCACTCCGACGCCTGAGTTAGTGTAGTCAGGGCAAAGTGAGGAAGAAGAAGAAGGTTCAGACAAGATATTGTAGTATATATCAACGTCCCTCTTATGGGCTTACCATGTAGGTATATATAGATGAGTGGAAGCTTCCTGAGTGGGGGTAGGTGAGAGCTTTGTCCCATCAGATCTTCCTCATTAATGAGGACGTGATTGATAGGTAGGGATAACCCTCTGCTGAAATCCGGCGGCCACCCCACTTGTTGGCACGCTCTGCAGTGTAGCTGTCCCATCTCATAATGGGGATTAGACGCTTAATGCCCACCTCGGTCAAGTGGGCCGAAATGGAGAAGTCATTGAGGTCGGGTATTGTTACCGAGACGTTCGAGGCAGAACCCAGAAAGAGAGTGGCCGGTACCTTTACCGAGCCCAACTCCATACTGGTGCCAGCTGGCGCATTTGCTGAGCTAGGTGAATGAGGCCGGGGCAGTTCCTTATTGGTACTATTGCCTAGGTCAGGGGTAACCTCGGTATTAGATAAACACCCCCACACAATTGCCCCCTAGCTGCTGACCTTATTAGAGTTCTGGAACTTGATTGAGGTCAGGAGCTAAGTACGTGGGAATTTTATGAATGCCGAGCACGCAGCCCCGTATTTTGAAATCGGCCGTTGATGTCGGATCCTCAATCATAACCGTTTAATTAAGGGCTTCTTTAATCCGTCGCTAGCCTGTCTGCCAGGGGGCGCCGAAACCGCTGTGTCTGTTCGAGGCAATCAATCATTCTGACAGCGTTTACTGCGGAAGGCGTATTGCTCCCGCCACGTGTCACCATCCGGTTAGCAGTACGGCCGCTTTGAAGCGACGCACGCCTTTTGAGGCGGCGTGCTGAATGCGTGCCGTCAGAATTCGGAAAGGCATCCTGCTGTCCTATAAAAGCAGCATTCTCCTTCCTCCTTCTTCTACTTTGGCGATTGATCTTTGGGGAGACTCTGCTCGAGCTTAGACCAACCCTTTGTTTCCCTCTCTGCTTCCCTGCTTCTCTGCTTCTTACATTGCTCTGTAAGTCTCTCCTTTCTTCGACTTCCTTTTTAGTGCTTCTATTCCATCTTCTTCCCCTGTTTAGGATTTTCTTCTCTATCATCTCTAGTCCTCCCAGGCCTCCAAATATGGCTGTAGGGGTGTATCGCTGTCCGGCTGACACCATGGGAGCCATGAATAGCTTTAGGGAAAAGTATAACATCCCGGACGATGTCCGGGCTAGGCTAGATGACCCAAAAGACCCATGGGGTGGTTACTCATACCGAGACGAATGTGATGGAACGCGCTCCGAAGCCGTGGGCGGTTACGGGGGTCAGCGGACGTGGGAGTCCGTCGGGTCCGGCCCTTTCGCGCCCGGGGGGCTGAAGCGTGCATCAACATTTCTTTGTGTGGGTGTGCCAGATTTTCTATTTTACTTGGAATTGCAAGTGGTAATCCGGAGATCAACCTTCGCAAGTAAAAAGGAAATCAACTTCTTTCAAGTTTTCCATTGCACAAATATTTAAGAAAAGAGACATTTTCTTGGTTTGCCGTGAAAGGCGATTTTGTTTGGCATTTATAGCCGATTTTGGCGTTTATAGCCGATTTACAATTCTCATCAATAATGAAAGACAAGAGTTGTGATTTTTGTCTCTTTTAGAAAAATACAAACTATAATGAAAAGCAAGAAAAGGAGGATCTAACTTCTCAGGAGATTGTGGGGGACTCGTTCAGATTGACGGTCGCAAGCCATGTATGGGCTTCGCCATCATCCATGCAGATGAGAACAGATGATGCTCTTGATTCGCTTGGCTTGGCTATAACCTCAGGTTTTTAGAGGACAAAGACCAAGAGAAGGTCCTATGTCCAATAAAAAGCTAAGTAGACGGGCTGAAAAGCCACGTCTAAACCATTTGGAAGCAGGAGGAGAAGGCGAAGGACCTTGAGGGGGGGGGGGGGGGGGTGCCCCCCCAAGGGACTTTTGTCACCTTGTAGTGGTAGCCGGTGCAGAACTTCAGCAGAGTTTTTGTCTCTTTTTTCTTTCTCTGGATACGAGCTCTGGATTCTTTTTCCGATTGATCGATCTCTTTTTTCTGATCCCCATTTCAATGGAATGCTCTCCTATTTATAGGCTTTTGGTAGCCATTTAGGAGAGCTTTTATGGGCTTTAATGGTTTTAATGGGAGGAGTTACAAGATTTATTTCTTGATTTTGTAACTCCTTTTTCCTTGAATCTGATTGGCCGATGGAGATTAAGGGCTTTTAATCACCTTAATTACCATAATGGGAGGAGTTTCATGGGTTAAATGCCATGAATCAATTGACTTGTAACTCCTGGATGCTTGAATCTGATTGGGCCGTCCAAAGAAATGAATTAATGACTGCAATAAAGCTAGTCAATTAACCACATTAATTGGTCGCCGAGCAGTCGAAGAGTCGCGGGCCGTGCCGTGTCTTCTGGAATTCTTTTGGCGATGATCATCGATGGATCTTCATGCTGATCGACATCGGATGAACATGTAACTTCAGACATTGATAGCTAAGGGCGGGCCGGTGACATCTGTCCTGTCGATTTTTCGATCGATCGGGCGGAAAGCACACTTTTTTGGTCAACCGGTCGGCGATCTTGGAGCGATCAATAATGATTTTATGCTTTTGACGGCGGATCCGAGATGTCGTCGGATATGAGTCAATTTCAAGCACTAAAAATCATATTTTCAGGAAACCACAGGGGCCAAAGTGCGCGAAACGCGAAAAGGGACGGAAAAACGGGTCACCGGCGAAAAATCCGGTGACCCGGACTTCCATGGTCGCGGGCTGCGACCCTGGGGGTTTTTCCCCCTTTTTTGGTCCGTTTTGCAGTCTTTTTCGTCGCCGTTTTCTTCTGTATTTTTCCTGACATTTCTTCTCATTTATTGGCTTAATTTTCCTGTAGAAAACCTGATGAGAATCCTTGCATTTTAGAGTGCAAAGTTGCCGATTTTCCGGGAAAGCCGAAGACTTTGTCGCGTAGAGCTGCTGATTTTCCGCCAGAAGCTGAAACTTGGTCAAACGATGTCGGAATGACCTGAAATTTGAGGTGAAGCCTCCTGAGCAATAAATAAGACCAACCATAGGCTTTTGTTTGAGTTTTGAAGCCGTTTGGGGTCCCATCGATGCTTCACTTGATTTTGCCGCGAGGGAGATGCCGCGCGTTGATGTGCGGTCAAACGATGTCCGATTGACCTGAAATTTGACAGGGAACCTATTGGAGTCATTTTGAGATGATCCACAGGCTCTGTCTTGGAAACCATGGTCCCGGGGAGCTCCGCCGCCGGTAGGCTTGATTTTCTTTCGGAGCGTCGAAACCTGGTCAAACGTTGTCGGAATGACCTGAAATTCGACGTGCAGCCTTTTGGAAGCATGTTGAAGCCACTCATGCACTTGGTTTGATGAGCGAAGGCTTCGGTGGTTCCCGCCGCCGGGAGGCTTGATTTTGCTGCTCGAGCATTGATGGAGGGTTAAACGTTGTTGGTTTGACTTGAAATTTGGCATGGAGCCCTTTTGAGACATGCTGGAGTCATCCGTAGGCTCTGATCGAAGTTTTGACGTCTTCGATGATGTCGCCGCCGGGAGCGCCAATTTAGCTATCGGAGAAGCGAAGTTAGGTTAAATGTTGTCGAAATGGGCCAAAACTTCATGTGTACTCTTCTCTTGGCTATCTTGAAGGATCTTGCAGTTTTTGTTTGATTCTGACAAGATTTGATTTTTTGGAGAAGTTGCATTGCCTATTTATGGCAGGTTGCGACTTCATGCAGCTTTCTTGATGTTGAAGAGGCAAAGTGACATTTTTGGTGTCAACAGAATGGATGCCTTTTCCTCTGTCTAGGTAGTAGAGGGAGGAGTCAGGTTCCCTGTTCACCCACTCCTTAGGGAATGTCTGGCGACATGGCACCTTGCCCTATGCCAGTTAATGCCAAATGGTTTAAGATTATAATAGGGGCGGCAGAACTGAATAAGATCTTGGGTATTCACCTCGGCGTGCATGATATCGAGGACATCTACGACGTTTGTAAATCAACAGGGGAGCCTGACCACTATTATTACCTCCCGGGAAAACCAAAGATGGTCCCCTTTGTTACTTCCCTCGAGGATTCCATGCGCCACGCCAGGAGCGATAGATTGTTCGTTGCCGGCAACTGGGAGTTCGGCGTGGAAGATATCGAGGCGGAGAGGAGATACAGGGTACCTCGCCACTTCGGGCTTCTCCCAAGTAAATATCGAGCTCAATAGCTTGAGTTTTTCATCCATTTTCTCTATCTGCCGAATTGACATCTTCTGTATCTGTCTAACTGACACCTTCTCTATCTGTCATGTAGAGGTCGGCGAGATAAGGCAGGTAGCTCTGCGCGCTGGCTGGAGGAGGAACGGCGATTGGCTAGACGCCATCCAACGCTACCACTGTCACCAAGGGAGGGCTGCTTACCGCCTCTTGGGGTATGAGCCAAGATACAAGTCCTACTCGAAAAGGCAAGGGACCGAGTATATGGTGACCGGAGTCAGCTACGCGCCAGAGCCGGTTGAGCAACAGCCGAACTCCTCTGTCACCAACCAGGATCAAGCTTTTGAGGGGCATCTTTCCAGCTCAGAGATGGAGAGGGGGCCGTCAGGGATTCGCCACCACCAACCTCAGGGAGAAGCTCCTCGGCAAACGGGCCTCCTCTTCTTCGAAGCCTGCCGACTCCTCCTCCAGGGACGCCCCTAGGGCTCCGTCCTCGAGCTCTTCCCGTCATCAACTGACCTACGTGAGAGAGGAGGAGAGGCAAACGAAAAAGGGCAAGGGGTGAAGACCAGCGCCAGTCTAGACCTCGAAAGGAGAGGGCGACCCGGTCGACCCCGGCGGAGGAGAGGAGGGAGCCGAGGCGGACGGCCGAGGAGGAGGAGGAGGAGGAGAGAAGGGAGGAGCAGAGAACGAAGGTGGAGTAGAGGCAGGAGGAGAGGGTGCCGGCAACGCCCATGGGTGAGGGTTCGTCTCGGCAGAACCCTGCTCAGCCCTTGGTGCCCCATGCTCCAGAGTTCGAGCCATGGAGGCCATCCTTCTTCCTCGGGCCAGGGGCGCCACTGACCACCGGACATAGGTTATCCGGCAGTCGCGGCCGCGCTGGCGGGTGCATGCTCGCTCCCCGCAAATATCGACCGGCTTAGGGGGATGGATGAAGGCGCACTGCACATGGCCAACCTCACGTCGGCCCTGCTGATAAGAAGCACCCAACGAGTTATCTGATTCTGTAGATGTGCTTTGTGTTCTGCTAACTTTTGTCTCTTTCCTTTCTTCGGATCGTGTAGAGGTCTCAGGTGGCGATGGAGAAGTCCCGACAGAGCTGCTCTATGATCCAATCGCCGCAGGCTGAGAGACAAAGACTTGCAGCAGCTCTGGAGGGAAGCTCTGAGCAACTGAGGAAGTCCCACGAGGAGTACGCCAAGCTGAATGAAGAAATGGAGGGAGCCGTGGCGGAAATCTCCAAGACGAGCGCCGAGAACCACGAGCTTCGGGCGGTGGCGTACGAGAAGACTAAGAGGGCGGACCAGCTGGAGGTCGAGATGGAGGCCTTGAGGGGAGAAAGGGCGGAGGTCGATGCTCTGCTGCAAGCCGAAAAGGAAGCCTCGGCTAAACTGAGAGCTGACTCCGAGGTCTCGCGGCAAGAAGAGATCGACGCCTCTTTTCAGGATGGGGTGGTCCAGGCGACCAAACAGTATGAAGATCAACTCGTAGGGCTAGGAGAGGAGCTATTCGAGATGGGTTGTTTGGCACTGCTCAGAGAAATGGGGATCCCAGAGGATCACCCCATATACCAGAATCTGCCCAAGTTCCCTCATCCCGAGCCCGAGTCGCCTACCCCCTCATCCACCGAGGCCTCTCTTGATCCTCCAGCTGCCAACCCTCCGGTCTCCTCCGAAGTGCCTTAAGAGACTCTTCAAGCTCCAGCTGTCAAGACCCCTACTGCCGATCTTGGGGCTAACAATGTGGAGGTTCCTCCTTCTGCTCCTGCTGGTGGTGGTGATGGTGGTGAGACTGGCGATGTTTCTGTAATTGATGTTGATCAACTATCTTAATGTTGTCTTTTTATTTATTTTTCTGCACGTGGGGGTGGGGGGGGGGGGGGGGGGGGATTCATTGTATTTTTTCCTTTTCAGTTTGTACAAGAAAACACTTCTTTGATGAATGCAATCTTTTTCTGCATCAATCTATGTGCTTGAGTGTTGTTTCTTCCATCTCTTTTCCTGTTTTGTATTTGGTCTTGCAATCAAGATAAAACAAGTAACAGGAATAAAGACTGGTAATTGAACTCGGTTCTATAACCGAAGTCAGTAGTAAAATAGGTCCTTTTTAAAATCAAGTGACTGAGCTAGGTTCCGTAACCGTAACGAGTCAACGAGTTCAGCAGGACGAAGTGAGCTAGGTTTTATGACCGGAGTTAGAGAGTTTGGTTCCATAACCATGGCCCAGCTTGCTTCCGTAACCAGAGCTAAAAGTGGCTGGTCCTGTGACCGGGCCAAGGCAGCTGGTTTTGCAACCGAGCCAAGGGATGGCTAGTCCTATGACCGTGCCTAAGTAGATGGTTCCGTAACCGAGCTGAGGGATGGCTAGTCATGTGACCGTGCCTAAGTAGCTGGTTCCGTAACCGAGCTAAGGGTGGCTGGTCCTGTGACAGTGCCGGATGCGAGCTGGTTCTGTAACCGAGCTGTTTGCATATGCCGAGTTCCGTAACTTGGAGAAATTTGAAAAACACATTCTTCCACAAGAACTGATTTTATTGACTTTCGGAACTGAGTACAGTCTAAAAATAGTACTTCTTGAGGTGAGTGGCATTCCGTGGGCGTGGTAGCTCTCTACTCTCCATGTCCTCAAGTTTGTATGCAGACTGCCCGGTTGCCGAGGTTACTTTGAATGGCCCATGCCAGTTCGGTGCAAACTTTCCTTCGCTGGGATTTTTGTCTGCTGGAAGTGTCTTCTTTAAGACCAGTCTCCAGGTGAGAACTTCCTCCCCTTGACCTTCTGATTGTAACCTCTAGCCAGTTGTTGCTGGTAGGAAGCGAGGCGAATGGCTGCTGCATCCATTCGTTCCTCAGCCAGGTCGATCTCTTTGGCGAGGTTTACGTTATTTTGGCCTTGATCGAACAGTTCCGACCTGAGGATTGGGAGGCCGACCTCAAGTGGAATTACAGCTTCCATCCCCTAGGCCAGGGAGAAGGGTAAGCAGAGGTCGAGCGCCTTGGGGTAGTCCTGTATGCCCAAAGGACACTCGGGAGCTCCTCTACCCATCTTCCTTTTGCTCGGTCTAGTCTCTTCTTGAGGCCATTGAGAACCACTTTATTGGAGATCTCGGCCTGACCATTGCACTGGGGGTATGCCGGAGTGGAATAGCAGTTCCTGATGCTAAGCTCTTGATAGAAGTTCCTGAAGAAGTTGGAGTCGAACTGAGTCCCGTTGTCCGAGATCAAGGCTTGAGGGACTCCAAATCTGGTCACGATGTTTCTCCACATGAAGTTTTTTGTATCTTTTTCGGTGATGGAGGACAACGCTTCGGCTTCTATCCATTTGGTGAAATAGTCAGTGGCTACTATTAGCCACTTCTTATTCCCTGGAGCTCGGTGGAGAGGTACCACCAGGTCCAGTCCCCATTGGGCGAAAGGCTAAGGACTGGAAAGAGGACTCAGGTCGTGTGCTGGCTGGTGGAGAGAGTGAGAGAACTTCTGGCACTTCTCACATTTCCTGGCATAGACCTGGGCGTCCTTTTGCATGCATGGCCACCAGTACCCTTGGCTGATTGCTCGATAGACCAGTGACCGACCTCCAATGTGACTGCCGCAGATCCCTTCATGGATTTCATAAAGGAAGTCTTCGACTTTGCTCGGGTGAACGCACTGGAGGTAGGGGCCATTGTAGGACTTTTTATAGAGCTTTCCATCTGGAGAGAGCCAAAACCAAGCTGCTTTCAGCCTAATTTTGTGGGCTTGGCTCTTATCCTCGAGGAGCTGGTCGTCCTTGAGGTAGGAGATGAATTCGTCCATCCAGCTCGGACCGAGGTTGGCACACAGGATATGCCGAGGTGGGTGGAGCTCTATGCTTTGTCTGTTTAGTGCTTCCACTTCGACAGTCCTTTTTCTTCCGGCTTCGACTGTAGAAGCCAAGTTAGCAAGGGCATCGGCGTGAGAATTGGAGTCTTTGCCGATCTACCTGACTTCAGCTTCTTGGAACTGAGAGAGGAGTTGCTTGGCGTGGGCTAGGTAGGCTGCCATCCTATCGTCACGGGCTTGGTAGTCTCCATTCAGTTGGCTCATTACCAGTTGTGAATCACTGAAGACCACCAATTGCCGTGCCCCCAGAATTTTTGCACTGCCCAGCCTTGCGATCAGTGCTTCGTACTCAGCTTCGTTGTTTGATGCTTTGAAGTCAAGAGTCGGGGCTTGCTTGATGACAAGGCCTCCGGAGATTAGAGAACTATGCCTGTGCGAGCCCTCTTGGAGGTTGAGGACCCATCGACGAAGACCTTCCAGGATGAGTTGAGGAACTGTTTCCAGGACCGATCCTATTCCATCTCGATCTCGGTGGTTGTCCCCACCTCCTTGCCCCCCAGTTCGGTGTCGAGGTGGCTCGATGCTGAACTAGGAGAGGTGAATTCCATGATGAAGTCTGCTAGCACCTAGGCTTTGATTGCCGTTCTGGGTTAATATTGGATATCATACTGCCCCAGTTCGACGGCCCATTTGGACACTCTTCCAGAGAAGTCAGCCTTTCGGAACAGGGACTTTAGTGGATGTTCTGTTACAACCATGATGGAGTATGTCTGGAAGTAGTGGGAGAGCTTGTGGGAGGCACTGATGAGCGCAAGTGCCAGCTTCTCCAATGGAAGGTATCTCATCTCGGCTTCCAGCAGGATCTTGCTTGCGTAATAGATAGGCCGTTGCTGCTTGTCTTCTTCTCTGATGAACACCGAGCTCACTACGTGATCCGAGACTGTCAGATACAAGTATAAGACCTCGCCCTGCATCGGGGTGGACAACAGGGGAGGTGAAGAGAGGTACCGTTTGAGCTCTTGGAGGGCACTGTCGCACTCTGTGGTCCATTGGAACCTCGAGCTCTTTTTTAGGAGCTAGAAGAAGGGGCAGCATTTGTCTGAAGCTCTGCTGATGAAGCAGTTCAGTGCTGCTGCCATCCCCGTGAGTCTCTGGACTTGTTTTGTCGTGGTCGGGCTATGGATGGCTTGGATTGCCGAGATTTGATCTGGATTGGCCTCTATCCCTCGTCTAGTGACCAGGCTACCCAGGAATTTGCCGGAGCCGATGCCAAATGCGCATTTAGATGCGTTCAGCTTGAGTTTGAATTCCTTGAGGACAGCAAAGGTTTGACTTAGGTCCGTCAAGTGGTCCTGTGACCTTCTAGACTTGACGACCATGTCGTCGATGTACACTTCGACCGTCTTATCGAGCTGGGCCTGGAACATTTTTGTTACCAGCCTCTGGTAAGTGGCACCAACTTTTTTTAACCCAAAGGGCATTACTTTGTAACAGTAGATGCCTCTGGGTGTTATGAACGCGGTCTTTTCTTCGTCAGGCCCGTGCTTTGGAATCTGATGGTAACCTCGGTAAGCATCGAGGAAACTCATCATGTCGTGCCCGGCAGTGGCGTCAATCAACTGGTTGATTTTTGGAAGCGGGAAACTGTCTTTGGGACAGGCATTGTTGAGGTCGGTGAAATCCACGCAGACCCTCCCACTCTCATTCTTCTTCTTGACCACTACTGTGTTGGCTAGCCACGCAGGGTAGTGGACTTCCCTGATAGCTTCAACCTTCAACAACTTTTTGACCTCTTCGATTACTGCCTCTGCCTGCTGGACCCCGGTCCTGCGAGCTTTCTGGACTACAGGCTTGTGTCCAGGATCCACATTCAGCTTATGTCTCATGACTTCGGGGTCGAGGCCGGGCATCTTGTAGGAGGTCCAAGCGAAGACCTCCCTGTTCTCCAATAGGAAGTCAAGCATCTCGGACCTTTCAGCTTCTGCAGGCTGACTCCCGAGCAAGAAATATCTTTCCGGATCGTTGGGATCGATCCTGACCTCGGTGAGGTCCTCTACACTTTTCTGCTTGGGTGCTCGGCCGACAGCTTCAAGCTCTGCCTCCAGCTCGGCCATGTGGACTCGTTGTGGCTTTGCTTCCACGGGGACCACGGCCATGAGGCATTCTTTGGCCATCTGCTGGTCGCCGCGGACTATGATCACCTTGAAGCTACCATCTCCGTTCTGCAACGGGAACTTGAGCCTTTGGTGATGGGTGGAGGGCACAGCTTCCATGTTGTGCAGCCAGGTCCTTCCCATGATGGCATTATATGGAGAAGGTGCGTCCACCACCAGGAAGTCTATTGTCATGGAGGTTCCCCCCACTCCGACTTTGAAGGAGATCTTCCCTTTGGGGTATACAGACTTGGAGCTGAAGCCCGCCAGTGGGGTGCGGGCTTCCTACAAGTCCTCCTCTTTCAGACCCATTTTTTTGAAACAGTCGTAGGAGAGGATTTCAGAGGAGCTCCCAGAGTCCACGAGGATCCTCTTGACATTGAAGTTCCCCAACCTCAGAGTTAAGAGTAGAGGATCATTGTGGGGTAGCTGGACCCCGTCCAAGTCTTCATCAGAGAACCAAATCTTTGGTCTCTCTTTCCTCGCCTTTTTTGTTGAGGGACCGAGCTCAGCCGTCATCACTTGTTTGCAGTGTTGGGCCCTCCTCGCCTCGGCACGAGCCTGGCTACTGCCCTTAGGAGTTGGAGCTAGGTGGATGACGTTGATGGTCCCTTCCGGCTCATTGTTGTCTCGATCATCGGGCCGGCGTTGTTGAGTGCGGTTGACCCTGCCCTCCTCCTTGACGAGGTCCTTTAGGTACCCGTCTTTTATGAGCCTTTCGAGGTGTGCCTTCCTGTGCCCATTTTGTTTGTGGTAGGCACAGAACTTGCTCTGATCTCGGGTGGAGGCATCGCCCTTCATAGGCTGGCGCCATTTGAAAAAGGGTTGCGTCTGGATCTTGCCGAGGAGCTTGTAAATGGGCTCCTTGAAGATGGTGTTGACGGCCTTGTAAGAGGCACCAGTTGACTTCGGCTTCACGCTGCCTCCCGAGCTGGGAATGAAGCGTGCTGTCGAGCTGGACGGCTCTCTGTTTCGGTCTACTTCCCTCTTGGCTAGCTTCTTGTCCTTCTTAGAGGGTCGGTCCTCATGCCAAAGGCTATGGCTCTCCCGAACTCGGACCTTGTCCTCTTCTTGCTCGACGAATTGATTCACCCTGGCCATCAGTGTTTTCACTGTGACCACGGGGAACCGTACCAGGTCTTGCCGAAGCTCGTTGGCTGGCAACAAAGCTTGTTGGAAGGACTTGATGGCTACTTCGTCATTGGTATCTTCGACCTGGCTGTAGATGGTCCAGAACCTCTTGGCGAACCGAGTTATATTTTCGGTCAGCCTCATTCTGATGGCCATCAGGTCGGCGTCTGTCTTCGGGATGACCCGGTGCGCTTGAAACTTCTCGATGAAGAGTTTCGTAGCTGTCGCCAGCTCGAAATCGATCATTCGGAGAGTACGCAGAACCACCGAAGTGGGAGGTCACCCAGGCTGGAGGAGAAAACCTTGCAGTCTAGGTTGCCGTCGCAGCCCCACACCGACATTTTCTGGGTGAAGTGTCGGAGGTGCGCTTCGGGGTCCGAGGTCCCGTCATAAAGGTTAAACCTCGGGATGCTGAATCTTTCAGGGAGGATGTGATCCCTGATCTCCCGAGAGAAAGGAGCCGTGCCATGATTGTCACTGTCTTTGGTTGCTAGCCGACCACGGGTGAGGCCAGCAAACTCCATATTATGCTGTACAGTTTGTTTTATTTGCTGATTGATCCAATCCGTCATGTTGGGGTCGGCCCCCTGTCTCCTTTGTCTCTGGCGCTGCTGCTGTGGGTCAGCGCTGGCGTGAGTGCTGGTTGAGCCTTCATCATAGGCCCGGTCACGCCTCTTATTGTTTAGGACTTGCCTCAAGTCCAGCCGAGCTTCGGGAACCTTCCGGGCTCGTTGCTGTGCAGGGGGTACGAGCGAGGTCCCGGCCGGGATCTTCTCCTTCGCTTTGAGCTGCCTTTGGAACTAGAGGATCTGGTGTTTTTGCTTTTGAATAATGAGGTTTTGAGCCCTGATTTCCTCGTCGTGTGCGTCGTCGGCCTCCTCCAGAATTATGTCGTTGTCGCCCTCATTGTCGAGGCGCACATGGTCTTTCTCCATGTGGTCCTGGTGATGAGGCTGACGTGGTTTGGACAGCGCTGGAGTTTTGTCTCGTCAGGAACGTCCCTGAGGGGGAACATCCCTGCGGGGCTGCTCCAGTAAGGTAACATCCTGACGAGGATGTTCTGCCTGGGAGGTAGTTGGCCGAACTCGTTCCAGAACAGGGCCGTGACGAGGAGATGCTAGTACACCTCTCGACGACGAACCTAGCTGGGTGACAGGCGATCCCACGCTTCTCATGCCGGGCTCGCCGCCAACCATCCTTGTTGACACCAAAAAAGTCAATATGGCTCCTCAACATCGAGAAGCCTCCTGAAGCTGCATCCTGCTAAAAATAGGCAAGGCTACTTCAAGCATCAGATTTTGTCAGAATCAGACAGAAACTGAGAGATCCTTCAAGACAGCTAAAAGAGGGGTACACCTGAGGTTTCGGGTCATTCCGACATCGTTTGGCCCAACTTCACCGCTCCGACAGCTAAACAAGCGCTCCCGGCGGCGACATCATCAAAGACACCAAAACTTTGATCAAAGCCTACGGATGACTCTAGAATGTCTCCAAAGGGCTCCATGCCAAATTTCAAGTCAAACCGACAACGTTTGATCCTCCATCAATGCTCGAGTAGTAAAATCAAGCCTCCCAGCGGCGGCAGCCACCGAAGCCATCACTCATCAAACAAAATACATGAGTGGCTTCAACATGCTTCCAAAAGGCTGCACGTCAAATTTCAGGTCATTCCGACAACGTTTGACCAGGTTTTGATGCTCCGAGAAAAAATCAAGCCTACTGGCGGCAGAGCAACCCGGGACCATGACATCCAAAACAGAGCCCATGGAACGTCTCAAAATGACTACAATAGGCTCCCCGTCAACTTGATAGCTCTTCGAACTTGATAGCTCACAGACCTTCCCTCTTCGAACTTGATAGCTCACAGAAATGTTCGCAGCTATCGTTCATATCGGGGATTGGGCCACCTTTTCTCTTTGATGAGTCCAATTGGGATTTCAAAAAAAAAGCACCTTCATTTCAAACTCTTAAAAAAAATGATCTCTCTTTCTCAAGATTCAACTTTGAGAAATTTTGATCCTCTCCTCCTTGAACTCGATAGCTCACAGAAATGTTTGCAGCTATCGTTCATATCGGGGATTGGGCCATCTTTTCTCTTTGATGAGTCCAATTGGGATTTCAAAAAAATTTATTATAAATTCAAAATTTTTTTAGCTTTCTCTCTTTTGCATTCAAATTTGAGAAACCTTTGGTTCATTCCCTTCGAATTTAGCGCTCGCAGAAATGTTGAGCCTTTGTTCGGATTGGAACACCATTCGCTCTCTTTGATGAGTTTATAAAAAAAAAAACCTTTCAAAAAAAAAAGGGATTTTTAAATAAAAAAAAACACTAAGGTTCCACCAGTTGCGTTCTTTGACCAAAGTGGATGTAAGAAAAGCCTTGTCCAGAGTGTGGAGACAGCTAGACTGTTCGAGGTAAGGGTCCTCCAAACGGGTTCATTAAGTAATCCTACCCTTACCTGGGGGCTGATCTATCTACTAAGGTCTCATAAGATCGAATTGGAAATCTATGTGCACCTTTCAAAAAAGAATTCTCTAAAAAAAAATCCTTAAAAAAAAAAAAAACTTCTGTCACTTTGAATTCAGAGTTGAGAAATCTTGGTTCTTTCCCTTTCGGATTTAGCGCTCGCAGAAATGTTGAGCCTTGTTCGGAATGGAACACCATTTGCTCTCTTCAATGAATTCAATCTTGACTTTTCAAAAAAAAAAATCTTAAAAAAAAAAAAAAAAACTTTTGTCACTTTTGAATTCAGAGTTGAGGAATCTTGGTTCTTTCCCTTCCGGATTTAGCGCTCGCAGAAATGTTGAGCCTTGCTCGGAATGGAACACCATTTGCTCTCTTCGACGAATTCAATCTTGACCTTTCAAAAAAAAAAAACTTCCGTCACGTCTGGATTTACATCCGAGAAATTATGGTTCCTTCCCTTCTGAATTTAGCGCTCGCAGAAATGTTGAGCCTTTGTTCGGATTGGAATACTATTTGCTCTCCTTTATGAATCCAAATTTGACCTTTCAAAAACTCCCATCTCGTGTCATTCCCAAGGATGCAATTTGCAACATTTGTGCCTAGCGGTGCTAGTACGCCCTTTCGGGTCTACTGTATTTGCGACCGACACATTTGTATCTCCAACCATATATCATTTTACCTCGAGTGAGCCTTGCTTCTCGGTAATTTGAATTAAGGTCTACAATTGCTTCTAGCAGTCACTGGAACGCTCACTCTGAGCCTACCATACTTGCATTTTAGAACAATTGTATCCTCTATGGCTTTTTGCCTTCTTCATCGTCCTTGGGTTGGGCCATGTCTCCTCAAGTGATTTGAAAAGACAAAACCATAGTTGTTCTCCATTTACGATCACCATATTCTTGTGATTACTAATGGATTTGGTCTTGTTTCAGAAGTTTTCCAAAACTAACAATGGCAGCTTCATTGACCATCACTTTCGATGAGAACAAGTACCAGGTTATGCTTCAAGATAAGCAAAACAAGCATAAGCGCCTTGCCAGTTGCCGAAGCGTCATCTCTCTCGACAACTCCCCAAACATCGGGTCAACTTCAACTCCCCGGACCATCGTCTTCGGATCGCTGGGACCATTCCCATTTCCCGCAGAAGACACTGTACCTACCAAGAAGCAGAAAACCGCCCCGCAACGTGTCACTAAAATGGCACCAAGGGCGAACACCAAGAAGACTGAAGCCTGTGGCTTTCCCACGAAGCCTCAACCCACAAGAAACCAGGTTTACACCAAAACTTGGTCCCCGAAATCTTCGCCAAAGCAACGGAGATCCCAAACATTTGCAAAGCCAGCATACCTGGCCCCTCTCAAGGAGAATCAGTTCTACCCTCTCTCTTACATGAAGGAGGAGAAACCTACCCTCCACCCAAAAAATAAACAAAATCATCATGAGCCGGCTTGCTCCTACAAGCCCAAAATCAAATCCTGCATTGTTAGGCCTACACAAAAACATGCTGAAGCCTGCACTCCCGCGAGTCGACCCTTCATCTCAACAGGGGCTGAGCTCGCAAAATTCAAATCTTCACTACGACAGACAAAGGACCGCATCCAGATTCTGTCCTTGCCAAGCTTCAAAGAAGATAAACTCGGCTGCTGTGCACGAGGGACTACATCCTTCATCGCCTGAGCCCAGCCAGAGCTGACTGAAGCTCAAATTGCTCGTCGTATGCGTCATCGCACTGCATATCGACAAAAAAGACTCGAGAAACAAAAAACCCAACGTTCTACTCTCCACGTCTCAAACAAATGGGTCGAAAAAGAAAGACCCGACCAATTCGTTGCTGTTCATATGGTTGGCAAAACCAGAAAACGTCAGAAGTCAGCAAACAAAATCAGTGTTAGACGTCCAGTGACTCGCAGCGTCTCTCGGACAAGAACACATCTGGAAGAGTCTTCCACTCCTCCAAGCCAAGAACATCGGAGCAACCGCTCCTCGGATTCTTCATCCAGAAGAATGAGCCCCAGCTCAGTCACCAGGACGATTTCTTCGTTCGAATCCCGAGGGATGAACGTCTTGGCTACAAGTTCTGAGCAGCCTCCACCGCATGATGACGTAACTGCACGCATCCAGCAGTTGGAGCAAGGACAACAGAGAATTGAGACTCTGATGGAAAATTTGATTCTCACTCTACAGTGTCCACCACCTAACAATGAAACCCCTCCGAATCATGAAGATGACGAGGGCAATGCAGAAAACAATGAGTCTCGCGCCCTTACCAGAAAAGACGTGGACGATATCCTCGCAAAACCAAAAGCAGAGGATACACTGAAGGAACATGGGATCAAGCCACCCTACCCTCTATGGATGGACTCGGTTCCGTTCCCTACAAAATTCAAACAACCTACTCTCCAGACATATACTGGGAAAGATTCAGCCAGATAGCATGTCATCCATTTCAAGATCCTGACGGGAGCTATTGCGGATCAAGATGCCCTCAAGATTCGCCTCTTCGCAAGTACCTAAAAGGTATAGCCTTTGATTGGTACTCCACTCTGCCGGAGAACTCCATCCAGAACTGGGCTATGCTGGAGACACGCTTCCTGACCCACTTCCAAGGTGAGGATCATCCTGTTACTATGGCTCAACTCTGCAGCTTAAAATAGGGATAGAATGAGTCAACATAGGCAATGGCGTACAAATGCTCAGATGTGCTGCCACAAGCGTCGCTAGTCGACATCTGCCGTAACAATATGAGAGCAAAAATCCGCTCCATGATCATCGGCAACAAATCAAAGAACCTGGGGGAACTCCTCGAAGCTTCCATGGAAGCTGAAATGGTGATCAAAGACCTCAACAGTCAGAAATCATCAAAGAAAGAGCCGACTGCTGTTACAACCTCAAAATCAAAGAAAAAGGAGGTTCTCAATGTGCAGACTAAGTCAGCTCCTCAGCAGCCAAAGAAACCTGAAAACAAAACTGCAGGTAAAAGGCCTGAACTCTCTGATGCCTTCAAAGAACGTGTAGAAAAGAAATATCCGTTCGATGAAGACGTTGAAGAAATCTTTGAGGCTCTCCTAGCAAATGGCAAACTCATTTTGCCAGAGCCCAAAAGACCGAGAGATGTTGGCAAAACCAATGATCCCCGATACTGTCCATACCATCAGATGATCTCACATCCTCTCAATCAATGCTTCGTTGTGAGAGAGAAGATCAATGAGATGTGGAAAAACGGAGTCATAACCTTTAATAAAAACTATGGCCCCCCCTCTGTCAACATGGTGTCATGTCGGCAAACTTCAAAGTCACCGAAGGAGAAAATCACTACTTCATTCAAGGTGATAAAAATGGCTCAAGCGTCGCAAGAATTGGTTCCCTATCCAACACCAGATGGACAACCTATATGGGTGCATCCCGATCTCCTAGATGATGAAAATTGGGAGATCGTCAAAACAAAACCGACCGCTCAGCAGCGAAGGCAAGCCAAGAGACAGCTCCGCAAGCTCAAACAGCAGCAAAAGTCTCAACCAAAACAAGAAGTCCTTGAAAAAGTAGAAACTTCTTCCACTGCTTCACTAAGCACGACGGAATAATCTCTTCCCAAAACCTCCAAGGCGGTAAGAAAATTCACTCTTGATGATTTCATGCCACCTCTATACCAAAATGAAAATGTGCAGGGGGCATCATACTCTTGCAACTCGGTAGTTGGATTCTCCATGAATGGATACGAGTCCAGTGATACTGCCAGTGATATAGATGAGTGTGAAGAATCCTTTAAAACAGGAGAATACCTCTCCGACGAGGAATGGATTCCCGAGTCTCATCTTATGCCAGTAATCTGGTATAACCCATTGCAGCCACAAGGATCTTGGTCTGATGATGAAGAAGACCAAGACCCTGTTCAAGAAAACGCTGTTGATCCAGCACCAGCAAATGCTTCAGTGGAACCCAACATGGGCGAACCACAAGGAGCAAATGACGAAGAAAATTTGGCTCCCATGCCTGATCTTGAAGAATATGCAAGAATCTTGCAACTTCTTGCCATAGAGCAGGAGCAGGATCGCATCAATCTTCGTCATGATCCAGAACTGGAAGTCCCTGAAAATCAGCGGGAACTTTCTCCCTTAACTCCTGAAAATGGAGAAAACTGTTGGATCAATGATCCTCTCACATCCAAGGATGAGTCCGATTCCCAACAGTCTACACTGGGGGCATCTCCAGTCAGGATAACCTGCAATGCAATAGCTCAGGACGACAGTGCCTCTGAAGCTTCCGAAGACACGTACTCCCCAACCGGTAGCGTATCTTCCGGAGCTGCATCCTCTCAGGTGACTTCCACTGAGATAACATCCTCTCAACCTTCGTCTCCTGAAGCTGTGACATCGGAACTCAAGCCACTCCCGATTGATCATCTTGAAGAAACTTCTGCCAATGAAATCTTCTTCAATGAAAACTCAGTCAATTGGTCCCAGATACCCGGTCTCACGGGCAATGTCTGGGCTAATAAAGAAAAGTTGCCGGCTGCTGTTCAGGACTTGTTCCTGGAAATTGCTCCGTGCAACACAATCACTAAAGACGCCAATGTTATTACAGAGACGTCCTCAGCAAAGGATCAACCCCTTGATCCTGAGAACGATCTTCCAAAAGAAGACCCTTCTCTAGAGGCTCTTGAATTTGGTAGAGGTACCTGTTCTGGCCGGGATTACCACAAAAATTACAATCAACCCTCTTCTTCTTATGTAAATCCTTCGGGAAAGCAAGTTGTAAGCGCCCCAAGTGGCAATAATAATGAAAATGCAGGCCCGAAGGAGGCTTTCAAGTACGACTTGATTGAGCACTTCAAACACATACCCGCATGTCTACACATCCTTGACTTATTGCGAATGTCTCCACAAACTCGTGATAGTCTCATTTCGGAATTACAAAGGCTGAATACGGATGTCGACAAACATGCCCCACAAGTCCTACAAATTGAAATGGACTATAGGGTCAAAAAATCAAATACTCCCTCAAAGGGAGAAAAGAAGAAAACTGAGGGATCAAGCAATGAATGCCTCTCTGTACAAAAAGCAGCAAGTACAACAATTGCCTTCGACAAGGGTGACCTCCTCCTAGGCGAAGCAAAGCACACCCGTCCCTTGTACTTTACGGGGTACGTCAAAGAAATGCCAGTACATAGAGTTCAGATCGATCCAGGTTCTGCACTCAACCTCATCTCTACTTCGGCACTCGAAGAGCTGGGCATCCCACCTAGCAAGCTGAGTCACACGTCCGTATCCATCTTCGGATATGACGGTAGCGCTCAAAGGCCTATCGGCAAAATCAGTTTCAAATTGCAAATCGGTGATCTTATTTCTGAAGTCACTGTGTATGCAATAAGGACCCCTTCATGCTACAATATACTCCATGGTCGCCCCTGGATACATGAGAATGGTGTTGTCCCTTCAACTCTACATCAGTGCATCAAGTTCATTGGCGACGATGGCCTGATACATCGAGTATTTGTAGACAAAAAGCCCTTCAAAGGCAGAGATGTCCATTTTGCAGATGCTCAAATGTATAAAGATGGAAAAGAAGAACAGGAGGAAAAAACAATTCGCTTTGCCGACAGTCTCCAGAAAGATAAAAGCAAGGCTCCTCAGCAATCATCGGAGGAAAACAAACCCTCCACCAAACTCGAAGTAAGCGGCCAAGCTCCCTTCGTCGTCTCCTTCAAATCTCCAAAGCCTTTGGTAATCACTACTAAAGCAAAGAAGACAAAACAAAAGACTGGGGGCAAGTTTACTGTCTCCTTTGTGTCTATTATGCATGACACAGACTCAGAGTCAGAGTCAGAAGATGACACAGCATCGAGCCGAGCTGATACTCAGCAAAATCAGCTCACTCTCACTCCATTGGAGACACTTGCAGACATAGAAGATCCTACGTCTGCTTCCTTTGTTATCCCGGCAACTTCTCCAGAAGAAAAAATAATCTTCTTCCATAGATCGGGAGCATCTCCACTGGAATCTCTACTTGAACCTTTCCAAAACGAAGGTATGCCTCAGCTATCCCTGTACAGTCCAATGGCACAAGCTATCATGAAGAAAATGGGCTACGACGCTCAAAATCCGACTGGTTTGGGAGGTGGCCGTGGTATTCTTACACCATTGGAACCCACCTTGACCAAAAATCAACCAGAAGATTGGAAAATCCACCTTCACAAAGGCAAGTCTTCATATGGGTTGGGGTATGATCCTACTGCTCCTATGAGACAGTTGACACCATGGCTGCAAAGTCGCTTTACCGACCAAGCCTCAACATCTCATGAAGACATCGATATCCCTAGATATCTCTTTGAGGGGTTACTCGTCAAAAATCCTGAAAGCTCCTCCAATTGGTATAATTTCTCTGATAATAAAGAGGAATTGCCCGATGACGTAGACGAGCGGTTCTCTGTCCTAGAAGAATCATCGTCTCCAAAAGAAGTACCTTACTTCAACCCAATTCCAGCAAATGATTGGGACCATCTCATTGCAAGCCTTGAGAAGGATAGCATTGAGAAGGATACTGATCAAGAAGATTCATGGACAGAAACAGAGCCTCAGTCTGAAAATTACTCTGGCACTCCAGAAGGTCTTGTTGAGTTGGAAGCTTCCGAAAATACTGTGGAGGAACCACCTTCAAACCTTCCAACAGAAGACCCTGTTCAAAAGATAGACTTGGGAACACCTGATAACCCACGTCCTGTATTCATAAGCAAGAATATAAAGGATGATGAGTTACCCGAGTATATCTCTTTTCTTCGTGAGTTCGTTGATTGCTTTGCATGGTCTTATGCCAAAATGCTTGGCTTGGATCCCAAAGTAGCAGTCCACAAGCTCAACTTGCAAAAAGAAATCAAGCCTATCAAACAAGGCCAAAGAAGATTCCGTCCCGACGTGATGGACAAAATTGAACAAGAAGTTTAGAAACTCAAAAACGTCGGCTTCATCCGCGAGGAACAGCATCCTGAATGGTTGGCCAACATTTGGATATACATTCAAAAGCACTTTACAGAAAATCCTTCAACGGAGTACTCCTACGCTACTTATCACAACAAGAGGCTGAGGAAACTCTCAAAGAAGTACATGCTGGTCTTTGTGGAGCCCATCAGGCTGGCCCTAAGCTCTACAACCAGATAAAAAGGCTAGGTTATTATTGGCCTACCATGGTAACTGATGCAATACAATTTGCCAAGCGCTGCCAAAAATGCCAGATTCACGGAGATTATGTCCACATGCCTCCAGAATGGCTACATCCAACAGCAATCTCATGGCCTTTCGAAGCCTGGGGTATGGACATCATAGGTCCTATTTCTCCCCCATCAAGCAAAGGTCATCGCTTCATCTTCGCCGCTACGGATTATTTCTCTAAGTGGTCGGAAGCATTTGCGCTCAGCGAAATGAAGACTTCATCAGTCCTTCAGTTCTTGTGCACCAACATTATTTGTCGCTTCGGCATACCTAAAAGATTCGTCCATGATAACGGACCACAATTCCGGGATCACAGATTCTATAGGTTCTGCGACAAGTACAAAATCCAAAGTTGTCCTTCGACTCCATATAATCCAGCAGCGAACGGACTAGCAGAAGCCTTCACCAAGACACTCTGCAAAATTCTCAAGAAAATGGTCTCTAGTCACAGAAGAGACTGGGGCGACAAACTGCTAGAAGCTTTGTGGGCCTATCGAACCACCGTTCGAGGACCAACCCATAGCACACCATTCTCTTTGGTCTATGGATGCGAAGCTGTTGTCCCTTTGGAAGTACAAATTCCTTCCTTAAGGGTATCTTTGCAAAATGACATGACGCAAGAAAGCAATGTCAAACTGAGACTCCAAGAGCTGAATAATCTCGATGAAAGACGACTCGAAGCTCTACAAAGCATTGAGTTGTACCAAGCACGCATGGCAGAATCTTTCGAGAAAAAGGTCCGGCAACGCGCCTACAAAAAGGGTGACTTGGTTCTTGCAGTAAAAAGACCTATAGTCTTTGCCCACAAATCCAAAGGCAAATTCGAACCAAAATGGGTGGGACCCTTCGTCATCGACAAAGTCTTCTCCAACGGTGCATACGCTCTTCTAAACATGGAATGAGACAGATGTATGCTACCCATCAACGGCAAGTTCTTGAAGCGGTACTACCCTTGAAGACTTCCTCAAACGGGTCAGAGCAATATCTACACGGCTAAAGCGTATTTCCAAGGTACTTGCTCGTCAAACCAACCCCTTTTGAAATTTTCATCTTTATGTTGAAGTTTCCAAAAAAAAAAAAACAATCTCTCAAAACAATGTTTACTTTCATCGTTTCATTGTTCAAAAGAAAAATCAAATCCAAAATCCAAGTTTAGGAGCCTCTTCCCAGACTTGACCAAAATTTTTGATCCTTGAACCATGGTTTGAAACAAAAACCAGGACTCAGGAATTTTCACCCTAGTCTACCTTGGCTTTTACAACCGAAATGGTTTTAAGCCAAAATTTATGACCTTCGTATCTTTAAACAAAAAAATGGTTTTTTAGAAACCGCGGGGAAGCGACATTCAGTCGATACTGGCAAAACCCAAAAATCGCAAGGAAGCGAACCCCATTCGATACTTGCAAAATTTCAAAAATCGTGGAGAAGCAACATACTAGTTGATATCCACAACCCAAATTTCAAAAAAATCGTGGAGAAGGAACATACCAGTTGATATCCACAACCCAAATTTCAAAAATCGTTGAGAAGCAACATACCAGTTGATATCCACAACCCAAATTTCAAAAAAAATCGTGGAGAAGCAACATACCAGTTGATATCCACAACCCAAATTTCAAAAATCGTGGAGACGCAACATACCAGTTGCTATCTACAACCAAAATTTCAAATGGTTCGAGAAAACCTTAAATTTCAAAAATCGCGGAGAAACGACATCAAGTCAGTACCTGCAAAACCAAAAGTTTTGGGAAAGGCAGGGAGGCGACGCTTAGTCGATATTTGCACCCCAATTCGCGAGGAAGCGACATTCCATCGATACTCGCAAAACCTAACCCGCGAGGAAGTGACATTCCATCAATACTCGCAAAATCGAATGAGCAAGGAAGCGACATTCCATCGATACTTGCAAGACCATTCAGCGGGGAGGCGACATTTAGTCGATACCTGCATTTTGAAAACCAAAATCCGGCTAAAATGCCAAAATTCGGCTATAAATGCCAAACACAAATTTTTTTTCGACTATAAACGCCAAAATCGGCTTTCATGCCAATAAAACAAAACTTGGTTTTCAAAAAACTCGGCTATAAACGCAAAATCTGGCTATAAACGCCAAAACTCGGCTATAAACGCAAAATCCGGCTATAAATGCCAAAATTCGGCTATAAATGCTAAAAACAAAATTTTTCGGGTATAAACGCCAAAATCGGCTTTCATGCCATCTCAAAATCGGCTCTCATACCACAAACAAAATTTTTGGCTCTCATGCCATCTCAAAATTCGGCTATAAACGCCAAAATTCGGCTATAAATGCCAAAACAAAAAAAAATCGGCTATAATCGCCAAAATCTGGCTATAAATGCCAAAATTCGGCTATAAATGCCAAGACAAACAAAACAAAATTCGGCTTCTATGCCATTCTAAAATTCGGCTTTCACGCCATCCAAAAATTTTGGCTCCCATGCCGCAAAACAAATTTTGGCTCTTCCGCCACAAAATTAGGCTTTCTCGCCATCCAAATTTTGGTTTTCAAACCATCAAAAACAAGGCTTTCCGCACTACAAGAAACTGCACTTTTAGCGACGTTTTCATAAATTCGTCGGTAAAGGATACATTTTACCGACATATATTATTGTGTCGGTAAAAATTGCACTTTTACCGACGTTTTATAGAAAACGTCGGTAAAATCTAGGGTTTCACCGACGATTTTATTAAAAGCGTCGGTAAAAGGTCATTAGAGGATTGACTTGTAAACAATGGGTGGAAAAAATCAGAGATTTTTACCGACGTTTCCCAAAAACGTCGGTAAAATTGCATTTTAGCGACGTTTTTTATTTTAAACGTCGGCAAAATATTATTGTAGAATTAATTTAAAAAATCAGAATGTTTTACCGACGTTTTTTAAAACGTCGGTAAATCCCTCTTAATTTCCCACTCTTTCTTTTCCCTCTCCCGCCCCCAAGACCCATTTTTTCTAAAACCCCCTTTTCTCATGTCCCTCTCTGCTCTCTCACTCTCTCGCTCTCGGCCGGTCTGCGATTTCTCTGCTCTCTCTCGCTCACTCAGTCTCTCTCTCTCGCTCACTCGGTCTCTCTCTCTCTCTCGCTCACTCGGTCTCTCTCTCTCGCTCTCAGTCTCGTTCCTCCTGCTCTCTCTCTCTCTCTCTCTCTCTCTCTCTGCGATCTCTCGCTCACTCGGTCTCTCTCTTTCTCTCTCTGCGATCTCTCGCTCACTCGGTCTCTCTCTCTCTCTCTCTCTCTCTCTCAGTCTCCCTCTGCTCTGTCTCTCGGTCTCTCTCCCTCTGCTCTCTGTCTCTCGGTCTCTCTCTACTCTCTCTCGCTGTCAGTCTCTCTCTACTCTCTGTCTCTCGCTCTCTCCATCTCCAAGAACCCACCTCTGTTATCAGGCGCAAACCCATCACTCGTGGAAGGTGCCCCCTTTTCCGGTCGTCTTCTCCAAAGCCAGCACGAACTGTTCCCCTTTTCCGGTCGTTTCTCCAAACGCAGCATAGGGTCGACTCCTTTTGGGGTTGTCTTCTCCAGAAGCATTTGCCATTTTCTGTAACAGAGAATCAAAAAAGGTATTTCAGTTTGCTTTGTTCTTTACTTGTATTTTTTATTTATTTTTTTTTGTTCTTTAGCATGTGTGTTTTGATTTGGTTGCATGAGATTCCAGGGAATGGTTGAATGATTGGATTGGATTGGATTGGATTGGACTGTTCTTCAGTATGTGTGTTTTGATTTGGTTACATGAGATTCCAGGCATCCAGTTGTAATCCACCAAAAACTTATGTCAAATGTATTGAAATCTAAATCCAATCAAACATAAAATTAATTGTATTTTTGTTTCAATATTCCAGGCACCGGTTGCATTTTGCTACTTTTTTTTTCCTTATTTTTGTTTCAATATTTAGCATGATCAATCTGTGGGGCTCATTATGGAAACAAATTGATTTCAAGGCCCATATTTAATTTTGTAATTAATACTAAATTGGTGCCCAAGCTCAGATATAATCAAATCAAGGTCCTAAACCTAGACAAACTGATTAGATCATTTTACTCATTTTTTTAAACCTTTGGGTTTTGAAGTTCAAATTTAATTGTATTTCTGTTATGAATGATATGGTAGTATTTATTTTTAATCTTTATAAATACTCCTATTTAAGATTTTATTTAGGCATGTCACTAGTAATTAAGAACACATACTACTATTGAAGAAATATAGGTTAAGCCCATAACTAAGCATAAAAATCTTGGCTATAATTAAAAAAAAGAAAATTGTAAAAACAAATAAAAATTTTAAGTTCTCATTTCAAACCCAGAATATCACATTTGTACTCCGCAAAATCCCCTTTCTTCTTGGATTTTTGAGGAATGTAAGGATCCTTTCATTGGGTATCAAACGAAGGTCCTACTACAAAATGATTTATAGGATGAGAAAAAAATGTAACCTCTATTCGAGGATTCAGCTCAGGACAGATTAGAACAATGAAATGAAACTAATGTAGCAGCTGAAGTTATTGAAAAAAGGCTTTGATGAGTAATAAAATGAAAATAATATAACTTTTCATTTTGCATTGAAGGAAATTAGTAACTCTATTTTTGGCTAACTTTTCAATTGGTTTTATTTAAATGCTTTGGCCTATCAATCTTTAGATTCTTGATATACAATTTATATATAAAATATATGCCCCAAAATGGCTAAGTAAGAACCATTTTATCATCCCACCCTTAACTTATGAACATAGATTTCTTTATTATACCTGAAAATTGCCACAATATCAATGGCATGGAATGGTTGGACTTGTTTGGCCCATAATTGTGTAATTTATTGTCTAAATGTCCATCCATGTATAGTCTATTCTATTCATCTCTTTTAACTTCTTACTTAGGACAATGTACTTCTCTCACTAGCTTTCAACTTACTCTTTGTTTTCCCATGCTTTTTCCTATGTTTTAACTGTATGCTTTTTACTAGTAACATTAACATTTCTTTTGTGACTACCCACTCTGTTATCCTTTTAGAGCTGTAAAAATGCTAGGCATGGCCCATGACCAGCCTCTCTCATTTATAGTTGAAATTGGACTAGGCCTTGGGATGTGCCTCAACATAAATGGTGTATAAATTATAGGCCTAACCACGACCCATTACAATTTTCTTTTCTTTTTTGCTCTTTTTTTTCAAGGAAAGCTAGATGTAACTTTCCCTATGCTCTCAAAAGTACAGGCATCTCAAAGCTTGGTTTTAATTTTTCTTCCTTGTTTTTCTCTGTAAAGAAGAAAATATAGCAAAGATACTCCTTGAACTTCCAATTTACAAAGACCCAATGGCCTACAACTAATTTGTGATTCAAGAAAAAAAAAACAGAAAATGAAAGGAAAAAAAAGAATAAGATGAGAAGTACTTTAGAACAAGAAGATAAACATATGACCTTCTGCGTACATTTATGTATACAGAGAGAAAGAAAGAAGATGGTGTCTTATTAATTTTTTTTTTTAAATAATTATTGGTGAGGAAGTTATAGTTAGGACTCAAAAAGAATGGACCTTCTCAATTGTGATTTGTGAATCGAGTATGGATCTTACTCAAATGATTTTACACTTTTCAACTGCGCCCATGTCTCACTCATTTTCCATGGACCCATATATGTTATGTTTGTCGTGGTTTTAGGATTGTGCTTGGGCATCAAGCTTATTAGCGGAAATGCTGAGTTGGCTCTGTGGTTATGTCATTGTTATTATTTATTTTTATGCAATCTTATTCTTCCATATCCCTTTCTGGATCTTTTGTTTCCATTTCAATGTCTTAGCTGATCCCAATTCCCAACATAGTTGCGACAACAAGGTTTGATGATGATAATGAATGTCCCATGTTTGATCATTACAAGAGGGGTGAAAAATCCAAACAAACTTCCTCCAGAATGTAGATAATCATGCTCCATGAACACACTTAATTAGGTGTTCTGTTATCCAAGAGATGCTATTGGAAGTTTTTTTGAAATTTATTTTGATCTGTAGCTGTGTAAACTGTTGTTAAGTTATTTGCTGAAATCATTAGTTGGTTACTAGAGCATCTGTCTCATTGTCTGGCAATTTTTCATCAGCTGCTCCACACTACCTCCACTACCTGGATTCCAAACCCATGAACAGGAAGGTCAAATTTTTACCATTGAAAGTCCGGGCCTAAAGCTCCAATCCGAGCCTACCTGCTTATTAAATGGGGTGTACTGATTTGGCTATTCAATTCTCATTAGGACATTTGGTCTCGGATCTTAAATTTATGGGACTCAAAAATAATTAAAATCCTTTATCACATGGTGTGCTGTGTATTATGTTAACATTGTTTTATTGGTTTACATAACATAAATGTATTAACAAAATAAAGTAAAAAAGGGCCTAACTAAAACCCCACAGGCTTGTGACCCTTACAACTATACAGGCTTATACATGGATGTAACAGTTCCATGCTATAAAAAGGATCCAAGCTTTTGACCCTGTTGGGACTCGAATACTTGCTTGTGAAAGAATGAAGTGAAGTAAAGCCTCAGAAGGTGAAAGAATAAAATATAAGTAAGTTGTGATGATATTTTCTGGGTTTTTTTATCCTTTAATTGAGAAAGGAGGTTGTCTTTTGACTTTTTTATTTTAAAAGGATGGAATTTTGAAAATATTTGCTTTTGATATCATGATTTGTCTTAAAATTGGAGGCTTTACTTCACTCCACTTTACTAGTGAAGTTCCAAAGTTAGCCTTGTTTGGATAAACGAGAGGTGGAGTAAAATGAAGTGGATTTCACATGAGGAGAACTAGGTTGAAGTTAAAGTAGACTACTTCACTACATTTGGATGCTTATTGTGAAGTAAATGTTTAGAGTAGAGTCCACTTTTACTCAATGAAGATGAGTTATTTGTCAATTTTAAAGATTTTAATAGATGTTGAAATCAGAACTTTACCACATCCTAAAATCAAATAGATATTTATAGAGAAAGAAAACATGTGAATTAAGCTGAAAACAGATAATAACAGATTCATATTTCAAGATAGATGCCTATCATGGGTGACTGCAATTCTCCACTTACATTACATGATGTGACTTGGTGAGCAGATTCTATTTCTAATTCCTAATTACTTGTGATTAGGTCAGATATGGACAGGAGTTGGATATTACGTTATCAGAACCGATTTAGTGCGGAGTACATAGCTGGGGTGATCTCATTTATTGATTTTGCAAAGGCGAATTCGGGCGGGGCGGGGCAGATTAACTGTCCGTGTAACGATTGCTGTAACTATCGAAAGCAGGACTATGCAACCGTGAGAAGTCATTTGCACATTCATGGAATGATGGTCACATACCTACGGTGGATATTTCACGGGGAACCTATAGTTCAACCCGATGATTCAGATGAGAGTGATGATGAATCGGAAGAGAATCAAGATGAATATGATGAGTTGTTAGAGGACCATCGTAGGGGAACTTACTTGGAGGAAGATACTCAAGAGAGGGATGACGTGTATGATTTTGAAAATTTGTTGAAGGCTTCACAGCGTGGCCTGTACCCAGGATGCAAAAGCTCAGATACTCTGTTATCGTTTGTCATCAAGATATTGCATGTGAAGGTAGAAAGTGGGTGTAGCAACAAGTCGTTTGACAAGGTTCTACAGATTTTTAAGGACTTCTTACCTGAAGGTCATGTGGTGCCGGCCTCAGTTTACGAGGCGAAGAAATTATTACGTGACTTGGGCATGGGATACAAGAACATAGATGCCTGCAAACACAATTGTGTGTTGTACTGGAAGGAGAATGCTCAATTGGATAAATGTCCAGAATGTGAAGAGCCTAGGTACAAGGTCAATGATGGCAAGCGAAAGAAGATCCCTCATAAGGTGCTTCGTTACTTCCCATTGACACCGAGGTTACGCAGATTGTATATGTCAAGGAAGACAGCCATAGAGATGAGATGGCACAGTGATAAGCGCGTTGACGATGGGATAGCGCGGCATCCGGCTGATTCAGTGGAATGGAAAGAATTTGATAAGAAATATCCAGAGTTTGCCCAAGAGACACGTAATGTGAGGCTGGGGTTAGCCACCGATGGATTCAATCCTTTCGGTAACATGAGCACCTCTTATAGCATGTGGCCTGTCATACTTATGCCCTATAATTTGCCACCATGGATGTGCATGAAGGAGCCATTTTTGATGATGTCATTACTTATTCCAGGACCAAGCTCACCGGGAAACGATATCGATGTATATCTTAGGCCCTTGGTTGATGAGTTGAAGGAGCTGTGGGATCATGGTGTACCGACTTATGATGCCTCCACTAAACAGACCTTTCAAATGCATGCGGCTGTAATGTGGACGATAAATGACTTTCCTGCATATGGTAACTTGTCTGGGTGGAGCACAAAAGGTTATAATGCTTGCCCCTCTTGTAACGACAGCTCGTTAGGGGTGAAGTTGAAAGATAAGATTGGGTACATTGGCCATCGAAAATACTTGGAACTGAACCACCAATGGCGTAGAAGCAAGGCCTTCAACGGTCAGCTTGAGCGTGAAAAGAATTCTTTGGATTTACCGGGGCAAAAGGTACTAGACCAGCTAGAAGAACTTGCGTCGGTCAAGTTTGGCAAGAATAACAAAAGACCGCGTGACTCCGAAGAACTTAATTGGACAAAGAAAAGCATCCTATTTGAATGGCCCTACTGGAAGTGCAAAAAACTCCGACACAACCTTGATCCTATGCACATTGAGAAGAACATCTGTGTAGCTTTGGTTGGAACAATTTTGGGCATAAAGGGCAAAAACAAGGACACCGAGAAAGCACGTAAGGATTTGAAAAATATGGGCATCAGGCCAGAGTTGCATCTAGTGGAGAGGGGCAATGGATCCAGCGTGAAGCCGCATGCCTCTTACACTTTGGAAACAAAACATAGAGATGGATTTTATGAATTCTTAAAGTCGATCAAATACCCAGACGGCTATGCGGCGAACCTTTCGAGGTGTGTAACCTCGAAAAATGATAAATTAGCTGGTTTAAAGAGCCATGATTGCCACATCCTTATACAACGTATCCTTCCTATTGGCATGCGCGGCTTTTTGAATAAGGATATCTGTACAACATTGTTTGAGTTAGGCAGCTTTTTCCAAGACCTTTGCTCGAAAACACAGAGACATGATGATTTGAAAAAATTGGAGGAGCAGATAGTTTTGATATTGTGCAAGTTGGAGAGGATTTTTCCTCCTGCTTTCTTTGATGTGATGGTTCATCTATCGGTTCATTTGCCACGCGAGGTCATGCTTGGTGGACCGGTGCAATATCGGTGGATGTACCCGATAGAAAGGTAATAGTTGATGACCATTGATTAATTATTTATGTATTAGTGCAACTAACTGCCTTGCATTGAAAATCGTAATTGTTATCATTGGCTATCTAAAGGTTTCTGAAGACCCTAAAAGGGTACGTTCGCAACCGAGCTCGGCCTGAAGGTTCGATCGCTGAGGCTTACATTGTTAAAGAGTGCCTTACTTTTTGCTCAATGTATTTAAGGCAGACTGATCGAGTAGAGCGCTATGATGATGGTGGCGAACGTGGCCTGGGGATGTCGGTATTCACACAAACCATCCGTCCCATCGGACCGATGCCAAGAGCACATGGTCCTTCTCAAAAAATGCGTGACATGGCTCAATGGTTTGTGTTGAATAATTGCCCCGAGGTGGAGCCCTATCTAAAGTATGTGCTTCAATCTAGTAGATTATTCTTGCATTGCTTGTTAACTCCTTTATTCATTCTCTACTCTTACTTATTCATTAAAAGCTATATTGAGTAGGGAACACAAGCATTTACTGCAAGATCAAAGAACTGGAGATGTCGGTCAAATACAACGAAAAGAATTTGCAGCATGGTTCAAACAGCGTGTAAGACATATGAAATATCATCATTTTAATTGCTACATATTATTGGATTGCACTTCAAATAACATTAGTCTAATACATTTGTCTTAATCTGCTTATGTAGATTAATCAATTGCGAAATCTAGGGTCACCAGAAGCATTTGATGAGATGTGGTCATTAGCAAATGGCCCTAGATCCCTAGTGAATCTTTATCAAGGATGTGATTGCAATTGCGTCCGATACCACACTAAAGACCGTGAGAAATGCCGTAGGAGCCAGAGTAGTGGATTGCTCGTGGAAGGGGAATACCAAGGGGTGAAGCATGACTACTATGGCTACATCTGCAAAGTCTGGGAACTGTCCTATCGGCACGGGGGTAAGGTGGTCTTATTTGAATGTGAATGGTACAACACTAGTACCAAGCACAAGATAAACATCGAAGACCATGTTACAAGCATTGATATCACGGGTCGTTGGTGTACGGATGATCCATTTGTCCTACCAAGTCAGGTGACACAAGTCTTCTACGTCAATGACACCAGTAAAGGAAAAAATTGGAGAGTCGTAGAGCGGGTCAAGCATCGGGGAGTATGGGATGTACCCGCTAAGCGGGATGACGACGATGACGATGACGATGTGCCTAATGATGCATTTCAGCAACACGAAACGACATTTGTTGTCCCAGTTCTTGTCGATGGTACTAGTGTCCAATACTCTAGGGATGATCTAGATCCTGAGATCGTTCTTAGTGATGAGTCAGCAGACGTGGATGGCCAAGACGAGGATGAAACACTGGCGGAGTATGAAGATGATGAAGAAAATGATGTTCATAGTCAGGAAGATGATGACATGGAATATGACATGTAGTGTTTGTTTCAGGTTTTGCATATGTAACGATTAAGTAAATTAATAAAAATCTTGTCTTATATAATGACATTGTCTTCAATTTCATTTTCTCTTATGATTTGTTCATATATGGATAAGACATTTCTACATTTCACATTTTATTCTTACTTCTATATATCATAGTTGCAAAAGATGCCAAACGGAGGGAAAAAATGGGTCAAACCAGGAGAGTTGTCCCGTCAAGTGCAAGCATCCAATTATTTATTAAAGAGAAAAAAGACAATTAAGCAGAATGCAGAAAGACTTGCATCTCTAGGGCTCCCGCCGACCGCATGTACTATATTTGGTTTGGCTAAAGGGACAAATGAGAAGGGAAAGAGGAATGTTAGTGTGAATGATAAGGATGAGAACTACATTCCCCGCGAAGATGATGTAGATGACGAGACATTTTGGTCTCATTCGGATGAGGTAATCTTTCTGTGAATGTCTATGACGTTTACTTCAAAATATTAGTTTTGACGGTGACACTCATGCTAAAATGATTTCCATTTTCATTTAATGTAAATTGTTGACATTCACATTACTAATATTATTGATTTTTGCTAATAATTATTTATTTTCCTTGTCACTTTGCGTTATGCCAGATTGCAGATATGCCTCGGGAAAGTAGGGTGAAACGTGCTCGGAGGATCGCAGCTTCACTTACGGTGACACCTGAGGCCTCTACACAGCCTCCGCTGGCTGCTCTTCTAGTTGCACGGTCTGGAGGATCAGGGAGCACCCCTGATTTGGCAGCCCCCCAGCCTCTGCCGATTCAGCCTCTGACCACACAGCCCTCGCCGACCCAGCCTCAGCCGTCCCAGCTTCCGACGAGTCCTCATACAGTCGGGAGCAGCGTAGGTGAGAAAATTATGACCTTTTAAGATTCAGAATGGTTCACCTCAATTTAATGATTTGTGTTCACTAACTCATTTATCACTTTCATCTTACCAGCATCAGCCCCAGTCTCGGAGGTTCCGAGCCATGTAAGGGGTGTTACGCGAGGGAAGAATGTGACAAAGCTGAGGAGACAGCTGGGTCATAACATCCCAGTCCCGATCCCCATCTCTAGTCATAGGCCAGAAGGGGAACATGCCCCATCACTGGTTAACCATCTTGGGTTAGCCATTAGAGAGGTTGCCCCAGTCAAGCCCCATGGATGGAAGAAGCTTGACAGTGCGATCAAGCTTGCCGTCATTGCTGCAGTTCAGGTAAACTTCAATGAGAAATATCAACCAATTTATATCTCAAATCAATTTCAATTTCAATTTTTTTGAGAGTATTTCAATTTTTATCAACCTTACTCTAACACCACCTTCTCTTCCACACCCCTTTGGTCTCCATATCCCTCTAGCTTTCTCTCGTAACAAGGACCAAGGGTAGGAAAAATATCCCATGCACAACTTGTGCATAGTGTTCACCCATATTGGAGTCCACTTGATGTTCACCCATAAGGCTCTTTCCCGCTCTCCTTCTCAGCCGCCCTCTCTCTCTCTCGCGCTCCAGCTATTCGAGTGCGGGAATTGGTTTTCTGCTCAAGCAAGTTCTTGGTATTAACTCTTTTGCTCAATTGGCTTTCAATCTCTTCATGTATTTAGGTTTCATCTCAAACTAATTATGGGTCTTAGAATTTTGGTTAGTTAATGAATGCAGGTAGGAATTTGGGGCGTTTTCTTAGCCACAATTTAATCTAATGCCATGAATAAGGATATCAATTAGGGGTGGTTTTTCTTGTCATTTGATTTTTTACTGGATGGATTTGATTTGGTTTTTGGATGACAGAGAAGTATTTAATCGATCAGTATTATTAGTTGCATCGAGGATAATTGATATCCTCATTGTTTAATTGATATAGGAATCATTATCTTTCATAGTAAAAATAATTTGAAATACTATGCTCACCATGGATGTTCCCATCTTGAAGAAACATCATTTTGATAAGCTAAATCTTGGCATAGACATGCGAACTTTTATGTGCTGTTACTTGGAATGTCACAGAAGCTATTGCAAATGTCTTCTCTCAATCATGATTTGCTTATTTTATTTTCATCTAATTTTTTGTATGTCTTGTAATAGGATTATATGGGATGTTGATACTTATGAATTTCATTTTGATACACTCTTAGAGATGATGTTGGGTATGTGACATGCATGAAATTGGCTTATAAAGTATTTTGTGAATGTTGGAGAAAATCTATGATAGTTGTTGTATGACTATATTATAAGTTTGCTCTTGAGAATATCTGACTTGCCATTTCAATAAAAAAAATTTAAATTCCGATGAAGTTGAGAGCTACTTTCATAAAAATGTAGACTCAAATTTTGATCCGATGAAGTTTTATGACTGGATGCTTTTCTGACACCAATTGCAGCTTAATATATTATACTTTGTTATGACTAATCTTTATATGGCTCTCCCCTAATTGCAGCAAATCTTTGATATCGGGGACTACGAGGGCGATATGCAGCTCAGGGCGGACATTGACCGCCAATGCGGGGTTTTGTATAGGAGTTGGAAGTATGAGCTGCATAGTCACTATCTCGAGTTGTTGGAGCAGGGGGTTCCCCGACCCCAGGACCACCCGGCGGGGGGTTGTGATCCGGCTGACTGGCAGTTGATGGTCTCACAGTGCTGGGAATCACCAGCCTGGAAGGTAACTTTGGGATGTTATCTACAACAATTAATTATATGGCAACATAATTCTATTGATAATGATTTTATAAATGATTGCTACTGTATTATTGTTTTTCTATGCAGTCGAAGTCGAAAAAAGCTCAAGAGAGTCGAGCCAAGCTGCCATATAATCATACTAGTGGCTCTAGGTCATTTGCATCGAGGATATCTCTGATGGTACTAATTATATTCATATGAAGAAACTTGATTAAGTTTATTAATTTATCAATATGTAGCTGGGTTCATATCTAATACAAAGCCATTTCAAATGACAGATGGCACAGAATGCCGGTCAAGCGCCGCCTATTACTCAGTTCTTCCGCGACACCCACTATAGAGAAAAAAGTAATGAGTGGGTAAATGAGGTGGCTCAGCAGAGACATGTACGTATGCTATTAATTCAATTATGATCAATAATGCCATAAAAGCATTCTAAATCCCTTATTGATTTAAATGGCAGGAGGCCTTGGTGCAGCGGACTGAGGAGCAGTCGCAGCCCTCTGTCACAGCTCCGATGACTGAGGAACAGATTGCTGTTGATGTGCTTGGAAAGAGGTCGGGATATTTAAAAGGGTATGGGATATACACTAGGACCTCTGCATGTTCCACACAGTCTCGGGCACCGGATCCTGAGGTGATCGCCCTGCGGGAGCAGCTAGCTGAGCAAGCTAAGAGGCAGGCCGAGCAGGACAAGAGGCAGGCCGAGCAGGACAGGAAGCATGCTGCACTCGAGGCCCTTGTTCAACAGTTGGCAGCTGCGGCAGGGATAGATCCGACCACCTATTTCGACATCACGGGAGGGACCACTTCTGCTGGTGATGGCACAGCTACTGGAGATCATGATGGATGCTCTTAAGGGCAGGTAGACAACCCTTTTTTTTTGGTTTTGAATATATAACAATAATCATCCTCACTTTCTTGGTAATTTGGACTGCACCGTTGCATGAAGTATGGATGATCAGCAAGATTAGAGAACCCAAAAAACAATTGTGATCCATTACCAAAGGGGTTCATATTTTATCTGCTTAATAGGACCTGAACCAATGGATATAGCTCCAAGCTCACCAACTGTCACTTGTGAGATACCTAGTTCTGATGTAAAAGTTTTGGAAGGGCATGCTCTTGATGTAAAACCAACTGTCACTTAGGCTCGAAAACGGCCCGCCGGGGATCCGGAACGGGAAACGGCACTCGGAAAAATCGGGAACCGGCACCAGCACCTCGCTCGTGGGTAGAGTGACTTGTAGCAACTGACGGTTCGCTGATAGGACTCCCGGTTAGAGAATTAGAGGCGAAAACATCGGTTTTCCAACACTTAGGCTCGAAAACGGCCCGCCGGGGGTCCGGATTTGGAAACGGCCCACGGAAAAATCGGGAAACGGTACGAGCACCTCGGTCGAGGGTAGAGTGACTTGTAGGAACTGACGGTTCGCAGATATGACTCCCGGTTAGATAATTAGAAGCGTAAACGTCGGATTTTCCTACACTTAGGCTCGAAAACGGCCCGTCGGGGGTCCGGAATGGGAACATGCCCCCGGAAAAAGTCGGAACCGGCACGAGCACCTCATTGGAGGGTAGAGTGACTTGTTGGAACTGACGGTTCGCTGATAGGACTCCCGGTTAGAGAACTAGAGGCGAAAACATCGGATTTTCCAACACTTAGGCTCGAAAACGGCCCGCCGGGGGTCTGGATTTGGAAACGGCCCCTGGAAAAATCGGGAAACGGTACGAGCACCTCGGTCGAGGGTAGAGTGACTTGTAGGAACTGACGGTTCATAGATATGACTCCCGGTTAGATAATTAGAAGCGTAAACGTCGGATTTTCCTACACTTAGGCTCGAAAACGGCCCGTCGGGGGTCCGGAATGGGAACCAGCCCCCGGAAAAAGTCGAAACCGGCACGAGCACCTCATTGGAGGGTAGAGTGACTTGTTGGAACTGACGGTTCGCTGATAGGACTCCCGGTTAGAGAACTAGAGGCGAAAACATCGGATTTTCCAACACTTAGGCTCGAAAACGGCCCGCCGGGGGTCTGGATTTGGAAACGGCCCCCGGAAAAATCGGGAACCGGTACGAGCACCTCGGTCGAGGGTAGAGTGACTTGTAGGAACTGACGGTTCGCAGATATGACTTCCGGTTAGATAATTAGAGGCGAAAACATCGGATTTTCCAACACTTAGGCTCGAAAACGGCCCGCCGGGGGTCCGGAACTGGAAACGGCCCCGGAAAAATCGGGAACTAGTACGAGCACCTCGCTCAGGGGTAGAGTGACTTGTAGGAACTTACGGTTAGCAGATATGACTCCCGGTTAGAGAATTAGAGGCGTAAACGTCGGATTTTCCAACACTTAGGCTTGAAAACGGCCCCACGGGGGTCCGGAACTGGAAAAGGTTCCCGGAAAAATCAGGAACCAGCGCGAGCACCTCGCTGGAGGGTAGAGTGACTTGTAGGAACTGACGGTTCGCAGATATCACTCCCGGTTAGATAATTAGAGGCGTAAACGTCGGATTTTCCAACACTTAGGCTTGAAAACGGCCCGCCGGGGGTCCGGAACTGGAAAAGGTTCCTGGAAAAATTGGGAACCAGCACGAGCACCTCGCTGGAGGGTAGAGTGACTTGTAGGAACTGACGGTTAGCAAATATGACTCCCGGTTAGATAATTAGAGGCGTAAACGTCGGATTTTCCAACACTTAGACATGAAAACGGCCCGCCGGGGGTCCGGAACTGGAAAAGGTTCCCGGAAAAACCGGAAACCGGCGCGAGCACCTCGCTGGAGGGTAGAGTGACTTGTAGGAACTGACGGTTCGCAGATATCACTCCCGGTTAGATAATTAGAGGCGTAAACGTCGGATTTTCCAACACTTAGGCTTGAAAACGGCCCGCCGGGGGTCCGGAACTGGAAAAGGTTCCCGGAAAAATCGGGAACCGGCACGAGCACCTCGCTGGAGGGTAGAGTGACTTGTAGGAACTGACGGTTAGCAGATATGACTCCCGGTTAGAGAATTAGAGGCGTAAACGTCGGATTTTCCAACACTTAGGCTTGAAAACGGCCCGCCGGGGGTCCGGAACTGGAAAAGGTTCCCGGAAAAATCGGGAACCGGCGCGAGCACCTCGCTGGAGGGTAGAGTGACTTGTAGGAACTGACGGTTCGCAGCTATCACTCCCGGTTAGATAATTAGAGGCGTAAACGTCGGATTTTCCAACACTTAGGCTTGAAAACGGCCCGCCGGGGGTCCGGAACTGGAAAAGGTTCCCGGAAAAATCGGGAACCGGCACGAACACCTCGCTGGAGGGTAGAGTGACTTGTAGGAACTGACGGTTAGCAGATATGACTCCCGGTTAGATAATTAGAGGCGTAAACGTCGGATTTTCCAACACTTAGGCTTGAAAACGGCCCGCCGGGGGTCCGGAACTGGAAAAGGTTCCCGGAAAAATCGGGAACCGGCATGAGCACCTCGCTGGAGGGTAGAGTGACTAGTTGTAACTGACGGTTCGCTGATAGGACTCCCGGTTAGAGAACTAGAGGAGAAAACGTCGGATTTTCCAACACTTAGGCTCGAAAACGGCCCACCGGGGGTCCGGAACTGGAAACGGCACCCGAAAAAATCGGGAAACGGCATGAGCTCCTCGTTCGAGGGTAGAGTGACTTGTAGGAACTGACAGTTCGCTTATAGGACTCCCGGTTAGAGAATTAGAGGCACAAACATCGGATTTTCCAACACTTAGGCTAGAAAACGGCCCGCCGGCGGTCCGGAATTGGAAACGGCCCCCAGAAAAATCGGGAACCGGCACGAGCACCTCGCTCGAGGGTAGAGTGACTTGTAGGAACTTACGGTTAGCAGATATGACTCCCGGTTAGAGAATTAGAGGCGTAAACGTCGGATTTTCCAACACTTAGGCTTGAAAACGGCCCGCCGGGGGTCCGGAACTGGAAAAGGTTCCCGGAAAAATTGGGTACCGGCGCGAACACCTCGCTGGAGGGTAGAGTGACTTGTAGGAACTGACGGTTCGCAGATATGACTCCCAATTAGATAATTAGAGGCGTAAACGTCGGATTTTCCAACACTTAGGCTTGAAAACGGCCCGCCGGGGATCCGGAACTGGAAAAGGTTCCCGGAAAAATCGAGAACCGGCTCGAGTACCTCGCTGGAGGGTAGAGTGACTTGTAGAAACTGACAGTTAGCGGATATGACTCCCGGTTAGATAATTTGAGGCGTAAACGTCGGATTTTCCAACACTTAGGCTTGAAAACGGCCCGCCGGGGGTCCGAAAATGGAAAAGTTTCCCAAAAAAATCGGGAACTGGCACGAGCACCTCGCTGGAGGGTAGAGTGACTTGTAGGAACTGACGGTTAGCAGATATGACTCCCGGTTAGATAATTAGAGGCGTAAACGTCGGATTTTCCAACACTTAGGCTTGAAAACGGCCCGCTGGGGGTCCGGAACTGGAAAAGGTTCCCGGAAAAATCGGGAACCGGCACGAACACCTCGCTGGAGGGTAGAGTGACTTGTTGTAACTGACGGTTCGCTGATAGGACTCCCGGTTAGAGAACTAGAGGCGAAAACGTCGGATTTTCCAACACTTAGGCTCGAAAACGGCCCACCGGGGGTCCGGAACTGGAAACGGCACCCGAAAAAATCGGGAACCGGCATGAGCTCCTCGCTCGGGGGTAGAGTGACTTGTAGGAACTGACGGTTCGCTTATAGGACTCCCGGTTAGAGAATTAGAGGCGCAAACATCGGATTTTCCAACACTTAGGCTAGAAAACGGCCCGCCGGCGGTCCGGAATTGGAAACGGCCCTCGGAAAAATCGGGAACCGGCACGAGCACCTCGCTCGGGGGTAGAGTGACTTGTAGGAACTTACGGTTAGCAGATATGACTCCCGGTTAGAGAATTAGAGGCGTAAACGTCGGATTTTCCAACACTTAGGCTTGAAAACGGCCCGCCGGGGGTCCGGAACTGGAAAAGGTTCCCGGAAAAATCGGGAACCGGCGCGAGTACCTCGCTGGAGGGTAGAGTGACTTGTAGGAACTGACGGTTCGCAGATATCACTCCCGATTAGATAATTAGAGGCGTAAACGTCGGATTTTCCAACACTTAGGCTTGAAAACGGCCCGCCGGGGGTCCGGAACTGGAAAAGGTTCCCGGAAAAATCGGGAACCAGTACGAGCACCTCGCTGGAGGGTAGAGTGACTTGTAGGAACTGACGGTTCGCAGATATGACTCCCAGTTAGATAATTAGATGCGTAAACGTCGGATTTTCCAACACTTAGGCTTGAAAACGGCCCGCCGGGGGTCCGGAACTGGAAAAGGTTCCCGGAAAAATTGGGAACCGGCACGAGCACCTCGCTGGAGGGTAGAGTGACTTGTAGGAACTGATGGTTAGAAGATATGACTCCCGGTTAGATAATTAGAGCCGTAAACGTCGGATTTTCCAACACTTAGGCTCGAAAACGGCCCGCTGGGGGTCCGGAACTGGAAACGGCTCCCGAAAAAATCGGGAACCGGCATGAGCTCCTCGCTCGAGGGTAGAGTGACTTGTAGGAACTGACGGTTCGCTGATAGGACTCTCGGTTAGAGAATTAGAGGCGCAAACATCGGATTTTCCAACACTTAGGCTTGAAAACGGCCCCCGGAAAAATCGGGAACCGACACGAGCACCTCGCTCGGGGGTAGAGTGACTTGTAGGAACTTACGGTTAGCAGATATGACTCCCGGTTAGAGAATTAGAGGCGTAAACGTCGGATTTTCCAACACTTGGGCTTGAAAACGGCCCGCCGGGGGTCCGGAACAGGAAAAGGTTCCCGGAAAAATCGGGAACTGGCGCGAGCACCTCGCTGGAGGGTAGAGTGACTTGTAGGAACTGACGGTTCGCAGATATGACTCCCGGTTAGATAATTAGAGGCGTAAACATCGGATTTTCCAACACTTAGGCTCGAAAACGGCCCGCCGGGGGTCCGGAACTGGAAACGGTCGCCGAAAAAATTGGGAACCAGCACGAGCAACTCGCTCGAGGGTAGAGTGACTTGTAGGAATTGACGGTTCGCAGATATGACTCCCGGTTAGATAATTAGAGGCGTAAACGTCGGATTTTCCAACACTTTGGCTCGAAAACGGCCTGTCGGGGGTCCGGATTGGGAATCGGCCCCCGGAAAAATTCGGAACCGGCACGAGCACCTCGCTGGAGGGTAGAGTGACTTGTTGGAACTGACGGTTCGCTGATAGGACTCCCGGTTAGAGAATTAGAGGCGAAAACCTCGGATTTTCCAACACTTAGGCTCGAAAACGGCCCGCCGGGTGTCCGGAATTGGAAAAGGATCCCGAAAAATGGGGAACCGGCACGAGCACCTCGCTCGAGGGTAGAGTGACTTGTAGGAACTGACGGTTCGCAGATATGACTTCCGGTTAGAGAATTAGAGGCGTAAACGTCGGATTTTCCAACACTTAGGCTCGAAAATGGCCCGCCAGGGGTCCGGAATGGGAACCAGCCCCCGGAAAAATTGGGAATCGGGACGAGCACCTCGCTGGAGGGTAGAGTGACTTATAGGATCTGATGGTTCGCTGATAGGACTCCTAGTTAGAGAATTAGAAGTGAAAATCTATGATTTTCTAACACTTAGGCTTAAAAATGGCCCGCCGAGGGTCCGGAACGGGAGACGGCCTCTGGAAAAATCGGGAACCGGCACGAGCACCTCGCTCGAGTCGAAATTAGCTTGCTGGAACTGACGGCTAGTAAATCGGACTCCCGGTTAACGAATTTGACCTAAAAACGTTGGATTCTTAACACTCAGTCTTGAAAATAGGCTGTTGGAGGTTGAAAATGGGAATCGATCATCGGACAACTCAGAAACTAGCACGGGTACCCTTGTTCAAGGGCAAAGTAACTTGTTGGAATTTACGGTTAGTGAATCGGACTTCTGGTTATCGGATTAGACACAAAAACTGCCCGATTCTCAACACTTCGACAGGAAAATAGGCCGCCGAAAAACTTAGGAAAAGATATTTATATATATATATACATGTTTATCTTTCATTTATAATTTAATTCATTGAAAAGATTCTAATGTTGTTTTTTTCATTGCAGATTGATTGACGATTTGCGGTCGGATGCAGACTTTTGGGGGTGTTTTAATTTTTTTTGGTTATTTGTATATGTATATATTGGATATTTATATGGTCTGTATTATTGTTGATTATAATATTTGGTTAATGAGATGAATGATTAGATGAAAAATGGCGATGGTTGTTGGGTAATTTAGTAACTTTTGTTTTAATGTATTTTTCATATTAAATATAGGTAAATGAACAGGTTTACTTTTGATACAGGTGACAGGAAAATTATATAAAAAAAACGAATATTATATTTTTTAAAAAAATTAAAATCACTTTTACCGACGTTTTTTTTTCGTCGGTAAAAGTCGATTTATTTTTTGTTTTTCTTTTACCGACGAAAATAAACGTCGGTAAAAGTAGTTTTAATTTTTTAAATTTCGTTTATTTACTTTTACCGACGTTTATTTTCGTCGGCAAAAGTCGTTTTATTTTTTTAGTTTTTCCTATTTATTTTACCGACGAAAATAAACGTCGGTAAAAGTTGCTTTATTTTTTCTTATTGTTTTAGCGACGCAAAAAAACGTCGGTAAATGTTGTTGTATTTTTCCTTCTTAATTTACCGACGAAAATAAACGTCGGTAAAAGTTGCTTTATTTTTACTTCTTATTTTACCGACGAAAATAAACGTCGGTAAAATTAGTTTTCTTTTTCTTTTTTATTTTACCGACGAAACTAAACGTCGGTAAAAGTCATTTTGTTTTAGTTTATTTTTTCCTTTTTTTTTACCGACGTTTTTTTTCGTCGGTAAACGTGAAGAAATTTTTTATTTATTTTATTTTTTATTTTGCCGACGAAAATAAACGTCGGTAAACGTATTTACTAAATTTTTAGAAAACTAAAATAATATTTCCGACTTATTTAAAACGTCGGTAAAATTCAAAAAAGCGTCGGTAAAAGTCTAACTTATTGCCGACGGAAAAATAATTCGTCGGTGAAACTTTTCACTGACATTTTCTTACCGACGTCTGGCCGACGAAATGAATTTCGTCGGTAAATGCTTTTACCGACGTTTTTATGACTTTTGGCGACGAAAAAATTCGTCGCTGAAAGTGCAGTTTCTTGTAGTGCCGCCACAAAATTGGCTTTCATGCCCAAAACAACCCTTTGACAAAAGATTTTCACAAAATGACAACCTTTTGATCAAATCCTTAAACAAACATTCCCATCAAACTTTTGCTCAAAATTGTTTTCGTCAAAAAATTATTTAAGTGAAAGGAAGGGGATACAAAATATAGTACCAAAATTGTTTATATATGGAGGTACCAAAAAAAAAAAAAGAAAAAGGAAAAAGAGTTTGTTACAACTCAGGAGCTCAATCCTACATAGTCTTCAATCAAAGGTTCAACTCCTCAAGCAGACCCTTGGCCTTAACTTCCAAAGTTTTTAGGCCGCGCTCCTTCAAAATGTCCCCATAAAACGCGGCCGAATGCCGTGACCCATCTGCAGCACGAGGAAGTTCTTCCCAGAGGACCTGCCACTGCTCATGCTCCTGAGTCTTCCTCCGGACGTTACCTTCAGCTTCCTCAACCTGGCGAAATGAGAGTCCCCTCCTTGTCACGAGCCTCCACAATGGCGGTCCATTTGGCAGCAGCCTCTTCCTCTAAAAAATCAAGACGTTGCCTAGCCTCAACGACCTCCTTATCAAGGCGGTCCAAGTGTTGCTTCAGCCCCATGATGGATAACTCGGTAACGTTCTTCTCCCGAACGATCTGCCTCCGAGTCTTCGTGACCTTAGTCAGCTCAGCTTTGACTTTGCTGGAAGGTTTTAAGAACATCTCATCAAAAAAGTCACCATCTGGGAAACTCTTGGTCTCAGTCCATTTGTTCCCCAAGGTGATGATCTCCTCAACAAAATCCTCGGCACTTGCGATGTCCAGACCGACTTCTTTGCTATCAGCGAGGATGTCCTGCACATGCTTGATCATGCCAAAACCAGCTTCCAAATGACCTGAAGAAAGAGTCTCAACCCATGAGCTCAAGACTGTCTTCAACACCTTCCCAGCTTACTGAAGGTGTCATGCAGATGAGGATTCGCCATGTTCTGGTCCCCGACTGCCCACGTCATGCTCCATTGGAAGAGTAATCAATAAACTCTTTCCAACGGAACAAGCTGACTCATTGAAAGTGGAAGAAGCCCCTACTTCTGCATCAGCCGCAGGTATCCCCTGTTCTGGCTCTGAGGAAGACGGAGGAATCTCTCCTACTGCTTCACAATCTGTCAAAGAAAAAAAGAAAGAAAAGACAAAAAGGTATGAATATAATCTTGTCAAAAATATATCAAGATTATTATTGCAAGTATACCTGCTTCGACGACCGGCGGAGTACTCTCTGCCGTTTTGAGCTCATCCAAAGCATCGTCAAAAGTTGCGTCCATGGATGGCTCGAAATCGTCGGAATCCTCTGGCAAGTCAGCTACATGTTAGCAAATGATAGCAAAAGAAGACAAAAAAGCAAAAGCCAAAGCAAATCATACCAGGTGAAGGTTCTGGAACCACTCCAGAGTCCCTGGGCTCTTCCTCAGATGCCACGATTGGATCCGTCATCGCCTCATCGGCAGGAACCTCAGGCGTCACCAGGTCATCATCCTCTGCTAAATAAAGAAGCAGCGGATCAAAACAAAATCTTTCACAAAAAAAAAAGGGGAAGGAAGAAACAAAAGGAAAGAAAGGGGATCATACCAGCTATCTCCTCTTCTCTGTTTCTCTTCTCCGGAGGCTCGTCAGCATCCTCGGACACCTCCTCAGCAATGGTGAGAGGAACTTCAAGATATGAAGGACTATCGTACCGTCTCATGTTACGGCGTTGTCCTCTCCCCCTCTTGCCTCGGCGGGTCAATCTGCTCGACGATCCTGCCACACTATCAACATCAGACCTATCACAAGAGTCCTCACTGGATGGTCTACTTTTCTCAGTAGACTCCATGAAAGCCTTCGTATGCTCTGCCTGTATCATAGCATCGATCTCAGCCTCCTCGTCTTCCAGCTGCCTTAAGACCTCACCAGGAATCCCTTGTGTAGCTCCTGATCTGATGATGTCCTGCCCATTGAGAAAGCCTATCTTGTGCTTCTCTCCAGAAAGGAAGGCCAAAACTTTCTCCTGACGAACACCATCCGATTTGCCAAGACTCTTCCCAGGAGATTGCTTAATATCGAGCTCTTTCTTGGAAAGCCCCCGGTACACTGAAAAGCTCTCCACGAACCACTTCGTGAAGCCAGCGGTCCGGAAGGTGGGCAGCTCAGGATAAGAAATCATGGCGGTAGTATCCTCGGCGCTATAAAAAGCCCATGCATTTCTCCCATCTTGCAGACCTCCAAAACGCTTCACCATACTCGAAGGCGCTCCAACAACGCCTATAGAGAAGTAAAGCTGCAACGCAAAACGTGAATGGACATACGGTTGGATCTCGACGAAAAGATGTCTACGGTACACCATCGTACCAACCCGTATGTTGAAGAGCCACCTCTTCTCCACGTCTTTCAAAGCATAGTGTCTTCCCGACCTTGCCCTGGTCGAATCACGGGAGACACCAAAGTCAAAAGCCTTCTTTCGCAAACCCGGAGAAAGCTTCACCAAAGACTGCCCAATCTCGACATCCCTAAATCGTCGGATCCTTAAACGGGTGGATAAAAGTGATTCATGAACGGCTGTCCCTCTAGCCAAACGAATCATGAAGGGATCTTGGTCCTGTGCAACTCCCAAACGATGGAAGCTAGGACAGTGGTATACATACCACGAGTAGAAAATGTGGGCAGAAAACACCCTGTTCATGGGGAGCCCAAGCCGAACCAGGAAAGCAGCAGCCTGCAGTTTGGTACATAAATAGGAGTAAAGAGCAGGTACCAAAGCCAGCCGCTCTCCAAACGCCATCTGACAAGCCAGAAAAATACAGTGCGGCCTGATGTGCGTCCCATCTCCTCCAGCAAAAAAAGCCTCACCCAGCCAGTAAGTGAGGTAAACAACGAGATCTCTCCGCAAGGCAATCTCAGGACAAATGGTATCCGTGCTTGCGAAGAACTTCTTCAAATCTTCTCGCATAGCAGCGATCTTCTTCAAACTTGATGCTTTAGCCCTAACATCCTGGGCCACGCCATCAGAAGAATCCCCGTTGTAAAAAAAGTTGGAGCTGCAACTTCTCCAACTGCTGGATCTAACTTTCGAGCCCTCCTTCTCCTTCAAAAAATCATAGAAGGCGACGAGCTGAAAGTACACAAGCTTAAACTCCTCAGACTGCTCCTCAAGGACGCTGTCAATAGGCATAAACTCCTCATAGAGTTTGCCGAGGATAGGCAACCCGGTGATGGCGCTCAGGTCCTTCAAAGAAAAACCAATCTCACCATTCGTCACAATGAAGGTGTTGGTTTGTGGAAGGAATGACTCCAGCATGGCCATGAAAGCCTCATCGGAGAAAACGACGGTTTGCCGAAAAGCGCGAACTGCGTCAAAAATCTCGGCCTCCCGAAGAACGGCCTTACCAATCCTCAAGGTGTGATCAGTCCATGACTCCCAGCTCGAGTCAGCACTGAAACGGCCACGAAGTCGAAAAGGCTTCACCCAATTGCTGCCGTCACCCCGAAAAACGCCAAGGCCCACCAGTCTCAAATCGATTGATGGATGATCAGAACCTTGGTAGCCACTGGCTGGCATCAACACATCCATACGGACAGGTGGCTTCTCTGCAAAACCGGAAGGTCCACCAACAAAAACCCCGGTCTTGATCACACTGGTCCTCTTCACCCAACTCGGAGGATCTTCCCTCTTAGGGCACGTGGGAGAAAGGCTCAGCATCGAGATGGTCCGATCAAAAGATGACCGGGTAGAAATAGTTCTCTCCTCACCATCTCCTGTGTAAGAGAACTGAAAACATCTCCTTTGGTATGTCAAGTCGTCGGGGACTACATCACCGAAGAAGAAGGTAGGCTTGAGCACAACGCTCTGATCGTCCGTAACCTAAGGACGACTGCTTACCATGATCTTATAGAACTCCTCATCCTTGAGAGCGATCAATCCCTGTCTCATCTCATCACGATTGAGGGAATCGCATTCTTCCAAGTTTTTCTCCACAAACTGGATCTTCTCCCAAGCCTGCTGAACGGCAGCATTGGAAGATCTAACAGACCGACGAGGTGCGTCAGTAACAGGACCTTTACCTTTGTTCGTTCTAGAAGAACTACCTGCAAAAGATGGAAGAGAAAAGATCAATCAACATCAAAATGAAAGAATTCTGCTACAAAAAATTCTAGCAAAATTTTGACATGGTTCCGGGGCAATTCCAAAGAAAAGGAACATACTCCGAAAAAGACAGGAAGCCTGAAGATGAGCTCAACATCGCTGCGAGCTCATAGTCAGTGGAGAATTCTCAAAGAAGGCTTGAACTCAACATCGCTGCGAGAACAAGCCAATCTCATCAAACTTCCGCAAAATCTGGAAAAGAGCTCAACATTGCTGCGAGCTTCAGAATCCAAAAATTGCAAAACTTCCTCAAAATCCAGCAAGACCGAGAAAGAGCTCAACATCGCTGCGAGCTCAAAATCCCAACACTTGTAAAAGATTTTCAGGTATGCATCATCATACTTCCAAATCTATTTACCAAAACTCATGCATCAAAAATATATCATCATGCATTAAATGCTAGGAAAACCTTGACCAAAGTTTGACCAATTCCAACCCAATTTGGTCAAAACCAATCAAACTTTGTCCAAGTCAAAAATCATGTTGGCTTGACCTAGAGACTCTAGCCTTCAAACAAAAAAAATGCATACATATTGAAATTGCATAGCCCCATTATCATAGTGAGCAAACAAGGAAAAAGAAAAAGAAAGAGAGAAAAAAAATCTCAGCAAAAAAAAAAAAAAAAAAAAAATTTGGCCCACTGCCACGTGGCAGTACGGTCAGGTCCGTACGGACCTGTCCGTATAGCCAGAGAAAAAAAAACAGAAAAAAAAAGAGAGAAAAAAAAAGACGCTAAAAAAAAAAAGAGAGAAATCAGCGTGGGAAAAAAAAAACAGAAAAAAAATAGAGAGTACACGGTTTTAAAAAAAAAAAAGAAGAGAAAACCGTGAAAAGAAAAAAAAGAGAAAAAAAAAGAAAGAAAGAAAAAAAGAGAAGGACGAAAAAAAATGTGCATGAAAAGAAAAGAAAAGAAAAAAAAAAGAGAAGAAGAAAGAAGAAGAAAAGAAAAAGGAAGAAAAAAATGAAGAAGCTACTTCTACAATGGAGATTCTTGACAAGGAAGAAAACTTACTTGAAGCCATTGATGGAGAAGAAGAAGAAAAGCTTGGAAATCCTTGAAGAAGAGAAAGCACTTCTTGCCTTGGGGAGCACTCTTGAAGATTTCTTACAAAAAGAAAGTAGTGGAGCAAAAGCACCAACCCTCTTTGCTTTTATAGAAGAGAGCAAGCCAAAAGAGGAAACAAAGAGAAAGATATTTTGAGAGAATCTTTCCACGAAAAGAAAACTTGAGAAATTCTCTCCAAGTAAAGATATTTTTAGATATTCTCTACACAAAAGAGATATTTTTGGATATTCTTTACAAATATGACACTATATGAGATCTAGGCCATCTCCAAAAGCCTAAGGTCCCATGGGTTAGCCCATATGAGCCAGGTTTGACCACCTAAGCACTAAAAGTGGCTTTTAGTCAAAATATTCCTCTTACCAAGAGCAAAAAAAAAAAAAAAAGAAAAGAGCAAAAAAAAAAAAAAAAAGTCCCATGCCTCTTTTGAGTTGATGGGATCATTCAAAAAAAAAAAGAAAAAAGAAAGTCCCATGAGTTTCCAAAAACCAAACCATCCAACCTCATGAACCAAATTGAGCCAAAATCTTGAAATTGACATTTCACAAAACCAAATTCCGGTCCCCTAGCACGCCACATACAGCTTGTTAGGTCACAAGACCAAAACTAAAATCAAAATCCAAAACCTACAAACCAAATCTGACCCCCCAACCTACCACATACAGCTTGTTGGGTCACAAGGTCAAAATCAAAATCAAACCCCGACCCCCTAACCTGCCACATACAGCTTGTTAGGTCACAAGGTCAAAAACCAAAATCCAAAACCCAAAATCCAAATACCCCATGTCATTTTCAAAACTTTGCCTTGAGATGGTACGTGATCCCTCTCGCTACCATAAAATTCCCCCGGAAACTCAGAAGGCTATTCAAAAAAAAAAAAAAATGCTGAAGACTCTTGCTCAAGTTGGAAGCTTTCCTCCAAGTTTCTCTTCGAGGCACATCGACTCCAAAAAGCTACTCGTCGCTGTACCTCGAGGGGGCATTTGTTGACACCAAAAAAGTCAATATGTCTCCTCAACATCGAGAAGCCTCCTGAAGCTGCATCCTGCTAAAAATAGGCAAGGCTATTTCAAGCATCAGATTTTGTCAGAATCAGACAGAAACTGAGAGATCCTTCAAGACAGCTAAAAGAGGGGTACACCTGAGGTTTCGGTTCATTCCGACATCGTTTGGCCCAACTTCACCGCTCCGACAGCTAAACTAGCGCTCCCGGCGGCGACATCATCAAAGACACCAAAACTTTGATCAAAGCCTACGGATGACTCTAGAATGTCTCCAAAGGGCTCCATGCCAAATTTCAAGTCAAACCGACAACGTTTGACCCTCCATCAATGCTCGAGCAGTAAAATCAAGCTTCCTGGCGGCGGCAACCACCGAAGCCATCACTCATCAAACAAAATACATGAGTGGCTTCAACATGCTTCCAAAAGGCTGCACGTCAAATTTCAGGTCATTCCGACAACGTTTGACCAGGTTTCGATGCTCCGAGAGAAAATCAAGCCTACCGGCGGCAGAGCAACCCGGGACCATGACATCCAAAATAGAGCCCATGGAACGTCTCAAAATGACTACAATAGGCTCCCCGTCAAATTTCAGGTCAATCAGACATCGTTTGACCACATATCAAAGCTCGGCATTTTCCCCGCAGCAAAGTCAAGTGAAGCATCGATGGGACCCCAAACGGCTTCAAAACTTAAATAAAAGCCCATGGTTGGTCCTATCCACTGTTCAAGAAGCTTCACCTCAATTTTCAGGTCATTCCGACATCGTTTGACCTAGTTTCGACGCTTGACGGAAAATCGGCTACAAAGTCTTCGGCTTTCCCGAAAAATAGGAAACTTTGTGCTCCGATTTCGCGAGGGTTCTCGTCAAGATTTCTTCAAGAAAATCAAGTCAATAATTGAGGAAAAATTTCAAGAAAAATACAGAAGAAAAAAGGGACGAAAAAGACGAAAAAACGGCCGAAAACGACGCTCGGCGACCAAACGGGCCAAAGCCCTATGGTTGCCGGCGACCCTGGAAATCCGAGTCGCCGGATTTTGCGCCAAATCGTCCGTTTTCCGATTCTTTTCGCGTTTTGGGTATTCCGGCCTCTGTGATTTTCTGAAAATGCAATGTTTGGTGCTTCAAAACCACTGATCTTCGTCGACATCTCGGATCCGCCATCAAAAGCATGAAATCATCACCGATCGCCTCAAGATCGCCAACCGGCTGACCAAGAAAGTGCACTTTCTGTCCGACCGATCGTGAAATCGACAAGACAGATGTCACCGGCCCGCCAACATCAATCAATGTCTGAAATTGCATCGCAATCCGACATCAAATAATGCGTGGATCCACCCGTGATGAACGCAAGAAGAATCTCAAAAGGCGCAGCACGGCCCGCGACTCTTCACATACCTTGGCGACCACTTAATGTCGTTAATTGACCCATTAAAGCAGTCATTAACTCATTATTTTGGACGGCCCAATCAGAACCAAGCATTTGGGAGTTACAAATCCAAGCAATCATGGCATTAAACCCATGAAACTCCCATCATCATGAAGCATAAAGGTGATTAAATGCCCACTACCTTCATCGGCCAATCACAAGCCTTGAAAAAGGAGTTACAAAATCAACTTGTAACTCCTCATCAATTCTTTCATCATGGCCATCAATGCCAATAAACACCTCATGGCTACCAAAAGCCTATAAAAGGAGGTCCATTCAAAGAAGAAAGTATGATGAAAATAGATCCCAAGTGCAAGCTCTGAAAATCTAGAAAATCCAAGAGAGAGACGAAGTCCTGCTACTTTGCTCCCGGAAGCACCACAAGGTGATCAACGTCCCTTGGGGGGGCCACCCCCCCAAGGTCACCTCCTTCTCCAACATGGCCTAAACGTGGCTTTTCAGCCCGTTTACTCGGTTTTTCATTGGATATAGGACCTTCTCTTGGTCCTTGTCCTTTAAAAAACTGAGGTTAGGAGCCAAGCCAAAGAATCAAAGCATCACATGTTCTCATTTGAAGGACGATGGCGAAGCCCATACATGACTTGCGACCGTCGATCTCAACGTGTCCCCACAATCTCCTGAGAAGTTAGATCCCTTTTCTTCCTTTTCTATTGTAGTTTGTATTTCTTAAAGAGACAAAAAGAAATCACAATTCTTGTCTTTCATATTTGATGAGTTTTGTAAAAACGCCTTTCACGGCAAACAAACAAAAACGCCTCTTACGGCATTCTAAAAACTTGTCTCTTTTCTTAATATTTATGCAATTTGAAAAGTTAGAAAAAAAGATTGATTTCCTTTCCACTTGTGAAGGTGAATCTCCGGATTATCACTATTCCAAATTCCAAGTAGAAAGTAAATCTGGCATACCCGTACAAAAATGTTGATGCCCGAGATCTTCCCTCCTCCGCCGAGACCCAGGTCAGCCCCCGGGGTGCGGAGGGAGAGGACGGAAGATTCCCCCTCTTTTCGGGTCCATCAATCCTTTGTTGAGGGACCGTTGGCACCTGCTCAGTCGCTCCTGCCTGGTTCGTCACCAGTGGAGGCGGCATGAGGGGCATAAATGTTTCTGGCAGTATGGACCTAGTTGGTCCAACGCCCTTTCCTTTCCTAGTCTTTAGAGGCATGGCTTTTCAAGGTGAAAATATGGTTATTTCAAATGTTCCCCACAGACGGCGCCAATTGTAAGTGCCTGAATATTACGGACTTGGTTCAGACGATAATGAAGCTTTTAATGATGCTGTTTATCTGGTCTGGAAATAATGGAAATCCTGAACCTGAAAGGTAGACAAAAGTCAGGGCCCCGGGCTGCTATCAGCTAAAGGCACTCCAACGCCTGAGTTAGTGCAGTCACTGAACTAGGGTGAAGTGAGGAAGAAGAAGAAGGTTCAGGCAAGATAGTGTAGTATATCTCAACGTCCCTCTTATGGGCTTACCATGCAGGTATACATAGATGAGTGGAAGCTTCCTGAGTGGGGGTAGGTGAGACCTTTGTCCCATCAGATCTTCCTCAATCTTCCTCATTAATGAGGACATGATTGATAGGTAGGGATAACCCTCTGCCGGAATCCGGCGGCCACCCCACTTGTTGGCATGCTCTGCAGTGTAGCTGTCCCATCTAATAATGGGGATTAGACACTCAATGCCCACCTCGGTTAAGTGGGCCAAAATGGAGAAGTCATTGAGGTCGGGCTTGCTCGAGGTCGGGTACTGTTACCGAGACGCTCGAGGCAAAACCCAGAAAGAGCGTGGCCGGTACATTTATTGAGCCCAACTCCATACTGTGCCAACTGGAGCATTTGCCGAGCTGGGTGAATGAGGCCGGGGCAGTTCCTGATTGGTACTATTGCCCAGGTCAGGGGTAACCTCGGTATTAGATAAACACCCCCACATAGGTGTAAAGGGGTCATAGTCATACCCGTCCATAAGCCTACATGAAAGGTGAGAAAGAAATATTTTATCTATAACCCAACTTCCAACTAATAAAAATAACACTCATTAGTATCAGTGGAAAGTGCTTACTATTGTAACCTTGAAGGTGTTGGTCCAAAAAATTATATTGCCAATGGAAAAACACTTTCATCAAATTTTACTTTGGGCGGGATATGTAATCAGGACAAGAAACACAGCATAATTTTGAAGTATAAATGTATATTACGAGGTTACCGCATGATTCCATTGTACCAATCCAAAAGCTTAAGTTTATACATGTGGAAGTCCTATGCACATATATTAATATATGTCAAGCCTATTATTTAGGTGATGTACGATGTAGGAGCAGAGTGAGCGAGCAGATATTGGAAGAGAATATGGAATTGGATTCATAGTTGGGGAGAGAGAAAGAGAGAGACAGCTGTTGTGAGAAGTATGATATGAAGTGCATGTTCGTAACAACTAACAGGTCATATTCGAATATATATATCCATCTTGACAGTGCGCACGAGTGAGTGAGTGAGTTTGCATGTACTGTGTGTGAGGTCTCTTTCATGTTTTAAGTTTGTAGATAAAGATAAAGAGGGGCCGGGCCGAACCCTCTGTCTGTATCTAGCATCACATGGGCATTGGCAGGCACGATCGACCAGAACCATGTGGCAAATGGGCCCCACCAAAATGAATGGACAATCAATGTGAAGTGTGAAGCTGCATGTTCTTTAAATTCCACCCTCGTCTGACAATTTGCAGCCATCCATCCGATTCTACGAGAATTCACATGGCCAATAGTAGTACTACTACTCACTCTCTTCAACAATGAAAATTTGTTGGTTTGGAAAAACAATGAACGTATGGCTTCTCTGCTCATTCCTTGGTCTGGTCCCTCCTCTCTTTCTCTTCAACACGAGAAAAGGGTATGCGAATTTCGTTCTTTCTAAATCGTCGAGTTGGCTGGCCTTACTGACTGTTATGTAGTATAATGTATGTGATGTGTGCACTAACTCATAATCATCTCCATGCACACTGCCACGTTGCTGTTCATGCTGGGAGATAGGTGATGTGTGCATAACTCATAATGTTCTCCATGCACACTGCCACGTTGCTGCTCATGCTGGGAGATAGGCAAGGGAACCGGTCATATTGCAGTAGTGCAGTGAATCTTTCTGTTGCAATAATCAGGGGCTAGAAGCGTGGCCTCTCTTTAGGAAGTTAGTTGTTATTTTGCTAAGCATTTTCCATTATTCTTATAAGTACGTTCTGTGAGATGTAACAGGGTATGAAGGAATATATCAATTTTCTCCAACTGTCTTCTTCTTCTCTAATTTCTCTAAATTCTTATCAATTGGTATCAGAGCAAGTTGATCCATGCACACTCGTGGCAAGACTAACGCTGAGTTTCGAAATGAAGTTCATGAAATTCTGGCAAAGCATGAGTCCAGCATTGATCAGGTTCATTCCACACTCCAAACAATCATGACCGAACTCCAAGCCATGCGAGTTTCCCATAACTCGACCAAACCTGATTTTGATATCAATCCATTCGCATTAGGCGGCTCATCTCATCAATTTGGGCGCACAAATGGCAATCGGGCCACCCACGCATCTGATCACGCGCCTCATCATCTCAAGCTTAACTTTCCAACGTTTAGCGGAGATGATCCCACCGGATGGCTTTTTAAGGCAGAACAGTACTTCGACTTCAAAGGAATCTCCCCGGATCAACGAGTACAGCTTGCTTCCTTCCATTTAGAAGGCATTGCTCTCCAATGGCACCGTTGGATGAAAAAATTTAAAGGTCCACTTTCTTGGCCTGAATTTTCTCAAGCCATCTTGCTACGATTCGGACCTACTGATTATGATGATCCTTCAGAAGCAATATCACGCCTCAAACAGGTCACTACTGTGGCAGCCTATCAAGAAGAATTTGAGAAACTCTCCCACCGGGTTGATGGTCTTCCCGAACCCTTCTTAATTAGCTGTTTCATTGGCAGCCTTTTTGACGAAATTCGCCTCGACGTGAAGATGAAGCAGCCCAAAACTCTCGCAGACACCATTGGCTTAGCCCGACTTGTGGAAGAGCGAAACTGCTTGCATAAGAAAACTGGAACTTATTCCCGTAGCTCACTCTCCACCATTCCTCCTAAGTCCGAACCCAACCAAGCTTCCGGGCTTTTAGGACCTTCCCCAACACAGAAGACGGTGCCAAACTCAGGTTTGAACCAGCCACCCTTTCGGCGAATCACAGGTCAAGAGGCGAGGGAGCGCCGTGACAAAGGGCTATGTTATTATTGTGATGAGAAGTTTGTCGCTGGGCACCGGTGCACACGCCCACAACTCTTTATGATTGTTGATTGTTGTCCCATCGAAGATATGGACCTTTCAGAGGATCCTCCTCTCTCTAATTCGATTGAAAACATGCCAGAAATCTCTTTCCACGCCATGGCCGGAGCTACCCATCCTCGCACTTTGAGATTGCAAGGAGTTTTAAAAAATCGGGAGGTCACGGTCTTGATCAACGGCGGAAGTACGCACAATTTCATTGATCAATCCATTGTGTCTAGCTTGGGTTTGCCTGTAGTACGAGATCGAACATTCCAAGTTATGGTTGGCAACCGAGAGACCATAAGTTGCTCAAGAAGATGTCTTTCCTTGACACTTGGTATTCAAAACCAACATGTCTAGGCTGACTTTTATGTGCTCCCAGTGGCAGCTTGTCCAATAGTGCTTGGGGTACAGTGGTTAGAAACTCTCGGACCAGTGGAGATGGACTACAGAAAGCTCACTATGAGATTCATTCATCAAGGACAACCCTGCTCATTCCAAGGCTTAGACAAATCTGGGTTGGAGCCCCTGGGTGACACGGAACTGCTTCACATATCAGGTATGGGCTATTTTTTGCAGATAACTTCGATTCCCGTGGATCAAAGTTCCAATCAGGCGGCCCTGTCATCCGACCTGTCATCACTTCTTGCCCAATATGCTGAGGTGTTTGTCATTCCTACTGGTCTTCCTCCCCAACGGCCACATGATCACCGCATACCCCTCCTAGCAGATCACCAACCGGTCAATGTTCGACCCTACCGCTACCCACATTATCAGAAGGCTGAAATTGAATGGATGGTTTGGGAATTTTTGGCATCAGGAATTATTCGGCCAAGCACAAGCCCTTTTTCTTCTCCTGTACTTTTAGTTAAGAAATCTGATGGAACTTGGCGATTTTGTGTTGACTATTGAGCCCTCATCAACGCCACCGTCAAAGATCGATTTCCCATACCTATCATTGACGAGTTATTAGATGAGTTGTATGGGGTTGTTTATTTCTCCAAGCTCGATCTTCGTTCTGGCTATCATCAAATTAGAGTGTGGGAGGAGGATATTCACAAAACGGCGTTCCGCACACATGAAGGGCACTACGAATTTGTCGTAATGCTGTTTGGCCTTACTAATGCACCTTCATCATTCCAGAGCCTGATGAACGACCTATTTCGGCCTTATCTCCGGGTATTTGTTTTGGTTTTTTTTGATGATATTATGGTCTACAACAGGTCATGGGCAGAACATCTACAACACCTTAGTACCATCTTGGGCATTCTCCAAAAAAATCAATTGGTAGCTAAACAGTCCAAGTGCCAATTTGGTGTAACTCAGGTGGAATATCTCGGCCATGTGATATCGAGCCAGGGGGTAGGAGTGGATCCCATCAAACTTGAGCAGTTCTCCAATGGCCGACCCCTACTACAGTGAAGTCTCTTCGTGGATTCCTTGGCCTTGCCTGCTATTACGGCAAATTCATCAGTGGATTTGGAAACATTGCCGCACCACTAAACCGGTTACTGTCCAAAGATGGTTTTCAGTGGAATCCGGATGCAGTTGCAGCCTTTGACAAGCTTAAAATCGCACTTTCTTCTCCTCCAGTATTACGTCTGCCGGATTTCAGCCGCCCCTTTGTGGTCGAATGTGACGCTTGTGGCACAGGTTTGGGGGCTATTTTATCACAAGACAATCAGCTCATTGCTTTTTACAGTGAGGCCTTAAAAGGGTCTGCCTTGCACCTCTCCACTTACGATAAAGAAATGCTCGCCATTGTGAAAGCTATTCGGAAGTGGCGACCCTATCTCTTGGGTAAACCTTTCATAGTGAGGACGGATCAGCGGAGTTTAAAGTTCTTATTGGAGCAACGGATTTCCACTCCGACTCAGTTGCGTTGGTTGCCTAAAATTCTTGGCTATGACTATGTGATCCAGTATAAACGAGGGGCTGAAAATAGGGGTGCCGATGCTCTCTCACGTGTAGCCGAGCTTGAGTTCCAATCCATCTCCCTATCCATGGCTGATTGGTGGGCCACATTACAGCTGGAGTGCCAACAAGATCCATACTTCCACCAGTTGAAGTCCCCCTCCACGTCTACCTCTACAGCATATACCATACGAGATGGTGTTTGGTTTAAACATGGCAAGCTATTGTTAAGTCCAACTTCCCAGCTAATACCTCATGTTCTCTCTGATTTTCATTCATCCCCAGCTGGCGGCCACTTTGGATATCACAAAACTATCAGCCGTATCCGTTCTAATTTTTACTGGCCTGGGTTGCGTTCTATGGTTAAAGAGCTGATTCGAAATTGCGACATTTGTCAGCGTTGCAAGCACGAGACCTTCACCCAGCCGGTCTTCTCCAGCCATTACCCATTCCGGATCGTATTTGGACTGACATCTCCATGGATTTTGTAGAGGGGCTGTCCCCTTCGAGCGGTTACACGGTGGTCTTAGTGGTGGTGGATCGCCTTTCCAAGTATGCCCACTTTATTTCTCTCAAACATCCCTTCACTGCTGTTTCAGTTGCTAGAGCTTTCTTGAATCATGTGGTGCGACTCCATGGTATGCCCTCTTCAATTATAAGTGACAGAGATAAAGTATTTGTTAGTACTTTTTGGGAAACCTTGTTTCAGCTTCAAGGCACACAGCTCAAAAGGAGTTCAAGTTATCATCTGGAGATGGATGGTCAAACGGAGGTCATTAATCGCACGCTAGAGCAATATCTTCGGTGTTTCACTTATGACCAGCCACGCAAATGGGCGGACTGGCTTGCCTGGGCTGAGTACAGTTATAATACCACTGTCCATTCCGCTACAAAAGTCTCTCCATTTGAGGCAGTTTATGGGATACCCCCACCTCACCTCACTTCGTATGTTTCTGGTACAACGAAGGTGGCAGCTGTAGATGATTTCCTACGCACTCGTGAAACAATTCTCCACGAGTTACGCAGTAACCTGCTGGTTGCTCAAAATCGCATGAAGACTATAGCCGACAAGCACCGCCGTGATGTGGTCTTCAACGTAGGGGATTATGTATTTTTGCGGCTACAGCCTTATCGTCAAGCCATAGTGGTTAATCGCCCTTCTCAGAAATTGGCTCCCCGGTTTTTTGGCCCTTTCCAAGTGTTGGCTCGCGTTGGTTCTGTTGCATACCGGTTGGAATTACCTCCGGGTTCTCAAGTCCATAATATCTTCCATGTTAGCCTGCTTAAGAAATATGTGGGTCCTGCAATTCCAGTTAGTCCCAAAATCCCAGTAGTATCAAATATCTCGGACAGTCCTTCCATTCCACAACCACAGGCCATCCTTGCCAGCAGGATCATTCACAAAGGAAAATACCGTCCTCGCAAGGAGGTTTTAGTTCAGTGGTCTGGAGCTCCTCCTGAAGACGCCACGTGGGAGAACTCTTGGCGTTTCTCTCGGATGTACCCCGGTTTTGTCCTTGAGGACAAGGACGTTTAAAAGGGGGGAGGAGTGATGTGTGCACTAACTCATAATCATCTCCATGCACACTGCCACGTTGCTGTTCATGCTGGGAGATAGGTGATGTGTGCATAACTCATAATGTTCTCCATGCACACTGCCACGTTGCTGCTCATGCTGGGAGATAGGCAAGGGAACCGGTCATATTACAGTAGTGCAGTGAATCTTTCTGTTGCAATAATCAGGGGCTAGAAGTGTGGCCTCTCTTTAAGAAGTTAGTTGTTATTTTGCTAAGCATTTTCCATTATTCTTATAAGTACGTTCTGTGAGATGTAACAGGGTATGAAGGAATATATCAATTTCCTCCAACTGTCTTCTTCTTCTCTAATTTCTCTAAATTCTTATCAGTATGTGTATTTTGTCTCCTTTCCTCTCCTTCTAGTTCCATCACTTGGAGTCTTTGGCCCGTTTCTTTACTAGAATTTCTGTCACGAATGTGCCATGTCGAGGGTTTTTTTTTTTAACGGGATGTGACTTAGCATTTGCAAATGTCATGTTTGTCCCAAAGCATTTCAAAATTCCAGCCACCCATCTGAAATTACTTTTGATAATTTAGGAATTCCGGTTCCTTTGCCTTTTTGGTAGAACTTTTGGATGTTCAAGTACAAGTGAGCATCCACGAATTCCACTCCACTCTCGAGATAGAAATACCTTGAATTCTAGCAAAGAAATATGAAGTATCGGGGGTATCGGTTTGATTTTAAAAAGGGTTAAAACTTCTTGAAGGATATTTACTAGAACAATTTGTACTATTTTTTTAGTGATATTTGCTACCCGATTTAGTGTGCATATTAGTTCCAACTAAAGAGATTCTGTGTAATTTTCAACACTAGAGAAGAAATTTGTACCTTTTTATTATTTATTTTTTTTATGCACAATCAGCTGCAAATATTTTGTTTCTATTTGCAGTTTGTTTGTGATCTCTATTATTTTATTTTTTTACTTATTCTTTTGAAGATGTAAATTATACTATTATTGGAAATTTCAAATAAAGGTGAGTTTTTTTTTAGAGATCATTCTATCCACTATGTCACTCAGAATTGTTGGCATCAATGAAGCATAGTGGTTAAATTTGCATGTCAGTTGATCAATCAAACAAGGTCTTATCCAGCTTCTGAATAGATCCTCAGTCTACTGAGCAGTTGACTTTCTAAGAAAAGCTTTGCTTCCTCTTGCTTACTCATCTTGAGGAGTGCAAATGACAAAAGTGTTGGCCAAGGGTATTTTCATCATTTGATTGATATTCAGGCTCTGTGTTCTGGTTTTTAACTTTTCTCTGTTTGTATTAACTGCAAAAAACAGACCTTGAGTGCATATGTAATGGTGCAGATGGAGTTGCATGAATCTCAACTGAAACTAGTGTGTATGTGGTGGCATAGAATCAGATAGATGCATGGTTGAGATCTGGTCCATCTGGATGTGGGTGTGTTGAAAAGTTTCGACAGAGTTGCATAAATAACCACTGTTCAAGAAGGATTCAATTATTAGCAACTTTTTTCTCTTGTTATTGTTTATTTTATTTTCTTGCTTAAAGAAACTTCTCTGGTTTGCTCTCAACAAGTCGACCTTACAAGAATATCTACTGACTGATTTTATTGTGTGTTTGTCCTTCGTCTTTCAGTCGCTGTTGCGGATAATTGTGGCTTCAATCTGAATGTAATTAGTTCTTGTGTGGACCCTGTAACGCAGAAACTTCTATTTCTTCAACCAAAACTAGAGCTAACCCAGCTAACTGTCTGGGCATAAACAGAGATCAATTTACGGTATTACAACGGCTTCAAAGCCTGATAAATTTCCATTTTTGGTCCTAATCGCGATGGCAAATCCTGTTTAGTGTTTGGATGATGTGTGGAGTATTTCTACCGAAACCGAGGTTACCGCTGATCTCGGTAATGGTGCCGATCAAGAGAGACCTCAATCTCCATCTTCCTGGCACGGCAGTGCCTCAGCCGTTATCGAGGTGGGATTGGCCTCGGTAAGAGTACCGACCACATCCTTCCGAACTCAGCCTCGTGCGTTGATATCCTTGTCCGACCTCGGGCATAACTAACCTCGGTGTCTTCCCCAGTTCGGCCCCTCGGCCGAGGTGAACGCTGAGTGTTTAATCCCCATTATGGGATGGGACGGCTAATTCACAGAGGGTCCCTGACAAATAGGGTGGCCGCCGGCCATCAATAAGGGCTCCTTTTTATCAGCAGATCACATCCACATTTATGTAAGGGATATGAGGGGAGGTCTGATGGGACAAGTATCCTCACCTACCCCCACCAAGGATCCTAGATGTGGGCTGATGGGACAAGTATCCCCACCTACCTCCATTGTGGAACCTTCCACTCTCCTCTATATATGCATGCATGGTAACCCCATAACAGGTATGCAATATACAGCCTATACTGCTATTTTGCTAAACACCTTCTTCCCCATTTCACCCTAGTTCAGTGACTGCACTAACTCAGGCGTCGGAGTGCCTTTGGCTGACAGCAGCCTCGGGCTCTGACCGCTGTTTCTTCTCTCTTTCAGGATTCAGACCATCGATGACTTCCCCGATCAGCTGAACAAGATTTCACTAATCTCCATCATCATCTAAACCAAGTCCGTAACATTTAGGCACGCACAATTGGCGCCGTCTATGGGAAGACGATCTGAAAATCTATATTTTCATCCTAACAGCCATGCCTCCAAAGGCTAAGAAGGGAAAGAGCATTGCTGGACCGTCCAGGTCCAAGCAGCCAGAGACATTCCTACCTCTCATGCCGCCTCCACTGGTGACAAACCGGGCAGGGGCACTGGTAACGAGCCAGCAAAGAGTTACCAGGCAGACACCGCCCAACCCTCAGTCGAGGAGAGTTGGCGGAGAACCTGGTATTCGAAGTGTAGGATCGCCGGTCACGGTGACACACTCGTCGTCAAGGGATGCAACAGCATCTCCTCGCCACGGTCCCGTCCTAGACAGGGTCAGGCCGACTGCCTCTCAGGCAGAGCGTCCACGTCTGGAGGTTGTTTTCACCGAATCACCCCGTAGGGATGTTCCTCCTCAGGGACAGTCCCAACGGGGTAAGGCTCCAGAGCAGTCCGATCATCGCCAGTCTCATCACCAGAACCATATGGAACAGGACCACGTCCACCTCGACGATGACGGCAACGACGACATGGCCCTGGAGGAGGATGTCGAGGCCCAAGCCGAAGCAATCAAGGCTCAAAACCTCGTCATTGAAGAACAAAAAGAGCAGATCCTCCAGCTCCAGCGACGGCTCGAGGCAAAGGACGGAGTCCCACCCGGAACCTCTCACACGCCTTGATGAGAATGAAAAATGATATATTTTTCTCCATTAATATTTAGTCCTTTGTATCTATTTGATGTCCAATTGCACTAATTATTCTTATATTTTGATTTAGGATGCAAATGGAGGCATTAAGTGCAAAACAAAGCTAATTGGGCGACTCTGGACAGTTTGGACAGCGCTTCGTAATCTGGGCATAACTCTCTCATCTGAGCTCCAATTGTGATGATTCAAGATGCTATGGAACGCCAAGAAAAATATCTACAACTTTCATGTTTTGAGTTTTGAGAAATACTGGCTGTATCAAGGTCGAAATCAGACTTGAAGTTACTGCTCGTACCTGATGCTAATTGGATGAAAAATCAAGCAGAATGGCATTATGGTAAATTTGAAGAAATCAGGAGTTCGTCGAAACATATCCAATATTGGGCTCATATTGTGCAGAACGAAAAATAGTGCAACTTTAATTCTTGGGTCGAGTCCAACAGAAGCCCGAGCGAGAAGATATGGTCAAGAAGAAGATTTTGACTAAGTTAGAATTTAATTGATTATTCTATTAATTTCCATCTCCAATTCCAACGCCACCTCATCTCTCAAATCCATCTTTCCCTCTAATATCACACCAGCCACAGCCACTGTCCTTATCTAATTGTACTTTCTACCTTTTCTCTTTTCTCTCTAATTCTTATCCATCTTCACTTCTCTTTCCCATCATGCAACGAACACATCACCTAACTTCTCTCCTCTCTCTAACCTAACTCTCCACTATAAATAACCCATCCCATATCCAACGTAGAGTACCTTCTCCTCTCTGACGAAGTCTCTCTCTCTCTCTTTCTTCATTACTCTTCTTCTTTTCTTTTATTAATTTTGCAAGTCTTTTTATGGCCCTGCGTGGCTAATTTTTTGTCATTGGTCAAAGGAGACTGAAGCCTCGGAATAAATACTGTGAGATCTAATTTATTTTCATTGTTCAATTTATGCTTTGAATATGGATTGTTCTTCTGTGCTTAATTTGTTATCATGATTGTTTCGTTTAATTACTAGGAGGCCTACTAGTTTATTTTTCGTTGCAATCTACTGCTGAATTAGAAATCAAATCCGTAATTGTTTGATCCCTCTAATTTGTGAAGCAACTGATTTTTGATAATTTACTGCGTCAGTAATTGTTAGAAATTAGAAAGAACACTTGGCTAAATTAAATGCAACCGCGTGTGTTTGTGTTATTTAGGTTCATCGATCTCTCTAATTTTAATGCTGTTACTAAATTAAATCTATAGCGCTTGTCTTAGGTTGTTTAGTAATTAGGGTTAATTAGAGCGCGTGTTTTCTAATTAACTAATTAAGGAGGTAGGAATTTAATTCCAACGATGAATATTCAAAGTGTTAATTGATTTATTTTTACATCAATGATCAGTTCTGAATATCCGATGGTGGATGTTAACTTTGATCAATGCTTGCGCATTTGATTGAATTCGTTACTTTATTGATCTTTATTTGCTTTTATTTATTTATTTATTTTTTTAGTATAATCAAAACCACCCATCTTTGATCACATAGCATAAAATTTGGCTAAACACTCTCCGTGGGAACGTTCCTTACTCGCACTACTACATATATTTTTAGGAGTAAAGGTTTTATTATTTTTGGGTGCCTGCGACAGCACGACCAAATTTTGGCGCCGTTGCCGGGGACTGATTCTAGTTGATTTTTATGCATTTTGTGATTTTCTAAGTTTATTTCAGGTTGCTAAAAAAAAAATAAAAAAAAATAATAAAGAAATAAAGAAATAAAAAGAAAAGGAGCGATTGCAATCTGAAAATGCAAAATGTGCGTCCCTGACTAAATTTTTTTGTTTTTTTTTGTCTATGCTGGAAGAATGTGCGTCCCTGACTAAAAAAAAAAAAAATAGATGGACCACCTGTAGCAGTTTGCGCCTGAAGCCTTGATTGGAAAAAGGCGCCCCCAGCACCTGCTTTCTCTCAACCATTTATTCTCTCTGTCAACTGCACTCACTCAAACATCCACAACGTTGAATTCTCACCACTAAACTACAGCAACTTTCCTCACCACTCAAACTTTATTCACCAACCATATTTTCTCTCTCTGCACATGCCCTCTCTACACAAGTCAACAACTTTCTTCCATCTCTCTGACTTCATCTTATATCTTCATTTCATCTCTTTCTTTTTCATCTCTTCTCATTATCTCATTCATCATCTCTTCATCTCATATCTTTTCTTCATCTCATATCTTTTCTTTTTCTGAAATTTTTACTTTTAAAAAAAAAAAAAAAAAAAATTGAAACAAAATTTAGAGTTTAATTTTTATGCGTAGAATTTTTATTTTAAGTGATTTTTTTATTAGCATGAAATTTTTATTTTTACTACTGTAGATTTTTCCTAATTTGATTTTATGGTTTCCTTGACAGCTTATGCCTATAACACGATCGTCTAATCAACGTGATTTGCAGTACGATCCTGAAATAGAAAGAACTTTGTGCAGGTTAAGGAGGGAAGCTCGGAGAAATTCTGAAGAGGACGATCTAGCTCTTGATTCCCTATTTGCTAGCGATTCTGATCTAGAAAAGGAGGAAGTCATGGATGGAAATCGAACTTTAAAAGAGCTTGCTGCCCCAAATTTGAATCAACAACCTTTATGCATAACTTTTCCTAATTTAGAGGCTACTACCACTTT